>JALMGF010000002.1:7500-1207500 GCA_023333645.1 Sceloporus occidentalis | reverse complement strand
CCTGGCATCCTGCCCACCCGGGTGCTGCCTGCGGCCTCCGACCCTGGCTGCCTCTCGGTGGACCTGCCTTGTTCTTCTTGTTGTTGTTGCTGGATTGGTTTTTCTGAGTTCTAGTTTGTTCTTGGACTAGTTTTTTCTAAGGTGTTGTAGTTAACCCTTAGCTGATGTTACTAAAGTTCAGTTCCTTGATTTACCTTACTAGTCGCTTGGCTTGTTATTGACTGAGGCTCAGGGGGGCTAGCTCCTCCCTATATAGGGGCCGGTCTTTTCTTTATTGGCCCTGCCTACAGGAGCAAATAGGAGGAGCTAAACCCAGATTACAGGATGCCAGGACCCTTCTCTGCAGGAAATGAACGTGTCACGGTAAGTACCCAACGTTCCTTTTTGGCCCGTTTGGACTGGGCCATGCACAGTTCTGGGACCATTTTCACCCCCAGCTATTTCAGAATGTCCCAAATAGGCACACAAGCAGTTATTTGTCCTCTCCTCCCTCAGGCTGGCCCAACAATTTTCAGTCTTTTTCTTCACTTGGATATCATCCCAAAGTGGCAACCGGAATTTAAAACAGTTTTAAGCACACACAAAACTTAGTAATAAGATAAAAGTACTGCACATTTTCTTTTTTAAAAAAACCCTGCCACAGCCTGTTAGTAACCAAAGCCTGCTTTAAATTGTTTTAATACTTTAATAGGTTGATTCTGGTTTTATCTTTTTCATAGTTTAAGCTATATTGTAAATTGTTAAAATTGTATATTGTATATTTGTGAGCCACCTTGGGTTTCAACTTGGGAGAAAGGCGGGATAAAAATAAAATAAATAAATAAATAATAAGTAATAAATAATTGTTAAATAAATAGATATTCAAAGCAGGGTGGTTTTATGGTGTAGGTGGGTTTTTAATTTGTTTTCAACTTGTATATATTTTATGTGGTTTTATAATGGATATAGATGTTTTAATTGTTTTGAATGTTATTGCAATTTTCTAAAGGCTTTCTTGTGAGCCGCCTTGGGTCTCTCCAGGGAGAAAAGCGGGGTATAAATGAAATAAATAAACAAATAAATAATTGTATTCATTTTAATTTGTAAGGTCCCTCACAGTGTAAAAGTCATAAATAAAATTAATAACAGGAAGAGGAGGAGGAGGAGGAAGAGAACAACAATAATAGGTATTTGCCTACAGAAAGAAAGAAAGAAAGAAAGAAAGAGAACAGAGAAAGGGAGGTCTTAGTCTGCAGAAATGTCAAAAGGTAGTCTGGTTGTCTTACTAAGAGCCAATGTGGCCTAGTGGTTTGAGTGTTGGACTAGTGGTCTGGGAGATGGAGGTTTGACTCCTCTTTTAGCTAGGGAAACCTGCTAGGTGACTTTGGGCAAAGTACAGTCTCAGAGGAAGGCAAAGGCAAAGGACCTCTGAGTAAATCTTGCTAAGAAGACTCTGCAATAGATTTTCTTTAGACTAAATCAGGAGTGACTTGAAGGCATACACCATCAATAGCTATTAGACTGGATGGCCCTTGTGGTCTCTTCCAACTCTACAATTCTATATGATTCTATGAAATAATAACAGGTATAGTTTCACAGCAAATGAAGAACATCTAGGTATGTGGCAAATGAGAGGAGGCCAGGAATGGCTATTTTTGTGAAAGGACTGTGAGCTCATTTCTGGGGTCCACATTCCTTGGTTGCGATAAATTCAGAAGTTCCTTAAATCTCAGTTTATATAGTTCGCTACCTGATTCTTTGTCCATGGCTGCAGTTGGTACATCTCTGGTTTTCTAAGAAAGAAGATTCCTTGAGCACGAAAATTGCCTGTACTTGATCCTTAAATAAAGGAAGCATTTCCCTTTTTTTACAGACAGATGGAGGGCAGTTTTGATCAACTGGTGGAAACTTATAGATTGAAATTTCTTTAATTGTATAACACCCTTAAAATAAAGACTGCCATGGAAACCAATAACCTGTGCTCAGAGTACACCACATATGCGTTTTGTGTAATTCAATGTCAAAGGTCTGTACCTTTTCCACAAAGAATTGGATACTTTTCCAGGTTCTGGAGTTTTGGAGAGCTAGAAAGATGTTGAAAATTGAGGTGAGGGTGAAATAGAGCGGTGAAACCTTTTCCATCCCAAACCTTTCCTCCCAAGGTTTTACATATGCTTCTGATCTTTGTCTTGGTAAGAGCCACATATATAGCAATCCTCTGTTTAACAAAGAATGAAAAACCTACTTCCCGCCCCGATGACATACTTCAAAAAATCTGCTTATTGGTGTATAGAACACATTCTGTTGTTTTGGGAGTCAGAATCAGTGAGTGTGATCATGTGCTTCTGGTTGCAGCTCCTGCCTGAGAGGCTGTCATCTTCTCTTCCCTGTAGGTCTTTATTGATCGATTTCGCTATAATGCAAACAGGGCATCTCAAGTACAGAGCAAGTTGAAACTGCTGGAAAAGCTGTGAGTATCTGCCCCCGTTGGGTTGTGCATTGTGGGTGGGCAGGGAAGGAGAAGAGAAGATAACGCTGGGACCTGTTTGGGTTTGCACAGTTCTGCCTGAAGACCATAGGATCTACAGATTGGTGAAGAGGGAGATGGCCAGCTTTTAAAAGCAACACCACTAGAGCAGAAAAATTGCTTGGACAAATTCTATAGAATAGAATCTTTTGGAACCTGCAGTCTAAGATAGGAAACCTTGCAGGGGACATACAACTTCTTTTTGAAACAACCTCCATGGCTTCCAGTTTGTTTGCAGGCAGAATTCAACTCCCACAATAGTTGTCTTGAGGGCGGGATGCCTCTCAGTCCTGTCACCTTCACAGGTACATTTGTTGAGGACACAGGAGAGAACCTTCTCAGTGGTTGCTCCCAACCTGTGGAACTCTGCTACAGGAGATGAGACTGGCCCACTCCGTGCTCTCCTTCTGCTAACAGTAAAGACCATTTTAGTTAAAGAAGCCTTTGTGGCTAGCTGGCTATTTGGAGAGCCTTTTAATGGCATGTATGTGCTGCCTTTGTTACTGTTCTTGCCATGGTTTTAGATGATTTTTATTGTTTTAATGTATTGCTGCTTTGACAAGGTAGCTTGTGTAATTTTCTAAAAACTTTTTACTACATTTGATGCATATACCTTGTTTAATTCATGGGCAAGCTGCTTTGGGTCCCTTTTGGGAGAAAGGCAGGATAGAAATTAAATCAGATCTCCTGTTCCTCTGACCCTATTTTATTGGGCTGAACTTTATGAAGCCAGGCTCCATGAGGCCCATCCAATTCAGCCCTTTGCCATATGCAACAAAAGTATTCAGGAACCATGGCCATCCAACCTCTCTTTAAAGACCTCCAAAGAATGAGAGTTTACCACTCTCTCAGGCAATCTATTCTACTGTCAAACAGTTCTTACAGTAAAGAAGTTCTTCCCAGTGTTTAGCTGGCCTCCTGGCCACAAAACAGTCAAAGCGTATTGTGGTTTCTATACTGAACCAATGATAACTATGCCCCTTTGACTTGTCTTTGAAGTCCTAGATAGTCTTGGGAGAGGGCTAAGAGAGCTGACTTGGGGAAAAGGGGCAGGTTCTTCTCAGTGATCCAGATGAGAGTGGGGTGAAGGGTGGCATTCCCCCTCTCAATCTCAATCTGGCTTGAGGTTGTTCTTGCATTTATGTTGATGTAAGTGGGATGCATCCCTGGATACTGCATCCCTCTGGATTGTAACGCCTCTGCCTGCCTTTTCTCTCTTAGGCCAAAACTAAAGCCTGTGGACAAAGATTCAGAGGTGATAATGAAGTAAGTGGCACTTAACAGAAATGAGGGAGCTGGGGAGAGGAGGAGAAGCCCACTACCCCATTAACAAGAACCACTATTCCAGCCACCTTTTCTAAGGGCTAAACAGGCTTCGGGATCGATGGAGCTGTTGCTTGTCAATGCTGCTCTTGTACCACAACTTGCATTTGGCCTCTGACACAAAATCACTAGGTAGCCTTAGGCAAGTTGCTCTTTCTCAGCTTCAGCTGTCCATTTACAAGATTATAATACAGGCCACCCTGACAAAGCTGTTGTTAACAACTGGGAGAAGATAATTTGTTTTGTTATTGAGCTCATATTATTCCTTTTACCTCATGAAACACAAGGTGGCATGCATGGGACTCCCAGCTGTCTCCCATCTAAGTACTGATCAGGCTGCTTTAGATACAGCTAGGTGGCTGGTACATGTGGTTTTGGCTAGCTCCAATGCAGTGCCCTCTAGAAATGTTGAACTAGAACTCCTGTCATCTCCACTGGTGGCTGGGGATAATAGGAATTGTTATCCATCAATTCTATAGACTATAAGCATGTGAAAGGCTGCCTTAGACTGCCACCACTGTGTATATGATATGTCTTCAACAGCAAGAACACTACGGCTGGAATCCTTTTGGTGTTTTACAGACACTAAAGTTTCCTTGCGCATGCAGTTGCACTTTTCAGACTTTTGCATAATGTCTGTATTCAGGTCACAGTTGTATAAGTGGAATTTTGCAAGTGTGACTATTAAACGTGGTTGTACATTCTTGGATAGTGCATATGTAATCATCAGTGCTTTCAACATGCCATTTTATTCACTGGGTTAAATCAGCCATTATGTGTCTACTGGTTACACAGTGGGACCGTGAGCAAGCCATTTGCAGATATAGTTGGTTGCACAATGTCAGCATTCAGCAAATACGTGATGTAGTGGAACTGCTGCTTAACTACATGAGTGTAGATTTGCACTATGCAAGAAGGAGATAGGATATTGGCCTATGAATGTTAAATAGTACTGTTGTCGCCACCAGCTGTTTTCTATAGTGCTGACAATTTGCTAGGAACAATAAATGATACAGAAGGGTATATGCCACCTCCTTCGGTGCTCAGCTTTCTGGTGCTTCTTCCTGCAGGTTCCCTGACGGCTTTGAGAAGTTTTCACCTCCCATTTTGCAGCTGGATGAAGTGGACTTTTACTATGAGCCTGATCACTACATCTTCCGCTCCCTCTCAGTCTCTGCTGACCTCGAATCCCGGATTTGTGTGGTAAAGAGGGATACTTTTTCTTTTTTGGTTGATATTTTCAGCAGAAAAAGAACAAAAATAGACAGAATAATAAATATTATGACGTGAGATCAGACTTACCAGAAATTGTCCTCTCGTATCAGGTAAAACTGACTCACAAAATCCTCGAGTCATTAAGAGACCTCAGAAATCAAAAAGAGATTAGTTTAAGCCTCACAAACCTGACATGCTACCTTATGCATGGTCATATTATCTCACACTTAGATATCCATTCTGTATGAGACTGAGTTTGGGGAGGTGATTTTTCCTACCTGGAGTGAAGCAGTGGGGATCGCATTGATGAAAACACCCAATGTGACACTTTGTGAAAAGGTTACTGGCAAAAGTGTAGATATTAACAATCAATCAGAAACTAGACTGGAAAGGAAAATTCTTAACCAAACACATGGTGATGTGAACCTTCTGCAGAGAGGAAAGCCTTAACTGTGTGTCTGTAAAGGGTTAGAACTTCCCACTCCTCTTCAGATACGTACACAACTGATATGGGGTACAGTCACTGCTTCACATTTGCAGGGTTAGAGACACAGGACATCCACGAAAGTGGGTAAGTGCAGATGTCTCTAGATCCCCAAACAAGCATGCTACAGACTCCAGCCGACAGTGCCAAACCATGACTCCATTTCCCACCTGGCCATCAGCATGCCTTAGCTAGATTTTAAACCCCTTTCCATCCCACAGATCTCCTCACCCCACTCCTATTTGTCCCAATCCACCACCTCTCAATCTCTCATCCTTCCAAAAGAGCCAGTCAAGAGGTCAGTGAGCTGGAAAGGGGTTTAAAACCTGGCTGGCTCTTTTTTGAAGGATGAGAAATTAAGAAACAGTGAACTCAGATGACCAGGAGTGGGGCGAGGAGATTAATGGGATGGAAAGTGATTTAAACACTGGCTGAGGCTCTTTTGGAAGGATAAGAGATTGAGAGGAGGAGGATGAAAGGGAGAGGTCATGCTAGCTAAGCAGCAGCTACAAACTGTGTATATCCCACCTTCTTCCCAGTACGGACTCCAAGGTGCCTTACTACATGGATTAAACCAGTTGGCCGTGTCATTAAAAACCATTAAGGAGCCCTGGCGGTGCAGTGGTCCTGCAGCCACTCACTCACAAACCACAAGGTTGTGAGTTCAATCCCAGCCCAGGGGCTCAGCATCGACTCAGCCTGGCATCCTTCTGTAGGTCACTAAAATGAGTACTTAGCTTGTTGGGGGCAATTAGCTTACACTTTCTAAACAGCTTAGTACATCAGTAAGTGGTATAGAAATGTCCTTGCTATTGCTAAATCAGGTATCAGATTAGATCACTTTAAAAGCATTTTAAAACATAACATGAAAAGTTTGGAAACAATATCACATCTAGCATTGAAAGACCTTTTCCATCACTGCCACCATGGCTAAAGGTCTTTTGGAATGAAAAGGTCTCTGCCTGCTGGTGGACTTAGGGGCTCAACAGATGGGCAGCAAAATGCCACCCCTGTTTACACCGGGTCATTGCCACAGCAACCACACAGTACAGCAATGATCCACTCCCTCTCTGGAGCAAAAAGAAGCTGCTAAAAGCCGCTTCCAAGAAGGGGCGCCATAATAGCACTCACGCACCATGATGACGCCCTTTCCAGCCAGCTCCTTTTGAGTGTTCTGATGCCCATGCATCATCATGGTATCCTTCTGGAACACCTGAGGGAGTTAGGTATCGGGGGCACTGCGCTCCAGTGGTTCCATTCCTACCTCTTGGGTAGATTCCAGATGGTGCAGCTGGGGGACGTTTGCTCCGATAAGAGGGCGCTTACATCTGGTGTCCCTCAAGGAGCTATTCTGTCCCTCATGCTATTCAACATTTACATGAAACCGCTGGGAGAGATCATCCAGAGACACGGGGCGCGGTGTTATCAGTACGCTGATGACACCCAATTATGTTTCTCTGTGTCCCCGACTGATGCAGTGACTAGGGATGGCATCTCTCCTCTAAATGCCTGCTTGGAGTCGGTAATGGGCTGGATGAGGGAAAACAGACTCAGCTTGAATCCAGAGAAAACAGAAGTACTAGTGATAGGTTCCCCTGGCCCTGGAAAGGAAATTTGTCCACTTGTCCTGAATGGGGTCACGCTCCCCCTGAAGGACTCAGTTTGCAGTCTGGGGGTGCTTTTGGACTCATCGCTCCACCTGACTTCTCAGGTGGATGCGACGGTCAGAAGCGCCTGTTATCAGCTTCGGCTGATACGCCAGCTGCGACCCTACCTAGGCCAGAGGGACCTTGAAACGGTGGTACATGCTCTGGTAACCTCTCAATTGGATTTCTGTAATGCTCTCTACATGGGGCAACCCTTGTACCAAACCCGGAAGCTTCAATTAGTACAGAATATGGCAGCAAGGCTGGTCACTAGATGTTCCAGGGCTAACCATATAACACCTATTCTGCAAGATCTACACTGGCTGCCCATTCGCTTCCGGGCGCAATACAAGGTGTTGGTTATAACCTATAAAGCCCTAAATGGCTTGGGCCCAGGGTACTTGGAGGACCTCCTCTCCCCGTACAATCCGCCCCGCACTCTCAGGTCGGTCGGGAAGCATCTGTTGAGGGTCTGGAAGAGGAGATATACATCGACCTCACAAAGGGCATTCTCCATCTCAGCCCCGCAGATTTGGAACACGCTCCCCGATGAGCTCCGTTCCGTCACCTCCCTAGACCTTTTTAGAAAGAAACTCAAGACTTTTCTTTTTCAACAGGCTTTCCCCCATGTATCCTGATATTGTTTTCCCTCGATATGCACATGGTTTTATCCAGCTAGTTTGTATTGGGTTTTAATAGTTGTATGGTTTTAATAGTTTTTAATTGTAATTTTAGTAGTTTTATCATCTGATTATGATTGTAATATGTTATGTTTTATTTTGAATTGATTTGTTTTGTTCTGTTGTACACTGCTTTGATCTATTTTGGAAAAGCGGTCTATAAATAAACTATTATTATTATCATCATCATCATCATCATCATGGTGTGCCTTGTGTGAATGGGTGCACACCAGAATGGTGCACGGGTGGCAAAAGTAAGGCAGGGCACGTGTGGACACCCAGCCCTGTCTAGCCCTACTTTCAGTCCCAGGCCGGCACAAAGTGCTGGTCTCTTTAAGGCCTTAATGTGCCATGGAACTATAGTTCCATCATCTGGGAGCAGCCCCCGCCCCCCCAAAAGCCCTCACCAAACATCTGATGAACTTCCCATTGTCTTGTATTTTGGTGCATCATTTTACTCCACTTAACCTGGATTCACACCTTTAAGAAAAGAAAAGTCTCAGGACCTCATACTGCAAAACACACCTAAACTGAGAAGAAAGGTGACCAGTGGTGTTCACTTGCACTGCACACTGCCTTCTCCACAAGTCAAACCCCAGAACAGGGCTCTGAAGGGTTTGTTGGTCTGCTGATTCAAATGTTCTTTCTTCCTTCTAGGTAGGGGAAAATGGAGCTGGGAAGTCAACGATGTTGAAGATCCTGATGGGAGACCTAGCCCCTGTCCAGGGAATTAGGCATGCTCACAGGTAGCCTCACCAGGGTTGGGAGAAGTATTGGTAGAGATGTGGAGGAGTTGACAAGATTGCAAATCTCAGAAATTGCTGAGTTATAGAAACAATCTAAATTTCTAAGAAGTTTCTAAGGCTGGATGGCCATCTGTCAATGGGGATGCTTTGATTGAGAGTTCCTGCATGGCAGAATAAAGGGGTTGGACTGGATGGCCCTTGTGGTCTCTTCCAACTCTATGATTCTATAATTCTATGAATGGTACTCTGACCTCCTTTGATACTTCCCTGATCCTCTGAACAACTTCCGGTCACTATGGGCCCAAGCTATCTTCAGACCACTTCAACTGCCCTGGCTCAGTGCTAGGAAATTTTGGGAACTGTAGCTTGCTGTGGCACCAGAGCTCTCTTAACAGAAGGCTCAATGCCTCACAAAACTACATTTCCCAGAATACCCTAGCATTTGAAGTGGTCTCAAACTGGATTATTTCTGCAGTCTGTTTTGGCCCTATGTTTCATCTATTGGCCTTTGTGGTATATGGAGAGTAGAGAATCATGTGCCACTGAATCCACTTGAATTCCTATTGGGAATAGATTTTGTAACGTGGGAAATCTCAAACCTCACACCAGTTCCTGCTGAGCTGGGATTTTCTTCCAGTAAGCAATGAAGTATGCCACTTGGTTTTCCAATGTCATTAAATCTTAGCAAAAACTATCCAACAACTTCTAGAGTGTTTTCCTATCCACAACCATAATGACTAGGAACTTGGTCCCGTGATTTATAAAAACCCAAAAAACCACCACCCTAAACCTTCCTAGGATTGTTCCTAGAGAGGCTTCCCAGGCTGACAAAAGGCAGCACTAAGCACTTACAGGTTGAGTATCTGAAATGCCTGGGACCAGAAGCATTCTGAATTTTGAAGTATTTGTATATACATAATGAGGTATCTTAGGGGGTCTGTAAACATGAAATTCATTTGTATTTCATATATGTCAAGCCTGAATGTAATTTTATACAATCTTTCAAATAATTTGTGCATGAGACAAAGTTGAAAGAAGGTTTCTGCCTTATGAACAAACAAACAAGAGTGTCACCGTCTTAAAGCATCATATCAATGCTTAAGGTTTGGATTTTGGAGCATTTTCTGTTTTGGAATAAGGGATACTCAACCTGTACTCTAGATCATAGAATCATAGAGTTGAAAGTGACCCCAAGAAGGGCCATCCAGTCCAACCCTCTTCTGCCATGCAGGAACTCACAATCAAAGCCATCTGGATAGATGGCCATCTGGCCTCTGTTTAAGGACCTCCAAAGAAGGAGACTCCACCAAAAACTCCAAGGAAGTGCATTCCACTGTAGAACAGCCTTTACTGTCAAGAAGCTCCTCCTAATGTTGAGGTGCAATCTCTTTTCTTGTACTTTTCATCCATTGTTCAAGGCTGCATCTACACTGCAAATGGCCTTCTCAGTGGTGATCCTGTCTGTATGGAACTCCCATAGGAACTTCTTTCTTCCATGACTGAGGACTGGGGTTTCCCCATTAACAGCCACCTACTTTCCCACCCCTCCCAGTTAGAGAAGGCAGTCATTCCTTCCATGGGGCATGTTCAGCAAGGGGAAGCTGTCCTTTGAAAACGTCTCAGCCAATAATAGTGTCTTCTCTCTCATCTGGCTTGGCAGAAATCTGAAGATTGGCTACTTCACTCAGCACCACGTGGATCAGCTCGATTTGGACATCAGTGCCACAGAATTATTAGCAAAGAAATTCCCAGGTGAGCTTAGGCATTATTGAGGGACTGGTGTGGAATGCAGGATGAACATTGGCCCAGCTTCAAGGAAGCCAGTTACGAAAAAGACATAGTACTACATCTCACTGCCCTTCAGTTACCCTGCCTCCACTACAACTCAGGCTTTATTTTTTGTGGGTATGCCTAGGCATGCACATGTGTGTCCAGTCCTTTTATGGATATAGTCCTTGAAAGTATTCAGAAAGACAGCTGTCTTACATCTAATTTGCTTAATGTTTTGCTTAAATTTATCATGCATTTGCTAATTCCATCAGTTAATGAGCAGGAAGCCCCAGGTGAACATGTTATCTGCCAAATGTTTGACTGCGACTCCTGTCATCCCTAATTAGCACTAGGGATGATGGAAGTTGCAGCCCAGTAAAGCTTCCTTTACCACACTTTCCCCCATCTAAGGTCAGGCATACAAGCACCCAAGGCCCCAAAAGACACTTTCAGACTACATTGACATCCAGATTCTAGTAGACAAGGCCTTTATTTCCTAGTTTTTTCTCCAGTTCATGTATAATACTATCTGAATTTTCCTTCCTGCTCTTTTTTGAATCCTGCTCCATTCCTTCAATCTGCCACTGGGCCAAGGTCTGTTCATAGGGGCCACATGTAGCCTCACCCCTTTTTAAGGCCCCAAAAGCTCTTCTACTCTGGTAGGGGTTAAAATATGAAGAAATGTGTTCTAGAAAGAGCAGTACTTTTTATTCATGGCCCCTACATACCTTATTCTGTTTTTAAAAGTGTGAAAAGTTTTGTTTTGTTTTTTTAAACTGAAAATAGTCTCCTGGGTATTTCTAGTTTGGGAGGAGGGTTGTGTGTGATCAGGATGCATTTGGGATGAAAAATGTGGATCCAGCCTTTCTGTGTCTGACCCACAAACTCCAAAAATTGGCCCCCATTACCTAGCAAAGCAGCAGTACTGCTGTGCATTAACAACAAAGTGAGAGCCTAAAAATACATAAACTTGTTGCCTCCTTTCTGTGTCTGGGTTCCAGGGAAGACCGAGGAAGAGTACCGCCATCAACTGGGCTGCTATGGCATCTCTGGAGAGCTAGCCGTCCGTCCTGTTGCCAGTCTGTCTGGAGGCCAGAAGAGCAGAGTGGCTTTTGCTCAGATGACCATGACATGGTAATTCTTATGTTTTCTTTAGTGCTGAGTGTGACCTGGCAGTTGTTAACGTAGGAACAAATTCATTCCTGTGCTTTCTACTTGCTGCTTCTGTGCGGCTGTCATGCAGTCAAAAAAAAATGCCAGTCTTCCCTGGAAGAAGATCCAGTGGGCACTCATGTCCTGCATCAAAGCAATGGTCCCACAGCAGCCATTCCTACAGCATGGATGGCTTTGGCGGGGAAGGTTGCCCTCAGTTCCTCCATACTCCCTGGCCTGCCATTTTTATATACTTGGGTTATATTCCCATCACTGCCCAAAGTCAGGCAGGAAGAGCCACAATATTTCCAGCACTCAGCCATCTTGGAGACCAGTACTTCTTCCTGCCTTTGCCTAGAGCTCTGCTTGTTCGCTCTTTTCTCGCAGAGCTTTTATTCTCTCTTAGGCCCTAAACAGACTGGTGATAAATGCCGGCATCGGGGCAGAACGGGGGCATGCCACGCACCCCAAATCCGTCCCCATGCCAGCATTATGCCATGCCCCCCACTGTACGGCAGGAGTTGTCACAGAGCTCCCTTGGTGTAGCATGTACACACGCTGCGCCAAAGGAATGCCGAAAAGCAGCCGTGCCGGTGGGAAGCTGCTTTTTATGCTGCAGACCTGCCATGTTGGAGGTGTGGCGTGCGGTTGCCGTGTCCCAATCCAGCAAGGCCATCTGTAAAGCCCCATAATTGCTCGCATCTAGCCTAATCTGCCTCTTACTGTTCTTATCTAGACATTTTAGTCTTTTTCCTCTTTCTTCTGCCTGATTTCTGCAATGGCTCTGTTAGGCAAGAAGGTGAATTGATTAAAATGAAAGAAGCCTCTCAGGAATCACACCTTGGAAAGGGCCCTTGAGGATCAGGCCAACCAAGACCCCTCTGATCATGGGTCAGGTCTGGCACCTCGGCCACTGAAGCCACTTCAGCAGACGTTGTTGGAGGCAGCTCCCCCCCCCCCCCCCGATTCCCAAAGTGGACGGTATGCCTCCCTGGGAGCAGTGGAAAGATCCAGGGGGGCAGCAAGGGAAAAGGGGGCAGCAGAGCAGGGGGTCTTCAATCAAAGTATTGCTGCATAAGAAAGATAAGAGGAACTAGCAGTCTTTGGGACCATGGTGGGGGTGAGGATGGCACGAAACTTCTTTTCAGGGTCCCTTAAAACCACCATGCAGCCTTGCTGACCACTTCATGTGATGGTATCTCCTGCTCTTTGCCTGCCTGCACAAGCTCACTTCCTTAGGTGTGTCTTTTGCTAGTAATGGCAAGGGTAGTTAGGAAATTCTTGTGTGACTTAGGCACAAGGTATCACTTTTGTGGCCTGGAGGGATGCCATTTTGGAACAATATAGAATCATAGAGTCAGAGGAGACCTCAAGGGCCACCCAATCTAACCTTCTTCTGCCATGCAGAAGCCCTCCTTTTGACCAATGCCATCTAGCCTCTGCTTAAAAACCTCCAAAGAAGGGGACTCCACCATCCTCCAAGGGAGCATGTTCCACTGTCAAACAGTGATGGACTGGAGGAAAGAATTAGAGCATGTGGCAATGGGGTAAAGTGGCAACAAAAAAGAATTTTCAAATGTGAGACCCTGCTTAAGCTTTGTGGGCTTTGCTAGGACTTGGCTGGCAGGTTGGAGCTGCACTGCGGTTTCCGCTTTTTTTATCCAACAGGCCAGGGGAAGAGGCTGCAAAAGAAACAACGAGTGTGCAGGAGACAACTTGCAGTATCACTGGGGAAGGAAGGGGAGTAATATCTGGGGTCAGTCCTTGAAAAGAGTGCTTTGCCTTGGAGTGGCTCCTGTAGTTAAAATATCTTTCTCTGCTACGGCTCCAAAAGCTTGGAATGACCTCCGGAAGAGATTCGCCAATTATCTTCATTGGAGGCTTTTTAAAAAGCGATAAAAACCCTTCTCTTCTGGCAGGCCTTCCCTGAGTGATAACCGCTCAGAAGTGATTCTATCCATCCTTCCTTCTATATCTCCTTGTCATTCACAAATTGTAAAATAATTTTGTGATATTGTATTGCATTGTTATATATTTTAATCATGTTTTATGTTAATTTTATAGTTTGGGAGGGAGGGTTAGGTCAGGGTTTTGTGAGTTTTATTGGCGCATTCCGCACACGCCAAAAGTACGTGCTCAGCACGTACTAGGGTTAGAAGGAGACGTCCTTTCCGGATGCCCCTAAGCCTAGCACGCGCCGAGTACGTACAAAATGGTGGCGCCCATTCTACATGGGCGCCGCCATTTTGACATAGCAGACGCTTAGTGTCCGCACGTCTCGGAACCATTATGACGCCGTAAGTGCACCAATGGTGCTGCAAAAAAAAGCCACTTTTTACGGCTTCTTTTTGCTGCGCGGAGGAGTCGCGTGGTTTGGCCACTGAGGCTCCTCCGCGCAGCAAATGAAGGCGCCGGCAGACCACCCTTTTGGGCGTTCTGGAAAGCGCCATTGTTTTTATATTGTGTATCATAAACTCTGTTGTTACCCGCCTCGATCCCCAAACGGAATAGGCAGGATATGAATAAATATATTATTATTATTATTATTATTATTATTATTATTATTATTTATCTACCTTCCCCATCCACACCAGTTTCCAGTCCAGAGCATGGGGCCTCTGTAAACCCCCTACATACACACTGGCTAATAGGGCTAGAAATTGGCTCCTGGGCCAGCTGCAGTTGCCTCTGTCTGTTGTAGAAGCTGAATCATGGATTTGGAAGAGACCCAAGGGCCATGCAGTCCAACCCCATTCTGCCATTCAGGAACTCACAATCAAAGCATCCCCCATAACAGATGGCCATCCAGCCTCTGTTTAAAGATAGCCTCCAAAGAAGAAGGCTGCACCTTTCTCCAAGGCAGCGTCTTTCAATGTCGAACAACTCTTACTGTCAGGATGTTCTTTCTAATGTTGAGGAGGAATCCCTTTTCCTGTAGTTTGAGTCCAATGCTTTGGGTCCTGTTCTCTGAAGCAGCAGAAAACAAGCTTGCTCCATCTTCAACATGACACCCCTTAAAATACTTAAACAGGGCTATCATATCCCCCGTTAACCTTTTCTTCTCCAGGCTAAACATACCCAGCTCCCTAGGTCTCTCCTCACAGGGCCTCATGGTCTCCAGACCTTTCTCTTCCAGCATGTCTGCAGTCTTCATGCCAGGTGATGAACCAAAGCCCCTGCTCTGTGTCCTCTCTCTGTGAATTGACTGGCGGATGTAGCATTTGCCAGAGATTCTTTCAGTGTACCTTCAGAGCCACATTTCTTCTGCATTGGTGAAGTGATGGCTAGTAAAAGCCCTGGGTTATAACACAGCCTCTTCAGTTTCTGGCCTTCTTCATGTGGGATGCTTGCCATTAGATGGAGGGATGTGTATTCCAAGCTTGCTTTGGGACTTTTCGAAGCTAGTCCCAACTTAATGGAGTCTTCTCTTCCTTCCAGCCCCAACTTCTACATTCTGGATGAGCCGACGAACCACCTTGACATGGAGACCATTGAGGCCCTGGCAAAGGCACTCAACAATTTCCGGGTAAGTCTTCCTTAGAGATGTACTGGAGGACCTAGAGATTCCTAGAGAGGTGTCCTCTCAGGTTATTTGCAGTTTTTCCATATTCATGAGGGTCTTCTTCCCCTAACCCTAGCGAATATGGAGGGACAACTGTATTGCAAAATCTGCAGGGAATGTACCAAGCCCAGTGAGAACAGGGTTTTTAAAAAAATTAGGAGGATATTACAAGGAACTGAACAATGAGATTTGCAATTAAAAAAAAACAAGCAAAATTGTTCTCAAAATATCTAATAGGTCACATTTTTTAAAAACCTTAGCCGTCTAGTTCCTCCTTGCCTTTGTTTGGTTAGTTGTAACCTGCTGCTTACTGCCCCCACAGTGCCACTGGCTGCCTATCCCTTATGAAGGCTTTGCCAGACAGACACTTGCCATGACTTAGATTCGTGGTGGACACCTGTGGCAGATCCAGGGGCCACTTTTCTGTCCCTCCAGAGGAGACTGCATAAACTGCCCTCCTGAGTACCCAAACCAGTGTGGCTGGAAGTCCACTTCTGGTTTTGAAAATATAAGAGTGCTCTGATGTAAGACATTCTTCCTTCATCTTGTTCTAGGGTGGCTTGATGCTTGTTTCCCACGATGAGCGCTTTATCCGACTGGTGTGCCAGGAGCTGTGGGTGTGTGGAGAGGGCACGGTAAAACGCATCGAAGGTGGCTTTGACGAGTACAGAGACCTCCTGCAAGAGCAGTTCCGGAAGGAAGGCTTTCTATAAAGCAGATGCCCAGGCGGTGTGCATGAGCTGGTTTGGAGCGGAAATGGCTGCCCAGCAGCCCTCATCCAACCTGACGGTGCAGCAGGGATTCCACCTCCATCTGTGAACATCAGCTGTGCGTTCTCCTCTTCGGGGAATGCTTCCTTCCCCCAGAAACCAACACCTGCTGGGTATTGCCAAAGGAAAGAGGAAAGGGAACAGTGTTGCTGTGGGATGTGTGCCAAGTCTCTGCTTGGCAGGGACCGGAGGAAGACAGCTGAGGGAAAGGTGGGAAGTGTTCAATGCTGCTTGAGTGAAGAAGGAGAGTGAAGAAGGATGAGGCATCTGCTTCAGCGCAGGCCTTCTTCTCTTTCCATTGGTCTGTAGAGGTGAACCTGCTGCAGTCGTGCTCAGGGAGCATCAGAAGGCTTCTTCGCGTAAATGCTGCTAGATGTTGCACATTTCAGTAGCTTTACCAGGACGTGGGCTGAGACTCCAGTCTGAGGTTTGAAATGGTGGGGATGAGGGATTTTCCTTCTCTCCTCCCAGCCCAGGCCCCCCTGGGAAGAGCTGCAGCTTCTTCGTTTAAGTGTCAAACACACCAGCCAGACTCTCTTCAGAAAGCAGTTCTGGTTCCATAGCTTGGCCTTATATTTCTCTCTTTTCTGCTCAGAAGGCAATGCCTTTGTGTGCTGAAAGGGACCCCTCTTTCCCCTCACACCCAAAAGGGGTAGGTATTGCATAACCCATGGTTCTGGTGGTGGAAGAAGTGCAATGCCGGTTCCCCTCTCTGCCAGAAGGTGACAATCTACATTGGGGCTGGGGCTCCTGCCTTAAGGGTACCACAGACCCACCCAGTCTCTGGCCTCCCAAAGGAGGTCTGAATCCCACGCAGGACTGAGGTCTCTCCCAGCTAACATACACCACGTCTTGGTCATTGAAAGAGGATTAAAGAGTTTTAGCTTGAAAGTCAATTTTTGATTCTCTGATCATCAGCATTGAGGTTGCTCTGTAAATAAAATGGGCTTTCTCTGGCTTTGGACTTCATTGTTTTCCTTGTCACTGTAACTGAACAGGGAAATGACTGTATTGTCGGTTCATGAAGTACACTGTTAAAGGAGCCACAGGAGGGAATCCCTTTATTCTGAACACAATATTTCCTCGTAGGAGTTACCCTCAACAACAGACAAGATAGTAAAATGTGGGCTAGACAGTACAACTGTTAGGTAGATTAGTAATTGGTTGACCGGCCGAACCCAAAGGTTGCTCAGCAATGGCACCTTGAATGAATGAATGAATGAATGAATGAAACTTTCCTTCGATCACGGCGGTTTACAACATAATAAAAATACAGATGTACCAACGACAATTCCCCCATATTAAAACAGTACAATACATCATCTAAAACATCGCAATACATCATTTAAAATCCATCATTCAATCATATAATTAAAACCAGTAAAAAGCAATAAACAATTCCAATCAACAATTCAGACAATACGCAGGAGAGACTATCAATTAGGACATGAGGGGGAAAGCTTGGCGGAAGAGGTGAGTCTTGAGAATTTTCTTAAAGGACTCAAGGGAGGGGGCCAAGCGGAGCTCGTCAGGGAGAGAGTTCCAAGTCCGGGGGGCCGAAACGGAAAAAGCCCTATGCGCAGACACTGCGTATCTCACCTTAGGAACTCTCAAAAGTGCGGGGCGGATTATATGGGGAGAGGTGGTCCTCCAAGTACTCTTTTCTTCATCATGGAGAGAAGTGACCAGTGGGGTGTCCAGTGGGGCTCTGTCCTGGGCCCAGGGCTATTCAACGTCTTTATCTATGACTTGGGTGAAGGAATAGAGGACATGTTTATCAAATTTGCAGATGACACCAATTTAGGAGGAATAGCTAACACTCCAGAGGACAGGATCAAAATTCAAACTGACCTGAACAGACTAGAAAGCTGGGCCAAAGCTAACAAAATGAACTTCAACACGGAGAAATGTAAGGTACTGCACTTAGGGCAGAAAAATAAAATGCACAGATATAGGATTATGGGGGACACCTGGCTGAATGAAACTACGTGTGAAAGGGATCTAGGAGTCCAAGTAGACCACAAGTTGAACATGAGTCAACAGTGCGACGCGGCAGCTAAAAAGGTCAATGCAATTCTAGGCTGCATCAATAGAAGTATAATGTCCAGATCAAGGGAAGGAATAGTGCCACTCTCTTCTGCTTTGGTCAGGCCTCACTTGGAATAACCCTGGGTCCAGTTCTGGGCAAAACAATTAAAAAAGGATGTTGAGAAACTGGACCGTGTCCAAAGCAGGGTGACTAAAACTGTGAAGGTTCTGGGAACTGTAAAGCCCTATTATTATTATTATTCCACTTAATCATTCAGAATCCAAGCAGATTACAACAATAAAACAAGATACAGTTAAAAATTCTTTAAAAACCCTATCCCTCCCCCTCAGTATAAAAACATAGAAATACTAAAAGGAGATTGAACCAGAAGGACATTAAAACAATAATAGAAAATAACAGTTAAACTAGGTAGGAGATTTGTAGAAAGTTTATAGCGGGGTCCAGATAGAATGGAAATGAGGATGGAGAAAAAGTGGAGGGGGGAGGCTGGTAAATGGAGGTGGTCTAGTCTGGAAAAGCCTGTCGGAAGAGACCCGTCTTAATAGCCTTCTGAAAGGTTTCCGAGGTGGTAATCTGACGGATCTATGAGGAAAGACTCAGGGAGCTGGGGATGTTTAGCCTGGAGAAGATAAGGTTGAGAGGTGATATGATGAGAGCCCTGTTTAAATACTTGAAGGGATGTCACCCGGAGGAGGGAGCAAGCTTGTTTTCTGCTGCTCCAGAGAAAAGGACACAATGGAGCAATGGATGCAAGCTCCAAGAAAAGAGATTCCAGCTCAACATTAGGAGGAACTTCCTGAGGGCAAGAGCTGTTCAACAGTGGAAGATGCTTCTGCCCTAGAGAGTGGTGGAGTCTCCTTCCCTGGAGGTCTTTAAACAGAGGCTGGATGGCCATCTGTCAATGGGGATGCTTTGATGGAGAGTTCCTGCATGACAGAATAAAGGGGTTGGATTGGATGGTCCTTCTTGGGGTCTCTTCCAACTCTAGGATTCTATGAAAAGCAAACCCAAAACAACTAGTGTTGTCCCCTGGCCTCGGGGAATGAGAAAAGCCCGCAGGATGCCAGGGTGAGGGTGCGGGAATAGTACAAATGCATGGTTTGTCTAGGAGGCTGCTCAATCGAGTGAGGTCTCGGTGGATTCAGGGCACGATACTCAACATACTTATTATTTAGTTATTTAATTTATACCCCTGCCTTCCTTCTTATACAGGATCCAAGGTGGCTTATAAGCAGTTAAAAACCAGGGTACAGTTTTAAAACAACCAGAATGGTTTTAATGTACTGTATGTTGTGTGCTGAGGCTGAGAGTATGTGACTAAAATGGTGAAAGGTCTGGAAACCATGAAGCCCTATGAGGAACGACTCAGGGAGCTGGGGATGTTTAGCCTGGAGAAGAGGTTAAGAGGGGATATGATAGCCCTGTTTAAATATATGAAGGGATGTCATATTGAGGAGGGAGAAAGCTTGTTTTCTGCTGCTCCAGAGAATAGGAGACAATGGAGCAATGGATGCAAGCTGCAGGAAAAGAGATTCCAGCTCAACATTAGGAAGAACTTCCTGAGAGTAAGGGCTGTTCAACAGTGGAACACACTCCTTCCTCAGAGATTATAGTGGAGTCTCCTTCCTTGGAGGTCTTTAAGCAGAGGCTGGATGGCCATCTGTCAATGGGGATGCTTTGATTTGGATTTCCTGCATGGCAGAATGGGGTTAGACTGGATCAGGGCCCTTGTGGTCTCTTCCAACTCTATGATTCTATGACTTGCCCAAGGTCACCCAGCTGGTTTCCATGCCTCAGCATGTCTTTGAACCCTGGTCTCCAGAATCATAGTTCAATGTTCAAACCAGTGTGTGTGTGAAAAGACATAAATGAACCCTAAACATGGGACAATCTGGCTGGAATCCTGTTGGCGACCTATGCCAGTGTCATGCTCCAGTATGCCAGGATAGTATGCATTTTTGGACCAGTATATAGCAGCAAAGACAAAAAAGAGAAGCACTCTCCCTTGCCAGAGGAAGATGCCTAGCTGGCTTCCACACAACTTGGGAGCCAATTTCTGTTTGATTTCCTATTTCAAGAAAGCCATGGAGAAAAACCATCACAACCTCCCAGAGCCCATAGAAAACCACTCTGGCCACCGATCCCTGGCAGCATCCATCTAGTCAATTAATGCCTCTGGTTCCATTTTACAGAACCTTGGGATTTGTAATTCTGTGAGACAGAATCATCTGTTGGAGAGCTCTAGTGCCTTGCCAAACTACAAATGCCAGGGATTATGTAAAATGCAGCCATTGGTATCAAGGTGCCATAATTGTGTAGCAGGAGAGTATTATGCCAGCCAAAAGAACTGGTATCTGGGTTTGGCTAGGTACCTAAAAAGTATGGGGAATAGTGATGCCACTACCAGCCATTTGCTGATCTGGAACAAGAAGCAGTTTGTTCCCCTTTTCACTATTAAAAAGACACTTGCTTTTCACTGAAGGGGCACAGCTCCTTGTAACAGAGATGCACACAAGGGCAAAAACTACTTAGAGTTAGAGCGGTGCCTAGGCACATCTGTGTAATTTTCTGCAAGCCATAGTGAAGCTATTTGGAATGTTTATAATAACCTTTACAGATTGGTGGTCTCCAGGTGGCTTACAAGGTTTCATCTAACACACATTTTGGATTTCCCAGAATCCTTGAGCAGTGACAACGCACACTAGGATTTCTGGAAACTAATAAAACATGGTACGGCTGGCAAAGGTTGAAAACCACTGGCTCCGGACGTATTGCAGGGTTGTTGTTTTCTCACGGCACATGCTGGGTCTTGCATGCCATCACAGGCTGAGTCTCCCTAATCCAAAATGCTTGGGACCAGAAGTGCTTTGGATTTTGGGATACCGTATTTTCCGGCGTATAAGGCGACCGACCCCCAAGTCATGTGCAGGCAGCCCCCTGGCCTACTATAGGCCAAATTAAGGGAGTCTGGCGCCCACATGCGCCAGCTTGAGGGGGCCTCTGTGGAGGCCTGGAAGGCAGGTGTCGCAAGTAGGAGTAGAGCCTCCCGCAGTCCGTCCCAAAAGGGCACTAGACCCTTTGGAAGAAGCCACTGGAGCGGAGTATTGTGGGCGATGGCGAGGCATAAGGGGCCGGCTCTTTCCCTCGGCCCGACCATCTCTCTCCCGCCGGACCGGCTCTGGAGCTGCTTCTCTGCCACCTTTTCCGGCTTCCAGCCCAGGAAATCAGCAATGGCAGTGACAAAGAGAGAGCCCGGCCACGGTGCCTCCGGGAGACGGAGAGGTGGTTACGCCATTTGCCTGTCTCTGTGGAGGCGCCAAACACAACCCGGCATAAAAGACGGGGGTAAAAAGTTGTCTTATATGGCGGAAAATACGGTACCTCTATTTGCATAGAAGTACACCGAATGAGACATCTTGGGGATGGGACCCAAGTCTAAACACAGAATTCATTTATGGCCCGAAACACACTGCAGAAATAACCCACTTTGAGACTGCTTTAACTGCCCTGGCTCAGTGCCAGGGAGTCCTGGGAGCTGCAGCTTATTGTGGCACGCAAGCCTTCGAAGCGCCCAGGCTCCTTCATCAGTCAAGGTCTTGCAAAGCAGACAGGAGCGGAAATGCATTGGGCGGCATTTGGCTGGTTTTGCTCTGGGTTCAGAGGCTACGGAGGGCTGTTTCTTGCAGGCCAAGTGGCAAAGGGGAGAACCTCAAAGTCCTGGAAAACATTGGCATCACAACAAAGACGCTTCCTTTGCAATCCAATGTGTCTCCATCCTTTTTAGTGAGGCCACAGGTCCCTTTGTGAGGCAGAGCGCAATGGACTTCTCCAGGAGCCTCCATGCTTTTGCATCAGGAAACCTTTAGGTGGGGTTGAGGTAAAACATGCCAAGGCAGCCCAAATGTAAGAAGAAGAAACATATTTTATCTTTGTTGGAGGTCGAAACCTCAAAGAGGAAGGTCCCAGTCCACTGGCTCTCTCTTTAGGATCCCCCTTGTTCCAGCTATAAAGTGGTATCCTGAGATCCAAAAAACATCCAGGGTTAGCTGTGTTGGACACAGAGTGATTCTAGCAACCACAAAAATCCACCAAACAGTGATGCCTTTATAGGAACAACCAAAATGCACAAATGTTGCAAGCTTTCGAAGCTCCAGTGGCTTCTTCTTCTTCATTATCATCATCATCATCATCATCATCAGGCAAAGGTCTTGGAAATCATTCAGGAGGGGGAAAAGAAATGATGGCCATGTCAGTCACAAGCCAAGATTTTTGGAGGCCTGGCTCTTCTGAGTTGAAGGGTCATCTTGGAAAGGGACTCATGCAGGAAAAGACAAAGGAAGCGCCATTAGAAAGACAAAGAGAGGCCTCTGGGAAAACTCTTGGTTGTTCCATTTATTTCTTGTTTCATCTCTATGCTGCCTTTCTCCCAAATGAAATCACAGATAAAATCACTATTTTTATATATTGGTGTGTGTTTGTGTAAAATTTAAAACACTTTAAACCAGGGGTAGGCAACCTTTTTGAGCCGGGGGCCGGGTTGCTGTCCCTCGGACAACTGGGGGGCCCAAGACAAAAAATAAATAATCAAATGATTTTTAAAAATTTAAATAAATAAATAAACCGGGACAAATGTAGGACAACATTTTCAAATGGAGGACACTTTTATTTAAAAAATGGAGGACACGCGAAAAAAAATTGCTGATTTTTTAAAAAATGTTAATATAAATGCATGTTTCTGAGGCTTCTACAGACAATTGCCCCCCAAAGGCCCCGGCGGCAATCGGCGGCAGGACCGGGCTGGGGCCGGTCTCAAGGCCTCACTGGGCCAGATCTGGCCCGCAGGCCGTAGGTTGCCTACCCCTGCTTTAAATAATCTAAAACCAGGAGGAAAGCACATAAAAATACACAAAGCTAAAAGCATGACTAAAACGCACATACTCCACAAAAACCACCCTGGTTAAGATTATATACAGTATGCTCTATCTACCTGTCTATCAATATAGATAGATATAGATATATTAATATGTTTAATAATAATAATAATAATATATAATAATACAAATTTATTTATATCCCGCCCCTTTGAGGTCAATCGGGGCGGCTAACAGCAATAAAA
The DNA here is from genome assembly GCA_023333645.1 of Sceloporus occidentalis. Classification (NCBI taxonomy): domain Eukaryota; kingdom Metazoa; phylum Chordata; class Lepidosauria; order Squamata; family Phrynosomatidae; genus Sceloporus; species Sceloporus occidentalis. The sequence continues at coordinate 1,184,480 of JALMGF010000002.1, read as the reverse complement.
TACAATACATTATACATCAAAAATCTACTTCCCTCCCCCCCTTAAAAATATTAAATCAATTATAATTAAAACCAACAAATTAAAACAAGATCAACACATACACATTATTACAAAACAGAGCAAACAGTAAAGTGTGGTAGCATTCTACTTGAATTTGAAAGGGAGGGTCTTGGGGACTCTCATGAGAAGAGGGTTCCTGAGGCCGGGGCTATCGATCCCGGAAAGGCCTGCCGGAAGAGATCCGTCTTGACAGCCTTTTGAAAGGTGTCTGAAGATGTCAATGGACAGATCTCGTCCGGCAGGTCCTTCCATAATCTGGGGGCGACAACAGAAAAAGCCCCTTGAGAGGAAGCCGAAAGCCTAGCGTATTGAAAGCCACTGAGAGGACTAAAAGCACCAGCAGAGTCAGACTCCCCTGTCGATGCTCAGATGCAGATCAAGGCAACCGTGGCAGTTTAGTAATATCTGTGTGTGTAATAGTGATAACAATAAGATAATTAATAACCCCCCCACACACATTCATTAAAACTTGCATTATTTGTAAATAATAATAATAACAAAAAATGAACCCCAGCCTCAAATTCAGAAGCACAAAGTCCTTTAAAAACCAAAAAATGAAGAGCTCAGCGGAAGGCTCCCCCTTGACTTCGGGAAGTCGCTTTTGGGGCCATGAAACGTGGGGGCTGAGGCTCCCAGGGCCCCCCAAAAAGGCACGGAAAGGAGACCGAAACCTGGGGCCAGATGAGGGCAATTTCGAACAGAGGGAAAGATCGCTATACCTAAAGAATGAAATTCACTTTATGAAACCCATTGGGAGGCATCAGCGCTGACTTTTGCGGATGTGATTACGGACTTTCTTAATATGTTCTCTCTAGGAATACTTAGGTCCTCCAGCGCAACTCTATGGTCACCTTTAACCAAAAGCCGCACTCCATCCCTAGAGAGCACTCCCCTCGGCCTTTGTAGCTCCTCCGTCCGGTGCAACTCTATGGTCAAGGTCCGGCAGATGCTGGCCCCAGAGCTGCCCTGGAGGACCCAGGGATCCCTGGAGAGGACTCCCCTCGGCCTTTGTAGCTCCTCCGTCCGGTGCAACTCTATGGTCAAGGTCCGGCAGATGCTGGCCCCAGAGCTGCCCTGGAGGACCCAGGGATCCCTGGAGAGGACTCCCCTCGGCCTTTGTAGCTCCTCCGTCCGGTGCAACTCTATGGTCAAGGTCCGGCAGATGCTGGCCCCAGAGCTGCCCTGGAGGACCCAGGGATCCCTGGAGAGGACTCCCCTCGGCCTTTGTAGCTCCTCCGTCCGGTGCAACTCTATGGTCAAGGTGCGGCAGATGCTGGCCCCAGAGCTGCCCTGGAGGACCTAGGGATCCCTGGAGAGCACTCCCCTCGGCCTTTGTAGCTCCTCCGTCCGGTCCAACTCTATGGTCAAGGTGCGGCAGATGCTGGCCCCAGAGCTGCCCTGGAGGACCTAGGGATCCCTGGAGAGGACTCCCCTTGGCCTTTGTAGCTCCTCCGTCCGGTGCAACTCTATGGTCAAGGTGCGGCAGATGCTGGCCCCAGAGCTGCCCTGGAGGACCCAGGGATCCCTGGAGAGGACTCCCCTTGGCCTTTGTAGCTCCTCCGTCCGGTCCAACTCTATGGTCAAGGTGCGGCAGATGCTGGCCCCAGAGCTGCCCTGGAGGACCCAGGGATCCCTGGAGAGGACTCCCCTCGGCCTTTGTAGCTCCTCCGTCCGGTGCAACTCTATGGTCAAGGTGCGGCAGATGCTGGCCCCAGAGCTGCCCTGGAGGACCTAGGGATCCCTGGAGAGGACTCCCCTTGGCCTTTGTAGCTCCTCCGTCCGGTGCAACTCTATGGTCAAGGTCCAGCAGATGCTGGCCCCAGAGCTGCCCTGGAGGACCTAGGGATCCCTGGAGAGCACTCCCCTCGGCCTTTGTAGCTCCTCCGTCCGGTCCAACTCTATGGTCAAGGTGCGGCAGATGCTGGCCCCAGAGCTGCCCTGGAGGACCTAGGGATCCCTGGAGAGGACTCCCCTCGGCCTTTGTAGCCCCTCCGTCCGGTCCAACTCTATGGTCAAGGTGCGGCAGATGCTGGCCCAGAGATGCCCTGGAGGACCCAGGGATCCCTGGAGAGGACTCCCCTTGGCCTTTGTAGCTCCTCCGTCCGGTCCAACTCTATGGTCAAGGTGCGGCAGATGCTGGCCCAGAGATGCCCTGGAGGACCCAGGGATCCCTGGAGAGGACTCCCCTTGGCCTTTGTAGCTCCTCCGTCCGGTCCAACTCTATGGTCAAGGTGCGGCAGATGCTGGCCCCAGAGCTGCCCTGGAGGACCTAGGGATCCCTGGAGAGGACTCCCCTCGGCCTTTGTAGCTCCTCCGTCCAGAGCAACTCTATGGTCAAGGTGCGGCAGATGCTGGCCCAGAGATGCCCTGGAGGACCCAGGGATCCCTGGAGAGGACTCCCCTCGGCCTTTGTAGCTCCTCCGTCCAGAGCAACTCTATGGTCAAGGTGCGGCAGATGCTGGCCCCAGAGCTGCCCTGGAGGACCTAGGGATCCCTGGAGAGGACTCCCCTCGGCCTTTGTAGCTCCTCCGTCCGGTCCAACTCTATGGTCAAGGTGCGGCAGATGCTGGCCCAGAGATGCCCTGGAGGACCCAGGGATCCCTGGAGAGGACTCCCCTTGGCCTTTGTAGCTCCTCCGTCCGGTCCAACTCTATGGTCAAGGTGCGGCAGATGCTGGCCCCAGAGCTGCCCTGGAGGACCTAGGGATCCCTGGAGAGGACTCCCCTCGGCCTTTGTAGCTCCTCCGTCCAGAGCAACTCTATGGTCAAGGTGCGGCAGATGCTGGCCCCAGAGCTGCCCTGGAGGACCTAGGGATCCCTGGAGAGGACTCCCCTCGGCCTTTGTAGCTCCTCCGTCCAGAGCAACTCTATGGTCAAGGTGCGGCAGATGCTGGCCCAGAGCTGCCCTGGAGGACCCAGGGATCCCTGGAGAGGACTCCCCTCGGCCTTTGTAGCTCCTCCGTCCAGAGCAACTCTATGGTCAAGGTGCGGCAGATGCTGGCCCCAGAGCTGCCCTGGAGGACCTAGGGATCCCTGGAGAGGACTCCCCTCGGCCTTTGTAGCTCCTCCGTCCGGTCCAACTCTATGGTCAAGGTGCGGCAGATGCTGGCCCAGAGATGCCCTGGAGGACCCAGGGATCCCTGGAGAGGACTCCCCTTGGCCTTTGTAGCTCCTCCGTCCGGTCCAACTCTATGGTCAAGGTGCGGCAGATGCTGGCCCCAGAGCTGCCCTGGAGGACCTAGGGATCCCTGGAGAGGACTCCCCTCGGCCTTTGTAGCTCCTCCGTCCGGTCCAACTCTATGGTCAAGGTCCGGCAGATGCTGGCCCCAGAGCTGCCCTGGAGGACCCAGGGATCCCTGGAGAGGACTCCCCTTGGCCTTTGTAGCTCCTCCGTCCGGTCCAACTCTATGGTCAAGGTGCGGCAGATGCTGGCCCAGAGATGCCCTGGAGGACCCAGGGATCCCTGGAGAGGACTCCCCTTGGCCTTTGTAGCTCCTCCGTCCGGTCCAACTCTATGGTCAAGGTGCGGCAGATGCTGGCCCCAGAGCTGCCCTGGAGGACCTAGGGATCCCTGGAGAGGACTCCCCTCGGCCTTTGTAGCTCCTCCGTCCGGTCCAACTCTATGGTCAAGGTGCGGCAGATGCTGGCCCAGAGATGCCCTGGAGGACCCAGGGATCCCTGGAGAGGACTCCCCTTGGCCTTTGTAGCTCCTCCGTCCAGTCCAACTCTATGGTCAAGGTGCGGCAGATGCTGGCCCAGAGATGCCCTGGAGGACCCAGGGATCCCTGGAGAGGACTCCCCTTGGCCTTTGTAGCTCCTCCGTCCGGTCCAACTCTATGGTCAAGGTGCGGCAGATGCTGGCCCAGAGATGCCCTGGAGGACCCAGGGATCCCTGGAGAGGACTCCCCTTGGCCTTTGTAGCTCCTCCGTCCGGTCCAACTCTATGGTCAAGGTGCGGCAGATGCTGGCCCCAGAGCTGCCCTGGAGGACCTAGGGATCCCTGGACAGGACTCCCCTCGGCCTTTGTAGCTCCTCCGTCCGGTCCAACTCTATGGTCAAGGTGCGGCAGATGCTGGCCCCAGAGCTGCCCTGGAGGACCTAGGGATCCCTGGAGAGGACTCCCCTTGGCCTTTGTAGCTCCTCCGTCCGGTCCAACTCTATGGTCAAGGTGCGGCAGATGCTGGCCCAGAGATGCCCTGGAGGACCCAGGGATCCCTGGAGAGGACTCCCCTTGGCCTTTGTAGCTCCTCCGTCCGGTCCAACTCTATGGTCAAGGTGCGGCAGATGCTGGCCCCAGAGCTGCCCTGGAGGACCTAGGGATCCCTGGAGAGGACTCCCCTCGGCCTTTGTAGCTCCTCCGTCCAGAGCAACTCTATGGTCAAGGTGCGGCAGATGCTGGCCCCAGAGCTGCCCTGGAGGACCTAGGGATCCCTGGAGAGGACTCCCCTCGGCCTTTGTAGCTCCTCCGTCCAGAGCAACTCTATGGTCAAGGTGCGGCAGATGCTGGCCCAGAGATGCCTTGGAGGACCCAGGGATCCCTGGAGAGGACTCCCCTCGGCCTTTGTAGCTCCTCCGTCCAGAGCAACTCTATGGTCAAGGTGCGGCAGATGCTGGCCCCAGAGCTGCCCTGGAGGACCTAGGGATCCCTGGAGAGGACTCCCCTCGGCCTTTGTAGCTCCTCCGTCCGGTCCAACTCTATGGTCAAGGTGCGGCAGATGCTGGCCCCAGAGCTGCCCTGGAGGACCTAGGGATCCCTGGAGAGGACTCCCCTCGGCCTTTGTAGCTCCTCCGTCCGGTCCAACTCTATGGTCAAGGTCCGGCAGATGCTGGCCCCAGAGCTGCCCTGGAGGACCCTGGGATCCCTGGAGAGGACTCCCCTTGGCCTTTGTAGCTCCTCCGTCCGGTCCAACTCTATGGTCAAGGTGCGGCAGATGCTGGCCCAGAGATGCCCTGGAGGACCCAGGGATCCCTGGAGAGGACTCCCCTTGGCCTTTGTAGCTCCTCGCTCCGGTCCAACTCTATGGTCAAGGTGCGGCAGATGCTGGCCCCAGAGCTGCCCTGGAGGACCTAGGGATCCCTGGAGAGGACTCCCCTCGGCCTTTGTAGCTCCTCCGTCCGGTGCAACTCTATGGTCAAGGTCCGGCAGATGCTGGCCCCAGAGCTGCCCTGGAGGACCCAGGGATCCCTGGAGAGGACTCCCCTTGGCCTTTGTAGCTCCTCCGTCCGGTCCAACTCTATGGTCAAGGTGCGGCAGATGCTGGCCCAGAGATGCCCTGGAGGACCCAGGGATCCCTGGAGAGGACTCCCCTTGGCCTTTGTAGCTCCTCCGTCCGGTCCAACTCTATGGTCAAGGTGCGGCAGATGCTGGCCCCAGAGCTGCCCTGGAGGACCTAGGGATCCCTGGAGAGGACTCCCCTCGGCCTTTGTAGCTCCTCCGTCCGGTCCAACTCTATGGTCAAGGTGCGGCAGATGCTGGCCCCAGAGCTGCCCTGGAGGACCTAGGGATCCCTGGAGAGGACTCCCCTCGGCCTTTGTAGCTCCTCCGTCCGGTGCAACTCTATGGTCAAGGTCCGGCAGATGCTGGCCCCAGAGCTGCCCTGGAGGACCCAGGGATCCCTGGAAAGGACTCCCCTTGGCCTTTGTAGCTCCTCCGTCCGGTCCAACTCTATGGTCAAGGTGCGGCAGATGCTGGCCCCAGAGCTGCCCTGGAGGACCTAGGGATCCCTGGAGAGCACTCCCCTCGGCCTTTGTAGCTCCTCCGTCCGGTGCAACTCTATGGTCAAGGTCCGGCAGATGCTGGCCCCAGAGCTGCCCTGGAGGACCCAGGGATCCCTGGAGAGGACTCCCCTTGGCCTTTGTAGCTCCTCCGTCCGGTCCAACTCTATGGTCAAGGTGCGGCAGATGCTGGCCCAGAGATGCCCTGGAGGACCCAGGGATCCCTGGAGAGGACTCCCCTTGGCCTTTGTAGCTCCTCCGTCCGGTCCAACTCTATGGTCAAGGTGCGGCAGATGCTGGCCCCAGAGCTGCCCTGGAGGACCTAGGGATCCCTGGAGAGGACTCCCCTCGGCCTTTGTAGCTCCTCCGTCCGGTCCAACTCTATGGTCAAGGTGCGGCAGATGCTGGCCCAGAGATGCCCTGGAGGACCCAGGGATCCCTGGAGAGGACTCCCCTTGGCCTTTGTAGCTCCTCCGTCCGGTCCAACTCTATGGTCAAGGTGCGGCAGATGCTGGCCCCAGAGCTGCCCTGGAGGACCTAGGGATCCCTGGAGAGGACTCCCCTCGGCCTTTGTAGCTCCTCCGTCCGGTCCAACTCTATGGTCAAGGTGCGGCAGATGCTGGCCCCAGAGCTGCCCTGGAGGACCTAGGGATCCCTGGAGAGGACTCCCCTCGGCCTTTGTAGCTCCTCCGTCCGGTCCAACTCTATGGTCAAGGTGCGGCAGATGCTGGCCCCAGAGCTGCCCTGGAGGACCCAGGGATCCCTGGAGAGGACTCCCCTTGGCCTTTGTAGCTCCTCCGTCCGGTCCAACTCTATGGTCAAGGTGCGGCAGATGCTGGCCCAGAGATGCCCTGGAGGACCCAGGGATCCCTGGAGAGGACTCCCCTTGGCCTTTGTAGCTCCTCCGTCCGGTCCAACTCTATGGTCAAGGTGCGGCAGATGCTGGCCCCAGAGCTGCCCTGGAGGACCTAGGGATCCCTGGAGAGGACTCCCCTCGGCCTTTGTAGCTCCTCCGTCCGGTCCAACTCTATGGTCAAGGTGCGGCAGATGCTGGCCCCAGAGCTGCCCTGGAGGACCTAGGGATCCCTGGAGAGGACTCCCCTCGGCCTTTGTAGCTCCTCCGTCCAGAGCAACTCTATGGTCAAGGTGCGGCAGATGCTGGCCCAGAGATGCCCTGGAGGACCCAGGGATCCCTGGAGAGGACTCCCCTCGGCCTTTGTAGCTCCTCCGTCCGGTCCAACTCTATGGTCAAGGTGCGGCAGATGCTGGCCCAGAGATGCCCTGGAGGACCCAGGGATCCCTGGAGAGGACTCCCCTTGGCCTTTGTAGCTCCTCCGTCCGGTCCAACTCTATGGTCAAGGTGCGGCAGATGCTGGCCCAGAGATGCCCTGGAGGACCTAGGGATCCCTGGAGAGGACTCCCCTCGGCCTTTGTAGCTCCTCCGTCCGGTCCAACTCTATGGTCAAGGTCCGGCAGATGCTGGCCCCAGAGCTGCCCTGGAGGACCCAGGGATCCCTGGAGAGGACTCCCCTCGGCCTTTGTAGCTCCTCCGTCCGGTCCAACTCTATGGTCAAGGTCCGGCAGATGCTGGCCCCAGAGCTGCCCTGGAGGACCTAGGGATCCCTGGAGAGGACTCCCCTCGGCCTTTGTAGCTCCTCCGTCCGGTCCAACTCTATGGTCAAGGTCCGGCAGATGCTGGCCCCAGAGCTGCCCTGGAGGACCCAGGGATCCCTGGAGAGGACTCCCCTTGGCCTTTGTAGCTCCTCCGTCCGGTCCAACTCTATGGTCAAGGTGCGGCAGATGCTGGCCCCAGAGCTGCCCTGGAGGACCCAGGGATCCCTGGAGAGGACTCCCCTCGGCCTTTGTAGCTCCTCCGTCCGGTCCAACTCTATGGTCAAGGTGCGGCAGATGCTGGCCCAGAGATGCCCTGGAGGACCCAGGGATCCCTGGAGAGGACTCCCCTTGGCCTTTGTAGCTCCTCCGTCCGGTCCAACTCTATGGTCAAGGTGCGGCAGATGCTGGCCCAGAGATGCCCTGGAGGACCCAGGGATCCCTGGAGAGGACTCCCCTTGGCCTTTGTAGCTCCTCCGTCCGGTCCAACTCTATGGTCAAGGTGCGGCAGATGCTGGCCCCAGAGCTGCCCTGGAGGACCCAGGGATCCCTGGAGAGGACTCCCCTTGGCCTTTGTAGCTCCTCCGTCCGGTCCAACTCTATGGTCAAGGTGCGGCAGATGCTGGCCCAGAGATGCCCTGGAGGACCTAGGGATCCCTGGAAGGGAGGGCAGTGACTGTGTGTGGCCTTGGGACTCTTTTGGGATCCTTCTTGCTCTTTGGAAGCATTTCGTGGTTCAGTTTACAGTCCAGAGATCCAAGGTGCCCAAGGTCTCGGGGGATGATGTTGGGGCCCCATTCCGTCCTCCTTTTCCAGGACCTGCCCTGCATTTCAAGCCCTCCAAAAGTCCTCCATCTTGAGTCTACCAAGAAGGATGGGTTTATGTTGATAGAAGTGTTTTGCTCTTTGGCCCTGCCCTGTATTTCCACCCGAGGCCTTCCGTTCCGCCCGGTTTTCTTGGCCGGGCGAGTGGCTGTTGCCCAAGGCCCGTTGCCTGGGTTCAGAGACGGAGGCCGGGGCCCTGAGCAAAGCCGAGGCCTGGCGGGGTTTCCTTGGCAAGGTCGGACTGGAGGGGCTTTGGCCTGGGACTCCCAACGGGTTTTCTATGGCCGAGCCGGGATTGGAACCCAGAACCCGGCCACGAGAGCGTGCCTCCGCCGCCGCCGCCGCCGCCGTCGCCGAGGGGCCCGGAGCCCTGATCCCAGAGAGGCCAAGGCCTGCTGCCGGCTCTGAAGGAGGAGGAGAAGGGCGGGCGCCGGCGGCTCCGCCTCCTTCTGCTTTCCCGCTGGCGGCGGCGGCGGCGGCGGCTCCGGAGAGAAGGGGCGGAGCTGCTCTGGGCTCGGCGGCGGCGCGAGCGGGAAGCCCCGCCCCCAGTGGGCGTGGCCGAGGGGCGGGGAGCCTCCTCCTGGGACCCTCTGGCTCCCTCCCGAAGGTTCCGCCTCCCGCCGAACCGGCTCCTGGCTCCGGAAGAGCAGCAGCAGCAGCGGCAGCAGCGGCGGCGTCGCCCACCGGACCCGAGGGAAAGGAAGGAGGAGAGCCCCTGAAGAGCGGGACGCCATGGACCGCGGCCCCGAGGAGGCGGCGGAGGAGGACGCCATCGCCGCCGGTGGGTGCCGGGCGGGCGGGTTGAAGGAGGGGAGGCCCCGGGGGCGGGAGCCCCTCGGGAGAGGCGTCCGGAGGGAGGCCGCCTGGTCCCCGGCCTGGAGGGGGCTTCCCCCGCCTTCCCGCGCCCTCGGAGGCCGCTGACCTTCCTTCTCTCTCTCTCGCTTCCTTCCTTCTTCCCTTGCAGGCGCCAGCCCCGTCCCCAGCCCCGGCTGCTCCGGCTTCGAAGAGGTCAGTCTCTCTCTCTCTCTCTCTCTCTCGGTCCCCGCCAGGGAGCCTCCTTCCGGGCGCCCAGGCCGCGGGGGAGCCAGGAGGGTGGGCCCGGGAAGGGCGCTGTGATCGGGGACGGAGGAGGAGCAGGAGGCCCTTCCCTTCCCGGAGGATGCGGGCTCTGGCTCTCAGGGAGGCCCCTCCCTGGCCCTGGGCTGCGGAGGGAGCGAGGGGGCGGCGGGGCTGTTGTGTGTTGCGGGGCTGTGAGTTGTCTGCCTCTCCGCGGAAGGGGCGCTTGTGTGCCATCGATGTGGCCTTTCTCTGTCCGAGAGAGGAAGGCCGGCCGGGCGGGCGGGGCTGGTGTGTGTGCTCCTCGGGGCCAGTGCCTCGTTGCCTGGGGTGTGTGTGTGTGTGTGTGTCTGAGAGAGGCGGTCCTGACTTTGTGAGTGTGAAAGAGAGAGGTCGGAGGGGGGGTGTTTGTGTCAGAGAGAGAGGAAGGGGGACAGCCGTGTCTTCCTCCTCGGGGTCGGGGCGTGTGTGTGTGTGTGATGAAGGGCTTTCGTTCCTGGCTTTGTGTGTCGGGCGGGTGCCTTCCTCCTCCTCCTCCTCTTCCTCGGTGTGTTTGTTGTGTGTTTCCGAAGCAGGAGAGAGAGGAGAGCTTCGGACTTCAGCTCCCGCCTTTTCCCAGGAAAGGAGCAACACAAACACACACGCAACGCTTTTCACCTCTCTCTCTCTCTCTCGGAGTGTGTGTGTGTGTGTGTCACCTTCTCCCTCAAAAGTCTTGGGGGGCTCTGAGTCCAGGAGCCCCCTCCCCCCAAAAGAGGAAATCCGAAAATGAAGGGCAGTTGCCAAAAGGGGCCTTTTTTGTGTTCAGAGTTTGTGTTGTTTTCGGGGGAAGGGGGCTCTTCCAGTCGGAGTTTGCCTTGCATTGGCTCAGTGCCCCCCCCCAAGAGTTTGGGGCCAAGGAAGGAAGAGAGCCCCCCCCTTTCCTCCTCCTCCTCCTCCTCCTCTTTTCCCGGGACAGCTCTCTGCAGGCGCCATTTTAGGAGCTCCCAGGTCTCTCTCTCCCTCTCTTCCTTTCCAGCCTTTGTGTTGTGTGTGTTGTGTGTGTGTGTTGTGGGGGCTTTGCTCATACTCCCATAGCTCTCTCTGCCTTCGCTAAAGCACCAGAGGAAGGAGATTGTAGCAGGGGCCAGGGGAGGGAGGGAGGGAGGTTGTGGTGGTTGTTGTTGTGTTGAGATTGTGGCATCAGTGTTTCTGGTTGTGAAAGCTGGACACCAAAGAAAGTTCATGGTGGTGGTTGTGTTGGGATCGCCCTGGGGGGATGGTGCTGGTTGTATTACAATTGTGGCATCAATGTTTCGAGTTGTGAAAGGTGGACAGAGAAGGACGGTGGTAGTGGTTGTGTTAGGATTGACCCTTGCCATCAGTATCTCTGGTTGTGAAAGCTATAGGCAGTCAAGGAAGGGGATGGTTGTTGTTGTTGTTGTTGTTGTTGTGCTGGGATTGTGAAAGCTAGACAGTGACAAAAGGTGGTGGCGATTGTTGTTGTGTAGAGATTGACCCTTGCCATCAGTGTTTCTGGTTGACAGGGAAGGAAGGTGAATTGACACAGTTGTGTTACCTCCAAGTCCTTTTGTACCTACAGCGACCCGAAGGCAAGGGTTTTCTTGGCAAGTTTCTTCCGAGGGGCTTGAGGCTGAGAGAGTGTGCCTTGCCAAGTGTGTCACCCAGAGGGTTTGATGCCTACACCAGGAGCAAATCCATTGGCTCCTTTGAGCTGTGGGGCTGGAGAAGGATATGGGGGGGGGGGGGGTCCCATGAAAAGCCAATGGGTCCAGGAATCTCCCTGGAAGAAGCCAAGATGGCCAGGCTGAAGCGGTCCTCTTTGGGGCATATCATGAGAAGGAAGGACGCTTGGGAAAGTGGGGGGCAACAGGGAAAGAGGATAGACTTGGGGGGTCTTTCATACACATAGGCTCCCTATGGGTCACAGCTGACCAAAGGCAAATGAACAATGGGCAGAAAAGGGGCAGAAGGAAGATGGAGCCGAAAGGAGGCTAGTCTTCCTCCTCCTCCCCTTTGGAAACTTGGGAACATTGGAAACCAAAGCTCTGGGTTTTAGTTCCCAAAGTTTGTTGTTGTTGTTGTTGTCTTCCCTCCAGTTTATTCGCTAGAGTTGGAAGAGACCCGTCCTGCCATGGCATCATCCCTGCAGTGGCCATGCGTTCTGCCATGGCATCATGATCCCTGCAGTGGCCATGCGTTCCTTTGAGGGAGTCTGTCCATGGGGAAGGCAGTCTCCCTTCTCTCCTGACTGTCTTACTGAGCACTACTTTCGTCTCCAGTCAGAGTGCTCTTGCCTTTGCGTGAGGTTATGTCCAACGTGTATTTTAGGGCTTGGTAAATGCCCTAAAGGCACTATGTCCGGTCTGATCTTGGAAGCTAAGCAAGGTCAGCCCTGGTTAGTACTTGGAGGAGAGACCGCCAAGGAATACCAGGTCCTGGAGGCTGTATTTCGGAGGAAGGAACTGGCAAAACCACCTCTGGGGATTCCTTGCCTACAAAAACCTTGTGATCTGGTTGCCTGAAGTCGACAAGCAACTTGGAAGGCCAGAATACACAAACACAAAGGACAGACCACTTACCATCCATACCTCATTTCTCTCCTCACATGAAGCACTCTGGCCCGACTTAGCTATCTGTTGGTTTATAGCAGGGGCGAGGCCTTGGGACTGGCCCCAGCCCGGTCCTGCCGCCGATTGCCGCCGGGACCTTTGGGGGGCAATTGTCTATAGAAGCCTCAGAGACATGCATTTATATTAACATTTTTAAAAAAAGCAGCAACTTTTTTCACGTGTCCTCCATTTTTAAAAAAGTGTCCTCCATTTGAAGGACAGGCCTTCCCAGAATAGAGGACCCAGCCTTAGAAGAGCGTCTGGGAAAGATACTGCTGCTCCCACGGATTGTTTGCGGGTGTGATGTTGCTGACTTTTTGGTCAGTTTTTGACTTGTATGTTTGTTTGTGTATGTTTTGTTTTGTGCCTTTTTAAATACTGCATTGGATTTAATACTTTTTTAAGGAGGGGAGGGGAGGAGGGATTTTATAGGTTCTGTATTTTTAACTTTGTTCTCAGAGGGGCGGGAAGATTATTATTATTATTATTATTATTATTATCCAATTTTGCCTGTGTCTATGTGTGTTAAGTATGATTGTGCCTAATGTTGAGCCAAGGAGATGGTGGGGATCATGTGGGAACATATAGAGAATGCGGGAATATGGGCCTGTGGTCCTCTCCCTAGCCTTTCTATTGCTTCCCAAAGAGGCAGCTTCCTTTCAGTGCTTTGGACCTGACTGAAGAGTGGGAGACCGTGGGGCCCTCCTGCTGTTCCTTTGGACTGCAGTTCCCATCTTCCTTCACATGTGGCTTTGCTGCCTAGGGCTGATTGGGATAAAAGTCCCACAAGTTCCCCTCCCCTCCATTTGACCCTTATCTCTGCAGAAGCTGCCAGCTCCCTTTCAGGCACAAGCGGCCAGTGGCTTTTGCATCCAGCAGCCTTTCCTCAAGTCTGTCTCTTTCAGGAATATCAATGTCATCCGAACAATGATACTTTCATGGGGACAACCAAAATGCACAAGTACATGTTGCAAGCTTTTGAAGTCGCTCTAGCTTCTTCATCAGGCAAATAGGAGAAAGAAATGGAAGGTGTTAGTCCTAGGCCTCCCACTCTTTACACTAGAAAGCAATGGCTGTGGAAGGAGGAAAGCAGGAGAGCTGTGCCTTCTCTCTTGTTGGGGGTGAAAATAGTTACTGTATATACGCATGTATAAGTCCAGAAATTCTAGTCAAACAATTGACCCCCCCCCCCCCCAAAAAAGGGTCGACTTATCCAGGGGCCAATGTAAATATGGCACTTTAACTCTTGTTTTAAAAAATGCACTCTCCCCGGCGGAAGGCAAGACTGGACTCTGTCCTGGAAGCACTGGCCCTCCTCTACTCTCTTAGCCAGTCAGGCTTTAGTTAGTGGGAGCACCAACAGTTGTTGCGCCTGCTGGAGCCCTGTGAATTCCTTGCTCCAGTCTTTAGATCCTTTGTTGCATGGCCCTAAATTTTACCCTGGACCCATCCGTGGGTCAGGTCAAAATCCATACTTTTGGCCCCAAAACCAGCCCTCAACTTATACATGAGGCCAATAGTTGTTAATATGTTCTCTCTAGGAATATCTGGCACAACTCTGTGGTCAAATTTAATCAAAAGTGGCACTGAAGGACCTAGAGATTCCTAGAGGCACCAGGCTCCTCCAGCGCGATTCTATGGCCAGTGTCTGTCGGACGTTGACCACAGAGTTGCCCTGGAGGACCTAGCGATTCCTAGAGAGGTGCTCTCAGATGAAAACATAGTGGTCTTGTTATTTGCAGTTTTTCCATATTCACAGGGGTCCTGTGCCCCTAACCCCAGAGAATGTGAAGGGTATTTATTTATCTCACTTATAAGGAAAGTGATGATGATTTGAGGGTGGCACTTTGTTAGATCTATGCCACTTCTGGGGATGCTTTTCTGAGTTTTACCTGGCTTGCCTAGGTCCCTTTCCTTTGCCCTGTAAGTGCAGGAGGGAGTCCCTGCTTGCCTGTTCAGGAATGCTTTTCCTTATCTTCTTTGGGTGGTAGAGAGTCATCCTTTACAGGGGAGCCTTGGCCTGTGGTCCTTCCTTTGCAGCGGTTGCCATGGCATGCTGGGATAAAAGGGGAGGATGGCAGTGCTGGTCCCTTGTTGTGGCTGGAATTTGATCCTCTGCTGCTTTTCTTTGTCTGCAGGGTGAGACTACATTTTGTTTTCTTGGCTCAAAGGGGGGATCCAGGGGGAAAGGCTTTGATATTTCCATGCTATTACAGCCATTACCATTATTGTCATTATCGAGTAGCAAGAGAATTCCTTTCCCTGGAGATTAACATGCACTCCTTCCCATTCGGCCTTGAATAAAATCTGAAGGCAGAATTCTTTCTGGGGTTGTTTTCAGTACCTTCTTGTATTCCTCCTGCTTAGATTAAGATGGGAACAATTCATACAAAGGTTGCTGCTAGCTGCAGATAGTGGTCCAGCAGAACTGGTCCAAGAAAAGACAGGGAGCTCTCTATACGCTCCAGCAGCATGCTGTCTGTTTTGACTGGGCACAATCCTGTCCAATGAATTGCTCTAAGTATTGGATGCTATTATGGCGATTTAAAATGAACTCTTCCCATTCCAAGGTGACCTGCAATTAATTTGTTTACTTAGTCGTTATGAAGGCTCAAACTGACATTTCGGATCCATTTTTGTTTTGTAGCCACCACAGAAAAGACACCGAACTGTTGAAGACTTCAATCAGTTCTGCACCTTTGTGCTAGCCTATGCAGGCTACATCCCATACCCAAGTGAGGTAAGAGGGCTTATGGGGCTGGATTCCCAGACTTTGGTGCTCTGGGGGGGGGGGGGGGGGGGTTGGACTTAAGCCACCTTGGTCAACAGTTAGGAATTCTGGGAGCTAAAGTCCAAATACCTGGAGGACCAAAGTTTGGAATCATTGGGCTAGATTTTACTCTGTTATCATTGTGTTCTGGGTGCCATTCCCTTCTGTTCTGAAGCTGTTGAAATGGTGCAGAACTCACGGCTCTCTTTCTTTCCTTTTCTAGAATGAGCCCTGGCCCCATAGGGGCAGCATGAGCCCCCAGAACAGCACAGGCAGCACTCAAGATGGCGACAGCTGGACTTCATCCCAGTCCTGTGACTCCCAGGCGCTGTCAGATGATGGAGGGAGTAGGAACACTAGATGCAAGGGATCTGGAGATCTCTTCCTCAGCTATCCTGGTGGCATTTCCAGTAGCTTCTGTGCAAGCCGGCCCCAGCAAACTAAGAAAAGGAAGCAGTCCACAAAGAAGCGCATCTTGGGTCAAGAGGTGGACAAGAGGGTCACGCCAACAAAAGTGAAGGACCTGAAGCAAGAAAAGGAGGAGCACAGAGAGGAGACTCATGCTGAAGCAGGAGTACTTGAATCCCATTTCCCAAGGGAATCACTCAAGCCTAAATCTCTCCTGGAGCAATACATAAAGGAGAATGCCTGGGTCCCTCAGGTGCAGACCACTGAGAAACCTGAGGAGACATGCAAGGAGGAAAGAGTCAGCCCTTCCTCTTGGAACAATGTAGAGCAGAGCAATGAGGAAGAACTCAGTCAAGATGGCTCCCAACTTGGTAGTAAGTGCAAATAAGGAAGCTTTGGGAAGAAAGTAAAAACAGCCTTTAAAGCTAATCCCCCCCCCCTACAGTCAGACTATTGGCCCATCTAGCCCAAGAACGGTTTACTCTGATATATCAGCTGTTAGGATTTTGGGTCCATCTCCTTTGTCCCCTGATAGTCTAATTTTCATCAGTGGCATTGCCAGTGCCTTGGAATAATATTCTGTTAATATTATGATCTAGATGCTAAATGACATACTTTGCTGTTGTCAGTAGTCTTTGAAAGTGTGTGCGAGGGAGGGACATGAATGATCCTAAAGTTTCATTCGGTCTTAATCTTAAAATGTAGTGTAATGTGGGAGGCTAATAAGCAATAAAGCATTGTTCAGGAAGCTTGTTTGACACAGAGCGAGTAGTGCAGCCAGGTCCAGATTAACAAGGTTGATGTGGCTATTCCTATTTATGTGGTCTGTCTTCTTTCTTTCCTTGAAGCTTCATGTGAGGAGTTTGCTGCATCCTCAGATACCAAAACAGATGGTAAGTACAATATGATACATGGTTGTACAGCTATCTTCCACTAGCATGAAGAAATGGATTTTGTCTGGGTTGCTCTTTCTGGGAAGGGTTGGAAGAAAACTTGCTAGGTCAATATAGAATTTCATAAATCTTACAAGGATGAGAACTGAAACCCTTAAGGCTTAAGGTGTAAGTAACACTTGTCTGTCAAAACAGCCTAGGCTCTGCTTTTAACCTCGTGTGTTCTCCCTTGCAGAGGACGATGCCTGGGATCTCATCACTTGCTTCTGCTTAAAGCCTTTTGCTGGGAGACCCATGATAGAGTGCAGCGAGTGCACCACTTGGATCCACCTCTCTTGCGCCAAGATACGCAAGTCCAACGTGCCTGACATCTTTATCTGCCAGCGATGCCGCGATTCGAAGCAGGAGATCCGCCGTTCCAACCGAGCCCGCACCATCCCACGCAAGCGCTTCTGTGACTGACTGTGGTACGGAGGATGGGTGGGTTCTCTTTAAGCCTGGACTGGATCCTTGTTGGCAAGACAATCAGAATGCAGGAACTTCCCTGGGGAACAGGCAGGGTCCCCTGTTTTTCCAAGGCAATAGTACATATATATCTGTCTATGTATGTGTCTTAAAGACCACGAGAGGAGGAAGAGAAACATGCTGTTTTCTTCTTGCAAATGCCTGTAAACTGTGCTACTGAGACCTCAGGGTTCCCTTAGAGCAGCAAATGCAAAGGCACCTGGCAGACACAAGTGACTAGTTTGGGGGATTCCAGCGCACAGTGCACAAGGTCACCCAGAAGCCTTTTTGCCCTTGCGCAGGTGTGAGCTTGTGCCTTTCCCCAGTAAACTAGTAGGAGTTGGCCCACAGTTAGTTGTTCTGTGGTATGAATAGCTTCTCGGACTTTAATTTCTAAGTGCATATCCTCAGTTGTTGTTTCTATCCCGTTGCTGTTATTCTCTTTGCAAAATGAGTTGAGGAGCTTTGGCGACCCTTTCGCAAAGGTGTAAAGCACATGTTAAAGAGGGCGGTTGTCATCTTGTGCACATTCTGCTAATGGGGGGGTTTGACTTCAGACTTTGGTACCGACTGTGGTCATTGCTCCCCATTCTCCTTAAAAAACCTGTCCTCTTGGCAACCTAGCTTTTCCGGTCCTTATTCAGGCTAGTTGCCAATGGGAGAGGCATGGCAATACTCAATGAATGTAAATATTTTGTATACAGGTTCCTAGAATATGTCCAAGTGTACCTACTCCCCCCACCACCACCACCACCCACCCAAGACTTACAGTTGCACTACTGTCTTATTTGAGTTTGGAACGCAGGAGTGTGGCAAGAGACCAAAGCTGTTAATGGTAGAGGTGTTAGTGACTGCTTCCGAATCTGAAAGTGTGGTAGTCTTAAGAGAGCCAGAGCTTATGGCAGTGAGCCGCACTGAAGAAGCAGATTGGGTCCTGCTTTTGTTTTCAAGTTGCTTTCTCATTGCTAAAGATACTTTGCCACGGTTGCCAATGTTGAAATTTGGAGGAAAGCGACCTGTCTACTATGCAAGCCACCACTGTTTGTTCTTTGGTGGGGAGGTGTGTGGTCATGCCAGCAAACTACTGCTTGATTTGGAGAGAAGACGGGTCTACTTGCACTCTACTCAGTCCACTGAACCTCTTCAATTTGACCCATGTGCCTTCTTTCTCACACACCGCCACATCTTTGGTCACGCTTGTAACCATAGCCCTGTTTTCATTGTAACAAGGGATTTGGAGTGGCTTGAGGATTGGTCTTGTCCTGTTAAGAGGGACTTGAATGCTCAGCCGTCGCGCTGTAGGAAGAATTTGGAGAGCTACACCAGGAGTCTATCACAAGCCCTCTTCTTTCCCTTTGAAGCGTTTACACTTTTCTAGTTAGTCACTTTCTATTACAAAGATGTATGTAGTATATTCTGGTCTTTGTCCTGTGCGGAGTGTCTGGAGTCATAATGTATAGAATAAAAATACTTTTAATTAGTTGTGTTTTTTATTTCAGTGCAAAGCGCCTAAGGCTGTCTGGGTTTAATTATTTCAGCTGCAAAGGGAATAGTAAACCAAAAAAGGGCGGTTGATTGTTTAACCTTTCCTATCAAGCCAATACTAAAGCTTAGAAAAAGCCCTTTCGATCAGCCCCAACAGGCTTGACTTTTTTCTGCCCCCTGAAACCACCTGTGGCTTAAGTCATTTGGGATATTTGTCGACAGTCCTGTTCGATCCAGTAGAGTAGATAAATGTGTAAAGGCTGTTAGACCCTCATGTACTAATCCCAAGTTTATGCTGGATCTTAGTGAGCATTTTCTGCTCTTCTGATGGGAAGGCATAAGCACATCTTGGTTCCTTGACATGTATGACCAGACTAGTTTTGGGTGTATTTGACAACACCTCCTGCTTCAAATTTCAATGGTTTCATTATAGACTTCCTAGAGCTGGAAGCAAAATATCTGCCTGCAGGGGAGGAGGATCTCTGAATGGGATGTTCCTCCAGTCCATTCCATTGAATATGGGAATTCATGCTTTCAATTTTTGTTCCACTTGCAACTTGGATTATGCTTAATGTCTCCTTTTTCTGAGATAAAGAAGGGAAGTTACTTTACTATCAGTTTTTAATTTCCCTCCCTAATGGAGCAGCCTCCAGAAATACTTTCCTTAGCCTCATCCTTAGGCTGCTGTGTGACTCCTCGCCTTCAGGCACAGAAGTGGCTCAACAAAAGCCTCCAAAAAGGACAGAAAGGTCATGCCATCCTGACCCAAGTAACCTCAGGTCACTACAAAAGGAGCAGCTGGGCCTTGGAGGGAGAATGGATTTGGAGAGTGTGGATGTCCACCAGCCAGGTCTGCAATGGGGACAACTGGGGGGGATCCCATGGTGAGGGATAGCATCTGAACTCAAACGTCCAGAGTTCTCTTTGTCAAGGGATGGTCTCTGTTCCCAGATTCTGGCCAAGGGATGAAAAAGATCTCAAGGAGTGGGAGCAGTCTTAGCCATACAACAGACCCATTCTCTCACCTGCATCCACACTGCAGAAATAATCCAGTTTGACGTCACTAACTGCCCTGGCTCAATGCTATGGGATTCTAGGAATTGTAGTTTTGTGAGACATTTAGACTTCTCTGCAAGGCGCTTGGATTGTTTTAACAAAAAAGTTTTATTCTATTATGTATTATTCTCTGTCAGAGAGCGCTGGTGCCATAACAGACTACAGTCCCCAAAGCAGTGCCATAGTACTGAGCCGTGGCAGTTAAAAGAGGCGTTCAACTGGATTATTTCTGCAGTGTGGATGCAGCCTAAGGAGGAACAGCACTTTGCTTGGTGGGGCTTATCCTTAGCATTAAGACTCTTTGGAAACTTCTTTGGGAATGACATCTGAAAGGTATGCTCACCTTGGTCCAGAACACGCTGCACAAATAATCCAGGTTGAGACTTAACAGCCCTGGCTCAATAAAATAATAATAATAATAATAATAATAATAATAATAATACATTTTATTTATAGACCGCTACTCCGCAATGATCATAGCGGTGTACAGAACAAAAATGCAATACAATACAATCTCTCTCCCTCAAGATGGAGGCTGAAGGGAGGTCTTTTCTTCTTCCAGGCAGGCCTGGTGGAGCTAGCCTTCCTCTCTCTCCCTCAAGATGGAGGCTGAAGTGGGAAACTAGTTTTGTGAGACATTTAGCCTTCTCTCAGAGGGCTCTGGTGCCACGATGAACTACAATTCCCAGGATTCCAGATACACATTATTATTTCCTTATATCCCGCCTTTCTCCCAATATAGGGATACTAAAGCAGCTTGTGCAGGTATGTAGGGCCTTTGTTTGGCCCAGGAAAGGAGGAGGTAGTTTCCTCTAGAGAGCCGGTGGTTTGGCTTGGGTATTGGACTCAAACTCTGGGAGACGCATTGGGTGCTCCTGGGGAAGAAACTGAATGGCCCTTCCACATTAGATGGGGTGACCTTCTATAGGTCACACAACTCTCAGCCCCAGAAAACTTAAACTCAGTCGCCATAAGTTGTAACTTGAAGACACACAACAGCTGTGGCCAATGCAGCACAAAATAACCAGCACACTACTTTAAAAGGAGACAAAATGTCCCAGTCCCCAGATTGTTTTGTCAGAAGGCTATGGTTTCAACAAACAATTGAATGTTCAAACCCTCAAGGAACTGCAGGAGGTTGACAAGAAGGATTTGTGTTGATTCTTCTTCAGCAAGATTGGTCCTCTGTAATGCTTATTAGTTGTAATAAGGACAGAGATTAAGCTAATTCCCCAAACAGTGGGCCCTGGGATTTGGCTTCAGGACCCCTGGGGAGACCAAGATGTGTGGATACTATACAATGCTGTAGTAAAATGGGGCCTTTAGACACAATGCCAGACTCAAGCTCTGCTGTTGGATTTCTTTTCTAATTCTGGAATCCAGGGATATGGAGGGATGATGCCTGTAATTTCCTCATTTGTTGTTTTTAATGGCTGTTCTAGGGCCTACTTTTGGGCTCCTTACAACAGAGAGCAATTTAAAGACATCCGTTTCTTAGAAAA
Organism: Sceloporus occidentalis; assembly: GCA_023333645.1. Taxonomy (NCBI): domain Eukaryota; kingdom Metazoa; phylum Chordata; class Lepidosauria; order Squamata; family Phrynosomatidae; genus Sceloporus; species Sceloporus occidentalis. The sequence goes on along the minus strand of JALMGF010000002.1, from coordinate 1,163,984 downwards.
GCAGAAACCAAATCTACATATGCTTTTAGCTGTATGGAAGGAGCCCTTAAACCAATGGCCAAAGATGCTTATGTTCTAATTAAATTCATTTTGTTACAGCTGGACTGATGACTGTGATCCATTCTGTTCCATTGCTTTATTTACACCCCTCCTTCTTCCGAAACCTGGGACTAAAGACAAGTAGACAAGATTTTTTAAAATACAGAAAGATCGTAACCCATCCTAAATTTAGGGACCTAGCAGGATTAGATTCCAAATGGTAAGAATATTTGCCTGTTTTCTTGTCACTTTTAAAATCCTACGCCTTGTTCTTCTACAATTGCAAACTGATAGTACTAGGATAGCCAGATCTGTTACTTGAAAGCAAAGGGTTGAAAAGCTCTTTCGGCCAAATTCAGTTTGCAGGTTGCGACCCAATGGTTAGTGGAGCCAAAGGCAAAATGGCTGGGCTGTAACTGAAGCCTCAGGAGAGGCATTATTACAGGCTTTCAGAATGGGCCAGGCTCCCCTTAGTGACCTAGGCAAGTCTAAGCCCACCTCAGGCTTGTGTTTTTTGGTTGCTGCAAAAGCTGGTATTAACTTCCTCCCTCTGCAATGACCAAATCCCCTCCCGGACTCACCATTATACTGTGATAGTCATTCTGTTGCTGGTGGAGAGTAGAGAATAGCCTGGGAAACATCTGGATATGTCTCCATAAACACATGCAGACCAAGGACACCATCTACTAAGGCTTCTGGAGGATACCAGATCTAAATGGAAGATGGCCTTAATCTGCACCTGGAGACACAGGAGATGGGGGACATAGCAAAATGCTTCTACATGGAGGGAAGTAATAGTGCCATCTTATTCTGCTTTGGTCAGACCTCACCTTGAATACTGTGTCCAGTTTTGGTCAACACAGGGTCTGGAAACCATGCCTTATGAGGAGAGACTTAAGAGCTGGGGATGTTTAGCCTGGAGAAGAAAAGGTTAAGGGGTGATATGATAGCCCTGTTTAAATGGGGACACAGTCCCTCGGAGTGCAGTGGAGTCTCCTTCCTTAGAGGTCTGTAAACAGAGGCTGGATGGCCATCTCTTGGGAAATGCTTTGATTGAGAGTTCCTACATGGCAGAATAAAGGGGTTGGATGGGATGGCCCTTGTGGTCTCTTCCAACTCTAGGATGCTAAGAAATATTTGAAGGGATGTCATTTTGAGGAGGGAGCAAGCTTGTTTTCTGCTGCTCCAGAGAATAGGACACAAAGGAGCAATGGATGCAAGCTCCAGGAAAAGAGATTCCACCTCAACATCAGGAGGAACTTCCTGACAGTAAGGGCTGTTCAACAGGAATATGCTGCAGCCTAAGAGTATGGCAGAGTCTCCTTCCTTGGAGGTCTTTAAGCAGAGGCTGGCTGGCCATCTTTCAGGGGTGCTTTGATTGAGAATTCCTGCATGGCAGAATAGGGTTGGACTGGATGGCCCTTGGGGCCTCTTCCAACTCAATGTTTCTGAACACCATTCAAGGATACTGAAAAGCTGAAGTATGTCCAGATGTGGAGACCAGAATGGTGAAAGGCCTGGAAACCATGAGGAACAGCTTTGGGAGCTGGATATGCTTACCCTGGAGAAAAGAAGGTTAAGAGGTGACAGGATAGCCACTTTTAAATATCTGAAGGGATGCCATATGGAAGGAGCAAGCTTGTTTGCTGCTACTCCAGAGACTAGGACACACAGCAATGGGAGCAAGCTACAGGAAGAGATTCCACCTCAACATTAGGAAGAATGTCCTGACAATAACAGCTTTTTGAGAGTGGAAGACACTTCCTCGGACTGCAATGGAGTCTCCTTTTGGGGGGGGGGGGGTGTTAAACAGGCTGGATGGCTGTCTGTGAAAGGCTTTATTGTGTCTTCCTGCATGGCAGAATGTGGTTGGATCGGATGGCCCTTGAGGTCCCTTCCAATTGTCTGTTTCCCCACAACCCAGCAATGGAACAGCCAGGGATGGGAAATATTGCAATGAGGATGGTGCCCGGAGCTGTTCTGTGTAGGGACCTCTTATGCTGTGTTCAGCCATGTAGGACCTAAGGCCATTCTGTGAAATCCCAAACACTGCATTGCAAGGGAAGGACTGTGGCCCTCTGGGGAAACCCAGTAAAGAATTGGGATTCTAAGAAAGCTAGGTTCAGTCTCTGGTTCCCCACCTTCTTTTAAGAATAAGAATGAATCCCAACATTGTCCTCTTTCTTGTCATCAAAACCACAGGACAACATTGCCCAACGTAAATGCTTTTATTGGGACAGATGCTTCATTTTGTACAACAGAAGCTGTTTTAAATCAATCGCATTCCACAATTTAGCTGGCTGACTCACTATTGCATCCTATTCCCAAAGCAACCAAAACAACCTAAGCTTTGATTCTGAACAAAACTGCAATCCTCCAAAGTTTGGTGTTCTAAATATGAACTGATTCTTAAGACTTATTAAGCTGGAGATGTAGGACCAAACCCAAAAGATAAATGTTTTTTCCTGAGCTGAAATGGGGCTGGCCGCGCTCTCAAGGCAGTATCACAGCATAGGAAATCACTTATTTTAACACTTATACAATACGGCAAAAGGACTATCTCCATTCTGTTCAGCAGGAAATATCTATAGAGTACTACTAAGTCATACATTTGTTCTCTTTTGACATCAACAACAATTTTAAACTCAGGGTGAACTTGTGGCCTGGTCCTGTACATATTTGCTCCAAGATCATCTCCACGCAAATCAATGAAACATATTCCCAAATACCATGAGCAAACTGCAGGCTCAATGCTCAAGCCCTCTAAGCAAACCTTTCCCCATACAATTCAGTGGACTTCACCATTATGTGGGAATAGCAAAGGCACTATAAATGTCCTTGTTACACCTGTCATGCCCTTGGCAATGCCATGTAGACAAGAAATTAGAATATCCTGGCCCCCAAAGTTTAAACCTCTGCAAGCAAGCTTTACACTACATTTGGCACTTGGAAGGCAGAAGGAAATAATTTCAAGGAACAACCAGGTCCCAGCCGTACGGGAACTAAGCTGGAATTATTAAGGCTTTGGTGCAATTGCCACCCCAGTGAGAACCATTTTTACACATATCTTCTTCTTCTTGCCACCCCACACACCAGCAGTTGTGTTGCATTTCTTTTGCCTGGCCCTTAGGCTGAAGGCAGGCAATTTGGACAGGACAAGCATATCATCTTTTGCAGCCAGATAAGAGGAAGAGCAAGTGGGGAAACCTTCTCCTAGTCCAGAAGTGCAATGGATATATTCAGCATGGAGAAAAGAACAGCCCGGTCACTGATGCTCTCGTGACATTATTCCCTTGCAGAGCTGATGGTCGAACAACGGGGTGGCAATACAAAATATTTGAAAGGGATACTTTAAGGCACAGAACTATCTGAAAAGGTATCTTAAGGCACAGAAGGGCAACCAACTTTCTTCTACTGCTAGGTTAAGAAACCAACACAAAGTGAGTATAGTTTCAAGGCTGAAGGCTTTTCTTCCAGGAAGGCAGGCAGGAACTACAGATCCCTCAGAGATTAGGAAACATAGGAAAGCTTTGGACTACAATGCCCAGAATGCTGGCTGAGGAGGGGGTTCTGGGAGTTGCAGTCCAAACAAATCGTTATTTCCCAGCTCTGGGGTCTCTCAGCAGCTTTACTCTTCTTTAGCCCAGACTGCGGCACTTTTCTCTCCTTGCAGATGAGGGACAACAGCCTCGGTGTAGAACTTCTCTAGTTTGGGAACCGTTTTCTCCCAGAAAAGTGGATCAAATGGGACCGGGGCAACCGCAGTCTCTTTGTTGGTGTACACCACAAAGTCTGCCTTGCCAAGGCCAGTGACCCCCATCTGGCACTGCACTTGGGTGTAATAGGGGTGCGTCTTCTTCAGCGAGTAGCCATCCCCCTTCTTCTCCAGGCAGAAGGTTTTGTCCTTGCAAGCTTCGGCCACCGTCTTGTCTCGGTGCTTGTAGGGGCACTTGACCTCCACCACCCCCAGCTCCTTGCCGCTTTGGGCTTCCTTGACAATCCCGTCTGGGCTGGCGGCCAGCCAGGACTTCTTTTTGTCGATGAAGAGGCCGCAGTCATCCACTTCCACGGCTTTGTCAGCCTCCCGGGACTTGAGGGCTTTGTAGGCCTCCACGGCTTTCTTCTCGTTCCGGACGCCCCAAGACATGGCAGGGGTCTGCGCCACGGAGCCGGACTGGGTCACGGCTTTCAGGTATGACTGAGGCACCTCGGAGGTCTGGCCATTGGCGAACCTGCTGTTGGCAATTTTGGGAGCCACGGAGGCCGTGATGCGGTTTTCCCTCCACTTGTACCATTCTGGGTTCGTCCGCTGACCCCGCGTTTCCCTCTCTATTTCAGCCACCTTCTCCGTGGGTACCGGAGATGGAAGGTGACTTGCCTTGCCTTGGGTTTGAGCAGGTTTGCTTTGGGTTTTGGGAATCACCTGCTGGGGGCTACCAGAAGGACGTCCAGCAGCTTCAGGGGGAGATCTAGTTCCTCCGGCCGCCGTGGAGGTCTTGGCCCTTGCTCCACGGCTGCTCCTTCCATCTCCTTGCCCACCACTGTATGTAGCTGTGGACCTTGTTTGGTAACCTTGCCCTGTTCCTCTGGGACTTGTGGCTTGCGTTCCTCCCTGCCGGCCACCATCACCCTTTGCAGCAGAAGCGGTTGAGGTCCTTCTGTTGGTGGAACTAGACTTGGATGAGGCAGAAGATGGAGGGGCAGCCGGGGCTGCTTTGGGGGCCGTGGCAGCGGGTCGCGGGGATGCTACGTTGTCGGAGGTTCTCCTAGGCCGGCCCATGGCTCCGGGAGGAAGGGCTCACGTCCTGCGGGTTCAGGAGGCAGGGAAAGGAGGCAGACAAACAAATTGAAAAGTCACACCTCCCCAATGGTCTTCTGTCCCTCAAGGAGGGCCATGCCTTGCATACAAGGGGAACCCCACTCCCATTTAAGGTTTGCTATACCCAAGAACAAAGAAATTTAACAGAAAGGGGGCTAAATGAGGTGGTGCCCAAGTTCTCTGCAAATGACTGCTGTTGTTGTTTTGTTCCTTCAAGTCATTTCTGATTTTTGATGATTTATAAAGGCCCTCTCACAGGGTTTTCTTGGCAAGATTTGCTCAGAGAGGGTTTGCCTTTGCATTGCTGTTCACCGCCTTGAGTCCCTATATTGAGAGAACGGCGGGATATCCAAATAACAACAACAACTCCTCTTGAGGCTGAGAGAATGGTCCTTGTCTAAGGTCACCCTTTGGCAAAAGAGCATTTTTCAAACCCTGCTTTCCCAAAGTCCTAGTCCAACACTCAAGCCACTTCTTCAGCTCACTTAAATGACTGCTAATTCCTGCTATTTGTATGCAGCAAATATCCTTGCAGATATGGTTGGGAAGAACACAAGGTTAGGGCTGGCCTCTTTGGTAACTTGCCCCAGGTTTGGGAACTCCTTCCTTAGAGGCCAGAACGGTCCCCTCCTTGCTCTCCAAAAATGCCTTATTCTGGCAGACTCTCAGAACTGAAGGGTCTTGTTTTGTTTTGGGGGAAAGGGCTTTTAAAAGGATGGTACATTGTTTTAACTGTATTGTTTTTAACTGCATTTTATCATTTTTAAGGGTATGTTTAAATAGTTTTAATATTATTTACGTATTTAATGTGTATGCCGCCTTTCTCCCCGGAGGGACCCAAGGAGGCTGACAGATAAAATTGTTAAATTAAAAGAAATGAAATGTTAAAAATTAAGTTCTATTTCAATGTTGATTTTCAACTACATTGTAATTGTTTTAATTTTTAAATTGCCTTGAGTCCCAGTATGGGAGAAAGGTGAGCTATTATTAGTTATTATTATTATTATCCCCCCCCAAAAAAAGTAGGAGTTGGTTACAATTTAAAAGAACAGAGGTAGAAATGGTGATGATGGGAAATGAAGCAGAACGTGAATAGCAGAGCAATTATTTTTCTTGGTAGTTGTTACAATCAACTGTTTAAAACACCCAGATTCAAAGCTGCTGAATCTGCAAATCTGAAGTCGGTTGTTTGCAAACTGCTTTCTTTTAGGCTAGAAAACAGAGAGAGAGAGAAAGAGAGAGCAGCCCAGATTTCTCATTCAGGGCCTTGACAATGATATATGGACTCTGGTTTCCAACCATGCCTGCTCTTAAGGAAAAGAGAAAAAGGTGACCACAGCTTGGAAGTTACCTTTTTGGATTACAGTTCCTCAACATCACTGCCAGCGTGGTTACCTTGTGGACCACAAATCCCAGAATACCCAGCCAGGATGGCCACTGTACTCAAAATATACCTGGTCTCCTGTGAGTCTCAGTCCTGAAAGGATGCCCCTCTTCCCTGCAGCCTCCCCAGAAACAGCAGGAGTTAGTGGTCATTTAACTGAGCTGGTGGACTTTGGGAGATCAGGGTTTGAATGCTCTTTCGCCAATGGGTGACCTTAGGCAAGGCCCACTCTCTCAGCCTCAAGACAGAGGAATCATCATCATCATCATCTTCCTACATCCTGCTTTTCTCCCAATATAAGGACTCAAGGGGGCGAACAGGAAGGCAAAGGCAAACCTCTCTGAGCAAATCTGGCCAAGAAAATCCTGTGAGAGGGTCACTATAAATCACCACAAATCAGAAATGACTTGAAGTAACAAAACAACAACAGCAGCCATTTGCAGAGAACCTGGGCACCACCTCATTTAGCCCCTTTTCTGTTAAATTTCTTTGTTCTTTGGTTTATGTGAGCTAGCTATGAACTCCATTTTGTGTTTAAACACTTTCAAGTGGAAGTTGTTGTTGTTGTTGTTGTTGTTGTTGTTATTTCTGGCTTTTCCCCACAATTGGGACACAAATCAGCTTACAATTTTTTAAAAAATACAATTAATACAGTGGGCATTAAAATAGGATTAAACTAGTATAGCATTAAGATAGATCATTCAATAAAAGAATAAAATGCAATTAAAAAATGAAAGTGCTTAAAACGATTTGATAATGAAGCAGTTAAAAATGAAAATACACAGACTCTCAGGGCTTGCAACCCAGGGCCACTGAGCATCAGGAGCCCAACCTTTGTTGCTGAAGAGCAGGCATAGTAAGTACTCATCCCCTCACCTGGGCAGGTGAGGGGTCTGGGGCAGAGGAGGAGGCCAGGGGTCTATGGTTAATCTAGAGGGCTTCTCAGTCAAGACAAATGGGAAGCTTAGCTACCATCAAGGAGATCCTTGTGGACCATTTCCCTGGCACTCTCACAGGAACAATAGAAAATGAATGGCACCCATCTTTGGAGGCAGGTGGGCACCATTCGCAACTCTCCATAACAAAAGGGAGGACATTTATGAGGTCCTCTGCATTTTGGGGAGAGTTAAGCATCCCCTGAAGGGAGGGAAGCCTAGGCTGGAGAAACAAAGGCTGACCATACTTTTGGGAAGTACAAATAAAGTGCAATTTACTCACTGCTTCAGCAACAGATCTTTGCAAATCCTGCCTTAAATCAGTATTTTTTCTTTTTTTCCTCCCTGTAAAAAAAGAAAAGAAAGAAAGACAACATGTTTCCCATAAATACAAATGAAGAAAAAGAAGCCCCCTCTTTTACCACCTGTGTTTATAGGTTTAGCCTGGAGAAGACTGATAGCCAAAGTTTCATATCATATATGAGGGATGCCATACAGAAGATGGAGCAAGCCTGCGTTTTCCGAAAGGACACCAATGGACGCAAAGTGCAGCTGGCCCTTCATGTTGGCACCTCTGACTTTTTTAGTATGTTATATATATTTATTAATAATTAAAACAATGATTTACAAAATAAGAATCCATAACAGTTGTAATCAGTCTTTTTCTGTTTTTAATTATGTTAACTGTATTTTATAACAGTTTTTTGTGTTGTAATATTATTATTATTATTATTATTAACCTTTATTTATGAAGCGCTGTAAATTTACACAGCGCTGTACATACAATCTTTTTAGTTAGACGGTTCCCTGCCCTCGGGCTTCCAATCTAAAAAGACATGACACAGAAGGAGAAGAAGGGAGGGGTGGAGGTAGATTTTGTGGATTGTTTTAAGGAAGGAGGGGATAGTGGGATTTATTTTATTGTGTCATATGGTTTTATATTAACGGGAGCTGCCTCGATCCTTATCGAAGAGGCAGGAGAGAAATAAATTATCATCACCATCATCATCATCATCACAAGTACAAATTGCCCCGTTTAGACATGTCCATATGATATGACTTCCTAAAAGTTCAATTTGTGTCTACAAAATCCCAAAATCCCTTATTCTTCTAGACTCCTTTTCATCAGTTTTCCTTCAAACAAAATGATAAACACTCCTCCTAAATTTGCCCACTATTCATCTTTACATATTCCTGCTTATTTGTTCCCATTCCCCCCCCCCCCCCCCCCAATATTCCACTACTGGAGACTTCCTCCTCCCTTTCTTCCATATCTTTATTGTTCAAGTAGCTAGTTAGTTGACATTTGCAGCTTTATTTGGGATCTTGATTAACTAATAGGTCTTCAGGTCCTGCAGCGCAACTCTGCCGGATGCTGACCATAGAGTTGTGCTGGAGGACCTAGACCTTCCTAGAAAAACACTTCTCCAGGCATTTGTAGGTACTCCACTGTGGTTCTATGGTCAACATCTGGCAGATGCTGACTGCAGAGAGTCGCACTGTAGGACCTGGAGATTCCTAGAGTGGTGTTCTCTTAATATAAAAATAATAGTGTCTCTTAATTTGTGGATTTTCTGCATTCATGGCGGTCCTTTACCCAAACCCCAACGAATGTGGAGGGACCACTGCAAAAGACCAGAGAATCCACCTGAACATAAGAGAGCATCTCAGTTAATGGTGGACTCTCCTTCTTAGAATCATAGAGTTAGAAGAGACCCCAAGAAGGGCCCTGATCCAGTCCAACCCCATTCTGCCATGCAGGAAATCCAAATCAAAGCATCCCCATTGACAGATGGCCATCCAGCCTCTGCTTAAACACCTCCAAGGAAGGAGACTCCACTATAATCTCTGAGGAAGGAGTGTGTTCCACTGTTGAACAGCCCTTACTCTCAGGAAGTTCTTCCTAATGTTGAGCTGGAATCTCTTTTCCTGCAGCTTGCATCCATTGCTCCATTGTCTCCTATTCTCTGGAGCAGCAGAAAACAAGCATGCTCCCTCCTCAATATGACATCCCTTCAAGTATTTAAACAGGGCTCTATCATATCACCCCTTAATCTTCTCTTCTCCAGGCTAAACATCCCCAGCTCCCTAAGTCGTTGCTCATAGGGATTCATGGTTTCCAGACCCTTCACCATTTTAGTCGCCCTCCTTTGGACTCATGGCTCCAGTTTCTCAATGTCCTTTTTGAATTGTGGTGCCCAGAACTGGACACAGTAGTCCAGGTGGGGGCTGACCAAAGCAGAATAGAGTGGCACTATTACTTCTCTTGATCTAGACACTATACTTCTATTGATGCAGCCTAGGATCGCATTGGTCTTTTTAGCTGCCGCATTGCACTGTTGACTCATGTTCAACTTGTGGTCTACTTGGACTCCTAGATCCATTTCACATGTATAAGACTCCTTCAGCCAGGTGTCCCCCATAATCCTATATCTATGCTTTTCATTTTTTCCGCCCTAAGTGAAATACCTTACATTTCTCCGTGTTGAAGTTCATTCTGTTAGCTGTGGCCCAGCTTTCTAGTCTATTCAGATCATTTTGAATCTTGATCCTGTCCTCTGGAGTATTAGCTATTCCTCCTAATTTGGTGTCATCTGCAAATTTGATAAGTATGCCCCCAATTCTGTCCTCCAAGTCATTGATAAAGATGTTGAATAGCCCTAGGCCCAGGACAGAGCCCCACTGGACACCCCACTGGTCACTTCTCTCCAGGATGAAGAAAAGGAGCCATGGCTGAGTGTCCTTCTTGAGAAGCGTTTAAATAGAGGATGGATTACTGCGTTTTGCTTTTGCTGGGTTTTTCTGTTTGATAGCAAGCTAGATTAGGGTCCAAAACGCACTGCAGAAATAATCCACTTTGAGACCACTTTTCCTGCCCTGGCTCAGTTCTAGGAATGATTGTTATTATTATGCAGCTTTATTTATATGGTGCTGTAAATTTACACAGCTCTGTACATGCAATCAATTAAAATAGATAAAATAAACCTGCCTATGGCATACGTTCTAGGAAAATAATTAAATATATTCCATGTTAATACATGTTAACATTCAATAAAATATGGCAGACAACCAAACTAAATAACATTAGATAACATTACTGGAGTACTGGGTGTTGTAGTTTATGGTGGCACCAGAGCATTCTCTGACAGAGAAAGCTAAATGTCTCCCAAAACCACAGTTGCCAGAATCCCCTAGTATTGAGACAGGGCAGTTAAAGCGGTCCCAAACTGGATTATTTCTGCAGTGTGTTTTGGACCTAGATGACCCTTTTATCTCTCTGAGCTACGTTCGGACAGTCAACACTTTTGCATTTTCTCTTACTCCTGAAAAGGAACAGCATCCCTCTAAAGCAGACGTGGACAACTACAATTACAACTCCCATAAGCCCCAGCCAGCAAGTGCATTGTAAGGGACTATGGGAGCTGCAATCCAAATCTACCTGGACAGCCACAATTGCCAATCCCTGCTCCAAATGTACAACTGAAAAGCAAATTCTCAAAACAAACAGGAAGTGATTTTCTAGGAAAAACCACTAATCGCACGGGGGTCCAGGGAGAAGAACAAAAGCAAGTGGCATTTGCCCAAACGTTTATTCCCGAAACCCCTTGGCAATGGCAACCAAAGGCCAACGGACTGAGTCCATCGGAGGCTGAGTAGCCAGGGCTGTCTCTCACGCTGCAGCTGTGGGAGATTAGAGCGCATGCCACCGAGGGAGGGATGCGCCTGACCCATTCTGGACACAGCTGAACCGGGTCTGGGTTTATCAGCTATTTGCCTCCCCTCTGGCCTTGAGAAGCTCAGCACCTGTGCAAGTCTAACAGAGGCATGCCCAAACCGTTTGGAAACACAAGGCTTGGTGTTGCAAGGAGGTCTGGAGCTATTTGGGTGTAGTGGGCCCATGGTTTGGTTCCAGGACCTTCCCTGGATACCAAAATCCATGGATGCCCAAGTCCCATTCGGTACAGTGAAAATAAATTTGTATCCCTTATACAAAATGGCAAAATCAAGGTTTGTTTTCTTGGAATATGTGTGTGTGTGTGTGTGTGTATAGTTGGCTTTTGTTATCCACAGGGATTTGGTTCCAGGACCCTTCGTGAATACCAAAATCCGTGGATGCTCAAGTCCCTTTTGATACAGTGTAAATAAAATTGTGTCTCTTATAAAACCTAGGTCTGTTTTTTGTTATTGTTGTTTGGAATACACACACACACAATGTTTGCTGCTAGCTGCCTGGAGTCCCTTTGTCAGGAGAAAGGCAGGATATCAGAAGATAAAATAAATAATAGTAATAACAATTTAATGGGACTTGAGTAGCCACAGGTTTTGTTGTCCACTGTGCCGCCTTTTAAGACCTGATGGCCAAAGAAAGGAAACCCACCTGGCGCTGGTGAGGAGCAGCTCCTATCCGGAACAGATGGCTGTCTTCATCTGGTTGCTGCTGCGACTGAGAGGGGGAAACTGCAAAAGAGAAACGAAAGTGAAGCTCTGAGTGTCTGGATTTGCCAGGGGTGACTAATAACAATATCATGCGGAGGAGGCATGCCAGGGCAAGGCGCAGTTTCCACGCTGCCCTTGCGCCAGACTCTATTGCCATTGCCAGTTTTGAGAGTCTTTAAGCACAGGCTTGCCTAAGAAAGCCCCATGACATTCATCAGGTTGCCATAAGCAGACAGGCAACTTGAAGGCGCACACACACACACACACAGAGAGAGAGAGAGAGAGAGTTTGCTCATCATCTCACCAAGCATATGATCTCATTCCAGGGAAGAGCAGCTTGGAAACTTCAATCGATATTCCTCTTCCCTGGAATCATGCCTTGGCCGAGATCTCCAATCGCACACAACTTTGGTGAGATCACAAGTCAACTTAGGCCTTGCCTTGGGCTTTGACTCTCCAGAACAAGGGGTGTGTGTGTATGTATGTGTTTGTGTGTGTGTGTGTGTGTACATATGTATATATAATATAGGTGTGTGTGTGTGTGTACACTATATAATTGCAGTGTGCCTTGAAGCTGTTTCTGACTTCTGGTGCCCTGGCCTAAGGCAAACCTATCCTGGGCTTTTCTTGGCCAGATTTCTTCAGAGGGTCTGCCTTGGAAACCCCTCGGACCCAATCTTGCCAGAAGAGCCCTATGACAGGGGTTTCTCTTAGGGCCGCCACACGTCCAAAATGACCTGGAGGCAGAGACGACAACAACAACATTCAACGTAAGAGAAAGCGGAGGGAGGAAAGAGGGATTCAGGAAGAAGGAGAGCCCTGAAACCCCTGCCTTTCCAGCTAATGCTCAGGGGCAGAGAGTTGTTCTTGAAGACAAGGGGGTTTGGGGGCTTCACATCCAAAAGGTGTTCCCAAAACCTGCCTTCCCTGGACAGAGATGTCTAAAAAGGGCCATCTAAGCCAATGGGGGAAAGGGCCCTGATGAGGCCCACAGCTGGGCTGAGCAGGCAAGGCCCCTCCATTGCTCCCAGGCAGCGGAACTGATGGGACACCAGTTAATCCCAGTAGATGGTCTCCACCACAGGCCATAACTATCTATACATCTAGCTATAGGTATTTGTACTTATCTATATCTATAGGTAAAAGTTATATACCTGTGTACGTAGTTATATATATATAATAACATATATAATGTATCAAAAATCACACGTATAATTTATACATGTAAATATTTGTACACATATATATGTAATTTTGATATATATATATACACACACACACACACACATACATATATTTTATATGTATCAATTATGTTTGTATGTATATATGTGTGAGTAATTTTTCATATATGTATCAAAAGTAATATATATATATATATATATATACACACATACATACACAGAAACACACATATAATTTATACATATAAATATGTAGGCATGTGTGTATATATATATATATATATGTACTTTTGATATATATATACACACACACATATACAAATATGCATGTGTATATATATGTGTGTGCAATTTTGATATATACATATATGTAATTTTTCATATATATGTATTATATGTATATACACATACATATATACACACAAACATAATTTATTCATATATATATATATGTACTTTTGATATATATATATATATATATATACACACAAACATACACATATATAATTTATACAGAGAAATGTGTGTGTGTGTATGTATGTAATTTTACATAGTTCTATATTAATTTTTATCTATCTCTCTATCTATCTATACACACACATACAGAGAGACATATATATTTATATGCATATGACCATCAAAATGGGGCCGTTGGCATTCTTGGCCTGGGGCTGTGTTTGGAGTCCATTCATTTGCAGCTGCTCAGAGCTACAGTCAAGTGGCTTTTCCAATAAGAAGATTTGGCCAACAACAACAACAACAACAACAACAACATTCTTCCCAGCCAGGGCCAACAAGGCAAACGAGAAAAATAAAAGGAAAAGGGAAACATTGGGGCCACTAGCCCTCCATTGCAAAAACCAAGGAGGAGGCAAGAACGCCCTACCTGGAGCTGTGTCCCTGGGGTCCCCCCGTGGGCGCAAATGGTATCTCCCTCCGCCGCGTCCGACGCCAGAGCGGGAAAGCCCGACTGTTCCATTTGGGGGCTGGGAGAGGGGTGGGCACTGGGCAGAGCAAGGGGAAGCTGCGCATGCGCAGAGCAGGAGGCGGCAGAGCGAGGCATCTTCCTCTCTCCTCGGCTTTTGATTGTGTCAGGACTTGGGGGCGGGGCTTAGAGGGAGCGGGAAAGCGGCGGGCGGTTGGGCTTTTGCGCATGCGCGCTGCTTGTGGGATTTTGGCGGCTCTTATCAATAATCAATCATGATTGATTATTTATTAGTCAAGCAGCCCCTGAGGCGAATGGCTGTGGTGGTCACTAGCTTGGCTGTGTCCACACAGTTAGAAACATTCCAGGGTTCATCTACACTGCAGAAATAACGCAGTTTTGGCACCACTTTAAGTGGTGTACCTCCATCCTATGGAATCCTGGGATTTGTAGTTTCAACAAAGCCTTCTTGATCCCAGGGCCCCCTGTGCTTGGCTCTTGACCCCCAGGGGACCCCTTAAACATTCCCTTCTAGGGTCTCTTAGGCCTCCATTCCCGCTCCCTGCTGAGCTGAATGAGGAAACCCTTGAGACCCTGGTATTCCTCAGCACAGACTGGGACTTGCTAGGGATTCCTAGTTTCCTTCCTTGCTAACGTAAGCAATCAGTGACCGAGGGAAGGTGCATCTACAGGAGCAGCAGCAGCACAGGAGACCCCTTTAAAGGAAGATAGTTATTGGAAAGCAATAGAGTAAGAAGAGCTCATTCATGCAAAGCCTCTTTGCTTTGCTGGTACAGAAAGCGCAGTTACAAAGGCAAGCTATTAGAGAGCATAACCAAAGGCTAAAGGCACTAGCTAACACGTTCTTAATCTAGCTACTCACAGAGTCCTTGTCGAGGGGCCTCTTGCCAGCTGGACCTGCAGTCCTGAGCCTGCTCTCCCCAAAGAGACACCGAGAACAAAGGAAGCCTGGATCTTTCAGGGCACTTAAAGTCCTCTCCTGGAACCTTCTTGAAAAGGCCGCTCTGGCACGGCTGATTGGCCAAGCCAGCCTTACCTCAGCTAGGATGTCAGCTCTCATTAGCATGTACCTCCCCCCAGATTAACCCTTTGTGCTTGGAAGGAATCCTCAAATGACTGGAGGACCCAGTCATCACACACACACACACCCCAAGTCTCTGACGGCTTTGGAGAACCTGCAAGTTGAGACCAAAGTGGCTGAGATTTCATCCTGTAAAAGAGAAAGCCTACAAGCCGACATCTGACACGGAAAGTCCACTTGGTCTGGAGCCACAATGGCTGGGATCTCACCTTGGGACCTCTGAAAGAAAAGTGTAAACAGACACATAATGCACAGTATCACAAACTAACTAGAACAACCCAAATGAGAGGTAGTAAAACGACAATATAGCAAGTTCAGGTAGTCCAGTGTTGTTGCCCTCAGTGGAGAGGCAGTCAGCCACATGTTGAATGTCAAAGTCTTGCAAGGATACACTCCATCGGAGCAGTTTTTTATTTGCTCCCTGCACTGAGTGAAGCCATCGCAATGCAGCATGGTTGGTCTGAAGGGTGAACTGACGTCCCCAGACAGAAGGCCTCGGCTTGTCCAGGGCACACACGATGGCATGGCACTCCTTCTCTGGTATGGACCAGTTGGATTCTCTGACAGACAGCTTTTTACTGAGGAACAACACGGGATGTAAGAAGCCATCTGGGCCCTCTTGCATCAAGACAGCTCCAATGCCCCTATCCGAAGCATCAGTGGCTATTGTAAAGGGTTTGTCAAAATCTGGTGCCATCAAGACTGGATCGGTGTCTCAAAAGCCTCCTGGCACCCTGCTCTCCATTTCACTATCTTGGGTTTCTTCGAACCCGTGAGGTCTGTCAGAGGAGCTGCTATCTGACTGTAGTGTGGTACAGACCTCCTGTAGTATCCTGACAAGCCAAGGAAGGATTGGACCGGTTTACGGGACCGCGGCCTTGGCCAGTCATGGATCACTTCGACCTTTGCTTGCAAAGGCGCGATAGTCCCTTGTCTCACCTCATGACCAAGGTAGGTTACTCTCTCCAGCACAAACTGGCACTTCTTGGCCTTGATTGTAAGGCCGGCCTCCTGAATGCGCTGAAAGACAGTCTCTAAATGGAGAAGATGGTCTTCCCAGGAGTCAGAGAAAATTGCAATGTCTTCTAGGTAAGCTACCTAGGTAGACTCAGGGAGCTGGGAATGTTTAGCCTGGATAAGAGAAGGTTAAGAGGGGATATGATAGCCCTGTTTAAATAAATATAAACAAATTATTATTATTATTATTATTATTATTATTATAAATACTTGAAGGGATGTCACATTGAGGCGGGAGCTAGCTTTTTTTCTGCTGCTCCAGAGAATAGGACACAATGGTGCAATGGATGCAAGCTACAGGAAAAGAGATTCCACCTCAACATTAGGAAGAACTTCCTGAGAGTAAGGGCTGTTCGAAAGTGGAACACACTGCTTCCTTGGAGTGTAATGGAGTCTCCTTCCTTGGAGGTCTTTAAGCAGAGGCTGGATGGCCATCTGTCAATGGGGATGCTTTGATTGAGAGTTCCTGCATGGCAGAATGGGGTTAGACTGGATCAGGGCCCTTATGGTCTCTTCCAACTCTAGGATTTGATAATTTCTGCAGTGCAGAACAGATATCAGGCACATTTGTTTGACTCTTCAGTTACCCTTGGTACCCACAGACGTATCCTCTAGCACCATCTTTTGAATGAGCTGACTCTCTTCCCATCCCAGAATCTCCTTGGCTTTCTAAAAGTCTGGGTGTGCTTGTGTAATGACTGGGCCCTCCAGTCATTTGAGGACTTCTCCTGAACCACAAAGGGTTAATCTGGGGGGAGGTACATGCTAATGAGAGCTGACATCACATGCTAATGGGCAGTTACATCCTAGCTGACAGCGGCCTTTTCAAGAAGGTTCCATGAGAGGACTTTAAATACTCTTTAAGACCATGCTTCCTTTGTTCTCCATCTTTGTATTTGTTTGGGGGAGCCAGCTGTGTGTTTGCACGGAGGCAGGCAAAAGGGATGCAAGTACAGCTAGGCCATGAGGGCCAGCTCCTTGCATCCGAGAACTCAACAAGGACTGCAAATCCCATCCCTGTGTGAGTAGCTAGGAAATGTATTAGCCAGTGCGTTTAGGTTTTGTTATGTTTATCTAACAGCTTGCCTGAAATGAATACTCTGTAACTATGCTTTCTGTACCTGCGAGGCAAGGAGGCTTTGCATGAATGATATCTTCTTATCCTATTCTATTTCTTTAAAATAAGTATCTTTCTTTGAAAGTATCTGCTGTCTCTCTCTGCTCCTGTACACGTGTCTTAGCTCAGTTACTGATTGCTTAAGTTAGCAAGGAAGGAAACTAGAGATCCCTAGCAAGTCCCAGTGTGTGCTTAGGGAGACATAGTTCATTGAGATTCACTGGGTGGTGGCAGCGAGACTAAAGAATCTCAAGGGGTCTCATTCAGCTCAGCATGGAGCGGGAATGGAGACCTAGGAGACTCTAAGGGAAAGTTTAAGGGACTCCCTGGGGGTAAGAGCCATGCACAGGGCTGATTACCCTCAGGGATCACCACAGCTTAGGATGGGGCTGAAAGTAAGAAATGCTTGGGGAGCACATGGTGGAAAAGAAAAACGGCATACCACAAAGCTCTGAAAGTCACAAAGTTTAGTTTAATTTGACATTTCATCAGTGATGTTATTGTAAGGCATCAATATGCATTTAAAAGGAATTTTCCACCAGAAAGAACTAAAACAGAATAAAACGGAGGCCTAAGGCAGCAGAAGGGGAAGACTGACGGCTGGACCTGGGAATCCGACCGGCTGAGAGCCAAAAATGGCCAATTCTTTGCCATGTTACAGATGGAATTTGTAACTGTGTGGGTCTATTTTTGGGGGGAGGGAAGGGGGACAGTCCCTCACCAGATTCCCCACTATTTAAATCAAGTAAATCTTTAAGAAAAAAGAAAAGAGCATCCTGACATTTCTAAGTATTTCATGAGGCCCAGGTTCATCATTGCTTTATTCCCCCCCCCCCCCCCCAATAATAAATAGTCAAAAAGTAGAGGACAGAGAGAAACAGGTTAAGAGCAAGTAGCTCCACTTGCATCTGGTTGGAAAGGCCTGATTTTAATGGTGGACCTCAGCCTAAGCTGCTTCATCTCTGCAATCCTGGACAAGACAAGAGCCATAGGAATTAACAGCCTTGTTCTTCCCCTCCTCAATGGCTAATACTGTCCAGAATAACTCTTTTACTATAAAGGCAACTAGCACAATTTCCACAGATGTTTGGAGAAGCGGAATAGTGTCTGCCCAAATATGTAACAAACACATGGAGACCCTGAAGGACTTGTCTTCACTTCACAGGCCTACATTTCAGGATAAACTTGAAAAGGCCAAAAGCATGTAAAAGATTTCAGTACTCCTGCCTGGCCCCATCTCCTGACTGCTATAGTGTGGATCCCATCCTCCACCCACCTCCTCATCTGCAGCCTTCTTATCTTCTAGCTGCGCTAAGTCTAGGTACTGTTTCGCCTGTCATCTCTGCAAAACTCACCATGAGGCAGCGGTGACCCATCCAACAGCCTGTCCAGGAAGAGCACTGTCTGGAAGGTTTGCCACTCTGCCATACTGACACTGTTGGCAGCAGCCACCGCATCAAGGGGCTCCGTGGTCCAGAGGTCAAAGAGCATCTCCACAGGGCTGGTCAGACTGGATCCCTGAGATAAGTCTGGCTCAATTAAAGGAGGGCCCGTCGCGTTGAGCCAGCGTTCAAACTCGAGTCCTGCAAGAGACACACCAGCATGGATCAAAGAGGGAACCGCATGGGATGCTTTTTCGCTTCCAAAGAGGGAAGGCTTCTGTGACCATTGGCAGTTTTTTGATACAGAGTCAGGCAGAAATCCTTTCTAGCCCCACTGTCCATTATGAGAGGACAATGACTAAGATTTCCTATGTGCAAAGTGCAAGCTCTAGTACATAATAATGCCAAATTCAGTTACTAAGTTTAAGGACCTTGTACCAAGTTGCACTTCAATGTCACAAGGCAACCATGACTTACACTGCTGGGGCAAAGGGGTCTCGCCATTCCAAGGTAGAACCAGAAGTGACTACACATCAGGAAAGCCCATTTTCAGCCTAATCTGTGTGGGAATTACTTTGCTTGGAGCAATAACATTTTTTTCTAAAAGAAATCCCCAGAATGGGCAGAAATATGAAAGTTCTTTAAAAAGACCTTGTGCAGAAAAAAGGTGCTGGCAATGCAAGCGGTTTAGGATGGGCTTCCAGGCACCTGAAGCAGTGCTGCTGAAGCAAAGAAGCTGCTAAGATAAAGGTTCCCAGTGGGGACTTCATGGACTAGTGGGGTGGATTCTGCACCCCCAAAATCCTTCTAAGGATGGTTCTTATAGTGTTCTAATTTAGAGAGGTTTCTCTTTATCAAGAGCAGCCTTCCAACTGCAGAGGAGAAAGGAAACAAGAAAAACACCTTTGGGCACCCTGAAATGTTGAGAGTGGCCCACAGTTATGTCACATATTATTTGGCAGCAATTAAAGCAGATATTAAAGGTGGGACAAATTCAGCACCACACCCTCTGCCTTTTGCTTCAAGAAGCTGCGATGGAGATGCACCTTGCGAAATGCTTTCCATTCCTGGCTTCGAGCACATGGACCCAAAACAGCATGGGCTACGTTTGGCAGCATGGGCTACATTCAGACCTGTTCCTATGCCAGTAATAAGCCTATTGGGAAATGCAATACACCACTGCAGTCTCCTTAAAATCCAACCCCTGGATGCTCCTCCTAGGTTTTTAGGTGCTAGAAGTGGCACATATCCCAGTCCTGTCGAGTGCCTGAATTGTGCAAAGAGAAACTGAATCCCAACTTTTTGGCTGGAAAGCAGGGCAGAATGTGTTCTCCTGTCACTGCTTTCCTCATGGCCTCCCTTCACTGTGGGGTATGTGCCAAAGAAGTCCACAAGACACAGAATAACTTGATGGGATGGAGCCCTCACTCTTTGTCAAAATGGCATAACAGCCCTTGTATGGCACATCTACAAAAGGAATATGGTACTAGGAATATGGTCCTGATATCAGTGCACTAGTTCATAGCATCAGCCATTTTTCAAATGTTACATATAGCCTGCTAATGTTTTTTTCCCCCTCACCTGTTTTGTTATCAATGCATTTTTCTTTCAATTCTGGGAAGAAATCCAGGAAGGAATCCAAGAGATCTTGGGCCACAACACTTCTGAACTTGTATTTCTCAATGTAGGCCTGAAAGTGAGGCAGGAGAATGTGTTAAAGAGTTGCAAAACTTCCAGGAAACAAAGGCAAGACTTTTAGAGAGCGAAGCCCCAGCGATCAGGGAAGGTACAGCAATAATGGGGAATTAAGAGGAAAGCAAAGGTGGCAGGAAGAAAATAATGTCAAGGCAATGCTTCTCAGGTTAGCTGATGTGGGGGCCCAGCAATTTCTTTTTGTGGAGTGCCAAGGATCTGTGCCCACTGGTTACAAATCCTAGCAGCCCTGGACATAGTGTAACTAAATTGGCCCCCCAACATTCACAGGCATTGGGACATAGCCTGCCACAAAAGTGGAAAAACCGCAAATACTGGCAAATATAATTGTTGTTTTTACTCAAGAGAATATTTTTCTAGGCAGCTGTAGATTCTCCAGCGCAACTCTGCAATCACATTCTGATGGATGCTGACCAAAGAATCACATTGGAGGACCTACAGATGCCTAGAGGGAATGTATTTTTTGGTGCCAGGGGCAAATACAGTAATCTGCAAATAATCAAATCTGCAAACGTGGAGGGATGACTATAACAGGAATGCCTGTACTGGAGCCCAAGAACGTCGAGGACTGCATGATTGGATGGATTTGAAGCATTTGTATGTCATCTCTCAGCCTGCTGGAGCCCACAAGGCAACATACAACAGACATGCATGATCCCCACCATTTATCCTCAGCGGTGTGGTTTTGTCATGGCCCATCTTCCCAAGCCATTTTTAGGCCCAGAAGGTGCTCTTTTGAAACCAGGGAAGTAGACTCTGTTTCAGAGGAAGGAACTGTCAAAACCACCTGAGTATTCCTTGCCTAAGAAAACCCTCTGAAATTCATGGGGTTCCCATAAGTCAACAGGTGACCTGAAGGCACATACAAACACACATACCCAAGAAAGGCCTTTTAAAAACAACAACAACAGGTCAAATGCAAGTGATTTCCTTTGTTAAATAAGTCTCCCACCTGGTGTTGGGGAGGAAGGGGGGGGCATAAAAGAGCCTGGAATCACAGAATCACAGAGTTGCAAGAGACCCCAAGGGCCATCCAGTCCAAGTCCCTGCTTGGAGGGCACAAGCTGGGTGAAATTGCCCTCGCACCTTCTACAGGCCGAGGGAGCAGTTCAAGGAAAACTCTTTGTCTGCAAAAATATAGGGGCAGGGGGACCCCGGGGGGGGGGGCTGAAAAGCCCAGATGTTGCCTGCAGGCCACATTTTCCCTATCACAGAATATAATTTGAGGATGATCCACATTACCATAGCCATCCTGAATCACAAAACTCCCCTCCCCTGCAGATCTGCCAAAGGCCAGTCATCTGTCACAAGATCTTTCATTAAATTACTACATACTCCAGGCCTATGGGATGACCATGCCAAACACAGAAATAAAGAAAATATGTTACACTTCCAGAAGTTTATGGCAAGTGAGTGGTTAAGATGTAAGTCATGTGTTCTACAGATGTAATGTTTAGGTAAACCTGAACACACAACTCAGGTTAACGGTAGAAAGAGACAGACACCACTGCTGAGCGAAGTAATAAAGGATTGCACAGAAAACGTTGCTGTGCCAGCCATCTGCTGTGACACCACCAGCCCACTCTTTCCATTCCACAACTTTTCATCATACTACAACTAGGGTACACAGGAACAGAGAGAAAGATATCTTCTTACTGTATTTCACCCTAGGAATCTTGCGCAGGGCACTTTCCATATCCTGCTGCTACTTTCAATCAGTTGCTGGACGTCCGACTCACACACCCATACAAACACGCAAAAAAGCCCCTTACTTTCTGCTGCTGCCTCTCTTGTTCTCCTAGATATATCAGCTAAAGTGCACACAGGTAAGGGTCTCATATATACACACACACAGGTGGATACAACCCAGCCATGAAACCCAAGTTACTAACTCGGAGGAAGGCATCAAAGCGTATTGGGTCTCCGCAGAGCTGAGACAGGTAGTAAACAAAGCAGTAACCTTTCTCATACGTGAAGAGGTTCATCAGATTGCTAGGATTCACACCTGTAAGAGGAAAAAACAACAACATCTTGATACAGCTATATGTACAAAAAGTAGACATTTCTCTAAGCCACAGACTTCTCCCTCAATTTTTTTTTAACTCGAACTATATCAGATCACAGTCCATTAGTATTGAGTATTAGAACTGAGAAGACTGAGTACGCATGGAGATTAAATACATCACTGTTAGATAAAGAAGAAATCATGCAAAAAGCAAAAGAAAACTTGAAATTTTTTTTCGAAGAAAACTTAAAACCAGATATAGAAGTAACAACAGTCTGGAAAGCATCAAAGGCATTCATGAGAGGCTTTTTTATGCAACAAAACATCAGATTAAAGAGGAAAAAAAAGGAGAGGCTGAACTCGATGTATGATATACTGAAGCAAAAAGAAAAGGAACTGAGTGAAAGCATAGGGAATGAAAAGATCATAAAAGAGATCAAAACGATAAAAAAACCAAATTGAATTAGAAGAAAACGAAGAGATACAAAAGAAAATTAGATATATAAGACAAGCCAGATTTGAGAATGCCAATAAACCAGGCTGATGGGTGGCACACTGTTTGAAAAAACAGAGGGAAAGGAATCTTATAACTGAAATCAGAACTAAAGAAGGAACACTAACAACAGACCAGAAGGAAATAAAGAAGGAATTCCTCCAATTCTTCGAAAAACTATACAAAGGTAATAATATCTCAAAGAATAGAATACAAGAGTTTCTGAAGAAATCAGATCAAAAAAACCTTAAAGATCAACAAAGGGAACTACTGAATGGACCGATATCGATGGCGGAAATCATAGAAGCTATCAGAGAAAGCAAAAAAGGGAAAACACCGGGTCCGGATGGATTTCCAGTCGAATATTATCAGAAACTAGAAGAACAATTAATACTACCATTTAAAATGACATTAAACGAAATAGGAAAACAAAAATACCCAGAAACATGGAAGCAAGCAAATATCACATTAATAGCTAAAGAAGACAGAGATCCCGCAGAGGTTAAAAACTACAGACCCATCTCCTTGCTCAATGCAGATTACAAGGTATTTGCAAAAATCCTGGCAACAAGATTGAAAAAAGTACTAGCAGATTGGATTGAAGAGGAACAAGCTGGATTTTTGCCGAAAAGACATATAAGAAAGAACATTCGTACTGTACTAAACACCATAGAATATTATGAAAGAAACAACGAGAAAAGCATGGCATTAGTATTTATGGACTTGGAAAAGGCATTCGACAAGATTAGTTGGGAAGCGATGTTTACAATGATGGAAGAAGTCAAGATAGGTACCCAATTTGAAAAGTGGATACAAGAAATTTACAAAGAACAGAATGCCAGGATAATAATTAACTATAACAAAACAGAAGAATTTAAAATCACGAAGGGCACCAGACAGGGATGCCCGCTCTCTCCATTGCTATTTATCTTCATATTAGAAGCACTCGACAATAGAATTAGAGAAGAAAAACAAATTAGAGGAATGAAAATCAAGAGGCATGAATACAAAATGCGAGCATTCGCAGATGACATCGTGTACACATTGGAAAATCCTTTAGAGAGCATAGAAAAACTAACAGAGATACTAAGAGAATTTGAATGCATCTCAGGACTAAAAGTAAATAAAGATAAAACTACATTGATAACAAAAAACCTAAATGAAAGCGAAGAAAAACAATTAATAAGCAGAAGTGGTTTCTCAATAAAGAAGAAGACAAAATTAGATATATAATTTTATAATTAGATATATAATTATATAATTAGATATATAATCAGAGGGAGCCATCAGGCAGACCCAGCAACATCTTGGACTGCCTGAAGGAAGAGGCCCCTCCCTCCTCAACTGTCATCTCGGCCTCAGAGGGAGCCATCAGGCAGACCAGCAACATCAGGGACTGCCTGAAGGAAGAGGCCCCTCCCTCCTCAACTGTCATCTCGGCCTCAGAGGGAGCCATCAGGCAGACCAGCAACATCTTGGACTGCCTGAAGGAAGAGGCCCCTCCCTCCTCAACTGTCATCTCGGCCTCAGAGGGAGCCATCAGGCAGACCAGCAACATCTTGGACTGCCTGAAGGAAGAGGCCCCTCCCTCCTCAACTGTCATCTCAGCCTCAGAGGGAGCCAGCAGGCAGACCAGCAACATCAGGGACTGCCTGAAGGAAGAGGCCCCTCCCTCCTCAACTGTCATCTCGGCCTCAGAGGGAGCCATCAGGCAGACCCAGCAACATCAGGGACTGCCTGAAGGAAGAGGCCCCTCCCTCCTCAACTGTCATCTCGGCCTCAGAGGGAGCCATCAGGCAGACCCAGCAACATCAGGGACTGCCTGAAGGAAGAGGCCCCTCCCTCCTCAACTGTCATCTCGGCCTCAGAGGGAGCCATCAGGCAGACCCAGCAACATCTTGGACTGCCTGAAGGAAGAGGCCCCTCCCTCCTCAACTGTCATCTCGGCCTCAGAGGGAGCCATCAGGCAGACCCAGCAACATCAGGGACTGCCTGAAGGAAGAGGCCCCTCCCTCCTCAACTGTCATCTCGGCCTCAGAGGGAGCCATCAGGCAGACCCAGCAACATCAGGGACTGCCTGAAGGAAGAGGCCCCTCCCTCCTCAACTGTCATCTCGGCCTCAGAGGGAGCCATCAGGCAGACCCAGCAACATCTTGGACTGCCTGAAGGAAGAGGCCCCTCCCTCCTCAACTGTCATCTCGGCCTCAGAGGGAGCCATCAGGCAGACCAGCAACATCTTGGACTGCCTGAAGGATGAGACTTCTCCCTCCTTTAACTGTATTTTTATTGTATTAACGATTTTACTGTACACCGCTATGATCATCGCGGAATAGCGGTCTATAAATAAAACATATTATTATTATTATTAAAATACCTGGGAATATGGATTACCAGTAAAAACACAGAGCTCTTCCATAATAACTACGAGAAAGTATGGAGAATGATAAGAA
This sequence comes from Sceloporus occidentalis, assembly GCA_023333645.1. NCBI lineage: Eukaryota > Metazoa > Chordata > Lepidosauria > Squamata > Phrynosomatidae > Sceloporus > Sceloporus occidentalis. Next base: position 1,138,982 of record JALMGF010000002.1, on the reverse strand, counting down.
AAGACTTGGAGAGGTGGGGAAAGTTAAGACTGTCACTAATGGGTAGGATCTCTGTCATACAAATGAATATACTGCCAAAGATGCTGTACCTGTTCCAGAATATACCGATTTTGCACAATTTTAATCCAGTCAAGCGGTGGCAAAAAGATATTATGAATTTTGTTTGGGGGAAAAAGAAAGCAAGAATAAAAGCAAAAATTGTATGTGATATCAAAGAACGAGGAGGTTTAGCACTTCCAAACCTAATGCTATATTACTATGCAGCAACCCTATTATGGGTAAAGGATTAGGTAGCATTAGAAGATGACAAGTTGTTAGCATTAGAAGGGGAAAACATCTTGATACGGCTATATGTACAAAATGTAGACATTTCTCTAAGCCACAGACTTCTCCCTCAATATTTTTTAACTCCACGGCATAGTTAAGTGTATATCATGCTCTAAGCCAACATTACAGAAAGCAAATGGCTGCCCCAGGAGCTTAGAGCGTACAACAGAATGGCAACTCACTCCCGTTCTCATCCCTGGGTTCTAGTGAAGATGCTCACCAATGGTGGCATTTCATACTTGAGAGAAGTGACTAGTGGGGTGCCTTGGGGCTCTCTCCTGGACTTAGATCAGGGATTCTCAATCTATCATTCTCCATTCCCAGGAGGCTTTGCCAGCATGGACAATGACAGGTTCTGGGAGTTGAAGTTCAAAATACTCAGAAGACCAAAGGTTGAGAACCACAAACTTTGATGATGGAACAGAAGGTATGCTCATCAAATCTGCAGATGACACCAAATGGCATGGGAATGGGGTAACTAGTATCCCAGGGAACAGGATTAGAACTCAAACAGCCCCTGACAGATTGGAATGCTGGGCTAAAATAATAATATGAATTTTAACAGGGATAAATGTAAGATACTACATTTAAACATCAGTCAACATATAAAGTGGCGGCCAAAAACCTCCAAAGAAATTCTAGGCTGCATCAACAGGAGTATAGTGTCCAGATCAAGGGAAGTAGTAGTACTGCTCTGTCCTCCTTTGGTCAGACCTCACTTAGAATACTGTGTCTAGTTCTAGGAACAGCAATTCCAGAAGGATATTGACAAGCTGGAATGTATCCAGAGAAGGGCTTCTGGAAACCAAGGCTAATGAGGAATGATTCAGGAGTTAGGTATGTTTAGCTTGGATAAGGGATGACTGAGAGCCATCTTTAAATATCTGAAGAGATGTTGTGTAGAAGATGGAGTGGGTTTGCTTTCTGCTGCAACAGAGACTAGAACCTGGATCAATGGATGCAAATTATAAGAAAAGATATTCTACCCAAACATCATGAAGAACTTCTTGACTGTAAGAGCTGTATGGCAGTGGAATAGACTCCCTGAGAAAGTGATGGACTCTCCCTCTTTGGAGGTCTTTAAAGAGAAGTTGGACGAGCTTTAGCTATGTATTCCTGCATGGCAGGAGACTGGACTATGAGGTCCTTGAGGCACCTTCCAACTCTAAGATTCTATCCTTCTAACTCTGAAGCCCCCTAATGAGTCCCATAAAGGTACTGGCTACTCCCAAAAACTTATTGGACAAAGATGCCTAGAAAATGGATTAAAAACTCTTCTTGTGGGGCTTTGCAATGTTGCATAATTTAGCAGGTGGGGTGGCATGGGACGTGGTGGTGGGGATGGATGGATGGATGGATGGATGGATGGATGGATGGATGGATGGATGGATGGAGGTGGTGAGAATCTCACACCTCCTTTTTTTATTTGGACTTTAGAAAACATCCCCAGTTTTCTAGGGGCCATGGGGGCAATTTTGCCACCGCTTCCCCAGGTTGCTCTAGACTCAGGCACTGGAAGTGGAAGCGGCCAGCATTGATTTAAATAGATATATCCAGTAAGCCCTTGATATCTGCTGAGGTTTGGCTCTTGAACCCGCTGTGGATAACAAAACCAGTGGATGCTTGTCCCATTAAATTCAGTGGCAAAGTAAAATGGTGTCCGTCATATAAAATGGCAAAATCATGGTTGTTTTGGGGGGATTTATATATTTTTAAAATATTTTTAAGCTGTGGATAAAGAATCCGTGGATACAGAGGGCCAACTGTAGTCCTGCCGTGCCGAAAACATTTTAGTGGGGATGGCAAAATTGCCTCTCCTGTCTACTAGAAGGCATTATAAAATCAAAGCAAAACAAAATGGTGGGGGCGGTGGATGAGGAATCTATGGTAATCTTACAGTACAATCTCATATGTACCTATTCAGTTTTAAGACCAATGAAATAAACAGGGGTGGCTACTAGGAAAGAGCATAAAGCTGGTACCTATGTACACTTTAACAACAGCTCATTGCCTGTTCCTAAATTAAGAGGGATGCGTTCTCCATTACACTATAAACTTTCATGCTTCATTTCTCACTGTTGACATTTCCCAGTTTGGTGGAACTGGCCCAAAATGTGGCAAGGAAGAGAAGGAAAAGAGACTGCGCTAACGATCACAAAAATGTCACAAGTTCTGACATGGGCAGCCAGAAGTAGTCAGGCTCCTGTTTTATAAAAGCCAAAGCCCAACCTGCTTTTCTCAGCCCCAAATGTACCTGGCTCCAGCTTAACCTGAAGCTTGCTAACAGGGTTGTCTTCACCGAGGAGCTTCATTTGTCTGTGAAGAGCGTCAAGGCGGAAGGCAGTTTCCAGGCAGGTAAAAGCAGCACCTGTCCAAAAACAAAGGTATCTATTTAGACCTGGGTCTGAAACATGACATTTGGCAAGACAGTGTGAACCTCAAGCTTCCTTTGCAGCTATATAGAATGACACCCAAAATCCACAAAACAGCAATATTTTTTATTGGGCCAACCAAAAATGCACAAAATACATCATGCAAGCTTTTGAAATCTGCTGAAGGTCTGAAGGGGTTCCACTTAGGCAGAGGCCATTCCTGTCTTTGGCCATGTGGGATCTGGGAGATAAAATCCAGGCAATAAAATTTAAAACCCATTAACTACCATATATACTAACGTTATTACTTGACCTCATGTTTAAACACACATGAAAGGGAGTCAAGGAAAGAGAAAGAGGAGGGAGAAGATGCTTGATTACTCCAAACATCCATGCTACTGTTCATGAGCGTGCGCCTCTTCCTCCGCTGTGGCTTCCTGCTCCGCCTCCTCTGCTGCCTGAGCCGCTTGCTTGGCCAACTGCGCCACTCCGGCCAGCAGTATGGCAGCTCGTTGTGCTGGACCTGTTGGAGAGAGAGAAAAATTCAGTTCCCAAACCAATGTTCCTTTTTCCAGAGATGGAAGTGACATCAGCCCAGGGCTTTCAGAACTAGAGACACTGGTCAGAGACTGGCTTCATGAAGGTGCCAGGGAAGAGTACACCTAAACTCTATGTCTCTCAATGAGCTTTATCCTTTACCTTGACAGGTAATGGCAAAAAATCACCAATGGGTGATTCAGCCTAAGCCCTGGTTTTCTCCCATTTATCCTCAAGATAGAGAAGACACATATTCCCTCTATCTTTCACATATAGAAACACACATATATATAATATATGCATACACTGATGAAAGAGGTGCAGATGTGGCCCTTAAAGGGGGAACAGCCTCCTTCTTGGCAACTGGGGCGGCTTCAACCCTATCCCTATTTTTGAGGGCTGACCTTTCCAGGGCTACAGATCTTCCCTATGAGGGCCCTCATGGACAGGCGAACATACAATTATATGTCAAGAGAGGCTTCAAGCCTCTCAAAGGGGCTGCTTTTTCAGCTGAGACCAGGATAAATGTAAAAGGCAATTTGGCCATAGGCCACAGCAGCCTCTGTATTGCTCAGGAGGCAGTTTTGAAAATAAACAAACAAGCAAGCAAACAAACAAACCCGCTGACATGCAGGCGCCTGTTCTGAACAAAATTTGGGGACTGGATTGGTGGCGAACTCTATGAAGAATGACTGGGTCCCCTCTTGGTAGAGATGGATGACAGGTTCTTCAGGCCCCTGCAGAGGGGAGGACTTGGGGCCACGGGACCCAGCGCCTGAGACCCCCGCTGTCTCCAGAACCGGAGCCTTGGTTCCCTCTGGGCAACCTCAGTTTCCCTAAGGGCCAGTCTTCCCCAATGCTTCCCTATGGGCCAATATTCCCCAATGTCTCCCTGTGGGCCAGTCTTCCCCAATGCTTCCCTATGGTCCAGTATTACCAATGATTGCCTATGGGCCAGTCTTCCCCAATGCTTCCCTATGGGCCAGTCTTCCTCTATGATTCCCTATGGGCCAATATTCCCCAATGTCTCCCTGTGGGCCAGTCTTCCCCAATGCTTCCCTATGGGCCAGTCTTCCCAATGATTCCCTATGGGCCTGTATTCCCCAATGATTCCCTATGGGCCTGTATTCCCCAATGTCTCCCTATGGACCAATATTCCCCAATGATTCCCTATGGGCCAGTCTTCGTCTATGATTCCCTATGGGCCAATATTCCCCAAAGTCTCCCTATGGGCCAGTCTTCCCAATGATTGCCTATGGGCCAGTCTTCCCCAATGTCTCCCTGTGAGCCAATATTCCCCAATGTCTCCCTATGGGCCAATATTCCCCAAAGTCTCCCTATGGGCCAGTCTTCCCTAATGCTTCCCTATGGGCCAATATTCCCCAATGATTCCCTATGGGCCAGTCTTCCCCAATGCTTCCCTATGGACCAATATTCCCCAATGATTCCCTATGGGCCAGTCTTCCCCAATTATTGCCTATGGGCCAGTCTTCCCCAATGTCTCCCTGTGGGCCAATATTCCCCAAAGTCTCCCTATGGGCCAGTCTTCCCCAATGTCTCCTTGTGGGCCAATATTCCCCAAAGTCTCCCTATGGGCCAGTCTTCCCCAGTGTCTCCCTGTGGGCCAGTCTTCCCCGATGTCTCCCTGTGGGCCAGTCTTCCCCAATGTCTCCCTGTGGGCCAATATTCCCCAATGTCTCCCTATGGGCCAGTCTTTCCAATGATTGCCTATGGCCCAGTCTTCCCCAGGGTCTCCCTGTGGGCCAATATTCCCCAAAGTCTCCCTATGGGCCAGTCTTCCCCAGTGTCTCCCTGTGGGCCAGTCTTCCCCGATGATTCCCTATGGGCCAGTCTTCCTCAATGTCTCCCTATGGGCCAATATTCCCCAATGTCTCCCTATGGGCCAGTCTTCCTAATGATTGCCTATGGGCCAGTCTTCCCTGATGTTTCCCTATGGGACAGTCTTCCTCAATGTCTCCCTATGGGCCAGTCTTCCCAATGATTGCCTATGGGCCAGTCTTCCCTGATGTTTCCCTATGGGCCAGTCTTCCCCAATGTCTCCCTATGAGCCAATATTCCCCAATGTCTCCCTATGGGCCAGTCTTCCCAATGATTGCCTATGGGCTAATATTGCCCAATGTCTGCCTATGGGCCAGTCTTCTCAATGATTGCCTATGGGCCAGTCTTTCCAATGACTGCCTATGGGCCAGTCTTCCCAATGACTGCCTATGGGCCAGTCTTCCCCAATGTCTCCCTATGCGCCAGTCTTCCCAATGATTGCCTATGGGCCAGTCTTCCCCGATGTTTCCCTATGGGCCAGTCTTCCCCAATGATTCCCTATGGGCCAGTCTTCCCAATGATTGCCTATGGGCCAGTCTTCCCCAATGTCTCCCTATGCACCAGTCTTCCCAATGATTGCCTATGGGCCAGTCTTCCCCGATGTTTCCCTATGGGCCAGTCTTCCCCAATGATTCCCTATGGGCCAGTCTTCCCAATGATTGCCTATGGGCCAGTCTTCCCCAATGTCTCCCTATGGGCCAATATTCCCCAATGCTTCCCTATGGGCCAGTCTTCCCCAATGCTTCCCTATGGACCAATATTCCCCAATGATTCCCTATGGGCCAGTCTTCCCAATGATTGCCTATGGGCCAGTCTTCCCCAATGTGTCCCTATGGGCCAATATTCCCCAATGATTCCCTATGGGCCAGTCTTCCCCAATGTCTCCCTATGGGCCAATATTCCCCAATGATTGCCTATGGGCCAGTCTTCCCCAATGTCTCCCTGTGGGCCAATATTCCCCAAAGTCTCCCTATGGGCCAGTCTTCCCCAATGTCTCCTTGTGGGCCAGTCTTTCCAATGATTGCCTATGGCCCAGTCTTCCCCAGGGTCTCCCTGTGGGCCAATATTCCCCAATGTCTCCCTATGGGCCAGTCTTCCCAATGATTGCCTATGGGCCAATATTCCCCAATGTCTCCCTGTGGGCCAGTCTTCCCCAATGCTTCCCTATGGGCCAATATTCCCCAATGTCTCCCTGTGGGCCAGTCTTCCCCAATGCTTCCCTATGGTCCAGTATTACCAATGGTTGCCTATGGGCCAGTCTTCCCCGATGTTTCCCTATGGGCCAGTCTTCCCCAATGATTCCCTATGGGCCAGTCTTCCCAATGATTGCCTATGGGCCAGTCTTCCCCAATGTCTCCCTATGGCCCAGTCTTCCCTGATGTCGCCCTATGGGCCAGTCTTCCCAATGATTGCCTATGGGCCAGTCTTCCCCGATGTTTCCCTATGGGCCAGTCTTCCCTGATGTTTCCCTATGGGCCAGTCTTCCTCAATGTCTCCCTATGGGCCAGTCTTCCCAATGATTGCCTATGGGCCAGTCTTCCCCAATGTCTCCCTATGGGCCAGTCTTCCCCGATGTCTCCCTGTGGGCCAGTCTTCCCCAATGTCTCCCTGTGGGACAATATTCCCCAATGTCTCCCTAGGGGCCAGTCTTCCCAATGATTGCCTATGGGCCAATATTCCCCTATGTCTCCCTATGGGCCAGTCTTCTCAATGATTGTCTATGCACCAGTCTTCCCAATGATTGCCTATGGGCCAGTCTTCCCCAATGTCTCCCTGTGGGCCAGTCTTCCCAATGATTGCCTATGGGCCAGTCTTCCCCGATGTTTCCCTATGGGCCAGTCTTCCCCAATGTCTCCCTATGGGCCAGTCTTCCCAATGATTGCCTATGGGCCAATATTCCCCTATGTCTCCCTATGGGCCAGTCTTCTCAATGATTGCCTATGCACCAGTCTTCCCAATGATTGCCTATCGGCCAGTCTTCCCTGACGTTTCCCTATGGGCCAATATTCCCCAATGTCTCCCTATGGGCCAGTCTTCCCAATGATTGCCTATGGGCCAGTCTTCCCCAATGTCTCCCTATGCGCCAGTCTTCCCAATGATTGCCTATGGGCCAGTCTTCCCTGATGTTTCCCGATGGGCCAGTCTTCCCAATGATTTCCTATGGGCCAATATTCCCCTATGTCTCCCTATGGGCCAGTCTTCTCAATGATTGCCTATGCACCAGTCTTCCCAATGATTGCTTATGGGCCAGTCTTCCCCGATGTTTCCCTATGGGCCAGTCTTCCCTGATGTTTCCCTATGGGCCAGTCTTCCTCAATGTCTCCCTGTGGGCCAGTCTTCCCAATGATTGCCTATGGGCCAGTCTTCTCAATGATTGCCTATGGGCCAGTCTTCCCAATGATTGCCTATGGGCCAGTCTTCCCTGATGTTTCCCTATGGGCCAGTCTTCCCCAATGTCTCCCTGTGGGCCAGTCTTCCCAATGATTGCCTATGGGCCAGTCTTCCCTGATGTTTCCCTATGGGCCAGTCTTCCCCAATGTCTCCCTATGCACCAGTCTTCCCAATGATTGCCTATGGGCCAGTCTTCCCTGATGTTTCCCTATGGGCCAGTGTTCCCCAATGTCTCCCTGTGGGCCAGTCTTCCCAATGATTGCCTATGGGCCAGTCTTCCCCGATGTTTCCCTATGGGCCAGTCTTCCCCAATGTCTCCCTATGGGCCAGTCTTCCCAATGATTGCCTATGGGCCAATATTCCCCTATGTCTCCCTATGGGCCAGTCTTCTCAATGATTGCCTATGCACCAGTCTTCCCAATGATTGCCTATGGGCCAGTCTTCCCTGATGTTTCCCTATGGGCCAGTCTTCCCCAATGTCTCCCTATGGGCCAGTCTTCTCAATGCTTCCCTATGGGCCAGTCTTCCCCAATGCTTCCCTATGGACCAATATTCCCCAATGATTCCCTATGGGCCAGTCTTCCCAATGATTGCCTATGGGCCAGTCTTCCCCAATGTGTCCCTATGGGCCAATATTCCCCAATGATTCCCTATGGGCCAGTCTTCCCCAATGTCTCCCTATGGGCCAATATTCCCCAATGATTGCCTATGGGCCAGTCTTCCCCAATGTCTCCCTGTGGGCCAATATTCCCCAAAGTCTCCCTATGGGCCAGTCTTCCCCAATGTCTCCTTGTGGGCCAGTCTTTCCAATGATTGCCTATGGCCCAGTCTTCCCCAGGGTCTCCCTGTGGGCCAATATTCCCCAATGTCTCCCTATGGGCCAGTCTTCCCAATGATTGCCTATGGGCCAATATTCCCCAATGTCTCCCTGTGGGCCAGTCTTCCCCAATGCTTCCCTATGGGCCAATATTCCCCAATGTCTCCCTGTGGGCCAGTCTTCCCCAATGCTTCCCTATGGTCCAGTATTACCAATGGTTGCCTATGGGCCAGTCTTCCCCGATGTTTCCCTATGGGCCAGTCTTCCCCAATGATTCCCTATGGGCCAGTCTTCCCAATGATTGCCTATGGGCCAGTCTTCCCCAATGTCTCCCTATGGCCCAGTCTTCCCTGATGTCGCCCTATGGGCCAGTCTTCCCAATGATTGCCTATGGGCCAGTCTTCCCCGATGTTTCCCTATGGGCCAGTCTTCCCTGATGTTTCCCTATGGGCCAGTCTTCCTCAATGTCTCCCTATGGGCCAGTCTTCCCAATGATTGCCTATGGGCCAGTCTTCCCCAATGTCTCCCTATGGGCCAGTCTTCCCCGATGTCTCCCTGTGGGCCAGTCTTCCCCAATGTCTCCCTGTGGGACAATATTCCCCAATGTCTCCCTAGGGGCCAGTCTTCCCAATGATTGCCTATGGGCCAATATTCCCCTATGTCTCCCTATGGGCCAGTCTTCTCAATGATTGTCTATGCACCAGTCTTCCCAATGATTGCCTATGGGCCAGTCTTCCCCAATGTCTCCCTGTGGGCCAGTCTTCCCAATGATTGCCTATGGGCCAGTCTTCCCCGATGTTTCCCTATGGGCCAGTCTTCCCCAATGTCTCCCTATGGGCCAGTCTTCCCAATGATTGCCTATGGGCCAATATTCCCCTATGTCTCCCTATGGGCCAGTCTTCTCAATGATTGCCTATGCACCAGTCTTCCCAATGATTGCCTATCGGCCAGTCTTCCCTGACGTTTCCCTATGGGCCAATATTCCCCAATGTCTCCCTATGGGCCAGTCTTCCCAATGATTGCCTATGGGCCAGTCTTCCCCAATGTCTCCCTATGCGCCAGTCTTCCCAATGATTGCCTATGGGCCAGTCTTCCCTGATGTTTCCCGATGGGCCAGTCTTCCCAATGATTTCCTATGGGCCAATATTCCCCTATGTCTCCCTATGGGCCAGTCTTCTCAATGATTGCCTATGCACCAGTCTTCCCAATGATTGCTTATGGGCCAGTCTTCCCCGATGTTTCCCTATGGGCCAGTCTTCCCTGATGTTTCCCTATGGGCCAGTCTTCCTCAATGTCTCCCTGTGGGCCAGTCTTCCCAATGATTGCCTATGGGCCAGTCTTCTCAATGATTGCCTATGGGCCAGTCTTCCCAATGATTGCCTATGGGCCAGTCTTCCCTGATGTTTCCCTATGGGCCAGTCTTCCCCAATGTCTCCCTGTGGGCCAGTCTTCCCAATGATTGCCTATGGGCCAGTCTTCCCTGATGTTTCCCTATGGGCCAGTCTTCCCCAATGTCTCCCTATGCACCAGTCTTCCCAATGATTGCCTATGGGCCAGTCTTCCCTGATGTTTCCCTATGGGCCAGTGTTCCCCAATGTCTCCCTGTGGGCCAGTCTTCCCAATGATTGCCTATGGGCCAGTCTTCCCCGATGTTTCCCTATGGGCCAGTCTTCCCCAATGTCTCCCTATGGGCCAGTCTTCCCAATGATTGCCTATGGGCCAATATTCCCCTATGTCTCCCTATGGGCCAGTCTTCTCAATGATTGCCTATGCACCAGTCTTCCCAATGATTGCCTATGGGCCAGTCTTCCCTGATGTTTCCCTATGGGCCAGTCTTCCCCAATGTCTCCCTATGGGCCAGTCTTCTCAATGACTGCCTATGGGCCAGTCTTCCTCAATGTTTCCCTATGGGCCAATATTCCCCAATGTCTCCCTATGGGCCAGTCTTCCCAATGATTGCCGATGGGCCAATATTCCCCAATGTCTCCCTGTGGGCCAGTCTTCCCAATGATTGCCTATGGGCCAGTCTTCTCAATGATTGCCTATGGGCCAGTCTTCCCCAATGTCTCCCTATGGGCCAGTCTTCCCAATGATTGCCTATGGGCCAGTGTTCCCCGATGTTTCCCTATGGGCCAGTCTTCCCCAACGTCTCCCTATGGGCCAGTCTTCCCCGATGTCTCCCTATGGGCCAGTCTTCCCCAATGTCTCCCTATGGGCCAGTCTTCCCAATGATTGCCTATGGGCCAGTCTTCCCCAATGTCTCCCTATGGGCCAGTCTTCCCCAATGTCTCCCTATGGGCCAGTCTTCCCAATGATTGCTTATGGGCCAGTCTTCCCCAACGTCTCCCTATGGGCCAGTCTTCCCAATGATTGCCTATGGGCCAGTCTTCCTCAATGTCTCCCTGTGGGCCAGTCTTCCCAATGATTGCCTATGGGCCAGTCTTCCCTGATGTTTCCCTATGGGCCAGTCTTCCCTGATGTTTCCCTATGGGCCAGTCTTCCCCAATGTCTCCCTATGAGCCAATATTCCCCAATGTCTCCCTATGGGCCAGTCTTCCCAATGATTGCCTATGGGCTAATATTGCCCAATGTCTCCCTATGGGCCAGTCTTCTCAATGATTGCCTATGGGCCAGTCTTCCCCAATGTCTCCCTATGGGCCAGTCTTCCCCGATGTCTCCCTATGGGCCAGTCTTCCCCAATGTCTCCCTATGGGCCAGTCTTCCCAATGATTGCCTATGGGCCAGTCTTCCCCAATGTCTCCCTATGGGCCAGTCTTCCCCAATGTCTCCCTATGGGCCAGTCTTCCCCAATGTCTCCCTATGGGCCAGTCTTCCCCAATGTCTCCCTATGGGCCAGTCTTCCCAATGATTGCCTATGGGCCAGTCTTCCCCAACGTCTCCCTATGGGCCAGTCTTCCCAATGATTGCCTGTGGGCCAGTCTTCCCAATGATTGCCTATGGGCCAGTCTTCTCAATGATTGCCTATGGGCCAGTCTTCCCCAATGTCTCCCTATGGGCCAGTCTTCGCAATGATTGCCTATGGGCCAGTGTTCCCCGATGTCTCCCTATGGGCCAGTCTTCCCCGATGTCTCCCTATGGGCCAGTCTTCCCCGATGTCTCCCTATGGGCCAGTCTTCCCCAATGTCTCACTATGGACCAGTCTTCCCCGATGTCTCCCTATGGGCCAGTCTTCCCCGATGTCTCCCTATGGGCCAGTCTTCCCCAATGTCTCCCTATGGGCCAGTCTTCCCCAATGTCTCCCTATGGGCCAGTCTTCCCCAATGTCTCCCTATGGGCCAGTCTTCCCCGATGTCTCCCTATGGGCCAGTCTTCCCCGATGTCTCCCTATGGGCCAGTCTTCCCCAATGTCTCCCTATGGGCCAGTCTTCCCAATGATTGCCTATGGGCCAGTCTTCCCCAATGTCTCCCTATGGGCCAGTCTTCCCCAATGCCTCCCTATGGGCCAGTCTTCCCCAATGTCTCCCTATGGGCCAGTCTTCCCCAATGTCTCCCTATGGGCCGGTCTTCCCAATGATTGCCTATGGGCCAGTGTTCCCCGATGTTTCCCTATAGGCCAGTCTTCCCAATGATTGCCTATGGGCCAGTCTTCCCCAATGTCTCCCTATGGGCCAGTCTTCCCAATGATTGCCTATGGGCCAGTGTTCCCCGATGTTTCCCTATGGGCCAGTCTTCCCAATGATTGCCTATGAGCCAGTCTTCCCCAATGTCTCCCTATGGGCCAGTCTTCCCCAATGTCTCCCTATGGGCCAGTCTTCCCCAATGTCTCCCTATGGGCCAGTCTTCCCCAATGTCTCCCTATGGGCCAGTATTCCCCAATGTCTCCCTATGGGCCAGTCTTCCCAACGTCTCCCTATGGGCCAGTCTTCCCCAACGTCTCCCTATGGGCCGGTCTTCCCAATGTCTCCCTATGGGCCAGTCTTCCCCAATGTCTCCCTATGGGCCAGTCTTCCCCAATGTCTCCCTATGGGCCAGTCTTCCCCGATGTCTCCCTCTGGGCCAGTCTTCCCCAATGTCTCCCTCTGGGCCAGTCTTCCCCGATGTCTCCCTATGGGCCAGTCTTCCCCAATGTCTCCCTATGGGCCAGTCTTCCCCAATGTCTCCCTATGGGCCAATATTCCCCAATGTCTCCCTATGGGCCAGTCTTCCCAATGTCTCCCTATGGGCCAGTCTTCCCCAACGTCTCCCTATGTGCCGGTCTTCCCAATGTCTCCCTATGGGCCAGTCTTCCCCAATGTCTCCCTATGGGCCAGTCTTCCCCAATGTCTCCCTATGGGCCAGTCTTCCCCAATGTCTCCCTATGGGCCAGTCTTCCCCAATGTCTCCCTATGGGCCAATATTCCCCAATGTCTCCCTATGGGCCAGTCTTCCCAATGTCTCCCTATGGGCCAATATTCCCCAATGTCTCCCTATGGGCCAGTCTTCCCAATGTCTCCCTATGGACCAGTCTTCCCCAATGTCTCCCTATGGGCCAGTCTTCCCAATGATTGCCTATGGACCAGTCTTCCCCAATGTCTTCCTATGGGCCAGTCTTCTCAATGATTGCCTATGGGCCAGTCTTCCCCAATGTCTCCCTCTGGGCCACTCTTCCCCAATGTCTCCCTCTGGGCCAGTCTTCCCCGATGTCTCCCTCTGGGCCAGTCTTCCCCAATGTCTCCCTCTGGGCCAGTCTTCCCCGATGTCTCCCTATGGGCCAGTCTTCCCCAATGTCTCCCTATGGGCCACTCTTCCCCAATGTCTCCCTATGGGCCAGTCTTCCCCAATGTCTCCCTATGGGCCAGTCTTCCCCAATGTCTCCCTATGGACCAGTCTTCCCCAACGTCTCCCCATGGGCCGGTCTTCCCCAACGTCTCCCTATGGGCCAGTCTTCCCAATGATTGCCTATGGGCCAGTCTTCCCTGATGTTTCCCTATGGACCAGTCTTCCCCAATGTCTCCCTATGGGCCAGTCTTCCCCAACGTCTCCCTATGGGCCGGTCTTCCATCCTCGTGTGGTTCCTGCAGTGCGGATGCAGCCCTAGCCGAGTCCCAGAGATGGAAGACAGCCCCGCCCCTTCTCCCTCTCCCTTTCTTGCCATGCAGGAACTCCACATCAAAGCCCTCCTGCAGCCTCCGCTCAGGGAGGGGCCTTGCTGTTGCCATGGCTACTGCTATTCACGGAGCTGGGCCCAAGGAGGAAGCGGCGGAGGCTGGGCGGGCGGCGGCAGCCAGAGCAGGACGAAGGTCGGAAGAAGCACCGAGAGGACGACCGAAGGGAAGGCGGCGCCGTAGAGCCAAAGCCACCCGAGAGGCACCGCCACCGCCACCGCCGACAGCTTGAGGGCGCTAGCGGCCCAGTCTGGCATGGCTGCTCCTCCACCCGCTCCTCTTCCTAGCGGTTGCCACGGCAACGACGACGACGACGACGACGACGCTCGGGAGGCAGGGGGCGGGGCCTGTGACCTCACTTCCGCCGCCTGCGAAGGAAAGGAAAGGCGCTTGGAGGCCGGACAGTCCTTCTTCCAACTCTATGGTTCCAACTCTATGGTTCGGAGAGCGATCGAGTCTCCTTCCTTGGAGGCGGCTGTCTTTCAGCCGAGGCTGGATCTGGGCATCTATCCCAGAGGCTTTGATGGAGAGTTCCTGCATGGCAGACGGAGGAGGAGGAAGGGGTTGAGCGGATCAGGGCCCTTTGGGGGGCTCTCTTCCAACTCTCTGGTTCAGAAGGGAACCCCCCCCCCTTTCCTTGGCTCTGCCAAAAAGGTCCCAAGGGCCTCCATGGAACCACAGAACCAGGAACATCGGGTCTGAGGCTTTGGAGGGACCCAGGGTCACACTCTCTCAGCCTCTCTCAAGTCTTGCCAAGGAAGCTCCAGGACAGCTTTGCCTCAGGGATGGCCAAAGGCCAGTGTCACCCCTCCACTGACCACACCAGGCCCAGCCCTTAGGGAGGCTTTTGGGCACTGATGCCATCATTCGTCAATCATCGTTCCCATATATTCCACTGGATGTAAGGCTAACAGTGGTGACATTTAACATTGTAGCTTCGGATCCCAATATCATAGGCGCAACCTAAATGTATTTACACACACACAAACACACACACACACACATATATATATATATAGAGAGAGAAGATTTGGTTAGGGATTAAGTCAGGAGCCAGCCCTCCTAGAACATGGCCTCAGAGCCTGAAAAACCCACCGAAAGCTATTGCTGATGTTAACTTTCCTGGGCCTTGAGACAATCTCCATTTGCCACAAGGACAGAAGGAGGAGCAGGAGGTGCCAGCCTGCAAGGGATGCCCCTCGGTACCATTGAACTGAGAACAAAGGACTAACATCTCCCCTCCTGTTCGGTTTGTGACACTTGGCCTGATGAAGAAGAAGAAAAAGCCACTGGAGCTTCCTAAGCTTGCAAGACGTGTGTTGTGTATTTTGATTGTCCCAATAAAGATATCACTGTTTGGTGGGTTTCTGATGCTGTTGGATTTGCTCTGTGCCCAACAGAGCGACCCTGGATCTTCCTGTTTCTTCAAACATCTCGGTTGCTGCGGCTGGAGTGCCCAAACAAAGCGTTCAGCCGGCAGGAGATCGGCAAAGCAGCCCCACTCCTCTAAGTGACACATGCACACATGTATACACAACACACACTCCTTGCTTTGCCAATTGTGGCATGATCCAGGCGCCTTCCTTGGTCTGGAGGCCCTGCAAGTGCTGCCACCTCTAAGCTGGTGAGTTTGGCTAGATAAGCCTTCTGCACATGCTCAGAGAAGAAGCTCACAGCCAGCTAGTTAGGCATTACTGGATCCAGTGAAGTGGGAATGCATGCAGGAAAGGGCCCCCAGAAGAGGAAAGCTAGCCAGAGGGTCAAAGGATGGGGAGGCAGGGGTCTGTCCCCACATGCAGCCAGACACAAGAGCACTTGCACCAAAAGCAACACACCCGAAGTCCAAAGGAGTGTGCTGTTTGAAAAAACACACCCATCATTCTGAACTTGACAGTCAGTGTGTGGCAGTGGTTTGCACCTCTCCTGCCTCTTCTCTGGACAAATGACTCCTTTTCTGGCTTACTGCGCATGGAGGCCTTTGCCCACCTCAGATGCCAGTTGTGAGCCCTGTCCATGGCAAAGCTTAATTGGCCAGTGATGGCCATCATCAGTAGGAGGGCCTCAGCACACAGACATGCACACAAACACACATGTGCCCCAGGCTGACATTAGCCCAACACCTGATGTTTTAGACTATTCACGGCAAGGTGAAGGGGATGCCATGCCTGTGACTGAAATTGAGTCATTGGACTATTCATCAACCAAACAAGTCCTCTGTTGTCGGATCTTGCCAGGTGATGCAGCTTCAACAACAACAACATACAGCAGCACAACATGGCCATGACCTGTAATTCAGAGTGACAGCACCAGGCATGTGTCTGTGTTGCGGGGGAACCAAGCCAACAGTTATGCCAGATGCTCCTGCCGGACCCTGGAGCCATGGTCTTTGGCCAAACCCAGCCCCCAGATCGCTCAGCAGCAGATGGCCCTTGCAGGAGGAAGAGTGGAGGGAACGGAGTCACACATCTCCTTGGGTGACCTTTGGACAGCAAAGTGACGCATGCATTTTCCATGCCAATCAATGAGTCCAGTAACAAGAAGTCCACAACCTCACAAACAGCTGTCGCCACCTGGACCCAGTTCAAAATGCCGGCCGGCCAGCCATAAACTTTGGCCACAGAAAGCTGCCCTGCTCTGGCACCAGACCACTGGAGTCCCACTCGCCCAGAGTGACCAGATGCCCTCACTGCAATGGCTCCTTTTCAGCCTGGAGAGGAGTGACCAGTGGGGTGTCCAGTGGGTTCTGTCCTGACCCCAATCTCTCCATGCTCAGAGGGAGGTTCTCATTGTCACTTCACATAGTCCATGGCTGGGTCTAAAATGCAAAATGTGGGTGTCTGACTCACACAGAGACCATCCTTCATCTCAAGGCAGGTGGAGCCAAGCGTTAAGGGAAAGGGGGTACCCCTTGCAATGGCACCCCATTTTCTGTTATGCTTGGCATGGGCCTTCTGGGGGTGGCACAAGCATGGTGCTAAAGCTCGTTCCTGATGCAAAGCCAATGTTAGCAAGCACAGGAAGGCTTGCTAACCACACATACATGGATATGTGCCGCCTGGCTCTTTGCGGAGCAATCCTAGCATCAGACCAGAGGGTGAGGCAGATAGGGTTGTGCCCAGGATGCCAACCCAACTAGTGCCCAGCAAGATTTGCAGGAGCCACCCCAGTTATGCCGCCCAGGAGTGCCAGCAGGGGGCAGCAGGACCCTTCCAGAGCCCAGAGCCAAGGAAGATGACTGGCCCCAGAACTCCAGAAGAAGCCATCAGGAGGAGGAAGAGGAAGGAACCAGCCTCATACACATACACCGCCATGTGCTGCCCGTTTAATGCTTTATGGCTGAGACACACCTTGAACCCCAGCCCAGTTTCCATCCAGTTCTCCTTTGGGAGGAAAGGGAACGGGTGGGAAGGGGCTTTGCCTGTCCCCCCAGATCTCCAGCCCCGTCGAGAGAGGGCTTGCGCCTCCCAGGACCGTGGCCCAATGCTCTGGCTCTGGGCAGAGTCCCCATGGCCTCCATCACACTCCTCTCCTGCAGCTTGATCTGCCCCAGAAGGAAAAGGTTGGGAAGCTGCTGTTCTCCTTGGTGGCCCTGCTGACCTTCCTCCTGCGGTCACTCAAGTGGTGGCAAGGAGCATTGTGGCATGCCTGATCTGGGGTCCAGGGGTGGGAGTGGGCATTGGGTCTCTGCCTGCCCTTGGTGGAGGTTTATCCTATCAGCCCCAAAGGGTCCTGGCTTTCTCTTGCAACGTTTCCCCTCTCTTTCTCTCCCTCTCAATCTCACAGGTCTACTTTCTCCTCTTTTCTGCCCAGATCTTTTCTGCTAAAGATCTTCTCCTTCTCTCAATGAGCTCTTTCTCTGGACCCCAGTCTCCCTTCCCCAGGGCTATCGGGCTACTTATCTCCTCCCTCTGTCTCTTCCTCCTCTTTCTTTCTCTCTTTTGCTGTCCTCAGACAACACTCAAACTATCAGGGGCAGAAGGTTCAGAATCTGAAAGCTGTTTCTTTATTCTTATCAGCATGATTGCGATATCTTTCCCTGGTTCTAGGTGGTTATTGGTAGCACTTTTGTGGTTATGCTAAGTCTGCTTTGGGAAATCGGGGAAGGTTCTGTGGCCTAAGTGTGAAAAAGGAAAGAAAGTGTGACCCGTGAAGGTGAAACTGGCTGAATATCGTGGGACCCACACTCCGCTGTCAAATCAGTCCATCGATTCGGATTGGACACCAATTTATTTGTAAATGTGTCTGAGGCCTGAGAACGCCTGAAGAGCAAAGCAGAGAGAAAGGGGGAGAACAGATTAGCCCGACCCACTGGCTACTCCCAGCGTCTTCCAAAAAATACCGATCTATAGGTTTTGCCAGCAAAATGGAAAAGATGGCAAGGGTGAAGGCTGGTAAAATAAAATAAAAAATCATGTCTGGGCTTTGCACTTTGGCATGTTTTTGTTTCCTTATGCAAGGTTAACCTCTCCTGGTTTCTTTTCAAGTGTTCTGAATAAAAAGTCTGCTAAAACTGTTGTATTCTCTCTTCTATAGGGAACCTCTTCCTACTCTTTTCTGCCCGTGGCACCAGGTTTTCTGTTGAAGAAGTAATAATGCCCAGGAACACGCCGACTTCGTTCGCTCAGGTAGACCTGGAAATGTCTCTGCTGTTGGACCATGCTAGAGTACCTCTGCTTCTGGAAGGGAGTAAAAGAATGAGTAATGAACTTGCATTATTTTTTCAGTCCAAGACTTTAGAGTTGGATAGATGTTTCTTTTCCCCCCTAGACCACAGATAAAACAGGTTTGCTTTGTATTTAAACTATGTCCCTGGATGCCATGTGATCCCTGAAGAACACCTTATTCCTTTTAGGTAGGCTGAGGATTAACAGACCCCTGTCATTTTGCACCTTCTGCTGCTGAATATCCAAAGGCAAGGTTGCAGTTGCTAGGGCAGCCTCACAACAGCCGCCAGAGCCCATCTGCAAAGGATTTGCTTTGCCCTAATGAGCAGCCCATGACAGAGCTGATCCCTGGCTTGCCATACGAAAGAAAGGTCGTCTCCCTGGTCCCTCTGCTAAGCGTTCTACATTGTGATGGGAAAGCAGAAGGCTGACATCTTACTCCAACACAATCCATTGTGGTCAAGGGGAGTAAAATGTTGGTATGAACTGGGTTGGGAATTATTACCTGTTCCAATGTGTTCATCACCAGAGAGAGACTTGGCACAAACAGATTTTTAACTGATAAAATAAAACAGACCGGTCCAAAGAGATGGTGTGACACAACCTCTGAAAGAGCCAGGTGGGTGCCACAAAAACCGCACGCAGCGGCATCACACCGGCATTTTGCTGCCGCAGAAAAGAAGTAGCAAATTGCTGCTCCTTTTTGTGGCAGCTTTTCTTGTCACGCCAGGACTTTGTGGTGCTGCGGAGGCGCACCGTGTCTACATGCCGTGACGTCGCAGTGCTGCGAAGCCAGCGCATGTGTGGCCAGCCCTTTGGCTTCCCAACAGTGTGGAGGTGTGCACCGTCTGAACACCATGGCCTCATGCCGCCTTATTGCGCCGGTCTGTATCTGGCCCAATATTTCCACAGAAAGACAAGTATGACGAGGATGTCTTTTGGCCCCCTTTTAATTCAGTTTTTATATAAATCATATAACTAGAGACCTACGAGGGCCAGAGTACTTTCCAGTCTCCATCCTGGAAAGTAAACTCTCAGTATTCCTATATGCTGCTGATATTGTTTTGATTTCAGCCACATCCGTTGGGATGAGGAGACTGTTAAACAACTTGAATGTCTTTTGCTCAAGGGAGCAACTGACTGTTAATCATTCAAAAACTAAAGTAGTAGTTTTGGGAAAGAAAGAGGAAATCCCATAGATGGAGCCTAAATACTAAATGTCTACAACAAGAATCTTACTTTAAATATTCAGGTGTAGGCTTTAAATCAAATTTATCTTGGCACACACATTTTCATTCCATTAAACTGAAATCTTCCTATTCCACCAGTTTTCTGATGAGGTTTCATAGATATTGGGGGGGGGGGGGGGAGGTTGGTTGCCCCTGAGAATGAGGTATTTCAGAAGAAGATTGTCCCACAATTATTATACGGTGCAGAGATATGGGGTCAGAACAGGGCCTTTCCCTTAGAACTTATCCAAAAGTGCTTTTTTGAAACCGCTGCTGGTTGTCCAAAAAAGTCCAAAAAATGTTTTCTTGAGTAACTACAATCTCCAGCTCAATGCTCCTGGGCAAAGTCAGTAAATTCAATACTTTTTGCATATGGGATTAATGGAGAAGCTTTACAAATCTAGTCTTCAAACAAAATTGAGCAATTGGTTAAAAGGGAAAAAAATCTTGCCTTCAAGTGGAGGGATCTATCCATGCTCTCTTATATAGCATCTTCATCATGGTACCCATTACTCAAAACACCCTTTGGAATGGCATATTGTATTGAAAGAGACTTGAGCATCCACAGATTTTGGTATCCACAGGGTTGGGGGGGGGGGGGGGGCTGAAACCAAATCTAGGTAGTCTAGGTAGATTCTCCCTTGAACTCCTTAATAGATAATATGAAAAAGAAGTAGGGTCCTGGGATGTCTTTGAGATTTTAAATAGCAAATTTTTTTTACATGTATCATAGAATCAAAGAATCCTAGAGTTAGAAGAGACCCCAAGAAGGGCCCTGATCCAGTCCAACCCCATTCTGCCATGCAGGAAATCTCAGTCAAAACATCCCCATTGACAGATGGCCATCCAGCCTCTGTTAAAAGACCTTCAAAGAAGGAGACTCCACCAAAGTCTCTGAGGGAATATGTTCCACTGTCAAACAGCCCTGACTCTCAGGAAGTTCCTCCAAATTTGAGCAGGAATCTCTTTTCCTTTATCTTAAATCCATTGCTCCATTGGGTCCTATTCTCTGGAGCAGCAGAAGACAAGCTTGCTCCCTAGATTCATAGAATCATAGAGATGGAAGAGACTGCAAGGGCCATCCAGTCCAGCCCCATTCTGCCATGCAGGAAATCCAAATCAAAGCATCCCCGACAGATGGTCATCCAGCCTCTGCTTAAAAACCTCCAAGGAAGGAGACTCCACTACACTCCGGGGAAGGAGTGTGTTCCACTGTCGAACAGCCCTTACTCTCAGGAAGTTCTTCATAATGTTGAGTTGGAATCTCTTTTCCTGGAGCTTGCATCCATTGTTCCGGGTCCTGTTCTCTGGAGCAGCAGAAAACAAGCTTGCTCCCTCCTCAATATGACATCCTTTCAAATATTGAAACAGGGCTATCATCATATCACCTCTTAACCTTCTCTTCTCCAGGCTAAACATCCCCAGATCCCTGAGTCGTTCCTCATAGGGCAAGGTTTCCAAACTATTCACCATTTTGGTGACCCTCCTTTGGACACAGTCCAGTTTCTCAATGTCCTTTTTGAATTGTTTTGCTCAGAACTGGACACCAGATTATTTCCAGGTGAGACCTGACCAAAGCAGAATACAGTGGCACTATTACTTCCCTTGATCTAGACCAGGGGTAGGCAACCTTTTTGAGCCGGGTGCCGGGTTTCTGTCCCTCAGACAACTGGGGGGCCGAAGCCGGGGGGGGGGGGCGGAGAGCTTCCACTCTCCAGGGGCGGGGCCACGTGCTGGGGGTGGAGCTTCCACCCTCCATGGGCGGGGCCAGCACTGGAGTCCTTGCCCTCTTTCCGGGCCCCTGACGGGGCCCCAGGCCCCATCAGAGGCTGGCAAAAAAGCCAACGGGGGCGCCAGCGCTAGAGGCCTCGCCCTCTTTGCCAGCCCCTGATGGGGCCCCAGGCCCTGTCAGAGGCTGGCAAAAAAGCCTTTTTTTGCCTGGCACTGTCAGATTTCCCGAGGCAGCCTGGCCCTTTAATAATAAGGCCAGCCTGGGAGTTGCTCAGTGCCTTGACTTCAGAGATGTAGCTGCTCCGGCTCCAGGACCAGCACCGCTGAGGAGGAAGCCAGGAGTAGAGAGAGAGAGAGTCTGCAGCAAAAAAGTTGTCCCTGGATGAATTTTGGAAGCATCTGCTGTGCATTTTCTTGAAGGTTCAAAATGTTTTGGGTTGTGCATCTCAGGCTTGATCCGGTTGTTTGATTTCACACATGCAGATTGTTTCGGATAAAAAGTTTGCAGAAATATGTTCATCTGCGCTCTCTCTCTCTTTTTAAAATGTAGGAACCTGTCCCAATTCCGGCAGCAGATTTTATGTTAAAGAAGTAATGCCCAGGAGCACATCCGTTTCCTTAACTGAGATATACCTGCAGTCCATCCCAGTTCTACAATGAGAAGAACCATTGACAAAGCAAGCCTTCTACATATTGGCCTTGCCCACCTCAGTCCCAAAATCTATTTTGTCTTCGAGTCAATACTATATAGGGCATACCTCACTTAACAAAGCCTCTCACAAAAAAGCTCCTTTGGTCACCTAAATGGGACATATAAGAAAAATTGGGGCTGGTGAAAGAAAGAAACCTTTCCTGGATGCAGAAAGGTTCCTGGATGTTTTTGGTGACTTATTCCAGGTTTAGGAAATTATCACTTAAGGTTTTTAAAACACTATTTAATCTACAGAATAGCAACTTTAGCAATACAGTGGACCCTTGTTATCTGCTGGGGTTTGGTTCCAAGATGCCTCATGGATCACAAAATCTGTGGATGCTCAAGTCCCATTAAATATAATGACAGAGCAAAATGGTGTCCCTTATTAAAAATGGAAAATCAAGGTTTGACATTTGAAATTTATACTTTTTTGGAACCTTTTCAAACCGTGTAAGCTTGAATCCGTGTATAAAAAATCCATGTATAAGAAGGGCTGACTGTACTTATCGCCCAATGTCATTCCATCTTGTAACTGCTTTGCTATCAGTTGTTGTTAGAGTATCCATTTTCATTAACAAGGAAAACCCATCAATAAGAGCCCAACCATTCCACAGTCCCATTCTTTCTAGTCTGGTGCAAAAATGTCGCTGCCACGGCAGTTCGAATATTGGCAGTCTTGTGGCGTCATTGACTCCTCTTCTCCCCTCACCCATTGCCATTCCCAAGCATAACTCTGGAGTTGCATGGCAGTGCGTTGGACAAGATGCCCCTTGCGGCCCCTTCCAATTTTTTGATATCCCCAAAGTTCATGGTATCAAGTTGGGGCAAAATTCCATTAGTTGCCATGAATTTGTCTTCCAATTTAACTTATTTTGAACCAATGATAAAATGTTTTTGTTCTTTAGAACCCAGGTATAACCACTGATCAGCCCAGAGGCATTCGGCTGTAGTTCAGTGAAACACCTGTGACAGGTGCTAATGGCTGTAAAGTTAACAGGCCAATACAACTGGCACAAGAGGATGCAGGAATACGCAGGTGTCCTCCCTTCTATAGGTAACTCACGGGGAATCTTGGACTACAGAATCCTCTTGTCATTCAGCATAGCTCTTTATGTGTGTTTAGCATTCTGGTAAAATTCATCCAAGGTACCACCTCAGCAACAAAAACTGGCCTCTGGACCTGCCAAAGTTGCCCACGACAGTTTAATGTTTCTTTGACATGTCCTCAGTCACAGTGAAAATGGTACTTGTTCCACAGAACAAGGGCTCTCTGTCTGGGGATGAGAGCAAATGCAGCATAGTGGTTTGAGCAGTGGACTATGATTCTGGAGAACAGGGCTCAAATCCCCGCTCGGCTGTGAAATCCACTGGGTGACCCTGGGCAAGTCACACTCTCTCAGCCTCAGATGATGACAATGGCAAACCCCTTCGTAAGGAACTTGCCAAGAAAATCCTGTGATAGGTTTGCCTTAGGAGTTCGTTGCACAGGACGGATCCCATGCAGAAACTGAAACGGAAAGCCTAGACGGTGCTACTGTTAGGTGGATCTGTAATTACAAACCATTGTTTTAATGATCTGCTCTAGAATCTTTCTGGGTATCGATGTCTGGCTGACTGGGAGATAATGATTTTTGGGTCTTCTTTTTCCCCCTCTTGAAGAAGGGGAAAAAACCTACAAAAGCGGGTAGGTTTTTCAGATAACTTCAAGGGTTAAACCAAACAGAAAGTGGACAAAACCCACAAAAGTAGGTTGATTTTCGCACAATGTAAGGGTTAATGAGCAATAATGCAATATTAACCCAAATGGAAAGCAGACAAAACCCGCTCTTTTTTACTTTCAGAAAATCCCCAAAGTAAAAAGGACAGGCTTTGTCGACTTTCCCTTTGGGTTAATGTGGCATTATTGCTTATTAACCCTGGCGTATCTGAAATCTGTCCCATGTGAAAAACTGCTTAGGGTCGTCATAAGTCAGAAATGACCTGAAGGCACACAACAACAAACAACAATCTATCTGGGTACATTGGCAGCGGTGATGGGGAAATCTCATTTTCCAAGTAACAAACTATTGCAGTGAAATGTTTGGAAGATATTATGGATTAGCAATAGACATAAGAACTTAATGGAAAGCATTTTGATCTTGCGCAGCAACTGATGCCAAATGCCATGTTACCATTTGCACCTCTACTGCTGAAAACCAACAGCCCAAAACCCCCTCCTTTGCTTTCCCCCATAATGTTTATCTCATAGCATTTTATCACATTATTGCCTGTCATTTGCACAGGTTGGTAAGCAGATTAGAAGATGTATTTTGCTTTACTAAATGTTAGTTTTACTGGGGTGGGGGGGGGGGGAGACAGGTTTGGGGCTGCTTTTGGTAGCAACCATACTAAGCGCAGTTGCATCTAGCACAGTCTGGTCTCATACCCTCCAAATGGAGAATCTGTTGCTTCCCATATTCTCAGCAACTTTTGAAATGACCCTGTTTCTTTTTCTTCTTCCTCCTCCACCCACTTTCCCCCTTCATCTACAGTTTACTTTACTTGCTGCAGACGGTGTTATACTGAGATTTGTGCTCATGGTGAGTATAATTGCAAGGCCACAACTTGCAATCTCCTAAAATGAATGGCTGGAGTCCCACCTCATCCAAGTTCTTCTATCTGCCCCCTCCATTGCCTGCTATAACAAGATGGGCCGGGTGTGCGCTCTCTCTCTCTCTCTCTCTCTCTCTCTCTCTCTATATATATATATATATATATATATATACACACACACACACACACACACACACACACACACAGAAGACGCGGTAGGAAGCTGCATAAAAAGATTAGAGCTGCGTTCCCACTATGATTTAAAGCAAATTGCTAATTGGATTATATGACCGTCGTTCCCATTTGAAACCGGTTCCGATCCTATTGTGATTGGTTTCAATTGCATTGAAGTGAGGCAAATGGAAAAAACCCACTCTTTCCTGACCCTAATATTTTGGCAGCTCTTTTGAAAAGAATCAATTCCAAAGTGTGTTCAACACATGGGAATGACACACCATTCTGGAGGGGAGGGACTAATGGCCGAGGGGGGGTTACCATCCTTCCTCAGTTTTTGGTAGCTCTAGTATTCCCCCCCCCCCCCCAGCTCTCATGTGCTTCTGGTCTGACCTTTGGGCGCATGATTATATATATATATATATATATATATATATATATATAAAATTGATAGAAGATTCAATTCACTGATTTTGCAACTACTTGCAATCGGTGAGGCAAGCAGTTGTAAAAGCAGTTAATCGAATCTTCTACCAATTTTTTTAAACTACAGTTCCTAAGCTGGGCTGCCGCTGACGTCGCTGACGACACGCAGATGATTGACATGCATTTTGAAGTGGCGCAAACTAGTGGGGATGACTATCGTGCCAAAAAAGAAGCGATTATAAGTGGATAATGAAAAGGTCTGCTTTCATAGTGGGAACAACAGACCTTTTCAAATCGATTCACTGACAAGGAACAAAGGCGAGTCGCAAACCAAATTTAACGTAAGTGGGCATGAGTCCTAGGAGAAGCCACAAATGCCCTTTTTCTTATTCGGTGACAGACGTGGACCTCAGGGTTGCTCCCCAGCAATGCTAATCCCAGGTGAAATATAAGCATCTTCATGAAGCCTCTGGGAGAGGTCATCTGGAGCTCTGGGGCAGAGTGTCTTCAGTATGCTGATGATAGCCATCTCTTATTTCTGTTTACAACTGATGCCAAGGAGCCTGTGGGAGTACTGAATCGTTCTCTGGTTGCAATAGACTAGATGCAGATGAATAGACACTGCCCCCCGCCCCAAATAAGAATTCACCTTTCCATGACATCTTTCTTCAGTCCCAAACTTCTGGCGTTGCAGCAGCCTAAACCTTAAATGGAGCATTTAGAAATAATGCTTAAGCATCCAAAGAAAAGGCACAGTTACGAAGGGAAGGTGGATGCAGCAAGCCTAAGAGCTCTAGGTGTGAACCATTTTCAGTGTCTCCTCTGCAATGCTACAAATTTGAGGACCAAAGAAAACAATCATTATTTTTAGTAACCATTAATTAAGTAAACCAGAATTATCATTAATACAGTGGACCCTTGTTATCTGCTGGGGTTTGGTTCCAAGATCCCCTGCGTATAACAAAATCCGTGTATGTTCAAGTCCCATTAAATATAATGACAGAGCAAAATGGTGTCCCTTATAAAGAAAAATGGAAAATTAAGGTTTGATATTTGGAATTTATACTTTTTTTGAATATTTTCAAACAGTGTAATTGGTTGACCGGCCGAACCCAAAGGATGGTCAGCCATGGCTCCTTTTCATCCTGGAGAGAAGTGACCAGTGGGGTGTCCAGTGGGGCTCTGTCCTGGGCCAAGGGCCATTCAACATCTTTATCAATGACCTGGATGACAGAATTGTTAAGGAAAATGCAACATGGGATATACAGTGAAAGAAATAAAACATGTATGTGAGAGTCACTATGACTAAGCAAAAGCAATTAAGGAGCCACACAGGTGTGAAAGGTAATGTAATTAGCAAGTCCTAAATGCCAAGGACAGAAATGCAGAGTGAATAATTGAAAACACCTGAGAATCATTAAGTGGACAAGGTGAAATGATGAAATCATTAATTAAGGGTTGAACCATGAGAACCAATCAAAATGGATGTACACGCCCACTGGGTGGAAACTAGCTAAGTGGGTGGTGTTTTACTATGACTATAATAATTGCTTTGATTCCCAATGTATTTTGTGGGTAGTTGTTGGGTAGTTGTGGAGTATTGTGAGTAGTTTGGAGATTGTGATTTGTGAGGGCATTAGTATTTGTATATAGTAGAATAAAGTAGATCTTTTATATAAGACTACTGAGTTGTCTGGTGTCTTGGGTGAAGAGACAAGAGCCAGCTGGATCCTGAAGAAGTGGGAAGACTTCTGTGGAAGCAAGAGCGAGAAGGCTTGGAGAGTTTGTCAGGGTCTTCAGCCTATTCTCTGTAACTCTGCTGCTTTAGAGCAAAGCTTTATCCACTGGCCAAAACTGGTCAGTGTTGGTGCATAACAAGGTGGTGAGTTCGAGCCAGAGGTGAAGAGCAACAACTCCCATCATCCCTGACAAGAATTGGGAGCATACTTATCAAATTTGCAGATGACACCAAATTAGGGGGAATAGCTAATACCCCAGAGGACAGGATCAAGATTCAAAATGATCTGAATAGAATAGAAAGCTGGGCTAAAGCTAACAAAATGAAATTCAACACAGAGAAATGTCAGCTACTGCACTTAGGGCAGAAAAATGAAATGCACAGATATAGTATTATGGGGGACATCTGGCTGAATGAAACTACATGTGAAAGGGATATAGGAGTCCAAGTAGACCACAAGTTGAACATGAGTGAACAGTGTGATGCGGCAGCTAAAAAGGCCAATGCAATCCTAGGCTGCATCAATAGCAGTATAGTGTCTAGATCAAGGGAAGGAATAGTGCCACTCTATTCTGCTCTGTTCAGGCCCCACCTGGAATATTGTGTCCAGTTCTGGGCCCCAGAATTCAAAAAGGACATTGAGAAACTGGACTGTGTCCAAAGGAGGGTCACCAAAATGGTGAATAGTTTGGAAACCTTGCCCTATGAGGAACGACTCAGGGATCTGGGGATGTTTAGCCTGGAGAAGAGAAGGTTCAGAGGTGATATGATAGCCCTGTTTCAATATTTGAAAGGATGTCATATTGAGGAGGGAGCAAGCTTGTTTTCTGCTGCTCCAGAGAACAGGACCCGGAACAATGGATGCAAGCTCCAGGAAAAGAGATTCCACCTCAACTTTAGGAAGAACTTCCTGAGAGTCAGGGCTGTTTGACAGAGGAACACACTCCTTCCTCGGAGTGTAGTGGAGTCTCCTTCCTTGGAGGTCTTTAAGCAGAGGCTAGATTGCCATCTGCTGGGGATGCTTTGACTTGGATTTCCTGCATGGCAGAATGGGGTTGGACTGGATCAGGGCCCTTGCGGTCTCTTCCAACTCTATGGTTCTATTCTATGATTCTATGTGAATGCTTGAATCCATGTATAAGAAGGGCCGACTGTACCCATTCTTTTGGGAAGCTGTTTCTCTCTGAGTATAGCCATTTTCACCTAGGCTATTCCACCAAAAAGGGCTTTTCTTTTCTTTTAATGGCATCATTTGCTGAGAGTGTGTAGTTGGGGCAAATTTTCCCCTCTCTGATTTTTTCCCCTTAGCATTATAATCTAAAAATGCCATTTCACTAATGCACAAGATGCGTTGTGATATTGTAACACTAAAAATATGTTGTTATAAGTTTAGAGTGGGAAAAGCAGAGAAGAAGAGGATGAAAGAACACCCTTAACTTTACCTTTCTCATCATTCATCTTGAGGTAAGCAAGTAAGGAAAGCAGAACTTCAATCGGCATTATTGTTGTTATTATTGTTGTTGTTGTTGTTGTTAGTGTTTATTTATATAGCGCTGTAAGTTTTGCATGGCACTTTACAGAGTCATCAAAAACAGTCTAAAATCACAAAATACAAACATAGCAAATAACCCCAAGGATGACGGCTTTGGCTCAGTGAGCGGGGAAACCCTAAAGAAGGGGCCAAACTGCTGGTAGAGTTCAGAAGGAGAATGGAAAGGAGCTGCAGTTGCCAAGAATAAAGAGTCGG
Source organism: Sceloporus occidentalis (assembly GCA_023333645.1). Lineage (NCBI taxonomy): Eukaryota > Metazoa > Chordata > Lepidosauria > Squamata > Phrynosomatidae > Sceloporus > Sceloporus occidentalis. Next base: position 1,110,599 of record JALMGF010000002.1, on the reverse strand, counting down.
CCCTTTTCTCTCTGAATAAAATAGTGGCATTTTCAGTTGTGTATTTAAGAGTGAACAAAGGGGTAACGATCCTTCCTCCCATCCTCACTCCTCATTCCTTTGAGACTAAGAAGTTTATCACACAAAGGAGCTCAGGAGTTTATCTCATGAAGATCTCGGAAAAATTGCGCAATTACGCAAATCTTTTTCACATGACATTGCACAAAACTCACTGTTAAAGTGGTCACAAAGAAGCACTAACATGCATCTCTTTACTTTTGGGATTTCAGCGACAATGCATTTCCGATACCACCTTATTTGCACAATTGCGTGTGATAATCATTTGCGCAATTACTCGCCATTTTTGCTTTATTTGCGGGATGCTTTAACTGTGCTTTAATCTCTCTTTCATGCCGAAATTAGCCCTAGTATGATAAACTCTTAAGCCTGCTCTGCATACGATATTTCCTGCATCCAGGTTGAATAAGTATGGCGATAATAGGCAGCCCTTGCCTGACCCCTTTGCCTATTCTGTTTCTCCATATTCTGTTCTGACGGCATCTTCTTGTCCTGAGTACAAGTTACACATCAGGATAATCAAATGTAGTGGCATTCCCATTCCAGCAAGAGCAACCCATAGCCTTTTGTGATCTAGCCAAAGGCTTTGTTGTAATCAATAGATCATATGTAGATTTTCTTCTGAAATTCTCTATCACAGTGATGGTGAACCTATGGCACGCGTGCCAGAGGTGGCACTCAGGGCGCTCTCTGTGGGCACACATGCTGTTGCCCTAGCACAAAGTTAGCTAGAGATTCTTACTAGAAAGCCAGAGGGACGTGGCACTTTGGAGTAAATAAGTGGGGTCTGGGTTGCAGTTTGGGCACTCGGTCTGTAAAAGGTTCACCATCACTGATCTATCATATGTTTGCAATGTGATCCCTAGTGCCTCCTCCTTTCCAGAATCCAGTCTTTTCCAACTTATGGAGACCAACATCCCGGCAGTAAGAGCTCTTTGATGCTGGAATGCACTGCCTTGGAGTATAGTGGGGTCTCCTGCTTTAGAGGTTTTTAAACAAAGGCTGGACAGCCATCTCTCAATGGGGATGATTTGATTGCGTATTTCTGCATGGAACAGGGCTGGAAATTGAAATGGACTCAAAAGACCAGGGTTCAAATCCCCACTCAGCCATGGAAACCCACTGGCAGGCCTTGTGTTACCACACCCTGCAAACCCTGCATTACTTTGGCGTACAAATATTGTATTATATTTTGTTATAATAGCAGTTACAGAGAAGCCAGAAAGCATGAACCTGGAACGGTCATGATGACCTTTAAGTGAAGTTCTGATGACTGGTCACATAGACCTGGGGCAGGTATAAAAGACCCCTGTAACCTCATGGCTATGAATATTGCTGCTTCCCAACCCCCTGCCATGTGCATTTCCTCTTGAAGGTCACAGACAAAGAGGTTGGTCAACCCTAAAGCAGTAAGCCAATCTTTCTGCCAGCCCTCATGGTATTTTCCCACGCCCATCCTATCCCAAACTGCCTGGGGTTGTTCTGACCTTATGACTGCTTGATTAAATCAATGTCACTGCCATCAGCCAAAAATATTCCTATTGCAACTCTGAAGTTCAAATCGTCAACCAGATGGAAATCCCATTCATAGACTCATAGACTTGGAAGAGCTCACAAGGGCCCTGATCCAGTCCAACCCCATTCTGCCATGCAGGAACTCTCAAAGCATCCCCGAAAGATGGCCATCCAGCCTCTGTTTAAAGACTTCCAAGGAGGAAGACTACCATTTTAATATGTTGAGGTGGAATCTCTTTTCCTGTAGCTTGCATCCATTGCTCCATTGTGTCCTCTTCTCTGGAGCAGCAGAAAACAAGCTTGCTCCATCCTCAGTATGACATCCCTTCAAATACTTAAACAGGGCTCTCATATCACCTCTTAACCTTCTCTTCTCTAGGCTAAACATACCCAGCTGCCTAAGTCTCTCCTTATAGGGCTTCATTGTTTCCAGACCTTTCACCATTTTAGTCTCCCTCCAGTTTGAAACCAGACAGACACTCTGTCAGATTCAAACTTGGCCCCTTTGAGACGCTGTCTGTGCCACATAGAAAGCACCCTGAGTCCCATTCAACTCTCAGCTTTGTCCTAGATTGGAGCCTGGCTTCTGGAACTGGTAAGCATTGCTCATTGCAATCCTTTAATTTGCTATCCAAACCCACCTTTTATAGCTTAGTTCGTGTGTGTGTGTGTGTGTGTGTGTGTGTGTGTGTGTGTGTGTAAGAGCTTCGTGTGAATGTTGACATCCCTCTAGTTGTTCAAATAATAAAACTGAGTTGTACTTAGTATTCTGGAGTTCTAGTTTTTTGGAACATAGGCTTGCGTTTCGGCTAGCATTGCCCTGGCCCTCTTGCTGCTCCCTATGGAGCAAAAATAATTTCTCCATTGAATACAATGAGTCGGTAGCTCTCTTGGGACCCCTTACAATTTAGGTAGCACTTGGGTAAATCACACTGTCTCATCCTCGGAGGAAAACAAGCGTATGCCAAGAAAACCCTGTGACAGGTTGGACTTAGAGTCATCATAAGTCAGAAACTATTTGAAAGCAGTAAGAACAAAAGGATGTACTATGAAACATGACTGGTGTGAACAAAGGTGAGGTGCTGTCCCTATTCTGTCTTTGTTTCTGGGGTCCCGTTCACAGAATACAGTTATAGTACTTTGGTACAACCCTGGCTGCCCTGGTTGCGTCCTGTGAGTTTGCAGTTTGGTGAGCCGATAGAGCTCTCTGGCAGAGAGTTCTAGGTCTCTCTTCCCCTGTACTACAAATCCCAAGATGCAGCAGGATGGAACCATGCAGGTAAAATGGAATTATAGCACTGTAATTGTGAATCCAGTGGTGCGTACCTCCAGTAACTGTGCATAGGGTTGCTGCCTTATCATCAGCCCGGTCGGGGGAAATAAGGATGCTTCTCCTGCATTATGCATTTTACAGTAAAGTCATGGTTTTACCAAAAAGGTGAGCGATTTCCATGTGGGCATCTGAGATGTCCAGCACTGAAGACCCTTCCTTCCATCAGCTGCGGTTCACAGATATGGGTCTATCCTTGGATTTTGCCATGCTTTCTTATGAGCAGATGAAGCCCACCGAAGCCATCCCAGTGGCAGCAGTCACAAGGGCTTTCTTCCCAGAGGGCTTTAAAAGAGGACAAGAGGAGGTATTTGGGAGTAGAGTATTGAATTGTGTCTCTTTTCCATACTTAGCTCCTGATGCAGAAGTCAGAAAACAGAAAGGTTCCTGGAGCAACCCGAGGTAAGAAAGAAGAGGAGGGAGGTTCAGTGCCCTTCTTTTCTATGCTTGGCCCTTAAAAGGAGGCTGGGCTATTTGCAACCACCCCATCGGCTTTTTTCATACTCCCCTGACCAACGTTTTTGGGCCAAAAAGAAAAGAGAGCGTGAAAGCCTCTAGAGGTGCATATGCACCGTAGAAATAATGCCGTTTGACGCCACTTTAACTAATGTGGCTCCATCCTACAGGATCTTGGGATTTGTAGTTTTATGAGGCACTAACACTCTTTAGCAGAGAAGACTAAAGGCTTTGTAAAACTACAGATCCCAGGATTCCATAGGAAGGTGCTACAGCACTTAAAGTGACATCAAATAGCATTATTTCTTCAACGTAGGTGCATCCTAGGGCTGACAGTTCACCTCTTAAATAAGTTGTAGTGGCACGGTTAACATCAAAACATGTCTGTTTTTCAAACCACAAGTGGGACTTTCTGTTTGTTTGTTTTGCATACTACTTTTTCGCCTGCATGGCTTCAGCAGCCATACTCAATGCAGGTGGGCTGCTTCAGTTTGCGTTTGCAAGACCTGAGCAGTTCAGGATGGGAGTCGTGGAGGTCCCTCATTTGCAGGGGCACCGTTAAGTCAATGTCAACTTGACGTCAGATAACCACAACATGCAACAACAAGTCCCAGGTTTATATACAGCCATGGCAGTCAATGTGGATCGTAGCACTGGAGCTATGTAGTGTGAAAGGGCCTCTGACATTTGCAGTGAGAATAAATGACATGTTTCTGGAAAGATCCAGACACAGGATTTGCCGTCCTTTGACTCAGGATTTAGGGTCTCTTGTTGGTCTGCAATTTGGAAGGGTTTATTTTGATGTTGATTTCCGCAGACTACGCCCAGCGCCTTGTCTCACTCGGGATGCCTTGTTTTCTGGGGCTTTCTTCCTGTTCCTGAACTCTCTCTGACTGCCAGCCTCCATCATCCTGAAAGGAAGCAAGACTGGACTTGCTGAGCGAACAGGCTCCCTTCCCTTCCTTCCTTTCTTTGCCTGGCACTGTCAGATTTCCCGAGGCAGCCTGGCCCTTTAATAATAAGGCCAGCCTGGGAGTTGCTCAGCGCCTTGACTTCAGAGATGTAGCTGCTCTGGCTCCAGGACCAGCACCGCTGAGGAGGAAGCCAGGAGTAGAGAGAGAGAGCCTGCAGCAGCAGCAGAGAGAGACAAGATGTGTGCAAGCCATCATCACTCAGGAAAACAGGGCATCTGCCAATTTGCCTCTTTTTGGAAGGGAAAAGAAGAAGAGCAGCTCAGAGGTTGAAAAAAACAGGCTCCAGGTTAGTCTTGATGCAAGGAAGAAGAACCCATCCAGGAATGCGCTGATAATCTTTTCCTCCTGTGAATTCCTCCTGAACTGGTTAAGACTGCAGAGCGTGTGTCATTCCCCAGGTAAGCCAGTTCTGTTGGGTAACTTACTACGGGCAGCAAACGGGTAGGTGGGAGCTGGGCTGTTTTAGGCACCGCAGCTGTATGGGACGGTGGCTCTTTTGGGGTGACGGAATAATTTGGGTTTGGTCAAAGGTGCCTGGCTGGTCCCTGACTAAGGAGCAGGTTTAGCCTGCTAGGATTGCCCCTCCTGTCTTTCAAGAAAACCATCCTTTGCTTCCTTGCAAAGTGGATCTCCCTAATGCATCCGAATGACCAAGGAGAGACCCACATTGCAAACGTGACCCACATTTTTGTGAATAGGGAGGAAAGCAAAACAGAACACAGCATGCTGAGCCTTTCAGCTGCGTTGGCAAGGGTTCCTGCTGCTGCTGCTGCTGCTGCTGCAGCATCACAGGCAGACCTGCACTTTATATATTGAATATGTGCCATATTAATTATTTACTGGAACTTCTCATAATGTATTAAGAAATGCTCCTGACTCTCTTTGGTTCAAAAGTCCTTAACAGGAAGAACATGGGGCTGACTTTGGCTGAAAAAGGGAAAGAGTGCTGGGATCTAAAGCTGCTGAGTTTGAGGTTTAGGAGGATGGAGAGCATTCCCAATACATGGTTTATTAGGCTGAACTTTGCATATGGTCAGAGGCTTTGGAGCTTGAGTAAAAGCAAGAAAGGCTAAGTGGCCTTTGACCCAACTGTCCAAGGAGACAAGCAAAGGAAGTCTTACCTTCATGTCTCACTCTCAAGCTGAGAGTATTACACACCTAAAGCTACAAGGGGGACTGGTTTTGGTTGGAGGATCCTAAATCCTTACAATTCAAATGCCCTTTTCCTGACATCTGGGAACAGAAAGAAAGTCTAGGGAAAGAGAGTGAATCTCAGCAGGAGGCTTGGTCTTAATGCTAGCCGGTCTTTTATAAATGTATGTGTCACTGGGTCCAATATTGTGTTTCTCCCTTTTAAAACTCCAGTTCTGGACAGATATGTCCAGTTCTGGACAGTTGGAGAGTGTAAGTGTTTTGTTGGCATCACCAAAAGTTGTGGGAAGGAGGGCAAATGGAAGGAGCGGGGCTTAGTGGAAGAAGGGCAGTCTCAGGGCAGTGAGTGAAGTGTGTCAGATAATCCCTAGTTAGAGTAATGTCCTTATCTCACAGTCCTGGAAAGAAAAATCCCATCAGTTTGTTTTGTGGGCTTATTGTTCCTGTCGCCACTCCGTTTCCAGCTGGCTGCCCAGAAGGTGAGCTAAATCGCTGGAGCGTCAGCTGTAACCACTTGCAGCATCATTGCAAGTACTTGAGAGCATCTTGGTTTTGGCTGAAGGTACCCACCTCTCCTTCTCTCCCTCTCTTGGCTTTTGCATTCCTGGTTGGTTGGGAAGTGGTTTATAAAGCCACCATTTCATGGGAGCCTAAGGACTTTATCACACGGGGGGAATCGGGGGTTGAAAAGGACATTATCCCATGAAAATCACGTGGTCGCATTGAAGATTTTCATGCAATATCATGATTAAAGATTAGAGCAGGTAATAACCATCAACAAATCATTCAAGGAAATCCCATGAATGATTTGTTGCCGGTTATTACCTGGTTATTGCCAGGTTAAGTCCTCCTTAATTGCGATGTGTGTGAAAATCTTCAAAGCGATCGTTCGATTTTCATGGGATAATGTCCGAAGAAAAGTGCTTTGGTAGAATTCTGCTTCAGAAATAAGCTGGAGCGAACCTGAATATTCAGGCATCTGTTAGCAAGTATCTTGATGACAATGGAGTGATTCGTAGGAGCCAGCATGGGTTTGCCAAGAGCAAATCCTGCCAACTTAACCTTATATCTTTTTTGGATTGAGTCATTAGATTAGTAGATGGTGAGAATGCTGTGGATGTCATTTATCTGGATTTCGGCAAAACATTTGATAAGATCTCCCTTGATATTTTTATTAGCAAACTGTCTGAATATGGAATAGCTGAAAACACCACCAGACGGCTTGGTAAAGGGTTGGAAAATCGGGTTCAGATAGTTGTCATTGGTGGCTGTGGTTCAAACTGGAAGGAGGTCTCCAATGGAGCATCGCAGGGTTCTGTCCTGGTCCTACAACTCTTCAGTATTTTTAATCAGTGATTTAGGTGATAAATTGGAGGGAATCCAGATTTGGAGAGGATACAGAACTAAGAAGGGTTGCTAACACACTGGAAGATAGGAAGAGAACTGATAAACTAGAAAAGTGGGCTGAAGTTAACAGAATGAAATTCAACAGAAACAAATGCAAAATCCTACAGAAATCTACAGCTGCAGAAATCATTGCACAGGTATAGGATGGGGGTACTTGGCCCAGCAGTACTACGTTAGTAAAGGATATTGGGATTACTGTGGATCAGAAATTGAACAGTGTGATGCTGCGGCAAGGAAGGCATTTACCTTACATACTCGACTATGGCGGGTTACACACCGCCAGAAAGTATGCGCGGAGTGCATACTAGGGTTAGGAAGGGGCGGTGCTTCCACACCCCCCTAACCCTAGTACTCGCTCCGTGTGCACAAAATGGCAGCGGCCGTTCCACATGGCTGCCGACATGATTACGTCACAACCGCGCCGCCTCCACATGAGGCGCACGCGGTTGTGACGTATTGAGGCCACGCTGCGGCGCATAGTGCGCCTTTTCTCTGGCCCTGGAAGGAGCGCAATTTCCATGCTCCTTCCTCGGAGCGTCTGGGAGACGCGCGGTTCGGCCGCTGTGGCTCCCGGACACTGCAAGTGGCGGCGGCAGGAGAGCTCTGCAACCTGGTGGTTTGTAACCCACCTATAAGTCAACCTCATGTATAAGTCAAGGGCAGGTTTTGGGGCCAAAATTATGGATTTTGATATGACCCATTCAAGGGTAAAACTTAGGGGCATGTAACAAAGGATGTAAAGGATGAAGCAAAGGAAAACAATGCCAACAAACTTACAACATTTCAGGAGGCATAACTGTTTGTGCTCATCCTAAAGATTGGCTGGATGAGAGAGTAGAGGGAATCCATGCTTCCTTTTGGTGCTCCCAGGATGGATCAAGCTTTTACCACTCTATTCAGAGAAAGTGGATGGTTCCTTTTATATATACAGTGCGCCCATGTCATTTGCGGGTGCGCCTTACACAGCTTTCAGCATATGCTGAAAGCTGCACTGGGAAAAGGGGCGACATGCCCCATAAGAGATAATGATGTGTGCACCTGTGGTGCGCGCGCACCGCTGCACCACCGCATGCATGAGCCTCATTCATTTAAATAGGACTCGAGCATACTTGGAATTCCCCTTATGCGGGGGTGTGTGTGTCCAAAACAGATCCCCCACGTAAGGGAAGGGCGCACTGTATATATGAGTTAATGTACAGTACTTATGTTGACCCGTGGATAAGTCAACCCAGGTGTTTTTTTTTTTGGTGGGGGGGGGGGAGGCTAAATTTTTAAACTAAAATGTATAGACTTATACATGAGTATATACAGTAATATACCCATCCTTGCATATTTGTGGCTTTGACTCATGCGGATTTGATTATTCACTGATTTTATTAATATGTTCTCCCTAGGAATCTCTAGGGCCTCCAGCGCAACTCTGTGGTCAATTGAACCAAAAGTGGCATTGGAGGACCTAGAGAGCATGCTCCACTAGGCATTTGTAGCTTCCTGCAGCGCAATTCTGTGGTCGATGTCTGGTAGACGTTGACCATAGAGTTGCCCTGGAGGACCTAGAGATTCCTAGAGAGAGGTTCTCCCAGGTAAAAGCGAAATAGTGTTTTTGTTATTTGTGGGTTTTCCACATTCACGGGGGTCTTGTGACCCTAACCCCAACGAAGTGTAGTTAGAAGGACTGCCATGCAGACCTAGCAGACTTGATTTCTGTTGTGCCAAAGGACAGAACTAGGACCAATAGGTGCAAATGCAGGGAAGCAGATTTCTACTGAAGGTTAGGAGAGTCTTCTGAACTGAAAGAGCTCATTATGTGCATGATACAAATGGCTTTAGCATGTGTAGGTGCTCCTTCATTTCAGGCATTTAAGCAGAGGCTCAATGGCCACGGATACTGTAGTGCCGTCCTGCAGTGTGGAGCCAACCCAGAACCGTGGGTTCGACTGGATGGCCTCCTTGGTTCCCTGGAACTCTGCCATTTGTTCTACTGTTTTGGAGGAACAAGCGTACTCTGAACGCTGAAACCTCACTCTTTCGGCACTTGCTCACAACTCTGCTCACAGAACCCACTGAAGTTAGTGGGCTTTTTGCTGGTGCATCTCAGAATTGTAAGGGATAGAAAGTTGGTTGTTATTTTTTTAAAACTGGATCTAAATTGTGAATTGGAACCACATTTCACAGTAACTTCACACAGTCATGAATCTACGGAATACACAGCGTGGCGCTTAAAGGCAGACTTGCTTGTTGGGAGTCAGTGCCACATCGAGGAACTCTATAGAAATTGTGTTTCCATCCTGAATTTTATTTATTTAATTAATTTTTAAATAAATAAATATTTTTATTAATAAAAAACAAAAACAAGCAAAACAAACAAACCATAGACAACATACAACAAAGGCTTTCACACAACATCTAACATCGATCCCTGTAATTCCTTTCTCTATGTTGGTACTGTTTCTCCAGCCTTTATCACAATACATTGGAAAGGTATCATTCTCAAGACTAACAATATTCCAACACCAAAGTGATATTCTGTCTGTCTTCTATAATATATAACTGTATTTATTTGTGACTTCTAATGCTCTTCAGTTATTCTATAACTTCTACATTCTGCATTCTGTCCTCCTAAATCTGGGATCTATAATTGTTGGCTGTTTAGCATCAAAATGCTATTCTTCTTATTTATTATTTATTTTCCTCCTTTGATTCTTTCTAAACTTTAACTATTTAAATCCTGTCATGAAAATTTTGTGTCTTTTGTTTGAAAGAAAAAGGGCTGATGGGAATCCCACAGATATGTCTTCGGCTTCGGGGGTCTAATTTAAGAACTCAGGGATTGCTTTGTTAAAGCAGATGAAGATCTAATCAGTCCCACATTCCATTATCCATATTGGAAATGCTTCTTCTGAGCACTTAGAAGTTGGGCGTGAAGGTGTCTGTCTTCCCATCTCCAACATCTGCTATACTGCCTTTGAACATGGAAGCCCTGCCTATTAATGCTAATAACTCCTGATGGAAATATGCGTCTGGCATAGATTTCATAATCTTCTGAACCCACTTAAGTCATTGGCCCACAACACAACCTGTGCTAATGAATTCCGGAAATTAATTATACCTTGTGTAATGACTCTCTCTCTGACATTGGGATGTTGATGAGTCTTGAGCACCGTAAAGGAGAGAACTGGCAAAATGGGAGATTGGGAATAGAGAGAAACAACGATCACTTCTTTTGTCTAAACTGCACACTAACAGAGAAGGTTTTCCACGAACAAAATGGTGTTCGAGTAGGGTATATCCTCTTCTGAATCTTGCATGGCATTGCATGCTCTCCAGCCATCCCAATTTTGCGAGGACATTTCTGATTAATCCACTATCGTCCCACTTTTTGAGCTGCTTCTAAAACGCTCCAGTTTCTTGTTCTTCCTCCCATTTTTCTTCTTTGTCTTCAGCTTCAGCTGCTACAGACTGAGAGCTTTATCAGATGAGAAAGAAAACAGAGTGGGAGAGTATTGGCTTCCTTGGTGCTTCTCTGCATGCCATCATACACTTCCATTCTCTTCCTGAGGAAGACTATAGTAAAAGTGTGTCTTTTGTCTCACTGGGAAAATCCGTTCAGCAAAAGGTACCATATTTCTTTGTGTACAAGTTGACCTCATGTATAAATCAAGGGAAGGTTTCAGGGTCCAAATCCTGGGTTTTGATATGACCCATGGATAAATCAAGGGTAAAACTTAGGGGGCTATAAGGAAGGATGGAAAGGGGGAAAGACCACTTCCGTCCCTCCTTCACTGGGCCTCTCCCAACCGATTCCCAGGCCCTGGAGGAGAGGTGTTAACATTGGATTGAGAAAGGAAGCAAGTGGATTTAAATGGAGAGTCATTTCCATATGAAGCAGGTCTTGCAAAACGGAGCAGAGAGAGAAACAAGAGTTTTTAAATGGGGAGTTTTTCCAATAGGAAGCAAAGGCTTGCGAAATGGACTGGAGAGGGAAGGAACTGGTGTTCAATGGAGATTGAGGCATCAGGCTTGCTTTCTTTAGGACCTTTCTAAGCACTACTAATGTATTGACCCTTATATAAGTCTACCCACATTTTTAGGGTCAATTTTGGGGCATAAATTTCTCAACTTATAGTCGAGTTTATATGGTATGCTTTTACGACCATTTCCCTTGGGAAGGAGAAGTGTTATAACAGCATGCGGAGAGGCACAGAGAAAGCCGGTACTCCCACTCCGTTTTGGATTTCTTTTCTCATGTGATAAGGCTCTGAGTTCAAACTGCAAAGTAGTTTGCACTCAGTTAATTTTGGGTGCGGGGGAGATAACCCTGAACCCTTTGCTAGAACCTACAACAGCCTGCTGTGACGCTTTTAATAATCACTTTGCAGACAAAATCTCTCACATAAGAGCCGACTTGGATGCCAGCTTTGAAACTGAGTCATTAGGAGAGGTATCCAGCGTCTCCGCCTAGACTGTTATTCTGGATTAATATGAGTTTGTCATTACTGAGGATGTGGACAAGCTTCTTGGTTGTGTGAAAAAGATGACTTACTCTCTCGGCCCTTGCCCGACTTGGCTGGCCGTCCCGGGGGGTGATGCCTTTAGGTTACTATTAAAGAACATAATCAACGCATCCTTTAGGGAAGGCTATCTTCCATCTTGCCTTAAGCAGGCAGTGCTTAAGCCACTTCTAAAGAAGCCTACCCTTGACCCCTTGAACAGAAATAATTATAGGCCTGTTTCATTGTTACCATTTTTGGGAAAGGTAATTGAAAGAGCAGTCGCCATTCAACTCCAAGCAATCTTGGATGAAACGGATTATCTAGATCCATTTCAAACTGGTTTTAGGGCAAGCTACGGAGTTGAGACGGTCTTGGTCGCCTTAGTCGACGATCTCCATCTGGGCACCGACAGGGGAAGTGTGACCCTGCTGGTGCTCTTGGACCTCTCAGCGGCCTTCGATACCATCGACCATAGTATCCTTCTGGAACGCCTGAGAGAGCTGGGAATTGGAGGCTCTGCTCTGCTCTGCTCTGCAGTGGTTCCGGTCCTATCTCTCAGGTAGATTCCAGATGGTGTCGCTTGGGGACAGTTATTCCGCCAAGAGGGAGCTCAGGTCGGGCGTCTCTCAAGGCACGATTCTGTCCCCAATGCTGTTCAACATTTACATGAAGCCGCTGGGCAAGATCATCCGAAGACATTGGGTGGGGTGTTATCAGTATGCTGTTGACACCCAAATATATTTCTCTACGTCTCAGACTGATGCAGTGACTAAGGAAGGCATCTCTCCTCTGAATGCCTGTCTTGAATCGGTAATGGACTGGATGAGGGAAAACAAACTCAAGTTGAATCCAGGTAAGACGGAGGTACTAGTAATAGGGAATCCTGATCCGGGAATGGAGTTATGCCAGCCAGTTCTGGATGGGGTCACACTTCCCCTGAAGGACTCTGTCCGCAGTTTGGGGGTGCTCCTAGACTCATCTCTCCATCGAACGGCTCAGGTGGTTGCGACGGTCAGGAGCACTTGCTTTCAGCTTCGGCTGATACGCCAACTGCGCCCCTTCCTGGAGCGGGAAGACCTTGAAACAGTAGTACATGCGCTGGTAACCTCTCGGATCGACTTTTGTAATGCGCTCTACATGGGGCTACCTCTGTGTCAAGTTCAGAAACTTCAACTGGTGCAGAATATGGCAGCCAGGCTGGTTACTGGCACATCTAGATTTGCCCACATTACACCAGTTTTAAAATCCCTTCACTGGCTGCCTGTTAGTTTCTGGGTAAGATACAAAGTGTTGGTTTTAACCTTTAAAGCCCTCCATGGCTTGGGTCCTGACTTCTTGCGGGAACACCTTCTCCCATATTGTCCTCCTCCCCGCACTCTTCGTTCTGCTGGGAAGAATCTGCTTCAACCAAAGAGGACTAGACTTTCGGCAGTGGCCAGAGCTCCTTTTCAGCAGTTGCTCCTAGACGCTGGAACGACCTCCGGATGAGATCCGTCAGATTACCACCTTGGAAACCTTTAAGAAGGCTATGAAGACGGATCTCTTCCGGAAGGCCTTTCCAGACTAGGTCCACCTCTATTTTCCTGCCTCCCCCACTCCACTTCTCTCCCCTTTTCTCCATCCCTTTTTCTATCCTATCTGGTCCCTGCTATACATTTCCATTGATTTTAACTGTGATTTTATACTACTGTTTTAGTATCTGTCTGGTTTAATCTCTCTTTAGTATTACTATGTTTTTATACTGAGGGGAGGGGGGGGGAATAGGAGTTTTAGAATTTTAACTGTATCCTTTTTTATTGTTGTAAACTGCTTGGATTTCAAGTGATTAAGCGGAATATAAATAATAATTCTTATTCTTATTCTTATTATAAAAAGGCAGAGTCTTGGCCTTCCCAACAGGGTCAGGCAAAAGCAAACTGCTGCAGCCTCTCCTAGTTTTGTGTCCTTCCTCATTAACAACTTTTGCCATCTCGACCGCACTCTGTTGTTGCTTGGCCACATGCGTCTTGGTTTTTATCTGTAAAATGTTGCAGAGTATGTAATAGTTACTTACACTCGTTTCTCCACAATTGTTGGGGTTCGGGGCAGAGGACCCCTGCAAATGTGGGAAAACCACAGATAACAATAACACTTTGTTTTTAGTGCCATCATCTGAAGCCAAGAGAGTGTGACTTGCCCACGGTCACTTGGTGGATTTCCATGATTTCAAACCCCGGTCTCCTAGAGTCCAGAACTCCAACCACTGCAACCACACTGGCTCTAGGGAAGGATGCGATCTTGAATTGCCTTTCCTGAGAGTTTATCACACGAAGGAGATCAGGGGTTTATCCTGTGAATAACCCAGAAAAAGCACGTAATTACGTGAAATGATTTCACACAACGTTGCACAAAACCTGTCATTAAAGTGGTCACAAAGAAGCATTAACACACATCTTTTTACTTTTGGGATTTCAACGACAATGCATTTCTGATAACACTTTATTTGCACAATTGCATGTGATAATCATTCGCTCAATTCCTCGCCATTTCCGCTTCATTTGCAGGATGCTTTAAATGTGCTTTAATCTCTCTTTAATGCCGAAATTAGCCCCAGTGTGATAAACTCCCTGGAATTTTCTAGGAGGGTCAGTTGATCCAGAGGGTCAAGGACTGCAAAAATGGCATTGAGGACAAACGTTGGCAAGGGACACTCTTTGTTCGTTTGTACCTTTGATGTGTATTTATTTCAAAAGCATCATAAGCATCTCATCTGATAAGGCAGTAATACTGTGCAAAACCATATTAATTTGTGAGGCTGTACTACCTTTTCTGCTCATGGATGAAAACCGCAAATTTCTGGATGCTGGGGAGAGGAGATGCTTTGATTGAGAGTTCCTGCATGGCAGAAGGGGGTTGGACTGGATGGCCTTTATGGTCTCTTCCAACTCTATGATTCTATGAGAGGAGAGGAGAACTCTTTAATTCTACACATTAGCAATAATGTCTCACATTTGGCATTGACATGTTTCAACCCACATGCAAGATCTCACCAGAATCGCCTGTGCATGCAAGTGGTTGCATTATTGGGCAGAGCCACATTGGAAAAGATGACCGTTTTTCAAAATGGGGTACCTGTTTTAGACAATATGCGCATGCACACCCCACCGTGCCACTATCTCCCACATCCGGTGGTTGAAGAATAGTCTTTTCCTCGGTGAACATGGCAGAAACCCAGGAGTAATAATATTAATATGACTGGAGGCCCTATATTCTGCCAGACTGATAAGCGAGAGGGAAATCACGGGGTGAGAACCCGTGGGCCTCTGTGTTTATTCATTACAGCTGCCTGCATAAAACATATAAAGACCAGATGGATCTTGTTTACTTTGAGCAGATAAATGTAAAGGGCACTGATGATTAAATAAAATAAAAGCCTGGCCAGTGGAACCTCCATGATAAGTCCCTGGTAAACATCTTTGTGATGCTGTTGTCCGCCAGAGAGAGCGCACACATTCATTGCATAGATTAGAATCATTGGAGTTGGAAGGGACCACAAGGGCCATGTAGTCCAACCCATTCTGCCATGCAGGAATATACGACTGAAGCACTCTTGAAAGATCCTCATCCAACCTCTGCTTAAAGACCTCCAAAGATGCAGAGCCCACCACCCTTTCAGGCAGCCTGTTCCATTATCGGACACTGGGAAAAAGTTCTTTCTAATGTTTAGGTGGAATCTCAATTCTTGTAACTTGAATCCATTGGCTTGCATTTTCATAGAATCCTAGGGCCATCCAGCCCAACCCAGTCTGCCATGCAGGAACTCAAAAACAAAGCGTCCCAACAGCTGGCCACACAGCTTCTGCTTAAAGACCTCCAGAGAAGGAGAAGCCACTGAAATCTCCAAAGAAGTGTGTTTCACTGTCAAACAGCTCATACTGTCAGGAGGTTGCGCTGGAATCTCTTTTCCTGGAGTTTGCATCCATTGCTCCATTGTGTCCAATTCTCCAGGGCAACAGAAAACAATCTTGCTCCCTCCTCTGTGTGACATCCCTTCCAATACTTAAACAGGGCTCTCATATCTCCTCTTAACCTTCTCCAGGCTAGACATAACCAGCTCCCTAAGTCTCTCCTCATAAGGCATGGTTTCCAGACCCTTCACCATTTTGGTTACTCTCCTCTGGACATTTGGATAGTTTCTCAATGTCCTTTTTTAATTGTTTTGCCCAGAACTGGACACAATATTCCAGGTGAGGCTTGACCAGAGCAGAATAGAGTGGGACTATTACTTCCCTTGATCTAGACACTGTACTGCTATTGATGCAGCCTAGAATCGCATTGGCCTTGTTAGCTGCTGCATCACACTGTTGACTCATGTTCAACTTGTGGTCCACTTGACTGGTCCCTTTCACACGTAGAAGTCTCTCATTCAGTCACTTACTGCCTGTCCTATATCTGTGCATTTCGTTTTTCTGCCCAAAGTGTAGTACCTTACATTTCTCCATGTTGAATTTCATTTTGTTAGCTTTGGCCCAGCTTTCTAGTCTATTCAGGTCATTTTGAATTTTGATCCTGTCCTCTGGGGTATTAGCTATTCCCCCTAATTTAGTGTCATCTGCAATTTCGATGAGTATGCCCACTATTCTTTCATCCAAGTCACTGATAAAAATGTTGAATAGCCCTGGGCCCAGGACAGAGCCCCACTGGACACCCCACTGGTCACTTCTCTCCAGGATGAAGAAGAGGAGCCATTGCTGAGCCCCCTTTGGGTTCAGACGGTCAACCAGTTACAAATCCATGTAACAGTTGCCTTGTCCAGCCCACAAGAGCAATAATAACCAAATATTAACACAAAAACTTTCTTCCCTGCAGTCTAAAACCAAGCGTCTGACAGATGAGGTTCTATCCTGAAGTTGTATGTATTGCTTTGATTATTATTGCTCTTGTGGGTCCTTTATCCGATGGTTCTAAGTGCAACAGGAGGCAGAACAAAGCGGCGACTCTCCCCTCCGTTTCGACAGGTGACAGTTTACTTTGCAAAGAAAAAGGCGCGCCTTGAATCGAGGCCCATTCAGGGTTGAGTAGATGCTTTGCATGGCGTCTGTTTGTTTTTCCATGCCATCGTTCACATGAAGAGCAGCTGGCTTGAAGCTCTCAGCTGTCACCAGCGCTGCGAGGACAGCTATGTACAAGGTCCCCTGGAAACAACGGTTTATTTTCAGAGTGTTGCACACCTTCCGGTTTGCTTGAACTGTCTGCGGGGCTCAGCCATTCTAAGACCAAACCACAGAGGGTTGCTTTGGTCCAGACTCAGAGGGAGGCTTCCCATTACTTACCCCAGACGCTACCTGGGTTATTTATCCACTTGCTGTCGGCTTGACTTTATGGCAACCTGACCCTGTGGATGAGAGACCTCCAAGCCACCCAGCCACCAACAGCTCCCCTCAGGTCTTGCAAATCAGGGCCACGGCTTCCTTGGTTGAGTCTATCCATCTGAATGTGGTCTTCCTCTTTTTCTACTGCGTTTATCTTACCAAGCATTATTGCCTTTTCTAATGGGTCAGATCTTCTTATTGTATGTCCAAAGTACAAGTCTCAGTTTAGTCAATTTGGCTTCTAGGGAGATGTTAGCCCTGAACATGCCTACCCCTCCTCTTTAATATCATTAAATAGGCCCTCTATGATCCTTGAGGGGAAGCCATTGTCTGGAAGCAAGCAAGTCACCGAGGTTAGCATAAGGAATCATAGAATCCTAGAGTTGAAAGAGACCCCAAGGGCCCTGATCCATTGAACCCTCTTCTTCTGCCATGCAGCAACTCTCAGTCAAAGCATTTATGACGGATGGCCACCCAGCCTCTGTTTAAAGACTTCCAAGGAGGGAGACTCCACTACACTCCAAGGAAGAAGTGTGTTCCTCTGTCGAACAGCCCTTACTCTCTGGAAGTTCCTCCTAATGTTGAGCTGGAATCTCTTTTCCTGTGGTTTGAATCCATTGCTCCGGGTCCTAGTCTCTGGAGCTGCAGAAAACAAGTTTGCTCCATCCTCAATATGACCTCCCTTCAAGTATTTAAACAGGGCTATCATATCACCCCTTAACCTTCTCTTATCCATTTGGGAACAATGAAGAATCTGCAATCTCTCTTCTTGTAGCTTGAATCTATTGCTCCATTGGGTCCTGTTCTCTGGAGCAGCAGAAATCAAGCTTGCTCCCTCCTCAATATGATCTCCCTTCAAATACTTAAACAGGGGGATCATATCACCTTTTAACCATTTTTTTCCAGGCTAAACGTCACAATCTCCCTCTGAACAAACCGCCATAGAAAGGGTTTCAAGATCACAACGGCAACAAGTGCTATCTCTTTAAGGGAATTCTACATCTCAAATGAGTTGTTTTTCTTCTTCTTCTTTGCTTTCTTCACTGTCCAGCTCTCACCATCCATCCATCCATCCATCCATCCATCCATCCATCCATCCATGGGGCTGGGGAATACAATCTCTTGGACAATTCTAACTTGAGTGCTTTGTTGTACGTCTTTCCTCTTTAGGATCTTGTCTTGTTCTTCCACATGCGTGGAGAGAAGAAGAACAATGAGTAACTAAGATATTAGAAAGATAACCGTGTGTTGACAGTGATAAATTTGAGAGATTGTATGAGTAGAAGCAGAAGTCCAAACTATCAGAGCACCAGCAGCTTCTTGGATCAGAGAAGAGAGCCCAGCTCAAGGGGCCTTTTTGCAGAACCCAGGTAAAGCACTAAGGTCCAACTTTCACAGCTGCGGCTGCCTTCTCTGGGTCCAATTTGGTTTGAAATATGGATCAAAG
The DNA here is from genome assembly GCA_023333645.1 of Sceloporus occidentalis. NCBI lineage: Eukaryota > Metazoa > Chordata > Lepidosauria > Squamata > Phrynosomatidae > Sceloporus > Sceloporus occidentalis. The sequence goes on along the minus strand of JALMGF010000002.1, from coordinate 1,092,417 downwards.
CAATCCATGCTTGGTCATGCAAACTGATCCGCTTTCATAAAAGGGATTGAAATACATATGCTCATTCTCGCTGATATTTGGGGGGCTCTGGACCGAGAGCAAACCAGGCCTGAACTCTGAAGTCTATTTTTACTCCCAACTAGAGTTCAATAGAAGTTATGTAAGTGTGGACAGGAGAGCCATGATGGTGGTTTGAGCATTGGACTCTGGCTCTGGAGACCAGACTTCACATCCCTGCATGGCCTTGAAAATTTACTGGGTAAGTCACACTCTCTCAGCCTCAGGGAAAGGGAAAGGCAAAACACCCCATTGGGCAAATCTTGCCAAGAAAACCCTATGATAAGTTGGAAATTACTTGCAGGCACAAAAAACAATGCTGTGGGCATTCTGGCTCAGAATATAAAGAAGGAAGGAAAAAGGAGTCATGTAGCTCCGCTTGTTGTTGTGTGCCTTCAGGTCATTTCTGACTTATGGCAGCCCTAAGGCAAACCTATTATAGGGTTTTCTTGGCAAGATTTCTTCAGAGGGGTTTTTGCCATTGCCTTCCTCTGAGGCTGAGAGAGTGTGACTTATCGCCCAAGGTCAAGCAGTGTGCTTCCATGGCCAAGTGGGAATCGAACCCTGGTCTCCAGAGTCGTAGTCCATCACTCAAACCACTACGCCATCCTGACTCTCTGAAGCATGTCGCTTGGTCCTTTTTTCCTTCTCTTGCTTTATACAAAAACATCCAATGCTATGTTAGCTATTAATGGAGTTTCAGCCTCCTAATGCTGGCTTTTTGCTTCCCAAATACATTCTCGGCTACTAGGTTTGGAAAAAGACTCCAATTTGTGCCTTCTCCGTTGCTTTCCCTTTTTCACCGTTTCCTCCTCCTCTTTTATCTCCTTAGCCTGAGGTAGTGGGACTTGCCAGCTGCCCCTGAAGACCATGCCAGGGTTGTACTGCCTGCCGGCCTGGACTGCCCTTCCTCTGCAGAGTTCATGCATCAAGGCCTGTGCCAATGGCTTTTCCCTGGGACTCACTGCCCAGCTTACGTACATCAACCTGGAGCAGCATCCTGTGGATGGTAAGAGCCTTTGGGAAGCTATAGTGACAGGCTGGTGATGCTGTTCCTGATTTAATAGATACTGCGGTGGTTTTCTCTCCTCTTTTTATTTCTTCAGCTTCAGATGACTAGTGCTTGTTACCAGAAACACAGTATATAGCATAGCTAGTTTAGTTTTGTGTTGCCATGGTTCAGCCCCAAATTTTGGATCAAACTAGATGATATGTTCACCACATTTTATGCATCAATGCTCCGCCATGTGAAGGAAGACATCTGCTTATCATAACACTTGGTTTTCTTCATCTCTGTATCTTGTATTTAGTGTGCTGTACCTTGTGCTTCATCTTGGGAAGGTAAATGCAGGCTCCATTTGCAAGTCTGATTGCTGAGGCATTTATCTTTGAGGAAATCCCATTGCAGGAGGGGAAAACAGGTTAATTGTACAGAACAGACAAACTCTTGAACACTTAGCTTGACCCTTAGGAAGTGTTCACATGAGTCATTTTCATATAATTACTTTGCTTTATTTGCTTTTTATGGCATGGTCTGGATAGCATCTGCCTTTTCATGTTGCTTCTTCTGTCTTCAGCCTTTCCACACAAAACCAATGGGAAAAGTGGCTGGGGGGGGGATCAGGACAGTTGCATGATTAATAGGTTTTGTTTGTTAGCACTTGGAGTCCTCCTTCTGGTAGCATTAAGAAGAATTGCAATAGCTGCGGGGGTGAAGCTGAGGCTTCTTGGTTGTGCTACACCTGTCTAGGGACCAGATGACATTGTGTGCCTCTTCTGCGGTTGGGGATCAGTCCAGCTTCTTTTGTGCAGGAGTATTTGTTTACCCCTTGGAGGAGTCAGAAGTGATCTCAGGCTTCGAAGCTGCGACAGGAAGCAGGACCTTCACTTTCCAGATCCAGAACCGGCTCCGGATGGAGGACTGCTGCCTTGACTGTAACGCCAGCTGGGACCAGCCACTCCGCTGCACAAACGGTGGGTTGCGGAATAGCATCTCTGTCTTTAGCGCTGCTGAAATGGACCAATCTGGAGCAGCAACTGGGGGCTTTCCATAGGAGTTTATCACACGGGAGGAATTTCTCTTAATTTCGAATGAAAAGAAAGGGGTGGCCAGAACGCATTTGCGTGAATTTGCTAGTTCAGCGAATTTACGTGAATTCGAATTGCATTCAGAATAGCTTGTCATTGCCCGAAATTGTGTGTGATCACCTCTCACACAATAATGTGAAACCCCATGATTGTGTTCAGATTGCCATTGGACTATACTTCCATTTTCCCTTGTCTGATAGCATCCAAAGTTGGGGGCCAGTGCAGTGTGGCTCCAGCCCCATCCTATTTTCACTTTCAGCCAGTTTTCAACTGGTTCTTTTGATGGTTTGGGTCTGTGGGGGCAAAAGCGCTGTGATTTGCAGATCTGATCCTTTTCAAGCACTTTTGGTGTTTGTGTGTGTGTAAAAGATCAGCCCAAGTGAGGCTTTTGGTGGCTTCAGGGTCCACACTTTTCCCAATCCATGTTAGATGTTGGCATAAGTGGGTAAACACACAGTACTATATAAATAAAGTTTAATAATATTTAATAATACCGTATATACTTGACTATAAGTCAAGCTCAATTATAAGATGAGGGCAGATTTTGGGGCCAAAATTATTGATTTTAATATGACTCATGGATAGGTTGAGGGTAAAATTTAGGGCCATATAACAAAGGATCTAAAGGATGAAGCAAAGAAAAACTATGGCAAATAACTTATAAAATTCCAGAGGCATAACTGTTTGTACTCACACTAAAGGCTAGATGGATTTTGTGTCATGTCTTTTACCAGATGCGAGTTTTGGGTGATTCTTCCCGCCTATTGCGCAATGTTAGCGTCACGAACATTGCACAATAACGTGAAAGCGCGATGTTCTTCCAGACGCTATTCATTTCTATGGGAGCCCATTGCGCAACGCTCCCGTAGTTTAAGCGTCATTCCTCCCCCTTTTGGGCATTGCGGGTAAAAGTGGAAGCCAGGCCATGGTCTCCCGTTATCTTGCGAAATGTGTTGCGAAATGGTTTGGTGTAGTAGGCAGCAGTGCAACATAACGCTAAAGTTACTGATTGCAAAGTTCCCATGACGCTGGGCTGCTTTTTGACCCCATTCCCTTCCAGTGGCCTTCCTTCCTTTCCCCCCAGGGAAGGGGGGTGGCTCTGTCTTGCATGAACACCTAGGAGGCTTCCAATGTAAGGAATCCCCAGGGTCATCCACTCCAGCACCTGGGAGGCTGCCCCATTCCTCTTTCCTGCATGGACACCTGGGAGGCTGCAAATGAAAGGGGTCCCTAGGGGTCATCCATTCCAGCCCCATTCCTCTGTCCTGCAAGAACACCTAGGATGCTAGAAATTTAAGGGTCCCCTTCTGCCTGCAAACCAATCCCATCATCCACTGCCTTTCCCCAGGGGCCCATCTGCACCTCCCCTTCTGCCTGCCACCGATCCCATCATCCACTGCCTTTCCCCAGGGGCCCATCTGCATATTCAAATGGGCATGCGTGAACATACATGTATGCGAATATATATATATAACTATATATATATATATATATATATATATATATATATGTATAATATGTATATATGTATATATATGCATATATATATGTATATATACATATATTCAAATGGGCACTCGTGTACATACATACATGTATGTGAGTATATATATATGTATATATCAATACATATTTATGTGAATATTTACTTATAAACAGATAGATAGAGATAGATAGATAGATAGATAGATAGATAGATAGATAGATAGATAGATAGATGCCTTTCCCCAGGGGCCCATCTGCACCTTTCCATTCTGCCTGCCACCAATCCCGTCATCCACTGCCTTCTCCTAGGCCCCCTATCTGCCCCCATTATTTGACCTGCCACCAATCCCATCATCCACTGCCTTCTCCTATGCCCCCTATCTGCCCCCATTATTTGACCTGCCACCAATCCCATCATCCACTGCCTTTCCCCAGGGGCCCATCTGCACCTCCCCTTCTGCCTGCCACTGATCCCATCATCCACTGCCTTCTCCTAGGCCCCCTATCTGCCCCCCATCTGCCCCCCTAATTCGACCTGCAACCCTCCCAGAGAAAGCCCTTGGACAAGTCACACTCTCTCAGCCTCATAGGATGGAAATGGTGAACCCCATGTGAACAATCCTCCCACAGCTAGCATGTGCATATATATGATCGCTCATAGCGATCATATATATGCACACACTGCAGGCGAAAACAGGAAACAGGAGACTGGAAGGGGCTTCTCCCCTTTCCCCTCTCCCCCCCCCCCCCCCGGAAGCAAAAAGGTCAGGATGCCACCAAAACCTCCAAGGCGCATGCACAAATATGTTGTTGCGAAATGCGAAAGACAAAAGGAAGGCGCGAGTGTAGTAAATAGTTCCGCAATGCGTGATTTCCCATCACGGAAATCGCAATTTTCGCGCAACGTCGCACTATTGTAGCGCTAACATAACGTTACGGGTGAATGACGGAAAAGAAAGCAATATGGTAAGACATCGCGCAAAATAGTCATTTCGCAACGTTCTTTACACTTCCTTAGCGCAATTGCAGAGTCCAAAACTTGAGTCTGATAAACTCCTAGATTGTAAGCCTGAGGGCAGGGAACCGTCTAATTAAAAAGACTGTATGTACAGCGCTGTGTAAATTTACAGTGCTTTATAAATAAAGGTTAATAATAATAATTAATAATGGATGAGAATGAGGAGGGAAGTCAGTACTTTCAGGTCAGATTATGCTCTTGCCTTTCACCTGATGGAATAATAATAATAATAATAATAATAATAATAATAATAATAATAAATTTTATTTATATACCGCTTTTCTAAAAGATCAAAGCGGTTTACACAGAATTAAAACCAGTTACAAACACATCATAAAAATAGATAAAAACCAGTAACACAATATACAGTATACAAATCTGAAACAGTCATTCAATTGGGTGAGGCAGAGAGTCGATGGGATCAAAATACACAACTTCATTTTCCAGAGGGGAAGGCTTGACAGAAGAGGAAGATTTTAAGCCTCTTTTTAAATGTTTCAAGGGGGGGTGATGAGACGGAGCTCCTCGGGGAGATTGTTCCAAATCCGTGGGGCCGCCACTGAAAAGGCCGTCTGGGATGTGGAGACATATTTGGAAGATGTCATCTCCAACAGATTCTTCCCGGTTGTTCTGAGAGTGCGGGCCGGATTATATGGGGAGATGCGGTACCTCAAGTAACTCGGGCCCAAGCCATGTAGGGCTTTATAGGTGATAACCAACACCTTGTATTGCACTCAGAAGGGAATGGGCAGCCAGTGAAGATCTTTCAGAATAGGTGTTATGTGGTCAAACCTGGATGCGCCGGTGACCAGTCTGGCTGCCATGTTTTGTACTAACTGAAGCTTCCGGGTTTGGTACAAGGGTAGCCCCATGTAGAGCGCATTACAGAAATCTAAGCAAGAGGTTACTAGAGCATGTACCACAGTTTCAAGGTTCCTTTGGCCCAGGTATAGCTCACTGGGGGTCCCTGGGGCCAGGATCGGGATGCAGGAGAAGGCAGGGGGTGATGGGATAGCTCACTGAGGGTCCCTGGGTCCAGGATCAGAATGCAGGAGAAGGCAGGGGATGATGGGATAGCTCGCTGGGGGTCCCTGGGGCCAGGATCAGGATGCAGGAGAAGGCAGGGGATGATGGGATAGCTCGCTGGGGGTCCCTGGGGCCAGGATCGGGATGCAGGAGAAGGCAGGGGATGATGGGATAGCTCGCTGAGGGTCCCTGGGGCCAGGATCGGGATGCAGGAGAAGGCAGGGGATGATGGGATAGCTCGCTGAGGGTCCCTGGGTCCAGGATCAGGATGCAGGAGAAGGCAGGGGATGATGGGATAGCTCGCTGGGGGTCCCTGGGGCCAGGATAGGGATGCAGGAGAAGGCAGGGGATGATGGGATAGCTTGCTGGGGGTCCCCGGGGCCAGGATCGGGATGCAGGAGAAGGCGGGGGATGATGGGATAGCTCGCTGGGGGTCCCTGTGGGCAGGATTGGGATGCAGGAGAAGGAGGGGGATGATAGGAATGATGGGATGGGTTGCAGGGTGGCAGAGAGGAGGAGATGGCATGAAGGAGGAGGAGGGGATGATGGAGCAGAACGCAGGGGCCAAGGGGGGTGACGTCGGAGTGCTTTTCCACACCAGAACAAATAGCAGTTCCATCAAAGGGAGCCTGAAAGCGAATTCTGTGAAGTCACTTTTTTACCTGTTTTACCAAAATGAGGGATCACTTTGAAATCACTGCGGAAGCACCTCGCAAGGAGCTCCCATAGAAAGGAATGGCGTCTGATAACACAGTCACTTTACGATGTGAATGCGCATTGTTGGAAGTGCACTCACCTCGGAACTGAGCCGGAAAATCTCCCAAAATCTTCGTGTGATAAACCTCAAAGAGAAATCACTAAGGAAATGTGCTACTATACGGCTGTCTTGTTAAAGCAAATCCCTGGGAGATGGTCAGAGTGATGGGTCCGATAGTGGACAAGGTTTGAGAATATGCGCAGGTTTGAAGAGCGCTCAGTAGCCGCATGTGAATCTACAGCTTCCGACTTGATCCTCTTGAATTTTCCCAGAATCTGCCGAACAGCTGGAACATAAATGCAGTGTCAAGAAGCTTCAGTTTGATCATAACAGGAGGGGCCTTTAGTTTCCCATTTGTGTTGTGACTGTACCCCTCGGAGTTGTTAATTGTCAATACAGGAAGCAAGTATGGGTGACTCTAGTCATCCGATTTACTTAGTTTTCTAATATGGGACCTGAAGCAGATCACAGATTAAAACAAATCATTATAATAAATTTATTATATATATATATATATATATATATATATATGAATGAATATAAAAACATTATAATAAAAACAGTTAAAAACAAGGAAGACATCCTGTTAACAACAGTACTGTTTTAAAACAGGTTTTAAGTTGGGATTTAAAACAGGTTTTAAATGAAAATTAGGATCCAAAGCATAGCAATTGGAATAAAGGTACCCCATCCCCTTTGGAAAAACCCTTTCATAGTGGTTTGCTAATAGCTAAGAGCCTTTCTCTCTAAAAGCTTTCCCTGCCAGCAGAAGGAAAGGAAGGAGCTAGGAAACCTAGCCTCCCGTGGCTTCAACCTGGGAGCAACCACCGAGAAGGTCCTCTCATGTGTCCTCACCAAACGTGGCTGACCATTGCTATATTCTGGGGTCAGTTCAGTGAGACGCTTGGGTCTCTTGGAAGGCAGTGGCCTCTCCAACGTGTCTTTTGAAGGACATTTCCTCTCTGTCTTCTTCCCAGGTCACTTGATCCTCGACGAAGACTTGACCCGTTCCACCTTCATCATCAGCACTGGCCCCATTGAGCCCTTGGAGACCTTGAGGGTGGTGCTCAGCAGCAGCCAGGAGCTGGCCACTCTTCCCAACGGGGCGCTGCGGGTCCTCTTCCCATCCGTCCTCATGCCCTTCGTCCTTGCCGTCCCAGAAAGTGAAAGTGAGGCAAGAGGCTTGTGTGACGACAGGTTGGCTCTATGGTGATTTTCATGGCTTTCTCCGAGTCTATGCCAAGCGGAGACAAGGGAGGAGGAGGAGGAGGAGGAGGAGGAGGAGGAGGAGGAGGAGGTTTGAGGAACTTCTGGGAACTTCTGAGAGCTGGCAAGTAGCTACCGCATGAGCTAGATGTGAAAGAAGAGAGCATTCATTCTGATCTCTGTGGGTTCTGACTTCAGACTTCAGCATTACATTATCTAAATAGCCTCACAGGGTTGCCAGAGTGAAAACTGGGGATGGCTCCTGTACCTTTAGTGGTTTTGTGGAAGAGGGAATTTCAGCTTGTGTTTGTGTCATGTACTGGCTGACTTTAACTGAGAAAGCCATACGTCAGTGTAAAACAGCAACTTTATTCAGAAACGAAAGCAATTCATAGGGTGGGGATGATGTTAGGACTAAAGCAATGTCAGTTACACAATACACTAAAAGCACAAAGCATTTCAAATCCTGCTGCCGCACATTCAAACCCCATTTGTTCCTAAGCCAGAACATCCCTCTTCTCAGGACGGCCCCAATTCTTTCTCTTCATACCAGGCACTCTTACAGAACTGACCTCAGAATCAGCAGCTCCAGTGCCTATGATCTCCCCTTCACATCTGCTCATTATTCCAGCATAGATAAACATTCTTTTCACCCGACAATCTCAAAGGTATGGCACATCCCATTATCCAACAATACAGAGCAAAACAGGGAACAGCACAAATGACTAACAAGCCTGACAGAAAGTCAGAGGGACTCAGAGCCTGACAGTTGCTTATCGTGTAACAAGCAATACCTACTGAAATTCTTCTTTCAGCACAATCATTTAAGGTACAGAAGCTCCGTCCAATTTTCAGTCTGCCACCTAAGATGGTGTAAACTCTATAGGAAGAGTGTCCAGTGCTCCACTGCACAGGGTTGGACACTCTTCCTATAGAGTTTACACCATCCTTGGCAGCGTTCTTTCAGCATCATACACAGAGCCTGCAAAGTGGTTGGAGATTAGAAGAATGCATTGACTCCCCCTAAATTTGAGAGCCTTGGGGGGGAGGACAGTGAGAGTTGCCTTCAAAGTGCCTTAAAACATGGCAGAATGGTGTATCGTATTTTAGAAGGCAGGGAATCTTGCTGGAGGGGAGCTGCTCTGAGGCTCAAGAGATGACCACACGTATTTCATGGGCCACATTTTGGCCACACTCCGTTTAGGAAACTCTTTAAGTGAGATATAAGGAACTGGACAGAATTCAGAGGAGGAAAGGAGCTGGAAATGTTGCCTTGAATGTGGGGATATTTTGCTCAGAGCACCATGTCAGTTGAGGGACCAAGAGCTGCAGGCGGAGTGTGGCTGCACAGCCCCAATGTCCTGGTAGTAAGAGGCGTCTGAATAGCGTACCGCTAGTCCTACCTCTCACAAGGCATTGTGGAGCTATTCCATCCTTTTCCCTTTAATGTGTTTCTATAGTAATCAAAATGATGGGATGCTTGTCAGGGAAAGACAAGAGGGTTGTAATATGGAGGCGGCTGAGGCCCCACTACCAGATCTGAGTAGTGTGAATCTCCACATGCAGAGTGATACATTAACTAACACCACCCTTGCATTGAATAGCAACATTGTGCAACTGAATCAAGACACCAGATGTGCTCTCGTTTTTGTAACCATGCACTGAGTGTGGATGTCCCACATCCGACCAAAATGTCCAGCCTCTTATTTGGGGAACTTAGATGCACACAGATGTCTGGAGCCCAGGTTAAATTCCACAAATGACAAAGGCTATTGTATAAGAAACGCCTTATCTGTCCTCTCTCTTTTTTCTGTATAAAGTATATAATTAATAATAAGTTTAAGGAGTGAATTGGGAGCCAGCTGGGAGTCCCATGACTTGAATGTTCAGACCTAGTTCTCTTCCTGGCCGCTGCTTTCTCTCACAGTCTGCCTCACAGGGCTAGATCATTGCTGTTTTGAGAAAGATGATCAGGGGGGTCTGTGCAAAATTCAGCATAGGGATGAAATCATGGTACAGCTTCCCCTAACTTGCCTCCCGTCTGTTGGGTTACAGTTCCATAATCCCCACAATGCTAGCTGTTACATGATTCAAACCCATTTGGAGGCCATTCTGTTGGGGAACTCTGCTATAACATTATAGCCTGCTTACATCTCAAGCCAAGTTTAGCATGCCTTTGAAAAGCAGGGATCTAGCAGTTGAGATGACAACTCTCTATAACAGTCCCTGGTTAAATGTTCTTATACACAAAACACCATATAAAGGAACCCACCACATGCCTAGTTTTCATCTACAGAATTTCCCTGGTCCTCTAAAGGATCACCTTCTGGCATTTTTCTTGCTCAGGATGCTGTGTCATATTTATATGGATCTGGGGAACTAGGGAATTATAAAAGGATTCTGGAGAGATTTCCCCATTTTTAAAGAAAGGTACAGATTCTCTTTAAACCATATTTGCATTTCTATGTGTGCACCCACCTAACCGCACCAGGAAAGACAAACCCATGCTTGCTTAGCCCAGTCCTTGGGGGGATCTCTTTGTAGACCTTGGGCTGCACAGCAAAAGGTTCAGTTTATCTCAGAATGAGTAGTTTGCAGATCTTACAGGATAAGGACATGACTGAGCTGAGCCTGGCACGTGGCACGTGGCATGTGGCACGTGGCCTTCATTGGTGTCTCTGCTTTCTTTTTCAGCTCCACCAGTTGCTTTGGGTCTGCCAGCCTGAAGAGTGAGCAGTCGTTCCTCATGCCTCCCAAGGAGACTGACGTCTTCAGGGGAGAGGTTTACAATCCCTTTCCCTACGAGTTCACCTTTGAAATGCTGGTTAAAGGACCCTGTTTGCTGGCAGGTATGATATAGAATCTATTCCTCTTCCTCTCTCTGGATGCACATGCAAGTGGGAGGGGGAAAAGAACCATAGGTGTCCCAATGCACAGTGGAACCAATGCACAATAGGACACAATACACATCAGTCCCATTGTGCATCTGTCACTTTGATGGCTCCTGTGTGTGGCAATGGAAAAGCAGCCCTTTACTGGATATGGATATTACAGAACTGCCCATTTCTTATTCCTGCAGATGTAAATCCACTTACAAATACATAAGTCCCTAGTAGGAATCATAGAGTTGGAAGAGACCACAGCCATGATTTTTAAAAAGCTTTATTACCCAGTCTACATTCTTTTTTCCTTGAAATTACTGAGAAAAGGATCAAATGGAGGGAGGAAGGAGGCCAGCGCAACTAGAGAGAGCCTGTGGCACATGCTTCAGACAGACAAGGGAATGAATCCCATTAGGACTTGGCCCAAGTCCCATCCTTCCAAGAGATGCCATGCTCACAGCATAGTAAAAATGTCTTTCTGTGCTGAGGAATGGCCGCTTTGTGGTCCAGGCGTAACATTAAAAAAACATCTATGATGAAATGTTATCCAGCTCCTTGAAAGCAGTATATATACATGCAGGAAATTAGGTGCCACTCTTATAAAAAACAGCAACCCAATTTAACCATAGGAGCTGTGGATAAAAAAGGGGGGGAATGGAGGGGGAACATTCAGTTAATGGTATATTTGCACTTTATATGGCAACTACAAATGTGGAAACCAAACATTCTAAGCCAAGAAAATGTCCTCCACCAGCTGTACAGATCTGCACATTCTCTAATTCAATGAAATAAAGGTAGCTGTGGAGCATAGGGAGCATTGGAGATGTCTCATCTACAGGGTCTCCATGGGTCGAGATCGACTCAAGGGTGGCTTTCTTTAAGGCATGGAAATCATGGGATCCGCTGCGAAAGGAGCATGCTAGTACTGTATTTTTACAACTGCACACATCGTTGCATGTGTACCTGTATGTTTGTATGTATCCGTTCATCCATGATAGATTAATCGATTGAATTTATACCCCACCTTTCTCCCAGGTTGGAATCCAAGCTGTTTTACAGTAAATTAAAACATGATTCAGTTAAAAACTTATTTTACAAAAGTTGAAATAGGATTAAAAGGCCTGCCTAAATAGAAAGACCTTTGCCTGCTGGTGGAAAGAGAGCAAAGAGCCTCCCAGGAAAGGGAGTCCCGGAGCCTGGGAACAGCCACAAAGAAGGCTCTCTCCTGTGTCTTCTCCAAACATGCCTCTAAAGGTGGTGGGACCAAGAGGAAACCCTGCAGGTCTTAACCCTTCTGCTGGTCTATCTAGGGAGATGCTTGCATAGACAGACACACAAGCAGACCAGGACATAGCCTCCTAGAGTTGGAAGAGACCCCAGGAAGGGCCATCCAGTCCAACCCCCTTCTGCCATGCGGGAAATCTCAATCAAAGCGCACGTGTGCGCACACACACACACCCATTGATAGATGGCCATCCAGCCTCTGTTTAAAAACAGGCGCCAAAGGAAGAGATTCAAACACAGCATCTTCCCTGTTCTTCCTAATATTTAGGAGGAATCTCTTCTGTTGTAGTTTGAATCTGTTGTTCTGGGTCCTGTTCTCTGGAGCAGCAGAAAACAAGCTTGCTCCAGCGTTAATGTGACCTCTTCAGATATTTAAACAGGGTTTTCATCTCACTTCTTAACCGTCTCTTCTCCAAGCTAAATGTACCCAGCTCCCGAAGTTGCTCCTCATAGGGTTTTATGGTTTCCAGACCCTTCACCATTTTGGTCGCTCTCTTTTGGACACATGGCTCCAGTTTCTCAATGTCCTTTTTGAATTGTGGTGCCCAGAACTGGACGCAATATTCCAGGTGGGGCCTGACCAGAGCAGAATAGAGCGGCTCTATTACTTCTCTTGATCTAGACACTATACTGCTATTGATGCAGCCTAAAATTGCATTGGCCTTTTTAGCTGCCGCATCGCACTCTTGACTCATGTTCAACTTGTGATCCACTTGGACTCCTAGATCCCTTTCACACAAATAAATGTCATTGAGTCAGGTGTCCCCCATCCTTTTTCTGTGCATTTCAACCTTCTGTCCAAGAGGAATTCCAAAAGATCCTCCATTTTGAGCATGACTAAGAAGCCCATTGAATAACACCATGCTTGCTGTTCCCCTTTGAGAAGTGTGTCCACTTGGCAGCCTCTCCTTGCTGCAAATAGGTGGATAGGATGGATCCTTCTAAAGTTCTTTTTTCCAAGGAACAGCAGCAGCTGACAAGACTCGCACCCAGAGCTCAGGATGCATTTGTTTCTCAGGGGGAAAGGACAGAAAAGGTGTCAAGCCATGTGCTGCTTGGGGACATGATGCAAATGTTGAAAGTGTATTTTCCTTAATTTTGGCACAATGGACAAACGAAAGGAATAATTTAAATGTAGATTCAGTCAAGGGTTTGTTGCGAGTAAAGTAGAGTTTTGAGCATTTGTCTTGCTCAGAGTTCTGTAAGTATATTGCAAACCAACAAGGCGTTTTAACTAAGATAAGTTCATCAGAAAAATGTGGCTGAGTACATAGTAAAATACAGCACATGTAATATAAACCATATGAAATGAATTTAGATTTATATTAGTGTTTTTAGCTTTTATTTTGGAATGCCCAACATTTTATGGTGCCTTGTCCTCCTTTGCGATTAGGATGTCTGGTCACCCTGAAACGGACAGACACAGACATATACGCATGTATGTGAGAACACAAAGAGAAAGTGTGTGTGTGGGGGTGTGTGTGTGTGTGTGTGTGTGATTTCATTTCTCAGCCCTTGATCTCTGTGGCAAACATGTGAACTGCCTCCATTTAATCCTGTACTATGTTTGTGTTTGAGATTGGTACAAAAGTGCTATTGCTAGTGGTGCATATCACACGTCCAAGTCTTCGCCTGACAACAAGCTTTTCAGGGAGCAAAAGTGTGAACCCGCACTTGCTCACCGTAAAACAGGACGTTTCCTTCCATCTGACAGGTTTTAGAGGATGCCATATGATATACAGTGGAAAGGATTGAGTCCTCTCTTTCTTGACTCCTTCCTTTCCTTCTTTCTTTCTTTTTGTAGGACTGGAAAGTCCATCCCATGCTCTCCGGGCCGATGCCAATCCGTTTGCCAGCTCTGCCTCCACTATATGCATTACGTTGGCAGAACGGCACCAATGTGACCGGAACCTGGAGATTCTCTTGTATCCGTGTGGTAAGAGAAACGTCTGAAACTGGTGGGAGAAGCAGAAAACCTAAGGGCCACATTGATCCTCTGTGGACCTTTTGACACCTCACATCTATAGCACTTGGAGTCCTCTTTCATTGCCATGGCTGCATCCAGGGAATCCATGGGTTTCTAGGCCTCTTTCTCTTAGGAGTTTATCACACTGGGGCTAATTTTAGCATTAAAGAGCGATTAAAGCGCATTTAAAGCATCTCGCAGATAAAGCGAAAATGGCGAGTAATTGCGTGAATGATTATCACACGCACTTGCGCAAATAAAGTGATATTGGAAAGGCATTATCTCTGAAATCCCCAAAGGAAAAAGATGCACTTTGTGACCACTTAATGGCAGGTTTTGTGCGACATTGTGTGAAATCGTTACACGTAATTCCAGAGACTTGAGCCAGGGCAGTTAAAGCGGTCCCAACCCACACTGGTTATTTCTCCAGTGTGGATGCAGCCACTGTCTCACTCTCTGCAGTGCTAGAAATTTGGAGAGCAAAGGGAAATTTCATTGGGGAACAGACTTTGTATTTGGGGCCATCAGTGCATTCCTTTTCTTGGCGTTTTGAAAGTTTCATACCTTGGTGTGTGAAAGTAAGCAAGCAACAACATTTTTATCCAAGCAAGCTTTTTAAAATCATGCAGACCTGGTTTTATTTGGCAGAGTGTGTGTGTTTTAGATTACGTTTTTAACTTTTGTATATTTTATGTGATTTTATATTGGAAATAGATGTTTTAATTGTTTGAGTGTTATGTGATTTTAACTGTTTTATCTGTGAGCCGCCTTGAGTCCCTCCTGGGAGAAAGGCAGCACAGAAATGAAAGGAAATGAAATGAAATAAAGTCACATGGAGTACCAAAGCCACAAACGGACCCCATGGGTTTTGAATGCAGCTCCAGCTCTATGCACTGGACTCATTCTGCCTCTCTAACATCTTTACCGTTTTCCTCTCTTCAGAACCACACCATCCACACCTTATCATTGAAGAGGGTGCCATGACCTATCCTGAATATGAGACACACATCAGGAATCGCCGGGATTATGCCCGCATTGCCAAGAAAGACAGTGATGGGGAGAGACAGGTAAGCCATAGAGCAGGCAACCTGCTTTCCCCCCGGATTAGGCTTCTTAGATACAAACACACACACATATACCGTACATACATACACACTCATACACAGATACATACATGCCATGGGCCCTTGGTATCTGCCAGGGATTGGTTCAAGCACCCCGCCATGGATAACAAAATCAACGGATGGTCAAGTCCCATTATGTCCAATGGTATAGAATGCCTTCTAAAAGGGCCAAAACAAAGCTATAAAGAAATATAGTATCCTGATCAAGGCAAGTAGTAGTAATAACAGGTGAGGGAGTCATCAGGCAGACCCAGCAACATCAGGGACTGCCTGAAGGAAGAGGCCCCTCCCCCCTCAACTGTCATCTCGGCCTCAGAGGGAGCCATCAGGCAGACCCAGCAACATCAGGGACTGCCTGAAGGAAGAGGCCCCTCCCCCCTCAACTGTCATCTCGGCCTCAGAGGGAGCCATCAGGCAGAGCCAGCAACATCTTGGACTGCCTGAAGGAAGAGGCCCCTCCCTCCTCAACTGTCATCTCGGCCTCAGAGGGAGCCATCAGGCAGACCCAGCAACATCAGGGACTGCCTGAAGGAAGAGGCCCCTCCCTCCTCAACTGTCATCTCGGCCTCAGAGGGAGCCATCAGGCAGACCCAGCAACATCAGGGACTGCCTGAAGGAAGAGGCCCCTCCCTCCTCAACTGTCATCTCGGCCTCAGAGGGAGCCATCAGGCAGACCCAGCAACATCAGGGACTGCCTGAAGGAAGAGGCCCCTCCCTCCTCAACTGTCATCTCGGCCTCAGAGGGAGCCATCAGGCAGACCCAGCAACATCAGGGACTGCCTGAAGGAAGAGGCCCCTCCCTCCTCAACTGTCATCTCGGCCTCAGAGGGAGCCATCAGGCAGACCCAGCAACATCAGGGACTGCCTGAAGGAAGAGGCCCCTCCCTCCTCAACTGTCATCTCGGCCTCAGAGGGAGCCATCAGGCAGACCCAGCAACATCTTGGACTGCCTGAAGGAAGAGGCCCCTCCCTCCTCAACTGTCATCTCGGCCTCAGAGGGAGCCATCAGGCAGACCCAGCAACATCTTGGACTGCCTGAAGGAAGAGGCCCCTCCCTCCTCAACTGTCATCTCGGCCTCAGAGGGAGCCATCAGGCAGACCCAGCAACATCAGGGACTGCCTGAAGGAAGAGGCCCCTCCCTCCTCAACTGTCATCTCGGCCTCAGAGGGAGCCATCAGGCAGACCCAGCAACATCAGGGACTGCCTGAAGGAAGAGGCCCCTCCCTCCTCAACTGTCATCTCGGCCTCAGAGGGAGCCATCAGGCAGACCCAGCAATATCAGGGACTGCCTGAAGGAAGAGGCCCCTCCCTCCTCAACTGTCATCTCGGCCTCAGAGGGAGCCATCAGGCAGACCCAGCAACATCAGGGACTGCCTGAAGGAAGAGGCCCCTCCCTCCTCAACTGTCATCTCGGCCTCAGAGGGAGCCATCAGGCAGACCCAGCAACATCAGGGACTGCCTGAAGGAAGAGGCCCCTCCCTCCTCAACTGTCATCTCGGCCTCAGAGGGAGCCATCAGGCAGACCCAGCAACATCAGGGACTGCCTGAAGGAAGAGGCCCCTCCCTCCTCAACTGTCATCTCGGCCTCAGAGGGAGCCATCAGGCAGACCCAGCAACATCTTGGACTGCCTGAAGGAAGAGGCCCCTCCCTCCTCAACTGTCATCTCGGCCTCAGAGGGAGCCATCAGGCAGACCCAGCAACATCTTGGACTGCCTGAAGGAAGAGGCCCCTCCCTCCTCAACTGTCATCTCGGCCTCAGAGGGAGCCATCAGGCAGACCCAGCAACATCTTGGACTGCCTGAAGGAAGAGGCCCCTCCCTCCTCAACTGTCATCTAGGCCTCAGAGGGAGCCATCAGGCAGACCCAGCAACATCAGGGACTGCCTGAAGGAAGAGGCCCCTCCCTCCTCAACTGTCATCTAGGCCTCAGAGGGAGCCATCAGGCAGACCCAGCAACATCAGGGACTGCCTGAAGGAAGAGGCCCCTCCCTCCTCAACTGTCATCTAGGCCTCAGAGGGAGCCATCAGGCAGACCCAGCAACATCAGGGACTGCCTGAAGGAAGAGGCCCCTCCCTCCTCAACTGTCATCTAGGCCTCAGAGGGAGCCATCAGGCAGACCCAGCAACATCAGGGACTGCCTGAAGGAAGAGGCCCCTCCCTCCTCAACTGTCATCTAGGCCTCAGAGGGAGCCATCAGGCAGACCCAGCAACATCAGGGACTGCCTGAAGGAAGAGGCCCCTCCCTCCTCAACTGTCATCTAGGCCTCAGAGGGAGCCATCAGGCAGACCCAGCAACATCAGGGACTGCCTGAAGGAAGAGGCCCCTCCCTCCTCAACTGTCATCTAGGCCTCAGAGGGAGCCATCAGGCAGACCCAGCAACATCAGGGACTGCCTGAAGGAAGAGGCCCCTCCCTCCTCAACTGTCATCTTGGCCTCAGAGGGAGCCATCAGGCAGACCCAGCAACATCTTGGACTGCCTGAAGGAAGAGGCCCCTCCCTCCTCAACTGTCATCTTGGCCTCAGAGGGAGCCATCAGGCAGACCAGCAACATCTTGGACTGCCTGAAGGAAGAGGCCCCTCCCTCCTCAACTGTCATCTAGGCCTCAGAGGGAGCCATCAGGCAGACCCAGCAACATCAGGGACTGCCTGAAGGAAGAGGCCCCTCCCTCCTCAACTGTCATCTAGGCCTCAGAGGGAGCCATCAGGCAGACCCAGCAACATCAGGGACTGCCTGAAGGAAGAGGCCCCTCCCTCCTCAACTGTCATCTAGGCCTCAGAGGGAGCCATCAGGCAGACCCAGCAACATCAGGGACTGCCTGAAGGAAGAGGCCCCTCCCTCCTCAACTGTCATCTAGGCCTCAGAGGGAGCCATCAGGCAGACCCAGCAACATCAGGGACTGCCTGAAGGAAGAGGCCCCTCCCTCCTCAACTGTCATCTCGGCCTCAGAGGGAGCCATCAGGCAGACCCAGCAACATCAGGGACTGCCTGAAGGAAGAGGCCCCTCCCTCCTCAACTGTCATCTCGGCCTCAGAGGGAGCCATCAGGCAGACCCAGCAACATCAGGGACTGCCTGAAGGAAGAGGCCCCTCCCTCCTCAACTGTCATCTCGGCCTCAGAGGGAGCCATCAGGCAGACCCAGCAACATCTTGGACTGCCTGAAGGAAGAGGCCCCTCCCTCCTCAACTGTCATCTCGGCCTCAGAGGGAGCCATCAGGCAGACCCAGCAACATCTTGGACTGCCTGAAGGAAGAGGCCCCTCCCTCCTCAACTGTCATCTCGGCCTCAGAGGGAGCCATCAGGCAGACCCAGCAACATCTTGGACTGCCTGAAGGAAGAGGCCCCTCCCTCCTCAACTGTCATCTAGGCCTCAGAGGGAGCCATCAGGCAGACCCAGCAACATCAGGGACTGCCTGAAGGAAGAGGCCCCTCCCTCCTCAACTGTCATCTAGGCCTCAGAGGGAGCCATCAGGCAGACCCAGCAACATCAGGGACTGCCTGAAGGAAGAGGCCCCTCCCTCCTCAACTGTCATCTAGGCCTCAGAGGGAGCCATCAGGCAGACCCAGCAACATCAGGGACTGCCTGAAGGAAGAGGCCCCTCCCTCCTCAACTGTCATCTAGGCCTCAGAGGGAGCCATCAGGCAGACCCAGCAACATCAGGGACTGCCTGAAGGAAGAGGCCCCTCCCTCCTCAACTGTCATCTAGGCCTCAGAGGGAGCCATCAGGCAGACCCAGCAACATCAGGGACTGCCTGAAGGAAGAGGCCCCTCCCTCCTCAACTGTCATCTAGGCCTCAGAGGGAGCCATCAGGCAGACCCAGCAACATCAGGGACTGCCTGAAGGAAGAGGCCCCTCCCTCCTCAACTGTCATCTAGGCCTCAGAGGGAGCCATCAGGCAGACCCAGCAACATCAGGGACTGCCTGAAGGAAGAGGCCCCTCCCTCCTCAACTGTCATCTTGGCCTCAGAGGGAGCCATCAGGCAGACCCAGCAACATCTTGGACTGCCTGAAGGAAGAGGCCCCTCCCTCCTCAACTGTCATCTTGGCCTCAGAGGGAGCCATCAGGCAGACCAGCAACATCTTGGACTGCCTGAAGGAAGAGGCCCCTCCCTCCTCAACTGTCATCTAGGCCTCAGAGGGAGCCATCAGGCAGACCCAGCAACATCAGGGACTGCCTGAAGGAAGAGGCCCCTCCCTCCTCAACTGTCATCTAGGCCTCAGAGGGAGCCATCAGGCAGACCCAGCAACATCAGGGACTGCCTGAAGGAAGAGGCCCCTCCCTCCTCAACTGTCATCTAGGCCTCAGAGGGAGCCATCAGGCAGACCCAGCAACATCAGGGACTGCCTGAAGGAAGAGGCCCCTCCCTCCTCAACTGTCATCTAGGCCTCAGAGGGAGCCATCAGGCAGACCCAGCAACATCAGGGACTGCCTGAAGGAAGAGGCCCCTCCCTCCTCAACTGTCATCTAGGCCTCAGAGGGAGCCATCAGGCAGACCCAGCAACATCAGGGACTGCCTGAAGGAAGAGGCCCCTCCCTCCTCAACTGTCATCTAGGCCTCAGAGGGAGCCATCAGGCAGACCCAGCAACATCAGGGACTGCCTGAAGGAAGAGGCCCCTCCCTCCTCAACTGTCATCTCGGCCTCAGAGGGAGCCATCAGGCAGACCAGCAACATCTTGGACTGCCTGAAGGACGAGACTTCTCCCTCCTTTAACTGTATTTTGTCTTGTATTACGATTTTACTGTACACCGCTATGATCATCGCGGAATAGCGGTCTATAAATAAAACATATTATTATTATTATTATTATTATTATTATTATTATCTGAAGGACAGGCTTGTTTTCTGTTGTTCCTAAGACTAGGACATGAACCAGTAGATTCAATATACAGTACGACCCCCGTATCTGCAAAGGTTCCAAGACCCCCAATGAACCCCTGAAACTGTGGATAATAGGGAACCCTATCATTTTCAGTGAGAGGAGCAACCTCCAGCGCAAGCATACTATAGAATCACACTGGAGGATCTAGAAGTGCCTAGAGAGAACACTTCTTTATAGGTCCTCCAACATAATTCTATGGTATACTTGGGCCAGGGGTTGACCATAGAATCACAATGCAGGACCTAGAAATGCCTAGAAAGAATATAAATATATTTTGAAACCATAGATACTGAATTTCAGATATAGAGGGTTGCATTGTACATGAAATTTTATATATATATTTATATATATATATATATATATATATATATATATATATATGAGAAAACCTTCCTGATTATAATAACTGTTCAACAGTTGGAACACACTGTCTTAGAAGGCAATGGACTTTTCCTAGACCTAGAACTACAACGAGACCTAGAATCTTCATTCGTTTTCTCCATTGTAGGTTTTAAAGCAAAGGCTGGATGGTTCCTTGGAGGGATGCTTTAGTTGTGGATTTCCTGAACAAGGGAGGAGTGGAACTTGATGGCGCTTGGGATATCCCTTCTGATGCTAACTTCCCTGGTCTCTTCCTTCTCTTCTCCTAGGTGTCTTTTGTCCAGAAGAGGTTCCACAAAGACATTTTCCACAATCCTGTCCTGATGCTGAATTTCTGCCCCGAAATGGGCAGCGTTTCCACTGATTTCCAGAGCGTCACTCGGGAGATGCTCTTCCTCATTGACCGGAGTGGAAGCGCGAGCGATCCCAGCCTTGATGGGATCAAGGTAAACAGAATATAGGAGTCTGCTTTATGCGGATCAAGCCACTGGTCCATCTAGCCCAGCATTGCCTAAACCAGGAGTGGGGAAAGTGTGGCTGTTTTTGTGGCCCTCAGAGCCACGAAAACAAGAAGTGACAACAGACAAGGCTTAGCAGCGTGAAGCTTGGGAAGGTTTAAGGGCTGTGCAGGGAAGGGAATTTCAGCAGGTGTTGCTTGGCACACAGTTGGTTGACAAGCTGCACCTGCTGAATCCATGCTTCTACACAACCATTAACTCTACAGGTGCATTCTCTAGATTCTTATTCTACTAATCCAGTCCAGGAGAGACTTTTTTCCCCAACAGACAGTGACTAGGAACTAGACTTTCAGGTCATTTCCTGTTGAGGGAAAGGCCTCTCCTGTAGTAAAACTGACCCAAGAGATGACCCAAATAGTAGCAAAACTATTATCAGGTTGGCAATTAGTTTTGGGGATGAAAAAGAGGCCAAAAGAAATGATATCAGATAAATACATCCTCCTTTTTAGAAAAAAGGAGCAGATTTTTCTTCAGATGATGAGGTCAAAATGCTTCTCTTTTAAGTATTTCCTTTCCTTGTGTTTTTATATCACCAATGACGATCAAATGGGTTATTCTGGAGGTGCATAGACTTGATATTGTGTGTATGAAATGGGGCTTTCCTCCACACACACACAACATGGATGAGCAACATTTTCAAATTCTTCTCTAGCTGTAATTTCAACACGTGCCAAGTCTGAAAATCATTCTTTTAATTTAAGTATTGCTTTAATTGGTAAATTAAATTAGCAACACTTTCCCACACTTTCTGTTTCAACAGTGTATTTATCCTTGGCTTTAAAGTAGAGCGGATACAGCTCACCTGAACCAATGTTGCATCTCCCTCGGTCAGAGATGAGAACTGTGCCCCCATGGGGCCCCCAGAGCCATTTTATGGCCCCCAGATTCCCCTAGGAATCTCCCCAGGTTTTTTGCCCTGAATCCCCTCAAACACCCCTTTGGATGCGTTGGAGGTAATTTTACCATTTCTTAGATACTCCCTGAGTTATTTTAAGCCATAAAGAGGCCCTAGTTTACAATAGGAAGCGACTTGGAAGTTGACCACGTCCATCTGGGTTCGGAGAGGGCCGAAAACACGTGGGAATTGTTCCCTTTATTCACTGAGGAAATTACAAGTTGCATGACATTCTCCGCAGGAGGGCTGTTTGAGGCATTTAAGAACAGAAAGAAAATGCATCCTTTCCCCGCAAGGGCAGCCTTCCTTGTCCTCCGTAACCCACTTCGGCGTTTATCACACTGGGGCTGATTTTGACATTAAATTGAAATTAAAGCACAGTTAAAACATCCCGCAAATGAAGCAGAAATGGCAATTAATTGCACAAATGTTTATCACATGCAATTGAGAAAATGAAGCGATATCGGAAATGCATTGCCGCCGAAATGCTGAAAGTAAAAAGATGCACATTAATGCTTCTTTGTGACCACTTTAATGGTGGGTTTTGTGTGATGTCACATGAAATCCTTTTGTGTAATTACTCAGTTTTTCTGAGATATTCACGGGATAAACTCCCAATCTCCTTCGTGTGATAAACTCCATGCTCTCTTAACCAAAACAGTTCCCTCCGCTGCCTTAGTGCCACTTCATCCAATTTTACGTAGAAGGTTGAAAATTATTCTTCCGGAAGACTCTAGTAAGCACGATTTACCTTCAGATCAGACTTTTAGATGAAGATTGAAATGGAAAGAATGGGAGACCTTCAGCTCAATACCTCCTGAAGTCATATGTACAGGTTAGCTGTAACCCAGATTATCTTGGATAGCAGCCAGGTATCTATGTATGATGGATGGATGCTTGGGAAGCTGGGGAAAGACCATTAAGAAAAGGGCTAATGCTTGCGCTTGTCTACTTTGATGCCATCCTTATATTACTTAGCATTCCTGTTAGCCAGCGCATGAGCAGCAGCATCTCTTAATTAACGTTCATTGCTGTCTTTTGGAAAACGCCTGCAAAGAAGCGCGCAGCACTTGCAGAGACAGGCAGATCCTCTTGACCGTGGGGACGCCTTTCCAGGGAAGCGTAGGGTCAGTTCACACACTCATTCGCCTGCTGTCAAAGTTGCTGTCAGAGCTACTAGTGAAGTTGTGACAAATTGCCCAGGAGCATTGAATGTAATCTCGCACATCGTTCTTCATCATCTGCAGTCAGCTTTCAGAGGATTTTTGGTGATGTCTAAAAATTGCATCCAGGGTCCACCCTGAGAACAGGCACATTTTACGGTTTGACTGAAAATGATCTTGTCACCCTGCTCTCTGTGAATTATGTGGGTCATTTTCACTTTGCATCTAGAAAGGTTCTGTCAGTTTCACTACCACACTTTTCATTGTGGAAGTAAAATGAGCAAAGCTCATTCACAGTTGAGAATGCATCAAAAACATACCAGGGAAAGGAAAGCACCCAAACTTGGCAAATGCTGATATTTATGTACGAATGTCAACACAGTGATATTTTATGGATGCCTGAAAAACCATAGCTATTTCTCCACTGTTCAGGCACATACAGATGAATACTGACAGTCACATTGCACTGACAATCGCAGGCTCCCACAAGCAAGAAAACGGCATTTCCCCATTGGCAAAGCAATGTGGTTTGACTGGAGTACAGCTCTGAAAATAAATGTCTCCTGCAGGGAATGTAGTACCACTTGTAATTTCCTCAGTGAATAAGTACACATCCCAGACGCCTTGTGTAAATGACTGAACTGCTTGAATAGAGAAAGGTGACATGAGAGGGAATACGGAAGAGGGAACAGTTGCTGAGAATTGAGGGGGCAGAGAAGCTGAGGAGAAGCCTGTGGAAGAAAAGATGAAAACCAGAGGACAAGAATGAGAGGAAAACTGAACAACAGAATGAATAGATGGTAGAAATCCCTTCTCAAAGGGGTTGTGGCTAAGCAGCTATTAACAGACAACATGAAAACCTTGATGTGTAACAGACAGTTTGGGGAAGAGTTGATTGTTGTGTGCCTTCAAGTTGATTTAATAATAATAATAATAATAATAATAATTTTTATTTCTTACCCGCCTCTCCTCATGGCTCAAGGCAGTTACAACGTAGTTAAAATACGGCCATTACATAAAATACACATATTAAGCTGCGTCTCTATGCAATATTTATATTACCATACGTAGGACAATACTTAAATATAAAATTCAGGTTTAAAATTCATGATTACAAACTGCCATTTTAACTTAAGGTGACCCAGCTGCAGGGCTGCCGTGGCGAGGTCTGATCAGGGCAGGTTTGCCATGGCCTTCCTCTCAAGATGAGAGAGTCTTAACTTGCCCAAGATCATCAACCAGTGGATATCCATCCAAGTCCAACACTCAAACCACTACAGTTCTTTGTAATTTCTTTATTAATTGCTATAACTCTTAATTAAGAGTGTTGACTGTTTTTAATCTACAAGATTAAGAAATATTGTTCTTAGTCACCAGAGCAATTTCTCACCTGCCTCTTTTTATCCATACCTAAATACTGCATTCATTATGCTTGTCATGAACATGAGGGTCCTGGGATTTAGCACTGTGATTAAGCTGCACATGGGTGCAATCTCATGGGTTTTGCTTGCTTTCCTTTCCTTTCCCACCAACCCCATCCCTGGCACAGGATGCTCTCTTGGTGGCTGTGAAAAGTCTCCCTTCTGGCACCTTGTTGAATGTGGCTGGCTTTGGCTCCAGCATCAAGCCTGTCTTCACCGCAAGCAAGCCCTGTAATAGTGTGAGTAATTTGATATTGTGAGTTCTTGTTCATCCTACTAACTGGATCTGACAAAAAACCTATGAGCCTGCAGGGATGTTGTTCTACTAGTTGGATGCTATTGTTGGAGGAAAGGGTTGCATTATCAGTCCTTGTGGTCAAAAATGCAGCATCATAGATAAAGAACCCCAGGGATGGGGTTGGTGGTTGAATAGCACTGGGCCCAGGACAGAACTCCACTGGACACCCCACTGGTCACTTCTCTCCAAGATGAAGAGGAGTCATTGCTGAGCACCCTTTGGGTTTGGCCAGTCAACCAATGACAAATCCATGTAACAGTTGCATTGGCTAGCTCACATTTTAATAGCTTGTTTGGAAGAATATCATGGTGGACCTTGTCAAAGGCCTTAAACCCGTGTTGACTTTTTGTGATGATGGCATTGCCTTCTAGATGTTCACAGACTCTCTGTTTAATTATCTGCTCCAGAATCTTTCCTGGGATTGATCTCAGACTAACTGGAGGATCATTGTTGGGATCCTCTTTCTTCCCCTTTTTGAAGATGGAGACAACGTTTGCCCTCCTCCATTCTGCTGGGACTTCTCCTGTTCTCCAGGAGTCCTCAAAGACTATTATTGCCAATGGCTCCGATATTACATTTGCCAGTTCTTTTAGTACCCTTGGATGTAGTTCATCTGGTTCTGGAGACGTAAATTAGACTGAATTTTAAAGGAATTATCCAATATGCTGATCCCCAAAATAAGTTCAGCACATTGTATCACTCCTTTAAAATCAGGATTAATATTTAGAGATGGGATCCACCATCTTCTGCTGCTGCGTTTGGTTCCCAAATTGTGTCTCCTTCTGACTCATAGGGGAAAAGTAGAAAAGAGCCCTAACTCAGTTGCCTATCCCTCCAGGTAATGGCTGTCTAGCAGCAGGGCTAAAGGCCAAAACAGAGGAGAACAGGGCTTTGTTGGTTAAAGAATAGACATGCTGCTTTTTGCAGACTAGCAAACAAAGTAGTAGAACCTTGAGTAAGGAAAATGATAATGTTCAATTCATTTTTTACAGAAAACAACATTGCAGAGCAATAAAGCAGTAGCTACCGAACTGAAACAATAGACATTACCAAATTAAAAAGCCAGCCTTGTACTGAAAGACCTACTTTGGCAAATAGAAAGGGCTTCATTTGGTGACAAAATGACAGTGGGATAGATCCAGCATTTGCTTTCCACGTATGGAAGCGTTGTGTTCATGTGAGATGACTTCAACCTAATTTTCAGGGATCCCCTCCCACCCCATACTATGCCCATCCTCTGTTCTTCTGAATAACATTTTCAGGATGATAGTGATGGAAGAGAAGTCCATTTCTTCCAGCCACCTAAATGTGGATCCAGCTCTTCTGATGTGGCTGCAGGAAAGACACCTTTGGAAGGGCATTCCAAACACAAGGATCCATAACTGTAAACAGCCCTGAAATACTCCAGAGCTGTGATCAGACTGAGAGATGCTGAATGTCTTCACATGAGTCAGAAATGCAGAAACTGACAATTGGGGCAGCAATTTCCTGGGAAGTGTAGCTAATTTGTTACACATTTGTGGGTCCAGAGATAGGGTTGGTGGTGTGTAGACAGTGCATGGCAAAATCTCAGACGCTGGAAGACATATGAACCAGGACTTCCGGGTATTTTCAGTAATGTGCCTCACAGATCCTTATCCTTTACTTTGGGGTTGGAGAAAGAGTGGGTTGTATGCGGCCCACAATCCCTTTTGTGTGTTCCCAGAGTCTCTCCACCAAAAAGAGATCAGGTTGGGGCACTCTATTACCATTCTCTATGGGGCTGGATCCAATTGCTTGTTCTCACTTGTGTAGACTAATGGAATCAGTAGTAACTCAGTAAGTCAACACTAGTGTTGCTAGATCTCAAGCTCTGCTTCCCTTTCTATAGTCCTCAGGAGGAATGAGAGGACTCTCAGGGCAAGAGTGCTGCTTTTCAAAGTGTGCACAGTGGAGCCTCCACATTCGCTGGAGTTAGGGGCACAGGACCCCCATCAAAAACTGCAAAACTGCCATTAAAAACCACTTTTTTTTAAACCTGAGGGAACACCTCTTTAGGAATCTCTAGGCCCTCCAGCACAAGTGTGTGGTTAACATCTGCCAAATGTTGACCATACAACTGTGCTTGAGGACCTACAGTTGCCTAAAGTGTTTTTGCGAGGAATATCTGGGTCCTCCAGCATGCTTTCTGGTGAATGTTGACTATAGGGCAGTGATGGCGAACATATGGCACGTGTGCCAGAGGTGGCACTCAGAGCCCTCTCTTTCGGCACATGCACCATCTTCCCAACACAGACTTCACTAGAGTTTGTCATTAGAAATCCAGAGGGATGTGGCACTTTGCAATAAATAAGTGGGGTTTGGGTTGCAGTTTGGGCACTCGGTCACTAAAAGGTTCTCCACCACTGCCATAGGGTCATGCTGGAGGAGCTAGAGATTCCTAGAGGGAACATATTAATCAAATTGACTAATAATCAAATCTGCAAAAGTCAAATCTGCAAATATGGGTCACTGACTGTATTCCTCATCTGTTAAATTTGGTGTTTTTGGTTTGAATGGCATACTCCATGCAACTGTGGCTGATGGTTCATATTTCAAGAGATCACAAGGCGTTCCCCCTTGTAATATCAGCCTTATAACTTCACCAGGGCCCCCTCCCATGACATTGCAAGTGGATGTTATAATCATTTTATTTCCTTATATCCCGCCTGTCTCCCAATATAGGGACTCTAGACCTCAGATTTTGGGCTGAAATATCAGGGCCTAGGATAGTCCTGATGTGTCAAATTTAGTACATCCATTGTGTCAATGGCCTACTGTAGCTGAGACTGGAAACTGGATTTATGAAGTTGGCCCTCCGTAGCCACAATTTTTTTATCCACAGAATGAAACTATTTTTTAAAATATAAATTCCTAAAAGCAAAGCTTGAGTTTGTCATTTTGTAAACGGGACGCCATTTTACTATACCATTGTATATGATAGGACTTGAG
This sequence comes from Sceloporus occidentalis, assembly GCA_023333645.1. Taxonomy (NCBI): domain Eukaryota; kingdom Metazoa; phylum Chordata; class Lepidosauria; order Squamata; family Phrynosomatidae; genus Sceloporus; species Sceloporus occidentalis. The sequence goes on along the minus strand of JALMGF010000002.1, from coordinate 1,064,993 downwards.
CATCCATGGATTTTGGTATCCAGAGGTGTGGGGTGAGGCCCTGGAACCAAACTCCAGCGGATGTCAAGGGCCCACTGTATATAGTTATTAAAATATTTCTCTCCTGCCCTATATCCGAAGATGTCAGGCTAAGAGATTTAGGCCATGACCTCGCCATCTGTGTCTATAGGAGACCCTCAGGCTGGCCTGTGAATACATTCGGAAGCTGCGGGGAGACATGGGGGCACCCAACCTCCTGGCTGCCCTGACCTGGATTTTGGGGCAGCCTCTTCATCGCGGGTACCCAAGGCAGCTCTTCCTCTTTATGGACGGCAGCATTGGAAACACAGGCAAAGTCATCGAACTGGTCAGGAGGCAGGCAGCCACCGTCAGGTATGGAGTCATCATGTCCACTGATCCCAGAAGCTTTTCTGGCCCTTTTTTGCTTGTGAGGCTGTATATTAGTTCTAACTCTATATACAAATGGTCCAGTTCTGGGCAACACAATTCAAGAAGGATGTTGAGAAACTGGAGTGTGTCCAAAGGAGGGCCACCAAAAAGCTGAAGGGCCTGGAAACCATGAAGCCCTATGAGGAAAGTCTTAGGGAGCTGGGGATGTTTAACCTGGAGAAGAACAGGTTAAGAGATAATATGATAGCCCTGTTTAAGTATCTGAAGGGGTTTCATATGGAGGATGGAGCAAGCTTATTGTCTGCTGCTCTAGAAATAGGACTCAGGGCAACAGATGCAAGCGAAAAGGAAAAGTGATTCTACCCAAACATTAGAGCTGTTCAACAGTGGAATATGCTGCTCCCTTGGAGGATGGTGGAGTCTCCTTCCTTGGAGGTTTTTAAACACAGGCTGGATGGCCATCTGTTAAGGACGCTTTGATTGCATGGCAAAAGGGGGTGGACTGGATGGCCCTTGGGATCTCTTAGGATTCTGTGATTCTATGAGTCTATGGTAGGACCTATCATAGAATCACAGAATCCTAGAGTTGGAAGAGACCCCAAGGGATGTCCAGTCTAATCTGTGGGTTTATTATTATTATTATTATTATTATTATTAGCCTTTATTTATGAAGTGCTGTAAATTTACACAGCGCTGTACATACAATCTTTTTAGTTAGACGGTTCCCTGCCCTCGGGCTTACAATCTAAAAAGACATGACACAGAAGGAGAAGGGAGTGGTGGAGGGAAAGGGTAAGAGGTCCAGCAGTTCCTCTCTACCTCCAAGGCCTGGACCAAGGCAGATGGACTGGAGGGAGGGCTTGGGTTCATCATGGATCTTCTTCCATGGGAAAATCCATACTCTCAAGTAGGATAATGCATATACAGTACATAGCAATACAGGAAATGGTTCGATAAACAATAGGTAAGACATTCTGGCCCCTTTCACATTGCACAGTTATAGCACTTTGCCACCATTTTAACTGCTCCACAGAATCATGGAATTTATAGTTTGTTGAAGCACTGGAGGAGGACTCTGGCTGAGAATTCTAAATACCTAATGAAACTACAAATCCCAGGATTCCATAGGATGGAGTCATGGCGAAGTGGTAACAAAGTGCTATGACAGCATAGAATAAAAGGAGGCTCTGCATTTAAAATCTAGGAGAGCTATCCTCAAGCTCTACAGAAAGAGAGTTGGATCAGGATTGGCTTTTATTGTGGACAGAAGCTCTGTGACTTTAATGGCTCACTGACTGACAAAAGAAAAAGAAATCAATAATGCAACGCATTTAAACAATTCTTCAAAATGTTGAAAGCACTTCACATACATGAGCCTGTTATTCTCATATTACCAGCCAAGCAGGGGCCAAGTGTGAGAGTAAGTCGCTGGTCTAAGGCAGGGCAAGGCAAAAGGAGTCCTTTGGGCCACATGCCGCGGCCTCCTCAAGCCGCTCTTGTGGCCCTTGGCCCTTCCACTCCCGGGACTGCCTTTTTTCTGACCAAAAAGGAAGGGAGGAATGCTCCTCCAAGAAGTGCACAGCAATGGACATTTCCTTTTAAAAACGGACTGAAGGCACCCCGAGTATTGTTTAATTAAAAAGCCCTACTTCTAAAAACCAGAATTGGCCTTGCAGGCTATTCTATGTATGTATTTATTTGGGATTTTTTGGCATTCCCTGGGGCTCCCAAAGGATCCCAGGATCACAAATCAGCCCCTGGACTTGAGGCAGTTGCCCATCCCAATCTGAATGTGTGTGTAGTGCCTTCATGGCTAAACTGAACTGAACCGAACCACAGCTGAACTGAATTGGAAAAAAATGGTACCCCTTGGCTGGTTATTGTGTGCCTTCAAGTTGTTTCTGACTGATGGAGATCCTAAGTCGAACCTTTCACAGGATTTCTTTGGCAAGGTTTGTTTTGGGGGGAGTTGCCATTCTCTTCCTTTGAGGCTGATGTAATCTAATGGGTTTCCAGGGCTGAGCAAGGATTTGAACTCTGGTCTCCCAGACTCCTGGTTCAACATTGAAACCACGACACCAAACTGGCCCATTGACTGCCACTGTTTTTTTCTTTTTCCTCCACTGAAAACTCACTGCAGACTGGTTTCCAGCAAAGCACCAGTCTGTGGACCGGTAGTTTTGGTAGCACTGCTGTAAAGTGCTCTGCAGATTAAGATTATTGCACAGCAGCCTGATGGTACATTTGTTGCGGATTTCATTTAAAACCAGGGAGACCACGAACATGATTGAAGAGGAAACTGGGTTTGTTTAGCTGCAGCGTCTCCAGAGGAAAAGACTCCCAAATTTCTGGAGCCCTGATTTACCAGTGAACTAGTCTTTTGTAGTGCTTTGAACAAAGAAAACTACAAATTGCATTCATTGCTTACATATAAATTAAACATATACACCCCTTTGGATGCCCAAACATACGTTTCCAGAGCAAAGGGTTTGACCTGACCTAATGTCCATCTTCCTAGCAACCCTTGCTCTCAATACATTTCGGTACTATAATTTGCAGCTCCTGAGCATAGTAGAAATTTCAATTCCAGTCTTCCCTCTTCACACCCCAGTTTTGAAATGGAATGAGATTCCCCTTGAAACACGCTGGATGTCTCAAACCCAGGGGCTTCTTCCCCGCAGGTGCTTTGCCTTTGGCCTTGGCGCTGGCTCCTGCCGCAGGCTCCTTCGGGGATTGGCAAAAGTCAGCAGAGGCCGGGCCGAATTCCTGAGTCCTGGGGAAAGGCTGCAGCCCAAGGTATGTGCTTTTCTTCTCTGTTATGGCTTTGACTTTAGCGGTTTCAAGCGAAATGGCCAGTGCTGCGCCAACATTGTACAGGTTGGGTCTCCCTTATCCAAAATTGTCCACGTAGGTGGCTGAGATAGCAAAACCTTTGCTTTCTGATGGTTCAATGTACTTTGTTTCAGGCACAAAATTATTTAAAATACTGTGTATGAAACTACCTTCAGGCTTTGTGTATAAGGTGTATACAAAGCATAAATGGAATTTCATGTTTCAGCCTGAGTTCCATCTCCAAGGTATCTCTTTATGTATACGCAAATATTCCAAAATCCCAAACACTTCTGGCCCCAAGCATTTCAGACAAGGGAGACTCAACCTTCATTGTACATTACTGGTTCAGTTATGCCCTGCCTTTTCCCAAAGCTGAGACCCAGGGAGGCTTGCAAGATGAAAAGGAATTACAAGTGAAAAGACATGTACATAGAAACGTACAAAAGAGTTCTGTTTGGAGTGCCTTAAATTATCAAATTACAGCCATTGAAAACATATCCATTGTAACAAAACCCATTATCTCTACCTTATTGCAAAATGCAAGTCTGGATCAGCTGAGAAGGAGCCCAACTGCAGCATGGGTACCATTCTGTGTGGCCGATATATGCTGAAATCCATACAAGGAAAGTAGTGGCAATATCCGTGAAGGAATGAAATAACAGACCATTCTGTGAAATCTGTTCACTCAAAGAACAGCTTGACATGTGATATTTGAATAAAGATCTCTTTGGCTTTTCTTCTTGAACGAAGATTCAGGAAGGACTCATCCCATGCTTTCTACAAGTGCGTTGATGACTAAAACAGCTGATCCGAGATGAACAAGTCCGGTTGCAGAATAAAGATATTGTATTGTATTCCCACCTGTGTATAGGAATGCCTATGTTCTGGGTTCCAGTTGGCCAGCACTGTCTTCTAGGATATTCTGAGCTATTAGGGCATGAACAGCTCAGTTCTCACTCCACTCTCCCAGTCTTCCTTATCTCCTTTCTTCTTCAAGTTAAAGTCTTCTACGGTCCACTGAGCATGAGTCCTCCAAAAATCTGTTAAGGAGGGAAGATAAACTGGTGCACGTTGTCATATGATTGCTCACACTAGCAACAGCAAGAGCACTTCAATTTCTATACTGCTAAGCACTCTCTAAGTGGTTTGCTAAGTGCTAGCCAATTGCCCGCAAAAAGCTGGGTACTCATTAGTAGCCCCTTCTGTCTGTAAACACCTTTGAGTTGCTTCGAAAAACAGTTCTACACAGATGGCCATAGAGTTGTACATATTTCCTTGTTTGTTTATTTTTACAAAAACCTTTGGTTGCATGCTATTACATAGGAGTTTATCTCATGGGAGGCTAAGTACCCAAATCCCGTGCAGAAACTGGATTTAAATTCCGGGAATGTCCTGCAAAAGTGGGGTCGTTTTCAGACACATCGGGGGGAAATCCCCAAAGTAAAAAGCCACTGATTTTGTCCTTTTTCTGTGGAGGTTAATGTCAGATTAATGCTCAATGCCCCCGATGTGTCTGAAAACAATCCCACTTTTGTGGGGTTTGTCCACTTTCTGTGCGGGTTAATTTCAGATTAATGCTCACTGTGTCTGAAAAGAATCCCGCTTTCATGGATTTCAATCCCATTTCTGCACGGGATTTGGCTGATTCCCTCCCGTATGATAAACGCCTTAGTTTCAGCCAGAGTAGATCCAGTCAATCTCTTGTTGAATTGTGAGTCTATATAATATAGGTAAATTTTATTGAGTGAATGGGTCTGCTCTAACTACAGAACTTAGACCATTGTTTGTACAGGAAGGTTTCTGCCTCCAAAATGCAATTTTCTGCCCCAAAAAGATTTTGCAAATGAATTTTTCACTTCAAAAAAAAAACCCTCAAAATGCAAGAGATCTCAGAAATGTTGACCATCCTTTCTTGTCAAGAATAAGAAAATTTGCATTTAAAAAAAAGCTCACATGAAGAAAGAGTGCTGTGTATGTGTGAATGACTAAAAGCATGACCATAAATGCTGGACCCCTCTGTGTTTCCCTTCCAGCTGATCAGGTCTTTGAAGAAGGCCATTGAGCCGGCCGTGAGCGACATCACCATCGACTGGTACGTGCCGGACACCATGGAGGCCCTGCTGTCCCCAAATGAGATTGCGGCCCTCTACCCAGGAGACCGTCTCATCAGCTACTGCACCCTTTTCCACATTGCCAGCTTCCGGGACAAGAAGCCAACAGTTGAGTCCCCATTCCCTTCACAATGACGACTCTCCTTACTCTGGGAACTATGGACCACTTTTACATAATGGCCAGTGTCTGTAACCAGCTTTCGAAAAGCATTGGTAGGCCAGTAATGTATTGGGGCATAGGAGATTATTAGACAGGGGGAAACTGGGGGAGAAAAAGGCATACTCCTGGCAAAGTCGTGCAGTCATGCTGAAGATTTTCAGATGATGATGTGCTTATCCAGCACTTAATCAGTGAGCAACAAACCATTCACAGGACTTCCCCATGAATGATTTGTTACTGGAGCATTCCTGCATCTTCATGAATTAAGTCCTGGATAAGCGGGATGTGTCTGAAAATCTTCAGTGCGACTGTGCATCTTTGCTGGGGGTATGTCTTTTACTCCTGGCTCCCTCTCCACCCCGATAATCTCCTTAGTCACTTCCTCCTGGCATTTCCTTTTTCCTTTTGAGATAGAAGCTTCCCCCATGCTTGCAGTAATGTCTTCTTGTTGTTGTTTGGTGGTCCTGTACCCCCAGGGCAGAGAACAGATGGGCCGGAGTCTCTCGAGGGGCTCCGCTGGTTTGGTGTTCCCGTCCCAGGAAGAGGCAATGGGCCTGGAAGGAGCCCCTCTGCACCCCTCTGGGGAGAGCCAGGACATCTGTAAAGCCCTCCACGAAATTTCCCATGAGATCTCTTTGGAGTTTTCTGCTGGGGGCACTGAAGAGTCTGGGAAGAGTGAGTATATATCCATGGCGTGGGTGGCAATGGCATTCATGTTGGACACCCCTGGCCATCATTTTGCTCCCTAGATGGATGGGATTATAGCTCCCAATAGCCACAGCCAGAATAGAGTTTGGTTGTACAAGCTGAGAATGATGGGAAGGAGGGTGCTGGGCTGGGAAGGCTGATTTTCGAGAAGAAAATATCTTATTTTCATCGATTTGGAAATGACTGCAAGGACCATATAGTTAACCCCCTGTTATACAGGAATCCCCAGCTAATGCGATCCCAAGCAATGGCTGTTCAACCTGTATTAAAACTTCCCAAGAAGGAGAGTCTAGTACCTTCTGAGACAGACTATTCCACTATCAAACAGCTGTGAACATCGGGATGTTCTTCCTTTTTGGGGTCATTCAAATCTACTGTTCTAATCTTCGGAGCAGTAGAAAACAAGCTTGCTCCATCTTCTACAAGACATCCTTTTAGATATATTTGAAGACGCCTACCATATTGCCTCTCAGTCTTCTCTTTTACAAATTAAACATATACAGAATCTTAACCATTCCTTTAAGGCTTCATTCCACCTTGGCCATCTTTGTATCTCTTCTCTTGGACTGCTCAAGCATAGGTAAGAAGTGTGCAAACTAACACAAGAATATGAGATTATTGGGGAACAGATTAACACACAGTTTACATGTGGAAAGATCCAGATTCACTTCTTTGGTACTTCCACTTGGCAGTCTGAGATGCACGCCCTCCAAGTGTCCCAATTTGGCAGGAACAGTCCTGATTCATCCTCTGTTGTCCTATTCTTTCTGGTTGCTTTTAAAATGTCCTAGCTTCTTTATCCTCCTTCCACTTTCCCCTCAGTTTATTTTAATTTCAAACTGGGTTCAAAGTGCAAAAGTAGTTTTCACTCATTAAACTCAGCAGAGTGGAGAGGCGGGGGCTGACTCTTCTCCTTCTCTGGAGGCTCAGGCAAAGGCAAACTGCTGCACTCTCTCCTAGTGTAGTCTTCCTCATTAATAACATTTGTCATCTTAACCACACTCTAACATTGCTTGGCCTCTTGTGTCCCATTTTTCATCTGTGAAATGTTGGTGTCTAGATCAAGGGAAGTAATAGAGCCACTCTATTCTGCTTTGGTCAGGCCTCACCTGGAATACTGTGTCCAGTTCTGGGCACCACAATTCAAAAAGGACGTTGATAAGGTGGAAGATGTCCAAAGGAGGGTGACTAAAATGGTGAAGGGATTGGAAACCATAAAGCCCTATGAAGACTTAAGGAGCTGGGGATGTTTAGCCTGGAGAAGAGAAGGTTAAGAGGTGATATGATGGCCCTGTTTAAATATTTGAAGGGATGTCCTAGTGAAGATGGAGCAAGCTTGTTTTCTGCTGCTCCATAGGACAAGGAACAGGACAAGGAACAATAAATGCAAGCTCCAGGAAAAGAGATTCCACCTCAATATTAGGAAGACCTTCCTGACAGTAAGAGGTTCTTCAGCAGTGGAAAATGCTGCCTTGCAAAGTGGTGGAGTCTCCTTGTTTGGCAGTCTTTAAACAAAGGCTAGATGGCCATCTGTCAGTGGGGGTCCTTTGATTGTGAGTTCCTGCATGGAAGAATGGGGTTGGACTGTTGGCCCTTGGGATCTCTTCCAACTCTAAGATTCTGTGATTCTCTGGTGGGTTTGGGGATGCTGGGTATCATATTTAATTCTTCACAACAACCCTTCTCCCTGGTAGGTGGGGATCCTGTGCCTGGAGGGGACATCTGGAAACGGATCTACCATCCCTCCTACATCCAGGAGCAGTATGTGCTCACCCACTGCTCTGTCAGCACCGACCAGAGCCAGGGCCTCTTCTCCCATAGCTCCACCAGCAGCGAATCCACCGGCTCCAGAGACGTCCCTCCGGAGGGAGGCTCCTTTGCCCAGCCTCTGGAAAGCAGCTCTCAGCAGGGCCAGAAAAGTGTCTCCCTCTGCAGCTCCTCCACCAAATCTGCTCCGCTGCCCCAGGGTCAGCCTGGTGCTGGGGCTAAGGTGAGGCGCGCAAACATCGCTCCCAAGTCTAGCACCTCTGCACCTCTGAAGAAGATGAGTCTCTCTGTGGTTTAGAGCTATAGATATTTTCCTCTGGAAAGGCATCTGTAGGAATTGTAAAGAGAGATCCCTCACTTTGTTATTATCAAGTGGCAACATCTGGAAGTTTAATTTACCCAAACCATAAGCCCCAAGGCCTAAAATGCTTCAGACAATTTTTTCCCCCTTGGGCAATGAATTACTCAGTTGAATTAATGGGATTTTATGGAGAGGGAAATTATAGACAGGGCTGTAGCTACAGAGAGGCCAAAATGAAGGTGTTGTCCTTCCATAGAAGAATTCTGCCACTGCATTGAAATTATCCTTCAGTCCCCAAATTTCTAGAATTGCACAGAGTGAGACATTAAAAATTATGTACAGTCGGCCCTTCTTATACACGGATTTTTTATACACGGATTCAAGCATACACGGTTTGAAAATGTTCCAAAATAGTATAAATTTAACTTGATTTTCCATTTTTTATAAGGGACACCATTTTGCTAGGTCATTATATTTAATGGGACTTGAGCATACACGGATTTTGTTATACACGGGGGATCTTGGAACCAAACCCCAGCGTATAACAAGGGTCCACTGTAGTTGGATTTGCTTAGTCATATTGTCTGCCTTAAGGTCTCTTTCCACTCTATGATTCTGTGGTTCTCTTTCTAAATGCTTAACTGGACATTTATGTTACTGCAATAATAGAAATTTGGGAAAGGCTAAAGCGTAGTATTGGCAGCACATGTGGCTCCAGAGGCTGTTTTTGCAGCCCTTGAGCCTTCCAGGCTGCCCCCCTTTCCCCTGCCCAAGTGAACTGCCTCTTCTGAAAGTGTCCAGAAGTGACAAGTCATCTTTAATTACATGACAGGTTTAACCCCTGCAATGTCTGACATATCTCTTCCAGACCCATTTTCCTAAACCAGAAGTGGTACTTTTGGCTACTTCCAAGTGTTTTGTTTTGTTTTGGGCGTTTTTGGCAGTCTGTGCTGCCTTGAGAGTGTCCCTGGGCAGAAAATTGGCCCTTAGACCAGCCCCAGCCACAAATTATAATTATCATGACATTTAAATGTCCTTCTAAATCCATATGGAATATATCCATGCCATGACCAAGGGACCAAAGAGATGTAAATTGGGGGCTGGCAATTCCAGTGGCAGAATCCCCTCTAAGCCCAATAGGGGCCACACCAGCCACTGCCATGTTTCCAAAACTGGTGGCATGGCACTCAGGGTGAGATGGGGGATGAGCAGCTGGCATTTGCCTTTAAACAAGGTGTGAAATAGAGGACACATGCTGTTCACAAGCAGGGAGGTTGGTGTCACTTGGTGCAGGGTGGAGGGCAAACTGCCTAATCTTCTTTTCTGGCTAGTTGGCCACCCAGACCACTGCTGCGGGGGCCAGCACTGCGGCCACTGAAGCACCCATTTAGGGTCCAGCATGGCTGCTCTCTGAAGGCAGCCCCTCTGGAAAGGTCTTGAGTCTGCACAGCCACTTGCACCAGATCCTGAAGGCAGATCCTGATACTGAATGGGGTGGTGCTGCCGGCTCCAGAGAGTCCATTAAGGCTCTGATGTGGCTGTTGGGTGAATGGGAAAGGGAGGCGATGCCCTTTCTCACTTGCCCAGTAGCCGTGCCAGTTCCTCCAGGTGTACCACCCCACCAGGTGTATCTTCAGGTGTACCAACCCCCTCTGGCGTGTCACCCAGTGCAGTCTGCACTCCCTGCACCACCCAGTGAGGCCTTTCTTCATAAGCAGTTTACAACAGCTACATGAGGTGTAGTTGCTTTGTAAACAAGATGTGCACTAGTCTTGGTTTAAGGAAGATGTCAGAGCCCCCCCCCCCCAACTGCTCACTGCTGATGCACTGCTAAAATTGACCACTGCAGGGAGCAGCAGGTACATGGCAGGGCTGCAAAAGTAGGCAGGTAGTCTGTAAGTGGATTATGTCATGGCTCGGTTTCTTAATTAGCCCTGGGAATAGGTCATCATGCAGAGGCAACCTCAAGTGGTGTTCATTTAAAACCCTTGGCTAAGATCCTACTTTGTGCTTGCAGAGTGTAACTCTATACTCATGTAGTTAAGTGGTATTTGCATTACATCATCCATCTGCTGAATGCCAGCAGTGCGCTACCAATAGCAATATCCACAAATGTGCTTCCTTACTGTATCATTGTGCAATGGAGGATGAACAGTGGCTGTTTCCACAGTCCCAGGGAATCAAATGGTACCTTGAAGGCATTGGCATACAGTTAACGCACTATCTAAGAATGCATAGCTGTATGGGCAGTGGTTACAGTTCCACTTACACAACTGTGAACTAAATACAGACGTAATGCAATGGTTAAAAAGTACAGCTATATTCATACGAGAACTTAGGTGGGTGTAAAACACCAGCAGGTTTCTAGCCCATAACTGATGGACCATTTCTTAGGGCTTGCCTACACCAGTGGAAACCCCATACTTGCCCTGTAGCGGCTACAACTTTAGCAAATGATGTTCCTCCAGATTTCCAGGCAATGCAGGGCTTTTCTCTGAAAATGCAGAGAAAAAAGAACTGCCTTTTATCCTGCATTCACCTGGAAAATTGGGATTGACGGCAAGGATATAGCCAGGTAGCCAGAAATACCCTGCAGTCTAGGACTCGCGATTGTCATAAGACTGCCCTTTCCTTCCAGGTTGCTCCGATTTTGCCACAGCAAGAGTGGTGTTATCGAAGGTGCCGCAGACAGTTAAAACTGCACTGTGACTATGGGGTTAGCATGGGGTTTCACACCAGTGTAGACAAGGCCTTAGTTCTTCACACACTCAGTTTTTCCCCTGGATCTTGTGCAAAAGGAGAACATCCACGTCTCTCTCTGCAGAATACCTGTATGTTCCTAACGGTAATGTATTGGTTGTGTATCTGATTAAAGACACTGGAAGCATGGAAAGAGGCTGCACATTTCATTGCATTACCATGAGAGAGATGATGAAGCCCTCCTTTCTCTTACATCTATGTTTTTGGGGAAGTGTGGAAAGGCATTCCTAAAAGTACCGAGTCCACTGATGCCTCACAGTAATATTTCATTTGCTGTTTTGGTAGTGTTCCTAGGAAAAAGAAATAAAAATTAAGGAAAAGAGCAAAGATCAGAACAGGCAGAAAGGGGAATCCACCCACTTAATAAAAACGAATGGTAGCAATCCGGACAGTGAGGCTGTGGGCTGCTTTCTTGTATAAACTTTGATCCACATCTTAAGAAAGGAGCCTTCGGATCCTGTCAGCATTTCTAGAATTTAGCCAAATGTTAACATCATGTCATTTTTAAACCAGACGAAGGCTTGTGGAAGAACATAGAAGCCAAATAATATCCGCAGATGCCCATGTTGGCCATGTAGCAAAGTACAATATCATCCAAAATCCACAAAACAGTGCTACCTTTATTGGACCAACCAAAATGCACATTATATATGTTGCAAAGCTTTTGAAGCACCACTGGCTTCTTTATCAGGCAAAGGTGTTAAGAATCATACAGGAGAAAGAAAGAAACATGTTGATATTGGCATCATAGGCCTGAATTTTGGTATGGAATGAAGTGGGACTGTCGTCCTTCTGGCCATATGAGTCCTGGGAGATTCTTAAAGTCTTCGAAATAAACTTTAAATTCCCTTAGCAATACAAAAACCTACTGCCTTTGAGATCCACTTTGTCTCAAATCTTTTATGAGGCTATAAGTCCCTTTGTTGGGAGGAAAACACTGAATTTCTCAGGAAGCTTCCATGCTTTTGCATCAGGAAACCCTTTCAGTGTTGTTAAGGTAAAACATGCCAATGCCATCCCAGTTTAAAAGAAGAAAAATATTTTGCTTCATTGGGAAATAGAATGTGAATCAAGACCAAAACACAGACAGCCTTCATGTGTAGAGAATGGAAAGCAAGCCATTCTAGTGGGGCTCTGATCAAAGGACCCCAATAATTCCATGGAGCCCAGTGTAGTCATGCTTGTTTGCCAAATGACTGCTTTTAGATACAAGACTTGAAGTGGATCCTGCTTCAACAAGGAGCTGAATAAGCTGAAAGTTTCCATCCAAATAACTATCTCTTAAGTCTCCTTGGTACCGTTTTATGCTTCACTGGGGTGTGTGTGTGTGTGTTGTGGCACACAGACACAGAATGAACTTCAGGCAGTTCTTCAGGTGTGGAGTATGCTCAGCACTGGGTATCTGTTCAAGGGAAGTGGTTTTTCTTGCTTAGAATCATAGAATGATAAAGTTGGAAGAGACCAGAAGGGCCACCCAGTCCAACCCCATTCTGCCATGCAAGAACTCACAATCAAAGCATCCCTGACAGATGGCTATCCAGCCTCTGTTTGAAAACCTCCAAAGAAGGAGACTCCACCAGACTCTAAGGCCCTTATCACACGACCAAAATTTGAAGTGATCCCAGGGTCAATGTGAAGGCAATGCAGGGGCAATCGTGCGATTTCAATCTGGAGCCATCTTAAACACAATCGGGGGTCATTCCAGGGTCATTCCAGGGTTAGGTTAAATCCTATTTTCCCCGAATTTGCCCAATCCTGGAATGACCCCCGATTGTGTTTAGGATGGCTCCTGATTGCGTTTGGCATTGTGTGATAAACAAACTTGAAACCCCATGATTGCCCCTGCATTGCCTTCACATTGACCTTGGGATAACTTCAAATTTTGCTCATGTGATAAGGGCCCAAGGAGCAGAGTCTTCCACTGTCAAACAGCTCTTACTGTCAGGCAGTTCCTCCTAATGCTGAGCTGGAATCTCTTTTCCTGGAGCTTGCATCCATTGCTCTGGGTCCTGTTCTCTGGAGCAGCAGAAAACAAGCTTGCTCCCTCCTCAACATGACACCCCTTCAAGTATTTAAACAGGGTTATCATATCACTCCTTAACCTTCTCTTCTCCAGGCTAAACATACCCACTCCTTAAGTCTCTCGAGGGCTTCATGGTTTCCAGGCCCTATGATTGCTATGATTTGGGGAACTGTAGGAGTTTCCCGGCCTTTGACCCTCTTCCCTTTGCCTTCGCTTAAGGTCACTGTGGCTGCAAGCTCTGAGGAGCTGGTGAGGAAGAAGAAGGTCCTGGCCCGAGCTGCCCTCTCCGGACGCAGTTTCTCTTCCCCGCACGGTGAGCTGGACACCCATCGGCTTTGCCGGGCCTTGGAGAAAGTGTCCCACAAGCGGAACCGGTCCGTGGAGGGAAAGCTGGACGCAATGGAGCCTGAGCTGCAAAAGATGCACAAGGGGGCTGCTGATTCCAGTGAGTGATGGGGAAGAGCGCATGGACTCAGAGAAACATGGACTTGGAAGGGGCCTATGGGGCTATTCAGGGATTGCAAGATCTCTGGCTTACTATGGCTGCATCCCAGTTTGGCACCGCTTTTCAGCATCCTGGCTCAAGGCTATGGAATTCTGGGAGTTGGAGTATGTTGTGGGGTCCAGAGCAGAGCTCCGCTCTGGACCCCACAACATACTCCAGCTCCCAGAATTCCATAGCCTTGAGCCAGGATGCTGAAAAGCGGTGCCAAACTGGGTAATTTCTCCAGTGTGGATGCAGCCTATGTTGCATGCCTGCATTTCTGGTTGTATTTAACTCAGTGCTTACTCTCTGCTGCCTGAACTGGGGACTGGCTCGTTCTTGAGTGAGCAAGACCTATTACCTTTACAAAATACCAATTCCAAAAATTATACTTTAGCTGTCTTCCGGGCAAAAATCCATTTTGATCGGTGTTTATAATATTATTTAAGATCTTTTTCAACCTATTAGCAATTATTCTGGTGAAGATTTTATAATCGGTATTTAATAAGGCTATGGGCCTGTAGTTTGATAATATCGTATTGTCCTTGCCTTCTTTAGGGATGACTGACACATTGGCTATTTCCCATGATTTGGGAATTCCTTCATTCGCAATATTGTTAAAAACATGACTTAAGGCTTCTCTTATTTCTTCTAAAAATGTTTTATAAGAAAGCGGTGTGAAGCCATCTGGTCCTGGGGATTTACCTTCTTTTAATGATTTTATTATTCCCTTTTTTATCACCTGCAAAGTGTACCTAGAAGCATTTTCAAACAAACTTCCAACATCTTTCATCACAGAATCCTAGGAGTTTATCGCATGGGGGAAACTGGGGCTTTAAACAGTGATTAACCCGAGAAAATCACGCAACTGACATTAAAAGGTGATTGAAATGAGATTAACACAAGAGCAGTTATCTTGGGAATATAACCAGGGAATAACCGGCAAAAAGTCGTTTGCGGGAAAATCCCATGACTGATTTGCTGCTGTTTCTTGCCTGGTTATTCATTGGTTAATGCCACTTTAATCATGTTTCACCTCAATGACTCCATGCGCTGCTTTTCATATTTGTTTAATCTCATCCTCTTGGTTCTTATTCAGCCCTGTTTTTGTTAAATTAAGTGTGATGCTATTTTCTTTCTGAGCCGTATATTTTCCCCTAATATCCCATTTGTTTCTTTATTACGTACACTCCAAAATTTCTCAATGAAAGGACAGTCCTGCTACATATGGACCTACGTTCCTTTAATACCACAACCATGTTGACAACGTGGTGAACAATTCCCATTTATAAGAGGTAGTTGGAAGGGTGTTCTGTACCACCATCCCATGGATGCAAATACTTACGCATGCCAGGTGCAACTGGGCATCATTGCTGGCTTGGGAACGCTTAGAGATGTGTGCCTGAGAGTCTCCAGCCAAGAGGCCTGTCCTGCTGCAAAACCTGACCTTGTTCTCCTGTGCTTTTAGGCAGCTTGCTGTCGCCTGCCCACTTGGACTGGGACACACTTTTGGAGCCTCCGTACCT
The DNA here is from genome assembly GCA_023333645.1 of Sceloporus occidentalis. NCBI lineage: Eukaryota > Metazoa > Chordata > Lepidosauria > Squamata > Phrynosomatidae > Sceloporus > Sceloporus occidentalis. Next base: position 1,049,931 of record JALMGF010000002.1, on the reverse strand, counting down.
TTTCAGCCCATCGCCAGCAGCCACTGAACCAGGGGAGTGCGAAGGCAGCTCCTGGGCACCCCTCCGGTGCCAGGTGGTCATCCATGCGCTCAGTGCAGGCAAGCCCGTCTCCTGGGAAGTGACCGTTGCGCTGGACTCCCTCCTCCTTGCCAAAGACAGCCAAGAGCCTTCCCAGCAGCAAGAGCAGAGCAAAGCCTGGGATAAGCTGCTCCACCGCTTGACGGCTGGCTCCGTCATCCGGGACAATGAGAACGTGGCCCAGAAAGAAGCCGAGCTTGAACATGGTAAGCCTACTCCCTTTCCCTGGATTGACCAGTGCCCCCAGCCATGACTCTAGTTGGCAACCAGTTGTGAGACAGCTTTCAGAAGTGGATGGTGAAAGAATGTTATGAAGCTGCTCTGAGTCCCAGTTCTGGGAAAAGAGTGGGATACAAACAAACAAACAAACAAACACATAAATAAATAAATAATATAGCCATGTTAGTCTGTAGAATCAGTATAGAGAGAGATCTTGTAGCACCTTTGAGACTCACTAAAGAAAGAAGTGGGCAACACAAGTTTTCATAGACTTAAGTCTCCTTCCTCAGATGCATTTGGTCCAATTTCTTTCTTTCAGTTAGTCTCAAAGATGCTACAAGATCTCTCTACTACATACTTGAAATTGTTGGTGTTAGGTGCCTTCAAGAGCTGCCCAAAGAGGTGGTGAGGTCTCATTCTTCAGAAAGATATCTTCAGACAGAAGCTGGACACTCCAGTGACCTGCTGGAGATGCTTTAGCTGGAGATTTTGCACGGAGCAGGAGCTTGGACTCAGTGGCCCATGAGGCCTCATCCAACTCCAGGATTCTGTGTTTCTATGACTTATGGCAACCCTGAGGTCCACCTATCTTGGGGTTCTCTTGGCAAGATTTGTTCAGAGCGGGTTTGCCTTTGCCTTCCCTTGAGGCTGAGAGAGTGTGATTTGTCCAAGGTAACTATTGGATGTCTGTGGCTGAGCCTGTTCCGGATCCTGTTCTCCAGAGTTGTAGTCAAACCACTACACCAGGCTGGCTCCTCACCTTGAAACTGATTCCTTTTTGTTTCAAAGCCTAGGTCAAATATATTTGTGAGCATGCACATTTGTGTTTACCTTTAAAGCCCTCCTGGGTCCAAGGTACCTGAGAAGCCACTTCCTCCATTGCAGACTTGCCTGCAGCCCCTTCATGATCGAAGGCCTGTTTGGGGCCTGCCTTTTTGCAGAGATACTGTTGGAGGCCACCTGACAGCGGTCCATAAGATGCACAGCAAAGCCCTGGTTGAGAAAATACTTTCCCAGGCAGATGAGCTTGGCTCCTGGATTGTTGTTCTTGCAGAACTGAAAAAAATATGTGCATAATACTTTACTAGGCTTTCAGTTATTAATAACACTCCTTGGCTGCATCCACACCGGAGAAAGAACCCAGTTTGGCACCGCTCTAAGTGTTCTGGCTCAAGGCTATGGAATTCTGGGAGTTGGAGTTTGTTGTGGGGCCTTCCTTCCTTAAGCTCTGCTCCGCTCTGGGCCCACAACAAACTCCAACTCCCAGAATTCCATAGCCTTGAGCCAGATAGAGTGAAAGTTGTGCCAAACTAGGTTATTACTCCAGTGTGGATGCAACTCTTGATTTTAGTCAGATCCCATGTTCCTGTTGTAATGCGTGCGTTTCATCTTCTTTTAGCATTATTGTTTTTACATTGCTGTATTTTATCCTTTTTTGGTTTTGTTATATGCTGCCTTGAATATTAACTGAGTGAAGAGAAAATGCAAAAACGTAGAACAGAAAATGAAATACATACATGCATTTTGGGGGGGATGGTTTTTGTGCAGGTTTCTCCCGGCGATTCCGCCTGAAGGCCCTGCAGTGCAGCAAGGCTTGCGCCACACCCTCCATCTACACCTGCGTTGTGCCTGTGGACGCTTCCACTCAGGAGACCTTGCCCTCGGCCCTTGAGGTCCGCAGCACAGGTAGGACTGCCTGGATCAGCAGTATCCCCTCCTCAGTGAAACCCCTCAATGTCCAGCATGCTGTTCCCACCAGTGTCCCAGAAGCCTCTGGAGGGAAGCCCAGGAGCGTGATGTGGGTGCCATGATGGCACTCTCCTTCTTGTGCTCCTCAGCAGCCTAGAGGGACATAACGCTTCTGCTGCTGGAGGGAATGTCAGCAGCCTCAGGGCCCTTTTACACTATACAGTTATAGCACTACAGTTCCACTTTAAATGTCATGGCAACAGCCTATGGAATCCTGGGACTTGTAGTTTAGGATGGGGCATTTAGAATCCCCAGCCAGAGATCTCTGGTGCCTCTCCAAAGATGCAGTCATGGCAGTTTAAGGTGGAATCACTGTGATATAACTGTGTAGTGTGACAGAGCCCTTATCCTCCATGAAGTTGTCTCTTCCACTTGGATGTTAGGTGACCACTGTTGCCCGCTTTGCCACGGAGCACCACGCTTTAACTAGGCACTCTGTGAAGCAGTCCTTCCTTTTCTCTGTCCTTAACCTCACTCCATTCAGCTCCAGTGGAAGACTCCTTTGAGTCATTCTCTCTTTTATGAGTGATGGAGAAAAATCTCTCTCTGGAGTTTATCACACTGGGGCAAATTTCGACATTAAAGAGAGATTAAAATGCATTTAAAGCATCCCAGAAATAAAGCGAAAATGGCGAGTAATTGCGTGAATGATCATCACATGCAATTGTGCAAATAAAGTCATAGCAGAAATACATTGTTGCTGAAATCCCAAAAGTAAAAAATATGTGCATGAATACTCCCTTATGGCCACTTTAATGGTGGGTTTTGTATGACGTCATGTGAAATCATTTCATGCAATTACATGATTTTTGGAGGATATTCACGGGATAAACTTCCGATCTCCTTCGTGTGATAAACTCCTCCATCTGCTTTCTTCATAACATGAGTCATCATATACTCTTCTTTTCCTGTTTCCCCTCACTTGCATTTTTATTCTAACCTCCTCTCACAGCTAGACTAGTTCCCGGATTAGATCCAGGATGAGTCTCTAGTAATCTGAATTTTAAATATATCTTGGAGCAGAGCAAGGTCAAGTTCCATGCGGTGGGATGGAAGTCCCTGTCCTCGCTCACGTTCCACGCCCAAACCTCCAGCGCCTCATTGCTGGTGACGGTGAGAGAGCACCCAGCTCTAGTCTTGTTGCCCAGTTCTGTTCCTTTTGCTGGATGTTCCTCCACACTCCTCCCATTGCCACTGAGGCTGAAGTCACCCAGTGGATTTCCATGGCCAAGCAGGGATTCAAGCCAAGGTCCTCCTAAGCCCCAGTCCAACGCTAAGACTGCTGCACCACGCTGGCTCTCTGCAAAAGGATATAGGAAGATGGAGTTTGCTCTGCAGCTGAATTTCCAGGTGTTTTATTTAACCCCTTTGGTGAAACGTCCTTTCTTCCAGAGGGCTTGTACGGCTACCAGCAAGGGTCCCGTTCGGTCAGCCAGCGTCACCGCAGTTACTCAGCCGGTCTGGGAAGGAGGCAAGACTCAGAGGACCTGGAGGACATCCCTGTTTCTGCAGGTAGCCTCCTCACTTAGTCAGTCCGATCTGCAAATGAAGTGGGCTTTGTAACCAAATGCACTGTTACGTTCTCATCTCTTGGCCAAGCGAGGAGACGCTCCAGGGTTTAATTTCCTTCAGACAGGAGAACACTCGAGATTTGTAGCATTGTCTTTGTAATATTTGTTTTACTTAGAAATGTGCAAACAAAGCCTAGTGGAAGTCAACAAGCGCTCCTGCTTCAGTTTCCAAGGAAATATTATCATTGTCAAGTCAAACCACTCTTGGCGATTGTTAGGTTTTGTCAACTTCAATGTATGGTGGCCCTATGAAGAGTAAGAGATTTCCACAAGACCTTGTTATTAACAGATCTTGCAAACTCAGGGCCAATCTGGTCTGTGCGCTTACTTTTACAATTTTGCTGTATAACAGAAGAAGGGGATGCTGCTTCTTTTCTCTGCCAGTCTCTCTTCTAAAGATTGCCCTTTCAGCTTTCTGGCTTCCAGGGAAGAAACAGAAGAAATGGCATTATTTCTCCCCTGAAGTTAGGAAAACTAGTTTGCTGGGAGAGGGCTTTTGACTGGAAAGGAATCAAACACTCACATCTTACCATCCTACGCTGATCAAATGCTGTAACCTCCCCTTAAGAGTTTTTACATTTTATTTTGGCCTAAAGACATACAGTATGTTCTGGGGCTAAAATTTCCTCTCTTTCCCAGCAACTGCAGCATGTAGTCATCCTGAATGCTGGGGAATTTCAGTATTATAAAAAGGGATACTCCGAAATGGTTTCAGATGTTTGTTTGAAGAGATACCCACCACACACTTCTCAATAGCTATCAGCCTCCTCCACTCCCTGCCATGCTTGGCTGCTCATGGCTCCCTCTTCTTAAAGAGGTGTGAGTTTTGCACACTCTGGTTTCGGCCAGCGATTTCTTCCTGCCTCCATCTTCCTCCACAAGAGTCTGGCTAACCTTGACATACTTTCCTTAGCAGGCTATCTGGCACCAGTACATAGTAAGTGGATGCACAGAGGTTGCAGCTAGCTAGTTCAACATGTGCACTTTTTGTATTTTAGAACGAGAAGAAATTCCTCCTTCTCCTATCAGCATCTCTTCTACTGCCCATGAAAACCAAAACTGTCCTCCTGATGGTAAGTCCGACATGTTGATGCTTGGAAGATGTTATGAGAGTATGAGGAACCTCCAGTCTGTGAGCTGGATGTGGCCCACAAGCCTCTTCTGCTCTTGTCTCGGACCAGTGGCTGGAGACTGGTGGTGTTTCCAGGAACCCAGTTCTGCTTTGCACAGTGTTTCTCAGCTCCTAACGCATGTCTCTCCATGGTCTTTCTAGGTGTTGATTCCAGTCCATCACCTGTCTCTGTGGGCTCTCAGAAGTCAATAGAGAACTTTTTGGGCTCCAGGTAACTCTTCAGAGGCTATCTTTAAGGCAGGGGAAGACAGGGAGGAGAGGTTTTTTGAGGGGGAAGGTCATTCTTTGACTAACGTGGGAAGACTCTGGTAATTAAAATCATTCTAAGACAGATAGCACTCTCAAAATTTATACACGTACTGCAAGATCCTAGATCAGCTACTTAGCTAAGTATGTTCAGTAGTAGGAACTCAGTGGGCTTTTGAGGCTCTTCAGGTCCAAATCAAAACCAAGTGGATTGATATGCCTGAAATCTGATGATTGCTGTTTTACATTGGCCTGTTAAGGGCTAGGAACCCTCTGAAGGAGGTCTGGGGAGAAGTCATCTTTCCCAGCACAGGCAGATCCAGACTTAATAACCTTTGACAGCTACATGGAACTTCCATGTACCAAAAGAGTATATCTTCAAGTATCAGTTACTATGGAAAGGCATAAGTTGGCATATGTCTACCTTCAGTTGGCCAACCTGATGACAAACTAGCCCTCCAGATATTGCTGGACTGCACCTCCCATGAACGTGGATTATTGGCTATGCTGGCAAGACTGATAGGTGTTACATTTGATGTGGCCCTCCAACTATATCTGAGAAGCCACAAATTACCTGCCTCTAACAATAGGCCTTTGGGGGTCACTGAAGTAAGGCCGTTTTTATGTCCTGGCAATTTTAATGGGGAAATCTTGGCCTACAGATTCAGCATCAGCCGGCGACGAGGGCAAGGCCTGGTACTGCGCCCACAGTGTCTGACTCCCGAAAGTGAGCTCTCGTCTTGCGACAGTGCCATCCATGACTACCTCCCACTGGTAAGGATCCCCTCTTCCCCACACCTGCAGTGCTAACACTATGCTGCTCAACCAGTGGACACGAGATGTAATTGTATCAGTTGCTGAACCCATGTGGTTCTTCTGATCAGTGTGCTTTGGGGACTGGAGCATGTGAAAGCACTTCCAAGGCTGTGATGGTAATATAAAAAGGGTAGGCAATCAGCACCTGCCATATGGGTTGGACTACAATTCCCACTATCCTTTGTCAGCATGGCTAGTGGTCTGGAATTTTGTGAATTGTCATCTAAAACACCTAGTGAGCAACCTGCCCTGCCACAACTGTGCTTTTGCCTTCTGTGGAGCCGGCATGGTGTAATGATTTGAATGTCGGAGTACAACTACTATAGGGTACAATTGCAAACTCAGCCATGAAAAACCAATGGGTGACCTTGGATGAGACACACACTCTCAGCCCCCAAACACCCTGTGATAGGTTCACCTTAGAGTCACCGTACATAGGAAACAACTTGAAGGAACACACCAACAACAGAGGCGTCTGTTCCTCAGTTTTAGTGTACTCAAGTGAATGGGAGCCATGGAAAATGCTCAGGAGCTTGTATCGGAGAGTCCCCACTGCCTGGGTTGTGAGGTAGGAACTTAACAGTAAATTTTAAAATGCCCATTTGACTTTTCTTCCATCCTCACAGATGCAGCTGCAGCAAGCCCCAGGCATGTTCCAGCTGACAGAGAGCTTTGCCGAGGTTGTTCAGATCCCCCTGGACCGCTTGCGCCGGGCCTCTCCCTACGCCTCCCACCGGGCCAGCCTCAGCCCTGCCTCCAGCACTTCTCCTTGGGCGCTGATAGCCAAGACCAGCCCAAAGCTGCCAACAAACCAATCATCCCCGGATGGCAGGGAAGAGGCCGTTGGGACAGGCAAGGAGGGGGCAATGCAACCATGCTCACCACACTCGCAAAGCACTTGCTCCGAGGTGCTGAGTGCCGCTGTGTGGGCACAGGCGGACAGCGGCCGTGGTTCGGAGACAGATGTCTGTGACCATTCCCCAGACGCCTCAGAAGCCAGCCTCAGCCTCCCGGAGATAGGCTTGGAGCCAGAAGAGGGCGACTTGGAGAGCATGAGCTGGGCCACAGCTGTGGCGCTGGCCTGGCTGGAGCATCGCTCCGCCGGGTTCTTCGTTGAGTGGGAGCTGCTAGCAGCCAAGGCCGATGCCTGGCTGCGGGTACAGCAACTGCCAGAAGGGGTAGACGTTGCTGCCCTTAAAGGGGCGGCCCGCCAACTCTTCTTGCTGCTCCGCCACTGGGATGAGAACATCAAGCTGAACATGCTGTGTTACAACCCAAACAACATGTGAAGGCAAGGAGCAGGCGGGGGGCTTTGGCTTCAAGGGTGCCAATAAAGAGGCCTTCCTTCAGAGCCAGTAGCATTGGTGTGGTCTTTTGGTCACCCCATATGTCCGCACAGGCTCTTATTTTTCCTTAAGCAACATCTGAAGACTGACTGTCAACTGCTAGACCTGGGCTGTTACAGAGAACCAGGACCATTCTGCAGCTCTGAAACTCTAACCAAATTTGTAAATTTAAAATGCAAAGATGTGTGTGTAGGGTGAGCCAGTTTCCAACTGCCTTCCATGGAAACTTAGAATTCCTTTTCAAAAAGACTGATGATGTTTACCAAATGACCAAAGCCACTTTGCCTACTGCTGGCAATCTGCTGTGTTTCAAGGGCACCATTTTTGTAAGCTAAATAGTGTCAATGGAAGTTACTGAATGGACTCCAAACAAGGTCTCTCCGAATCCTCTACAATGGGGAGGAGCAACACGAAAGAGTTCCTTAACAGACAACCCAATATAAAGCTGGCTGCATGTAGGAAGTTCAAACAGTCTGGATATAGGACATTTTTTACCATTTACTTAATATAAATATATGAAGCTGCCTTATATTGATTCAAACCAGTGCTCTGTCTCGCCCTAAAATGCCCACTCCATTTGACAACAGTTCTCAAAAGCTTTCCAAGTCCTGCCGTCCGAGAGGCCAGTAGTGAACCTGGGTTCTTTTGCATGCAAAGCATGTGTGGACCATTCTTACTCTTCAACACATTTCAGGTCAGCTCAGAGAACTTTGTGCTTTGAAAACAAAACAGTCAGCTCCATGATTCCCAAAATAACCACATTCCAGTAATAGAATATATAATTAGTAGATGAAGCCAACAGGACTGCATCCACTTACTCAGCATAAGAAATGTGGTTTTGTAGAGCTAGGTTTTTCAAAGACAGCATTGCAAACCTTTAGGGAGTAGGGAATGAACATACAAAAGACAGGAATGGTTTGCACTGAGAATAGGAAATACAACTACATCCTGCCATGAAATATTGCACTGTAGGAGTGCTCCTACTTGGAGTGCCAGCCACCCAGGCCTTCTTTCAGGATGCTCCATTCGTTTCCCTGCCACCTTCATTCCCAAAAGAAATTCAGAAATCTGTTCATGCTCGGTCCTCGCTGGGCTGTTTGGTGGCTGCCTCCATAGGAATAGTCCCTTTTTAAAAATGTATTTATGAAAACCTTCACTTCTCTAAACATGCCTATGCTTTCCTCTTGTGTCTCAAGGTCCTCTTTTGGCTAAATTCCCCCTCAGATGGTGCAGAGCCTCTTTCAGAAGAAATGATTTGCCACAAGGAAGGAAGGAAGGAAGGAAGGAAGGAAGGAAGGAAGGAAGGAAGGAAGCCCCGTCCTTAATTCCTGCTTCCATCTTATTCTACTGCACTGCACACACTGCTTTAAATTCAAATTTTATACACTGCTAAAAGGGTTTGTTCACTTTTTAAAGCTGAACTTTTTGAGTTACTGCAACCTGAAGCAAAGAAACAACTGTAGCCACGAGATAAAAGAGGCCTTCGCTGTTTTTATTGAAAGGGTCCACCATTATCATGGGTGGGTATCTACTCTTTCTCTCTTACCCTCCAGTCAAAACAGACCATTTGGGGGCAGATGGCAGCGTCTTCACCTGAGCAAAAGGTTCCAGAAGGTTCTGGAAATTGACCTTCCGCAGCTTTCCCAGAGTAATGTTCAACCCGGGCACAGGCGACCTGGTTTGGGCTCTCAGTGTCGGAGGCAATTCCTGTCCAGTTCTTACTTTGCCTTTTTCGCAGGCTGTTTTTCTTCCTGGGGATCTGGGGAGGATGCTGTCTCATACCAGAGTTGCAGAAGGATGATGCTGTGGCACACATGGAGGGAGGCTGAGCTGTAAACTGTCGAGGGATAGGTGTTCCAGGAGAGCTCAATCAGGCCCAGGATAAGCACCCTGAAGCAAAAGGAAGAGAAGCAGCCCAGGGGACCCTTAGCTTCTTGGCAGCGATCACTCAGGCAACCAATGTCAGACTATGCAAAGATGCATTTGCTAAACAAGTGGGGTTCCCTCCCTGCTTCCCCACTTGGAGGAGACACAAACTCTTAAAAATACAGGCAGCTTTTGGATCCAGAACTTTCTCTTTTATTCACCCTCAAGTTGTGCTTCACACCGGCTGTCTCCATGTTTAGATGGATTTTCTGCAAGCAACCTTTTGCATATATAGACCATGTAGTGTAGCAACTTGTGTCTTTAGTTCCGCGTTTATATATTTTGTAAACTGTTTCTCTCCTCCTGCCCTTTCCTTTTAATAACTCACACCATGTGAACTGGGTTGTCGCTTTCTGCGTTTCTGATGTTTCATTACCCGCTGGCTTTACTGAATACAATCTACTCTCAACTGTGTGTATGCAAATCTGTAACCCAGGATACACTCCACACATTGTGATGGAGTGGAATGTAATCCCTGAAAATTTATGCCAGAATCATTGATTTTTGGGAAGCTTCAAGTCATTCACAATTTATGGCAACCCTATCATGGAGTTTTCTTGGCATGAATTGTTCAGAAGGAACTTGCCCTTGCCTCCCTCTGAGGCTGAGAGAATGTGACTTGCCTAAAGTCACTCTGGGTTTTCATAATAAATTAATTCTGTCTTTATGGTGCCACAAAACACTTGGATCATTCACTTAAATCCATTGCTTTGTGTTGTTATTTGCTGTCAAATCAGTGTCTACTTCTGGCAACTCTATGAAGGAGAGACTCCAGGTGCCTGGCCATCAACTGCCCGGCTCAGTTTTACTGACAACAAGATTTAAAAACTCATTCTTACTTCTCATAAATTATATACCAGGGATCTTTCTAGGCTGCAAATAGTTCCTGAAACGGTACAGCAGCTGTTGAATCTTTAAGGTGTATGTGGGGTATCCTCTTTATCCAGGCTTTTGCTATTAATTTTATTTGATGTTAGTTTTTCATTCTCTCCATTTGATTGTTTTGATTTGGCTGTTGGGACTGCTTTAATAAGAATAAAATTGTTTTAAATGCAGTTTAAAGGCATGTTGTTATCCCTGGATTTTTCTTTTTCTTTTGTGATCCTGTGAGCCTTCATTGTAAAGACGTCCATTTAGGTTTTAAAAAGCAAATGTGCAAATATTTCAGGAAGTAAGTAGTTGTGCATCTAGAAATCCCCTTTGTTTGGAAGAAGGGAAGCTCTGAATGCAACTCAGGAGTTCCTGCAGAAGTGTAACTGAGGAGAGAGGGAGCAAAAGGTCTCCCAATAAGAACTGTGCCTTCCCCCATTATATTGTCCTTCAATCCTCACATTTCTAGCATTGCAAAGAATGAGACACTAAAAACCATTCACATCTAGAACTGCTTGGAAGCTGCCTGTCCTTTTCCTTTGGATGCCTAAACAGTATTTCTAAATGCTCAAATGACATTTGCTCACCTAGAAATTTGGGGATTGAATGAAAAATTCATGGTGGGGAGCATAGAACTCTTATGGGGGGGGTGTCTTGATTTTCTGCCTGGAAACAGTGATATGATAAGAGAGGTTATAAATACTGAAAATAAGTAGATAAATGATCATTTATGCCTAATTATAATTCCACAAGCTATATCCACCTGCGCTGCAGCTCACAATGAGATCTTTCTACATAATACATAAACTGGGCTGTAGGAGTTAAATCAGCACATGGCTAGCATGTGAGAATGGACCCTTGCCTCTGTGGCCCAAAGGTACATACCTTAGCAGGTGGGCAAGCTTCTTGGGAGGTGTACACCAGAGCAGGTAGGGCAAAGTGTGGAAATACCAGACGTAGAACTGATAGTGCAAGGAGCGGCTGAAGCAAATGCCGATGAAGTTGGAAGTGAAGAGAGCAAAGACTACCTGTGGCCTTCAGTTAAGGTAAGCTCATACCATGCAGAGGTCAGAAGACATCTTTGTTAACAGTGCTGAGATGAATGCTAGGCTGGCGTCAGCCCTTCCCATTCCAACCCTAAAACCAAGAAGGCTTCAAGATGTTGTCCCCCATCTCTGACGAAAGGATATGATTGGCTGAGAGTGGCTGGGCAGGGGTCTTCCTCTCTGCCGGATCTTTCAGCAGCGACAGGATGCTTTCATCCGATCTACAAGAAGGATAGCAAAGGGAAGCAGAGCTGATTTGAGCCATAAAGAAATATGTCCTTAGGATATCTCATCAAGAAGCTCCTGTTTTATTGACTGTCCCCAGCAGGAGATGAAATTCTGGATAATGTCAACCTGTACCTCAACACTGGACACTCAGGCTCAAGCTTTGTATGTGACTGTTTCCCACTTCCTCTCCAGACTCCCCAATTTGGAGTCATGAAGGAATCCTCTTCTGCTTATACTATCTAGCAGTCCTAAGGCCTTTGTGCTTTCCACTGGAACTGCTCTAGTAGATGGTATTTGCACTGCAAGTTTAAAGGAGATGATTGCATAAACCATCTTCCTCCAACCTGGTGCCCGCCAGATGTTCTGGATTAAAAACCCCACAATTCCTGACCACTAGCCATGCTGGCTAGGCCTGATGGGAGCTACAGTTGAAAACATCTGGAGGGCACCAGCATGGAGAAATCTGCCATAAACCTGTTTCTTTACCATGTAAAATTTATGAACTTTTACATTATTCTTCCTTAGATATTCCACATCATGTTTGTTCTTGAACCATCTGACACAGAGTGATTGAAAAGACATCCAACACAGAGGATAGGTCCACCAATACCTTGGCTATAGTAGCTCAATGAGATCTCCAGAGCAATATCTCTGAAAGCCAGAAAAAAGGTCTTTGTACTCTACACCAGTGGTCCCCAAACTGTGCCCTTTAAGAGAGTTTGGACTGCAGCTCCCAGAAGCCACAGCCACATTGGCCAATAGTCTGGAATTCTGAGAGATGAAGTCCAACATCCCTTGAAGAACACAGTTTGGGGACCACTGCTCTACATGGACATTGCCTGCGCAACCATATGGGAACCAAGATGCTGGACTGTATAGAAGTCTGATTGGGTTCTTCTGACCTTTGTGGGGAAGGTGGGCTCTCAACCCTAGACTTCCTGCTCCAACCCCAACATCTTACATACTACACTAAGCTGACTCTCAGTCAAAGCAGTTACAGTGAAACACAATCCTTTCTGGGATAGGAAGAAGCAAAGACGGATGGCTCCCCAAGGATGCAGAACACCAGGAAGCGAGTCTTAAGACCAATCCCACAAATCCCAAAGGCAAACTCTATCATTAAACCACAGAGTTGGTTTAAAGTTAAAAGTGTAATTAATAAGTTAGTAAGCTAATAATATGTGCCAAAGTCTCATTCATCCATCTTTTCTTGCACTGAACATTGCGGTTTATCAGTACTGGAATGGCCCATGCTAACTCCATGGCTGTGTAGCCTCTCCCTCTCTTTCTGAGGCAAAGTGGAAGACCTGAATTAGAGACTTGTGCCCCTTCTGTATTTCTTTCTCTTAAGCACACGCACGATCCCTCACCTGTGCCACCTGTTGAGTGCAAAGAGCCCTAGGGCGGTCAAGTGGGCAACCAGCAGTGCCAGGTGGAAGGCCCGGTGCTGGAAAACCTCTTCCGGCAAGAATCTCCAATTCACTGTCCACTTGAAGAGAAACTGGCGACCCAGGTCAAAGGAGCGGGTCAGGTACCCAATGGGGTTTGCCACCAAGAAGGGCAATCCCAGAACCACCTATAAGAAAGACCAGGACTTTTAATGCAAACATGGTAATGACTGTTCAGCATCCTGAGCGGTGAGAGTGAAAGCGCTGTATGGGAAACATCATGGAGGAAACAGCCCAAGTAGACATACAGCTGAGTTCTAGATAGATAGGACTCAGCCCAAGCACAACTCAACAGAACTGGAAGGCTTTGGTTGGAGGACAGGAGTTTACATGCCATGTTTTTGCTTGCAACGTTGCCCATCTGCAAGAAATGCCTGTTCCACAACTAAGGGGAACTAGTTCAATTTCATTTCATTTCCACCAAATCCTGGCTAGAAAGCACACGGAAACATAGAAGCTAAGGTCACTATGAGAAGCTTCCCTTATGTCAAAGTCTAACTAGGAGCACTACTGATGAAAACTTACCGCCAATTCCACCCAATGCAAAATATACCAGGTTGAAGCTGGGGGTGCCATTAGGGCAACACAAGACTGTAGGCAGACATATCAAGATCATTTCATGCGCTCTGCTGTGCATTCGTCCAGAAAAGATGTATTATTTTTAGCACTACTACCAGAGAGCAGGATGTATTGTTGCAATGCTAGGCATGCAAGCCACAAACCCATTTTGCTGCTTGAAGATTATGAAAGTTGTGATGCAATGCAGCTGCAAAGAAAACGTGTGCGAGCCCCTCCTTACTACATCCACCTAACATCGCCTTTCTGTCTTTGGGATCATCTGTGCTGCAACTCATCTTTTCCTTGTCCCTGTTTACGAAACCTGTTGCATTCGTTTTTGGCAAGGCTACTCTTCATTGTTTGCAGGCCTGTAACTGAACCTTTTGTGTTCACAGCAAAAAGCTTTTCTCTTGCAAAAAAAGGTCCTTCTTCCAAGCTTTGCCAAGGCAAACTGTCTTCTCCCATCCTTGCTGGGGGAGCAATTTTCTTGCTCCCATCTTCATAAATCATGCTTTCGCCTCCATTTTGGACACAAAATACCAGGGAGAAATACAAATCCCCATATTTGTTTTGAGCAGATAAGCATTATTCCATGAGCAGTATGCAACTGTTACATGCGGAAAAGCTCATGCAATGATGTCCAACTGCATAAAAGCTCTTGCGTATTTGGGGGAAAGGCAGGATATATCAATCCAGTGCATTTTAAAAAGCACCAAATTGTATACTATTGATGCACATCGCTGCCTTCTGTGAAGTCACACCGTTTGTATGTCTTTCCAAATATTTCCTGGTCCAACTAAAAGTTACCTTTCTAAGATATACCCCCTTTAAAAAATACTTTTAAAATTATTGTTAAATAATAGATCAACTATCTCATCCTGGCATAAAAAGAAAGAAAAGAGAAAAATACCTCACATACATTCTTAAGATTAGTAGTTTTCTAAAAAGTGACCACATCAGATGTACAAACCACAATGTGCCCAGCATTTCTCATCAGAGTTTTTCTTGACAAAGTCAAAATATGGAAACTAAGTACCATATAAATTAATTAAAACATTTAAGTTTTTAAATCACCTTTATGGTTCTGTTAGTTTCTCCACTAAAGGAAATATTCTAGATACGCATACACTCCTGAATTAATGACAATCCTTTAAGATCTTTCCATAGTGAGGCAATTTCTAATCTTGCTACCGACACAAAAATATAGTAAGATCTTTATGTAAGAGTTGTTTATGGCCTTACTCTCATCTCTTACCTCCAGGCTATAATCCCTATCACTTGAAGAACTTTCATAGGGTTAACAAGCTTGAGAGAAAGATTTGGAACTGGACATATAAAACACAACATTTGGTTCTCGATGTTGACTAAAGCTCCATTTAAATCTGTAACTTGTGAACAATGTCTAAAAACCATTCAGAGATGGTACCTTACAACTGTACATTTAAGTTATGGTAACGCTGATTTGAAGGGCACATAAAGAGGTTGGCACATGTATTCAACTTTGGTAGAAATGCCCAGATGCAGCAAAATTTTGGTGAGATGTTTTCTCTGTAATCAGTAAAATCATGGACCAAACAGTATTTAGAGAGATCTTGTAGCACTCTTGAGACTAACTGAAAGAAAGAAGTTGCCAAAATGAGCTTTCGAGGACTTAATCCTACTTCCTCAGATACAATTGCTCAGATGACTACTTCCTCAAATGCATCTGAGGAAATAGACTTAAGTCTAGGAAAGCTCATGCTGCCAACTTCTTTCTTTCAGTTAGTCTCAAAGGTGCTTCAAGATCTCTATCTGTATGGATTTTACAGACTAACATGGCTGTATCTTTGAATTCATGGACCAAACAGCTCCTGTTTCACCAGCAATTTGTTTTTTATCCCTTTTTCTCAAAGATTCCTTGCAAATCTTTTTGCTGGAGATGCCATGAATTGAAGCATGGCCTATCTGATCCCAGAGCAAGTGGTCTACCTCTGAGCCGCCCTTCTCCTTACCTGCAAGACTGCACAGATGGCAAGCTTGGGAATAGCACGAAGCAGGCCAAAGCGCCACAGGAGGAGGTAAAGGAGACCTGGCGCAAAGAGCAGAATATTCATTTTCACAGACACAGCCAGGCTGGAGAAGGAGGAGGAGGAGGAGGAGGAGGAGGAGACAACAGAGGTTCATTGGTGCCTGAATAAAGACTGGTGCCCGCACGCCTTGTCTGCTACTATTGCTTTTTAACACTGGTGACAACTTAACACCACACATTGGCCAAGATGCTGCGTTTGTGCATTGCTCTGCACATGTACTCCTGCATCTACCAATCACTCAGAGGCTGCCAGTCCTTAGGAGGATTCTCTCTTACCGGGGGAAGGAGAGACAATTGAAACCACAGAGAAGCAGCTGGTCTCAGCTCAGTTGTGGGGAGAAATGACTCTCAGTGGAGTGCTCCCATCTTTTCCTTCCTCCAGGAGCTGAGAGCAACCAGATCTTCAAGCCCTGAACCACCTCCCGCTTCTCCCTCTGATAAGAAGGAAAAGCAGCAGACCCTCCTGGGGTGGGAGAGCTGGTGAGAAAGGGAGGGTTTTGGACAGAGCACCAGGGCAACGGAATAGCCCTCTGTGCCCTGTCCAAAAGGGGAGTTGCACATGTGTAAGTCACTACCAGGATGCCAATCAAAGTGTTAAACAAAACAGAAGCAATTCTGTCTCCCAGAATGGTTTTACAATCTGCTCTGGATAAACAAGCCTGCAGCTAGATTAAAAAACAAAGAAATGAGAAATTAGTGCTGGGGATGGGCTTAAAGAGAGACTGTGGCTGTATCAGCACAACAGAAACAATCCAGTTTGTCAGCACTTTAATTCCCATAGCTCCATGCTATGGAATCCTGGGAATTGTAGTTTGTTGTGGCACCAGAACTCTCTGACAGAGAAGGCTAAATGTCTCACAAAACTACAGTTCCCAGAATTCCCTAGCATTGAGCCAGGGAAATTAAAGCAGTCCCAAACTGGATTATTTCTGCAGTGTATTTTCGACCAGAGACAGCAAAGTAAGATGAACTGTGAGTTTAGATCTGGAAAGGTTGTGCCAAGGAAATGGGTCCTAAGGGAGGATTTCAAGGGAGTGAGGGAGAAAGCCTTGTTAACAGAGTAAGTTAGACAGAGGTGCAAACAAGCTGAGGATTTGTTGTTGTTCAGGGCCTTCAACTCATTTCTGATTTATGGCGAAACTAAAGCAAACCTATCATGGGGTTTCCTTGGCAAGATTTGTTGAGAGCAGTTATGCTATTGCTTTCCTGAGGCTGAGAGAGTCTGATTTACACAAGGTCACCTAGTGGGTTTTCTTGGCTAAGCCATGGCACTCAAACTACTATGCCATGCTGGCTCAATAAGGGGTACTTACCAATGCATGATATGACCCTAATAGAATAAATATATATAAATAAAGATGGTGCTGGGACTCTTTATGACAAGTCTTAGCTGTATAACTTTACACATACATAGCTACATAGTAGAAGCACTATGGAACCCGCCTAGTGTATTATGAAGATGTGTATTAAAACATTGGCAAGCATAGCCCAATGTGCATTTTGGTCTTTTGATGCACATGGGCAGTTTTTAGTGGGTGTCCTGATGCCTAAATGGTCACTTCACTGCCTCCCTTAGATAACTAATGTCATGGTCACCTGCTGCTGAATATGGATGTTGCAAAATTCCTCAGTTCTATTTCCCACAGAAGTACACCTGCTTATGCACACCTAAATCCCATGCCCAGTTCCAGCTGACAATTACGATGATGATGATGATGATGATGATGATGATGATGATGATGATGATGATGATGTTAATAATACCTGAAGCAGAAGCATCCCCAGGACCATTGCTCCTCCAGGAAGAGGTTGACCGCCAGAAAGAGGATTGCCATGGCAACCGGGTCGTTGAAGAGGCGCAGGACAAAGATGGAGTGGATGCGATAGGAGGCGCAGCACATGAAGAAGAAAACGTAGGGAGGGACCTGCCACAGAGGTGCCAAAGGATAAATCTCACATCGCCTACTAGTGCAGTCACAATGGCAAATGTCTCAACTAGTTTACAAGTGGGTACTTGTAACAACATTTATCACCCCTGTTTCTTGCTGCTATGGAAGGGGCAGCACTATGGCCCCTCTCAAAGGTGGTGGGCAGCTGTGCCAGTGAAGGATCCCAGTCTGTTCAGCCACTGCAAATGCAACTCTGCTCTTCTTTAATGGACACAGTTCTAGCAGAAAATGCAAACATGGTCCTGTATAACCATGAACTTCTTGTTTCCCTTGCCATGAGAGATGAACTGAAAACGTGTAGCCAGAACCTCCTTTCAAATATACAAAAGTGGAGCCATAGAAACCTTAAGAATGAATGCACTGAGGATTAGATAAATGTCTGAATAACACCTACATTTGCAGAATCAAATTAGATTGGCTCTTCCTTAAGATAAAGGCCTGTTCTTTTGGTCTTTTTAAAATTATTATTAATATGTAACATGACACATACACTGAAGGCTCTCTACAGAACACAGCAGGATCTCAGCAATGCCAGCTCCTAGAATTCCTGCCCCTCCATTCCCATGCAAGGCCCTTAGCTTTGTGGCTTCCAGGTTACACAAGTTGCATGTGGGACAAATGTGCTGGCACTGAGTTTCTTATCTACAATGTGAAAAGGAATCTTAAGCCCTTCTGTGACATTGTGTAGCAGCTACTGACCTTATCGGTTCGGTTGTAGATACGGAAGACTAGCAACAGTGTAGTGAGGTAAAGGGCAGCAAAGAGGTACTGGGCCAGGCGGATGTTGGTGCCGCGATCCGTAACGTAATACAGGCCCAGGAAAATGTAAACAAAGCCAGCAGGGTACCTGCAGAAAGAGAGGGAAAGGATGAGAGAACCAAAGGTGAAGTGGAATCATAGAGCTGGAAGGGATCCCAAGGGTCCAACCCCATTCTGCCCTGCAGGAATACACAATCCAAGCATTTCTGAGAGATGGCGATCCAGCCACTGTTTCAAAGTCTCCAAAGAAGGAGACTCTACCACCATTTGAGGCAGCAGCGTCTTCCACTGTCCATAGTCCAGCATGAGATGGAGCCAACCAAGCTCTCCCATGCCCACGAAGCCACTGGTACTTACACAAGGGGCCCCGTGTCTCCCTTCAGTTGCATATAATCCAGGGTCCCATTGACAACACCCTCCACTTCGTCCATGTAGGCTTTCCAGTCAATCTCTGTATCTATGGGAAAGCACAGGAAAAGAGGAATATACGCTTAGTTTGGCTGAGGATTGAGCTTAACAGGAGAGCTCTAACATCATCTGACATAACAACAAACCACACAAAGGTGCGTTTGGTGATTGCTCTTTTTCTTGACATCTTGCTAATACCTGATTCTAAGTTTGGAAGGCTTTCAGTTAATGGGAGGACAGTTGAAGGACATTTCTCTGATGCTTCTAATTTATGATTTTCAGTGAAAAACGTTACTGGAGGCCTTGAGCCCAGAAACCCAGACGCTCTCGGACTCAAAGGCAATGGCAAACCCTCTCTGAGGAAAGTCAAGCCCAAGGTTTTCACGGCCGGCATCCATAGTTTTGGGTGGCTTTTTCGGGCTGTGAGGCCATGTTCTAGAAGACCCACACATCTAGAAAACATTGGAGAATACCTCTCTGAGGAAACTTGCCCAGAAAACCCTGTGATAGGATAGCCTTTGGGTTGCCATAAATTGGAAACAACTTCAAGGCGCACAGCAACAACAAGGCAGAAGGCAAAATGAAAAGAGGGATGGATAGACCTGGGCAGAGCGGTTGAGGATGGAGGGGCTGCTTGGAGGTATCTCCTTCATGGGATCACCGTGAGTCAAAGCTGACTCGAAATCCTGACCCTTGCTTCCCCATTTCCCTCGGAGTGTAGTAGAGTCTCCCTCCTTGGAGGTCTTTAAACAGAGGCTGGATGGCCATCTGTCAAAATGGGGGTGCTTTGATTGAGATTTCCTGCATGGCAGAATGAAGTTGCACTGGATGGCCCTTCTTGGGGTGGTCTCTTCCAACTCTTTGATTCTGTCATCTGGGACCCTCCCCACAAGATGCCCATAAGAAACCATTTTCCATTTGGGGAGGAAGGTGGGATAGAGGCATAACAAGCAAACAACCAGACCTTAGAAACACTGGGGTAGAGTTTATGGTAGGAGGTTAGCTACCCCAAACCGTTTCCCATCCCAAATAATTGGGATACCCATGGCAGCAATCCCTCCAGGTTGAAAACGCTGCTGTGAATGCCAGGTCAGTGAATGGCAAGACGGCTGCCAACCAGGACTTGTTCCTAGATGGACAAGCTGACCTGGCCTGTGTCACAGAGACCGGATTGGAGGGGGTTAGTCTCTCTCCGCCGTGCCTTAGGCTCTCCATACAATGGAAACGGGGTGAAGGCACACAGCCACAGGGCCAGGGCAAGTCACACTCTCTCAGCCTCAGAGGATGGCAATGGTGATCCTGCTCTGGACAAGAAAACCAGAACATACCGGAGCAAATGACAGTGCTTGCCCATAGGGAAACATTGGGCATCCCTTGCCATAGGGGAACATGGGAGAAGACTTCCTTATAGACTGAGAAACAATGCAGAATCCTTGTCCCTAGAGAAACACTGGGACTTCATAGGGGAATATTTGCCCATAGGGAACCACTGGGACTTCCTTTCCCACTGGGATAGACTGGGGAAGACTTGTCCATAGAGAAAGAGTCCCTTGCCATAGGGAAGCCTTGGGGATTCCCTTCCTATAGAGATACATAAGGAGAGACATTAGGCATTCCTTTCCCGTGGGGACACATTGGGAACATTTGCCTGCCAGGAGTCATTGGGGAAGACCTGTCCCTAGGGACCGACTGGGAGCTCCTTGCCCATAGGGCCTCCCTGGGGAAGAAGGCTTGCCTATCGGGTCCGTAGGGCCTCCTTGGGGATCTCCTTCCCTTCCGCTGCCCGAAGGGACTCACAGGGGACCCTCTGGATGACCCAGTGGGAGACGCCGACTTCGGCCAGGCAGAGGCAGGCGGCCACCAGCGGCGTGTAGCGGGGCTCCAGCAGCACCAGGCCCTTCTCCTGCCAGGCGCGCCGGAGGGCCTCCTGCCCGGGATGGCAGCGGGGGCGCCGCGGAGCAGGGCTGGCGGCAGCGGGGCCCAGCCCCAGGGAGCCCTTCCTCCTCGACCAGGGGCCCGGAGCCATCTCGCCCGAGGAGCCTCGGACAGCAGGGCAACCGGCAAAGCGCTCCCCGCCGCCAGGCAGGCCCCGCCAAGGCACTTCCGGCCGCTTCTGACAGGCGGCGCAACAGGCAAAGCGCTCCCCCGCTGCTGCCACGCAGGCCCCGAGAAAGACAGTTCCGGCCTTCACTTCCGGCCGCTTCTGACAGGCGGCGCAACAGGCAAAGCGCTCCCCCGCTGCTGCGACGCAGGCCCCCCAAGGCAGTTCCGGCCCTGACCGCGGGGGAGCGCTTTGGCGGTTGCACCTCCTGTCAGAAACGGGGCCTCAGGCAGAAGCCAAGGGGAAATGGCGCCTCCTCTCCCTGAGGAGATCCCCACACGCCACACTCGCCCACAGTGCCGCCATTACTCCGCTTTATACTGCTCCTTAGACATCCTGGGGTTTTGTGCTTCATTGAGGGGCCACTTAGTACCCTCCTCAGCCTGGGCGCTCTTGGCTTCACTGGACTACAAGACCCAGAATGCCTCAGGAGCATTAAAAACTGGAATCCTGGAGTTGGAAGAGACCCCAAGAAGGGCCCTGATCCAGTCCAACCCCCTTCTTCTGCCATGCAGGAATTCACAATCAAAGCACCCCATTGACAGAGGGGCCCCAGCCGCTGTTTAAACACCTCTAAGGAAGGAGACACCACCAAAATCTCCGAAAGAGTCTCAGGAGCTTCCTCCTAATGTTCAGGTGGAATCTCTTTTCCTGCAGCTTGCATCCATTGCTCCATTGGGTCCTGTTCTCTGGAGCAGCAGAAAACAAGCTTGCTCCCTCCTCAATATGACATCCTTTCAAATATTTAAACAGGGCTATCATATCACCTCTTAACCTTCTCTTCTCCAGGCTAAACATCCCCAGCTCCCTGAGTCGTTCCTCAGAGGGCTTCATGGTCTCCAGACCCTTCACCATTTAGCCCTCCTTTGGACATGCTCCATTTTCTCAACATCCTTGTTAAATTGTGGCGCCCAGAACTGGAGACAATATTATTCCAGGTGGGGCCTGACCAGAGCAGAACAGAGTGGCACTATTACTTCTCTTGATCTAGACACTATACTTCTATTGATGCAGCCTAAAATAGCATTGGCCTTTTTAGCTGCCGCATCACACTGTTCACTCATGTTCAACTTGTGGTCTACTTGGACTCCTAGATCCCTTTCACACGTAGTTTCATTCAGCCATGTGTCCCCCATAATCCTATATCTGTGCATTTTATTTTTCCGCCCTAAGTGCAATACCTTACATTTCTCCGTGTTGAATTTCATTTTGTTAGCTTTGGCCCAGCTTTCTAGTCTATTCAGGTCATTTTGGATCTTGATCCTGTCCTCTGGAGTATTAGCTATTCCTCCTAATAATAATAATAATAATAATAATAATAATGTGTTTATATACCGCTATTCCAGATTAGATCACAGCGGTGTACAGCAAAAAGTGATACAATATAAAAACCCGACATAACACGTATTACCGACAAAATAGTAACAACGTCCCATTAGAAGTTACAAACTATAAAACTTACAGATAATTTGGTGTCATCTGCAAATTTGATAAGTATGCCCCCAATTTTGTCCTCCAAGTCATTGATAAAGATGTGGAATCATGCAGTCTTATAAGAGACCCTCCAAGGCTCAGTGCTATGGATTACTATGCCTCTGACTCCCTGCTTGGCCATGGACTCTCGGTCGCACTCTCTCAGCCTCAGAGAGGAGCAAGGCCAAACCCGCCTCTGAAGAAACCTTTATCATTATTTCATGTTCTTATACAGTATCCCGCCTCTCTTCCAATATGGAGACTCCAGGCAGCGAACAACAAATACAAAACAATACAATATTTAAAAAAGATAGCACCAGTACAACAATATTAAAATATATAAAGGTAACATTTAAAAACCCATTAAACTATTGCCAAGGAAACCCCGTGATAGCCTTGCTTCAGGTTCAAAAAGTAAACCCACTTGGGTAAGTCACACTCTCTCAGCCTCTGATTATTATTATTATTATTATTATTATTTATATAGCGCTGTAGATTTGCACAGCGCTGTACATAAAAACAACAAATATAAAAGAGTAAACCTGCCTATGGCGTACAATCTAAGAAATGACAGGATAATACATATAAAGTACATAGCAATACAGGAAATGGTTCGATAAAACAGGCACCAAAAGATCATCAAATAGCAAGCGACAATTATGCAATGCCTGGGAAGGCTTCTCTGAACAGGATGGTCTTCAACTCAGTTTTGAAGCTGGTTAAAGAAGTGATCAGGGCCCTTGTGTCTCGCGGGGGAAGAAGGTTCCAGGAGTGAGGGGCAGCAAGTGAAAAGGGGTGAATCCGAGATGGGGCAGAGGAAATCCTGGGCTGAGACAGTAGACCTTGACTACCAGAACGGAGGGAACAACGGAGTGGGAAGGTGAGGAGAAAGAAGGTCTGATAAGTAAGGAGGGGCCAGTGCATGGAGGGCTTTGAATGTCGACAGCAGGAGCTTATACTGAATGCGGAAAGGGAGAGGGAGCCAGTGAAGGGATGCCAAGACAGGAGAGATGTGGTCAGAGCGGGGGGTGGAAGTGATCATGCATGCAGCTGAATGCTGGACAGAGATTAAAGGACGGAGGTGAGAAAGAAGAAGCCCAGCCAGGAGGACGTTACAGTAATCTAGTCGTGAGATCACTAAGGCATGGACCAGGATCTTGGCAGTAGAGGCGGAGAGATATGGTCAGATTTTGGCAATGTTGTATAAGAAGAATCTAGAAGCCTTGGCTGTGGTCTGGATCTGAGGGATACACGACAGAGAAGAATCAAAGATGAAACCAAGACTGTGGGCTTGCTGGACTGGTTGAATGGAAATCTTGTCCACAGAGACAGAAAAGGAGTGTTGAAGGGTGGGCTTAGGAGGAAAGACAAGAAGCTCCGTCTTGGACATGTTGAGCTTCCAACGCCGATGGCGCATCCACTGCGAGACAGCTGTGAGGGAAGACGAAACTTGCTGTTCAAGCCTTGGAGAAAGGTCAGGGGTGGAAAGATACAGCTGGGTGTCATCGGCATACAGATGGTAGGAAAAGCCAAAAGAGCTGATGAGTTTTCCTAAGGACAGTGTGTAGAGAGAAAACAGAAGGGGACCCAGAACAGAGCCCTGGGGAACTCCAACAGAGAAGGGAACAGGAGAAGAAGTCTGGCCCCCTGCAAGACAAGTAAGATCTAAACCAGTCGAGAACAGAGTCTGAGAACCTAAGGTCAGAAAGTATGTCAATTAGGAGACAGTGATCAACAGTGTCAAAGGCTGCAGACAGATCAAGAAGGATGAGAACAGAGTAAAGGCCATTAGCCTTGGCCTGTAAAAGGTCATTGGAGATCTTAGTGAGAGCTGTCTCTGTGGAATGCCTTGGGCGGAAACCAGACTGAAAGGGATCGAGAATGGAGTTGGCTTCAAGAAACTCAAGACAGCGAGAATAAACAACCTGTTCCAAAACCTTAGAAAGAGAAGAAGAGAAATTGGACGATAGCTAGACAGAGAAGAGGGGTCAAGAGAAGGTTTTTTCAGAATTGGGGAAATGAGAGCATGTTTGAAGTCTCCATCTGTAGAAATAATCCAAGTTGGCCCCACTTTAATTGCAATGACTATGGAATCCTGGGGACTGTAGTTCTGTGAGACACTGGGCCTAATCTGTCAGAAGCCGCTCTGGTGTCAGAGCAAACTACATATCCCAGGGTTCCCTCTCTTGCATGGAACCAGGGCAGTGAGAGTGGGACTGTTATCCAAGGTTCTTTTCATTTCTTGTTTGAATCAATATGTATTCTGTTTGTTTTGTGCGCCAAAGGCGTGCATGTATTTTATCCCTTTTAACTGATTGTATGTAGAGGGCTGAATAGTAATGAGAATGATCAGAATAGCCCTCAGGGCCTACGTTTCCCGGGGGACCCTTTTCGCCCGCGCACCGCCTCCTCCTCCTCCCGGAAGCGGGGGCCGGAAGTTGCACGTGGTTTGCTGCGGGGCCCAGGCGCCACGTGGGCGGCCCAGAGGGATGGCGCTGCCGGCTTCGAACGCCTCCTACGGGGAGCGGGCCTTCTGGGAGGCTCGGTACGCGGCGGTCGAGGAGGAAGGCAGGGCCCCGCCGCCGGGCGAGTGGTTCGGGGGCCTGGAGCGCTTCGGGGGCCTGCTGAAGGCGGAGCTGAGGCCGGGGGACCGCCTCCTCGTCTTGGGTGGGTCAGCCCCCGTCCTCCTCTCCCCGGACGCGCCCTGCATTCCAAGGCCTTCTCTCCAAGAAGAAGTCCAAAGCCGGGCCTCCTTTCAGGGTGACCAGGCGCGTCCTCTTTTCCCCGGACGCGTCCTACATCCCATCGCCGCCTCCTCCTCCCCAGGAGGCCTTCCGAAATATTCTCCATTCAGGGTAGCCTGCAATAGCCTCCTTTTCCCGGACGCGTCCTCCTTTTCATCCCCTTCTCTCAAAGAGGAATTCCAAAATGGCCTCCATTCAGGGTAGCCAGAAGCGCCCTCCTTTTCCCGGACGCGTCCTCCATTTGGAGCTTCTGTCCAGGAGGCCTTGGAGCAGGGCTGAGGCTGCCTCTCCTCTGCGGAGATGCTTTGGGGCCCAGGACCCTCCCCGCCCCCGAAGCAGGCTGCCTCCTCCGCACTCTTTGGCCCGGAGGAGGAGGAGAGCCCTGCGGCTCAGGCAGCCTTTCAAGGGGCCTCACCTTGAGCAGGGAAGGAGCTTGCTTTCTGCTGCTCCAGAGAATGAATGGCACCCAATGGAGCAATGGATTGGAGAGAAAGGAAAAGAGGTTCCAGCTCAACATGAGGAGGACCTTCCTGGGAGTAAGGGAGTGGAACACAATGGAGAGTGACAGAGTCCCAGGGCATGCTTTGTTGGAGAGTTCCTGCATGGCAGAAGAAAGGGCTGGGGCTGGATCAGGGCCCTTTGGGGGGTCTCTTCCAACTCTAGGATTCTACATCTCTCAAGCCCCATCAGATCCCATCGGATCTTGGAAGCTAAGCAAGGCCAGCCCTAATTTGTGCTTGGATGGGAGACCCCCGCTGAATCCCCTGGGCAAGATAGCGCCTGCATTTCAGAAGAAGGAACTGGCAGAAGCCCCTCTGAGTATTCCTCACCTAACAAAACACGATCAAATTCATGGGGTCACCCCAAGCCGACAGACAGCTGGAAGCACTTGAATACGGACGCATAGGGTGCGCCTGCACTAGAGAAACAGTCCAGTTTGACACCACTTGAACTGCCAGGGCTCCATGCTATACAATCCCGGGATTTGTAGTTTTGTCAGGCACCAGGGCTCTTGGGGAAAGAAGGCTGAAGACCTTGTCAAACTACATAGGATGGCGCTACAGCACTTAAAGCGCTGCCAGACTGCTTTATTGTTTACCTTAGAACAGATGCAGCAAGAGAGGCCAAGGGAGCCGTGGGACTCATTGAACCTTAAAACTAAAATGGAAACGCAAGCAGTGTTTCGTGATCAGATCTTGCATTCGCTTTCAAGAAATCAAATGGTCCCATTCTTTTTTAGTTTAAAGGGTTGAGAAATGCATGTTGCTAAGGCCCCTGGCTCCCCTTCCCCAAAGGGACTGACCTGAACCATAGTGGCTTGATGTTGGAGATCAAGGTTTTTATTCCCCACGCGACCATAGAAACCCACTGGGTGACCTTGGGTGAGTCACACTCTCTCAGCCCAGAAAACCCTGAGACAGATTCACCTTAGGGTTGCCATAAGTCCAAAACGACTTGAGGGCACACAACAGCAAACCTCCCTTAGGTGCAGATGCTGCATCAAATGTCCCCAGGCAGCAATTACTCTGTTCCCTAAAGAGATGATAAAAAGTCTTAGCCTGCATCCGCACTGCAGGAATAATCCAGTTTGACTCCATTTTAACTGCCATGGCTCCATCCGGCAGATTCCTGGGATTTGTAATTATGTCCAGTGCCAGCATTCAATGGCAAGAAGGCTGAAGACCTTGTAAATCCCAGTATTAGGCTGCATCCGCACCTCAGAAACAATCCAGTTTGACAGCACTTGAACTGCTGTGGCTCAGTGTTATGGAATCCTGGGAACTGTAGTTTGTTGTGACACCAGAGCACTCTAACAGAGAAGGATAAGTATCCCACAAACCTACAGATCCCAGGATTCCATAGCATTGAGCCATGGCAGTTAAAACAGTGTCAGATTGCATTATTTCTGCAGTACGGATGCGGCCTGAGAGTCTCGCTCACAGTGACAAGAAGCTGTTGAATTAACGTTGTTGTTGTGTCTCTTGAAATTATTTCTGATGTATGGTGACCCTAAGGCAAAGCTGTCATGGGGTATTCTTGGCAAGATTTGTTCAGAGGAGGTTTGGCCTGCCTTCCCCTGAGAAGGCTGAGAGAGTGTGACTCATTGTCCAAGGTTGCCCAGTGGGCTTCATGGCTATGAATCCCCATCATCTCTAAGCGGTTCAGGCGGAGAGCTCTGGAGGCTACAAAGACACTCTTTGCGGTTCAGCCACCAGAGGGCAGCAGAAGCACATGGTGGATCCATTGCTGCATAGCCCTCAGTGGACAGTCTGGGGGGGGGGGTCTTTGCTGTTGTTTAGCATCAGTCCTTCCATTGCCCAAAGGTCTGAATCCTAGAGCTGGAAGAGACCCCAAGAAGGGCCCTGATCCAGTCCAACCCCCTTCTTCTGCCATGCAGGAACTCTCCATCAAAGCACCCCCATTTTGACAGATGGCCATCCAACCACTGCTTAAAGACAGCCTCCAAAGAAGGAGACACCACTATAATCTCCGAGGAAGAAGTGTGTTCCACTGTCAAACAGCCCTTACTCTCAGGACGTTCCTCCTAATGTTGAGCTGGAATCCCTTTCCCTGTATCTTAAATCCACTCCTCCACTGTGTCCTATTCTCTGGAGCAGCAGAAAACAAGCTTGCTCCCTCCTCAATATGACATCCCTTCAAGTATTTCAACAAGGCTATCATATCACCTCTTAGCCATCTCTTCTCCAGGCACAACATACATGTAAGGCTTTAAAGGTAATACCCAACACTTTGTACTTTGCTGGGAAATAATCCAGTATGACACCACTTTAACACCATGGAAACTAATTGGTAGCTATGCCAATTAGGCTCATAAGGGGAGATACAGGCTTCCAGATAGTCTGGATCTGAAGTGTTGTCTGTTGATGATGATGTTACAGTTTGCCTTGAAGTAATTTCTGACTTATGGTGACCCTATCTCAGTGATGGTGAACCTATGGCACACGTACCAGAGGTGGCACTCAGAGTGCTCTCTGTGGGCACACATGCTATTGCCCTAGCACAGAATTTCTTACTAGAAAGCCAGAGGGACGTGGCACTTTGCAATAAATAAGTGGGGTCCGGGTTGCAGTTTGGGCCCTCGGTCTGTAAAAGGTTCTCCATCTCAAGATTTTCTTGGCAAGATTGTGGCTGCATCCGCAGTGCAGAAATAGCCCACTTTGACACCTCCTGCCATATAATCCGCCCATAGACTCAGGTCCTTTGGTGGACATTTACTCCGGTCGGCTAGAGGCTTTTTCTCCAGCCGCTCCCATATTGTGGAATGACCTGCCGAAAAAGATTTGATAGCGGGATACATTACCCGAATTTAAAACCGCACTGAAGACCAGTCTCTTCCAGGAGGCTTTTTCAGATGATTTTTAAATGTTGAATTTCAGTGATGGATTTTAATGTGAATTGTTTTGAACTGACTGACCTTCTTGTTCAGAGAGGCAGGCATTTGAAAGAGGAGGTTTTAATGCTTGCGTGGCTCAGTGCTTTGAAATCCTGGGAATTGTCATTTGTTGTGGCCCAGAGCGCTCTGACGGAGAAGGCGAGACCTCTCACAAAACGACGTTTCCTAGGATTCTGTCAACTTGAGCTGTTAATGGCAGTTAAAGTGGTGTGAAACTGGATTATTGCTGCAGTGCGGATGCAGCCTTGTTCAGAAGGGGTTTGCCTTTGCTTTCCTCTGAGGCTGAGAGAGTGTGACTTGCCCAAGGTCACCCAATGGATTTCCATGGCCAAGCAGGGATTCGAACCCTGGACTCCAGAGTTGTAGTCCAGCACTCAGACCACTACATTATTCCAGCTTTTTTCCAAAACACACTGCAGGAATAATCCAGCTTGAGACTACTTTAACTGCCTGACTCAATGCTAGGGGATTCTGGGAACTGTAGTTTTGTGAGACATTGAGCCTTCTCTCTCAGAGAGCTCTGGCACCACAATAAACTACAATTCCTAGACTCCTTAGCACTGAGCTAGGGCAGTTAAAACAGTCTCAAACTGGATTATTTCTGCTGTGTGTTTTGGCCAGAACTGAGATTGGAAATAATGCAATGGTGGAAGAGCAAGATACTGAAGAAGCCAATGAAAAGGAGCATCAGTCCCCCGTTCCCAAACCCAGACCCTCTTTTGGCCTCTTGTTGTCTGAAGCCGTCTGTCGGGATTTTTCCAAGGCTGACTCAGGCTTTTCATGCCGAGGGTTTGCATAGTAAGAACGCTGTGGAATAAGAGCAACTCCAGTTTGGCATCTGCCGTGAAGACCTTATGCAGATTCTTAATTGCACGAGCCTTAAATATTCATGGGAGCTTTGGCTGCCTGCCTCTGGCATAAAAATATACCTGTTTTAATATTTATCTACAAACCGGGTGCCTTTTAAAATATTATTACAAGTTTGTGCCGTGCCAAATGAACCTCACCAGAATCCTCAAAACATCCTAATCTGGTAAGGAAGCACTTCTGTCCTTCAAGTGATTTTATGAAAATCCCTTTGCTTTCCTCACCCTCCGAAAAGGAAGAGTGCAGCATTATATATTTGTGAAACGGCCTTTTTTTGGTGCACAGGCTCTTAGACAGAGCTAACAGAGAATGATCATTGAATTGCAGGCTCATAGATTTGGGAGGGACCCAAAGGGCCATCTATTCCAGCCCTTTGCCAAGGCAGGAATCCACAGATAAGCATCCCTGTTTCCAACCTCTATTTAAAACCCTGCAATCACTCATAATACTAAGATGATACAGTTTTGTGCAGTTGGTCAGTTTTTGCAAGTAGAGTTGTTTTGCGCGGCTGGAATTTACGCATGGTATCTTAATAGTTTTTGGAGAACCAGTCTATGCTGTTGGAATAATGCAGTTTGACACCACTTGAAGTGCTGTAGCTCCATACTATGGAATCCTGGGATTTGTAGTTTTACGGGGTCTTTAGCTTTCTCTGCCAAAGAGTGCTGGTACCTCACCAAACTCCCAGCTCCCAGGACTTTGGAGGATGGAGCCATGGCAGTTAAAGTGGTGTCAAACTACATTATTCTTGCAATGTAGATGCACTCCAAGTCTCCAGTTCTCAAGAATGTGAGAGAGCCAGTCATCTGTCCTCTAGACTTCAAGCATGCTTGATTAGATGCTGGTGGTATATGCAAAAGACACTTTGCATATACTGTTGTTGTTGCTGTTGTTGTGTGCCTTCATGAACCTTCCATGGGGTTTTCTTGGATTTGTTCAGAGGAGCTTTGCTATTGCCTTCACCTGAAGCTGAGAGAGTGTGACTCCTTGCCCAAGGTCACCCAGTGGGTTTAGATGGCCGAGCTGGGAATCGAACCCTGGTCTCCAGAGTTGTAGCCCAACAGTCAAACCACTATGACCTGCTGTGTGACTGAAAGGCTGAACCCCCATGGCTATCCGATACTCTTTGGTAGTCCATAGCTTGGCTTGCTTGCTTCAGTCAGTGCCTTTGCAACACAGTTCTCTGCTTATGGCACATAGTAATTTGAATTGGGAGAGCGAAGTGAATCATAGGTTGGGGGCTTGCCTTGCAGGAAGGGCTTGGCTTTAATGCCATGCCTGGCCTCTAGGCAGTTCTGTGCCACCGAATCACATCCCAAACAAATGAGACCTATACAATTTTACATCTCCGTCCCTCAAAAGCTTAGCCTTCTTAATTGCATGGCCTCCAGCTGTCCCACTTTGGCAGGTTACAGTCCCGATTAATCCTCCATCATCCCACTTTTTTGCAACTGCTTTTAGGGTGACTCGGTTTCCTTCTGCCCACTTTTGTCCTCTGCTTTGGCTTCCACTGCTGCAAATTGGGTTTGAAGTGCCAAGGTAGCTGTAACATGGCAGAGAGGAAGAAAAGAGGAAAGGTGAGGCTCTTGCCCTCCCCAGTAGCCTCCGGCAAAAGCAAACTGATGCAGCCTCTCCTAGTTTGTGTGTTCTTCCTCATAAATACAGTTTGCTATATTCATAGAATCATAGAATTGGAAGAGGCCCTGGGAGGCATCCAGTCCATCCCATTCTACCATGCAGGAAGACACAATCCAGGCATTCCCTGTGACAGATGTTCATCCAGCCTCTGTTTATAGGCCTCCAAAGAAGGAGACTCCACTACACTCCATTAAGGGAGTGTGTTCTCTTACTATCAGGAAGCTTTTCCTAATTTTGAGATGGGACCTCTTTCCTGGAGCTTGCATCCATTGCTCCATTGTGTCCTGTTCTCTGGAGCAGCTGAAAACAAGCTTACTCCATCCTCAATATGGCATCACTTCAAATATTTAAATAGGGCTATCATATTGCCTCTTAACCTTCTCCAGGCTAAACACCTCTAGCTCCCTAAGTCTCTCCTCATAGGTCTTCATGGTTTCCAGGCCCTTCACCATTTTTGTTGCCTTCCTTTGGACACATGGCTCCAGTTTCTCAGTATCCCTTTTGAATTGTGGGGCTCAGAACTGGACACGGTGTTTTTCCAGGTGAGGCCTGACCAAAGCAGAATAGAGTGGCACTATTACTTCTCTTGATCCGGAATAGATCATGCTCTGGTGTTGCTTGGCCACACATGTCCCGGTTTGTGAAATATTTGAAAATATGCCAACTGGCCAGGCAGCCTGGGGACAGAGGAATTGCATTTCCAGAAGCAAAAATCAATCTGTTGTTGCTTTTCCCATTCCCAGAAAGCCTACAGCCTGCTGCAGAGTCAGCTTAACAGGCTCACGCTGTGCAGTGAGTCCCATCGGAGACGCCTTGGACTCTTTCTGCTCTGTTACACCTTAAACAGAGGCTGGATGACCGTCTGCTGGGGGATAATAATAATAATACACTTTATTTATAGACCGCTTTTCCAAAATAGATCAAAGTGGTGTACAACAGAACAAAACAAATCAATTCAAAATAAAACATAACATATTACAATCATAATCAGATGATAAAACTACTAAAATTACAATTAAAAACTATTAAAACCATACAACTATTAAAACCCAATACAAACTAGCTGGATAAAACCATGTGCATATCGAGGGAAAACAATATCAGGATACATGGGGGAAAGCCTGTTGAAAAAGAAAAGTCTTGAGTTTCTTTCTAAAAAGGTCTAGGGAGGTGACGGAACGGAGCTCATCGGGGAGCGTGTTCCAAATCTGCGGGGCTGAGATGGAGAATGCCCTTTGTGAGGTCGATGTATATCTCGTCTTCAAGACCCTCAACAGATGCTTCCCGACCGACCTGAGAGTGCGGGGCGGATTGTACGGGGAGAGGAGGTCCTCCAAGTACCCTGGGCCCAAGCCATTTAGGGCTTTATAGGTTATAACCAACACCTTGTATTGCGCCCGGAAGCGAATGGGCAGCCAGTGTAGATCTTGCAGAATAGGTGTTATATGGTTAGCCCTGGAACATCTAGTGACCAGCCTTGCTGCCATATTCTGTACTAATTGAAGCTTCCGGGTTTGGTACAAGGGTTGCCCCATGTAGAGAGCATTACAGAAATCCAATTGAGAGGTTACCAGAGCATGTACCACCGTTTCAAGGTCCCTCTGGCCTAGGTAGGGTCGCAGCTGGCGTATCAGCCGAAGCTGATAACAGGCGCTTCTGACCGTCGCATCCACCTGAGAAGTCAGGTGGAGCGATGAGTCCAAAAGCACCCCCAGACTGCAAACTGAGTCCTTCAGGGGGAGCGTGACCCCATTCAGGACAAGTGGACAAATTTCCTTTCCAGGGCCAGGGGAACCTATCACTAGTACTTCTGTTTTCTCTGGATTCAAGCTGAGTCTGTTTTCCCTCATCCAGCCCATTACCGACTCCAAGCAGGCATTTAGAGGAGAGATGCCATCCCTAGTCACTGCATCAGTCGGGGACACAGAGAAACATATTTGGGTGTCATCAGCGTACTGATAACACCGCGCCCCGTGTCTCCGGATGATCTCTCCCAGCGTTTTCATGTAAATGTTAAATAGCATGGGGGACAGAATGGCTCTTTGAGAGATGATTGGATTGAGAGTTCCTGCATGGCAGAATGGGGTTGACTGGATGGCCCTTTTTGGGGTCTCTTCCAACTCTAGGATTCTATGAAAATTCAGACATGAGTTTTAATAACAAGTACAACCCTGCCACTCATTTTTGGAACCGTCTCATCTGGGGGTCAGAAAGAGCAACGGATCTTTAACTGGGTTTTTGTGTGCGCCTTTTTGGGTGGCCTGGGAAAGGTATTGCCACAGTAGTAAAGGTAATGCCACAGTATGGGTTTGGGGATTTTTCTTGCAGAGCGATATTGATGTGCCTGCCTTCGCTTGCCTAGTGGGAGTGTGTCTGTGTGCATGTGTTACTTTGCTGGGTCTCTGCAGAGCGGTGCGCTTTGCACGTCCCTCCAGCCTGATGGTAACCAGCAAATTAAGAGACTCCTCCTGGCTTTCCTCTCAGCCTGCCTTAATCCCACCTGATGCTTTGTCTTTCTGATCTGATTGCGGCCGCCGGAGCTTTTAACCTGGTCCTTCCCATATCTACTCCAGGGAGGGAGGCCAGGGTTCCCAAGCAGGTTGGGATTAGCAGGGGTCTAATCGCCTGATCTTGTTAGAGTCCCGGCTGCCTGATGTGTGATTAACGGGAGCCCGGTCTGGCCCTGGCTGGAAAACGTAGCGTCAAAGGGGAGAGAACATGGAGGGAGCCTAAACGCCAGATGGGGCAGTCCAGGGGAGAGGAGGCTGTGGCGCTTGTTTTGTGACAGGAATGGTTTCCAGAGAGGCAGCTGCGTGGTTTGAGCCTCGGACTAGGATCAGGGTTCGAGTCCCTCCTCTGCCATGGAAACACACTGGGTGAGCCTGGGTCTTGAGTCACGCACTGATCCAGTTTGACACCGCTTTAACTGCCCTGCCTCAATGCTATGGAATCCTGAGGATCTGCTCTGCTCTGGTGCCACAACATTCCTAGAATTGCATAGCATTGAGCCAGGCAGTTAAAGCAGTGTCAAACCAAATGATTTCTGCAGTGTGGATGCAGCCACTCTCAGCCCCAGAAAAACCCGTTGATAGCTTTGCAGTGGTTCAATGCCTCTACGGCAGCCACTCACTCACAAACCATAAGGTTGCAAGTTCAATACCAGCGAAAGGGCTCCAGCTCAACTCAGGCTTGCATCCTTCCAAGGAGGTGGCTAAAATGAGGACCCGGATTGTTTGTTGGGGGCAGTTCGCTTACACTTTGTAAAGCGCTGAGGGAGTGCTTCAGTGCCCTGAGAAGCGGTATAGAAATGCACTTGCTGTTGCTATTAGGGTCGCCATAAATAGGAAAGGTCTTGAAGGCTCACAGCAACAACCGCCATCTTGATCTTTTGCAGCAGAAACAACAAAAGAATATCGTAAAGGCAAAGATTGGACAGCATCTGCTTTGAGGGACTACTAGAGCATTTTTGACCAAAAGCCTAGAGTGTGAATTTTACTATTTCTTTATTTCATTTGTATGCTGCCTTTTCCCCAAAAAGGGACCCAAGGCAGCTCACAAAACACTTTAAAAACAATTCTTTAATTTTTTTTAAAATAACCTAGTTAAAACGGTATAAAGTTAAGATTAAAAACATACAAAAGCATTTATTTAATTGTTATTTTCTTCAGTTGCCAGATCTCTCTTTTTCTCTCCCGCATACAGACTGATAGGCTGTGGCCGCAATCAGAGCTTTAAGAAGTTACTTCTTTGGGTTGCATCTCCCAGAAGAAACCATTCTGTGTGGTCAGTGTCCGCACTGTCCGGAGAGATTCTGGGAATTGTTGTTGATCTCATTTCTAGTCTGCCTTGCCTCTAAACCTGGGACTCAAGGCAGCTTGCCCATGGCAATATTGCAACTACACATGTACAAAACGTCAGCATTAAAACCCAGTTACAGTGGTCTGTCTGCATTTGCTGAGGTTAGGAGCCCAGGACCGCTGTGAATGTGGAAAAACCACAAACACCAAAAAAGCTATATTTTTACCTGAGAGAACACCTCTCTGGGAATCTCTGGGTCCTCCAGGGCAACTCTGTGGTCAACATCTGGATATTTTAATGGTTTTAATGCATTTATCGCTTTTGTTGTATTGTAATTAAGGGAGAGATAATGGGATTATTTTATTATGTTATATGTTGTATTGATTGACGTAAGCCACCGCAATCTTACTGGAGAGGCTGCATAGAAATAAATTTAGTAGTAGTAGTAACCCCTTTTTTTTCTGGCAGCATCTGTAAGCTGTTTCCTGCATCCTTAAGGACTTGAAATTTGCAAAGTGTAGAAAATAAAATCTTGGAATTAGATTTTGCATGGATGCCAGGCTTGTGGGATCCATATGGATATCTGCTTATCTATGTATCTACTTAGAAGGCAGCATTACGCACTGTACGTTGTACATTAGGACAAGGGAGTGGGAGGAAGAAAAGGAGAGAGAGGAAAAGCTGGGTCAAAACCCCGGGGGCTGGAGGTGATGCAGGAGAAAGCCCAGAAAGATGGCCTGCCGTTGGGTGTTTGGATCCCAGGGAGTCCCCCACGTCTCTGCAAGTGCCAGGCGTGCCAGTCCCCACCCTGGTGAGAATGCAATTAAAGGGCTTTCTGCAACCCACTCATTAAATGCTGCTTCATCTCTAATTAAGCTAATTGTAACCCACGCAGCTCTGCTCCCAGCCCCACCAGCCAATTGTGGCTCCCACTTTTAGTAAGCGACCGAGGAGGAAATGGTTGAGAGGGCAGATTCATTGATCCGTTTTTGGAGTTTTGGAAAGGTAGCATCTGGTTGTTGGGCTCAGTTGTTACCCAAAAAAGCGCCATGACTGAAGTTGAACCTGAAGTTAGGCATCTTAAATGTCTGGATAGCATGGTAAAGGAAGTGCACTTACTTTTCCAAGGCAACCCTGAAATCTCTGCCACCTTCCATCCCCTCACAATGATTTCTGTTGTATCTTTTCCAGATTGTAAGCTCTTGGGGCCAGGGAATTGCCTTCTCAAATCCATGGTGGATGCCATGTCCATAGATGGTTCTCTATATAACTCCTGGACCCTATTAGAAAACTAAGCATGGATATTTATGTGGCCAGAAAGTCATCAGCCATGTACTGGATCTTTGCATTCATTTTTGGAATACCTTTTAGTGGGCTGTAACCAGAAGCTGCAATCTCATGTGGCAATGGATGTTTTTAGGCTAAACATAACTACTGTTGAACTAGAGTTACTCTGTTCCTGTATTACAGATATCTTACTCCTAGTTACAGAAAAAGTGTAAAGATTTA
Organism: Sceloporus occidentalis; assembly: GCA_023333645.1. Lineage (NCBI taxonomy): Eukaryota > Metazoa > Chordata > Lepidosauria > Squamata > Phrynosomatidae > Sceloporus > Sceloporus occidentalis. Next base: position 1,013,969 of record JALMGF010000002.1, on the reverse strand, counting down.
GTTGTTCTTTGCCTCCAGGTAGCTGTCCCAATAATATTGCTCTCTGTGAAACACTTGGAAATAACTAACTGAGGGCTATGTCTCTTCCAGGCTGCGGGAACAGTGCTCTGAGTTATGACCTCTTCCAACTTGGATATACAAACATCACCAGCATAGACTACTCAGAAGCATGCATCAGAAGCATGAAAAATCGTTATGCCCACTGCCCAGGATTGCACTGGGCAGTGATGGATGCCCGGGCCTTGGCTTTTACGGATGAGAGTTTTGATGTGGTCTTGGAGAAAGGCACTCTGGATTCCATGATGGTGGGAGAAAGGGATCCTTGGACTGTCTCCCAAGAAGCCAAGCTGCTCTTGGACCAAGTGTTAATGGAGGTGAGCTGCCAGTTCTTCTGGGTCATGCATTTCTGGCCCTCTGGATCTGGATGGAAGTATTGTGTAGCCCTTAGTTGGGTTTTTGTTGTTGTTAATCACCCTCCAGTCAATCTTGACCCATGGCAACCCTGTGGGTGACACATCTCCAAGACTCCCGTCCTCCTCTGCTCTGCTCAACTCCTGCACACTCATATTCATGATCTCTTTAATAGAGTCCTTCCTCTCTTTCTATTGCCCTATCTCTTTCCTAGCATTATTGGTTTTTCCAAGGAGTCGTGCCGTCTCATGATATGTCCAAAGTACATCAGCCTCAGTTTTGTCATCTTGGCTTCCAGGGAGATTTCTGATAGCTTCCTTGAAATCTCAAGCTGATCATGGTTCAGGATGTCAGTTGGGCATCACTACATGGTTTGTCTCTTGTTAGCTGCTCAGCATAGGGGCAGAATCACACTTTGCTCCTGAGAAATCTGTGTTTTCTGTACTTTTAGTCCTCATGGTTTCAACAACGAGCTTTAAAGATACATCTAAAATTAGATGTGATTCTGAATCAGTGCTAGTTAAGTTGTGGAGTGTTGGGCTGCTTTGCGAGCTGTGGACTTTGCTCTGCATCCTGCATTGAAATATGGCTTTCTCTCTCCTGGCCTTCTGTCATATTGTCTTAGTCTGTATGCTCCTTGTGTATGTGTAAATCTTCCTCTTGTCATCAGATGGCCCCTTTCTAAACTCCCTCCAAAAAATGCATACATCTCCCAAGTTCTAGAAAAATTAAAATAGCAAATTCAGAGCGAGCAAGGAACTAAAGAGCCAGCGTGGCGCAGTGGTTTAAGCATTGGACTACGACTCTGGAGACCAGGATTCAATTCCTGGCTCAGCCATGAAACCCTTTGAGTGACCCACCTCAGTGGAAGGCAATGGCAATCCTCCTCTGAATTAATCTTGCCAAGAACACCTTGTGATAGGGTTGCCATAAGTCAGAAACTACTTGAAGGCATGCAGCAAAACAACAACAAGGAAATAAACCAAGAAGGAAGTCCATAGAAAGTAGCACCCATTTTATTTTCCTCTGTCGACTAATTTAAATGCAAAATCTGAGTTGGTAGAATCTAGAATTCAAAGATATAGCTGTGTTAGTCTGTAGAATCAGTATGTCAAGAGATCTTGTAGCACCTTTGAGAGTCATTGAAAGAAAGAAGTTGGCAGCATGAGCTTCCCTAGACTTTTGGTCCAAATGCATCTGAAGAAGTAGACTGAAGTCTAGGAAAACTCATGCCACAAACTTCTTTCTTACAGTGAGTCTCAAAGGTGCTACAAGATCTCTCTACCTATTGATAGAATGTAGTATATGTAAAGACCTATATGGCTCACTGGTCTAGGCTACCTGAGAGACTATATAGCCCTATATGAGCCTCTATGGTCTCCAAGAGAGACCCTTTTCTCTGTCCTACTACCATCTCAGTCTTGTTTGGTGGAAGCAAGGGAAGGGCCTTCTTGGTAATCGCTCCCAGACTTTGGGCCTAAACAGACAGGCCAAAATAAAGCTAATTTGGGTCACTTTGGAGGTGTGCTGTTTAAATGACACGCACATCTTAAGAGGCCAGAAGCTGCGCCAAAACTGCGCTCCAGTCCTTAATAATAATAATAATAATAAGTTTTATTTTTAAACCGCTTTTCCGTGATGATCAAAGTGGTGTACAAGTAAAAATTGCAATAACAAAATACAGAATAAAAATTGCAATACATAAATAAAACTTTCAATAAAAACATCCCAATTATACAAATTAAAACCATCACATCAAAACCATGCCAGCTGAATACGATCAATAATACACTACATATAGGGGGGAGTTACATGGTCTCAAGGGACATCAAGGAAGACTTGCGGAAACAAGAAGGTCTTGAGTCTCTTTTTAAAGAGATCCAGGGAGGTGGTGGAGCGGAGCTCGTCGGGAAGGATGTTCCAGATCCTAGGGGCCGAGATGGAAAAGGCCCTTTGCGAGGTTGACACATATCTCGTTGTCGGGATCCTCAGCAAATTCTTCCCGACTGACCTGAGTGTGCGGGGCGGACTATATGGGGAGAGGCGGTCCTCCAAGTACCCTGGGCCCAAGCCATTTAGGGCTTTATAGGTTATAACCAACACCTTGTATTGTGCCCAGAAGTGAACAGGCAGCCAATGGAGATCATGCAGAATCGGTGTTATATGGTCAGCCCTGGGACATCCAGTGACCAACCTAGCTGCCATATTCTGCACTATCTGAAGCTTCCGAGTTTGGTACAAGGGTTGCCCCATGTAGAGCGCACTGCGGAAATCCAACCGAGAGGTTACCAGAGCATGTACCACTGTTTCAAGGTCATCCCAGTCTAAGTAGTGTCGCATCTGGCATATCAGCCGAAGCTGATAGCAGGTGCTTCTGACTGTCGCATCCACCTGAGAAGTCAGCTGGAGTGACGAGTCCAAAAGCACCCCCAAACTGCGAACTGAGTCCTTCAGGGGGAGCGTGACCCCATTCAGGATAAATTTTGCCACCCGGACTGGGAGAGCCTATCACTAGTACTTCCGTTTTCTCTGGATTCAGGCTGAGTTTGTTTTTCCTCATCCAGCCCATTACCAACTCCAGACAGGCATCTAGAGGAGAGATGCCATCCCTGGTCACTGCATCAGTCGGAGACACAGAGAAGCATATTTGGGTGTCATCAGCGTACTGATAACACCGCGCCCCGTGTCTCCGGATGATCTCTCCCAGCGTTTTCATGTAAATGTTAAATAGCATGGGGGACAGAATGGCTCCTTGAGGGACACCAGATGTAAGGGCCCTCTTATCGGAGCAGACGTCCCCCAGCTGCACCATCTGGAATCTACCCGAGAGGTAGGAACGGAACCACTGGAGCACAGTGCCCCCGATACCTAACTCCCCCAGGCGATCCAGAAGGATACCATGGTCAATGGTATCGAAAGCCGCTGAGATGTCTAAGAGCACTAACAGGGACACGCTTCCCCTGTCCATGCCCAGACGGAGATCATTGACTAAGGCGACCATGGCAGTCTCAACTCCATAGCCCACCCGGAAGCTGGTTTGAAATGGGTCTAGAAAATCTGTTTCTTCCAAGATCCCTCGAAGCTGGAAAGCAACTGCTCTCTCCATCGCCTTCCCCAGAAAAGGCAGCAGCGAAACAGGCCAATAATTCTTCCGAATCAGGGGGTCCAGGGAGGGCTTTTTAGCAGAGGTTTTACTACTGCTAATTTTAAGCTTGATGGAAAACGCCCTTCCCTGAAGGATGAATTAATTATACGGCGTAACATAGAAGTGACCGCCGTTCCCCCCTGAGCCGCCAGCCATGAAGGACAGGGATCGAGAGAGCATGTTGTCTTCCTAACACTTTGGAGAATCTTGTCCACTTCCTCGGTATTCACAAACTCAAAGTGATCCAGTTTAATGGAGTCCACGGAAGCTCTGGAAGCCTCTTTTATAGGATCTGGAGAAATACTGGCGTCGAGATCAGCCCTTAGCTGAGAGATTTTATCTGCGAAGAAGTTGTTAAATTCGTCACAGCAGGCTTCCGATGGTTCTAAAATAGGGTTCGGGGAGGGGGGCAGTTGTGTCAGCTCCCTCACTACCCTGAACAGCTCTGCCGGACGCGACTCCGCGGACGCAATACGTGCAGCATAAAACAAATGTTTTGCTGCACTTATTGCCACTCCGTAAGCCTTCAAAAGAGACTCAAGGAGTGTCTTGTCGGATATGTGCTGGTTTCTTCGCCAGTTGCGCTCTAGTCGTTGCACAGACCGCTTCCTTTCCCTGAGATCTTCTGTGTACCAGGGTTGTTTGTTGGAAACAGGCCGGAAAGGACGCTTGGGAGCGATACTGTGTATAGCCCTGGAGAGACCTCTGTCCCAGATGTTAGGGCATCAACAGAGTCGCCGTCAGTTCCAGCCATATTGCTCTCTAGGGCTTCATCCTAATAGGTCCTCCACCCCTGGGGGGGATTTGGGTAGAAGCCTTGATATGAACCTCGACCAGGAAATGGTCCGTCCATGATAGGGCAGAGATATTAGAGACCTCTGCCCACGGAGTGTCCGTGTCTGTACTAAAGATGACATCGAGGGTATTACCAGCGCAATGCGTAGGCCCTGAGACCAATTGGGACAGGCCCATGGCAGTCATGGTAGGACTGGAGCATGGCTTTAGTGCATCTTCCGGCCTCTTAGGACTCATGCAGCATTTGAACAGCATACTTCCAAAGTGACCCGAAGTAGCTTTAATTTAGACTGTCTGTTCGGACCCTTTGAAACTCTCTCCTTAGGGAGGCTAGGATGAGTCCCTCTTTGCTCTCCTTCCACCAGCAAGTAAAAACATTTGTATTCTGTCAGGTTTTTAGAGATTGACTGGGATGGGCTTTTAATGGTGATGTTGATTTTGTATCAGCACTACATTAGAGCACTTTGGTGGACAATTTGAAATGCCTTTCCCTAAACCCCATGATAGGTTCACCTGAGGGGTTGCCATAATTCAGAAACAACTTGAAGGCACACAGCAATAACAACGAATTGCAAATCCTAGGGCTCCACAATTTGCAAATGATGGCAGTTAAAGTGGAATTATACTGTTACAGCCATGAATGGGCTCCTGGCACGGTGTTCGCATTTGGGTCTGGACGGTGACAAAAAAGTACTATTGATGGACTACACCAACATTTATTCATCTCCTGGCTCTGTTGTTATTGTTGTGTTGCCTTCAAGTCATTTATGACTTATAGAGACTTAAGGGTTCAGGATCGGGATTTTTTTATAGGGGGTTTGCTATGGCCTTCCCCTGAGGCTGAGAGAGTGTAACTTGCTCCAGGTTGCCCAGTGGCTTTCTGTGGCCAAGCTGGGAATCGAACCCTGGTCCCTAGAGTTGTACTGCAGCACCGAAACCATTATGCCACACAATTTTAGGAATGTGCAAGCAAACAAAATCCATGCGATCCCCCTCTCTCCATATGCGTGCCCCTTGCCTTAAGAGGATTTAGGCAGGAATGGCCCCAGTTGCCATAAATGGCTGGTTGCGGATGGCCATATCTCCAGCACAGAACATCCTTACGTTGACTGGTTCAGAGTGGTGTTTTGGTGAGATCTGGGGAGACGTTGGTGGGTGAAGCTTTTTAAAATGGTCCCTCCTTAAACTACACCTTGTGTAGGCCTTCCTCGGAGTAGAAGCCTTGCCAAGGAAGGGGGAACGCGTTCTCTGTTTTATTTGGAGATGTTTTCTTCCTTTGTTTTTCTTCCCCCTTCCTTCTCTCCCTTCCTTCGCTTTCCCTCTCGACTCCCAGTTCCATCTCATTAACTGAGCAATTCTCCCTCTTTGTCCCTCCATCGGTTCTGGACCGGCCCTGGTTCTCCCTGTTTCCATGGAAACACTCATCCTCCGTATTGACTGCTAGGCCCTGGCCTTGCGATGGGGACAGGCGATGATGCCTCCAGGCCCTTATTAATTGGGAGGCGGCTGGGTCCAGGGCAGGGGGCTAGATTGGATTTGGCAATGACAGCCGTGTGGGTTTTGGGGCAAGCGGGTGGGGGGGGGAACAGTCAGGAAGCACTGCCTGCACCAGTGGGAAAGTCTCCCCTTTTCCTCCTCCATCAAAGACCGTGCGGTGGATAGGACCTCTCCCCCATTCTGCAGAAAGACACTTCCAGAGTCTCCTCTCCGCAATTTTTCTTTTTCCATCTTTGGTTCCAAGAACAGGTTCATTTTTGTGGATGGAGAGCAGTGGAGACAAGGAGTTTAGTTGACAGGGGCCTCATCAGGTGCATGGATGGCACTGTATAAATAAATAAATGATCTTCATCATCATCTACGCTGCAGGAATAATGCAGATGATAACGATTGTGATGATGATTATCATCATCATCATCATCATCATCCTTCCACTGGCAGGCTAACACCACCATCCTCATCTATACTGCAGAAATAATGCAGATGATGATGATGATGATGATGATGATGATTGTCCTTCCACCAGCAGGCTAAGAAGGCTATCATCATCATCATCATCTACACTGCAGAAATAATGCAGTTGTTGTTGTTGTTGTCGTCGTCCTTCCGCCAGCAGGCAAAGACTTTCCTCTTCAGACAGGCGTTTAAAACAGAAAGATTTTAAAGAGTGGGCCAGGTGTTAGATTGCTTTAAATTTTTAAAAACATGTTTACCTTTTTAACTATATTTTATTCTTTCCACATGTAATTTGTTTTAATATTGTAATAATTTAATATATGATGTACCTTTTTGTATTCTTTTAACTATACTGGTTTTTGTGGGGGGGGGTTAATGTTGTAAGCTGCCCTGAGTCCCAGTTTTGGGGAAAAGGCAGGATATAAATAAATATAATAATAATAGCTACAGTACATTGCAGAAATAATGCAGTTTGACACCACTGTAAGGCCAGGATGTCTCTCCAAGGCTAGTTTTCTTCACACGTGTGCATGTACATGAATGAATACACTCCAGCTCCATCCCTTGACCCCACATTATTTGGGGAATGGGTGCCTTGAGTGGAGCAGGCAATGCAACCCCCGCCGCTTCCTTTTCCATTTGATTTCCCAGCCGGCTCTTCCTTGGCTTGATGGCTTTTACTGAGGTTGTGTGTGTCAGTCCCTCTGTTCCTAAGCAGGTTAAGTAACAATAGCAGTGGGTTTGGTGCCATTGGAACGCCAGGAAGCTGCAGCTATCTGCTCATGAAGATTGAGATGGTAGAAATCTTGACAAAGCTGTTTCTGATGTCAAGCATTGGGACAGATGGTTTTTTGGATGCTAGATGGAAAGCAGAGCCAGCGTGGGGTAGTGGTTTGAGCACTCGACTACAACCCTGGAGACCAGGGTCCAATTCCACCCTTGAGCATAAAAAAACTGTCTTGGACAAATCACAATCTTTCCATCTGAGAAGATGGCAATGCCAAACCCCTTCTGATGAAACTTTCCAAGAAGACCCTATGATAGAAGCATAAAATCATAAAGTTGGAAGAGACCACAGGGGTCATCCAGTCCGACACCATTCTGCCGTGCAGGAACTCACAATCAAAGCATCCCCATTGACAGATGGCCATCCAGCCTCTGCTTAAAGACCTCCAAGGAAGGAGACTCCACCAGAATCTCCAAGGAAGGAGTATGTTCTACTGTTGAACAGCTCTTACTGTCAGGAAGTTCCTCCTAATGTTGAGGTGGAATCTCTTTTCCTGGTGCTTGCATCCATTGTTCCATTGTGTCCTAGTCTCTGGAGCAGCAGAAAACAAGCTTGCTCCCTCCTCCGTGTGAGATCCCTTCAAGTATTTAAACGGGGCTGTCATATCACCTCTTAACCTTCTCTTCTCCAGGCTATACATCCCCAGCTCCCTAAGTCTCTCCTCATAGGGCTTCATGGTTTCCAGACCCTTCACCATTTTGGATTAGGTGGAATTTCTTTTCCTGTAGTTTCCATCCATTGCTCCATTTTGTCCTATTCTCTGGAGCAGCAGAAAAAAAGCTTGCTCCATCCTCAATATGAAACCCTTTAAAATATTTAAACAGGGCTATTGTATCACCTCTTAACCTTCTCTTGTCCAGGCTAAACATCCCCAGCTCCCTAGGTCTTTCCTCATAGGGCTTCACCATTTTGGTCACCCTCCTCTAGACATGGTCCAGCTTCTCAACATCCTTTTTTCTCCACTTTGCTGGGACGTTTTTGCCATTTCACTAGATCTCCATGTAAAACAGCATTCCCCAAACTGGTACCCTCTAGAGATGCTGGACTGCAACTCCCAGCGCCCCCAGCCAGCATGCCAAGGGCATCCAGAGACACAGAGGAAGAGTGGCAGGAGGTCTGAATGGAACACCTGCCTTGTGGGGAGGGAGGCCTGGCTTCTTTGCAAAACATACAACGACTCCCAAGGCATCAGAGAGAAAGCGTACAGATTCTGGAGCTGCTACCCTAGAAGCAAGACATCTCCCCACTGTTTTCCCTCTCTCTCCCCCCATCCCCAATTAAAGAGACTCCCCCCAAAGAGACGCCGGAATAGCGGCAGGCTGGCAAATGTCCATGCAGCTGTCTCTAAGCAACCGCTTTTCCTGTCCTATTAACTGCAGGCTGCTCTGGCAAAGGCAGCGATGGGGGGAAGCGTATATTGGATTTTGTTCACTGACTCTGATGGGGCCTGATTGGGCTCTTTCATCTCTTCCTCTTCTCCATTTGGACAGAGAGACAGAGAGAGAGGGAAGGAGGGAGGGAGGGAGAGAAACCTGGTACAAGCATTAGAAGAAGACGCTCTCTTTCTCTCTTTCCATTCCTGCAATTAAACGGGTACTTCCCCCATCCATCCATCCATCCATCCATCCATCCATCCATCCATCCATCCATCCATCGCCACTTGCAATCTGCCCTACTAACTGTTCCTTGTCATTGTTTTGTGTTCAAATTGCACAAGCCCTGGACTCGGTTCTAACTCATTTGCATCTCATGAAACGCACACTCCTGGCTGGGCTTCTGCACAAACGTAGATCATTTCAGTGCAACCTTAGAACAACCCCTAGTTATCTCTGAAAGCTAAGGTTTGGTAGCATCCTATAAACTGTCTTGAACCATCGTCTTCTTGTCTGGACCCTTTGCTTGTAAAGAGAATGGGAAAGAAAAGGTATTGTTGGGGGGGGGGGGTAGGCCAGCGACCTGAGACTCTTTCTTGGACTGTGTGGGTTTGCAGAGACCTTCTTGGCGTGTGATGTCTCTGTTTTCTGGCTGAGTCTCACGCTCCCTCTGCCTCCATCTATCACTGTGTGCTCTCTCTTGGCTTGAATGGGCTCTTATCCTCATCTGCTCCCAGAGTATGCTGAGCTAGACCTGAGAGCGAAATGGTTTGGGACTAGAGCAACTCCCCTGCAAGGAATGACGACAGTAAGGCTAGTAAGGGAAGGAGGTATTGTACAATACCCCCAACAAACTGTCTGTGGTTTGGAGGAAGTAGGTAGGGACCATGTTTTCCCTTCCTCTCTCATAATACTAGCCCTTTGGATATGAGAGTTAGGATGAAGCAAAGGAAGTACTTAATTTGCACACTTATACAGTGGGATTTGGTAGCACAAGATGTGCTGATGGCCACCAATCGGGATGGCTGCTGATATGGATCGACAATCACTTCAAAATTAAGGCCTCGGTGGGTCTTAAGAATAGTTGCTGGTATCAGAATCAATAATAATAATAATAATAATAATAATAATAATAATAATAATAATAATTTGAGTTTTACCCTGCCCTTCTTCACAAATGCTTAGGCCCCCTGACACGCTATATAAAAGCACACAGTCAATACTAATTTCAAATATCCCCAAAAGACAAATCTCTAAAATCATAAAATGCAATTGTAAACTAAAAAGCAGCAATAAAAGAATGACTCAGTCATGTTATTGTTTCCCCAAACATTTTACAAAAGGAAAGATGACACTGCGCTAGACAGGGCTGTGGGATTCCCCTTTGCCCACTGCACAGTTTTCACCCCGATGTATCTGTTCTTGAGTTTTTCTGGTGCTTGTGGTTGTCTTTTAATTGACTTTTGAGGCCACTTTGCATCCAAAGCAATAGGCAGGATATAAATCAAATAACCAAAATCAGTACATTTCATCCTAACAGCCCTGTTAAGTAGGACAGTTAGGGTGAATGAGTGTCATCTCGTCTTGTACGGGTGTAGCTGTTATCTCGAAGGTCCGAAACACACGGCAGAAATAACCCAGTTTGAGACTGTGTTAACTGCCCTGGCTCAGTGCTAGGGAGTCCTGGGAATTGCGGTTTGTTTGTTGTTGTTGCAGCTTGTTTTGGACCCCCCTGGTGTTCTTTCTGCTGCATTTCTCTTGCCTGGAGAGAGCTGCCAGGCTCCCTCCTCTCCAGCTGTTTGCCTTGAATGGGCAGCACTCCTCTCTGCTGGATGGTGGTTCAGCATTTCTCACCCACTGGCTTAACTGTTTTGCTCAGTATTCTACGGATACGAGGCCCTGTCCCCCGAAGTCTGGTCTTCATTGGTTCACCTCCCTTGAAATCGCCTGGAGTGCCATTTTGCGGCTCCTTCCGGTTTATTTAGAAAACGTACCAGTGTACAATAAAGTGGTTGTTTGTCAGTATTGATAACTTTATAATCCATGGTTGGAGAAACTGTCAAATGCTGATTTGCTGTTCTCTGGAGCAGAAAAGAAGACACAGCACAAGATAAAGCAGATGGAGGTACTTGAGGCTGTGTGAATGCTTTATTTTCCCAGACAAAGGAAGATAATATCCCAAAGGGATCAGAAGTAGGAGGAGGCAGTACAAGGCACAGAATATCCCCCCATTTCCCTTTTTAACCCAGCCCTTGAAATTTAGCATGGATTTCTGGATAGCAGGAGCAAATTCAGAGCTTGGGAAAGTTATCTTTTTTAAAGTTAAAGCATCAAGAGTTTCCTCCCCCCGGACATCATCCTTCGGGATGCTAGATTTCAGCATTGGAAGAGCAGCTTCAGAGCTTGAAAAAGCCAGTCTTTTAGGACAACAGCACTGAGAATGTCCTCTAGTCAGCATCCTGTGGATTGCTGGATAAAGTGGGAGGAATCTGAAAGTTTGGGAAGGTGACTTTTTTTACACTCCGGCTCCAAGAGCCCCCCCCCCCCCCCGGCTACCATGCGGGAGAAATAGGGATTTGGGGGTAGCAGGAATATTTTCAGAGCTTGGGAAGTTACTCTGAGGGTTATTCCTGGGATGGGCAAACATTCTTGGAATTGCAGTCCAAAAAAGTACCTTTCTCAAGCTCTGAGCAATTTAAGAAGTGGGTTCAATTCCGTCCTCAAGTGTGTGTATGTATGTCTTCAAGTCCCCTGTTGACTTATGGCAGCTTCATGAATTATAGAATCATAGAGTTGGAAGAGATCCCAGGGGCCATCCAGTCCAACCCCATTCTGCCATGCAGGAACTCTCAGTCAAAGCATCCCCGGCAATATTGTTCTGTTGTTGTTTTTGTTGTGTGCCTTCAAATCATTTCCTTCTTATGTCACCCCTAAGGTGAACTTACCATGGGGTTTTCTTGGCAAGGTCTGTCCAGAGGAGTTTTGCCATTGCCTTCCCCTGAGGCTGAGAGAGTGTGACTTGCCTAAGGTAGCCCAGTGGGTTTCATGGCTGCGCTGGGAATCAAACCCTGCTCTCCAGAGTCATAGTTGTAGTACTCTAACCACTGCTTAGAGTGTTTCCTTAGGCAAGAAATATTCTGGAGTAGGTAGTCGAAGGCTTTCATGGCCAGTATCCATAGATTTTTGTGGGGTTTTTTTTTTGGGGGGGGGGGGTTATGTGGCCATGTTCTGGAACAGTGGTTCTCAACCTGTGGGTCGGGACCCATGTCAAACAACCCTTTCACAAAGGCTGCCTAAGACCATTGGACAGCACATATTTCTGATGGTCTTAGGAACCAAAAGACCACTCCTCTATCCGTTGGGGGTCACCATAACGTGAGGAACTGTATTAGGAAGGTTGGGAACCACTGTTCTTGAAGAGTTTGTTTCTGACGTTTCCCCAGCATCTGTGGCTGGCATCTTCAGAGAAACTGGGTAAAGTGGTTCAGAGAAACTGGAGTGGTTCTGCCAACTGCCTCCTCTGAAATAGAGCCTGCAGCACCTGCTATTGGTTTGTGGCCTCCCATCCAAACACTAAGCATGGGAGAACTTGCTTAGCCTTCAAGTTTAGACAGGATTGGGGTCCTGGGTGCCTTTCTGTTTCTACAGAAAGCCCTCCCCTGCTTTGTTCCATTGAAAGAGGAGGACCATTCCGTCCTGTTCTGCTTAACGGGTGAGTCATGGAGAGATGAAGGGCGCTCGGTCCCATCCGTCATGGTGGCGCTGCGCATGGGGAGTCGGAGTGCGGGGGTGTTTCCCGGCTTCGCTGGATGCCCAAAGTATGGGGTGAAGGGAAGGAAAGAGGCAAGCCAGGCAAAGGCTGGCAGAAGAGAGACCCAGCGGCTGCCTTTGCATGCTGAGCACGGCAGCGGCGGCGGCGGCGGCACTGGCCGTAAATGCCTTAGACTTTGGATAAAGCCAAGCAAGAAAATTGATGTTCTTTTCCATCCTATTAGCAAGAGCTTAGTTCCAGCGAGGAGAAAAATGATGATTAAAAGGGTCAAGTCCACTCGGCTTCAAACAGGCCGTACCTTGGACAGAGTGTTTCTTTAAGATCTTGGCTTGGGGATCTTGGGGTGAAGGAGGGGAAGGCAGTAGCACACATTGCCAGTCTGGGTGTTTACTGAGCACTTGGGAAAGTGGGGTGCCATCTCCCCTAATTTGCAGCACCATTCCTTATTGCCCATGCCTCCAAAAGGGGAAATGCAACCTGCCCTATTTTCCGGTAAGGGGTGCAGCAACAAGGGGAAACATCATTGCATGCCAGAGATCCCCAGTTCGGTTCCTGGCATCTCCCACTAAAAGAATCAGCTAGCAAGTTGCAGAATCTGGAAGGGACCATAAAAGCCATGCAGTCCAGCCCCCTGCCCTGCAGGAATGCATAACTTAAAGCACTTGCAGAAGATGGCCATCTAACTTCTGTATTTTGTTGTTCATAGAATCATAGAGTTGGAAGAGACCACAAGGGCCCTCCAGTCCAACCCCCTTCTTCTGCCATGCAGGAACTCTCAATCAAAGCATCCCTGACAGATGGCCATCCAGCCTCTGTTTAAAAGCCTCCAAGGAGGGAGTCTCCACCACTCTCCAAGAGAACATGTTCCACTATCAAACAGTTCTTACTATAAGGAAGTTCCTCCTAATGTTTACGTGGAATCTCTTTTCCTGGAGCTTGCATCCATTGCTCTATTGTGTCCTGTTCTCTGGAGCAGCAGAAAACAAGCTTGCTCCCTCCTCAATATGACATCCCTTCAAACATTTAAACAGGGCTATCATATCACCTCTTCTTCTTCTCTTCTGTTGTTAACTGCCCTAGAGTTGTCCCTCAACCCTGGTGACCCTGTGGATGAGATGTTTCCAAAACCCCTTGTCCTCTACTGCTTTGCTTAGGCCTTGCAAATTCATGCCCATGGCCTCTCTGGTTAGGTCTATCCATCTGGCCTGTGGTCTTCCTCTCTTTTGTTCTCTTCCACCTTTCCTAGCATTATTGTTTTTTCAAGTGAGTCGTATCTTCTCCTGGTGGGGCCAAAGTACAACAACCTCAATTGGACTGTCTTGGCTTCCAGGGATATGCCTGGCTTTGCTGCCCAAGAACCCATTTTAAGCCAGGAGAGGCCATTTTCCAAAACAAGAATTGACCTGAAGTCACTTATGGTTTTTAAAAGGGCCTTTTCTGGGCCTGAAATGGCCCAGGGAGTCCCCAAAATGTGGTGAAAATGCTCTTCACATTTGGCAACAATTTTCTTTATCATAATTTTTAAAGAATATTTAGGGGCTCTCAAGGGCCACAAAAATGGTTCAGGAGCCACACATACCTAGCAGACTGCCATGTGCCCTCTCCTGTCTTAGAGTCAAGAAGTTCATCCTAATGTTTAAGTGAAGTCTCTTTTCTTGTAATTTGAGTCATTGGTCATTGGTCATAGTTAAACATGGTTTTCATACCACCTCTCTGTCTTCTCCAGCCTGAACACACCCAGCTCCCTAAGCTGTTCCTCATAGGGCTTGGCTGCCAAACCATTTATGATCTTGATCACTTTCCTCTAGACGCATTCCTGCTTGTCAGCATCCTTCTTGAACTATGGTGCCAGATGGGCCAGTGGTCTGACCTAGTAGAAGCCACTTCCATAATATTCTCCACATTCCATGCTCACAGAGTTGTGGTTTGAGGGCATGGGTGCTTCTGATGGAAGAAGTTCTCTCCTAGACCTGATCAAAGGCCCATACTTTGCCTTCATTCAGATTTGGGTGCCCACTCACAACTCAGGTGGCCTCAATGACAAACCACCTCTGAGTATTCCTTGCCTCAGAAAGCCCTATGAACTCCATAGGGTCTCCATACATCATGAGGCAACTTGAAGACACACACACACACACACCACCATTGCCACCAGCATTGGATGTTGCACCTCTTTGTGTGAGTCACCATGACTATTGGGACAAAGAGTGAGTGTGTTAGATGTTCTCTAGATTTTGGAAGTTGCAGTTCAGGAAAGTAACTTTTCCAAGCCCCACTGTTATTCAAGAACCTCCTGTTTACCCTTTCCTGTACTGGAAATGGTTTAGGCATATATTGGGAAATTGATTGAACATTGGACAAGACAGTTGCTGAAGGTTTCTTTCTTTCACCTGGGAAGACAGTTTAATTCCATTGTAGAGTTGTTCCTCCACATTTGCAGCTTTGACTTTGCTAGATACAATTATTCACTGATTTGATTAATATGCAATTCTATGGTTATCTTCCAGCAGATGTTGACCACAGAGTTGTGCTGGAGGACCTAGACCTTCATAGAGAGGTGGAGGTTGTACAGACCAGCCATTAAGGCCGGCCTGGGGACAGAGTCGGGGCATGGTGTCCATACAATGCACGCCCTGACTCCACCCCCAGGCCAGCATGACACTACACACTGCACCACATGGCGCATGGCATCACAGCACTCCTCTGGCACTAGGTGACACAGCACCAGAGGAGTGCCAAAAGGGAAAGGAGGGGACTTTTCAGACCTCTTCTGGTCAATTCAGTCCTTATCAGGATGCAAACATGCAAAGTGCACCTATGCCTGAACCAAAAAGTGGATTCAGTCATATCAATGCCAGTTCATGGGTTCCTTATAGCCATGAGGGATAGATGTTAAGGAAAAAGCAACATGGGACATACAGTGATTGAAATAAAACATGTATGTGAGAGTCAAAGTGACTCAGCAGAAGCAAGTAGCAACCACACAGGTGTAAAAGATAATACAGTTAACAAGTCCTGAGTGCCAAGGACAAGAAATGTAAAGTGGATAATTGAACACACCTGAGAATTGTTAAGTGGTCAAGGTTGAGATGATGAAATCATCTAATCTGGATAGAAACAAGAGAACCAATGGGAATGATGTACACGCCTACTGGGTGGAAACAGACAACAGTAGGTGGTACCTTGATTTGACTATAATAATGACTATAGATCCCAGTGTATTGTGTGGGTAGTAGTTGGATAGTATTGGAGTATTGTTGTGTTGGATAGTTTGGAGCTGTATATAGTAGTATAAAGTAGATCTTTTATATAAGACTACTGAGTTGTCTGGTGTCTTGAGTGAAGATACAAGAGCCAGCTGGATCCTGAAGAAGTGGGAAGACTTCTGTGGAAGCAAGAGTGAGAAGGCTTGGAGAGTTTGTCAGGGTCTTCAGCCTATTCTCTGTAACTCTGCTGCTTTAGAGCAAAGCTTTATCCACTGGCCAAAACTGGTCAGCGTCGGTGCGCAACAAGGTGGTGAGTTTGAGCCAAAGGTGAAGAGCTACAACTCCCATCATCCCTGACAATAGAAACATGAAGCTGTCCCGTGTGCCAATAGTATGGAACGAGTCCAGCTGACCCCTTGATTGATGAATGCTATTGTTTTAGATTTGATGTTTTTTAGGTTTTATGTTTTTATTTTATTGTGGTTTTAATGTTGTTGTAATTTTAACTTTGTGATTTTAACCTTGTTGTGATCCCGCTTCGATCCATGGGGAGAGGCGGGAAGATAGAAATAAAAATTATTATTATTATTATTATTATTATTATTAAAGTAACTAGAGGTGGCTGGGAGGAGAAGGGAGAGGAGTAGAGGAGACCCCAGCCTAGCAAAGAGCCTTCTGTAACCTTGTTCCTCTTCTCTTCCAGGTCAGCCGAGTCCTGCGGCCCGGTGGGCGCTTCATCTCCATCACTTTTGCTCAGCCCCATTTCCGCAAGCGTCATTACGCCCAGGCGGCCTATGGATGGTCCATTCGACACACTGTGTATGGTGACGGCTTTCACTACTTTTTCTATGTCATGGTGAAGGGTGAAGAACTGTCCCTGTCTGACCTGGCATTGGGGCAGAGCCTCCACCTGCGTCCCAGAACTCCCAGCCCCATCTGCTCCCTCCAAGACTCGGACAGCGAGAACTACCTCTCCGCCATTGAGCTCTGAGCCTCTGGGAAGGAGGAAGGGTGGCGGACGGACCTCTGTGCCAAACCACTTGTGGGACCACATGCTACTAATGTGCCAATCTGCCAGCTATATCCACTGCCAAAATATCTCCAGGTTTCTTTAGCGTATTTACTCTCGATTTCTTGTTTTAAACAATCTGATGCCATCGCCGCAGTTCGCAAGAGGCGCCAACTCCCTCCAGAGCAGGGTAGGGATGCTTTACGATGCCAGCTTTTGTGGCAGAAAAGAACATCTCTCCCTCCCGCTTTGGAAATTTCCCGCTGCTTGCACCTCAGAGCTGTGAACCAATTCATGGAAAGAGAGCCAGGAGAATCTCTGGGATTGTTTTTAATTCTGTCACGGTGCCATGATCTTTTTCCCATTTGTATCTGGGCGGTGCTATGATGTGCGCTGCAGATCCCCAGCAGGCTTTGGGACAGGAATCTCTCTGAAGAGGAAAAATCCAGACTCTGATGCTTGTCCTCTCTGCCAATTTTGGACTTGTATCCTGCTCCCAATGACCTTTGAAATAAATGGCGGTTGGCACTGCCAATTTTCAGCCTTTGCCTCGTATGGGTTCTTTTCCCTTTCACGCAGTGATCCATCCTGGATATGATAAGACAGTAATGACTATTATTACAAGATACTATCTGTGGGTTTTCTAGAACACCTTTTGCCAGCCTGGCACGTTCCAGGTATTTTGGCCATCAGCCTAAACCAGCATAATGAGTATTGTAGTCAGGATTGTAGATACGGTGGGCAAAATGAGGGCATTGCCCCCAAAATAAGAATCCTGTCCCTGCCCTGTGACATTTTCCTTCCGTCTCCAAACTTCTGGCATCACAGTAGCTTGAAATGTGAGTTGAATATTTAGAAATGAAGAGTTCAGGCATCCCATAAAAGGAGAAGGCAGAGTGACCAAGGCCCTGGGAAGGCAGCAAATGGAAGGCTTCCAGGTGTTAAGGATTTCAGGGCCTCCCTCTCTGCAAGGCTAGACATTTGGGGACTGGAGGGAAATTTCATGGCGGGGGGGGGGGTTCTTACTTGGGGTAGCAGTGATTCCATCCCACTCAGCCCCATAGCTGCACCACTGGTTATCGTCCAAAATATCTGGAAAGCAACAGATTCTGAAGGCCTGCTCTGGAGCATCATATACAGGGGAATCTCCATGTTTCTGAGCGTTCCTGGACATTTTGGACACAAGAGAGACTCCCCCCCCCCCCCTTTAAACAAGATGTGACCTGGAAGTCACTTGTTGCTTTTTAAAAAAGGCCTCTCCTGAACCAAACATGGTCCTCAAAATATGGTGAAAATGCCCCCACTTTAAGTTACTTAATTTTTTCCTAGAAAATCTGTTTTGACCTTTGAGGGCCATGCTTTTACATAGTCCTGTTTTCAAGGTCCAGACTCCTGGTACTCCCTTTGATGCCAAAGAATTGAAATGTAAAGACTAGGATAAAATCAGAAACAGTTGTTGATGGCCTGGAAAAGAAAGCGGAAATCTAAGAACAACGTACAAATCCATTTGCTTTTTGAGTATTTCATATGAGCCAATGCTAGTTTTAATTAGTGAAGGATCATGAGACCTAGCATCCTACCATGCCCCTTTTAAATACTCACAATTTGTGGGCATGGCGCAAGTTTGGGAAGGAGCCTTGGGTTTGAGGTATCCATTCGTGTGAATGGCAGCATGCTGTAGTTTTGGGCTCGAGAGGAAAGTCTTGGCTGACTTTAATAGAGACCACCCCTGGATTGTGGAATGACCTGCCAGGAGATCTTTGACAGCTAATTATGCGGTCTGAATTTAAAAGAATACCAAAGATTCTGTCTGGCTTACCCAGTCAAATTGAAACTATGAATTTTAAATTAGGATATTGAATTTATGCTGGAACTGAATCTAAGCTGTGATTATGTGTGAGTTCAGAGAAGGCACAGCTCAAAGTCCTGGGCACAGAATTCAACTCCCCGAATATGTGTCTTTTAGTGTTTTAAACAGCAGACAGCTACACATATCTACTTTTTTCATTGGCCACCCCATAGATTGTGGAATGACCTGTGGGAAGGGAATGGACAGCTAAATATGCTGTCTACATTTAAAATAATGCTAAAGACCCACCTCTTCCAGCTGGTCTCTTTCCACTCAATTTTAAACTATGAATTTTAAATTAGGGTTTTTTAATTTATGATGGATTATTTAAATGTATCCTATGTTTAATAGTGTTTTGGCAGTGCTTAAATGATTTTATGTGTTCTGATCTTTATTGTACAGTGGGCCTTTGGTATCCGCTGGGGTTTTGTTCCAGGATCCCCCATCCGTGGATAACAAAATCCGTGGATGCTCAAGTCCCATTATATACAGTGTCACAATAAAATTGTGCCTCTTATAAAAAATACTAAAATCCAGCATGGCTCATTGGAATTTATATATTTTGGGGAATATTTTCAAGCCATGGATGCTTGAATCCATGGATAAAAAAATCTGTGGATATGGTTGGCCAACTGTACCCTGCCTTGAGCATTGGGGAGAGGTGGGTAAAAAGAAACATGTTGTTGTTGTTATGGTTATGATTACTACTACTACTACTACTCAGAAACAAGTGCCATTGAATCTAATAGAACCTACTCCCAGGTAGATGTGTATCATATTGCAGACTAAAAGGAGCAGGTTTCTAGCTCTAATAGATGAGGAAATGTGGTATGAAGTGTCAGACCTTAAAAAGTTACTTTTAAAATGTAATTGGAGCCTGCTAAGAACCAGCGTGTTGCAATGGCTTTTGAGCATTTGTGGTTCAAATTGCTGCTCAGCAAACCCATCGAAGGCCCTTGCGTGAGTCAGGCTGTCTCTCGGTTTCAGAGGCAGGCGCAAGCAAACGCACTCTCTGCACAAATCTTGCCAAGAAAAGCCTGCGATAGGTTTGCCTTACACCATAAGTTAGAACTGACTAGAAGCACACAACAACAACAAATCCGTCCCTGTCGCTTGTGGGCAAGAAATGGTTATTTCTCTTTACTCTGGCCTGAATCCTGTTGGGGACTTAGGTCTTCATAAGTGGACTTATGTCTGCAGGAATTAGAATTGAGCAGTTCTGTAATGTCTGTATCCCGTAATGTATGTTATGTAATGCATGTTTTGTTATGTAGGGGAGCCATTGGCATGTGCGACGGGACTACGGTGCATTGGTCTCATTGTGCATTGGGCACCAGCTAGGAAATGCCAATGCACACTGGTACGCTCTTGTCAGTGCCCCATTAGACATCCTTGCAATTCACCAACAATGATCCTTTTACGCAATGTACACTGCGTGCAATAGAGGATTCCAGCCAATGTCTTTTATTTTTACACTGTCACAATTCTCAGTCCTTTTTATGAATTGCTTGACGTTGCAAAGACTAGCATTGCTGACTGCGTTGCTCATTACGAAATAAGAAAAGTCCCTAGCACAGAATTTGGGCAATTGCATTCAAAATGCTTATGTAGAATTTTATTTATATATACCGCTATTCCAAAGATCATAGCAGTGAACAGCAAGTAAGCTAATTAGCAAGTAATTGCTGTGGCAATATAACAAAACAATATCTAGAAAACATTACTACACCCAAAATCTGTATTAATATTTACAGTCTCTATCTATTTGTATAGTTCTCATTCCATACTTACTATTTTTGAAAAGTAACTATTATATTTCCTCCACTAAAAATCAGCAACAAACTCTCCTTCCAGAAGATGTGTTACTCCAAAGGTCTGGAACTGGAGTCCTTGCTCCACTTTCAGAATCCAAAAGGATGCGACAGTCAGATTTCTGTTCCTGGGGAGAGTGCTGTTCTGACCCTGATAGGAGATAAGCCTTGGAAAATTAGACATTCCATGATTCGCATCTAGCTCAACATCTGGCCAACCAGATGTTTCCAGAGGGCCTTGGCATTGCTCCTCCTTCAGCTGGGACTTAGTGTCACAATGTCTCTGAACGCTGAGGTTTTGTTTGGCTGTCAGGCCCAATAACTGTTGATAGGCTTTTATCCGCCAATATTTAATAGATGAAAACCGGGACGTGTGCGGTCAAGCAACATCTGTGGTCAAGATGGCAAAAGTTATTAAGGGAGATCACGTATGTTAGGAATCATAGAATCATAGAGCTGGAAGAGCCCAAGGGCTGTCCAATCCAGCCCATTTCTGCCATGCAGGAACTCTCAATCAGATGGCCATCCAGCCTCTGTCTTTAAAGGCCTCTAAAAAAGGAGACCCCACCACTCTCTACTGAAGGAGTGTCTTCCACTGTCGAACAGCCCTTACTCTCAGGAAGTGCCTCCTAATGTTGAGCTGGAATCTCTTTTCCTGCAGCTTGGATCCATTGTTCCTGGTTCTGTCATATCATATCACCTCTTAACCTTCTCCAGGCTAAACATCCCCAGCTCCCGAAGTCCTTCCTCATAGAGCATGGTTTCCGGATCCTTCACCATTTTAGTTTCTCAACATCCTTTTTGAATTGTTTTGCCCAGAAATGGACACAGCGTTATTCCAGTTGGGGCCTGACCAGAGCAGAATATAGTGGCATTATTACTTTCCTTGATCTAGAATCGCATTGGCCTTTTTAGCTGCCGCAACACACTGTTGACTCACGTTTAACTTGTCGTTTACTAGGATTCCCATATCCCTTTCACACGTAAAAGTCTCCTTAAGCCAGGTGCCCCTCATCCTATATCTGTGCATTTAATTTATTTATTTTTGCCCTGAGTGCAGTACCTTACATTTCTTCCTGTTGAAGTTCATTTTGTTAGGTTTGGCTCTATTGAGGTCATTTTGAACTTTGATCCTGTCTTGTGTGGTATGAACTACTCCTCCTAATTTGGTACCATCCGCATATTTGATAGGTATGCCTTCTATTCCTTCCTCCAAGTCTTTGAGAGGCTGCAGCAGTTTGCTTTTCCCTGAGCCGACTGGGAAGGGCAAGATTCTGCCCCTTTTCTTCCTTCCCCAGCTTCATTGAGCACATAGTCCTTTTGCACGATGCATTGAGTTTGCAGCCTGTGAAGCTAGCTCAATGCAAAGGGGGAAATGGGAGCAAGAGAAAAACTGGAGCATTTTAAAAGCAGCTGGAAGAGTGGGACAACAGGATTAACCAGGGCTGCCCTTTCCAAATTGGGACAGTTGGAGGGTATGTAGGTTTTCCCCAGTAGGAAGCTAGTGCTTTTGTTTCAGCCCAGAGAAATAAAGAGGGCTCCCCCATTTGCTTGGAACATTGGGCTTCTGCTTTTCTCCATGCAGAGTGAGTGCACTTGGCACAGAGCTGCGGTACTTTTAGCACCATCACAACCCACCCAGAACACAAGATGAACGCTGGCGCAGCAGAGAGGCAAGTTCACATCAGGACTAAGAGCATCCTGGGAGTTGGTACTTCAAGACAAGTGGTCCCAAGACAGAGAGGAAAGAATTGGTTTGGAGGAAAATGTCTCAGTTCACCCTGGGTTCTAGGAGAAGGACTCCTGATCAGACAGCTTGGAGGTTTCCCCTTTTGCATTTCTCTTGGGAAAATGACTTTTGGTGCCTTAAATTGTTAGTTCTGTGTAGCAATTGCCAGTGCCATATAAAACAGAATCTGTGGGAATGCAGTGAGTCAAAGTCTTTTCTAAGTTCTCCTGTTTTAAGAAGTCTACTCCAATTGGGACTAGCATTTATACCCTGCTTTTCTCCGGAATGGGATTCAAAGCAGCTTGCAGTATGCATTTGTATTTTGGCCTCGCCATGGCTAGCTAGCGGGGCTTAGGGATTCAGGGCTTTAGTTTCTGTTATTTGCCATCAAGTTGACTTTCCCTTACGCTGATCCTATGGATGAGAGACTTCTGAGATCCTCATTCACCCGCTGCCCTCCTTAGGCCTTGCAAACTCAAAAAACAACTAAGAGGATTCAACCTTTATCCTTTTAAAGACATTTTTAAAAACACTATATCTTACCAAGCCATATCCATAGCCACAGATTTTTTTATTCATCGGTTCAAGCATGCATGGCTTGAAACTATTTTAAAAATATATAAATTCCAAACATCAAACCTTGACTGTCATTTTATATAAGGGACACCATTTCACGGCACCACTGTATTCAATGGGTCTTGAGCACCTATGGGTTTTGATATCCATGGGGGGGGGGGGTTTCCAGGAACCAAACCCCAGCCAAGGATACCAAGGGCTCACTCTAAATATATTTAGACTGTGCATACAATATTGTAATGTAAAGGTATAGTTTTAATTTTGCTGCTTGTATATGTCACAACTATTGCCATTACATTCAGTGATATGTGGGAATTATGATTTATGAGCAACATCGGTACCATTTTTTCTCTAAGGATTCTGTATAGTCAAAGCAACCAAACCAAGGCTATTGTACATTGGACATATCATGCCAGACCTAGTGACACCACTGATATGTCCAACGTACAATAGCCTCAGTTTAGTTGTTTTGACTAGACAAAACCCTTAGTAATGTTTTTTCTACTGAGAGTTCAGGCCTGATCTGCTCTAGCATCCATTCGTTTGACTTTTTAGCAGTCCATCATAGACCTATCTATCATCACATTCCAAATGAATTGATTTTCTTCCTGTGAGCATCTTTCACTGCCCAGCTTTTACACCTGTATATAGGAACTGGAAATGACTATGCCCTGGACATTTGGGGCCTTAGGAATCCAAAAAATCCACTCCTTTTGCACAGGCTACTGTTGAAAAGCCATTCCCAGGGCAACCCAGTCATTTCTAAAGTATTGCACTTTGGCAGAAAAAAATGAAATGCATAGGTATAGGATTATGGGGGACATCTGGCTGAATGAGAGACTTATTTGTGTGAAAGGGATCTTTCCAGTAGACCACAAGTTGAACATGAGTCAAGAGTGCGATGCAGCAGCTAGAAAGGCCAATGCAATTTTAGGATGCATCAATAAAAGTATAGTGTGCAGATCAAGGGAAGTAATAGGGCCACTGTATTCTGCTCTGGTCAGGTCCCACCTGGAATAATCCTGTGTCCAGTTCTGGGCCCACAATTCAAGGACATTGAGAAACTGGAGCCATGTGGCCAAAGGAGGGCAACTCAAATGGTGAAGGGTCTGGAAACATGCCCTATGAGGAGAGACTTAGGGAACTGGGGATGTTTAGCCTGGAGAAGAGAAGGGTAAGAAGGTTAGCTTTGTTTAAGTATTTGAAGGGATGTCATACTGAAGAGGGCGCTGACTTGTTTTCTGCTGCTCCAGAGAAAAGGACCTGGAACAATAGATGCAAGCTCCAGGAAAAGAGATTCCAGCTCAGTATTAGAATTAGTAAGAGCTGTTCGACAGTGGACCGCGCTCCTTTGGAGACTGTGGTGGAGTCTCCTTCTTTGGAGGCTGTTTTTAAGCAGAGGCTGGATGCATCTGTCTCATGGAGTTCTTTGACTGAGAGTTCCTGCATGGCAGAATGAGATTGGACTGGGTGGCCCCTGTGGTCTCTTCCAACTCTATGCTTCTATACCCACGTGTACAAATAGGGCCCGGGATGATTCTGACATCTGGGGCCTTAAGAACCCAAAAGACGAAGCGCTCCTTCTGCATGGGCTCCTGAAAAGCCATGCCCAGGTAACCCAGCCATTTCTGGTGGCCTTCGTTCCAATTCAGCTCAGGGATGTTTGCTCCATCCTCATTGCTTCTGTGCCAAGCCCAGCGCAAGGGCATTGGAGAGCATTATGTCCAGCCCTTTCCTGGCAGAGGCCTCCTCCTTCATTACCTCTCCTCTTCGTTAATTGTGGAGGAGATACAGCTCTCTCTGCTCTTTGTGGACATTAATGAAAGTGCCACAGAGCCAACCGGTGACTCATTTTCATGCTTCTTCTCCATCCATCTTGGAGGCTGTGGAAGGGAGATGGAGGCCTGGCTTCAGTCTCACAGGAGCAGCGCATGGGAAGAGGCAGAGCAGGAGGGAGAGGAGAGGAGAGGAGAGGAGAGGAGAGGAGAGGAGAGGAGAGGAGAGGAAGGCAGGGATGGAGGAGGCTGGCTTTTTTATCCTCTGCTGCAAGCAAATTGCTTTAATCCTGTTTCTGTCTCTTGAATAATTGGGAAGCCCAGCGCTGCAGCAGAAAAAAGGCCAGCGCTGGGTTCTTAGGGAGTCATTCTCTCAGCACAAATGATGCTCAGCTAGAAACCTCTGCGCCTTTCCTCCGCCGCCCTGCAGTGCATTTGGTGCTTTCCACAATTCATGTGGAAAGCTGGATCGAACTTAATGGCCTGCTTTTCCTCCCCTTGTCCATTTCTTGACACAGTCCGCCTGCCACTGAGAAAGGTCTGTGCTTGGTCCATGGGCCCATGCTTGCCCATCTGGTCCAGTGATGTTAGCCCTGGCATCTGGAAGCACTTTGCTGCTTTGGGAATACAACTCACACAAACGCATCTCCGTGCCCACTTCCCGAGTGCCGCTCTTTTAGCAGGGCTGGTGACGTTAATTGATTTTACACCTGCCTTTTAATTGTAAATTAAAAACGAGGATGTTTCATAAGATCTAATTGGAGTTGTCTCCCTTTGCAAGGTTGTCGGAGGCTGTTAGCAAAATCCATGGATGCATCTCTTTCTCTCTCTCTGTCTCTTGTCTTATAGAATTTAAATTTCACAATTCAGTAAATGGTGCAAATTGTGCATCAGTACATGGAGTACAAACGCCCCAATGTTTCGGCCTTTCTAATTGCAAAATAGGCTGCTTGGAAGCATTTGCCAGTCTGCATGTTCTACTGTATGTATATTCCTTGGTTCAGGCAATTTATGCAGAAGTAATTTCTCAGCACAATTAAACATTTTCTATAATTTTCCAGCAAAGAAGGGAATTTGCATTTTGATGCCTGGTGCGTTTTTGGACAGTTTTGTAAGTCACACACACACACACACACACACACACACTGATGTCTTGGGTTATTAACCAATGGGTCCATGGTTTCCACTGGAGTTTGGTTCCAGAACCCCCCATGGACACCAAAATCTGTGGATACTCGTCCCATTGTAGACAACAGCATAGTAAAGTGATGCCCCTCATAAGAAGCAGCAAAATCAAGATGCGCTTTTTGAAATTTAAAAAAAGTATTTCCAAGCTGCGGATGGCTGAATCCATGGAGGCAGAACCCCTGGACATGGAGGACGGCTGGACTATCCGAGGGCTAGCCATTCAGACCTGAGAAGGTTGAATTTAAAGGCCAGCCTTTTAATGGACTTAACTGAATGGCCTTGGTCCAGTCTTCAGCCGCCAGCCTTTGATTCCCTGGCTGAGAATTAGGCATCGCAGGGGCAAGCTTTGCTAAAGAAAGGAAGATTGTCATGGAACACATGTAGGCTTTGACAGAAATTTAACATAGGATTGCAAATGTTTGTTTGTTTATATCCTGCCTTTTCCCCAACTCTGGACCACAAAGTGGCTTACAAAAATTAAAATAAGAGAGATTAGAAAGCTGGACCAAAGCTAACAAAATGAATGTCAACAGGGAGAAATGTAAGGTACTGCTCTGAGGTAGTAAAACAGAAATGCACAGATATAGGATTATGGATGACACCTGGCTGAATGAAACTACATGTGAAAGGGATCTAGGAGTCCAAGTAGACCACAAGTTGAACATGAGTCAGCAGTGTGATACAGCAGCTAAAAAGGCCAATGCGATTCTAGACTGCATCAATAGAAGTATAGGTTCTAGATCACGTGACGTCATATCATAGAATCATAGAATCATAGAGTTGGAAGAGACCACAAGGGCCCTGATCCAGTCCAACCCCATTCAGCCATGTAGGAAATCCCAATCAAAGCATCCCCAGCAGATGGCCATCCAGCCTCTGCTTAAAGACCTCTAAGGAAGGAGACTCCACTATAACCTCAGAGGAAGGAGTCTGTTCCACTGTCGAACAGCCCTGACTCTCAGGAAGTTCCTCCTAATGTTGAGGTGGAATCTTTTCCTGGAGCTTGCATCCATTGTTCCGGGTTCTGTTCTCTGGAGCAGCAGAAAACAAGCCTGCTCCCTCCTCAATATGACATCCTTTCAAATATTGAAACAGGGCTATCATATCACCTCTTAACCTTCTCTTCTCCAGGCTAAACATCCCCAGCTCCCTAAGTCGTTCCTCATAGGGCATGGTTTCCAGACCCTTCACCATTTTTGTCGCCCTCCTTTGGACACGCTCCAGTTTCTCAATGTCCTTTCTGAATTGTGGCGCCCAGAACTGGACACAATATTCTAGGTGGGGCCTGACCAAAGCAGAATACAGTGGCACTATTACTTCTCTTGATCGAGACACTATACTGCTATTGATGCAGCCTAAAATCGCATTGGCCTTTTTAGCTGCCACATCACACTGTTGAGTCATGTTCAACTTGTGGTCTACTTGGACTCCTATATCCCTTTCACACGTAGTTTCATTCAGCCATGTGTCTCCCATCCTATATCTGTGCTTTTCATTTTTCTGCCCTAAGTGCAGTACCTGACATTTCTCTGTGTTGAATTTCATTTTGTGAGTTTTGCCCCAGATTTCTAGTCTATTCAGGTCATTTTGAATCTTGATCCTGTCCTCTGAGTATTAGTGATTCCTCCTAATTTGGTGTCATCTGCAAATTTGATAAGTATGCTCCCAATTCTGTCATCCAGGTCATTGATAAAGATGTTGAATAACACTGGGCCCAGGACAAAGCCCCACTGGACACCCCACTGGTCACTTCTCTCCAGGATGAAAAGGAGCCATGGCTGACCACCCTTTGGGTTTGGCCGGTCAACCAATTACAGATCCATGTAACAGTTCCTTTGTCTAGCCCACATTTTACAATCTTGTTTGCAAGAATGTCATGGGGAACCTTGTCAAAGGCCTTACTGAAATCAAGATATACTATATCCACAGCATTCCCTTCATCTACCAAGATGGTCATTTTGTCAAAGAAAGAGATTAGGTTTGTCTGGCATGACTTGTTTCTCTGAAACCCATGTTGGCTTTTTGTGATGATGGCATTGCTTTCTAGATGTTCACAGACTCTCTGTTTAATGATCTGCTCCAGAATCTTTCCTAGAACTGATGTCAGACTAACTGGACGATCATTGTTGGGATCCTCTTTCTTCCCCTTTTTGAAGATGGGGACAACGTTTGCCCTCCTCCATTCTGCTGGGACTTCTCCTGTTCTCCAGGAGTCCTCAAAGACTATTATTGCTAATGGCTCCGATATTACATTTGCCAGTTCTTTTAATGCCCTTGGATGCAGTTCATCTGGTCCTGGAGACTTAAATTCATTTAGATTAACCAGGTATTCCTCTACTATCTCTTTACTTATTCTGTCCTCTGCTCCATTATCCTCCGGTTGAGCCCCTTTTCCTTTTCTGAGAAGACGGAGGCAAAGAAGGTCTTGAGGAATTCTGCCTTTTCTCTGTCTTCTGGTAGCATTTTGCCATCTTCTCCACGCAGTGAACCTACCGTTTCCTTCTTCTTCCTTTTGCTGCGGACGGACATATCCAAAAGAGCCCTTTTTGTTGTTCTTAACTTCTCTGGAAAGCCTGAGTTCATTTTGCGCTTTTGCTTTCCTGACTTTATCCCTACAAATGCTTGCTATTTCTTTGAATTCCTCTTTGGTGATTTCCCCCTTTTTCCATTTCTTATACATCTTCCGTTGAAAGTTCCTTAGTCTCTTGAGACATCTCCCATTTTTCTTTCTCACTAGAACTGTTTGAGATTGTGCCTTCAGTATCTCCCTTTTGAGAAAGTCCCATCCGTCCTGAACTCCTTTATCTTTTAGTATTCCTGACCATGGAATCGCCCTCAATACTTCTCTAAGTTTACTGAAATCCGCTCTCCTAAAGTCTAGGATGCGTGTCTGACTCTGCCTGGCTTCTCCTCTCCATTGTATAACAAACTCCAGGAGAACATGGTCGCTTCCACCTAAGGATCCCACCACTTGCACCCCATCAACCAAGTCATCCTTGTTGGTTAGGAGCAGATCCAAAATAGCTGACCCCCTTGTTGCCTCTTCCACCTTTTGGACCATGAAATTGTCTTCCAGGCAAGTGAGGAATTTGCTAGACCTTGAGGATTTGGCTGAGTTTGACTTCCAGCAAATATCAGGGTAGTTGAAGTCCCCCATCACTACTACATCTCTCTTTTCTGAGTGTGTGGTCATCTGTTCTAGAAAGATATCATCCAATCCCTCAGTCTGACTTGGGGGTCTGTAGTAGACTCCCACCGTAACACCCTTGTTGTTTCCCTCCCCTTTGATTCTTATCCAGATGCTCTCCACCTGGCTTCCAGGATTAATGTCCTGGATCTCTTCTCTGGTGTAAATATCTCTGACATATAGTGCTATTCCTCCTCCTTTCCTGTTTGGCCTATTTCTCTTAATAAGGTTATACCCCTCTATTTCCACATTCCAATCATGAGACTCATCCCACCAGGTTTCAGTGATGCCTATTATATCATATTTGCTTTCTTGTACTAGGAGTTCGAGTTCATCTTGCTTATTTCCCATGCTCTGTGCATTAGTGTAGAGACATCGCAGACCACGGGTCCCATTTACTTGCTGCCTGTGCATGTTCTTTTCACTCCCACTGTTGGGTCCTTGCACTGTTTGCCTTGTTCCCTCTATGACAGTTTGACTATTTTCTCCATCCCTTTCGCCTTCCTTAATATTGTCTCCCTTCCCCTCGGAACTCAGTTTAAAGCTCTCCTGATCAAGTTCTTGAGACTGTTGGCAAAAACATTTCTTCCAACTGGCGTGAGATGCAACCCGTCTGTTGCAAGAAGTCCCTCCTCATGGAACCGCAGCCCATGATCGAAGAATCCAAATCCTTCTCGGCGGCACCATCTGCGAAGCCAGTTGTTCACATCCGCTATCTTCCTCTCCCTTCCTGGACTGTGCCCTTCGACTGGCAGAAGAGACGAGATGACAATCTGTGCAATTAGCTTACTTGCTAATTAGCTTACTTGCTGTTCACTGCTATGATCTTTAGAATAGCGGTATATAAATAAAACAAATTATTATTATTATTATTATTATTATTATTATTATTATTATTATCCATTCCTTTCAGCTTCCTACCAAGCGCCTCGTAATCCCTTTTGATGTTCTGAGGGCTGTGTATTGCAGTATCATTAGTTCCCACGTGGACCAAAAGGAAGGGTATTGGTCAGTAGGCTTGACCAGTCTTGTCAGTCTCTCTGTCACATCACAGATCTTTGCATCTGGAAGACAACACACCTCTCGAGACATCTTGTCAGGCCTACAAATCACTGCTTCTGTACCCCTCAGCAAGGAGTCCCCCACTACGACCACACGCCTCCTCCGAGGCTTAGCAGCGACTGTTCCCTCGGGTGGGACTCTCAGGCTCCCCTGCTCTGTCCCTGAAGTCTGTCCATGCTGCTCTTCTTCATCCTCCTTGATAAGGGAAAGAGCTTCGAATCAATTCTCTAGCTGCAAGCTCCCAGAACAATCCCTTCTTGGCCTACTTCTCTTTGTGACATTCCTCCAGCTGTCTTCCTCCTGTGTATGTGAAGTGGCCTCCTCAGCTCCAGCATCTTCCTCTGCGTGATACTCATCCAAGATCGTTAGTTCTGTTGTGTCCAGGAAATCCTCTTGTTCCCTAATATGCTGAAGTGTAGCTACTCTGGACTCCAACTGCTGCATTTTCTCCTCCAAGAGGGCTACCAACTTGCACTTGGGGCATGTGAAGTTCTCCACTTCTGTAGGCAAGAAGACAAACATCCCATAGTGCCACTCTGTTTGGGTCAGGCCTCACCTGGAATAACCTTGTGTCCAGTTCTGGGCTCACAATTCAAAAAGGACATTAAGAAACTGGAGCCATGTGTCCAAAGGAGGGCGACCCAAATGGTGAAGGGTCTGGAAACCATGAAGCCATTTGAGGAAGGTCTCAGGGAGCTGGGGATGTTTAGCCTGGAGAAGAGAAGATTAAGAGGTGATATGATAGCCCTGTTTAAATATTTGAAGGGATGCCATATTGAGGAGGGAACAAGCTTGTCTTCTGCTGCTTCAGGGAAAAGGACACAATGGAGCAATGGATGGAAGCTCCAGGAAAAGAGATTCCAGCTCAACATTAAGAGGAACTTCCTGAGAGTAAGGGCTGTTCGACAGTAGAACATATTCCCTCGGAGACTTTGGTGGAGTCTCCTTCTTTGGAGGTCTTTAAACAGAGGCTGGATGGCCATCTGTTGAGTGTGTTTTGATGGAGAGTTCCTGCATGGCAGAAGAAGGGGCTTGGACTGGATCTGGAAATCAGACAAGGCCAGCCATCTGGTATGGACAATTTAATTGACACCTGGCAACTCAACTGACACTTGGCCAATTAAATTGTCACTTGAACTAGGCAGGTCTGTTTCTTTTTATAGAGAGAAACAAACAGGTGGGAAAAATACCGAATGGTTGGTTGATCATAGCCTGGATGCTTAATCCTCTGTGCCTCGACCTTTGGAATTAATGTACTGATAATAGTTAACTTGTTTTCTTGCTAAAACGGGAAGTGCTAGATTAACTAGTAGGGAATTCTCTCGTTTGATTCAAAAGACAAAGGTGTTTCATGTTTGCATGAATGCGAGCATGTTTCTCAGCATGACGAAAGACTTCTCCTGCAAGGTCTCTTCCAAATCTATGATTCTGTGGTTCTGCTCTGGGATGCTCCCGGAATATTCTAGCCCCAGATTCCCCTCCATTACCAATGCTCTCTCTGCAACTGCCTTCTCATGAGATGTCTGTTTGCCACCCAGCAGCATCACAGAGGTCACAACGCGATGCCCACCAAATTTTCAGTGCTGGGCACCTCATTTTCTGACCTCAGAGCGACTCATGCCCACCGCAGCAACTTTGGGCAGCTTGCAAGGACTTCATGGCAAGGCAGCCATCACTGCAGGGCAAGCTGAAAACCCAGAGAAAATGTATGATTTTTAAATTGTGGTTAAGGGAAGGAAAGGCCAAATCAGGTGCAGACGTCATGAAGACAGTCCACAGCCGATTCGGGGTTTTGCCCCTCTGTGGCATAAATAACATGCAGCCAGCCCTGCTGTATATTTAAACTGTGCATCATCCTCTACCATTTGAATGTGTTAAATCCTGAAATTGATTTTACTCTATGCTCTTTATTAGGATAATAAGAATACTCTTTAGCAAAGGACATGAGTCCAGTGGCGGGAGGTAAAGTGGGACCAACTCCAAACAGATTGGAGCATGGCATTTATCCAAAAGTAACTCACTGGTTCTTAGATTCTTGGAGAGAATCTGAATTGCTGATGGTCCAAACCTTCAGTCAGGAACACCTGCGAGACGGGGAGAGAGAGATGGTGGCGGCGGTGATCATTAATATTGTATGCCAACATGAGATCTGACTTCTTGGTATAAATTGCTGTCAAGCCAGTTTTGCCCTATGAATGAGAGACCAACCAAGATACCTTGGCTGCATTTGCACAGCAGAAATAATGCAGCTTGAAAACACTTTCACTGCCATGCTTCAATGCTGTGGAATTCTGGGATCTGTAGTTTGTTGTAGCACCAGAGTTCTCCGACAGACACCCATCTGGTTCTGGGAATGTTTTTGGGGATTGGGTGGGCACTGCCCTATCTGTGCCTACTGGTTTTTGGGGATCCTCTGCCAAGCGTTCTCTGACACAGAGGATCCTGGCAATCTCTGCAGTTGTCTGCTTCGTTCTCCAGCCGTCTCCTTCCTTGCTCTCTCTTTTTAAACATGTCTCTCTTCCTAAGAGGCCACTGCGGTTGCTGAGTAAGTGCATGTTGCACCACCAGCAGAAGACCGTCACCCCACCATTGGATCAGAAGGATATGTGCCCTAGTCTTTCTATTAGCTTTGCAATTGGAGGAGGTGGGAAAGAGGCCTGGCTCTGCCCAGGACCATTAGTGTTGCTCATGCCGGCCTAGATTGATCCCTCTCCTCCTGAAGAAGCTGCTGGTGGAGGCAGAAATGTATGAGGACATGCCACCCTTCTTCTCTTTCTCTTTTTCAGCCTTTGGGAGCAGTGGCAGTTAATGGGGATGCTTTGCTTCCCGTGTGGCCTTCGGGGATTTGCAGATCCCACACCAAAGGTATGCATCAAAGGCGGAGGGAGAGGCAGCTTGGAAACAAACGGAGGCATCTTTTCCTGAGCAAGGCTGAGGTGTCTTTGGGGGATGTGGATCGGACATGGGTTTCAGCGCTTGGGGAAGTTACTTTTGGAGATGACAACTCCAACACTCATAGTTTTGTGTTTCCTGCAAAGTAAATTTCTCAAGCTTGGTGCATTTAGGGTACATAGAAGGGGATTTAGCAATACCATTTGTGTTGGTATAGTATCTCCACAGGAGAGCCAGCTTGGTGTAGTGGTCTGGATGGTGGGCTAGGACTCCAGGAAACAAGGGTTCGAATCTCTGCTTGGTCATGGATACCCATTGGGTGACCTTGGGAGAGTGGCTCTCAGCCGCCAAGGAAAGCAATGGCACAAATCCCCCTCTGCACAAATCTTGCCCAAGAAAAACCCATGGTAGGTTCATTTTAGGGTTGCCATAAGTCAGAAACAACTTGAGGACAAACCACAACAACAGCTTCTCCATAGAAGGCATGGGCATCCTTGTGACTCCTTGTGTGAGTGGCGCCCTTGAGTGAGCCAAGGCTCGCTTTACATGAAAAGCTGTGGGACCTCAGCGCTAAGATCTCGTGTGGTTGAATCAAAGCAGTTTAAATCAAACCAAAATCAATATAACCAACATCCATGGATGCTCAAATCCCATTAAATACAATGGCAGAGTGAAATGGTGTCCCTTATGTAAAATGGCAAAAACAAAGGCCTTTATCAGACTGGCAAAAAAGACGGGAACGTAGCAGCATGCTCCCGTCAATATCGTGAAATAACATGAAGATTATCACGAGATGTTGAGTGATATTGCTATTATCCCATGATTATCCCGTGAATAAAGAGGCATTCTAACACTGCTTTTTAATCATGGGAAAATCCTGAGAATGCAAAGTGTTATTCGAATGCCTCTTTATTAATGGGGCAATCACCTGATAATCGCAATGTTGCATGACGTCGTGTTATAATTTTTGCATTATTGATGAGAGCATACCTCTATTCTCCCGTCTTTTTTGCCAGTCTGATCAAATCCAAGGCTTGCTTTTGGAATTTATATTATTTTTGAACATTTTCAGGCTGTGGATGGTTGAATCCTTGGATAAAAAATTGGTGGCTGCAGGGGACCATCTGTACGTACAGTGGATCCTCCACGTTCACTATGGATAGGGCACTGGACCCCCTGGGAACGTGGAAAGCATTTTAAGATCTTGAAGGATATTAAAACTGCACTGCAGGAATAATGTGGTTTGACAGTACTTTAAATCCTATGGCGCAATGCTATGGAATCCTGGGATTTGTAGTTTTGTGAGATGTTTAGCTTTCTCTGTCAGAGAGCTCTGGTGCCACAGCAAACTACAAATCCCAGGATTCCATATGATGGAGCCAGGGTACTTAAAACAGGGACAAACTACATTATTTCTGCAGTGCAGATTAGACCTGAGTTTCCAAGAGAGGTATCTGGTAGCGACATGAAACAGGGTCTTCTTGGTGTCTGCTCCCAATTTTGGGAACTCTCTGCCAAGGGAGCCTGGTCTGGCCCCATTTCTATTGCCTTTTCCCAGGCAAGGCAAGGCATTTTGACTTTGGACTTGTCGCTGAACAGGGATGCAAACACTTGCATGCTGGCTCTGTCTTTCTTGTTGCATTTCGAAAGAGTTGGCCTTTACGTCTTAATCAATATTTTGTTGTTCGTTATGCATTTGATTCACGTAGTCAGTTTGTGTCTTACCTTTCTCCTAAACCAAGGAGCTCACAATTTTATTACTGTTAGCCACCTTGTGTGCATTTTTTGGTGGAAGAGCACCGTATGAGATTAAAGCCAGACAAAAATAACTAGCCATTCCTTTATTTAGGAGCCATAGCAGCCCATCTGATCTGTAAGCCTGAGGTTTCCCTTATGAAAGAGGGGCTGGCCCCTTTCCCAGGATGTTGAAAGGGGTCTCCAACAGTCCCCTTGAGCCCATTAAACCTCTCCCCGCTTGTCCTAACGCTCAGCCTTGGAGTGATGCAGTCAGACCTCTCTATCCATGGATTTTGCATCAATGGGTTCAAGCACCCGTGGCTTAAAACATATTTACTTTTAAAAATCCAAAAAGCAAACCTTCATTTTGATTTTTATATAAGGGACACCATATTACTGCCCCATAGTATGTAATGGGACTTGGGCACCCATGGATTTTGGTACCCACAGGAGGTCCTGGAACCAAACCCCAGTCGACAACAAAGGCCCATTGTATAAAGAAGGCCTCTGTATGGCAGCTTCTTTAAAGTAGCAAATGAGAATTGAATTGCTAACCATTGAAATTGTGTGGTGGAGGTGCCATGCTTATGATAGAGGAGTGAGGAGGTGGCACAGGGAGGAAGACATGTCATGGAGACACAGAAGATTGAAGTCATTATGAAGTGAGAAATCCCAGAGGGACAAGCAGTTTTCAGGAAAGGAAGAGGCACTAGGGATCCCATTGCAAACATACGATGGATGATGGGGCACACAAGGGAATTTCAGAAGAAAATCAGCATGTGCATTGTCAACTACAGCAAAGGATTTGATGCACAGATCATGAAAAGCCATGGCTTGCTCTAAGAGGAATGGGTGCATCTCTCCACTTGATTGCCTTGATGTGTAACCTGCACTAAGGACAAGAAGCTGCAGTCAGAACTGAATACGGAGAAACAGAGTGGTTGCCAATTGGAAAAGGAGTCAAGCAAGGATGCATCCTATCATCCTATCTGTTCAACGTGTATGTAGAAAATCTCATATGCAGAGCAGGTTTAGACTTAGAAGAAAGAGGACTAAAGATCAGAACATTAGCAGCCTAAGATACGCAGAGGACACCATGCTACTAGCAGAAAACCACAAAGACCTGGAACAATGATTAAAGAAAGTCAAAGAAGTATGTGCAAAGGTCGGCTTAATGCTGAATGCTATAAGAAAACAAACATAATGACCACAGAAGAACTACATGCAAATGAAATGCATAGATATAGGATGGGTGACACCTGGCTTAAGGAGAATGATACATGTGAAAGAGATCTAGGAGTCCAAGTAGACCACAAATTGAACATGATGCGGCAGCTAAAAAGGCCAATGCGATTTTAGGTTGCATCAAGAGAAGTATAGTGTCTAGATCAAGAGAAGTAATAGTGCCACTCTATTCTGCTTTGGGGATGTTTAGCCTGGAGAAGAGATGAAAAGAGGTGATATGACAGCCCTGTTTAAATACTTAAAGGGATGTCATATTGAGGAGGGAGTAAGCTTGTTTTCTGCTGCTCCAGAGACTAGGACAAGGAACAATAGGTGCAAGCTACAGAAAGAGAGATTCCACCTCAACATTAGAAGGAACTTCCTGGCAGTAAGGGCTGTTCGACAGTCGAGGGCAATCCCTGGGAGAATGATAGAGTCTCCTTTTTGCGCCCTCAAAAGGGCGCCATAGCCATGTTGCTGTGGCTTGGCAGTGCTCCTTCGGTGCTGCATCATATGTAGGGATGCCATATCCCGGTGGCCCCGGGATAAATCCGCTTTTGGGGGGCCCCTCCCGGTCCCGGTCCGGTTTGGCCCCCAGCCCTCAGTTCGGGGCCCGCGCGGCACCAACCCACCTTCCCCCGCGCGACCGCGCCACCCACCTCCTCCTCCTCCTCTGTTCCTGGCCACGCGGCAGCGTGGAGAGAGCAAAGGAGGGGAAGGAGGAGGTGGTGCGCCTCCTGTGCACGGCCACGTGGCCTGGAACGGAGGAGGAGGAGGAGGATGGTGGTGCGGCCGCACGGGGAGGCAGGGGAAGGGGGCGGGGAGGCGGGGGAAGGTGGCGGGGAGGCGGGGGAAGGTGGCGGGGAGGCAGGGGAAGGGGGCGGGGAGGCGGGGGAAGGTGGCGGGGAGGCGGGGGAAGGTGGCGGGGAGGCGGGGGAAGGGGGCGGGGAGGCGGGGGAAGGGGGCGGGGAGGCAGGGGAAGGTGGCGGGGAGGCGGGGGAAGGTGGCGGGGAGGCGGGGGAAGGTGGCGGGGAGGCAGGGGAAGGGGCGGGGAGGCGGGGGAAGGTGGCGGGGAGGCGGGGGAAGGTGGCGGGGAGGCGGGGGGAAGGTGGCGGGGAGGCGGGGGAAGGTGGCGGGGAGGCGGGGGAAGGTGGCGGGGAGGCGGGGGAAGGTGGCGGGGAGGCGGGGGAAGGTGGCGGGGAGGCAGGGGAAGGTGGCGGGGAGGCGGGGGAAGGTGGCGGGGAGGCGGGGGAAGGTGGCGGGGAGGCAGGGGAAGGGGCGGGGAGGCGGGGGAAGGTGGCGGGGAGGCGGGGGGAAGGTGGCGGGGAGGCAGGGGAAGGGGGCGGGGAGGCGGGGGAAGGTGGCGGGGAGGCGGGGGAAGGTGGCGGGGAGGCAGGGGAAGGTGGCGGGGAGGCGGGGGAAGGTGGCGGGGAGGCGGGGGAAGGTGGCGGGGAGGCAGGGGAAGGTGGCGGGGAGGCGGGGGAAGGTGGCGGGGAGGCGGGGGAAGGTGGCGGGGAGGCGGGGGAAGGGGCGGGGAGGCGGGGGAAGGTGGCGGGGAGGCGGGGGAAGGTGGCGGGGAGGCGGGGGAAGGTGGCGGGGAGGCGGGGGAAGGTGGCGGGGAGGCGGGGGAAGGTGGCGGGGAGGCGGGGGAAGGTGGCGGGGAGGCGGGGGAAGGTGGCGGGGAGGCAGGGGAAGGTGGCGGGGAGGCGGGGGAAGGTGGCAGGGAGGCGGGGAAGGGGGCGCGGGCGCGCGCAGGAGGCACACCTCCTTCTCCTCCTCTGTTCCAGGCCGCGCGGCCGTGTGGAGGAGGCGAAGGAGGAGGCGGTGCGCCTCCTGCGCGCGCCTGTGCCCCCCTCTCCACCTTGCGCGTGCCGGCGCCCCCCCACCTCCTCCTCCTCCTCCTCCTCTGTTCCTTCCAGGCCACCCAGCAAATGAAGGAGGGGGAGAAGGAGAAGGAGGAAAAGGAGGAGGGGGGAGGAGGAGGAGTAAGAAGAAGGAGAAGGAGAAGAGGAGGAAGAGGAGGAGGAGGTGGTGAGCGAGTGGCCAGAGGCCTCAAGGTGGCTTTTTTGGGGGGTGGGGTCTTTTAATGCTAACAAGTCTCCCTTGTTTTGACAATGCTAGTGTGGTGGTGGTGATGATGATGATGATGATGATGATGATGATGATGATATGAGTCAGCTTCAGAGACATGCAGGAAGTGTCACCTTCCAAAGTGCATTTTCTGTGTGTTTTTGGTTCCTTAATGGTGATACTGATATCAGCAAGCCTCTGAGGCAAGGCCAATGTAAGTTGCTCTGATTTTTACAAGCTCATGCGCAGTGAAGAAAAACCAAAGTCCCTTGACCAAGTACACACTTCTGAGAAGTACAGTTGAATCCGAGGGCAAACCCACTTCTTGTTAAACCACTTTGACATATTCAGTATGCATAGCATGTTCAGTGTGAAACCCAAAGAGTTTGGTTATCAAATAAGCCTCTGAAATATGCAAGGGGCCATGTTAAAATAAAGCCATGTTCAATGCCCAAATGTGCTATTTGGAATGGGGGGGAGGGGAGGTTGGCCAAAAAGGAAAGTACATTTCTGTCATCTGTCGAGGAATAATGCCCAAATGTCCTCCATTTTGATCATGCCTAAGAAACATGAATTTATATTAACATTTTTTTAAAACCATCCATTTTTTTCGTGTGTCCTCCATTTTTAAAAAATGTGCCCTACATTTGAAAATGTTGTCCTACATTTGTCCTACATTTGTCCTGGTTTGGAGGTCCAGACTTATGGCAACCCTAATCATATGGAAGCAATGCTGGAGGAGTGCCTCGATGCTGCGGATCGTGTAAAGCAGCGCATGGTGGCATGGCACCCTGGAGGTGGAGTTGGAGCGTTCATCATGTGGATGTGACACCCGGGCTCCACCCCCAGGCCGGCCTTAATGGCTGGTCTCTAGAGGGCCTATGAGTGGGAAGGGCAGCTATGAAATGGACAGGATCCTAAAGAGTAAAGACATAACACTGAATACTAAAGTTAGGATTCGTTGTATTCCCCATCAGCATGTACAGATGAGAAAGCTAGACAGTGAAGAAGGCAGACGGAAAGGGAATCAATGCATTTCAAACATGGTGCTAGAGAAAAGTGCTGAGGATCCCATGGATGGCCAAAAAGACAAGCAGATGGGTCCTTGCACAGATTGAGCCTAAAATCCTCCTAGAAGCCAAGATGATTAAATTGAGGTTGCCATACTTTGGCCCCATCATGAGAAAGCATGGCTCATTGGAAAAGGCAATAATGCTGGGAAAGATGGAGGGATGTAGAAAGAGAGGAAGACCCCAGGTCAGAAGGAGAGACCGAATCAGGGAGGCCATGGGACTGAATTTGCAGGACCTCAAAACAGCAATGGAGGAGGAGGAGCCTGGGAGATGTTCTGTCCACAGAGTCGCCATGAGTTGGAGTCGAGGACATGGCCTCCAGACATAAGGTATTCCCTAATGATGGATTTTAAAAAACCCCCCCACACACACACACATGTTAAGGAAAAAGCAACATGGGATATACAGTGAATGAAATAAAACATGTATGCGAGAGTCAGGGTGACTCAGCAGAAGCAATTAGGAGCCACACAGGTGTAAATGGTAATGTAATTAACAAGTCCTAAATGCCAAGGACAGAAATGCAAAGTGGATAATTGAACACACCTGAGAATTGTTAAGTGGACAAGGTGAGATGATGAAATCATTAATTGTGGGTTGAACCAAGAGAACCAATGAGAGTGGATGTACACGCCCACTGGGTGGAAACTGACAAGAGTGGGTGGTGTTTTCCAAGGGCTATAATAAGTGCTATGAATCCCAATGTATTTTGTGGGTAGTAGTGGAGTATTGGAGTTGTGTTGGATAGTTTTGGAGCTGTATATAGTAGAATAAAGTAGATCTTTGATATAAGACTACTGAGTTGTCTGGTGTCTTGACTGAAGATACAAGAGCCAGCTGGATCCTGAAGAAGTGGGAAGACTTCTGTGGAAGCAAGAGTGAGAAGGCTTGGAGAGTTTGTCAGGGTCTTCAGCCTATTCTCTGTAACTCTGCTGCTTTAGAGCAAAGCTTTAACCACTGGCCAAAACTGGTCAGCGCCGGTGCATAACAAGGTGGTGAGTTCGAGCCAGAGGTGAAGAGCTACAACTCCCACACAGACACACTTTCTTTTCATAGGCTTTTCATAAGCAGCCATCAGGATACACAGGCAAATGTTCAGGATATTTCATAGAAATTGCCAGAAGCCATGGCCAATTCAATAGCTTCCCTCGATGCTCACATACACAGTGGTAATGTAGCCCTCACTGGTGATCTATTAATGGAGCTGGATAGAATTGATGTATGTCTATATGTGTGTGCACAGGG
Source organism: Sceloporus occidentalis (assembly GCA_023333645.1). NCBI lineage: Eukaryota > Metazoa > Chordata > Lepidosauria > Squamata > Phrynosomatidae > Sceloporus > Sceloporus occidentalis. Next base: position 974,100 of record JALMGF010000002.1, on the reverse strand, counting down.
GCATTTATGTTAATTTGCAGAGGACAGTGTTCTGTTTGGTTACTTGCCCAGCCTGGGCTTTGCTATGCTCTGGCTCCGGCCACCTGTCTGCGTCCAATGTCCATCCGAACAGATGCCGCCCGATGATCCTCTTTGTCCTGTGTTTGCTTACTGATTCCCCACTTTGCAAAAGGCTGTTCTAGAAGCGCATTGAGTTGTGAAGAAAGCCTCTGTCTCTGGTCCCAGTCTGGGGAGAGGAAGAGATGCTGCAGATGGGAAACCCACGTGCAACAAATGGATATTTGCCCTGGGATAAATTGGAGGAGGAGTGACCTGGCATTGCTTCTCTAGAGCAAGAGTGTGGGAAAAACAACCGTGCAAAGAGCGTGTGATCTTTCTTTTGGTCAAGAGATCAGGGGATAAGGCAAGTAATCTCTTTCTCTGTAGATTCCTGCTAAACGTTCCTCCTTGGAACCATCATTTAGAAGTTGGTTTGTACAGTCAGCTCTCCAGATCCACAGGTTCTTTATCCATTCAACCATCTGCAGCTTGAAAATATTCCTAAAAGATCTACATTCCCCAAAACAAACTTTTTATAAATGGGACACCATTTCAATACAGTATGCCCACACTGCACTTGGGGTCATGCGGACAGACAGCAAGCCCTAATATGGTGAAAGGGGTGCGCACCTGTGGTATGCACCGTGCTGTGCACCACGGGGTGCACCCCATTCAAATGAATGGGGCTTGATCATACGTGGAATTTGCTTTATGTGGGTGTGTGTTGTGTCTCCAGAATGGATCCCCCGCGTAAGGTGAGGGTGCACTGCACACCATTATATATAATGGGACTTGAGCATCCATGAATTTTGGTATCCATGAGGAATCCTGGAACCAAATCTCAGTGGATACCAAAGGACCACTGGATTCAGCTAAAGGTAAATGTCAGAGGTACCTCCAAGGATAACCCATTTCCACTTGTCCAATGTGCAGGCATCCCTCCTTATCCACAAAATCTGCATCCACAAATTCAACTATCCATGTCTCAAAAAATATTTTTAAAAAAATTCCCAAAAGCAAGCCTTGATTTTGCTATTTTATTTTGTTGCCTTCCAAGATCAGAAGAGATCCAGTGCCTGTCAAATTAAGACAATCTCACGGATTTCATAGGTTATGGAGGGAGATCCATGCAGGCTTCCATATCATCTTAACTGAGAACAACAACAACATCTTGATAAAACGCAGATTTTTAACACCTTTGCCTGATGAAGAAGCCAGTGGAGCTTCGCAAGCTTGCAACATGTATTTTGTGCATTTTGGTTGGTCCAATAAAGGTATCTCTGTTTTGTGGCTTTGGGGTGTTATTGTACTGGAAGTCTGTCCCTCCATCCCCTTTTCCCATCTTCCCAGACGATGCTGCTGCTGCTAAACAAGGGTTGGTCAGAAGAAGTGGGACTTAGGTGGAGAAAGACTTTGTACAAAGGAGCTTCCTTTGATGTATGCCTTTAGTTAAAATCAATTCAGGTAGAAAATTTCTGATGAGAAGAAGCAACTAAATTAAATTTATCTGTACACTAAAGTGATTGACTTCAGATGGAATTTTAGCCTTGCAAAATTAAGTGAAGGTATTGCTTAAGAAGATGAGAAGGAATGCTAAGCAGCCAACAAAGCTTATTCTTTTACCAAAGTCAACTTCTTGAATTTTTGCAAAATGATGTCTTGCCTGTTTTTTGGTTGGTCCCCCAAGGCTGAGATCTTGCAATGTTTCGATCAGAAGATCTAAAGATCACAAGATCATCAACTGTAGTTTGCAATTAGCCTACGATCATTTAGTAACATTAAAAGATTTTAAACCCACAAGTTTTAAGGTCTATTTGGAACGGGGCTGGCCCTCTTGGTCTCCGCATGGCCTTCCTCTGTTCTGCACCAGTCACTTTGTAGGATCTGCACCACGCTTACAGGAAAGTAAACGGTAAAGTTCTCTTATCGTGAAGCTATTGCTGGATCCACATGAGAAACCAAGCCTTATGAGGAATGGCTTAGGAAGCTGGATATGTTTAGCTTGGAGAAGAGAAGACAGAGCGATGACATGACAGCTGCCTTTAAACAGCTGAAGGGATGCCATGTAGAAGATGAAGTGAGCTAGTTTTCTGATCCTCAATGAACATGAACATGGATGGATTCGCATTGTCAGGAAAGAGATTAAACATTAGGAAGAATGGGTGACACTTAGGATCCTAGAGTTGGAAGAGACCCCAAGGGCCCTGATCCAGTCCAACCCCATTCTTCTGCCATGCAGGAACTCTCAATCAAAGCATCCCCATTGACAGATGGCCATCCAGCCTCTGTTTAAAAACCTCCAAGGAGGGAGACTCCACCATTCTCCAAGAGAATATGTTCCACTATCAAACAGCCCTTACTGTCAAGAAGTTCCTCCTAATACTGAGGTGGAATCTCTTTTCCTGCAGCTTGCATCCATTGTTCTGTGTTCTGTTCTCTGGAGCAGCAGAAAACAAGCTTGCTCCCTCCTCAATATGACACCCCTTCAAATATTTAAACAGGGCTACCATATCACCTCTTATCATATCACCTGGCTTGATGGCAGTACATACAAAAGGGATCTAGGAGTGGCCCACATGAGTCAACATGTGCGATGTGGCAGCTAAAAAGGCCAATGCAATTTTAGGCTGCATCAATAAAAGTATAGTGTCTAGATCAAGAGAAGTAATAGTGCCACTCTATTCTGCTTTGGTCAGGTCTCACCTGGAAATAATCTGGTGTCCAGTTCTGAGCAAAACAATTCCAAAAGGACATTGAGAAACTGGAGCCATGTGTCCAAAGGAGGGTCACCAAAATGGTGAATAGTTTGGAAACCATGAAGCCCTCTGAGGAACAACTCAGGGAGCTGGGGATGTTAAGAGGTGATATGAGAGCCCTGTTTAAATACTTGAAGGGATGTCATATTGAGGAGGGAGCAAGCTTGTTTTCTGCTGCTCCAGAGACTAGAACACAGAGCAATGGATGCAAGCTCCAGAAAAAGAGATTCCACCTCAACATTAGGAGGAACTTCCTGAGAGTAAGGCCTGTTGGACAGTAGAACACACTCCTTCCTTGGAGATTCTGGTGGAGTCTCCCTCCTTGGAGGTCTTTAAGCAGAGGCTGGATGGCCATCTGTCAATGGGGATGCTTTGATTGAGAATTCCTGCATGGCAGAAGAAGGGGTTGGATCTGGGTCCTTGCGGTCTCTTCCAACTCTAGGATTCTAGGATTCATCTAAATGCAATCAAATGAGGGTTTTTTCAGTTCGTTAACAACTCGGCATGTTAACCCTTTCCTACTAATGTTCTAACCCCTGTGCAGAATGAAATGCTTCTAAGCTTTTAAGGACGGAGAGGGAGAAAGAGGTTTTGCTTTTTAAAAATAGGCATGTGAGAGTAGCGTTGCCTAGTGGTTTAGGTGATGGACTATGACTCTGGAGACCAGGGTTCGAATCCTGGCTCAAACATAGAAACCCACTGGGTGACATTGGCAATAAGTCACACTCTCTTAGCCTCCTCAGGGGAAGGCAAGGGCAAACCTCCTCTGAACTAATCTTGCCAAGAAACCCCCATGATAGGGATGCCATAGGGTTGCCTTAAGTCAGAAGCAACTTGAAGGCACACACCACCACCAACAGCAACAACCAGGTTGCGTGCTCAGTTGTGCATTGGGCATTTCTGGTGTGCCGTGTGCATCGGGCGCTCTGTTGCACTCTGTCACTTCCTAAACAATGCAAACAAAAATCCATCAGTGATACCTTTAATGGCCAACCAAAATGCACAATATACTTGTTGCAAGCTTTCCAAGCTCCATGGCTTCTTCTTCATCAGGCAATGAAGTCTCCATTCCAGTGAGGCCACAGGTCTCTTTGTAGAGTTTGTAGGAGACATATTGGGGCTGGGTGGCCATCTGTCCCAGGGAGGGCTTTGATTGTGAGTTCCTGCATGGCAGAATGGGGTGGACTGGAGGGCCCTTTGGGGGTCTCTTCCAACTCTAAGATTCTATGATTCTATGAAATAGGTTGGAAGGTTCCATTTAGCTAAGATGGCTGCCAGCATCTATGAGGTGTACCCTGCCTTTTAAGTTAATCATTCTAATCCAGAGTTTGGAAATGGTCCCTTTTTTTGGACCCAGACTCCCAGAACCCCTTAGCCAGTGTCCATGCTTGTTGGGGGATTCTGGGAGCTGTAGTCCAAAAAGTAACTCTTCTGATCCTTAACTAGAGGCTGCCTCTGCTCCCAGCGATTTTGGCAGCTTCCCTCTTCCCTCCAGCTTCAGATGCAGCGACCGCCTGCAATGGTTAACTAACAAATCTTCCCAAGTAGGAAAGCTACAGTTATCTAACTCCTATCTTATCCTCTGATAGAGTTTCCACCAGATTAAAGCAAGGGCAGCGGGGAGCCAAGTCAGAAAACACAGTATATTCTTGGTGGCATATGCAATGAGTGTAGGAGCCTTGTGAGCAATCGTTCCCGGCAGCTTTGGGGCAGGAGAAGGTCCACTCTGGGTTTTAGTCCAACATTTAAAGGATCTACCCAAGGTGCTGAATCCGATCCCTGAAGGAGCTTTGCAGCACTTTGGGCAATTCCTTTACCATTCAAACTAAAATTCAGAATAGTTTCATCTCCCCACAGATGCACTGTGACCCATTGACACAGCTTACAATAAAGTGTGGTGTACTGGTTTGAGCATTGGACTATGACTCTGAAGAACAGGGTTCGAATCCCCACCTGACCATGGAAACCCACTTGGTTCAACATCTTTATCAATGACTTGGATGACAGAATTGGGGGCACACTTATAAAATTTGCAGATGACACCAAATTAAGAGGAATAGCTGATACTCCAGAGGACAGGATCAAACTTCAGAATGACCTGAATAGACAAGAAAGCTGGGCCAAAGCTAACAAAATGAACATCAACAGGGAGAAATGTAAGGTACTACACTTATTTATACATGTGAAAGGGATCTGGGAGTCCTAGTAGATCACTAGTTGAACATCAGTCACAGTGCGATGCAGCAGCTAAAAAGACCAATGCAATTTTAGGTAGCATCAATAAAAGTGTCTAGATCAAGAGAAGTCATAGTGCCACTGTATTCTGCTCTGGTCAGGCCCCACCTGGAATATTGTGTCCAGTTCTAGGCACCACAATTCAAAAAGGACATTGAGAAACTGAAGCCATGTGTCCAAAGGAGGGCAACTAAAAAGGTGAAGGGTCTGGAAACCATGAAGCCTATGAGGAAGGACTTAGGGAGCTGGGGATGTTTAGCCTGGAGAAGAGAAGGTTAAGAGGTGATATGATAGGCGCGGTACAGACGGCATAAAAGCACCATGCTCATGCCATGCTAGAGTTATGGGACTACACAGCAACAGCACGGTCTCTAACCCTAGCATGTACTGGCAGTGGCAAAATGGCGGTGCCCCGTGGGTGCCACCATTATGACATAACAGATGCATAGCATCCACATGTCACCATTGGTGCACTCAAATGTAAATGGCATGGCAGAAAAAGGACCTGCTTTTTGCGGGTTCTTTTTCCTCTGCAGGGAAACTGTGCAGTTTGGTGGCTGCGGCTTCACTCCCCAGGAAAAAACGCTGCTGCCGCTCTGGACCTTCAAATAGGTATGTACCAGGCCATAGTCCTGTTTAAATACTTGAAGCGATGCCATACTGAGGAGGGAGCATAGGAGTTTATCACACGGGACGAATCCCATGCAGAAACTAAAGCATTTGCAGGTTGTTTTTCAGACGGCGTTTGCGTGAAGGAGAATTTTTTTTTTTGTTTTTTATTTATATACCGCTATTCCAAAGATCATAGCGGTGAACAGCAAGTAAGCTAATTTGCCCCCAACAGTCTGGGTCCTCATTTTAGCTCCCTCCTCGGAAGGATGCAAGCCTGAGTCGAGCTTGGGCCCTTTTGCTGGTCTTGAACTCGCAACCTTGTGGTCTTGAGTGAATGGCGGCAGGACAGGCATTGAACCACTGCGCCACCAGGGCTCCATAACCCGAAAATAACATGAATGCAAAGTAATCAAAACCAGCTCCTTTTTTACTTTCTCTATATTCAGAAAGTACAAAAGAGGTTTCCATTCGAATTATTTTCACAAAAGGATCTGACAAACAACACCCAGATTTTAAAATCCTGTTTCTGCACAGGATTTTACCAGTTCGCCCTCCATGTGATAAACTCCATAGAGAAAACTCACATTTTCTGAGTGTTCAAAGGACAAAGAAGAAATATGGAAGGAAAAGTTATTAGAGTGGAAAGAAATATGTGCACAGCCTCAAATGGAGGCGGCTTCAGGGAACGGGGGGTTCAAGCCCCCACTAAGAATTCAGCTGCCCTGAATCCCAGCAAAACGATCTTGCAAAGCTGACCTCTGAGCCTCCTGCGTTGCTGAGCCTCCTCAGTAATGATGGATCAGAGGTGCACTAAATGGACAAGCGTCAGGAGAATGATGGCTGTTGCGCCTTCCCAGGAATAAGAAAGGTTGCCTGCAATCTAGCCTGTGCACACTTACTTGTAAGGGAGCTGTGTTGAGCACATGGAGGACACTTCTAAGGACACATTGTGCTGGTAAGGGTCTTGGTAACGTCAGTGATAACGGATGGGGAAAGGAAGCAAAATTCATAACAATGTGGTGCATCCTCCCGCAAGGGATGCCATGCTGAGGATGGAGCAAACTTGTTTTCTGCTGCTCCAGAGAATAGGACCCAGGACAATGGATGCAAGTGACAAGGAAAGAGATTCCACCTCAACATTGGGAAGAACATCCTGAGAGTAGGAGTTGTTTGACCATGGAAGGCAGTCCCTCAGAGAGTCTCCTTTCTTAGAGGCTGGATGACCATCTGTCAAAATGGGGATGCTTTGATGGAGAGTTCCTGCATGGCAGAAGAAGGGGGTTGGACTGGATCAGGGCCCTTCTTGGGGTCTCTCCCAACTCTATGATCCTATGATTCTATGAAATTAAAAACATTTCTAGAGCCTTTGCTCCTTTGGCTATTGCCACTGGGAGTTGCAAGGGCTGTCATTCAGGGATTTAGCCTAGATGTGAACATAATTCTGCATCATTTCCAATGCTTTGCAGAAGTGATGAGTTGAGACCTCTGGTAGCCTGTTCAATGGGAAGGAAGAGAGAGAGAGAGAGAGAGAGAGAGAGAGAGAGAGAAGGAGGTGGAATTAAACATGAGAGAAAGAGAGATAGAGAGAGAGAGAGCACAGCTGAAACAACGCGGCTGTCAATAGAAACAAATGTGACCCACCTCTGTTTAAGAGAATTAAGGCAGCATCCACACTGGAGAAATAACCAGGTTTGGCAGCGCTTTCACTCTATCTGGCTCAAGGCTATGGAATTCTGGGAGTTTGTTGTGGGCCCAGAGCGGAGCAGAGCTTGAAAATATGTTTTTGGAATATAAAAAATTCTTTAAAGCAAATGTTAATCTTGCCATTGTATGTCAGTGGCACTATTTTACTATGCCAGTGTATATAATGAGACTTGAGCAAATGCAGAGGGCTGGCTGTATTCCTGGGATTCTTTAGTATACAGAAGAATTAGCCGCGTTATTGGTACTGTATGGCGATATCTTTGCCCCGTCTTGTGGTCTTGAGTTCCACCTGCTAGTTGCATATGGAGCAGCGAACTGAGTGGGACTCTGAGCCTCGCAAGTGTCTTCTCTCTTTGCACTTGCTTGAGTTCCCTACTGTTATGAGAAGAAGGGGAATGACTCCAGAAGCAGGCAGTCGGCAGAGACTGTCGTGGGATTTCGGGTGCCAGGTGACAGGATTAATTAAACCTTGCTTGCTAGTCAGGAGGGGAATTGGACTGTGAATAAAAACCTCTGGTTGTAAAGCACATCCCTGCGCAGCGCCAGCTGGGGCTGAGTGGAGCCCGAGGCTTTCGGAGCAGCGTCATCAGAGGCTGCCGCATGGCAAGGCGACTGAAGGACACAGGGATGCAATCCTAGGATCCTATAGAATCTTAGAGTTGGAAGGGACCTCAAGGGCCATCCAGCCCAACCTCCTGACGTGCAGGAACTCACCGTCAAAGCACCCCTGACTCACTCAAAGCATCTATGAATACCTAGGGCTCCCCCAACCACCACAAAGCAGAGGTACCAGTGAGACTCTGCAATGCCTTACTTGTGACTCTTTTGGAACTGCAAGAGTCAAAGTGTTCAGTGTGACCCAAGACTCCCCATAAAGTTTGGTTCTAGGCAGGGCTGGTGCACATTTGTCCGTCTGAGGCTTATTTGTGTGCCCCCCTAGGCCTCTGGTGATGCACATAGCTGTTGTGTGCCAACCGTGGCTTACAGGAGCATGCACGCACCTGCTCACCTCCATATGCACATGACTAGTCCTTCACAAGCGTCTGTTGCTCTAAATGTCTGTAGTGAGGACACAGCTGCTGGCTCTCGGCATGAAAATGTGTGCGCTGCTCCATGGCTTACCAAACATTTATGTGTGGCATAGCTCTGGCTGTTTTGTCTGCATTTGCATATGTTTGTGCCTGACCCTGACTCTGCATGTGGCCGTGTGTGTGTGTGTGCGTGTGTGCGTGTGCGCGCGCATGCGCGCGTGTTGGAGTGTGCGTCCATGCACACTCGCCTGTCGTTCTGCATGCCATGTAGATTTGTGAGAGGCTGTGTTACCCTGTCAGTGACATTGGCAGGGATGACCTACAATGTGAGCTTTTGGAGTCACACAAAAACCAAGGTGACAGCAGCCACAAAAATTCAAAGGAATGTTGCTGCTGCTGTTGTTGTTGTTAAAGAGGGAGACCAGAACAATCTCAGGGTGAAGAGGAGAAATGCACACGAGTCCCTTATGCCTTGCAAAGAGTTCCCAAGGGCCTGGAGGATGCTGCAAAGGCCTCTGGCTTGGAAAGGAGCCATGACCCTTGGCCACCAGCCAGGCCTGGGCTGTTTTCCTGCCAGCAAAACCATCTCCAGGCCACGCTTGTGGCCACTTCTCCTTGCTCCCTGGGCCACCTTTCCCCTTCTGAATCCACCTTCTCGGACAGAGGACAGCCCAAATGCAACACGGCGGCCCCTAAGGATGGCCTGCTGGCAGCTCCATGCCCTGCTCTCTTTCTTCCTAGTCCAGAGAGCCCTTTCCCTCTCTCCCAAAGGCAAAAAGGGCAGCTCCTCTGAGAGGCTCTGCTAAAATATTTAACGTCCACAAGCTGCTCAGCTGCCTGAATGTCTATTTCTGTCTGTCAAGCAAAACTAGGTCATTTAGTGCTTGCCATCTCCATCAGGCAACTGCAGAGATTTAGGCTTCGCGGCTGAAAACCTGGGATGCAGCTGCGCAGTCCCTGCAGGAGAAGCCTTTTTGCCTGATGCAGAGGCACACAGACAGACAGAGAGAGATGGCAACCTTTCCCCAGGATGCAGCGCAGCAGAAGTCATAGCAGGGCCCTTGTATTGTTTTCCAGGCTGCACACAAGAAAGGGCTTCTTATTCTTTCGGTCTGTTTGGGCAATGCGTCTCCAGTGGGAAATTCGCCTGTTTTCCAGCTTGCAAACAAGAAACGGCTTTTTAATCTTTCTCCCTATTTGGTCAATGGATCTGAATCCTTGGTCAGAGAAAAGCAACCTCTTTTCTAGGTTACACACAAGAAAATGCTTTTTAATGTTTCAGTCTATTTGGTCAATGGATCTGAATCCTTGGTCAGGAGAAAGTAGCCTACTTTCCAGGTTGCACACAAGAAAACACATTTTAATATTTAAGTCTCTTTGGTCAATAGATCTGAATGGTCAGGGTGAAAGTAACCTGTTTTCCAGCTTACACACAAGAAACTATGTTTTTAAATCTCTATTTGGTCAATGGGTCTCCATCCTTGACCAGTGGGAAAGTTACCTTGGGAGGCTTGGCACTGAGATCAGGGGCCTTCTAGATCACACTTGATTTGATTTGATGTTTGGACTCCAAGGAAGATACCCAGAATTGGCTGCTTCCATTTCAATATATGTATGTATTTATTCATTGAGTTTTGTTCACCAGTACAGTGAAAAATGGCATTAAAATTTACAATGGGTCATTCTTAGAATGTCATGACAATAACTTCTTCTATTTTTTGCTTGTCTTCATAAAATGTCATTGTATATCATTGAAAAGATAATGGTTTTATCTCATGCACAACAGACAAGAATAAGCCTCTTTTAAAAAAAATAAATTAAATTATAAGTACAAAATTAAAAACAACTCTGAACATGGCCTCCTAAGAAAGAGGCATCAAATAACCAGCAAGTTATCTGAACACATTCATCAACAGTGCAATAGGTTTTTTCTTCTTCTAAGTTCGGCATGTTCCTACGAAGTCCATCGACAAAGCCATAGATCACAGTAGTAGAAGACTTTTCCAAATACATGTCTTGTTAACGATGATAGTGTGCAAAACCTGAAACACATTCAAGAAGTCCTGTCCAATACTGATATATAATGGAGAGAGCCAACCGTTTCCAACGCATCTGCCTTCCAGCGGGAACTCTGTCTTAGAAAAACCGTTCTCTGTCTTTCTTTCATGGGAGGAAAAAAATACAACCCTCTTTTGATGCAACGCTTTTGCTTTTTCCTTTTTTTTACATTAGACATTAGCAGATTGTTGTTAACAAATATTCAGATATAAAAATACAAATATGAGGAGTTTCTGTTAAAAAGAAGCGTGCCATAGTGGGATGACTAGTGGCACCAAGACGTGGCACCAAGACCAGGAAGCTCATGCAAAAAAGATGGAGCGAAAATGTCTCTCGACAGCAAAACCAATCACTGCCTTTTTAATGTTATATAGTCCGTCCACGGTCCGAACCTCTCCTCCGTCTTCTTTCCACTGCTGGCTTTGGGTTGGCTTCCAAAACTGCTGGTATTTTGCAAACTGGTTGGGATTTTAATGGGTGGGCCAAGGGGTCAGGTGCCGGCGGGTCTTGATGGACCAGCTCTCCCTTGGAAAATACGTAAGCAAGGACTGCAAACACAAGGTATAGTTGTGTACATCTAGAGAAGCAGCGTGTGGTCGTCTTGCGTCTGGGCCGGTTGTCAGAGCTACACAGCCACCCCCTGGGCTTACATTTCTTTACAAAAAGGAAAGGTGAAAGGTGTAAAGTGCATTGCTAAAGGAGACCCCTCTCCCTCCCTCCCTCCCTCCCTCTTAAACATAAGGACCAGTGAATGAAATGGCGAGGGCCAGGCGATGATGCCATGGCTCAGAGCTCTTCGGAGGAGAGGGACAGCACCTTGGTACCGTGGCATGGGGTCTGGGGGGGGTCCAGGGAGGGGTCAAGGGCCAAGGAGGGCTGGGGAAGGTGTGTGTGTGTGTGTGTGTGTGTGTGTGTGTGTGCGCACCTGATCCTGGCCAAAAAGGGGGCCTGCTGGAAGGTAGCCCTGCAGCGAAGGCTTCTGGGTGGTGCTGAAACGGACAGCTCCTCCAAAAAAGCTGCCAAGGAGTCAGGGCCGGGTCGGGTGTCAAAGTCTTTGGGTGCCCCCAGCCCCCATTTGCTATCAGTGGTCCCTCGGTGGGTCTTTTGGGGGTCTTCGGTTGGGGGTGGATGGAGGGGGTCCTTGCCAGCAGCCTCCTCTCCTGCCATCCTCCTCTCCTGCCATCTGTCCATCCACTCGCTTGCCTTCTTCCTCTTCCTCCTCTTCTTCCTCTTGGTCCGCAATCCCAACAAACATGCGCAGCCAAAAGTGCTAAAAATTATTAGGAGTATTGATTTTGTTATTCAGGGACATTTGCAGCCTGCAGCTGGGTCTCTGCCGGCGCTTCTTCTTCCTCCTCCTCTCCTCCTTCTCTTCCTCCTCTTCCTCCTCCTCTTGGGGGGCTTATACCCCCGAGGGAGACTTCTCCGTCATCCCCTTCAGGACCTCATCTATTCGGTCGTCCTCGATCACCACTGCAAGGAGAAGAAGAAGGAGAAGGCCATCAGAAGGCCTGGGACAGACCTGAGTCCCCTTTAGCCTCCATCTTAGGGCTGTCATGGGGACCATTTTTGCAGCCAGGCTGAGATGTAAGGTGCCCTTGGATGCTTATCCCTCCTTCATTTTAGGACTCTTATGGGGGTGAGCTATGAGACCCCCCCCCCCAATTTGCATTCAGGCTGAGATGGGGGTGCCAAACCTGAGCCCCTTTACCCTCCCTTTGGATGCCTCCTCTCCACATCTTAGGGCTGCTATGGTGGCGCAGGGGTTCAATGCCATAAAGCTGTGAGTTCAATCCTAGGCAGGGTCTTTGGGGTGGACTCAGCCCTGCATCCTTCCCAGGTCACTAAAAGGAGTCCCTGGCTTGTTGGGGGCAATTGGCTTACCCTTTGGAAACCGTTTAGGGAGGGCTTAAGTATACTGAGAAGCGGTATAGAAATGGACTTGCTATTGCTATTGAGGTTGGGATGGGGGCAGCCAAAATTGAGCCCTCTTATCTTCCTGGGAAGGCTGAGAGAGTGTGCCTTGCCCCTGGCCCTGCCCTTGCCCCTGCCCTCTGTCTCCTTTGCCCTGGCCTTCTTCCTCTGCTCAACATCTGGCATCTGGAGGCAAAAGGATGGAGGAAAAGGACCTCCTCCTCCTCCTTCACTGCCTCCCTTTCCAGCTGCTTCTTCTGCACTTTGGCAGAGAAATCTGGATCAGAACCAGATCAGAAGAGGCCAGGAACCCAGGAGGAGGGGGACCTGGGACCCCATGACCCCCAAATAGAGGACAGCCGAGGGGAAAAGGAGGACCCTCCTAGACATTAAGAACCCTTAGTCATGCTTAACTGGGAAGCATTCTGACCTTTCCGCTGGAGCAGAGGGGTTGAAATGGAGGACATGGTCCGGAAACAGGCTGATCCTCCAAGGAGGACCAGGCACTGTCCAGGGAAGAATGTAGGACACCCCCAAATAAAGGCACGCATCCAAATCTAAATGCATGCTTCTCTTCTAGTCAGGCTCAAAAGGGAAGACATTTTGAGGTTAGTTTTCCTGGAGCAGAGGGGTTGAAATGGAGGACTTGCCCTGGAAACAGGCCGGCCAGAGGGCCTCACCGTAAAGGAGGACCAGGCACCCCAAATGGAGGACATGGCAGAAAAATGTCGGGCATTCCCAAATCAAAGCTAGAAACACCCCTAGAAATACGAAGGCATGCTTATGAGCGATGCTCCGGATGGAGGACATTGTGGAATTCCTCCCGGACAAGAAGGTTGGGATGGAGGACACGCCCTGGAAACAGGTTGGCCAAAGGTCCTCACCGCAAAGGAGGGCCATGGAGGACATGCGAGGAAAAAACGGAGGACAGGATCAAGTCGAAGCTTAGAAAAACACTCCCAGAAATACCAAAGCCTGCTTCAATGGAGGAGATGGTGACATTCCTCCTGGGCAGAGGGGATGAAATGGAGGACCTGCCCTGGAAAAGGAGGACGTGCCTGGTCGGGGGGGGGGGGGCAGAAAGGGGCCTCCAGGAAATGGGTTTCCCCCAAAGGGTTGCGGCGGAGAGGGAAGCAGCCAAAGGGGCCCGATCCACCACCTTCATCCCTCCCCCCCCCCCAAAAAAAACCCTCCTGCCTCCAGACCCTCCGCCTGGAAAGCCTGGTTTTTCATTTTGCCCTTCAAAGCGATGATGATGATGATGATGATGATGATGATGATGATGATGATGATAATGATAATTAGTAAAATTTCAGCATCCCTCCAACCTCGAACCACATGAAATAGTGACACCCGTTCGAAGGAAGGAAGGAAGGAAGGTAATTAAATTAAATCAATAATAATACTAATAATACTAATACTAATATAATATAATGTCAGCACACACCCCCAATCACCCGAGGGAGAGAAAGACGGGAGGTCCATACATTTAATGGATGATGATGATGTAAAATGGAGATTTCTAATTTCAGCCCCCCCCCCCCCCCCCAGCATGAAACAGTGATATCCGATTGAGGGAAAGGAGGGATATAATCATAGTAAACCAATAATAATAATGATGATGTGTAATTTCAGCATCCCCCCCAACTTCGCATCAGCCGCTTGAAACAGGGACACCTGGTCAAGGGAAAGGAGGGCTGTAACTAAATTAAATCAATACATTAAATCAATAATAATAATAATAATAATAATTTTAGCGGACCCCAACCTTGAATCAGACACAGGAAATAGGGACAGCCGATCAAGGGAAAGGAGGGATATAAATAACAACAACAACAACAACAACAACAATAATAATGCCAATACATATAGTTTCTGTGCCCAGTCCGAATCACTCCTAGGAAAGAGTGTCGCCCGAGGGAGAGAGAGGCGGGACATCACTCCATTTGATGGATGATGATGATGATGATGATGATGCTTTATAATGGAGATTTATAATTCCAGCCCCCTCCCTCCCCCCAGAATCAGCCCCATGAAACAGTGACCTGCCATTGAGGGAAAGGAGGGATAGAATTAGTGATAAGAGTCATAAGAAGAAGTGTACAATCTCGGATCAGCCTCATGGAAGAGGGGCCCCGAGGGAGGGAAGGGAGGGATCTGGCTGAATAAAATTGGAGAGGAGGAGGAGGAGGAGGAGGATGGAGGGAGGGCGCTTCATTGCTGGGGGGCATTCCCTTTCCCGAGTGCCCCCCCCCCGAGGGTCTTGATTTTGAAAGAATGACTGTCTAAGGATGAGTCTGAAATGCGGGAGGAGGAGTGGGTCTCTGCCCTTTGGGAAGGAGATGCTACTCCGGTGGAGAGAGGATGATGATGATCATCATCATCATCATCATCATCATCATCATCGCCGCCGCCGCCGCTGCTTCCGGCCTCGATCCACGGGGACAGACGGGGAAATGATAATAATAATAATAATAGTAGTAGTAGTCATAAGGATTATTATTGCTGTTCCCGGCCAAGATCCGCGGGGAGAGGCAGGGAAGAAATAATAATAATAATAATAATAATAATAATACTAATAACAACAACAACTCTTCCTCTCCCGGTCCCTCTCCTTCCTTCGCTGCTGCTTCCTGCCTTGAGCCCCGTTCTTGGTCTGATTCTCCCTGCTCTTCTTCCCGCCAAGATCCAGGGAAGCCCTTCTTCTCGGCCTGGATCCGGGCTCTGCTTTCTTGCTTTCTGGCTGGGCTTCTTTCTTGGAGGCTGTCTCGGCTTGAAAGGGCGACCGGCGGAGGGGCCAGGGCTCCCCCTTGGACCTCCGATGGGGGAAGGAGGGCTCTCCCGATAAGGGCCCCCAAGAACCCCGGCGAGGAGGGGGTGATGAAGGGGAGGAGGATGATGATGAGGATGATGAAGGTGTCGATGCCCCCTCCCTCCCTCCCTGCCTCCCTCCCTGCCTCCCCCCCGAAGCGCCCGGCCGGGAGGGCTGCAGGGGCTCCCAGGGGTCTGTCTGTCTGACCTCTCTTGGCGCGGCCGATCTGTCCGAGTTTGGGGGGCCTCTTGGCCTGGGCGGCCCAGGCGCTGGTGTCCTGCAGGCGGCAGCTGAAGGGCAGCTCGCCCACCTCGCCCTCCGGAGCATAGTGGGCCACCTTGTCCTCGTTGTAGGGCAGGATCTCCGACATGATGATGCTCGGCCCGAGCAGCGAGCCTGGCTGCCTGCCTTCCTTCGCCCGGCCAGGCAGGGATGCTCTGGGAGGAGGAGGAGGAGGAGAGGAGGAGGCCGCCCGTCCTTGGCTGCCTCTGCGCGGGACTCGGCTCCGGAGGAGAGAGAGAGAGAGAGAGAGAGAGAGAGAGAGAGAGAGAGAGCGAGCCCCGGCGGAAGGAAGAAAGGAAGGAAGGCAGGAAGGAAAGAAGAAGGAAGGAAGGGAGGAAGGAAGGAAGGATGAAGTCATGCCTCATCCGGCCCTCCTCCCCTGCCCTCCCCCCGAGGAGCCTCTGCCAGGGCCCTCCCCCCAAAAGAGGAGGAGGAGGCCCAAGGGACCCCGCTGCCCCTCCCTCTCTCTCTCTCTTTCCGGGGGAGGAGGACAAGAAGGGACCAGGAGGGAGGGAGGCGAAGGCCAGGGAGACCCCTCCGGAAGGGAGGGCGAGGGGCAGCCAAACCTGGAGGAGCGGGCGGGAGGAAGCAGGGCCCAGGAGCCCCTCTCGCCCCTCCAGAGCCCGGCCCAGACGCCCTCCTCCAGCACCAGACAAGCCGGAGGCAGGGAAGAAGGGCCCCTCGGGGAGAAGGCAGGGGCTCGCTCCTGGCGGGCCTCCCTCTCTGCTGC
The DNA here is from genome assembly GCA_023333645.1 of Sceloporus occidentalis. NCBI lineage: Eukaryota > Metazoa > Chordata > Lepidosauria > Squamata > Phrynosomatidae > Sceloporus > Sceloporus occidentalis. Next base: position 957,927 of record JALMGF010000002.1, on the reverse strand, counting down.
CAGGCAGCCTTCCACTTGTTCCGCCGCAAAGGAGTCTCCCATCCTGGCTTCTTCTGCCGCCAGCCTCTCCCTCTCTTAGGATCCCTGGCCACAGGATCAGCCCCAGCATTTCCCCAAGTTAGTCTGCAGAGAGAGGGCTTGGAGCAGCTTCCAGGCTCCCGGGAAGAAGGGAGTTGGCAGCAGCCTTGAGGCGACTGCCTCAGATGGATCTAGATCTGCTCAAGCCTGGGCTGTGTGTCTGAGGAGGATGGAGAGCCAGCGGTCCAAAGCAAGAGGACTTGGGAAGGCCGGCTTTCCTCTCTGGCTTCTCCCAGACAAAGTAGACCTATTGGATCAATGGGATTTGCAACCATCAGTCAGCGGCTGAGTTTACGGCCATTGCTTACAAGAGGAGAAAATGGGGTTGAATGAACAAGCCCCCAAACAGCCACGGAATTGACACAACCTGCATAAAAGCCCCCGTCCCCCTCGCCACCCGCTCCTTCCTTCCTTCCTTCCTTCCTTCCTTCCTTCCTCCTCCTCCTCCTTTGGCAAAGCCCTGCCATTCCTGGCCTTGGTGGGATTACATCGAAATTCATTCTATAGTCGACACCCAAATGATGCTTTCCCTTGATTTCTAGCCTACTAAAGTCCAGTTCTTGGATCAGTCCAGCTGCAAAAGCTGGGCCCCAATCTAGTTTCCAGTATCTCTTCCTTGGTTCCAGACTTGCTTATCTTTCCCCCAAGACTTTTTTTAGACAGAGCATGCCTCTCAAAGGAGTTGCTTTTATTGCTACCCGCTTTCTTCATTGTCCAGCTCTAAAAACCATACACAGAATTAAAAAATAGTCTAACGCTAGACCTTCACATTTTGGGTTCTGGCTGCCTTCCTTCATAGCTGCCCCTCTGGATCCCAGTCTCTGCTCCGATGGACGACTGAACCCAAGTCTGGACAACCTGGGACTCTTTCAAACTCTTCATCACCTGCTTTATAACTCTTGAGATCATTTGTGGCCTTTTCCCTGGATAGTGGGTGCTTTTCTTAATGTCCAGCTGCAAAGCTGCCTCTGCCCTCTTTGCCTTGAGGGTCAATCGTCTTTCCATATCTCAGATATGAGAGTTCTGCTTTCCTCCAGTTTTTCCACCTCCCTCTTTTGCTTCCAGTCCGACTTTTTAAATGATGTTTCCAGCATACAAAAGCGTGTCCATATCCCCCTTGAATTGTGGTGCCCAGAACTGGACACGGCCGACATCTGCTCCATTTGCCCCCATGGAAGCCATCAGCAAAGGCAGGAGCTGGATGTCACCCAGGTTCAGAAGGATGGAACCATTTCAAGATCTCATCCGCCTCTCCCAAAATTGTCCCTTAGTAGAGGGCTTAGGATCTGTGCCTATGCTGGCTACCAAGAACCCTGTGGAGCCTAGATACATGGGCAAGACACAGCAATGTCACAGCTAACAAGGCCAGTGCAGTTCTAGGCTGCATCAATGGAAGTATAGTGTCGAGATCAAGGGATGTCTAAGTCCTAGTCTACTCTGCTTTGGTCAGGCTCCACCTGGAATAATATTGTGTCCAGTTCTGGGCAAAACAATTCAAAAAGGACATTAAGATCCTGGAGCCATGTGTCCAAAGGAGGGAGACTGAAATGGTGAAGGGCCTGGAAACCATGAAGCCCTATGAGGAGAGACGAAGGGAGCTGGGGAGGTTTAGCCTGGAGAAGAGAAGGTCAAGAGGTGATGTGATGATAGCCCTGTTTAAGTATCTGAAGGGGTGTCAGCTTGTTTTCTGCTGCTGCAGAGAACAGGACCTGGAACAATGGATTCAAACTACAGGAGAAGAAATTCCATCTCAGTCTTAGAAGGTACTTCCATCCTGACAACAGGGAAACACACTCCTTCCTTGGACGTTTTGGTGGAGTCTTCTTTGGAGGCTGTCTTTAAACAGAGGCTGGATGGCCATCTTCACAAGGGATGCTTTGATGGAGAGTTCCTGCATGGCAGAAGAAGGGGGTTGGACTGGATCAGGGCCCTTCTTGGGTTCTCTTTCAACTCTAGGATTCTGTTGTGAAAGCTCAGCAGTGAATGGGAAGAAAGTGATGGGAAGGGAATCCACCCATTTGAGCTGTAGGGCTGCAAAAGTGTCCAGTGAACACCAAGGACCACCAAAAAGACAAATGAGTGGGCTTGAGAGCAAATTACTCTATGTACTCTCAACGGACGCCCAAATGACTAAACTAAGGTGGTTGTAGTTTGGACATACCATGAGATGAGATGATTCACTGGAAAAGGTGATAAGATGATTTGGTAAAGTGGAAGGCAGTAGGATAAGAGGAAGACTGCATTACAGGTGCATTGACTCAGGTATAAAACACACTGCAGAAATAATCCAGTTTGAGACTGCTTCAACTGCCCTGACTCGGTGCTAAGGAATCCTGGGAATTGTAGATTATTGTGGCACCAGAGCTCTCTGATAAAGAAGCCTAAATTTCTCACAATACTACAGTTCCCAGAATTCCCTAGCATTGAGCCGGGGCAGTTAAAGTGGTCTCAAACTGGATTACAGTTGGTCCTCCACATTTGCGGCTTTTGCCGGTTTGATTATTTGTGGCATTGGTTAAGACGTTCTCTCTAGGAATCTCTCAGTCCTGTGCAATTCTGCCAGAAGGTGACCATAGAGTTGTGCTGGAGAACCCAGATGTTCCTAGAGAGAACACTTCTCTGGGCATTTGAAGGTCCTCCAGCATGGTTCTATGATTAGCTTCTGGCAGATGTTGGCCATAGAGTTGCACCGGAGGCCCTGGAGATTCCTAGAGAGGTGTTCTCTTAGGAAAAAAGAATAGGGTTTATTTATTTGCGGTTTCTCCACTACATTCATGGGGTCCTTCGCTCTGAACCCCGGCAAATGCGGAGGGACCACTAGATTTCTGCCGCGTATTTTGGACCTCAGTCAAGGAAGCCACAGCCCAGTTTGCACGATTCAGGCTCAAGGCTGGATCTTGCCCATCCTCTTAATCCTAGGGATGTGCGTCTGTGTCAGCTAGATGCCCAGAGAAAACAAGCAAAAGGTAAAGCAGGGACAAGGGCAGTTACATCAGAGGACACATTAATAATACCTATGCTCTCGCAAAGTCAGCATCAAACCCTGGCTGTAGAATGCATCTCGTCTGTGCAAAGTGTGCAAATGTAAGCACAAGCATCCTTTAGTCCTTGGAAGAGAAACACATACCTTTTCACAAATGTGCACAAAACATCATCATTCATTCATTGTGAAAAATGCATATGAAAATCGGCACGAATTTCTCTATGGCCCCAAGCTGGAAACTGAAGAATCTCAGCAAGCGTGATCATTACTGAGTCCCTCATCCCTACCCATAGAATATGTTTGCAATATGGTCTTAGAGAAGTTTGAAACCACTTTCACTGTCCTACAAAATGTAGGGTTTGCAATGTGTACAAGTACATATTTAAAATTATCCGCTAAGGAGCTCCGCTTCTACGAATTGCATCCCTACAGCCTCCATCACAGCGATATAAGTACTGTGCCAAAGTACAAAATCCAGACTTTTGTAGGATGGTTCCCCAACAGTGAAGGTACCATCAAAGTGCTGTTAACGGTTTAGACTGACTCATAGTGGCTAAAGGAGGATTTTCTTCGGGGCTAATTGAGCAAGATTAGGCTGAGAGTGATCTCCCAAATCCACTCGGAGCCTTGGCTGGGGGCAGGGGACTTCCAGGCAACTGGTGGGAGAATCCTAGAGTTGGAAGAGACCCCAAGGATAATCTAGTCTAACCCCATTCTTCTGCCATGCAGCAACTCTCAACCAAAGCATCACTGACAGATAGCCACCCAGCCTCTGTTTAAAGACCTCCAAAGAAGGAGACTCCGCCACAATCTCCGAGGAAGCGCCTTCCATCATTGAACAGCCCTTACTCTCAAGAAGTTCCTCCTAATGTTGAGCTGGAATCTCTTTTCCTGCAGTTTGCATCCATGTTGTATCCTAGTCTCTGGAGCAGCAGAAAACAAGCTTGCTCCCTCCTCCATATGACAGCCCTTCAAATACTTAAACTGGGCTCTCGTATCACCTGCACATTTACTGTCCTTTCCTGATGATGAAGATGCCTATGAGGTCTGAAAGTCTGCCTAGTTAATTTTGCGCCATTTCCCTTGGCCTCCTCATCCCCCGATGACTTTAGATTTCTTTTATGGTTAGATCTATTTAAAAAATGATGCCTCCCTCAATGGAGAGCCTTAGCAGTTGGGATGGACCACTGACTTTTGACTCAGTCAAAATGCTGAGACCCCTTTTGTGATTTTCCATTTGGATCTCCTCCCCAACTATCTAGTATGGGAAAGCATTTCTGCAGCATTGCCCGTCCTCTCTTCTCTCTCCCTTCTTCCGACCCATAATTAATCTTATGAATAAGAAAAAGGAGGCAGGGAAGGGTCTGAAAAGCCATTTCCTCCTCTGTGATGCACTGCATGCACCTGCTCCTTTGGATTAGAGGCACATGTCCATGAAGAAAACCGACAACATTTGGATTCTGGAGTTGGGGGCAGAGATGAAGAAGCCAGCTGCACTTTCTGAAATCTTTTTTGGGTGAAGCATCAAATGCTTGAAGCACAAAAGCTGTGATGAATCAGGCCTTTGCAGAGTCAGGAGCAGAAGGCAGGACTTGTGGGTTTCAGGAAGATGCTTGCACTCTTTTGGCGCCCACCGTTCCCGGTCTCTGAGCCACTGCCAAGAAGGGAGAAGAAGGCACCCCTTCCTCCGCATCTGGGCTGAACAGGGCTCCAGAAAAGACAGGGGAGGCTTTCTGGAGGAGGCAACACTGGTCCTAAGAAGTGCCTCAGATCCTACATGGAGTTTATCACACAAATATCCCGGGAAAATAGGCAAAAGGATTTCACATGACGTCACACAAAACCTGCCATTAAAGCGGTCGCAAAGAAGCATTAATACACGTCTTCTTACTTTTGAGATTTCAGTGACAATGCATTTCTGGTGTCGCTTGATTTGCACCTTTGTGTGTGACAATCATTCATGCAATTACTTGCCATTTTCACTTTATCTGTGGGATGATTTATTATTATTATTATTATTATTATTATTTATGGTATTTATGCCCCGTCCTTCAGCCCTAAAGGCTCTCAGAGCAGCTTACAATTGTTATTTTTAATAAGACAGTTCTTTATTAGATGTGCTTTAATCTCTCTTTAATGCCCAAATGGATAAACTCCATTGCACTGTCTACAAACAGAACTGCATCATGGATCGCCCTTTGCCACCTGAAGGAGCCACTCTTCCAGTTTGGAAGCGCCTTAGAAAAGGGGTTGCTCCCCTTTAGATCTTCCTTTGTAGCTTTTCTGTAGAACTCTGGGCTTTGGTTTCTGGAACCTTTACCTACCGAAAATAAGGAGATGGAGCTAGACTTATACCCAGCCTGCCTCTTCCTCCACGTAAGAGCTAAAGTCCAGTAGCTCCATCCTATGGAATCTGATTCCTGGGATTTGTAGTTTTGCAAGGTCTTCAGTCTTCTCTGCCAAAGGATGCTGTAGCAAAACTTCTGTAGGGTGGAGCCATGGCACTTAAAGTGGTGTCAAACTGCATTACTTCTACAGCATAGATGCATCCCACATGTCTGTGTGCGTCGTATGTCTTCCTATGTGCGTATGTCTTAGAGTGGCTCCATGAAGTTTATAGGACTTTATCATTAAATTGGCATTAATTCCCGTCAATATCACACAATAACAGGTTGGTTTTCACACAATGTTGCCAATATCACACCATTATCCCATGAATAAAGCTGCAAAAATCACGATTATCCCATGAATAAAGTGGCAAAATCACACTGCTTTTTGTTAATGGGATTTTCCCACAAACAAAAAGCAGCACAATTTTGCCACTTTATTCATGGGACAATGGTGATGTCGCACCACATTGTATGAAAACCAACCTGTTATTGTGTGATATTGACGGGAATTAATGCCGATTTAATGACGCTTGCCCCTCGTGTGATAAAGTCCATAGTGTTTTCTTAGGCCAGGAATATTCAGAGGTGGTTTGGCCAATTCCTTTCTCTGAAATACAGCTGAGAGCGCCTGATATTTGTTGGCAGCAGAGGAATGGAGCCGTGGCAATTAAAGTGGCATTAAACTGCATTATTTCTACAGTGTAGACTAGGCACCTTGAGATGGCCTTGCTTGGGCTACCTCTTGGGAAAAGGCTTGCCTTTCTTTGGAACTGTGTGCCTTGGTTTCTGAGACCTTTATTAGAGAAAAATAAGCAGATTCAGCTGGAGATACACCAGACAAGCCTCTTCCTCCATGAAAGAGATAAGGGACTTCCGATAGTGAGGAATCGAGGCAATCCGTGAAAGGTCACTTTTGACATTAGCCTGGAGGAAATAATGTAAACCTCTGGTCAGGGATGTCAGTTGAATAGAAAGTTCCCTCCGCACAATGTGCAAGCAATGTACGGTTGCACCTTCTCTATGGGACTCCACAGGTACGGGACTCAGGGCTTCGTTCTCTTTGGGGACAGAAACACTTTTCGTTCCATAAAGGAGGGTCCTGGGTTCACCAGCCTGCTCTGCTAGTTTTTCCCGCAATTACAAGGGAAGGACATTCTCCTTCAGCCCCAGGACCCACGGTTTGGCTATAATTTAGTTCAAACACAGCCATTCTGTGGTTGTCGGAGGCTTGGGGGGAATCAGCATACTATGTCCCTTCCAGTGGTCCCCAAACTGTGCTCTTTAAGGGATTTTGGACTTCAGCTCCCAGAATCCCAGACTATTGGCCAATGTGGCTGAGGCTTCTGGGAGATGAAGTCTAAATTCTCTTAAAGGGCACATTCTGGGGACCACTGCTAGACAGACAGAGACTGATAGCATCTTCTATTGCATCTTCTCTGCCCTTTAAGGGATTTTGGACTTCATCTCCCAGAAGCCCCAGCCATGTTGGCCAATAGCCTCAGATTCTGGAAGCTGAACTCCAAAATCCCTTAAAGAGCACAGTTTGGGGACCACTGCTCTATTGAATTCCAGTGGAGTCTCGGCAGATGATGTTATCATTCTGTGTTTGGATACAGGACACAAGAAAATGGTTCTCCAGTTGCTTACGCTCTTCGCCAACCGTGAAAAGGCCATTCTGGGGGACTGTTGCAGAAAAACTATGTGGCTTTGGTTGGAAAGGAGTGGAAAGGAATAGCAAGATGCACATACACTTCAAAAAGGATGCTGAGAAGCTTGAGCGTTTCCAAAGGAGGGCAACTAAAATGATGAATGGTTGGGAAACCATAAAGCCCCATGAGGAGAGACTTTGGGAGCTGGGGATGTTTAGCCTGGAGAAGGGAAGGTTTTTAAGAGGTGATATTGTTGTGGCCTGTGCGCTGCGCCCATAACCCTTGTTGGGAAGTATGGAATGACGCGCAGTGTCCACCACGACCATCTGCAGAGTTCAACCACGTCGACAGGACACCAAGAAGAAGGAATCTGTGAAGATGTCTTCAACTAATAATGACTCTTACAAGTCTTCACTCTAAACGAGGGCTTTAATCTTCCTTTGCAGGATTTACAACATAGATGTACACAGTGTATTGGACATCTGTCTCTAATACACACTATTTACACCAACCAACAATAATAACACAACCTCTAAGGCAGCCACATTAACACACAACCATCTCACTGCCTCCCAGTAACAGACACAGCCTACTCTCAGGCACCAACTGTCTCTCTCTTTCTCTCAGTGACAGTTGAGAACTGACAGTCGACAGTTGCATCAACATTCCGATGATGCCCTGTTTGAATGCTGACACATGAGCTGCCACTGGAGCTCCAAATTATCTGCACAACAGCTCCCCCTAGTGGCCACACCAATGTCATTTCCTGACAGATATGATAGCCCTGTTTGAACACTTGAAGGGGTCTCATATTGAAGATGGAGCAAACTTGTTTTCTGCTGCTCCAGAGAATAGAAGACAATGGAGCAATGGATGCCAGCTCCAGGAAAAGGGATTCCAGCTCAATATTAGGAGGAACCTCCTGACAGTAAGGGACACTTGAACACACGCCTCCCTTGGAGATTTTGGTGGAATCTCCTTCTTTGGAGGCTGTTTTAAAGCAGAGGCTGGATGGCCATCTGTCGCAGGGAATGCTTTGACTGAGAGTTCCTGCATGGCAGAATGAGATTGGACTGGGTGGCCCCTGTGGTCTCGTCCAACAATATGATTCTATGATTTTATGAACCAAGGGGATCTTCCAAAAGGCCACAGATATTCAACAGGTTCCACATTTCCTATCTCTTTCCTAGAAGGACTGCAATGTTGGTCCCTTTCTATGTACATTCTGCAAGGCAAAAGTACTTCTTGGGGACCAAACGGTTCCAGCCTGATACAAGAGTGTCAAACACACAGAGAAAAAGAGGTTTGCTGTAAGCTGCTGGCCCATTGCACAAAACGCACTCTCCTCTGTCCGTTGTCAACCCCGCACCCACAACCGCGCACGAGGCATTGGCATGAGGCACAGCATGAGCTGGTGCCTGAACCATGCGCTCATCCCCTTCCGCCATTCAGTCTGCCTGCCTGCCACCATAAAAATAACTTAAAAGTGACAGTTCCACTGCAAAAAGAGTGAGCTTGTCCCTCATTAAGCTCCGGTGATAATGGAGTTTATTTATACCCTCATGACTGGAAAAAGGAATTGATCCCAGGCTCTGCGCTTGTGGGATGGGATTTTGTTGGCACATTGGGATGCCTTTTTCCAGCATTGTGCAGCAGGGAAGAGGGAAAGGCAGGCAAAACTGGCGGCTTCCAATGTCTTCCTTCCTTTCCGGCAGCTGTGCCTGTGCCCTTTTCCCTGCTTTCCGTCATGCCACCGTGGCATATCAAGAGCTCTATGCCCATGTTCTGCACAAATGTGCGCACACCTGCCTAGTCAGTGTTCCTTGTGTCTTATAGGACACATACAGGACCACTTGGTAAGGCTGCTCTTTCCACTTTCCTTTGTGTAAGACACACTGGACTCAACCAGGTTTACTTTTGAGTAGATATGTATGCTGTTGTTAGCAGGCTTCAAGTCAACTTTGACATATGGCTACCTTGTGAATGAGAACATACCCAGGGCTAGCCATGTTGGCTATACACTCATCCCTCCATATTTGTGGCTTTGATATTTGCGGATTCAATTAATATGTTCTCTCTAGGAACATCTAGGTCCTCCAGTGCAACTCTGTGGTCAACTTTAACTAAAAGTGACACTGAAAGACCTAGAGATTCCTAGAGAGAATACTCTGCTAGGCCTTTGTAGCTCCTCCAGTGCAGTTCTATGGTCAGTGTCTTTTGGACGTTGGCCACAGAGTTGCCCTGGAGGACTCAGAGATTCCTAGAGAAGTGTCCTCTTGGATAAAAACATGTTGTTGTTGTTTTGCTATTTGAGGTTTTTCCATATTCACGCGGGTCTTGTGCCCCTAATCCTAGCGAATGTGGAGGGACAAGTGCATTTGTTGTTACTTGCCCTAAAGTCGATCTCGACCCATGGCAATCTCATGGATGAGACGTCTCCAAGACTCCCTGTCCTGCACTGCTCTGCTCAGGTCCTGCAAATTCATACCCCTAACTTCCCTAATGGTAAGAGTTCCTGTCCATCTAGAATGCAACCTTCCTCTCTTTCTACTTCCCTCCATCTTTCCTAACATGGTCCCCCCCCCCCCCCCGGTGAGTCATATTTCTCATGATATGCCCAAAGTACAACAGCCTGAGTTTTGCCATCTTGGCTTCCAAGGGTATCTCAGGCTTCTATTGCTCTAGGCTCGATTTGGTGGGGTCTCCTTCCTTGGAGGTCTTTAAACAGAGGCTGGATGGCCATCTGTCAATGGGTGTGTGTGGGGGGGGGGGCTGTACTCCTGGGACTCCAGGCAGACTTCTTGCCTCCATGTTTCCAATAAGCACCACACATGTGCTGCAGTGCCACAAACTTTAATCCAGTGAACAGCAACTGGGTCTTCACAACCAATAGTTTGGACCCCAATGAAACAGTGTACAGTGTGGGAAGTTACCTCACTCCCACCCACTTAGGTGCTACTTTGGCACTCAGGCCCTTCATCCACCCTTCTCACTTGGCTCCAACTCGGCCTTCTCTAGGGTCCTTGGCCCAGGGCCATGCTCCCAGCACTGCCCTTTCTCATCCCACCAGGTTACCTCCAAGTTCTCCGGGTTTCCTCTTGTGGGAAAGGGATATCAGAAGTCTTTCTTTACCCCCAAGTCACCTTCCCAGGCAGGCTCTCTCAACAAGACAGTCTCCTGGTGTCCTGCAGAGATTCGGCCTCATGCTGGAGAGGTGCTGACCACCCTTCCCTCCTGGGGCTCAGAGAAGCCTGCTCTGTCCCTCGGGCATCCAACCCACAGCTGGCCACCTCTCCCTGCCTTCTTATACCCTCACTGCCCGGCCCTTTCCCAGGCTCCCCAGCAGGTGCTTCCCATCTCCTCCTTGGCTCTGGGAGCGGCTCCTCCCTCTCTTCTCTGGCCAGCTCTTCCTCTTCTCCCCACCTGTTATAGAGTGCTTTGATTGAGAGTTCCTGCATGGAATAATAAGGTTGCACTGGATGGCCCTTCTTGAGGTCTCTTCCAACTGTAGGTTTCGATGATTCTGTGACCCATTTGTTTGTCTTTTTGGCTCTCCATGGGATCCTAGGCACTCTTCTCCATCACCACATCTCAAAGGAACTGATATTTTTCTTATCTTCCACTGTCCAGCTCATACATACTAATAGGGGAAACAATGGCTTGTACAATTCTAATTTTGTCTTCAGTTGCATCTCTTTACATTTTAGGACCTTTTCTAATTCTTTCATAGCTGCCCTCCCCATTCTTAGTCTTCTTCTGATTTCTTGGTTGCAGTCCTCGTTCTAATCAAGGTTTGATCCAAGGTATAGGAACACTTACTATTGCTATGTCCCCATTGTCTAGGTTGAACATGTGTAAATCTTCTGTGGTCATTATTTTGGTTTCCTTTATGTTCAACAATAAGCCTGCCTTTGCACATTCTTCCTTGACTTTCTTTAGTAGTTGGCCATAGCGTTGGCCATATAGGAGTTGGCAAAGTACAATTACATCCCAAACTCACCAAATAGTGATCCCTCTGTCAGGCCTACAAAAATGCACAACATTTGTGTTGCAAGCTTTCAAAGCTCCACTGGGTTCTTCATCAAAAGGTGTTAAAATGATACAAGAGAAAGAAAAAGCCCTCTGAGGAGCAACTTAGGGAGCTGGGGATGTTTAGCCTGGAGAAGAGATGGCTAAGAGGTGACATGAAAGCCCTGTTTAAATGTTTGAAGGGATGCCATATTGAGGAGGGAGCAAGCTTGTTTTCTGCTGCTCCAGAGAATAGGACACAATGGAGCAATGGATGCAAAGTACAGGAAAAAAGATTCCAGCTCAGCATTAGGAGGAACCTCCTGAGAGTAAGGGCTATTTGACCATGAACAAACTCCCTTGGCTAGTGGTGGGGTCTCCTTCTTTGGAGGACTTTAAACAGAGGCAGCATGGCTATCTGTTGAGGTTGCTTTGAAAGTGTCTTCCTGCATGGTGTGTTACCGAGTATGGATTTATATTAAATTTTGGGCGCCATGCGATCTGAAGCCATGAGCCCTGACTGACCCCACAGCCAGCCGCCATTAACCTAAAGGCGAGGAAACCACGTAGACAGCTGCCTTGCCAAGGCATGGTCTCAGAAAAAGGTAGATTCAAACCTGTAAGAGGAAGTTTTGGGAGTTGCTAGACCAGATTTGCAGAAACCCACTCATGGAGGACAATAGCTATGGCTCCCTCCTTAATGAGCCAGTGATTAATTTAACAGCTCAGCCATCAAGGTATCTGCTCTTCTGAAAAGTGGCAGACCTCTTGCGTTGTGCTACCATTGTGTAAAGTTCAGCTTAGACAAAGATAAGCAATCAACGCCTTTGTCCCGCCAGGCAGCCATCGCCTGAGGATAGGTTTAGCCCTATATAAGGTCCCAGTTTCCAGCCCTCCAGTGGGCTTGTCGAGCTTCCAGTTCCGAGCCTGAGTTCTTAGAGCACCTTGCTCTGCTGAAATCACTTGAGCGAAGCCAGGCTCACTGTCATTCAGGCCTCTTGTTAGCTTTGCCCGCCGGAACTCAGCTCCTAAGCCACTGCGGCCGCCGCGCTCCTTCCCCTTTCTGCGGCCGTCTCACTATCCATCCTGGCATCTCATCCGACTCCTTGGAGAAGACGTCTAAGGTAAATATTCCCAACGGTGCCTCTCCTCTTCCTTTCTTTGCTCCCAAACTCAACCCTCCCTTGCTATAGCACTGTGTGTGTGTGTGTGTGTGTGATCCCTTTTGTTGTGTGGCTTTAATAAATGTTCATATTTTAATTGCACCTCATTAGCATTCTAGTCTCTTTCTCTGGGGGTGGACTAGGTGACCTCTGGAATACACATAGAGACATGACCCCGCTGCGCGCGTTGTTAGGACACGCCTCTCGTAATATTTGAGCTAATTAAATTCCCCTAATTCGATCCTTCCTAACAGGTGGAAGGGGGTTGGATGTTCCTTGGGGTCTGCTCCAACTCTATGATTCTGTATGTATGTGCCTTTTACTTATCTTTTAGTTTATGGTGACACCACACATTTCATAGGGTTTTCTTAAGCAAGGAATCTTCAGAGGTGTTTTGCCTTGTTCCTTCCTCTAAAATATAGGGCCTAAACAGACAGGCCAAAATAAAGCTGCTTCGGGTCACTTTGGAGGTATGCTGTTTAAATGACACACACGTCTTAAGAGGCCAGAAGGTGTGCCAAACCTGCGCTCTAGTCCTTATAACTGGAGCATGGCTTTGGCGCGTCTTCCACCCTCTTAGGACGCATGCATCATTTAAACAGCACACTTCCAAAGTGGCCCAAAGCAGCTTTATTTTGGCCTGTCTGTTCAGGCCCATAGTCTAGCACCAGGTGGTCACTGGTAGTCTCCCATCCAAGTACTAATCAGGGCTAACCCTGCTTATCTTCCAAGATCAGGTGGGATCTGGTGCCTTTAGGGTATTTACGTCCAGAATACAAAAGTAGAACACAGTCCTTCAAAAAGAGGAAGACTTTCAGTGTAGTCAAGGCAGCTCCAGGAAAGAGTCCTGTCTTGAACACTGAAAAACAGCTGCCAGTCAGAACTGACAGCATCCAAACAAATGCACCAGTCTTTCTAGCCAAGGAGGAGCATTACTTTATGCTTGTGGAATTAGTTGACAATTGCATAACGGGGCCTCATTTATGAATTGCAATGTTGTGCGACTGAATGGGCATCTGACTGCAGAGTGCACATCATGTGCAAGACACAGCAACTAAGATCATAACTTGTGAAGTCAAAGGCTTTCACGGCCGGTACTCATAAATTTTTGTGGGTTTTTCGAGCTATGAGGCCATGTTCTAAATAGACCCCCTGAAGCCTTGCCATTCAACAACAGAACAATACACAGATTAACATGTGAATTGCTTCCTCTCAACCAACAGTATCTATATATACCCCTCTCTCTTCCATGCCAGCATGCTCTGAAGATGGCGGCCACAGATGCTGGCGAAACGCCAGGAATAAACCCTGCTAGAACCTCATGGCCTGAAAAACCCACAAAAAACTATCATAAACTGTGCTTGTGTAAATCTACACTCATCTAAGTTGAGGATGCGCTACGCAACCTGTCTGCTGAATATCAATATTGTGCAACCAGTTGTGCAATTGTGCGTTGTGCAACCATAGGGACTGTTTGCACAGTTTCACTGAGTCAAGGGGTACATTGGAGGCACTGAGATAGAATTATGCACTGTGTAAGAAGGAGCGTGTGAAACAGTTACGCTTGTAAAACTCCACTTATACAGATGTGAAATGAATTCAAACATAAAGTAACAGCAAAAAGAGTACAAATGCATGTGTAAAGGAATGTAAGAACAAGATGCCAGCCACTGATGTGCTGCACACATGAGCATTGATTTTGAATGGCGCACATGGTACTTTGACACCCTTGTGCTGCATGTGCAGTTCTGCTTCTGCAAAATGAATGCGGCCCCTCCGTATCAGACAAAATGGTCTGACTGTTTCCGTGGGGGAACATATGTATGCGTAAGCAACCCACAGGATCCCAACCATATATAGCTAGAAACCAGCCACCATGCTGAGAGATGCCCCTTAACATCTCTCCTCCTCCTTCGATCACAGAGCATCCCCTCAAACACAGCCACTAAGAAGAAGTTTCATTTCGTTTCATTTCAACCTGGCAAGCGAAAGCTCTGAAAAGAACAAAACGTCTATTGGAGCTTCCGGAGGAAAGTAGGACTCTTTTGATTAGAGCACTTTTCTCCTGCAAGCAGCCTCCGCACTTCGCTGGCCGGGTTACGAAATATTATACCGACTGGATAATAAAACAGGAACAGGACAGAGTTCTGGGAACTTTTGGGGGGAAACGTGGGTGTTTCAAAACACAGATAATGCATCAAAAAGAACTCTTCCGAAGCCTGAGGAAGGGGTTCAGTGTCGCATGCCATGGCTGAAGAAGAAGCAGAACGGAGCAATTCAGACGGAGACAGAATTGTTCTGAGCAAAAGCACATCATTTATGAAACATAACAGCATCCTGGTCCATGGGTTCTGGTCAGGCATAAAGAAGAATGGACAAGTGCACAAATGAATTTAGCCTCCCCCCCCCCCCCCGAAAAACTTGAAAGAAACTAGGTAGAAGTAAAAACAAAAATACCTTTATGATACCTTTATTGGCCAACAGACAGAAGATGAGTTTATTAAAGACTCTATGGGGCTCTACAGACCGCCCTTAAGGGGTGGTGGGAGGCTGCCCCTTTCCTGGCTGGATTGGGGCCGCAGCAACCTCATGCCGTGGCCCCAATCCAGCCTTTGGAGGGTGCAAAAAGGAGCCGCAAAAAGTGGCTAATTTGTGCCCTCCAAAGGATGCCATGGCCGCAGCAGCACGGCTGAATGGCACTCCTTCAGTGCTGCATCATCTGAACACAGTGCCAGAGGCACACCATGATGCCACGCACCATCTGGAGCAGTGCATGGCATCATGGCGCCCTGGGGCGGAGTCAGGACGTGCGCCATCAGGACGCTGTGCCCTGACTCCTTCCACAGGCCGGCCTTTCAGACCAGTCTGTATAGGGCCTATGAATGGGGTTGGACTGGATGGCTCTTGGGGTCTCTTCCAACTCTGTGTTTCCTCAGTACTGGCTGTTCAGCTGGAGGGTAACCAGAGGAGTAAAGATTTACACTGAATATAGGCTCACAGCCCTTCTTGTTGTTGTTGTTGTTGTTGTTGTGTGCCTTCAAGTCATTTCCGACTTATGGTGACACTAAGGCAAACCTATCATGGGGCTTTCTGGGGCTGAGAGTGTGTGACTTGCCCAAGGCCATCCAGTGGGTTTCCATGGTTGAACCCTGGTCTCCAGACCCATAGTCCAATGCTCAAGCCACTGCGCACCACTACTGGGAACTTCGCTCTCCATCTGCTGAAACGGATCAAATGCCAAAGAGGACCAGCCCTTGAAACTGTGGGAGTGTTCAGCTTTTCTTCTGCCAGTCTGCATTTGCAAATGCTCCATTTCCTCACAGCTGTTTGAGGCCTGGCATCTCCTTTGCATCTCATCACCCACTTCTGCCAGGGCTTGAAAAGCGGAACTAGGGCTATATGACATTTTTTTACGATGAGTGCAGACAATGGGAACAATCTCTTGTTGCGCTGTGCAACACCGTGACATATTTCATCCGGCCTTGAGATGGGTTCTTGCTGTTAGGAAGGATCGAATTAGGGGAATTTAATTAGCTCAAATATTACGAGAGGCATGTCCTAACAACGCACGCAGCGAGATCGTGTCCCTATGTGTATGCCAGAGATCATCTAGTCCAACCCCAAGAAACAGAGGCTCCAATGCCAATGAGTTGCAATTAAAATATAACATTTATTAAAGCCACACAACAAAAGGGTTCACACACACACACACACATTCAGTGCTAAAGCAAGGAAGGGGAAGAGTTTGGGGTAAAGGAGAAAGGATAGAGGCACCGTTGGAATAATTACCTTAGGAGTCTTCTCCAAGCGACAGATGTGAGGGAAGGTGAACACGGCTGCGGGGAACAGAAAGCAACCGGCGACTGCGGTAGCTAGGAGCTAAGTTCCAGCGGGCAAAGCTAACCAGAGGCCCGAAAGAGACAGCGGGCTTTGGCTTGCCCAAGTGATTTCAGCAGGGCGCAGTGCCCAGGAGATCTCCGGAGCAGTTGCTCGACAGAGTTAGAGGTTTGGAACTGTAGCTCGCAAGCCCCAAAGAAGAGTGGACTCTAGGTCTTATTTATACTACAAAACCTATCCTCAGGCTATAGCTACCTGCGGAACAAAGGTCTTGATGGCTATCTATTGACTAAGTCTAAAGTTAAACAATGGATACACAAAAAGGGTCTGCCACTTCTTTGGGAGAAGACCTCTATCTAGATGGCTGAGTACTTAATGCCATCAATAGGTGAGGCAAACTTCTTTTGTCCTCATTTTTAGGGTTGCCTGCGAAACTGGAAGGGCAACTCCCAGAACTGGTTTTAAAGGTTTAAATCTACTTCTGCTTATAGCCATGCCTTGCAAGGCTGCCTGGCTACGTGGTCGGCTCGCTTTTGGGGTAACGGTGGCTGCAATGGGCTCAGTCAGGAGTCATGATTTTTGATCGCTTGGCACCTAAAATTGATATAAATCCAAACTCGGTAACATTTCAAAGGCCAAGATGGCGGCACAAATATTCTTCCAAATGTTGTTTTATTTAAAACTGCCAAGAACTTGAGATATTGAACCGCTAGATTAGCTCATAAAGTGTCAGACAACTGTGGGCAACACCAGACCCCTGGAAGGGAAAGGATTTATAGGAAGGCTGTATCCTTGCCCTGGTTGCTCAGTAGCTGATTAAGATCATCCAAGGCTGCATCTACACTGCAGAAATAATGCACTTTCACACTACTTTAACTGCCATGGCTCCATCTTATAGGATCTGAAGTTTGGGGTGGCACCACAGAGGCAGCTAAATCGCTCACAAACCTACAAATCCCAGAACTCCATAGCATTGAACCATGCAGTTAAAGTGGTGACAAACTGTGCTAATTCTGCAGTGTAGATGGAGCCATAACATTACTTTACTCTCATTGAGATATGTCTTGGTGGCGTTGTACCGACTTGTTCCAGAATTGCACCCCTGCATAATCAAATGGATATTCTGCAACATGCATTGGTGTGTTGTTCACAACATGCAATGGGCAATGATGTGTGATGGCAGAAAGCTCATTTGTAAGCTTCCACTGAATATGGATGTTACACTTAGGCCCCAAAAAGCACATTTGCATGTGTAAGACACATATGTAAGACATCCTGTGGTTGCTGTTGTTGTTGTGTGCCTTCAAGTTGTTTCTGATTTATGGCGGAACCTATCATGGGGTTTTCTTGGCAAGAAACCACAATTTCTGGCAGGGTCTTACCTTCATACAAGGTGGGATTGTCCATTAATACGAAGTTCCTGGCAGTAGATACAATCAGGAGTTAACCGGATGATGGAACGCCAAATCTCCCTGGATCCAGGACTGGCACTACTACATTTATTTAGAGGAGGAAATAAGGAAACAACACATAAAGATTTGCTTTCCTTCCTATTATTAACAGCCAGGCAACAAGAACCCTACAGCACCCAGCTTAGACCTATGATGATTAAAAAAAGGTTTGGCATTTAGCATTATGAGACCCTGTTTCCAAAAGAAACTTGGTTGTGTTGTTGTCCATATGCCAAAGTACAATAGCATCCAAAATCCACAAAAGAGGGATGCCTTTATCAGGCCAAAATAAATGCACAAAATACATGTTGCAAGCTGTCAAAGCAGGACTGGGACTAATATATATATATATATATGAGATGTAGTCATATATATATATATATATATATATATATACACACACACATACACACACACACACATACAGACACACACACATTCTCCTGTTTGATTTATAACACTTTTGCCTGATTAAGAAGCCAGCGGAGCTTCGAAAGCTTGCAACATGTATTTTTGTGCATTTGGGTTGTTCCCATAATGCTAACCCTGTCTGGTGGATTTTGGATCAGTGGAGCTTCAAACACTTGCAATGTGTATATTTGTGCTTTTTGGCTGCCCCAATAATGGCATGGCTGTTTTGTGGGTTTTGAATAACATTTAGGCCAGGAGAATGAATGAATCGGGCGGCTCTTGACGTCACTGGACTGCAGCTCCCATCATTCTTGTGAGGAATGCTGGGAGATGGAATAGGGCCACACAGTCTATTTCAGATACACACACACAAACTCAGAGGCTTGCCAACATTCAAGTCCCATTGAATTTAACGGAAGTCACCCCTCCATAGATATGTTAAGGAAAAGCAACATGCGACATACAGTAGAAGAAATAAAACATGTATGTGAAAGTCACAGTGACTAAGCAAGAGCAATTAAGAAGCCACACAGGTGAAAAAGCTAATGTAATTTAGAAGTCCTGAATGTCAAGGACAGAATTATAGAATGTACAATTGGAAACACCTGAGACTCATTAAGTGTACAAGGTGAAATGATGAAATGCTTAAGTATGGGTTGAACTATGAGAACCACTCAAAATGGATGTACATGCCCACTGGGTGGAAACTGACTAGTGGGTGGTGTTTGACAATGGCTATAAGAATTGCTATGTTTGCCAATGTATTTTGTGGGTAGTTTTGGATAGTTGAGTAGTTTGGAGATTGTAGAGATTGTGATTTGTAGGGCATATAGTATTTTGTATATAGTAGAATAAAGTAGATCTTTGATATAAGACTACTGAGTTGTCTGGTGTCTTGAGTGAAGATACAAGAGCCAGCAGGATCCTGGAGAAGTTTGGAGACTTCTGAGGAAGAAGAGTGAGAAGGCTTGGAGAGTTTGTCAGGGTCTTCAGCCTATTCTCTGAAACTCTGCTGCTTTGAAGAAAAGCACTAACCACTGGCCAAAGCTGGTCAGCTCTGCTGCATAACAAGGTGGTGAGTTACAGCCAGAGGTGAAGAGCTACAACTCCCATCATCCCTGACAAGATATTCAAGACTGCGGATCTCAAGTCTGCGAGAACAGAGGGGCACCTTTGAGGAAACATGGTTCCCATTTATTCCTTATGTACATCAAATTAATGAGGAAAGACATCATGCTCCATCGACCTATGGACCTAGGGACTATTCCCTCGATTTATGCAATCCTTTGGAAAGGATTAATCCAACAGAAGAAGTTATTTCAGGGGGATTCGCTTTGCATTTCAAGATCGCAATAACGCAACTCAGTGTCCTGTGTTCCATGTAAGCATTGCATATGTTTTTCTACTGTTGTTCTGTCAAGCTAATTTATGTTGTTTTTAAAACAATGAAGTAAACTTAGTTTTAAAAAAGGATATGCAAGACATCAAGAGGATGCTTTATTTTTACGCAGCATTGAGTTTTTAGCATTTACAAACTTTTTGAACGTGGCTTTTTAGAAAACCGTAGCCAAGTGAGTGTTGATTCACTGCATCCCTTTGGGGAAGACAGGAGATGCAGGTGTCAGCTTTCTTTTCCCCTCTTGTTGCTCCTGGTGAACAGGACGAATGAATGGCATTTGGAGGAGTTAATTGGGATGGGAAAAGTCCAGCGCCGTTGGACCGACCGTGACTCAACGGCAGTGATGCTGCGGCCCAAAAGGTCAAGGCCCTCTTGGATCATGTTAACAGCATCTCCATGTCCCAGGCACCGGAAGACATCAGCACCTTTGTACCCGATACTGGCGAGGTTTTCTTTAGCATCGTGCGTCAGTTTGGCAAACGTGGCATTTCCAAACAGGTGCTGAGAAAATAGAGAAGAAGCAGGAAGAACGATGGGGCAGGTTTCATACCCGGGGGGGCCAGAATGCCATTCATCCTTTTTTATCTCTCTCAAGAATCCTTCAACTTGGTGCCTTCCAGATGCATTCAACTTGGTGCCTTCCAGATGATCAGAGAGCTGGGGGTGTTTAGCCTGGAGAAGAGAAGGTTAAGAGGGGATATGATAGCCCTGTTTAAGTATTTGAAGGGCTGCCATATTGAGGAAGGAGCAAGCTTGTTTTCTGCTGCTCCAGAGAATAGGAGACAATGGAGCAATGGATGCAAGCTGCAGGAAAAGAGATTCCACCTCAACATTAGGAGGAACCTCCTGACAGTAAAGGCTGTTCAACAGTGGAAGATGCTTCTGCCTTGGAGTTTGGTGCAGTCTTCTTCTTTGGAGGCCTTTCAACAGAGGCTGGATGGGGATGCTTTGGCTGAGAGTTCCTGCATGGCAGACTGGGGTTGGACTGGCTGGGCCTTGTGATTCTATCAGCCATTGGTTGTGGTGGGAGAAGAAATTACATGGAGAGAACTGGGATCAGTCTCCATACCTTACCCAGACACCAAAGAGCACTTCAGTATGCTTCAGCAAACTTTCCCCTACAAAAAAACTAATATGCACACAGAAAATGAAACCAATAGGCCAGGTAGGTCTTGCATAAGTCAACCAAAACAGAGAATCATAGACCATAGAGTTGGAAGAGACCACAAGGGCCATCCAGCCCAACCCCATTCTGCCATGCAGGAACTCACTTTCTCATGTTCTCCATTTTTGGTTTTTAACATGCTAGACTTTAGCTGGTGAGGCAGGCTTATCTGCATTTCCTTCTTATCTCTGTTTTACTGTCCATGAATGCTCCATAAGGGATTCTGCTTTTTAAGTTGCCTGTTGCAGGCAGACACACGCAGCTACAGTAGGATCGGCCAGCTTTCCCAGCAAAGCCTTCACTGCATTGTTTACTGCAGACACAGTGCTTCAACCATCTTCCCAGTGCTGAAGCTGCTTGAAATTTCCAGCTGGACAAAGAACAAGGATGAAAAGCAGAGCTGGGTGGGTCTGGAAATGGATGTGTAAAAAGAGCTTCTTTGCCAGAGGCTTTGTTAACTGCCTGCATTTGCGGTGAAGCAAATATTCAGGTGGGCATCTTTTCTGAGCTGGCCCTGGCAGCAATTTTTCCAAGTATCAAGCCCATCATCCTCTCCCCACACACACACCTCCCTTTCTCACATTGCAAAGCAATAGGTCCAGGGTGAGATATGTTCAGAAGGCCCAACACCACCCACATTTTAAGAAACAGCTCAGGCATTCAAGCTGTGGCGAGAAATCACAGATACGGGATGTTCTGCGCAAGAAATGCCATGACAGGGCATGCATAGGCCTTCTGCTTGTCAAACTGGCAGAGTCCATGCTGGTGAGAAAAGGGCAATCCTTTGCAAGACTTGTACCACATCCTTCTGTGAAAATATGGAAAGGGAGGAGGCATGTGTGGGGTGAAAGTCACATTGCAAAAAGCAATGGCAGAATAATCCAGGTGTTTGCATGGTATTATATATATAGCAGAGAGTGCTAATGTGGTATAAAGGGTTGCAACGGTGGGCTAGGACCAGGTCTACACCAGCCACAGTACTCCAGGCTACTCCCAGGATATTCGGGCCCCAAATCCCCCCTCATGACCTGGTCACTCCGGAGCAGCACCAGGCAGCTATCACACATTTATTTTATTTCAAGTCAATAAGTAATACACACACATGCCACTGTGTTGCCCAGCACCATCACCACTGGAGCAAGTTGCTCTCTCCAAGGCTGAAAACAACATACTCAGAATCAGTCGCATGGCTGGGTGCCTCGCTGTGACATCAGAGCCCTCCCTCCATCCACCATCTTGAGAGAGAGAGAGGCAGGCTGGATCCATCAGGCCTCCTGGAAGAAGAGGAGCCCTCCTTTCATCCACCATCTTGAGAGAGAGAGAGGCAGGCTGGATCCATCAGGCCTCCTTGGAAGAAGAGGAGCCCTCCTTTCATCCACCGTCTTGAGAGAGAGAGAGGGGGGCAGGCTGGCTCCAACAGGCCTGCCTGGAAGAAGAGGAGCCCTCCTTTCATCCACCATCTTGAGAGAGAGAGAGGCAGGCTGGATCCATCAGGCCTCCTGGAAGAAGAGGAGCCCTCCTTTCATCCACCGTCTTGAGAGAGAGAGAGGCAGGCTGGATCCATCAGGCCTCCTGGAAGAAGAGGAGCCCTCCTTTCATCCACCATCTTGAGAGAGAGAGAGGCAGGCTGGATCCATCAGGCCTCCTGGAAGAAGAGGAGCCCTCCTTTCATCCACCATCTTGAGAGAGAGAGAGGCAGGCTGGATCCATCAGGCCTCCTTGGAAGAAGAGGAGCCCTCCTTTCATCCACCGTCTTGAGAGAGAGAGAGGGGGGCAGGCTGGCTCCAACAGGCCTGCCTGGAAGAAGAGGAGCCCTCCTTTCATCCACCATCTTGAGAGAGAGAGAGGCAGGCTGGATCCATCAGGCCTCCTGGAAGAAGAGGAGCCCTCCTTTCATCCACCATCTTGAGAGAGAGAGAGGCAGGCTGGATCCATCAGGCCTCCTTGGAAGAAGAGGAGCCCTCCTTTCATCCACCGTCTTGAGAGAGAGAGAGGGGGGCAGGCTGGCTCCAACAGGCCTGCCTGGAAGAAGAGGAGCCCTCCTTTCATCCACCATCTTGAGAGAGAGAGAGGCAGGCTGGATCCATCAGGCCTCCTGGAAGAAGAGGAGCCCTCCTTTCATCCACCGTCTTGAGAGAGAGAGAGGCAGGCTGGATCCATCAGGCCTCCTGGAAGAAGAGGAGCCCTCCTTTCATCCACCATCTTGAGAGAGAGAGAGGCAGGCTGGATCCATCAGGCCTCCTGGAAGAAGAGGAGCCCTCCTTTCATCCACCGTCTTGAGAGAGAGAGAGGCAGGCTGGATCCATCAGGCCTCCTGGAAGAAGAGGAGCCCTCCTTTCATCCACCATCTTGAGAGAGAGAGAGGCAGGCTGGATCCATCAGGCCTCCTGGAAGAAGAGGAGCCCTCCTTTCATCCACCGTCTTGAGAGAGAGAGAGAGAGGCAGGCTGGCTCCAACAGGCCTGCCTGGAAGAAGACAAGCCCTCCCTTTATCCACCATCTGCCTTGGTCCAGGCCTCGGAGGTAGAGAAGACTGCTGGACCTCATCCCCTTTTCCACCACCTCTCCCTTCTCCTTTTGTGTCGTGTCTTTTTAGATTGTAAGCCTGAGGGCAGGGAACCGTCTGACTAAAAGATTGTATGTACAGCGCTGTGTAAATTTACAGCGCTTTATAAACAAAGGTTAATAATAATAATCTCCTGCCAGCAGCATTAGAATAATAGAATCACAGAGTTGGAAGAGACTGCAAGGGCCCAGATGGAGCCCAACCCCCCTTCTGCCATGCAGGAACTCTCATTCAAAGCATCCCCATTCACAGATAGCCATCCAGCCTCTGCTTAAAAACAGCCTGGCAGTGTATGTCCCTGGAATCATAGAGTTGGAAGAGACTCCAAGGGTCATCAAGTCCAACCTCTTTCTACTTGGGGTCTACTAGGACTCCTAGAACCCTTTCACACGTAAATCTCCTTAAGCCAGGCGTCCCCCATGATCCTATATCTGTGCATTTCATTTTTATATCCTAAGTGCAGTGCATTATTTTAATGTGTTTTAACCTCGTTAGGCCCTGTGTCTGGTGCAGAATGTGTTGGATGTTGTCTGGACTGCCTGCGCCAGGACCGGGGTTTGGGTTGCGCATAGTCCAAACAGGATGATGCCAGAACAGGGTGGGATGAAAAGGCTTCCTCATCCTATGCAGAGAAGGCTCTCTCCCATGACTTCACCAAACAAGCCTGGGAAGATCGTGGGATGGAGAGGAAGTCTTCCCCCCAAAGACTGAAAGGCCCAGGTAGGCTGATGTGGGGATCACAGAATCCTAGAGTTGGAAGAGACCCCAAGAAGGGCCCTGATCCAGTCCAAGCCCCTTCTTCTGCCATGCAGGAACTCTCCATCAAAGCATCCCCACTGACAGATGGCCATCCAGCCTCTGTTTAAAGACAGCCTCCAAGGAAGGAGACTCCATCACTCTCCAAGAGAGCATCTTCCTCTGACGGACAGTGCTTACTGTCAGGAAGTTGTTCCCAGTGTTCCCATTGTTCTGGGTCTTGTTCTCTGGAGCAACAGAAAACAAGCTTGCTCTCTCCTCAATATGACATCAAATACTTCAAATATTTAAACAGGGCTATCATATCACTGACCGTAAATGACTTTTGACCAGCAGTTTGATGGGTCGACCTATGACATACGCATGGCTGGCATGAATAAATGCCACAAACATAAGGAAGATGCTACTAGTCCAGGGTCTCCTTGTCATCAGGTTGCTTCATAACGTGAAGTAGCTGTGGCTATAAATCTGCTTTGGTTTTTGGTCCATGGTGGCGAACCCTGTCTCCAAAAATGGGTCCAGCAACTTGGTTGTCTCCGTTAGGCTATGGATGATAACCCAAGGTGTATTCTCCATCCCACTGTCCCTGCGTTTGACCTTCTGCGTTGTATGGTGCGTCACACGGTCCTGGTCCTCAAGGAACCCTGAAGAGAGAGTTTCCCAGAAGGCCGATGCCTCATGAGAACACAACGATGCAATGGAGATGCCGTTCCCGAGAAGGACAAAAGCATCTGGGGCTGTTTACCGGAGAGACGTGGATCCCCTGGATGAGGACATAATTGGCTTCTTCTTTGAAATCTTTGCCTCTGAAGCAGCCATTTGAAGTGAGGAAGTGGCAGCCTTCCCTTCTGTTCATTTTGTATTTGTTCAGAGCAATGACAACTTTACAACAGAGGACAGCAAACCATTAACACACTCTATGACTGACTCACAGTCACACCGAGTTTGATGAGGGCGGCTGTCTTCGGGTGTCTTGAACTCATTACACCTTTCTATTGCTGTTATTATTATTATTATTATTATTGCATTATGATTCTCAGAATCTTCTCTCTCTCTTTTAAAAAGATTTCATTTATAACACATAAAACACAGACAATCGCACTGTATAAATCCCAGCTGTTTTCTAGTACATGACTGAAACCTTGCAGAATAACAATATTCTTTGTTCTTGATAAAATAAAAACCTATGTCTTCCCTCCAACTCTTGACTTTTGATGCTTTTTACCTTCCGTTGTTGCTTCAGTCATCCTATCACTGCCGTTCTTTAAATTGTAAAAGGTTCTCAGTGGATCTGCCTATTAAAAACTACAAAGGTTGAAGGGGAAAAGAAAGTGAGAACAAAAGGAAGGGCAAACAGAGAGTAAGATATTGCTCTTATGGAAAGCACTATATCATCAGACCTTGCCAGTTCTTATTCCAGTATTTCATCACTGGTAACCGTCCTTTTTCTACTTTGGTTAATGACTTATTCTTTAAACTACTGGTAAATTTATAGAATGCCAGAGATTGGGAAAGTTACTTTTGGGGCTACAACTCCCAGAATCCCCAAGCCAGCATAGAAAAAGAAACGTTCTCAGGTTCAGGGTAGAACTTTGGACAAAATGCCATGAGTTTTGGTCGTCAACCAATCGATTAATCGATCCCTTTATTGATATCCTTCCTTTCTCTCAATATTAAGACTCACGGCAGCTATAACCCCCGTAATATATAAAGAAAGAAACGGGACTCAGTCCATTCACCTTCCCTTGTTAAGGATGAAATCCATGGCGGTGAAGACATTAGTGGGTTAAAGTTAAGAGAGGTCTACAAAGGTATCTGGGGTCAGAGATATGTGGAGCCCATGAGAAGAAGTGCAGATGACCGGAAAGACCGTGAAATGTGCATTCCTGCACAGCAGAATGGGGTTGGTCTGGATGGTGTGCTGCACACATTAATGGTTCACTAGCACATAGATGTTTGTGTCACTGTCTAAGTATTGCTTGCTAATGACTGCTAGTAAAGCAATTGCAATGGTTGTACTTTTTGCAATTCAGTTCCTTATAGTTTCACTGATTACAGTCCTTAGAAACCAAGACATAGAAGTCAAGAATCACAGAATCACAGGAATGGCCCATTGCCATGCAGGAATGCACAACCAAAGGCCCCCCCCCCAAAAAAAAAAAGATGGCCACCAAGCCTCTGTTTAGTCCCTGAACTAGTAGAAAACCCATCTTCTACATGATACCCCTTCAAATATTTAAACATGGCTATCATGCCATTTCTCCTTCTTCTCTTCCCAGGCTAAACAGATCCAGCTTCCTAAGTCTTTCCATATAAAGCTTGATTTCAGACTTTTGATTATCTTGGGCAGCATCTGCACTGCAGAATTATTGCACTTTGACAATAGCTCCATCCTTTGGAATCCTGGGATTCTTAAGTTTGTCGTGGCACCAGAGCTCTCTGATGGAGAAAGCTAAATACTGTGTCTCACAAAACTACAAATCCCAGAATTCAATAGCACATCTTTACATTTGCATCACATGCATCTGAGGAAGTAGATACAAGTCTGTAAAAGCTTATGCTACCAACTTCTCTTTTTCAGGTAGTCTCAAAGGTGCCACAAGACCCCTTTGCATATTCGCATTTCTTAGTCCTGGATCATTTATCATCTGCTAATTGCTGAGGCCTAAATAACCTAAAGACACCAGACCCTTGTTTTCTGCTGCTCCAGAGAATAGGACCCAATAGAGCAATGGATGCAAGCTCCAGGAAAAGAGATGCTACCTCCATATTAGGAGGAACCTCCTGGCAGTAAGGGCTGTTTGACAGGGGAACACACTCCCTCAATGGAGTGCAATGGAGTCTCCTTCCTTGGAGGTTTTTAAGCAGAGGCTGGATGATCATCTGTCAAAATGGGGATGCTTTGATGGAGAGTTCCTGCATGGCAGAAGAAGGGGGTTGGACTGGATCAGGGCCCTTCCTGGGGTCTCTTCCAGCTCTAGGATTCTGTGATTCTCTGATATCATCTGATCTTGGAAGCTAAGCAGGGTCAGTCCTGGGTAGTGCTTGGCTAGGAGACCACCAACAAATGCCAAGCCCTCTGGGCTCTATTTCAGAGGAAGGAACTGACCAAACCACCTCTCAGTATTCCTACAAGCTCTTCTTCATACTGACTCTACAGACTACCATGGCTATATATGTTTGAATTCTGAATCTGCAGGGTTTGGCGCATTTCTTTGGCTGCTGGGCTGAGCCTTGGACAGAGCTCCTCTGCTGCATTGCTTTTTTCTTCCAGCTGGAAGTGACTTCTCTCCTTCCCCAAAGGAATGAATGGGAGCATCCCTCTCCTCCTCTCTAGTCCCCAAATGCTGGGTTGGCAGAAGAAGAGACTGAAGAAACAGCTGCCTGGCAGAGAGCCCCCTGGCTTCCCATTCAGGATCTGGAGCTCTTAAGAGGGAAGGAGGGAAGAAAGAAAGAAAGAGGGAGGAGGAGGAGGAGGGATGAAAGAAAGAAAGGGAGGGAGGGAGGGAGGGAGGGAGGGAGGGAGAGGAAGGAAGGAAGGAAGAAAATAAGGCAGGAAGGCAGGGAGGGAGGGAGGGAGGGAGGGAGGGGAAGGAAGGAGGGAGGGAAGGGAAGGAAGGCAGGGAGGTAGAGGGGGGAGGAAGGAAAGAAAGAAAGAAAAAGGGAAGGGGCGGAGGAGGGAGGAAAGAAAGAAAGAAAGGGAAGGAGGGAGAGGAAGGAAGGAAGGCAGGGAGGGAGGGAGGGGAAGGAGGGAGGGAAGGGAAGGAAGGCAGGGAGGTAGAGGGGGAGGGAGGAAAGAAAGAAAGAAAAAGGGAAGGAGGAGGGAGGAAAGAAAGAAAGGGAGGGAGAGGAAGGAAGGCAAGGAGGGAGGGAGGAAGGGAAGGGAAGGAAGGAAAGGATGGAGGAAGGCAGGGAGGGAGGGAAGGGAAGGAAGGCAGGGAAGTAGAGGGGGAGGGAGGAAAGAAAAAGGAAAAGGGAAGGAGGAGGAGGAGGGAGGAAAGAAAGAAAGGGAGGGAGGGAGGGAGGGAGAGGAAGGAAGGCAAGGAGGGAGGGAGGGAAGGAGGGGAAGGAAGGAGGAAGGGAGGGAGGGAAGGGAAGGAAGGCAGGGAGGTAGAGGGGGGAGGGAGGAAAGAAAGAAAAAGGGAAGGGGGAGGAGGAGGGAGGAAAGAAAGAAAGAACGGGAGGGAGGGACGGAGGGGAGGGAGGAAAGAAAGAAAAAGGAAGGGAAGGGGGAGAGGGAGGGAGGAGGAGGAGAAAGGGAGGGAGGAAAGAAAGAAAGGGAGGGAAGAAAGAAGGAAAGAAAGAAAGAAAAAGAGAGAAGGAAGGAGGGAGAGGAAGGAAGGAGGGATGGAAGAAAAAAGAAAAGAATGGGAGGGAGGGAGGAAAGAAAGGACAGAAGGAAGGAAGGTGCCCTTGGTAGTTCCTAGTGAAGGTCGTTCTGGTGCCTCCTCGGCAGCCACTGCAGGAAGGTCTGGCCAAAGGTGCCAATAAAGAGGCCTTGAGTTCCAGAGCATGCACAGAGGCAGGTGGGCCCAGAGCCAGAGGCCCACAGAGCTGCCAGTGCGCAGAGAAAAGGGCTGAAGAGAAAGAGTGCGCAAAAGTGTTTCTGGTCCTGCGTGTCCCTGTGACTGACAGCTCTTGCTGACTATTGATGCTCTGTTTATGTAATCCCTCTCTATCAGGCTGGGAGGCCCTACCAGATTGTGTGCATCATGTGCTGTGTGTGTCTATGTACAAACACACCTAGAACCATCCTCCAGTGAAAAGGGAGGGAGGGAGGCTTCTTTCCCAGGACTCCAGGCTGTCTTTGTTTCAAGCTGGGAGGAAGCCACCTGCCAATACAGGCTGGGCTTCCATCCTCCATCCTTCCACCCGAACCACCTCTTGGGACTGGGCCAGCCTCATTCCTCTCTGCTGCTGCTGCTGCTGCTGCTGGGTCTTTTTATGGGGCAAAGTAATTAACATGTGGCTCTCCTTGAGGCAGAGTGAGCTCTTTGTGCAATGGTGATAAGGGGGCCTTCCCACCCGCCTCCTACAACTATGAACAAAATGCGCAGCCCATAAGTCCCAGACTGAGATGCCAAGCCACAGGGTCTGTGTCTGTGGCAGAGTCTTTTCCTACTGCTCCACTGCTGATGAAACAAGTCAAGTCCAGCTCACTCACCCTCTCATACAATTATATGGTTGGAAGGTACCCCCAAGGGCATCCAGTCCAACCCCATTCTGCCTTGGAGGAAGAAAGGCAGACTGTGGAACACACTCCCGCAATGGAGAATGGTGGAGTCTCCCTCCTCGGAGGTCTTTAAGCAGAGGCTGGATGGCCATCTCTCAATGGGGATGCTTTGATGGAGAGTTCCTGCATGGCAGAATGGGGTTGGACTGGATTAGGGCCCTTCTTGGGGTCTCTTCCAACTCTACAATTCTATGATAAGACACAATCCAAGCCGTCCTTGTGACTGATGGCCAGCCTCTTTAAAAACAGCCTCCAAGGAAAGAGACTCTACTACAATCTGAGACAGCATTTTCCACTGTCTAACAGCTCTTACCCTCAGGTAGTTCTTGCTAATGTTGAGGTAGAATCTCTTTTCCTGTAGCTTGCCTCCATTGCTCCATATTCTCTGGAGCAGCAGAAAAGAAGCTTGCTCCCTCCTCAATATGGCATCCCTTAAAATACTAACACAGAGCTGTCATATCACCTCGTAACCTTCTCTTCTCCAGGATGAACATCCCCAGCAATTGCCTCAGTCATTCCTCACAGGGCTTCATGGTTTCCAGAAGCCTTCACCATTTCAGTTGAGGGACTGCAGCAAAGCAAAGCAATGAAAGTGTGACAACTCCAGTGGATGTAACGACAACACACACAAACCAGACACTGGAGGAATTTCTCTTAATTTCGAATGAAAAGAAAGTGGGGCCAGAACGCATTCACGTGAATTTGCTAGTTCAGCAAATTTACGTGAATTTGAATTGCGTTCGGACTGACTTTCCATTGCCCGAAATTGTGTGTGGTAGTCTATCACGCAATTACGTTAAACCCCATGATTGCGTTCAGATTGCCATTGGATTATACTTCCAATTTCCCTTGTCTGATAACATCCTAACAGGGGGACATGGGGTGAAAGCGGGTAAAGGGGGCACGTATGGGGGGGGGGGGGCTCCATGATTTTGGTTTGCCACTCCATCACTTGTACATGCAAATGTGTGGCCGATCAAAGGTGGGTTGGCATCTGGGTGGACATGGGAGGTACTTGGAGGTTGCAAGGGGTGTGTTTGTGCAATGTTGCACATGTGTGGTGGGGAGGCAACAAAACAAAAATACCCAGCAGTGCAGTTGATGTTGTGCCATGCCTAAGGGTTTCAACCTGCATTTGGAAAAAGCAGGATTGAGCCGCTTTTCCTGCCCATCTGTGCCAGCCCTTTGTAGCTGATGTAGAATACCGGTGATCGGCTGCATCCACACTGGAGAAATAACCCAGTTTGGCACCATTTGTTGTGGGCCCAGAGCAGAGCGGAGCTTAAGGAAGGAAGGCCCCACAACAAACTCCAGTTCCCAGAATTCCATAGCCTTGAGCCAGGATGCTTAAAATGGTTCCAGACTGGGTTAGTTCTCCAGTATGGATACAGCCCTGATTTTCATTCCAAAGCCCCAAAGGTCAGTGTTTTTGCAGGCTCTTGTCCTCCTAAAGACCAAAAAATAAATTGCTTAGGAAATGCAGAACAGGATGCACAGCACCTGCAACACTTTTGCTGCTGCCCCAACATTTGCCTGAGGCAGCCGCCTCACTCTGCCTAAGGCTAGGGCCGGCCCTGATCCCTTGCGTAGCTCCTACAAAGAGAGCAAATAGCCAAGCATCCCGGAAGAGGCGGAGTAGAGCTCAGGGAACAGAAACGAGAATGAAGAGGCTGCCAAGTCAGTTCCTGGGCACCGCAGTATAAATAAATAAACCCACACAGATTATGCTTCCCGTCAAACAGCACACTTTGCTGTCATCAATCCACACACCGCCACACACACAACGCATCCAAGGCTGAGCAACTGAGCGGTGACGAAGCAAAGCGGCAAACGTTGTTGCATGTCACAGGAGGAGGAGGAGGAGGAGGAGGAAGGGGCAACGAGTGCCAGAATGGGACTGGGCCACTGTGGCCCCTTCTCTTGTTGCCTCTGCAACAGAACAGATGGAAGGAATATTGGCCGGCAATTCTGCATTGTACGCAAAGGGATCTTGTAGCATCTTTGAGACTAACTGTAAGAAAACCTTTGTAAACTTGAGCCTACTTCCTCAGATGCCCAAAGCAAGTCTTGGAAAGCTCATGCTACCAAGTTCTTTCTTTCAGTGAGTCTCAAAGGTGCTACAAGATCCCTCTGGCTACAATACAGAATTGCCAGCAAACATTTATTATTCTTTGGACATTTCATCTCACAGAAAAAATTATGGTTTAAACAGCGAAAATCATGGGGAAATTGTGCAGTCGCAGTTAATATTTTCACATGACGCCACAATGTGCCATTGTCCCGGGAATAAGCAGGCAATAAACAGCAAGGAACCATTCACGGAAAAATCCTTAGAGTGTGGTGGAGTCTCCTTCTTTGGAGGCTGTTTGTAAAGAGAGGCTGGATGAGCATCTCTTGGGGGTGCTTTGACTGTGAGTTCCTGCATGGCAGAAGAAGAAGGGGCTTGGACTGGATCAGGGCCCTTCTTGGGGTCTCTTCCAACTCTAGGAAGCTTATCACATGGGAGGAATTTCTCTTAATTTCGAATGAAAAGAAAGTGGGGCCAGAACGCATTCACTGAATTTGCTAGTTCAGCGAATTTACGTGAATTAGAATTGCATTCAAACTGTCTTCCCATTGCCTGAAATGGCACGTGATCACCTCCCATGCAATAATGTGAAACCCCATGATTGCGTTCATACTGACGTCCCATTGCCCGAAATTGCGTGTGGTAGTCTATCACGCAAAAAGGTTAAACCCCATGATTGCGTTCGGATTGCCATTGGATTATACTTCCAATTTCCCTTGTCTGATAACGTCCAGGGATTCTATGATTCCATGGTTATAAGAGTCCCATCTCTGTGTTTTGCAAGGTTGAAAATCGTAAGCCCTGCTTGATCATTTGGGAGAAACCTGAGCTCCACTAACCATCACTTCATGGTGGCTCTCATGGAGGGCAGTCTGCCTGGATGTATAGCCCTGTAGTCTCTGGGGAATATCCTCCCGGAGTGCCTCCTCTGTCCTGTTTGGAAGGACCAAAGCCTTTCCTCTCCATCCCTTCTGCCTTGCCTCCAGCTGCAGCGGAGATGGAGATGCCAGGCTTCGCTCCAGAAAAGCAAGTGTGGGGGAGGCAGGGCTCTGCGCCGCAGCCTCATTCAAGCCGTTTTATGAATAGAAATGGGCAACCTGGCTGCCTGCCTGCCTGCCTTTTCAATAGCTCTACTCAGGGCTTTAGAGAGGAAATGGCACTTGCAGGCATCCCTGTGCCAGTTTCCACAGATGCAACACCTGGCATGGATGCATAAAGAAAGCACCCACACAAAGGGCAGAAAGACGAATAAGATAAAACCCAGACAGACGTAACCATTCATGGCTGTGCATAGCTGCAAATTCTCTCTTTTTTCCCTCCCCCAAACCCATCTTTTTGCACACTCTCCCAATCCAGCTATGCACCTGCACTCAATAATGTTTGATGGTGGTCTTGCGCATGGACCTCCTGGGGCATCTGAATGAAGCATGACACTGGACAAGAAGAGCCATTTAAGTCAGATCTGGCTGGGGGCTTCTTTTGTTCTTCTCTTTATCTTCCTGAAACAGGTCACCAGTAACTGTAAACCTACATAATCATGGTCCCATGTAACTGGAATTAGGAGTCTTTAGCTTCTGGGTCATGTGGGTTCCCTAGTCCCCCTTCACACCTCTGGCTAGTTACTACCACTGTCTCCTTGGCCTGTTTTCCCTGCTCCTGTGCGGATACCTTTGATCAGCTAAGCAACATAAGGCGAGATGGGAGGGGGAGGAAAACCAGCGTCCCTCAGAGAATCCTAGAGTTGGAAGGGACCCCAAGAAGGGCCCTGATCCAACCCTCTTCTGCCATGCAGGAACTCAAAATCAAAGCAACCCCAAGAGATGGCCATCCAGCCTCTGCTTAAAGATCTCCAAAGAAGGAGACTCTAAGGCAGCACCTTCCTCTGTCGAACAGCCCTTACTCTCAGGAAGTTCCTCCTAATGTTGAGCTGGAATCTCTTTTCCTGGAGCTTGCATCCATTGTTCTGGGTCCTGTTCTCTGGAGCAGCAGAAAACAAGCTTGCTCCCTCCTCAATATGACATCCTTTCAAATATTAAAACAGGGCCATCATATCACCTCTTAACTGTCTCTTCTCCAGGATAAACAGACCCAGCTCCCTAACCACAGTCCAATACATCTGGAAGGCACCAAGTTGAAAGAATTCTTTGAAACACAAGAGAGACAGAAAAAGAGATGAACTGCATTGTGATTCCCCCTTCCATCTATCATATCACTGACTTCATATCTCCATCCCACAAGGGAATGAGTCCCTGAAAGAAAAGATGTCCTGCCACCCAGCCATGTCATCATTTCTTACTCAGCCACATGGAATGACTGTCTCACATCTTCCGCAAGTAGCTCCGTGGCACCTCATGTGGCCTCATTTTTCCATTCAGAAAAGCCTGATATATCATTAAATACCAAAGGCAGAATCACCCCAGCCAACATACTTCCAGTTTCTTGGCATAGTTGTGAAAGCCAGGCAGTGAAGAAAGCTGACAGGAAGAGAATCAATTCATTTATAATGTGGTTTCAAGAGAGAGCTTTGCCATGGCACCGAAATGAATGGGCCCTGGAGCAAATCAGACCTGGACACTCACTGGAAGCCATCTTGGCTAAACTGTGGCTGCCATACTTTGGACGTATCAACTGTGGATGTGACTCAATGGAAAAGATGATAATGCTCAGTGAAGGCAGTAGGAAATGAGAAAGGCCGCATTGCAGGTGGATTGATCCCATTAAGGAAGCCATGGACTTGAATCTGTAAGATCGAAATAAAGGTGTGAATGACAGGGTCTCATGGAGGCCTCTCATTCATAGGGTCTCCATCTGACCTGACAGCAAATAACAACAGAAGTGGGGATGCTTTGATTGAGAGTTCTTGTATGGCAGAAGGGGTTGGACTGGATGGCCCTTGGGGTCTTTTCCTACTAAGTTCTGAGTATCCTCTGCAACAGACTAACATAGCCACTCCTCAGGAAGGGACCTATCCCATCCAATTCCAGATCCCTGTTTCAGTAATTTCATCTGCATTGCTATATGTGCATCTCAGTTTTGTTCTGTTTGCCCCATAATTCCCAAGCAATTCCCAGCTTACTTCCCTGCCAGATCAAGATGGATGGATGGATGGATGGATGGATGGATGGATGGATGGATGGACCAGGCAGTGGAAGCAGACACATTGAGGCAGAAGGTGTGTCACCAAAGGCAACGTCAGGAATGGTGCTAATTGCGGCCTCAGCCTTGTTGGTTAGCCCTATTGGTATAGACCTATTGAATGGATCAACACACAGTAAATGCTGTTGATTCACTGGGTCTACTGGGACTAAGAACAGCATTATCTAGTTTGACACCCACCCTACAAATGGCAGACCTCCAAGAAACACTATTATGAACTTCTGTGACTCTGTAAGACCTGAGCAAAGCTGTTGATGACCAAGTGAATTTGGAAGCCTTTCATTCCTGTTTCCTAGCCCTGTTTAAATATTTGAAGGGATGTCATATTGAGGAAGGAGCAAGATTGTTTTCTGCCGCTCCAGAGCCATAGGATCACAGAGCTGGAAGAGACCCCAAGGGCCACCCAATCCAACCCCCTTCTTCTGCCATGCAGGAACTCACTATCAAAGCATCGCCAGCAGAAGGCCATCCAGCCTCAGTTTAAAAGCCTCCAAAGAAGGAGACTCCATCAAAATCTCCAAAGGAGCATCTTCCACTGTCAAGCAGCTCTTAGTGTCTGAAAGTTCTTCCTAATGTTGCATACATACATAACGTACATATATTTATTTTGGTCAATGACCACTAAAAAGGGAGTAAGATGGGATAAATAAAATGCAATGCATACATCAAAATACAATATTAAATACAGAGCCCAAAACAGGATCAACTGTAAAATACTTGTGTTACAATAATCTTTGTAAAATATACAAAATGATAGTATAGTACCTTTAATATTAAGATAACATCCTATGTTAACAAGCTATTGCTGCCATACAAAAACTAGCTCCCTTGGCCATAATCTCAGGAGACTGCTCAGCCAAAAGGTACTGTAAGCACATCAGGTCTCCCTGGTAAATAGTTTGTAAGACCAAATAAAATGACATCACAGGTCACAATAAAAAGAGCAGTACAATAAAACAGGACCCACAGTTTCTACTTTCTCTGCCTCACAAGGGCACAAGTGTTCACAGTACTTTGTTGTATCTTCCTTTCAATACTGCAGATGGAAGCACATTGAATTTGCCCAAGGTGAATGCTTTCCTGCCTTTTGGACTCGCAATGTTTCAGTGGAATCTCTTTTCCTGGAGCTTCCATCCATTGTTCTGGGTCCTAGTCTCTGGAGCAGCAGAAAACAAGCTGGCTCCATCCTTAGTATGGCACCCCCTCAAATATATAAACGGAACTATCGTGTCCCCTCTTAACCTTCCCTTCTCCAGGCTAAACATCCCCAGCAATTCCCTAATGGGTCTCTCCTCATAGGGCTTCATGGTTTCTTCCCCTGCCGGAGGAGCAGCCTGTGCCCTTGCCGTGTCCCTTGTTGGTGGCAGAGAATGATGCCAGGGAGACAGCAAGCTCACTGCTGCAGCAGGGCCTTAGCAGGCTCTCTCAACCCAGCCTCAATGCAGGGAGCAGCAGTGGTGCATCCAGGAGCTGGACCTGGTGCCGAATATTAATATAGACCCATGTCTGCGCCATAGGTGGCTGCTGCTCAACAAAAGCTCTGGAGGCCGAGTGGCTTCCTCCTAGTTGGAGACAGAAGGGAAGCATGGTGCCGGGGATGAGGGCAGAGGAGATGGAGCAGGGGCAGGAGGGGGAATGAGCAGGCCGTACACAGAGCCCATTGAGAAAATGCTTTAGTGCCACCCCTGCCTCCTGTCTCTGCGACAGCCCTTGCAGTCAGAGAGAAGCATCACAGCAGCAGCAGCAGGAGGAGGAGGAGGAAGCCCAAAGAGGTTATGCAAGCCAACCCAAGCCTCGTCCTACCAACTAGAGCGCAATCCTGCACCTCTGCTTCTTGCAACTGCAGGAGGGAAGGGTTTGCAGCGTCATCGGTGGAGGCCCTGGGGTCCAAGGGACAATGGGTCCCATCTGGGTTTAGCCCGGAATTTAAAGGAAGCTTTCCAAAGGCGTAATAATATTAGCAGAAGACATGCAGGAATTGGAACAGTTGATAAGGAAGGTCAAAGGGGAAAGTGCAAAGGCAGGTCTGATGCTGCCCGTAAAGGAAACAAAAATAAGGACCACAGAAGAAATACACAAATTCAATCTCAACAAGGAGGAAATGGAAATAGTGAAAGGATTCCCATATTGAGGATCAAGCATTGACCAGAATGGAGACTTCAGTCAAGGAATAAGAGGAAGGCTATGACTAGGAAAGGCAGCTATGAAAGAACTGGACAAGATAAGAGCAAAGAAATGCAACTGAACCCTAGAGTCAGAATCTTCCAGGCCACTGCATTCCCCATCATCCCCATTTACGGATGGGAGAACTGGACAGTGAAGGAAGCAGACAGAAAGAAAACCAACTCCTTTGAAATGTGGGGCTGGAGAAGAGTATTTAGGAGGATCCCATGGAGAGCCAAGAAGATCAACAAATGGGTCCTTGAACAGGTCAGACCAGGGCTCTCCTTGGAAACAAAGATGGTCAGGTGGAGACTATTGTACTTTGGCTGCATCATGAGAAGGCAGGGATCACTAGGAAAAACAAGAATGCTAGGAAAGGTAGAAGAAAGAGAGGAAGACCACAGACCAGATGGAGAGACTCAATCGGCGGGTTATTCTGGGCAAGGATCTGGGCAAGAATGCAGTGGAGGAGAGGGACTCTTGGGGATGGCTCATCCATGGGTCGCCATGAGTTGGAACCGACTCCAGGGCAGCTAACAACAATTACAGTCCAAAGGTGTGGTACCCTGAGCCTGTGCTGCCAAGTTCGGACTGCATGTTGGAGTGGCCTCTCTGATTCCTGCTCAGGAAACTTGTGAGAAGTTGGGATGTTTACCTCTTTGCTTTATCCAAGTTATGTTGTTGTTAATGCTCTTGAGTGGACCTTGGTGACCCTGTGGATGAGACACCGCCAAGCCCCCTTGTCTTCTACTGTTCTGCTTACGTTTTGTAGGTCCATGCACTAGACAAGAGACAAGGGGTCTTTTGTTGGTCTGGTTGGCTATAGAAAAGCCATCAATGTATGTGGTTTTTCTCAGAGGTCACAGGGACACGTCCCTGATGCATGGAAGTTAAAATCGAAATATTTGACAACCATGGAGGGCGGGGAGGATAGGGAAAAGAGATGGAAGTGTGAGTCTAGGAAGCGGAAACTGGGAAAGGGTCCAGGATTGCTTCAGCTACATGTCCTGACAATCTGGTAATAATAGAGTAGCCTTTCCCACCTGGAGATGATGGGAATTGTAGTCAAACACAGCTGTGCGGAGGCACCAGGTTGGAAACAGCTGCAGCAAGGGATGGGAGCTTGGCTGTCTTGTCAAATGTGGGAAAGGTAGATTTGGGAGAAGGGTTTGGAAGAGGAAAAGGAGAAAGACAGGTGGCATAATGCAGGTAATCTGGGAGGCAGTCCCAAGCATACAGGGCCAGGCTTTGCACAAGGCTTCCCGGTTATGTAAGTGTTTATGTAAGGAATCCCCTCCCTCTTTCTTTCTCGGCTCAGCTTTCCTTACTCCTTGGGATTCGGAATTGCATCTTCTGATCTGTGGCACAGTCCTGTGGACACGGCTCTACACATATTGTTTATTGTGGTTCCTTGTCTTTCTGGTGCATGATGACAAATGTCTTGTCCTTTGCACATAATAATCCATTTGACCCGTGTGGCCATTCTGCATAAGGCAGCCAGGTTGCAGCATCACAGAGGGAGCACCTGAAGCTGAGAAGTGCTTTCCCAGAATGGCATCCAATGAGTTGGTGTCCAAGTGGCGGCTGGACTATAATGGACTACAATGGGGATGACAACAAAAAGGGGTAGTTCATACCAGCAGATCCCAGATAGCAAAAGTGGGTTGGCAGAAGATAGGCTTAAAGTTCCTCATTGACCTCTGGGTGGTTTGCAAAATATCAATAAGGGACCCTGACTCCTAAGGTTCCCCCAGTGGGTTTGCATGACTCAGCTGGGATTCGAACCCAAGTCTCTAGAGTCATGGCCCAAAGCTCATACCACTACGCCACACTGACTCTCCTTTTCACATTTATGGCTGGTGAAAAGGCCAACCTGCCCCTCGCACCCTCCATGTGTCGCCCGGCTTTTTGCGATTCTATGATTTCTCCCTCCATCCCAAAATGTCGGTTGCCACGGCAATTATCACTATGGCGACAGACGGAGGATTGTGGCTGATGAATATGAATGAACTGGAGGCATATTTCCAAAGCGAGACATCGACCGTGTGGATGGGGAAGGGGCTAAGTGGGGGGCAATGAGAGTCTGGGTCTAACATTTCATTTCATTTCATTTTATACGGCGCCTTTCTCCCAGAGGAGGACCCAAGGCAGAAGAAATTCCACTACAAACCTTGTTTGAAATGACCAGTGGGGTGTCCAGTGGGGCTCTGTCCTGGGCCCAAGGCTATTCAACATCTTTATCAATGACCTGGATGACAGAATTGGGAGCATACTTATCAAATTTGCAGATGACACCAAATTAGGAGGAGTAGCTAATACCCCAGAGGACAGGATCAAGATTCAAAATGACCTGAGTAGAGTAGAAAGCTGGGCCAAAGCTAACAAAATGAAATTCAACACGGAGAAATGTAAGGTACTGAGGGAGGAAAAATGAAATGCACAGATATAGGATTATGGGAGACACCTGGCTGAAGGAGACTTATCCATGTGAAAGGGATCTGGGAGTCCAAGTAGACCATAAGCTGAACATGAACCATTGCTGAGCATCCTTTGGGTTCAGCCAGTCACAAAGCCGCCTCACACTTGCATTGTCTAGCAGCCCACATTTTCCAGGCTTGTCAACTTGTCATTGACATGCTGGATCTGTACACCAGGAAGACAACACACCTCCCAATTCGTCTTGTCCAGCTTGTCAGTGCCCTCCAGATGTGTTGGCCGTGGTGTTGAGCTCATGGCAAGCTCCAATCCAAACATCTGGGGGGAACCCCAGCTGGTGAAAGCCTTCCTGTCTGGAGCCATGTCTAACAGGCTTCCCGCAACGCCTGTTTTGAACAGACTGCAATGCACCCTGTTTGCTCTGGAATCACCTCTCTCCTTGCCTTTGTCACAGACGGACTCCTGTTGCCAGCGCAAATGACAGGCGCAAGTGGCGCCCAGCTGTCGAAGATGGATCTTTCATCCATTGGCAAGTCATGCCCAGAGAGCTCCAGACGCACAGTGTTAACTTTGAATGTCATCAAGAGAGCAAGAGGCAGCCTACAGTGAATGAAACACATCAAACACAATCATAGGATCATCTTGATCATCACCAGAAGCGCAATGACTTTTTGGTAAAGTGGGGTGGGCAGCCTAGGCTTCTGCGAGGCTCAAAGTTCCCCAGCCAGACCCTGAGGCAAAATAAGGGCTCAGGAACACAGCCTGAAGAAGGTGGGACTTTGGACTATGACTCTCAGAGTCCCCTGGTAACATGGGGATTATGAGGATTATGGTCCAAATAAGCAAATGGTGGCAACTAATAACACATGTAATTGTCCTTTTTTGGCCATGGTGTCATGTTTGGATTCTGTTCACACTTCCATGAGCAGATTTACACACATTTTAACCATTAAACAACTGTATGTTTTTCAATGGTGTGCAGCTACTCTGCAGTGGCTCCAATGTACCACTTGATTTACTGGGATTGCAGAAACAGAAAACACATTTTAGGATAATACCATCAGTTGCACAATATTGGTAGTGAGTAAAACTGTGGTGTAACACAATCACCACTTAATGTTGTTGTTATTGTTATTGTTGTGTGCCTTCAAGTCGTTTCCAACTTATAGTGAGCCTAAGGCAAAGCCCCTATCATGGGGTTTTCTTGGCAAGGTTTGTCCAGAGGAGGTTTCCCATTGCCATCCTCTGAAGCCAAGAGAGTGTGACTTGTCTAAGGTGACTTGCTTCTTACTCTCAGGAATTTCTTCCTAATGTTTAGGTGGAATCTCTTTTCCTGTGGTTTGCATCCATTTGTCCTATTCTCTGGAACAACAGAAAACAAGCTTGCTCCAGCTTCAGTTTGACACCCCTCAAATATTCAAAAATGGCTATCATGTCCCCTCTTAACCTTCTCCAGGCTAAACATGTTGTTCTTGTTGTGAGCCTTCAAGTCATTTCTTATGACAACCCTGACATGGGGTTTTCTTGGCAAGTTTCTTCAGAGAGGGTCAGCCATGGCCATCCTCTGAGGCCGAGAGAGTGTGACCTGCGCAAGGCCACCCAGTGGGTTTACATGTCCGAGCTGGAATCTGAACCCTGGTCTCCAGAGTCATAGTCCAATGAACAAACCACTATGCCATGCTGGCTCTCCCTCACTACTTAACTACTTGAGTGTAAATTTACTTTGTTCAAGCATGTTGTAGTATCTCATGGCTGCATATTTGGCTGCAGCTAAATGCATAGTTACAGAGATGGGTTGAAAGGTTGGCAATCTTCAAACCAAAGTTGTTGTTGTGTACCTTCAAGTCGTTTCCAACTGATGCCAATCCTGTCACTGTTTTTTCTTTGCAAGATTTGTTCAGGGGGGGTTGCCATTGCCATCCTCTGGAGCTGTGAGAGCGTGACTTGCCCAAAACCACGCAAAGGGTTTCCATGGCTGGGCAGAGATTCAAATCTTGGTATCCCAGTGTCGCAGTCCAATACTCAGACCACTAGAACATGATGGTTAAAAGGTTACTGACTAAACATTTGGAAGAAAGATGAGTTTTGAGAGTGGCATACAGTGCCTTAGAAAACAGTGGGCTCTCCTTCATTGGCGGATGCAAGAGGTTGCGTGAGATGACCACTGGGCTACCTGTGCAAAACCCACAGACTCTATTATTATGGTTTAGACTGTGCGGGTTTTTCAGATCCAGATGTTATGGAGCACAACTTCCCTTTCTGGACCAGAGGAATACGGCTCAGTTGACATCCTACCTGGGAAGGAGACTTTCAGGTTTGTAGCCCCTCAGGTCTTTACATGCCCTCCAACTGTCCCAGTTTGGCAGGGACAGTTGACCCGCCATCATCCCACTTTTTCAATAGTTTTTAAACTGTCCCCGTTCCTCTCTCCACTTTCTCCCTTTATCCTCTGCTTAATTCAGTTGCTGCAAAGTGATTTCAAAGTGCAAAAGTAGTTTCCATGCATTTAAGTCATCGGGAGGGAAAGGAGCAGAAGGGAGGGATCTTGCCCTTCCCAGAGTGGGCTCAGGCAAAAGCAAACTGCTGCAGCATCTCTTCGCTTGTATGCTCTTCTGTGCAAAAAGCCTTGGCCAGGCTCGGATCTGGCTTGGCCCCACGCGTCCCTGTTTATATCTGTGAAATGCTGAAGGGTATATCTTTAACGCTGAGTCTCTGGGCATCATCATCATCATCCTCTTGGCTGTTTAATCTTCTGTTCCGAGTGTGGAGGAAGGTGTCCGTGGTGAAAGTGCGAGAGAGACCACTGCTTCCTCTGCCATTTGCACCTTTGCACCTCAGACCTTCTCCGCTGCTCCTGGCAACAAAACGGTGCCTCCCCATCTGCTCTTTGTCTTCTGCCTGAAATATCTCAGGCTGGAATGTGCAAAAAGGATCAGCCCAGAAGGACAGAGAGAGAGAGCAGAGAGGCAGGCTTCCTTTCCTCCAATGGAGAAAAGGTCCTTCTTCCAGTCCTGAATGGGGCAGAATCCTATCCCAACCCAGAAGCTCTTCCTTCTGGGGAGCACCATTTTGAACCTCAAAGTTTGGGCCGAGAGATGCCAGAAGAGATGGATGAGCTGCAGCTTCTTTATAGAGGGAATTTGGTGAGTGACAAATTATAGTTCCCTTTTGAATCATTGGAGTTTATCACACGGGACGGATCCCATGCAGAAACTGAATTTAAACAGGAAGAAACCCACAAAGACAGGTAGATTTTCAGATGACAATTGGGTTAACCAAACAGAAAGTGGACAAAACCTGCAAAAGCCAGTTGGTTTTCACATGATTTTCACATGACGAAGGGAACTGAGCCCTTGGCATAATCATCCATCCAATGCCTGTTGTAATAGAAAGGTCTTTGCTTATCTGTGAAAAGTAGAGGGGGCACCAGTCTAATGTCTCTGGGAAAGGAGTTCCAGGACCCAGGGAGAGCTCCTACTTTGCGCCAGAATAGGGATGTCACGCTGAGGAGGGAGCAAGCTTGTTTTCTGCTACTCCAGAGACTAGAACATGGAACAATGGATGCAACAGATACAGGAAAGGAGATTCCACTTTAACTTTAGGAGGACTTTCCTGAGAGTAAGGGCTGTTTGACAGTGGAACACACTCCTTCCTTGGAGATTTTGGTGGAGTCTCTTTCCTTGGAGGCTGTCTTGAAGCAGAGGCTGGATGGTCATCTATCAATGGGGATGCTTTGATGGAGAGTTCCTGCATGGCAGAAGAAGGGGCTGCACTGGACCAGGGCCCTTCTTGGGGTCTCTTCCTGCTCTACGATTCTATGATTAGGTATTTAGAATCCTCAGCCAGAGTCTTCCTCCAGTGACGCAACAAACTATAAATTCCACAATTCTGTGGAGCAGTTAAAATGGTGGCAAAGTGCTATAACTGTGCAATGTGAAAGGGGCCAGAATGTCTTCCCTATTCTGAACCCACAGATTGGGCTGGAAGGCCCTTGGGCTGTCTTCCAACTCTAGGATTCTGTGATTCTATGATGATGAAGAGCTGTAGTCCAGCACCTCTGCAGGACACAGGATTGTGGAAGGGGCTGGGAAGTGGAGACCGCGAAAAAGATGTGGGGGGGAAAGGAGGCACTCGGCATCTCATCACAATTCACAAGGCAGGAGGAGAGAAGCCCTCCTGAAGAAGACAGCGCACTCTCTTTCAACACCCAGCTGGAGCCAGGAGCCTCAGCATCTCCCCTCCTTGCGGCTGGTTTTCAGGGAGGTCAACTGGGAGGCTTTGCACCCAGTTCCCTGCCTCCTGCAACCAACCCTTTGCCTTTCCACCCTCCAGGCCGCCCTCTCTGCTACATCACAACACACAACACACACACAGAGGAAGCGAAACAAAGCAGAAGGCCTGAGCTTTGGCGATGCAGAGCAGCCAGGGATGTGTCGCCTAGACAACGGAGGTGCCAAAGCCATTGAGGATGGGGAGTGTGGGGTTGCCATGGAAACCAGGGGAAAGAGCCCGGGTTTGAGCATCCTTGCTTGGAGAGGCAGGCTCCCTTTAACTCTCTGGCTGCCGCCAGGAGCAAGAGGAAGAGGCGGCCTCCAAAGAGGATGGAAGGGCTTCCTGGGGGCTTCCTTCCACGGCTAGGACCCCCTCCATAGACAGCCTTGGCTTTGCTCAGCAAATCAAGCGTCTATGGGCGGCTTTGACGCACTGAATGGGAGTTTGTTGGCAAGAGGGACACCCACAGAGTCACTGCAAGGGATTTGTTTTACTGAATCCTGTCAATTTGTTGTGGTTGCTGTGTGCCTTCATGTCCTTCCTAACTTATGGCGGCCATTTGTTGGTGTTGTTAACCAGCCTCCACTTGATCTGGACTCATGGCGGCCCTGTGCATGAGACATCTCCAAGACCCCCTGCCCTCCGCTATTCTTCTAGGTTCTTGCAGATTCACACCCGGAAACTCCTTAACCGACCCTATCATCAGGTTTTCATCGGCTGAGAGTGTGTGGCTCACCCAAAGTCAGAGGGCAGGCTTATCATATTTGCAGATGACACCAAACTAGGAGGAGTAGCTAACACTCCAGAGGGCATGATCGACATTCAAAATGACCCGAATAGACTAGAAAGCTGGGCCAAAGCTAACAAAATGAAATTCAACACAGAGAAATGTATGGTACTGCACTTAGGGCCGAAAAATGAAATGCAGAGATCATGGGGGACACCTGACTGAGTGAAAGGGATCTGGGAGCCCATGAGTCAAGAGTGCAATGCAGCAGCTAACAAGGCCAATGCAATTTTAGGCTGCATCAACAGAAGTATAGTGTCTGGATCAAGGAAAGGAATAGTGCCACACAACAGCTTATGTCAGGTTTCTAGATCTTAGGGAAATGCACTGGGGTGCCCCATGATTACAGCTTGGATAAGTTATTTTTGGGACCACAGCTCCCAGAATCTCCAAGCCAGCATGACCATTCCTTCTCTACCCCAACCCTCCCTCCTTAGACTAACTTCCTTGGCTAAGGCAATCCTGGGCAGTCCATATTTCTTGTTGTTAGCTGTCCTTGAGTTGGTTTGGATTCATGGCAACCCATGGATGAGCCATCTCCAACAGTCCCTTTCCTCCGCTGCATTCTTGCCCAGATCCTGAAATAAGCCTTTGCCCATAATAAGCCCCAGACCGAGTCTCTCCATCTGGTCTGTGGTCTTCCTCTCTTTCTTCTGTCCTCCACCTTTCAACTTGACCATCTTTGCTTCCACGGAGAGCCCTGGTCTGACCTGTTCAAGAACCCATTTGTTGGTCTTCT
This sequence comes from Sceloporus occidentalis, assembly GCA_023333645.1. Classification (NCBI taxonomy): domain Eukaryota; kingdom Metazoa; phylum Chordata; class Lepidosauria; order Squamata; family Phrynosomatidae; genus Sceloporus; species Sceloporus occidentalis. The sequence goes on along the minus strand of JALMGF010000002.1, from coordinate 913,218 downwards.
TGGCTCTCCATGGGTCCCTCCTAAGTCCTCTTCTCCAGCCCTACATTTCAAAGGAGGTGGTTTTCTTTCTGTCTGCTTCCTTCTCTATCCAGCTCTCCCATCCGTACCTGGGGATGATGGGGAATGCAATGACCTGGACCATTCTGACTTTGGTGCCCATGTCTTTGCTCTTCAGTGTCTTAATCTTCTTCTTCTTTCTTGACTGCCGTCTCCATTCTGGTCAATGTTTGATCCTAGATATGGGAATTCTTGAACTTTTCCCATTTCCTCATTGTCTGCTAGATTGAACTTGCGTACATATTTCTTCTGGGGTCCTTATTTTTGTTTTCTTTATGTTCAGCATCAGAGCTGCTTTTGCACTTTCATCCTTGACCTTCCTTATTAACTCTTCCAATTCCTGCAAGTCTTATGCGAACATTACAGTGTCATTGTCCACATCATATCTTCACTTGTTCATGTTGCTTCCTCCTGTCTTTGCTCCTCCTTTTTTCTGATTCTTATTCTGCTTTCCTTACGAGGTTTTAAACAAGGAAGGGGATAAGGAGGCAGCCTTGCCTGACCCCTTTGCCTATTGGGAACCACTCTGTTTCAATCCATAGACTGGGAATGAAAAGGGAACAGCCTTTCCTCTTGCTTGCAGTTAGAGATGAAGATGTGCCCATAGGACAGATGCCCCCCTGCCACCCCCATTTGCCCTATGAAAGGCTGTCCCCAAGCGCCCCCAACTGGAAAGCGAGGGCATTGGTCCCAGTGCCAGACGGATGTTGCTGCTCTTCCCATGTCAGCCACGCAGATGGATGCAAAACCAGGTTCGCACATCCAGTCTGCTGCAAGAGGGGAAGGCAGCTTCGGCATAAGGCAGAAAGTGATGTTGTTTTCCTAAAACGAAATGAACACGTCTATGAATGTGAAGTCAAAGGGTTTCACAGCCAGCGTCCAGATTTTTAATGGGTTTTTTGGGCAACATGGCCGTGTTCTGGAAGAATTTATTCCTGCGTCTGTGGCTGGCATCTTCAGAGAAGCCTAAATGCATTTATATGTACATAGTCCATTGTAGTTAAAGTGAAAATTTGGTAGGATGTGATGTTCTTAAAGAAAACTGGAAAAGAATAACATGGTTTTTTAAAAATTAACTATTTTTTCCCAATCCCGAGGCCTCTCCTTTCTCCTCCCATTGAGCCTCACCCCATTCACCCCATCTCTTCCACTGAGCTCCAGCATCTTAAAGGAAGGCAGGAAAACTCCGCGACCCGTTTCTGCCAAAAGGCAGATGTTGGGGGAGAGGTGGGATGCCACTTGGTGCGATCCACACCCCCTGCGCCCCATCCTGACACCCATTTTGCTTTTTAAGCTTGCCTCTTTGCACAGCAGAGCCCTCTCTCTGTATTTTGCAGTCTAGAATTGCTCTGCTTTGTTCCACCAAGGACTCCATCAGCTGCACCTCCCGTCTTCAGAGCAATTGGATCGTGCGGTTTGGAAATGTATGTTTTAAAAACAAAACCCCAGCTTCTACAATGGCAATAATTAGGTAAATTGGCACAGCAGCGTTTCCTTCGCCCGCCTCTTCTCCCGTTATTCTCTGGAGGGTTTTTGTTTGTTTGCCTGAACTGAAGCATGGATCATGGGCTGGAGACGTGGCGAAGGGATGCTGAGTCAACTCTGTGCCGGATGCTGGTGCTTCCATGTCTCTTTCATGGGAGCAGACTGAGCTCCCACCAAGCAGAAAGCTGAATCACATGCTTGCTTTCCATAGCTCTCCAGCGCTGGACCTAACCTCACTAAACACTGCTTTCTCATACTGTCGGTCCCCAAGGGCTGCATTTAGGTCAAAAGGTGAGCCAAAAAATGCTCAGAGAGCGTTAAATCCATCTCCTCTGCCTCCTTGTGACTTTCAAGAGCAAAGCAAAGCACACAACAGAAAGCAGTAGCATTCACTACCCCATGCAGGTGTAAAAATGGACAATAGAGTCGGAGAGCTTTGAAAGAGAACTGGACAAAGCCATGGAGGATAAGACTATCAATGGCAAGCAACTGTAATGGCTCTACCTCCCTTCCCATAGAAGAGGCAGTGTGCCTCTGTGCATTGGTTGCTAGGGAACGCGAACGGGAGGATGCTGCTGTTGCTTTGATGTGGTGCTTCCTAAGGGACTCTGGATGGCCGCTGGGGGACCAGGATGCTACTCCGGGCATCACCTCCACAGACCCTGACTGTTGCCTGCGATGCTATTGAGTTTCTGAGAGCTGAAGTCCAAAACATCTGAAGGACCAGACCCACCAAGCGCTACCAGGGATCCAGCAAGTCTCTCAATGCAAGGAAGGGCACTGCACAGCTTTCCAGACATTTAATTGCCGCCCCAGCAGTCCTTACCAGCACAGCCTGTGGTTATGAAGGCTTCGAGCTCTGGCCCAACATCTGGAGAGCAGCATGACTTCCACCTCTGTCTTAAAGGCTGGCTCAGCAGCTGTGTAAGAAGGGTAGTATTGCTACACAGGAGGGATTGCCACATCCCTGTCCTGGTGACCTTCCCCTAGGAGCAATGAGGTGCCCATCTCTCTTCTGGGGTCCCAAATGTGTTGGTCAAGGCAGAGACGAGGGTAGGAAGGGCAGTGCTCTTCAGGACCTTGGAAGCCACTTGCTAATCAATGGCAACAGCATCTGCATTGGACGGCAGGGCAAGGAACCTGGCTCCTTCCATATGTTAGCAGACAGCAAAGCCCATAAGCCCTACCCAGCATAACTAATGATCATAGAATAGAATCATAGAGTTGGAAGAGACCATATCCAGTCCAACCCTGCCATGCAGGAATTCAAAATCAAAGCACGGTATTCTAGGTGAGCATTCCAGGACACTGTATTCCAGGTGAGGCCTGACCAAGGCAGAATAGAGTTACACTATTACTTCCCTTGATTTAGACACATACTTCTACTGATCAGAGCTGGAGATCCCAATCACCTGCTGGAACATCACAGGTTCTCCATTCCTGGCCTAGGAATGGAATGGGTATCCTTAGGCTGACATTAATACATTACAGTATTGCCCATGGAGTTAGTTAGGAATCAGTTAGGACTTGAGACTGCAAGAGCCATCCAACCTCCTATCATGCCAAAGTACACTAAAGCACTCCAAGAAAGATATCCACCCAACCAGTTTAAAGACTTCCAAAGAAAGATAATCCACTGTCAAACAACTATAGTAAAAAAAAAAATCTTCCTAGTATTTATGTGGAATCCCTTTTTCCTGTAATTTGAACCCTTTGGTTTGGGTTTTAGTCTTTAGAGCAGCAGAAAACAAGCTTGCTCCATTTTCTATATGGCATCCCTTCAGCTATTTAAAGATGGCTATCATGTCACTTCTCCAACTTCTCTTCTTCAAGCTAAACATACAGAAGCTCTCAAATCCTTCTCTGTAAGGTTTGCTTTTCAGACCTTTGAGCATCTTGGTGATCCTTCTCTAGACCTCTTGCAGCATGTCAATATCCTTGAGCTGTTGTGTCCATAACTGGGCACAGTATTCCAAAGCAGAATAGAGCAGCCCTCCTACTTCCCTTGACTTGGACACCATGCTCCTATTGATGCAGCCTAGAACTGTATTGACTCATGTTTAGCTTGTGGTCTAATCAAGACCCCTAGATACTTTGCATGGAATATATGCAAGCCAGCTGTCCCATTTCTCATAGCTGTTTCTCATAAGTTTGGTTTGCAGACCTTTTACCATCTTGGTTCTCCTCCTCTAAACAAGTTCCAACTTGATATCCTTCTTGAACAGTAGTTCCAGGGAAGGCCAGGGGCTTTGTACCATACCGACAACCTCTGGACTAGTAATAAAGTCTGCCTGGCACATCATCAGCATAGTACCTAAATACACTGACCCTTCCTAATAGTGCCAGGTAGGAGGGAGGGGGAGAGAGAAGCAGATCTCATGCCCACTAACAAATAGATAGGTGTGCAACCTGAATCGATGGGTCGATTCGACATTGGAGCGTGGTTCACACTACATTTGCCCCGATTGCATTTTCTTGCTGCAACATAAAATAAAATAAAATAACCCACTTGTGGTTCACATTGACAAATGAATTGATTCAAAATGGATCCGCTCCAGCCAGCCAAAGGGCGAATTTAAATCGATTCCAATCCGCATCTGGTTCATACTTGTGCAGAATCAATTTATCCAAAAAGACACAGGAAAAAATCAGCATCAAAAAGACTTGGGTTAAATGGATCTATACTTATCCCCCCATATTCGCTAGGGTTAGGGGCACAAGACACCCCCCCCCCGTGAATATGGAAAAACCGCAAATAACAAAATCGCCATGTTTTTACCTGAGAGGACACCTCCAGTGCAACACTGTGGTCAACGTCTGACAGACACTGACCACAGAACTGCGCCGACGGAGCTACAAAGGCCTGGTAGAGGCCCCATACAGACAGGCCAAAATAAAGCTGCTTCAGGTCACTTTGGAGGTATGCCGTTTAAATGATGCATGCATCCTAAGAGGCCAGAAGCCACGTCAAAGCCACAATCCAGTCCCAAGGATTGGAGCACAGCTTTGGTGCAGCTTCCGGACTCTTAGGATGCATGCATCATTTAAACAGTATACCTCCAAAGGGACCCAAAGCAGCATTATTTTGGCCTGTCTGTATGGGGCCAGAGTCTTCTCTCTAGGAATCTCTAGGTCTTTCAGTGTGACTTTTGGTTAAAGTTGATCATAGAGTTGCACTGGAGGATCTAGATATTCTTAGAGAGAACATATTAATCAAATCCGTGAATAATCAAAGCCGCAAATATGGAGAGATGAGTGTAGTGTGTGGCCCCTCCTCTCCGAATCGCTTCAAGTGGGAACCAGGGTCATTCGAACTGGTTCAAACCGATTTGCAATCCGCTTTCAAAGGTAGCAGGAATCAGGCCATAGAAGCTATCCAGGGTAGTCTGTGAGCATACACAGAATTGGGGAGATCATATCATATGTACATATACATACACAAGCCCAGAGAAACATATAATAATAATAATAATAATAAATTTTATTTCTACCCCGCCCTTCCATAGATATGATCAGGGCGGCTTACAAAATTTAAAAACAGTACAATAGAGGAAAAAAAAATTCAATATAAAAGTTAAAAACATTACTACAAAAACAGGAACAGGAGATCAATAAAAATGTGCGTGTCAAGGGCAGAGAAAAAGAAGAGTTAATTTACAGCAAACCGGGGTCAAAAGGGGAAAAAAGGGCAGGAAAAAACAATCTAACTAAGGCGGGAAGGCCAACCGAAATAAATACGTCTTCAGATTTTTCTTGAAGATAGCTAGTGAGGCGGCGGAGCGAAGCTCTGCGGGGAGCTTATTCCAAGATGAAGGGGCAGCGATGGCAAAAGCCCTCTGAGAGGTCCGTACAAGGTTAGACCTAGGGACCTTCAACAGGTTTGTCCCGGATGTTCTGAGTGTGCGGGGCGGATTATATGGGGAGAGGCGGTCCTCCAAGTACCCTGGGCCCAAGCCATTTAGGGCTTTATAGGTCAAAACCAACACCTTGTATTGAGCTCGGAAGCGAATAGGCAGCCAGTGAAGATCTTTTAGAATAGGTGTTATATGGTCTGACCTGGAACTACCAGCGACCAATCTGGCTGCCATGTTCTGCACTAATTGCAGCTTCCGGGTTTGGTACAAGGGTTGCCCCATGTAGAGCACGTTGCAGAAATCCAATCGAGAGGTTACCAAAGCATGTACAACAGATTCAAGGTCCTTACGGTCCAGGTAGGGACGCAGCTGGCGTATCAGCCGAAGCTGATAACAAGCACTCCTGACCGTCGCATCCACCTGAGAAGTCAGCTGGAGCGACGAGTCAAGGAGTACACCCAAGCTGCGCACCGAGTCCTTCAGGGGGAGCGTGACCCCGTTCAGGACCGGGTGACAGATCTCACTACCCGAAGCCGGGGAACCTATCACCAGTACTTCCGTTTTCCCTGGATTCACACTGAGTTTGTTCTCCCTCATCCAGCCCATTACCGACTCCAGGCAGGCATTCAGAGGAGAGATGCCATCCTTAGTTACTGCATCAGTCGGAGACATAGAGAAAACTATCTGGGTGTCATCAGCGTACTGATAACACCTCGCCCCATGTCTCCGGATGATCTCTCCCAGCGGCTTCATGTAAATGTTAAATAGCATAGGGGACAAAATCGCTCCCTGAGGGACACCAGATGTCAGGTCCCTCCTGTCGGAGCGACAGTCCCCGAGCTCCACCATCTGGGATCTGCCCGAGAGGTAGGAACGGAACCACCGCAAAGCAGTGCCCCCAATTCCCAACTCCCTCAGGCGTCCCAGAAGGATACCATGGTCGATGGTATCGAAGGCCGCCGAGATGTCCAAGAGCACTAACAGGGACACGCTCCCCCTGTCCATGCCCAGACGGAGGTCATCAACTAAGGCGACCATGGCAGTCTCAACTCCATAGCCCACCCGGAAGCCGGTTTGAAATGGGTCCAGAAAATCGGTGTCATCCAAGATCGATTGAAGCTGGAAAGCGACTGCTCTCTCGATCACCTTCCCCAAAAAAGGCAACAGCGAGATGGGCCGATAGTTGTTATAAATCAGGGGGTCTAAGGAGGGCTTCTTTAGCAGGGGTTTGACCACTGCTAATTTTAATTTAGATGGAAATTGACCCTCACTTAGGGATATATTAATTATGCGATGCAACATAAGTCGCACCGCATCTCCCCCCTGAGCTGTCAGCCATGAGGGACAGGGATCAAGGGAGCAAGTCGTCTTCCTAACACTTCGAAGGATCTTGTCCACTTCCTCGGTACTAACAAACTCAAAGTGATCCAGTATAACAGGGGCCACGGACGCTTCGGACACCTCTCCTACAGGATCTGCACAAATACTGGCGTCGAGATCAGCCCTTATCCGAGAGATTTTATCCGCAAAGAAGTTGTTAAAATCATCACAGCAGGCTTTAGATGACTCCAAAATAGGGCTCAGGGAGGGAGGGAGCCGAGTTAGCTCCCTCACGACCCTGAACAGCTCTGCTGGACGCGACTCTGCGGACGCAATGCGTGCAGCATAGAAAGAGTTCTTCGCTGCACGTATTGCCACTCCATAAGCTCTCAAATGAGAGCGAAGGAGTGTCCTGTCAGACAAGCGCTGATGTCTTCGCCATTTATGCTCTAGTCGTTGCGCGACCCGCTTCCTTTCCCTGAGATCTTCCGTATACCAGGGTTGTTTATTGGAAGCAGGCCGGAAAGGACGCTTGGGAGCGATACTGTGTATAGCCCTAGAGAGATTAATATCCCAGATGTCAGTTAGGGCATCAACAGAATCGCCGTCAGAGCCAGTCGTATACCCCTCTAGGGCTTCTTGGAACCTTATGGGTTCCATCAGCCTTCGAGGGTGGACCATCCTAATAGGTCCGCCACCCCCAGGGGGGATAAAGGTAGAAGCCTTGATTCTGGCCTCAACCAAGAAATGATCCGTCCATGACAAGGGAGAGACATTAGAGATCTCTACCCACGGAGCCTCCATGTCCGTACTGAAGATCACATCAAGAGTATTACCAGCACAATGTGTTGGCCCTGAGACTAGTTGAGACAGGCTCATGGCTGTCATGGTAGTCATGAACTCCCGAGCTGCACCTGTTGGAATATCACTGGCCTCGAAAGGGATGTTGAGGTCCCCCAGGACAAGAAGCCTAGGGGACTCCAACACCAGTTCCGAGACCAGCTGTGTCAGCTCGGCCAGGGAGTCTGTTAGAGCACGGGGTGGTCGGTAGACCAACAGAATCCCCAGACTGTCTCTAGCCCTCAGGGACAGGTAAATACATTCGATGTGGTCTGTTTTTCCGGACTGGGATCCTGGTTAAGGAGAGAGTGTTTTTATGAACCAAGGCAACACCACCCCCCCGCCCACCTAACCTGATCTGGTCCTTAACTGAGTACCCGGCTGGAAGGGCCTGGGCCCACACTGCCTCGCTCTCAGGCCCCAGCCAGGTCTCAGTGATGCACGCCAGGTCACAGTTTTTATCCTGTAAGAGATCGTACATAATGTGGGTCTTATTTTTTATGGACCTGGCGTTGCATAGGAGCAGTAACAGGGTTTGTGGTACGACTGGGCTGACCCTCAGGCCTCTTTGGTTAGGAGAGTGGAAGGAAGGAGAGATAGGTATGACGCATCGATCTCTCCTTCCATTTTGACACCAATCCACTTTCCTACCGCCATATCTCCCCTTGCCCCACACAACCTCAATCGGGGCTCCCATTCCATATGCATCCGCCACCACAGCTGGCCTCCCACATCCCATATCCACCCCCAAACCCAATAACAACAAGAGACCCCCGCAACAGCAAAGGAAGACAGAAAAGAGTGTCATTCCTAGGGTGCAAACAATCCAAATTACCCCAATTACAAGGCCATGCTCAAGCCGAATGACATTCTGGCGAGCAAATGAATTCCTGTTCCTCCTAGGGAGGAGACGCCAGTACTTTGCCCAAAAAAAAAAAAAAAAAAACCCGAAGCCACGTAAGCCCATAAAGAACACACCATAGCCGCACTTCTGTTTCAGGACATGCTTCTCCTTCTGCCTCATGCCAGGATAAACTTTTCTTTTTGTGGAACTGTAACTCCCAGAATGCAATACTGGATGGGGGGTTCTGGCCTGGATAGTCCCAAAGCACATGTTCCCCATACTCTGTTCTAGCTTTAGGCTCTCTCCACCATGACACCAATTCCATGGGGGCCATGCACTTTGAATCCTCAGGTGTCTTTGGAGACCACAGTGAGGCTGTTTGATTCCTGCGACTGAAAACAAAGGGGTCTCGTGGCTTCCGATCTGCCTGCCTGCCTGCTCTTCATTCTATCGGTGCTTAGATTAAAGAGACAAGACAGGCTTGGATGGCTTTGTCAATTTAATCGACTCATCTTGATTCCACATTTCCTGTGTGCAACTCGGCTGAGTGCCATCAAGTGCCCAGCGCAGCCCCAAAGGAAGAGCCAAACATCAGTCCAGTCTAACATCGAGGCCATAAGGCTGAAAGAAAACAACAAAGTCTCTGTTCTCCAGCCAGAATCTGATGCCAGTAATCTGAGAAAAACTGAGACTGGGGAGCAACCTTTATCAGCCAAAAGAGATGAATAAGCTACTGGGTATTCGCTCACAGCTTAAGTACCATCCTTTAGTGCAAGGGTGGGGACTACATGGCCTGCAATGCCCATCATCTCTCATCACTGGCTTGGACTGATGGGAACCAGTCCCACAACATCAGGACTGCCACAGCTGTCCAGCCCTTCTGAAGAAAAGGGAACAAAGATCCAAGCAGTGAAGGGACAGAAGTGCCAGTGCTCTGGTCTTAAAGAGAGTCCAATGTTTAGTGACAGGCCAGCAGAAGAAGGCAAAGGATTTGCCCCGAGATGAGGGGCAGGGTCATTCCCACAACAGATTCAGGACTATGGATCAATGGTCCCCAAACAGTGCCCTTTAAGAGATTTTGGACTTCAGCTCCCAGAAGCCTCAGCCATGTTGGCCAACAGTCTGGGATTCTGGGAACTGAAGTCCTTTAAAGGGCACAGTTTGGGCACCACTGGTGTAGATGAACCTTTTATCATTGATGGAGAGGCCAGGATGAAGAGAGATTATTAACAGTTCTATAAAAGAATCCTTAAACCAGGATGAAAATTATGCCACCATTCAATGTTCTTGGATTGCAAGTCCCAGCAGCCCTACCCAGCATTGCTAAAGGCCAGGAATGCTGAGAGCTGCACTCCCCACAATAAGTGAAGCCACACACACAAATCCACACCCACCAGCAAGTGGCAACCTGGACGCGGCTAGAAAAGAGAGAGACAGCCCACAAAATAACACTCTGATGTGAAAACTCAGCTGACCCTATGGGAAAGCGTGAGAGGAGGCCGCTCCTCAGCCATTTTTAAAAACATGTTAGTTTCAGCCACTAGAGATCCCTTTTCCTTGGGAGGCTCAAGGCCCCAATGCTGAGGCAGGGACCAGTCGATTTGGCTCAGAGAGCTTGGCTCGAAATGACCGCTTTGCCCGGGTTGGAAGCTTAAGTTATGACTGATGATCTGCACCTCCTACTTGACAAAGTACAAGGGGTCCAATGTTGCTGGACTGCAGATCCCATAGGTCCTAGCCAACAGTCAATGATGAGGAATGCTGGGCACTGCAGTCCAACCAGCAGCAGTGGCAGCTCTCATGTCAAGGGAATGATGGATTTGGTCTGGGTTTTAATTTGAACTTTGAAAGGAGTCATCCAAGGTGTGGAACCCTATCTCAAAATGGGTTGAGCCAGACTAAACCACAGAGCAGATTCACCATCCCACTCACATGGAAGCTACCAGGCACCATTGATCTCCCTGAGGATTGCATTTTGCTCACACGGACATGGCAATATCTGGAGAAACCCTGTACTGTTTGCAAAACTGTTCATATTTTTTTGTCCCCAAATACCCTCTTGAGGAGACGAGGACCACTTCTACCATGTCTGAGTCCACCCTGGACCAATTTTGAAACAGCCAGTGACTTCCACTCCTTGTTTTAAAAAAAGGCTTTTCCTGGGCCTAAAATGTCCCAGAAAGTCCCAAAAACATAGTGGAAATGCTCCCTCTCTCTCACCCCAAGAGGTCATTTTGGGGCACGAAAAGTTCTTGCAAAAACAGGTGTAGTGGGGGGTTTGGCCCTCCAAGGTCTCCTGGGGGCTGATGTAGCCTCCAACCCTTCCACTTTGGCCTAGGACCTGAGTGTAATAGCGACGCTGGATCCACACTTACCAGCAATACAGATTTGGGAAGTGAGAGGTGTGGGGAGAAACTGAGTGGCATTAACAGTGAAGGGGCAAAGCTTTCATCTCCCCCCTCGTGGCAGAGTCCTGTGACTCTTGCTCCTTCTGTCCTGTTAAAGCCCTGACATGCCACCCTAGGAGTGAGATGAAGGCATTCTAGTGAACATTCTAGTGTTGCCCAGGCCATTCTCCTAGGCCTGATAAAGAGGAACCACCCGTTCTATGGGGCGCCTGCAGATGGGGCAGTTGCGGTTGGGCAAAGCCTGGAAGCAGCCAAAGCAACAGCAGACGTGTCCACAGGGCAGGAGAACACACTCCCGGAGGTTTGTAAGGCAGACGACGCAGGCGTTTTCAGGCGGCTCCGCAGTCTGGTCCAGGCTATTGCGGCGCAAGAGGTCTTCAAATTCTTGTCGTTGCGCCTCCTGTTCTCGCTTGAGCTGGCGATGTCGGTACGCACGGCAGAGAGCATGAAGGACAGCGGCAGCGGCTACCAACCCACAGACTAGAGTAGCCCACTTCCAGAAGCTCCTGACTGACTGCAGATCAGCCAGTAACGTCTGCCAGTCGCCCAGGCACAGGAAGTATCCACTGCCATTGTCTGGAGGCTCTAGGTGGAGGGACCCATCTGGGTGCAGTGTCAGCTGGCCAATGCCTGTGAGGCTGCTGCCCACCAGGAGCATCTCTTCCGTCTCCAGGAAGCCCTTGGGCTTCTCTCCACTCAGATAATGGCCCAGCAAATCCTTGAAGCCTGGAGAGGTCTGTTGGAAGCGCTCATACACTGTCTCCAGGGGCAGGTCAATGGCATCAAGGGGGGATTCCACACTCACCTGCCCCCCAGCGGCTTTGCCACTGGAGGATGACAAGACGAAAGGGACGGTATGGACTTGCTCCAGCACCACCCGCTCACTATCCGTCCTGCAATGAGAACAGAGCTCTGAGAATAGGTTGCATAGCAAAATGATGTCCCTTATATAAAATGGCAAAATCAAGGTTTGCTATTGGGAATTTATACTTTTTTGGAATATTTTGAAGTCGTGGATAAAAAAATCCATGGATATGGAGGGCTGAGTGTATTCACATATACTGTGAACTACCTCAGATTCCATACTGAGAGGAAGGTGGGATATAAATAAAATTAAATAAAATACAGTGGTCTCTCACATTCGCTGAGTTTAGGGGCAAAGAATTTGTCTAAAGCTTCTTTTTTGGACTACAGTTCCCACAGTCCACCCCATCCCAGCCTTCCCCACACTTGAAATGATCCCCTGTGGCAGGCTCATGTACTGTGCATAGCAGAAGATGCCAGCAACAAGGCACTGCCTTGGAAACCACTGACCCAATGCCTTAGCTCTGAGATTTCCCCTCCTGAGTTATGCTTACCAGCTCCGGGCCAAACTGTTCCAGATCAGGCGATGCTCCTTCAGCATCAGTCTCTCAATCACCCCCTGTAGTTCCCTGTGGTACGGACTGGTCAGAGGGGAATCAGCTGGCTGTACTACACCTAAAAAGGAAGACAGTGGGATCATTGCAAGGCGGGATGCAAGAGACGTAAGAGCCAGTGTGGCATTGTGGCTAGAAGACTGGACTGGGATTTGGCAGATCCATGGCAAGTGGTTTTTTGGAGCCCTCATTAGCATCACAACCAAACATTAGCTCTCCAGTGACAAGAAAGAGTTAATTTGCATTAGTGACTTTATTTGATACGTGTTGCATTAGCTTTGCAAAGCCTAGGAAAAAGACATGAAGGCTGGGAACAGACTGGAGGAGTTAATTTCCTCTGTTGCTCACCTGCTTGCACAATTCACATACCAGTTAGCAGGGAGATGGGTCACACTTGCGCAGTGGCATCACTAGGGTTGGCATCACTACACATGGTGTCAGCCTCCCAATAGGCCTCCTCACATCCCACACTATACAGAATCCTTAGTCATGTTTTTTGTACTAACGTGACTCATAAATCGTAATTCCCATTTATCATTGAATGTAATGGCAATTAATTGTGACTAGCAAAATTAAAATCATACCCATCAAATTACAATGCCATATGCACAGCCTAAATGTATTTACATACACAGACAAAGTTTCATATGGTTAAAGTTAAAAATTGGTAAAATGTGATGCTTTTAGAGAAAATTTTAAAAAAAAACTAACATACTTAAAATTTTAAAAGCCTGGGACCTCTCCTTTTCCTCCATTGAGCCTCACCCCACTCACCCTTTCGCTTACGGCATTTTAAAGGGGCGCAGGTGAATGCCACAGTCTGTTTCTGCCAAAGAGGCAGATGTCTGAGGAGCATTGGTGCCACCCCAGCTTAGAGTGCCACCTGCACAACACCACTGCACTTGTGTACTTTTCATTTACTTTGGTTGCTTCTGCACTATGGAACCCTTGGGAGTCTTGGTTCCTCCAGGTTTTTTCAACTACAACTTTCACGGTCTCTTACACAGAGTCATAGAACTATAGAGTTGGAAGAGACCACAAGGGCCATCCAGTCCAGCCCCCTGCCATGCAGAAAATCACTGTCAAAGCATCCCCGACATGCTGGCAGGCGCATGTGAGAGGTGAAATCCAAAGCGTTTGGAGGACCAAATACTCCCTGCCTCTGCACTGGACTCTGGATTTTAACAGTTGGGGATAAAAACAACAGCCTGGGAGAGGATGTATTATTGTCTCTCCAGAGCCATTCAAGTCACACAGTAGATATGTGGCTTCCAACAACTTATTTTTCATTTACAGAAGCCTATCTAGCTGCCTTGCCACCTAGAAGCAATTTCTGCTCACTACAGGTAACCAGGCAAGGACTCATTTATTAATCTGCAATGCATTCCATCGCTAAGGGCACAATTATCATAAAGAAGTGTGGTGATAAATTGAATGGAATAGACCAGGATCAGGGTGCTGGGAAACTGGTCTACTGGCTTTCACCTTCAAATCAGGATACACCGTCTTGTAGGCCTCTTACCTTCAATGACAACATAGTCCAGGCAGCTGCTATCTGTGGCAGAGAGGATGCTGGGAAGATCGGCACTGACCTGAAGCTTTGGAGCCTCCTACATAAGAAAGAAAGAAAGAAAGAAAGAAAAGAAGAGGGACAGGCCTTGTAAGAGCGGTCTGAGAAGTCAGGTGAGTTGTGAAGTCCTGGGTTCAAATTTTCCCAAAAGCTGACAGATAGTCTTTGTCAATTTGGTGCCTTGTAAGAACCTGTCTTTCTGGGTCAGGGAACATGTCCATCTAGCTGAATATTCGGTACCCAGAAACAGCCTGAAAGTTGCCTCTGGGAAGGTTACAATCTGTGCACAGATGCAGAGGCAGCACAGCCCTCCCAGGTCTGTTCTCTGCATCTGTCATTTTGAACACAGTTATCTTGCACATAGGCATCAACAGACCTCTGTAATTTGCCTAACCAAGGCTGAGGAATGTGCGCTCCTCCCAATGCTGCTGGACTGCAACTCACATGGCCTCTGTTCAGAACAATCAATCATAAAGTCAATCCAGCAGTTCCATAATCCTAGCCCCATCCTTTCTTAAACCATCAAAGCTAATGGCCATCAACAGATCTTGGAAGAGCAAATTCTGTAGGATGTCTGAAGGGAGGCTTCCTTTTCTCTTCTAAGTCTAATCAATTTTGTTGAGAAACCAGAGATTTGTGTGTTTGTGTGAGGCAAGGAGAAAATATTTGTGAACTGCTTATAGCTGAAGATTTCAAAGTGGTGTGCAACAATAATACATTTGCTGGGGTTAGGGGTGAAGGATCCCTGTGAATGTGGAAAACCCGCAAATAAAAAAACACTATTTGTTTTACCTCTCTAGGAATCTCCAGGTCCTCCGGTGCAACTCTGTGGTCAACACCTGCCAGACGTTGATCACAGAATCATGTTGGAGGACCTACAAATGTCTACAGAAGTGTTTTCTCTGGGAACCTCTAGGTTCTCCTCCTCAATTCTAGGGTCAACTTCCAGCAGAATTGTGCTGCAGGACTTAAGAGATTCCTAGAGAGAACATATTAAGCAAAACCACAAATAATCAAAGCCAAAAAAGACAACGTCGCAAGCGTGGAGGGTCAATTGTACAACATACAATTTAAACAACATACACAAAACAAGTTGCAATATTTATTTATTTGTAAAAACAGATGGTGTAATTAAACTACACCAGAACGGCTCATAAAAACAGGTAAACCCTCAAGATGTGCCTAAAAGTAAGTCTTGGGGGAGCATGTCTGACATCAGAGAGAGAAGCATTTCCATATGGCAAGTGTCGTTACATTAGATGCCCTGCTCCAAATGACTGCCGAATGGGCTTTGGGAGCATGTGGTACCACCAGGACGGCACCTCCAGATGACCTTAAAAGAACCAATGCTTCTAGGGGAGAAGGCATTGTCTCTTGTAAGCTGGCCCTCCACATCCACTGATTCTGCACCCATGGATCCCATTATCCATGGACTGAAAATATTGCCCCCCTCCCAAAAAAATTCCAAAAAGCATTGCCATTTTATATAAGGAACAGCATTTTACTCTGCCACTCTATATAATGGGACTTGAGCATCCACAGATTTTTGTATCCGTGGGGGTCCTGGAATCAAACCCCAGTGGATACCAAAGCCCACCATAATCAGCTCCCAAGATGTGAAGTTGAAGGCTTTCATGGCCGGCATCCATCATTTTTTGTGGGGGTTTTGGGCTATGAAGCCATGCTTGAAAAGAGTTCATTCCTGACATTTCTCCAGTAGCTGTGGCTGGCATCTTCAGAGAATGCTGGCAGGGAAGAGAGTTGGGCATATATACTGTTGGTTGAGGAGAAGCGATTGGCACGTGAATCTGGGTATTGTTCTGTTCTTGAATGGCAAGGCCTGGGCGGGGGGGGTCTATTGAATTAATGATCCCCTCTCTGCTGGGAAACATCCCAAGATGTTTAGGGCTTTTTATACTAATAAGAAAACTTCCTTGTCTGGGAGGAAACAAGGAGCCAACGCAATTTCTTTGGCGCAGCTGTTACATGTCATTAAGTCACTGTAATGTCATGGACTTTGTTTGGAAATACTGTTGAATTTTTGGGTTGTATGTTACAATATCAGATAAGGAGCTGTCATTCATTCTCTCAATGAATGCTGGAATCGGTGGAATGTCTGAGGAGATTTGCCTAAGGCTGGTGAATGAGTTCAGTTGGGAGTTCAGCTGGACAAGGATATTTAGAGTTAGACTAGGGTTGGAGGAGGAGAAGGGAGTGTTTGTAAGGGGTTTGGTATGGCTGGTCTGCATTAGCCTGAGAAGAGTGTGAGAAAGGGTGTGTTGTGTTTAAAATCTACTAAATAATTAATCTGCTATATTATGTTTAACATGTAAACAGAATTCTTTTTGTTTTTATTCACATTTGGCCTCCAGAAACACTATCTATCTGACAGCCTGGATCCAAACATGGGGCCTGTGGTGGCAGCACTGAATATAGAGGGATGGTGTTCACTGGGGATAGAAGTTGGGTAAATCCTCATATGTACCTTGAGGGCATCCAGGAGACCCCCACAGCTGGTGCCCCACAGGTCCTTACATTGGGGCAGAGGCGGAGGTCAGAGCAAGCCCTCACTCTTGGTGACTGCAATGAGCATCATAGAAGTCTTCACAAATGGTGGGTTAAAGATCCTACATTTGACTACAGCAGTGGGATTGCCTGAGAGGAACCCTCATAGCTGATGATGCTGGTTGGGTTGTCCGAGTGGAAAACTCCACAGTTGGGGGGGGGGGGGAGGTAGGAAACCCCCACAGTCCCCCCATTCAGAATCCTAGCCAAACAATTCTATACCAGGTGGATACTCATGGAATCAAAGAATCACAGAGTTGGGAGAGACCGCAAGGGCCATCCAGTCCAACCCCAGTCTGCCATGCAGGAATTCAAAGCACCCCTGACAGATGGCCAGCCAGCCTCTGTTTAAAGACATCCAAAGAAGGAGATTCCACCAAAATCTCCGATGAAGTATGATCCACTGTCAAACAGCCCTTATTGTCAGGTAGTTCCTCCTAATGTTGAGCTGGAATCTCTTTTCCTGGAGCTTGCATCCATTGCATTGTGTCTTATTCTCTGGAGCAGCGGAAAACAAGCTTGTTCCCTCCTCAATATGACATCCCTTCAAATATTTAAACAGGGCTATCATATCACTTCTTAATCACCTCTTTCCCAGGCTAAACATTCCCAGCTGCCTAAGTCTCTCCTTGTAGGGCATGCTTTCCAGACCTTTCACCATTTTGGCCGCCCTCCTCTGGCCATGTTCCAGTTTCTTCTCCTCTGAATTGTCATCCCAAGAGCAAAAGAGAGGCAAGTTGAACAAAAGCATACCTGGATCCTGGCCACAACCTTGGCCTTCTTCCTGTGCAAGTAATAGAAGAGGCCAGAGAAGGCTAGGCTCGATCCCAAACATATCAGTTCTCCTGGTGTGAAGGGCAAAGCATCCATCAGAGCTTCTTCACAATGACTGCAAGAGGGGAAGAATAATAGTAACATAAGAGTTGGAAGGGACCCCATAAGCAACAAGTCTAACACACACACACACACACACACCCTGCTCAATGCAAGAACTCCAGTGAGAGCATTCCCAGGAGGCAGCTGTCCAGCCTCTTTGGAGAGCTATCCAGAGATAAAGACCCCAGCGCCTCTCTGGATCACTGGTCCCAATGCTGAACTACTTTTACAACCAAGAAGACCTCTCTAATATTCAGTTGAAAAGGACCCTTTGTTGTTGTTAGATGCCCTAAAGTCAACTTTGACTCACGGGGTCCCTGTGGATGAGACATCTATAACCCCCTCCCCTTGTCCTCAGCCTCTCTGCTCAGGTCCTGCAGGCCCAGGCCTGTGTCTTCTCTGCTCAAGTCTATCCATCCGGCATGCGGTCTTCCTCTCTTTCTACTGCCATCCACCTTTCCTAGCATCATTCTCTTTTCTAATGGTTCCTTTTCCCTCGTGACGTGGCCAAAGTACAAGCTACCATCCGGCAATTTAAGACCATCGGACCTGGTCCTCCTACAAACCTATCTCAGGGACAGCACTTTAGATATTGCACTTCAGTGTGCTATCATGTTAGCCTCCATTCTGGCCTTCACCAGGCTGACCATGCCCAACCTTTCTTCTCCATAGGTTTTATCATCCCTGTTGTCATTCCCTGAATTGGCTCCAACGTGTCCATTGTTGTTGCATGCCTTCAAGTCATTTCCAACTTATGGAGACCCGAAGGCAAACCTATCATGGGGTTTTCTTGTGTCCTTCTATTTTAAAGACAAACAAACAAGTACTAACCAGGGCTTACTCTGCTTAGCTGCCAAGATCAGATGGGATGTTTGTGCAACTAAGAATCCTAAATACTCCTACTTCTGCTGCAAATCTCAGGACATAATCATGGCTGTTAAAATGGAAAATGGCAGCATGGTTCTGAAATCCTTTGGAATGTGAAGAAAATCTGAAATCCAAGACAGCTCTGGTCCCAAGCATTTTGGATAAGGGAGACTCAACCTGTAGAATCAGAGAGTCATAGAATCATAGAGTTGGAAGAGGCCCCAAGGGCCATCCAGTCCAACCCCAAACTGCCATGCAGGAACTCTCAATCAAAGCATTCCCTGTGACAGATGGCCATCCAGCCTTTGCTTAAAAACAGCCTCTGAAGGAGACTCAAAGGCAACATCTTCCTTTGTCGAACAGCTCTTACTGTCACAAAGTTTTTCCTAAGGTTGAGGTGGAATCTCTTTTCCTGGAGCTTGCATCCATTGCTCTGTGTTCTAGTCTCTGGAGCAGCAGAAAACAAGCCTGCTTCATCCTCAATGTGACATCCCTTCAAGTATTTAAACAGGGCTATCATATCATCTCTTAACCCTCTCTTCTCCAGGCTAAACATCCCCAGCTCCCTGAGTCTTTCTTCATAGGGCTTCATGGTTTCCAGACCCTTCGGCATTTTAGTTGCCCTCCTTTGGACACATGGCTCCAGTTTCTCAATGTCCTTTTTGAATTGTTTTGCCCAGAACTGGACACAATATTCCAGGTGGGCATGACCAAAGCAGAATACAGTGGCACTATGACTTCCCTTGATCTAGACACTATACTTCTATTGATGCAGCCTAAAATTGCATTGGCCTTTTTAGATGCTGCATCGCACTGTTGACTCATGTTCAACTTGTGGTCTACTTGGACTCCCAGATCCCTTTCACACGGATAAGTCTCTTGTTCAGCCAGGCATCCCCCATAATCCTATATCTGTGCATTTTATTTTTCTGCCCTCAGTGCAGTACCTTACATTTCTCCTTGTTGAAATTCATTTTGTTAGCTTTGGCGTAGCTTTCTAATCTATTAAGATCATTTTGAATCTTGATCCTGTCCTCTGGATATTAGCTACTCCTCCTAGTTTGGTGTCATCTGCACATTTGACAAGCTTGCCCTCTATGGATAAAGCCCTCAACACTGCAGGCTCTGGGAATCAAATCTTGTGCTACCCCACCCCACTGGGTGCTGTGGCCAATCCAAATGCAACAGAAGGTGCGTGTTGTGTGTTGGTGAGTGTATGTGTGTCTGTGAACAGGAGTCGTTTATAGTCCAGAAATAGGAACGACGACCTTTCCCAGAACTGACTGCAGAGATCTCCAAGATGCCTCCTTGCAAAGTGAGCCAGGATGGTGTTTGTGGTGGTTGCAGTGCTGGACTGGACTCTGGGGGAACAGGGTTCGAATGCTCATCCATGGGAATCCATGAGCATGTCACACTCTCTCAACCTCAAGGGGAAGGCAGAGTCAACAAATCTTGCCAGGAGAATCCTGTTGGAGATGACTTGAAGGTACACAACAAGAACAACAACAAAGCAAGAAACCAGCTGCTGCACCCAGGACACATCTGCACTGTGGAAGTAATGTGGTTTTGACACCACTTTGACCACCTACAGGATTATTATTATTATTATTATCATCCTTTATTTGTATAGGGCCATAAACTGACGTGGCCCTTTACAAAAACAACCCAAGTCAAAACATTAAAACCTGCCAAAAAGGTGTACATCTCTGAAGATAATGAAAGCCAAGGGCACAATAAGGACACAGCCAACTCTGCCGGTCAAAGGCAGTGCTCTCCATGCAGAACCAAATACAAAGGTCCTAAGTGTCTCAAACAGTGTGGGCTTGGTGTTTTTGTGGGGCTCCAGAGCTCTTGGTCGGAGGGAGGCCACACAAACCTTGTGGAACTGCAGCACTTCAAGCGGTATGAAACTGTGTTATCTCTACAGTGTAGACGCTCCCTTCGTTCAAAGAAGCCAGGCAGGGAGGAAGATAGGAGCAGAGCGCTCAACCTGCTTCATCGGATTGTATATCTACCTATCTATGCTTCAAGGGATTCTATATATACAGATATATATACAGTGGACCCTTGTTCTCTGCTGGGGTTTGGTTCCAAGATCCCTGTATAGAACAAAATCCGTTTAAACTCAAGTCCCATTAATATATTAAAAATGTCCCTTATAAAAGTGGAAAATATATAGAATATTATATATATAATCCCACAAAGCAGATATAGATATAGATATAATCCCATGAAGCATCATATATAGTGCTCATCCTGCTTCATGGGATTGTATATCTATTATATGCTTTATATATTACATCCTAATATTGCAAGGTATGCCATCCATTTCTACTTTTCCCATATGGAGATACACACACACACACACACACACACACACACACATCTGCTTCATGGGAACCCATGGATGTCTATAATCCCATGAAGCACAGAGATGTCCATCTTGCCATACCGAAATCTGCAAGGGAAAAGTGCCAATGGATGGCATGCCTTGCAGTCTTAGGAAAAACAGAGGACACGGCCAATGACAAACAAGAGCATGCAGATATCTATCTCTATATCATGCCATGAAGCGGGAGGAGCACTCTGTCCATGCTCAGAGGCACTTTCGCCATGCTCTTTAGAGCTGGGAATCCTGTCAGCGGCTAGGACAGGAGAGAGGCCCCCGCGAAGAGCCCCTTACCCTTCTTCCTCAGCCCAGGACTCGGAGTCCCATGAGCCCTTCTGCCTGCTGCGCCGTCGGAACCCAAGTGCCGCGGCCGGAGTCTGCGGCCGAGGCGCCAGCGAGCGACGCACCGCCGCGAGGGCGCCTGGGACATGAAGTCCAGCGGCTGAGCGGCGCAGCCTGGCAGCGCGCCTCCGAGACTACGACTCCCGGCATGCTCTGCTCGCGACCGGAAGCGAGGCCTGAGCCTTGCCACAGCTGGGCCCCAACCGAAGGATCTGTTATGGCGGCCGTGGCAAGGAGCTGAGTGTGTACAACTTGGCGGTTGTGAGTCTGTGTGTGTGTGTCTTGTGCCCTCTCTTTATGCTAATATTGCAAGGCCTGATGCAGTCCATTTTGACTGTTCCCTGTGTGACAATATGGAGGGAGACATCTATATCTGTATGCTTCATGGGGTTTTATATCTAGACACAGACACCCCCCCCATAGAACCATATAGATATATATATATATAAGAGAGAGAGAGCTTATTCTGCTTCATGGGGTTATATGTGTGTGTGTATAATCCCATGAAGCATATATTGATAGAGATAAGATCATCCTGCTTCATGGGATTTTATATATATGCTTATTGTGGGATTCTGTATATGGGATTTCTTCCTTTGAGGAAAGGAAGACACAGCCATTCCTGTCTGTGTTGTGTGTGTTGTGTGTCTGTGTGTGTGTATAGTCTTGCCTTCTCTGCAGAGGCTGCTGCTGCTGCTGGAGGAGAACCTCAGGAATGAACTCTTCTGGAGCCTCCGGACACAGAGCCCCCGAAAAGCCCACTAGAAACCACAAAGTATGGACAGAGCTTGGGCCATAATGACATTTCCAAAGGCCTGCGTTTCTCTCTCTGGAGAATGCAGATGCGCTTGCCTTAAGGATGCGCCAGGGACATGTGGCCTGTGACCCAGGGACCCTCCTCCTCCCGGGACAAGGGACAAGGGAGGAAACAGGGGGAGAGAGAGAGAGAGAGAGGAACGTTGCTTTTAAAACCGGGTTTGTGCTTGTTTGCCTTGCGCTCCTTTTCTCCCAAGACAGGATTCAAGGCAGAATGGAGGCTTTGAAGAAGGAAAACAAGAGTCTTTGAAAAGTGAAGGAATGAGAAAGGAAAGTCATAGAAAGCAATGCTAAGGTAAGGCGGAAATTGCAGGAAAGTTAGCAAACGAGGACAATGTATTTTTAATGCTGTTTACTTAGACAATCTCTTTCATAGACAGAGATTACACACCTTCCAAGCCGAGGGGCAGGGAATGACTAGGAACAATAATGTCTCTGTAGCTGTCTGGGGCTAACAAGAATCACAGTGAAGACGTAGCGAAAGGGCAGCCCTTCTCCCAGTGGAGTAAAACCTTGTTTGTTTGTGTCTTTACAGGAATGGCTGTTTCTTCCTTTCTTCAAATGAACTGCATCCAACTCTGCAAGAGCAGCTTGCACACAAGGCAGCCCCATGGAAGAGCAGCGGAGATAAGGCAAGGCCTTCCAGATCAAGGACAGTGTTGCACACACACACACACACAGAGTGGCTCCCATTCGTAGAATAGACATCGATTAGATCTAGTATGAAATCCCTTGAACCTGTTTAAGGGTTCTTGGAAAGGGTTCGCAGTCAGCCACTGCCAAAATAGGTGTCTGCCTCCCTTTTAGCCAGTGTTTAGCTGCCACATTATCCCCATGAAATACTATCCCTTATCTATCCCTTATCTAGGAATATCTTCTCCTGCTCTGCCCTCAGATGCTTTCTATGGGGTTGAGCTGCTGGAGGAATACAAGAATTAATAATAATAATATGTTTTATTTATATACCGCTATTCCAAAGATCATAGCGGTGAACAGCAAGTAAGCTAATTAGCAAGTAGCTAATTTGCCCCCAACAGTCTGGGTCCTCATTTTAGCTCCCTCCTCGGAAGGATGCAAGCCTGAGTCGAGCTTGGGCCCTTTTGCTGGTCTTGAACTCGCAACCTTGTGGTCTTGAGTGAATGGCTGCAGTACAGGCATTGAACCACTGCGCCACCAGGGCTCCATTGGACCCCCTGCACTGATGCTGCCGCCGCCTCTTGCCAACAGTGCCATCAGCAGTGAGTAGGACCCCCCTCCTGTCTCTCTGTCCCCTTTCTCTTGGGATAGTGCTTTCCCTAATGGCCCCCTGCTTCTTCTTCCTCTCCCCTTTAGCACCCCCATCCATTCGTAACAATCTCAGGCATGAATCGCTTCCGGATCCAAATTGTACTTCCAGCAATGGTGCAGCAATTGAGACAGCAGCTGGTGACAATCCAAAAAAGGAGGTGAGAGGGATGCAAACTGTGGGGAGGAGGGGGGCCAAAGGGGTCCCCTGGGTGAGCTGCTTGAGGTGGGTGGGAGGGCAGGCCGGCCCCAGGGAGCGTGCCCCCTTATTAATGCCCCCTTGGGCTTCTCTCCTGACACTCTCCGCAGCCACCACTAGCCCCCCCCCCCCAGTGAGGAGGAGAAGGAAGAGGAGAGAAAGCCTTCAGCGCATACACCAATGGTTTCTTAGAAACCCCTCCCCAATTGATGCCACCCCAAAATGTCAACATCATCACCGGCCGTGAGTAGGAACCCCTCCTGTCCATCTGTCCCCTTTCCCTTTTCTCTTGGGAGGGTGGTGCCTTATTTTTCTTCTTCTTCTTCTTCTCCCCCTTAGCCCTCTGCTTGATCCAGTCCTGAGGCTGTAGCCCATCCCCAAATAGGAAGAGACAACAGATGAGAGGTCCAAGATGAAAGGAAGAAGAAAAATGGGGACCTTGGGGCGCCTCCCCCCCAAAAAACAACAGAGGTGGGAAGGATCCAGGTGGCTCCCAGCAGCCAAACTCCAAACCACCTAATGGGGGGAGGAGGGGAGCACAGGGTCCAGAGGGTCCCTCCTCCTTCCTGGGGGAGATCATACCCCTCCACCCCTGAGGAAGAGGAAGAGGAAGAATTGTAGCCCACCCCCTCCCTTAAGGATGTATAATAATAAAATATAATAGCAATGAAAATGTGACTCTTTGTAAGCAGTATGTCTCCTTATATGTTTACAATATATTCTATAGTACAGCTGGCCCTTTTTATCCATGGATTCAATATAAATAGTAATAATAATGAAATATTTATTTATACCCCGCCTCTTCCGCTTTGAGGATCCAGGCGGGTAACAGCTTGAAAATGTTTTTTAAAAGGTATAAATTTCAAATAGCAAACCTTGATTTTTGCCCTTTTATACTAGTCTGCTTCCATGAACTACAAATCCCAGGATCCCTTTGGTGGGGGCCATGCCCAAAGCAAGGGTTGAGTCTGGTTTGATTCCATGCCACAGCAGAGGCTCCTGGTGTCAGTGCTGCAGTGGATCCACTCTTGGTTTTACTCTGAACTTTCAAGTAGTCCAAAGTGCTGAAACCTGTCCCTCAAATGGACTAAAACCCAGACCCCCACTCACTGTGGAAGCCACTGGGGGACGCTCCCCTGGACCTGGGGGCGTGCAGTTGGGCTGGGAAACACCATTCAAGTTAAGTCGAAGGCTTTCATGGCCAGCATCCATAGAAGGGCTGCCAGGCCCAGGAAAACCCAGAGGAGGGAAGACAAGCAGCCACCCAA
The DNA here is from genome assembly GCA_023333645.1 of Sceloporus occidentalis. Taxonomy (NCBI): domain Eukaryota; kingdom Metazoa; phylum Chordata; class Lepidosauria; order Squamata; family Phrynosomatidae; genus Sceloporus; species Sceloporus occidentalis. Next base: position 888,816 of record JALMGF010000002.1, on the reverse strand, counting down.
AGGGAAGGTATTTCTACCATCCATCATACATCAAAGGAGTCACAGGCAGAACAGGCAAAGTGGGGAGGAAGCACAACCTGCAAACGGTTTACAAACCAACCAAGAAAATCCAGCCCATGCTTGGCTCAGCCAAGGACCAGAGAGACCCTCTCACAGCCGCAGGAAGAGTTTAGCACATACCATGCAGCTGCGGACAAGTCTCCATAGGGACCCCCAAACGCAGCGTGCAAACAAGGATCAAGGAACACGAGAGACACTGCAGCAGACTGGGCCAGCCGGAAAAATCATCAGGAGCCGAACACGTTATAAACCATCCTGGGCATAAAATGCTGTTTGAGAACACTGAAGTTCTGGACCATGCCAACGGCTATCAGGTCAGAATGCACAGGGAAGCCACTGAGATCCATAAACACCTGGACAACTTCAACCGGAAAAAAGAAACCCTTAAAGTTTGCCTATCAATCCTGAAGAATAGCAAAATGCAAATGGGAAACCATTCGGAGTCAGGGGCTTTCCCAGCAGATAATGACCACCAATTAGCAGACACTAATCCTTGTTTGCATTAGCCTCCCAGGCTGAGGCCATCCATGAACACAGAACAAGGCACATGCAAATCACTCCTGCATTCCCAGGCTCACACAGGATATATACACCCAATTCTTCCAGGGAAAGCATTCTCTGAAGATGCCAGCCACAGATGCTGCTTTTGAAACGTCAGAAAGAAACTCTGCTAGAACATGGCATTCACAGAGCCCCCCGGAAAACCCACAAAAACAATTGAAGGGATGTTTATTGAGAATGGAGCAAGCTTATTTTCTGCTGCTCTAGAGAATAGAATCTCAGAGTAATGGATGCAAACTCTAGGAAAAGAGATTCCATTCCAACAATGGCAGGAACTTCTACATCTGGAAACCACGAAGATCTATGAGGATCGACTTCAGGAGATGGGTATTTTTAACCTGGAGAAGAGACGGGTAAGAGGTGATATGAGAGCCCTGTTGAAGTATTTGAAGGGAGGTCATATTGAAGATGGGGCAAGCTTGTTTTCTGTTGCTCCAAAGACTAGAATATGGAGCAAAGGATGCAAGCTCCAGGAAAAGAGATTCTACCTCAACATTAGGAGGAAATTCTTTACAGTATAAGAGCTGTTCAACAGTGAAACAGACTCCTTCCTTGGAGAATAGTGGAATCTTCTTCTTTGGAGGTTTTTAAAAAGAGGCTGGATGGCAATCTGTCAGGGATGCTTTGATTGAGAGTTCCTGCATGGCAGAATGGGGTTGGACTGGATCAGGGCCCTTGGGGTCTCTTCCAACTCTAGGATTCTAGGATTCTGTATCTTAGCCTGACTTCACCTACAGCAAAACCCTGCCTATTCAGCCTCATCCCTCATTTCTAGGTTGTCTGGCTATGATCCATAGGCACTGGTTTGCAACTTTGGACCGTGTTTTCCTAGAATCATAGAATTGGAAGAGACCCCAAGAAGGGCCCTGATCCAGTCCAAGCCCCTCCTTCTGCCATGCAGGAACTCTTTATCAAAGCATCTCTGACAGATGGCCATCCAGCCTCTGTTTAAAGACCTCCAAAGAAGGAGACTCCATCAAACTCCAAGGAGGTTTGTTCCACTTTCAAACAGCCCTTACTTTTAGGAAGTTCTTCCTAATGTTCAACTGGAATCTTTTCCTGTAACTTCCATCCATTGCTCCATTGGGTCCTGTTCTCTGGAGCAGCAGAAAACAAGCTTGCTCCCTCCTCAATATGACATCCCTTTAAGTATTTAAACAGGGCTCTCATATCACCTCTTAACCTTCTCCTCTCCAGGCTAAACATATCCAGCTCCCTAAGTCTTTCCTCATAGGGCTTCATGGTTTCTAGACCCTTCACCGTTTTAGTGGCCCTCCTCTTGTCACGCTCCAGCTTCCCAGCATCCTTTTTGGATTGTGGGGCCCAGAACTGGACACAGTTCCTCTCCATTTAAGAAAATAATTATTTGGACCAGACATTTGAAGACGACATTGAAGTAATCAAGCGGAAACTGATTTTAATCATTAAATACACCGACGGCATCCCCCCCTCCAAAGACATTCACACACTGAATCCAAGGCACTAATCCTCGCCGAGATCAATGGATGGGAGCAAGTTTGGGATTTCTAAGCCAAGTTAGTCTGGCACTGAGAATAAAAGTCTGGGAAAGGGGTAATGGCAGCCAACTAGGAAGCCACCTTGTCCCACATGCCTCCTTTGTCGCCACCTTTCCTGGGACCCCAATGCCCAGCTGCCATGGGGTTTCTGTGACTTCAGTAAGGCATTCTGCACATGCCCAGGGGTCTAGGGGCAGAGGTGTGGACCCTTATCTTCAGGGAAGGGTGTAAGGTGTGTGGAAAGCTTGGCAGGTGCAAGGCTAGATAGGAGGAGGTTGTATCATTATTCCACAGTGACTGGATGGCATTGTGCGTGCGCAGGTGTGTGAGGCCGCGAAATGGCATGATAACAACGAGTTATTCATGCATAATATCATTTTGAACATGACATCATGTGAAAACCATTAGTGCAACTGCAGGATTATCATGGGTTAATTACCGTTTATACTTCCAATTGTCCCCCATGTGATAAACTCCATGGGTTCGTTCCTACTATGATTTAAAGCGAATCGCTGATTGGCTTATATGACCCTCGTTCCCATTTGAAACCTGTTCCTAAAGTGATTGGTTTCAATTGCAGTGAAGCAAAGGAAATGCAAAAAAACCCCAAACCCCGCTCTTTCCGGACACTAGTTCTTTGGCAGTACCTTTCGAAAGAATCGATTCCGAAGCGTCCAACAAGTGAGAACGACGGATCTGAATCGTATCGTTCTGGAGGAGTGGGACTGATGGTGTTTGCCATCCTTCCCCAGTTTTTGGTAGATCAGCGCTGCCTCTGTGACCTACGGGCACATGACTTATTTAAAAAAAATAAAATTGATAGAAGATTCAATTCATTGATTTTGCAACTGCTTGCAGTCAGTGAGGCAAGTAGTTGCAAAATCAATGAATCGAATCTTCTATCCATTTATTTTATATATCTATAGTTCCCAAGCCAGGCTGCCCGGGCTGCCGCTTACATCATTGATGACACGCAGATGATTGACATGCATTTTGAAGCGGCTCAAACTATTGGGGATGACAATCGTGCCAAAAAAGAAGTGATTACAAGGGGATAATGAAAAGATCCGCTTTCATAGTGGGAACGATGGACCTTTTGGAGTCGATTTACCAACACGGACCGAAGGCAAATCCCAAACTGGTTTAAATGTAAGTGGGAACGGGCCCTGAGACATCTTCCTTTCCTGCTTCACAGTACCATCGGCTTGGCTTCATCTCCACAAAGCTGGCAGGAGGGGGAATTGTCTTATGCCAGGGCTGTGCTTTTCTTTGGAATTATGACCTGTGGGGAAACAGAGGGACACATGTATGCCTGCGATCGCAGCCTGGCGTGGCAGAGGGAGCGGAGGAAATGCTCAGACGGAGTCCTCCAAATTTTAGCTACACTCTGACCCTTGAACGGTGTAGTAGATCCTAATGGCCATTAGCTTAGACGGTTTTGTAACAGGAAAAGTTAAAGATGTACACAGAGAGTACACCTAGCCTTCTACCAATGGTTATTAGATGTGGCAGTGTACCTCTAAATAACAGAGATAGAACAATGAAAGCAAACAAGGAGTGGATTCTGCTTGTAAGCTTCTAGGAAGGATTTGGCTGGCTTCGTGGAAACAGAATGATGGATTGGAGAGTCCCTTCTCTGACCCAAAAGTGCATCTTTCGGTACCCCAAGCTTTAAAGCCCTTCTTCTTGCACCTGAAGCTCCTGTAACTCCAAATGAGGCCCCCAACTGAACCAGGACTCAAACACTCCCCAACCCTGCTCCATCTAAGTAATCCACTTCTTCGAGGGCCTTCCTAGACCCAGTCCTGAAAACAACGCTTGTAAAGGCCAAGCTATGTCTGTCCTGGGGCTGGAGCCGATCTAGAAAAGTGGATCTGGCACGGCAAGAAGTCAGAAGCACCACCACAAAGGTATTTCCTGGGGAAGCTGAAGACCAGAAATAAAAGCCAAAGGAGCCGAGCCGGCAATTCTTCTCAGGGCGCATGGAACGATGTGGTCGGCAGAGAGGAATGAAGCTGTGCTTTTGCTCCCGCTTGCCCCTTTGGCGTGGGCTCAGGAGGGAAACACTGGGTACGCTCACTTTTCTCCTGGCACCTGGGCTCTAGGATCCACTACCTGGATGACCCACCGCTATGGCACCTGTGGGCTGGGTTGTGCAATGGGGCAGTTGTATGTATGTACAGACTCCTGCCAGGGGCAGCTTGCCTCGCCTCGCTTCCTCCGTCTACCAGACTTCGCAGTGCTTCCCAGGGTTCATGAGGGAGCCAGCAGGGCACTGGAAGTGCTCTATAAAGTCCCGGGAGTTGCTCAGGGTCCCGATGACCCTGAACTTGTCAGGGCTGTGGGGGTCTGTCATCAGGCCCTCGTGTGAGCTCTCCGGCGTGCGCACAGAACACCAGACCTGAACATGGACAAAAAGAAGAGACAATGATAATCATTAGCAATGTTTTCTTACTTTCTGCTGCTCCAGAGACAAAGGCATAAGCAAGTAGGTTCCAATTACAAGGAAAGAGATTGCATGAAGCATTAGCAAAAGCCTGCCTTGATGATAACACATGGAGTTTATCACACAGGGGACAATTATTGTGCAATTGCGCTACCTCGTGTTCAAAGTGATATCCCATGAATAACCCATCGTTATTGTGCAATTGCACTAATGGTTTTCACACAACGTTGAGGTGAAACGTAATTAAAGTGCCATTAACCCATGAATAACCAGGCAAGAAACAGCAGCAAATCATTCACAGGGTTTTCCAGAAGCATTTATGTCCAGATGCATCTGAGGAAGTAGACTTAAGTCTACGAAATCCTAATAATAATAATCATAATAATAATAATAATGCCAACTTCTTTCTTTAGTTAAGTCTCAAAGGTGCTACAAGGTCTTCCTGCAATAAATATACGTGTTAGACTCAAAAATCTATACAGCTGTGGCTACTGCTCTCTATGTTCCCTCTTCTAAGGAGAAACAGAAAACGCATACGGTGGCAGCAAAAGAGAGACTAGGTGAGGGATGACATGCTACCCCATCTCAACTCTTACTTTTCAATGGCAACTTTACATATCTCTATACAGGTCTTTGTTCCATTCCCATTGGACTCTTTGGGCCTCTAATTATAAGACTCCAAGGTCACAACTGGTAACTGTTTTCTAGCATTGACCAAGCAGCAGACGGCACTGAGGTCCATCTCTGCTTTGCCAATGCTGCTGCTGCTATGGTCTGCATCTGAAGTATCTGAGCAGCAACAATTCTTCCGAAAGCTCTTCCATGCCTTTATTCGCAAGACTGCCAGAAAGCATGTAGGAAGCCTCTGCCTCTCCAGATGTTTTTAGACAATGCTCATAGTCCCTTTGCAGGGACTATGTCAAGTCCCTTTGACATGCTGTGTGGGGCTGACAGGAGGCCAAAACATCTGGAAGGCCAAGAGTTTCCCATTACTGTTTGAACCAGAGATGCCAGGAACTGAATTCAGGACCTTAGCTTTTTGTCGCTGGCCTGTGGGGTGGTTTATGCCTTGCCAGTGGTCTCTAGAACTGACTGGAGAGTTCCTAGGTGACAGTGATGGGGAACCAGGTTTTAGGCAGCGGCAGAAATGAGTCTGAGGTCGAGGGTAGATTTGCCATCTCAAGCAGAGGTTACCTGGGCAAATCCTAAGAAGAAAAGCTGGTGGCTTGTGAGGTCCACAGACGGCAGGCGTTTCTCCTCGCCGTTCTTCTTCAGCCAAACTTTATAAGCCTGCAAGGAAGCAAGAAAGAACCTAAGTCTCCGAGCTCAACGGGGCCTGATCCTTTCCCTTCTTTTCTGTTGCTCCAGAGGCTAGAAGACAAAGCACTGGATTCACATTCCAAGAAAAGGGATCCCATCTCAACATTAGGAAGAACTTCTTTACTGCAGGGGCTGTTCGAGAGCGAAATAGTCAGCATCAGAGAGTTGTGGGTTCTCCATTTTTGGAGACCTTCAGACTGAGCTTAGAGAGGCATCTTTCAGGGATGCTTCAGCTGCGCATTCCTACATGGCAAGGAGTTGGATAGCCTTTTCAAATCTAAGATTATATTATTCCCTCGGGGCAACTAGGAACCAAGAGGCAGTGGTAGCTTGAGAGGTCCACTAGGAGTGCTTCTGCACTGTAGAAATAATATAGTTTGATGCCACTTTAACTGCCATTGCTCCATCCTACAGAATCCTGGGATTTGTAGTTTGGTGAGGCACCAGTATCCTTTGGTGGGGAAGGCTCAAGACCTTGTGTGTCTGTGTGTGTGTGTGTGTGCGCGCGCGCATGTGTGTATTGTGTGCTTTCAAGTCGTTTCTGGCATATGGTGACCCTTGCAAAACAACAAATATAAGGATTCTATAGGATGGAGCTACAGACTTAAAGTGGCATCAAACTGCATTATTTCTCCAGTTTAGCTGCACCCTAGGTCTCTTCCCCATGGCCTGCCTTTTTGGGCAAAGGGGCCCATCCTTCCTAACGTGGCTTACTCACATTGTAGGCTGCCTTGAGTCCCCCGTTGTCGGCAATGTTCTCACCCAAAGTCTGCTTGCCGTTGACATGCTCCCCGTTGACAAGGTACTTGCTGTACTGTTCTGTCATGCACTCCGTCCGGTTCTTGAACGCCTCCAGAGATGAGTTCTGCCACCAAGGACGCAGGTTCCCCTCTTTGTCATACTCGCGGCCTGGAACGCATAGAAATGCCTTGCTGGACCCGGCTGGAGGATCACCTGGGACCTCAATCGGTCTCCAATACCAGCCAAGAGATTTCCCCCAGGAGGGCCGTGATGGAGACAACTCTTTCCTTGTGGATTGAAGGCTTTCATGGCTGGCATCCATAGTTTTTTGTGGGTTTTTCGGGTTATGTGGCCATGTTCCAGGAGAGTTTATTCCTGATGTTTTGCCAGCATCTGTGACTGGCATCTCCACTGGCATGGAAGAGAGTGGGGTATATAGTACACCCGCATTTTACGTGGGCACACCATACGCGGTTTTCAGCATATGCTGAAAGCCGTGCCGGAAGAGCCCATCACACACCCTGGAAGAATTACTGGGGTGCGTGCCCATGGCACATGCGTGCTGCTGCGCACCATGGGCACGAGGCCCATTACTTCCTATGGGGCTTCAGCATACACTGATTTCCCCTTACGTAGAGGGATCCAAAACAGATTCCCGCATAAGAGGAGGGCACACTGTATATATACTGTGTGACCCTTGGTTGAGAAGAAGTGATTTCCATGTTAATCTGTGTCTTGTTCTGTTGTTGAATGGCAAGGCTTCAGGGTGGGAGGCTATCAAAGAGGGTTTATATATCCACATAATTGGAGATCCATTGTCTGCTGGGAAACCCCTTGACCCTGGGCCATGTTCATTTCCATTTGCTGAGTCCTGATGTTTCTGTTATTCAGGACTGGGAGCCAAACTTTGTTCACTTTAAGGGTTTCTTTTTTCCTGTTAAAGTTGTCCAGGTGTTTCTGGATTTCAGTGGCTTCCCTGTGCATTTTGACCCAATAGCTGTTGGTATGGTCCAGAATTGCAGTGTTTTCAAACAGCATTTTATGCCTAGGATGGTTTATAACGTGTTCTGATACTGATGACTTTTCTGGCTGACCCAGTCTGCAGTGTCTCTGCAGTGTTCCTTGATTCGTGTTTGAACACTGGATTTGGTGGACCCTGTGTAGACTTGCAAGATGCAAATGAAAAACCACCCAAGGCCAGGGCTTTCCCCAGCAAACAATGATTACTAATTTAAACAGACACTGATCCTCTTTGCAGATCCTCCCACCTGGAGGCCTTGCCATTTAACAACAGAACAATACACACATTAACATGGAAATCACTCCTCCCAACCTAGAGTCACACAGTGTGTGTGTGTGTATATATCTGTAGCCCACTCTCTTCTATGCCAGCATTCTCTGAAGATTCCAAAGCCACAGATGCTGGCAAAGTGTCAGGAACACACTCTTCTAGAACATGGACCCATAGCCTGAAAAGCCCACAAAAAACTACAACGCTTCCCTTTTTATCTGCCCCTGGTCAGACATTTTCTGGCTCCAAAGAGTAAATCCCCGCAAGCAAGAGAAGATGCCGTCTCGCACGGAGTGTAGATTGTGGCTGGCAGTGGCTCTACAGCGCCTCAAATAAAGCACTTTATCAGCTCAGGTACCTTAGATCCTTTAATGCCAAGGATTAAACCAAGACCACTGAGTTGTGTCTCAGCTGCGACTGAATTACAGCCAACAAGCAGCAGCTTTATTATTTATTCATTTCTCTCGGTTGATGCTGTGTATAGTTTGCAGCAAAAAACAAAAGGTCAGAATTTTGTGCAGATGTGACCCACTCTCCTCTGAACTCCACAAGCCACACAATGCACAGTGGGCCCTTCCCTTACGCAGAGCATCCATTCCGGACCCCTGCGTAAGGGAAATTATGCATATGCTGGAGCCCTGTTAGAAATAATGGGACTCATGCTTGTGGCGTGGCACAACGCGCATGCCACTGGTGCATGCCCCATGACTTCTTCCGGGGTGCACCAGGGCTTTTTCCATCACTGTTTTCAGCATATGCTGAAAGCCGCGTAGGTTGTGCCCACGTATGATGTGGGCGCACTGTGTACGTCTAGTTTGCACAGATTTGATGGTTGCTACGAGTCGTGAAGCATGCAGAAAACCTCTTACCAATGGAAAATGTACTCATCTTCCATCTGCCTTCTGAGATTTTTGGCGGATACTATGCATAGATTTTTAGACTACAAGGACTTTACAATATATAAGGACTTTGCAAATATAAGGGAAGTCATAGTGCCACTGCATTCTGCTTTGGTCAGACCTCACCTGGAATAAGACTGTGTCCAGTTCTGGGCAAAACAATTCAAGAAGGATGTGGAGAAACTGGAGCCATGTGTCCAGAGGAGGAGGACTAAAACGGAATGGAGGAAAATAACACAACAACAGGCCTGAAAGCTGCCTGATCTCTATAAAAAGGGGGGTTCCCTGCTAGAGCAGTTAAGAGGTATGGAGCTAACGGTCCATAAAAAGATCAGCTCAAGAAAGGGCCACTGTCTCTCTCTCTCTCTCCGTTAGAAGGATGGAGCATGCATATGGGATGGAAGCAGCCACAAGCGGCAGAGCGTGGTCCTACCTTGGTCATCGAAAGCATGGGTGAGTTCGTGCCCCATCACAACGCCAATGCCTCCAAAGTTGAGGGCCCTGAAGGGAAGAAATAAAAAGTCAGGACATCAGTAAGCCAGCCTTTGGAGCATTGCAAGTAGAGAAACAAATGTTTTAAATAAAGCTAAATAGGGCACATTCAGATGCAGCACTAAACAAATGAGTTCGGTTCCTTCCATCACACGCGCCATAACAATTTGGGGTGGGGGGGGTTAGCACCCATCTCCCTCCTCCTCTCTTCCCTCTCTCTCTCACAGACATGCCATTAAAGTTTCTCTTCCCCAAAAAGAACAGGAATTGTCTGACTAAAAGGTGAGTTAAGGGGCAAAACAACACAGGAAGACCTCTTCCCTAAAGTGACTCTCCAAGGGATAGAGAATTCAGATTCAAAATGTAATACTGCATACTTTATAACTGATAAATAGAATCTAAACTGAGTGGAGAAAAACCTAGTATTTATTAATAAAATGTGTTAACTGCAGTGAAAAACATTTCATATTCATAATGGACACTATGCTCCAGGATTTAAATCCCGATTTTGCAAGGGATTTAGGCACTTAGCCTCCCATCTGATAAACACTGTTGCCGAATATATTTTGTTAGTATATAGCTTTTCACTCAGTTTAGATTCTAGTTGTTGTTGTTTTCCCCCGTTATATGGTATGCAACACTGACATTATTGCACTTTGTATTACATTTTAAGGGGAGATTCAGGAAAGCCTTGCCACCTTTGAAGAGAAAGCAACTACCGAGGGACAGGAGGCAAAGCATTTGGATGCAAGACTCCTGGCTTGGTTTTGTGGGGGGCCCTACTGCATTGACTCCTCCTCAGGTTTCCCTGCCCTTCTGACTCTCTTTTGCTGGAGGGAAAGTCCAGGAGCAGCTATTCTCCTTTAAAACCAGCTGCAGAGGTCTCCGTCTCTTCTTCCTGCTTGACTGCCCAAAGAGGTTTTCCAAACTGGAAGGCGACTTCAAGTCCCTTTCGAGGGGGTGCATCCCATGTGCATCCCATGTTGGGTACTTGGGTAATGAGGGGTCAAAGTGGTCCCTAGAGATCACCCAGCTAGTTTTTCTGGTGAGACACTGGACTAGATGGCGCTGCAAAATCCACAGCAGGTCTGGGGAAAGGGACGGCCACAGAGCAGGTATGAGGAAAGACAACATGGAGGACCTCGCAAATATGGCCATGATGCCTGGATTCTCTGCAACAAGCGTGAGCAAATTAAGGGCTGGCAATTGCAGGCTAAGCAGCCAGTGAGATGTAACTAAAGAGAGGACGTTTGGGCACAAACAGGAGCAAACTGGTTTGCTTCCAGCATTGCAGCAGGAGCTCTGTGGAATCTGGTCTGATCTGCACTGCAGAAATAATGCAGTCTGGCACCACTTTAACATGGTTCCATGGCTCCATCCTATAGAATTATGAGGTTTGAGGTTTGTTTTGGCACCACAGGACTCTGACAGAGAAGGCCAAATGTCTTCCAAAACTACAAATCCAGAATTCCACAGATGGAGCCATGGCAGTTAAAGCAGTCAAACGGCATGATTTCTGCAGTGCAGATCGGACCTGAACATATGGGGACAAGACTGGCAAGGTTCTAGGGTTGACCCACAGCTGGCTTTCTGCAAGGGATGGCTGTTTCTTGACCATAAGTGGAATTAGGAAGAGCCAAACCTGCCACGTTTCCATTTAGAAACTCCCTCCTCCACCTGTGGCCACTTTGTAATACATGCTCCTCTGCAACCCAGGCAGTTTTAAGACCAGAGAAGCCAGATCTGAGGCTGCTGAGGACAAGACCACCAGCCTCTCTGCCCCAAGACCACCCTGATAAAGCCCCCAAACCCCCGACTCACTTGGGGTGGCTGCGAGCGTAGAACGGAGCCTGGAGGATCCCTGCGGGGAAGACAATGCCGTTCTTGTTGGGGAGGTAGTAAGCATTGACGGTCTGTGGGGTCATGCTCCACCTGGAGAAGGAAAAAGTGTATGTTATGAATGTTCTTGCTGTTGCTATAAAAACATGGAAGAGATGATCTTTATTATGCAAGGCTGCTGTCAGCAGATGGGGCTACCTGGAGACCCATCCTGGAAGGACCTTGGGAATCAGACAGAGAGCTGGTCAAAAGTGCAAGAGTTCGCTGTATTTTGGCATTATTGCTCTTTGGCGCAAATGTGTCTGAAAAACATCCTGCATTTGCATTGTTCTTCCCCCCTTCTTTTAAATCCCATTTCTGTGCAGGATTCATCAAGTGTGGCAAACACTAAAACTAAAGAGAGGGCTGGGGAACGGGTCGCGTTGCATCTGAAATGCTTGGGACCAGAAGTGTTTTGGGTTTTAGATTTTTATGGATTTTGGAGTATCTGTATTCACAGATATGTACATATTGAGATATGCTGGAGATTGGATCCAAGTCTAAACACAAATTCATTTATGCTTCACATGCACTTTATACACATAGCCTGAAGGTAAATTTACACAGGCTATTTTTAATAGTTTTGTGCATGAAACAAAGTTTGTGTACACTGAACCAGATAGCAAAGGTGTCACTCTCTCGGCCACCCACAAAAGAAGTTTTGGGTTTTGGAATAGTACGGATTTCAGAATTCCAGATAAGGGAGACTCAACCTATACAGCAGACCCTTGTTCTCCGCTGGGGTTTGGTCCCAAGATCCCCTCTCCATGGATCACAAAATCCATGGATGCTCAAGTCCCATTAAATATAATGACACAGCAAAATGGTGTCCCTTATACAAAATGGAAAATCAAGGTTTGATATTTGAAATTTATACTTTTTGGAACATTTTCAAACCGTGGAAGCTTGAATCCGTGTATAAAAATCCGTGTCTAAGAAGGGCTAACTGTACTTTATAATCGGCATCCATCCAGCTCCTATTCCCCTTTGGGTTATAAGACCCGAATGCCACCCCACTCCACTCGCACCCCTATGTTGCTGCTGCTATTATGTATTTTCTGAAGCCACATCTCTGGAGAAGGAAAAGTCACAAGTCACAAGAATAAGCCCCTGAGTGTAAATCTCCCTTTGACAGCAATAAATCAGGAACGGGGCATTTGCTGGATTTTCTTGCTCGCTCAGCAAAGGACAGGAGAGACCTTCTCACAGCCGCAGGAAGAGTTGACTGCATACAATTCGGCTGCAGACAAGTCTCCATAGGGACCACGAAACACAGAGTTCAAACACAAATCAAGGAATATGAGAGACCCTCATACTGGGTCAGCCAGAAAAACCAGCAGTAGAAGAACACATTATGAACCATCCTGGGCATAAAATACTGTTTGAAAACACTGAAATTCTGGACCATGCCAACCACTACCATGTCGCTGAAATCCATAAACACCTGGACAACGTCAACAGAAAAGAAGAAACCCTTAAAGTGAACAAAGTTTGGCTCCCAGTCCCGAAAAACAACAAAACCCAGGCCCAGCAAAATGCCTGTGCAAACTACCCAGGGCCAGAGGGATTCCCAGCAGACAATGGATCACTAATTAAGAAGATTAAACCCCAAGGCTTTGCCATTCATGAACAGAACAATACACAGATTAGCATGTAAATCACTTCCTCTCAACCAACAGTATCTATATATACCCCACTCTCTTCCACGCCAGCGTTCCCTGAAGATGCCAGCCACAGATGCTGGCGAAACGTCAGGAATGAACTCTTCTAGAACATGGCCACAGAGCCCAAAGCCCCCACAAAAAACCATGGAAGCTGGCCATGAAAGCCTTTGACTTCACAAATCCTTACTGGTCTCGGTTGGGGGGCTTCCTCAGCTGGTCTGCCATGAAGCGGGCAGAGAAATTGTAGAAGTTCAGCATGTTCTGGAAGAAGGAGTCTTCTGAGACGTCATACTTGCAGAGAAAAACAGGAAAGGGAAGAAAGAGGGCTGAATGAGATTAAAACTCTTTAACCAAATCATAGCTCTGTGGTAGAGGAAATGCCTTGCTAAAACCCTTCATCCTGGAAAGCTAGCCAAATCATAGCTCCAGCCGTCTACAGGCAGGAAAACATTTTGGGAGTTGAGAAAGGCAAACGTTGCCATGCAGGACTTCACATGGATTTGGATAAAGTTCCAAATGAGCAGAGTGAGCAGGAAAACTGTGCAGAAGGGAAGATGATCACCCCATCCGTCATCATAGAATCACAGAGTTGGAAGGGACCCCAAGGACCACCCAGTGCAGACCCTTGCCATGCAGGAATTCGCACTCTAAGCACTCTGTTTATAGAGTCATAGGTTTGGAAGAGACTGCAAGAAGGGCCATCCAGTCCAACCTCTTCTGCCATGCAGGAACTCTCAATCAAAGCATCCCCAACAGATGGCCATCCAGCTTCTATTTAAAGACCTCCAGGGAAGGAGACTCCATTATACTCCAAGAGAACAAACAGCCCTTACTGTCAGGAAGTTCCTCTGAATGTTGAACTGGAATCTCTTTTCCTGGAGCTTGCATCTATTGCTCTGGTTCTTATTCTCTGGAGCAGCAGAGAACCAATCTTCCTCCTCAATATGGCATCCCTTCAAGTATTTAAACAGGGCTATATCATATCCCCTCCTAACCTTCTCTTCTCCAGCTCCCTACATCTCTCCACATAAGGCATGGTTTCCAGACCCTTCACCATTTCGGCATGTGATCTGAAAACACCTGTGCTAGGGATGTGTACAAGGGGTCATGTGGCCCTTAGCCAGTCCCAGTGCGCTGCCGCCACTGTCCTCAAGTGACCCACGGCGATGGCAGATACGCTCGGTGGGATGCGCATGGAGATGGCTGCCCCAGCCTGGGCACTGAAGGCCAGGTAATGGGGCCGGTTGGGGCTGCTGTGGGACCAGGACACTCCATGTATAAACATCCCCAGCTCCCTAAGTCATTCCTCAAAGGGCTTCATGGTTTCCAGACCCTTCACCGTTTTATCCACCCTCCTTTGGACACATGGCTCCGCTCCAGCTTCTCAATGTCCTTTTTGAATTGTTTTGCCCAGAATTGGACCAAAGCAGAATAGAGTTGCACTATTACTTCCCTTGATCTAGACACTATACTTTTTTTGATGCTCTTACTGTCAGGAAGTTCCTCCTAATGTTTAGGTAGAATTTCTTTTCCTATAGATTGCAGCCTAGACTTTCCCAATGCACCTTCTTTTAAGAAACGTAGACCATGCCAGTTGCAAGCACATGCTTCAAGTCATGCCAAGCTGGACCCTCTGTGTCATGTCAAACAGAGCAAGATAACTGGGATGGAGAAGAGCTGCTCTCCTCCTCTCTCAGCCCAGTCACTGCCCATGCCCTTCCGCATACCCCATCGTAGACATCGTCCAGCTCCTTATCGTCCAGGATGAACTCTGGAAAGCCGATCATGTCATAGATGGAGTCAGCCTGCAAAACGAGGGGGGAAAGACCATATGAGGCTCACAGCAGAAATGGGGGGAGAAGAAGCCATGCAGGAGATCATGTGCAAGTCAGTGATAAACAGAGCAGGTCTTACACTGTGATGGCATGGACTCCTCCTTGGAAACACTGAATTTATTGGTTGTATATTAAAGTACAGTGCGCTCTTGCTTTATGTGAGGATCCGTTTCAGACCCCGCTGCGTAAGGCAAGTTCCTCATGTGCTTGAGCCCCACTGAAACTAATGGGGCTTGTGCACGTGGTGCGGTGTAGTGCTGGCGTCGCAGGCGCACATACCATTTCCTCTTCATTGCGTGGCTTTCAGCATAAGCTGAAAGCCACATATAGTACGCCCACATATGACGCAGGCATGCAGTATAAGGTAAGGAGCTGTTGGGAGCAAGGAAAAAAATGTTGGAGAGAATACTGATTGGTGGAATGTTTAAGGAGATTTGGATAAAGTTGGTGAATGGCAGCTGGGAATTTATCTTCTGTCAAACAGCCCTTTCTGTCAGGAAGCTCCTCCTAAAGTTTAGGTGGAATCTCTTTTCCTGTAGCTTGCATCCATTGCTCCTTGTCCTGTTCTCTGGAGCAGCAGAAAACAAGCTTGCTCCCTCTTCAATGTGACACCCCTTCAAATATTTAAACAGGGCTACTATCATATCACCTCTTATTTGTCTCTTCTCCAGGCTAAACATACCCAGGTCGATCAGTCATAGAATCGTAGAGTTGGAAGAGGCCCCAAGGGCCCTGATCCAACCCAACCCCCTTCTGCCATGCAGGAATTCACAATCAAAGCATTGCTGACAGATGGCCATCCAGCTTCTGTTTAAAAATCTCCAAAGAGGGAAACCACCACTTTCCAAGGCATCTTATTCCACTATCTAACAGATCTCACCAGCAGGAAGTTCCTCCTAATGTTGAGGTGGAATTTCCTTTCCTATAGCTTGCATCCATTGTTCCGGGTCCTATTCTCTGGAGCATCAGAAAACATGCTTGCTCCATCCTCAGTAGGAGATCCTTCAAATACTTAAACAAGGCTACATCATATCCCCTCTTAACCTTCTCTTCTCCAGGCTAAACATCCCCAGCTCCCTATGTCTCTCTGCATAAGGCATGGTTTCCAGACCCTTCACCATTTTGGCATGTGATCTGAAAACACCTGTGCTAGGGATGTGTACAACCTGTGACCCAAGGGGCTCATGTGGCCCTTTGCCAGTCCCAGTGCGCTGCCTCCACTATCCTCAAGTGACCCACGGCGATGGCAGACACGCCCGGTTGCTCGGTGGGATGCGCATGGAGATGGCTGCCTCAGCATGGGCACTGAAGGCCAGGTAATGGGGCCGGTTGGGGCCACTGTGGGACCAGGGCACTCCATGCTCCCCGCTGGACTACTGTGGCCAGTGCAGACAAGGCCATGGTCACCTTCTCTTTAGCCGCTTGCCTTGTCTTCTCATCCATCCAGTCCAGCTGGTCCAAGGACTCCTCAAAGGCTGTGCGTATCTCAGTGATCATGTCCTCAGCCTGGAAGCAAAGGTGCAAGAAGAATAAAGATTAGCATCACTGCTTTCACTCTTCACCCCATTCCCAATATCAGGTGAAGTAGATATAAACGGTTTTACATCGCATGAAGGGAAGAGAAGGGGAGGAAAAGGGTGGCTTAAGCCTATCTGCCCCACCGGGGGTGGCGGACCCATTAGAATGGTCCGCCCTCGAAGGCTGATGGAGCCCATTGGATTCCAGACAGCCTTAGAGGGTTTAATGGTTGGGAATGCCGGTGATCCTGTCGATGCTCTGGTCAATACCTGGAACACCGATCTTACCAGGGCTATCGACACGATCGCTCCCAAGCGCCCTTGCCATCCCACCCCAAATCGGAGGCCCTGGTTCATGCCAGAGCTGAGGAAAATGAAGCGGTTTGGACGACAGCTAGAGCGCAGGTGGCGGAAGACTCGACTCTTATCCGACAGAACTCGCCATAGGAACTTTCTTCATTCCTATCGGGAGGCAATACGTGCAGCGAAGAGAGCCTTCTCCTCTGCACGTATTGCGTCTGCAGAGTCCCGTCCAGCAGAGCTGTTTAAGGTGGTGAGGGAAATGGCGCAGGTGCCCCCTGCGCCAAATCCCTTACTTAACCCGATGACGGCCTGCTATAGAAGGGATTTGGAATAGAATTCTAGAGCATTTTCTGTCTAGGAAGCAGTGTTTCTGCACCGAAAATGCTGTTTTCTGCGCAAAACAACCAAACGCAAACTTTACACAAAATAAGTCCCAAACCGTGAAGTTTCTTGTCAGTTTGGGAATCTTCTCATCAGGGTTTCTTGACACGCAAGAAGCATGTTTTTCAACCATTTCATGAATATTTTCAACTATTCTTTCCATTAACAACAACAAAAAAAGGCAAATATTCCCAAGGAAGTGCGCACAGAGCGCATGGGAGCCGGCATCAGCCTGGGAGAAGGCAATGCGCAGAGGGAGGCTGTCAGACTTTGCAGGGGATACTCACGATCTTCTTGCTGTGTCTGTCGAAGGTGGCTTTTACGAACAAGGACCCGAGGGCAAAGCCCAAAGTGTCGTCTGTGTTGGAGATGCAGGTTTGCCAGCGAGGGGTGCAGGACTCCAAGGAAAAGGAAAGAGAAACAAGCGTGAGATCCAAAGCGGAGCATGGTCCCAAAGTATTGTTCCTACGCTTACAGGGGTGTAAGTAGGGGAAGACGCTGCTTTGTAAAGGCAGTGGCCCACTAGGGCTACTGACACAATTAGTAAATTAACAAAGGCGCACATGCTGGGAGCATCAAGGCAGGGCTTTCGCAAAGCACTCTGCGTTGGGCTACCTTTGGATCGATTTTGGAAACTTCAAAACATGGCAGCCAGATTGATCGCTGGAGTGATCATAGCACACCAGTCCTAGAATCACAGAATCATTGAGTTGGAAGAGACCCCAAGAAGGGCCCTGATCCCGTCCAACCCCCTTCTTCTGCCGTGCAGGAACTCTCCATTGAAGCATCCTCTGAGACAGACGGCCATCCAGCCTCTGCTTAAAGACAGCCTCCAAGGAAGGCGACTCCTTCTATGAGTAAATATTAAAACCATTCCAATGTCTGCCAGTTAGTTTCTGGGGAAGGTACAAAGCGTTGGATATTACCTTTAGAATCATAGATGTTGGAAGAGACCCCCAAAAGGGCCCTGATCCAGTCCAACCCCATTCTCCTGCCATGCAGGAACTCTCAATCAAAGCACACCCAACAACCCTGCATGGCTTGTGTCCAGGCTACCTATAGGATGTCTTCCTCCCATAGGATCCGCCTTTTACATTCCGGTCCTGTGGTGGACATTTACTCTGGTCAGCCAGGACTGGACTGGCAATGGTCAGCCAGAGAACCTTTTCTTCAGCCACCTCCAAATTGTGGAATGACCGGCCGTGAAAGATTCGAGAGCGAAACATGCTGTTTGCATTGAAAACAGTATCAAAGACCTATATCTTCCAGCAGACTTGCCCAGTTATTTAGAATCTGGGTTAATAATATTGTAATAGTTTAATTCCCTTTTAATGTCCTTTTTTCTATGTTTTTATCTTTTCTCTCTTTTTCCTTGTCCGGTTTGTTCATGTTGGGAAGCCGCTCTGGGCCCCAGTTCTGGGAAAAGAGCGGGATACACATAAATATAACTATAATAGTAATAATATCCAGTTGATTTTAAATTGGCGTGTTGCTAATTTTATGTTGGATGATTTTAATGTACCTATGTTTACACGTTTAAATGGTTTTAGGTGTTTTAATCTATGTTGTTCTACTCCATTCACCCATCTTTTGACTGTTTTATCATTAAGGTTTAATCCTGAATTTGTAATTGATTGCTTTTTATTTTGCTTACTCTTTCCTCGGAGTCCAATCCTATTCTTCCTTCTTAAACAGGCTCCATATTTATGGGAACGTCTCCTTTTGCTCATACAGCCCTTGATTTACATTATTAATTATTTCAGTTCAATCCTGTTTTGAAGGTTGGACCTCCTTCTCTATTCAGGTTTGTTATTTGTGGGTCCCAGTCTAGTCTATGGGGTTTATCACACGGGGGAAATCCCATGCGAAAATGGGATTAAAAGGTAGAAACAAACTCGCAAAAGCAGGTGATTTTCAAAGATGTCGTCGTTTAACATGTTCATCCAAACGGAAAGTCAACAAAAGCTGCTCCTTTTTACTTGCAGGATTTTCCAAAAGTGAAAAGGAGTGGCTTTTGTCTGCTTTCCCTTCACTTTCCATTCAGGTTAACATTAGTTTTACAATGGCCTCCTGGGAAAATCATGAGGTTTTTCCAATTTAAACCCCCATTTTTGCACGATTTCCCCCGTCTGATAAACGTCTAAATTTACTGGAAACCTTTCTCCTTAGGAGTTGTGCTAGTTCATCTGTCTGCATATAGCCATATAATTTCCATAACCATTCTTGTATGGTTACGACATACAAGAAATAACGTTTATAAGCTCTGCTTATGTTCTTATGAGTGTGATAAGATGGATGTGTGCAAAATGCAGCCACAGGTGCTTTGGCACACGCGTTTGGTTTAGGTATAGAAGGGAGTTAGCTAAAGACTCCATTGGAAGATGATGGTGTGGATGATGATGATGATGATGAGATGATGATGATGATGATGATGATGATGATGATGATGATGATGATGAAATAGCCCAAGAGCACAGACTCAGACCAAATGAAGTGGAGCTACTTTTCAAGCAGCCCAAGCAGCCAGAAAGGCAGAGGCTGCAGCTCAGGAGAAGGACGCTCTGCCCTGGACCTTATTCCCCGAGGGCCATTGCTCACCTTCTTGGTCCCATAAAGGGTCTCCAAGAGCTTCTCCTGGGCTGTCTCAAACCGCTGGTCCAGGCTGGAGGCCATTTTCTGAACCAGGTTCCAAATGATATAATTGTTCAAGACGCTACATAGGAAAGAACAGGACCATGTTAAAAGCCAAGCTCTGTCACCAGTGGAGCATGGGCAACCCCAAATCCTCACCCTCAAAGACTCACATACTTTCCCAGCTCCTTATTTAGTTGTGGGGTCTATGAGCAACCACAACTCTATACCTAGATTCTTATACAGCCGCACATCAGCATGTCTCAGACCCAGGCTGCGTCTACACTGCAGAAATAATGCAGTTAGACACTACTTATAAGTGCTGCAGATGCATCCTATGGAATCCTGGGATTTGTAGTTTGCAAGACGTTTCACCTTCTCAGCCAAAAAAAGTCCTGGTGACTCACAAAACAACAAACCCCAGATTCTGTAGGATGGGGCCACAGCAGTTAAAATGGTGTCAAGCCACATTAACACAGTGTTAAGGCAGCATTTTTCTACAGGTTTTGCCTTAAATGTTCACTGCATGAGTGTTTATGACTGTAAATCAAGCTTGATAAAGTCTTTCTAACTGAGCAAACCAAGATTTAAACCCCACAGCTATTACTGAATGAATAATAATAATAATAATAATAATAATAATAATATCCCACCTCTCCATTAAGATCGAGGTGGCTAACAACATTAAAACACTGAAACACAACAAAAGACATTGTCCCAGAAACCTGCCCACCCCCCAACCAATAAATCATCATTGTAAACAATAAAACAACGTTGTTAAAATGATTAAAAGAGGCAAGACAGGGCAGTCAATGTGGGCGACTGAGAGGCTCATCTGGGAAGGGAAACATGGAAAAGCTCTTAGCTCTGCAGGTTTGAAACTGCAGTCGATAACAAAAGAGAGATACAACCGAGAACCAAATTTACAATTGTCCAGACCCTTGTATTCCCCGTCACCATCTATGAATGTGAGACCATGGAGAAGGCAGATAAGAAGGAGATCCATGCATCTGAGATAATGTGGGGCTGGAGGAGAGTTTTGAGGATCCCAAGAACAGCAGCCAGAAGGACAAACCAATGGGTCCTGGAGCAGATCAAGATCAAGCAGATGGGTCCTTGGCTTTCCTTGGAAGCCAAGATGACTAAACAGAGGCTCTCGTACTTTGGCCGCATCAGGAGAAGGCATGGATCACTAGGAAAAACAATAATGCTGGGAAAGGTAGAAGGTAGTAGAAAGAGAGGAAGGCCACAGGGATTTGGAGGGCCTGAGCAGAGAGCAGTGGAGGACCAGAGTCTTGGAGATGTCTCATGCATTCAATAGCATACATATTGTCATGCGCACAGCCTAAACATATTTACATGTATGCTCAGCCCTCCATATCCACAGATGCAAGCATCCAGGGCTTGGAAATGTTTGAAAAATATATGAATTTCAAAACGCAAACCTTGATCTTGCCACTTTATCCATTTTACTATGCCCTTATATTGAATGGGACTTCAGCATCCATGGAGTTTGGTATCTACTGGGGGGTGGTATCTACTCCAGCTGATACTAAGGGCCCACCGTACATAGTTTCATGTGGTTCAAGTGAAAGAGCAAGATTGTTTTAAAGAAAACTTTAAAAATAATTTTAAAACATTAAATGTTAAAAGTGGTTTTTTAAAGCGGTGGCCTCTCTTTTCTGCACCTCCTAAGCCACTCTCACCGCCTCTTCTGCTGAGCTCCAGCATTTTAAGGGGATGCAAGTGTTTCTGCCCAAAAGCAGATGTTTGGGGAGCAGCTGGGGGTCGCCCCTCTTTGGTGGTCGTCCATTGTGGTCAACCGCCCCGCAGCCCCATAGTGTTGCCCCTGGCCCAGGTCATGGCAGAGCCCATGGCCAGAGATGCCTTTGCCCTGGTACCTTCTGTCGCTGTTGTTGATGAGCTGGGACACTTGCTCCAAGTACTCCTTGCCATAAACCACCACCGGCTCAGCCTCCGACAGCTCCAGCGGCGAAAGGAAGGAGGAGACGAAGTCCAGCCAGTCAATGGCAGGGGCAAGCACCTGCGGAAGACAAGGACAGACTCACAGGACGCATGCCTTGCTTTTGCAAAGGGGAAATAAAGGCCAACGCTTGCCCAAAGACGGTGGTGTCATGCAGTCATTCCAGAAACAGAGGAAGCCTTCTTGGGCCTCATTCGCACTTCAGAAATAATCCTCTTTGATGCTACTACTTATCTGCACTGCAGAAATAATCCAGATTGACTACAAACTGGAGCGTGTCCAGAGGAAGGTGACCAAAATGGTCTGGAAACCACGAAGCCCTCTGAGGAGAGACTTAGGGAGCTGGGGATGTTTAGCCTGGAGAAGATGTTGGGTAAAATGTCCCTTTAAGAAGTTATAAAATAATTCTATGGCTGCAAATGGTGAGGAACACCAGGTGTCAACCCTTAGTTGTTAGTCACGTATACAAGGCCTCTGAAACCTAGAGCAGAGGATAGTGGATTGGGTAGAGGAGGAGTTGCTGTGTTAGTTTGGAGAGAGCGGATGGTAAATACATCAGACAAATGTATGTTGACAGAAGTCAGAGCTTTTGTTGTATATATTGTACATATTGCAACAGGAAGATAAAAGCCTCCAAGGACTTTGGAAGAAGTCAACTGTGTCTGTGCCTCATTTCAGGTTGGTCAGTGCCATGTTGCCAAATACTGCAATACTGCATACTGGGTTGTGCTTTTGCACTCAGCTGTGTGTGAGTACTGTTGAGGTCAAGCATCTCAGACAGTGCTGAACATTGGCACCTCTGTTTGGGCCTAGTTTATGTTCGTTTTTGTCACTGCACACCTGCAATACACTGAGGAGAGCCAACAGAAGAGAAGGTTAAGAAGTGATATGAGAGCCCTGTTTAAATGTTTGGAGGGATGTCATACTGAGGAGGGAGCAAGCTTGTTTTCTGCTGCTCCAGAGAATAGGATCCAGAACAATGGATGCAAGCTACAAGAAAAGGGATTCCACCTCAACATTAGGAGGAACTTCCTGAGAGTAAGGCCTTTTTTACTCTCCCTCGGAGTGTCAGTGAGCCTCCTTCTTTGGAAGTCTTTAAACAGAGGCTGGGTGGCCATCTGTCAATGGGAATGCTTTGACTGAGAGTTCCTGCATGGCAGAAGAAGGGGCTTGGACTGGATCAGGGCCCTTGAGGTCTCTTCCTACTCTATGATTCTACTTTACCTGTCATGACTCAGTGCTATGGAATTCTGGGAACTGTATTTTTTGTGAGATATTTAGTCTTCTGTGACAGAGAGATCTGGCCACAGCAAACTACAAATGCCAGAAATCAGTAACATGGAACTATGGCATAAAGCAGTGTCAAACGGCATTATTTCTACATTGCAGATTCAGCCCTGGTTTGCTAAACTCCAACTGAAGACAGGAGGCAGATACAAGTCATTGCTGGAGTCTGTGTGTATATATGTACTGAATGGAGGACTAGCCATTTGTCTCTGAAATGGCTCTGCTGCAAGCGGAGATGCGCAGAGCGCCTGGAAGAGCCCCGGATCCAATTGGCCAAAGGACAGCTGTGTGATCTGCTCTAGCAAACTAATGAAGAGTCCTGTGGCACCTTTATGGCCAAAGGGATTTATTTTAGCAGGAGCTTCTGTAGATTACAAGCCAGTTCTACGCAGAAACTCTTCTGCTGAAATAAATCTGTCAGTTTGAAAGATGCTTCCAAACTCTGAGTTTGTTTTGTTCTTCTTAATCCAATGGAGCCTGCAGTGATCTACTCCCATCATTGTAAGACTGCAACAGAAAACAGACATTGTGATTTCAGTACCAGAACCTACTTTCTCTCCTCCGCTTCCCAACCATTTGTTTTGCTTAATATTCTGCCTGATGTACAGTTCTGGAAAGGGCAAAAGCTTGCAAGTTTGCAACATTTTGGTGCACTATAATATACCATATCTAGCTATGGATCTAGTTGTCCAGTGAGAGGAAAATACTCTGCACATGCTCTGTTTCTCCAAAGCAACCCTTTTGTAGGTCTTAGCCACAAGTCCTTGCATACAAGACAAACTGTAGGGCTAAGCCATCATGAGTTAAATGTTGGGAGTATGACCACGAATGCTGCCTCTTCACTGCAGAAATAATGCAGTTTGATACTGCTTTAAATGTCCATGGCTCAATGCTCTGGAATTCTTGGATTTGTAGTTTTGTGAACTGTTTAGCGTTCACTATCAGAGAGCACTGGTGCCACAATAAACTACAAATCCCAGGATTCCACAGCAATGAGCCATGGCTGTTAAAGTGGTGTCAAACTGCATTAATTCTGCAGAGCAGATGCAGCCTCTCTCCTCTTCCCTGACTTCCCCTTGATCCAGAAAAAATGGTGGTTGCAATCTCAAATTGTTTGTTATTGTGTGCCTTCAAGACATTTTGAACTTATAGCAACCCAAAGCTGAGCCTATCATGGGTTTTATTGACAAGGTTTGTTGGGAGGAGGTTTGCCATTGCCTTCCCCTGAGGCTGAGAGAGTGTGACTCGTCCAAAGTCACCCATTGGGTTTCCATGGTGGAGCAGGGATTCGAACCCTGGTCTCCAAAGTTCTAGTCTACACTGGCGCTCTCAAGTGGGGTTGCTAAACCTCTCTGGATTTTAGTCCAAACTTTACAGGAGCAATAGAAGCTTTTGAACCTGTTGGGGATTA
The DNA here is from genome assembly GCA_023333645.1 of Sceloporus occidentalis. Classification (NCBI taxonomy): domain Eukaryota; kingdom Metazoa; phylum Chordata; class Lepidosauria; order Squamata; family Phrynosomatidae; genus Sceloporus; species Sceloporus occidentalis. The sequence goes on along the minus strand of JALMGF010000002.1, from coordinate 864,598 downwards.
GAATGTAGCGCCCTGGACTGTCCTTTTGTTGAAGTTCGGGCTAAAACCAGGAGCGGACTCATTGCCTCGCTGACAAGGAGGCCGTCAAGTGTTGCTATCCAGAAACCCCCCACTACAAGGTCCTCTTTCCCAGAGACTAAATCCAGCCCCATCCAGCGCAGGATGCCCCCTGGACTCTCCATCCTGAAGTACCACCCAAGATTGCACTTGCCTCCCTGTTGCCATGGTGACGTATCACCTGGCAACCGATGGACCAGGAAGGATGCTGCTCTCCTTGCTGTATTGCTGGGAGATCCGACATTGGAGAAGATGAAGGCTGAGCCAGGAGGGGCAAGTGGAGGAAAAGGTCAGGAGGATCTCAGTGCAGCTGTTTGGTGCAGGAGGGAGCATGAGAAGGTGAAGGACTGACTGAGTCACAGCAGTATGGAGTTGGAAGGGACCCTCAAGGGCCATCCGGTCCAGCCCCCGCCAAGCAGGAATACACAATGCAAGCAAAACATCCAGCCTCTGTTTAAAAGCCTCCAAAGAAGGAGACTCCGCCACACTCCAAGGAATCAGCGTATTCGACTGTTGAACAGCTCTTACCACCAACAATTTCTTCCAAAAGTTTAGGTGAAACCTCTTTTCCTGTAGTTTGCATCCATTGCTCCATTGGGTCCCATTCTCTGGAGCAGCAGAAAACGAGCTTGCTCCATTCTCAAGATGACTTCCCTTCAAATCCTTAAACAGGGCTGTCATATCATCTCTTAACCTCCTCTTCTCCAGGCCAAACATACCAAGCAACCTAAGACATGGTTTCCAGACCTTTCACAGTTTTGTTTGCAAACCAACCTGGAAGTGCATAAACCAGTTGAAATATTTTTGCAGGTGGGTTTTTACACTTGAATAGGTGTTACTCACAGCTAGGGCTGACATTTTGCTGCCGACAGACAGACAGAGGGCCCTTCTTATCTGCTGGGTTTTGGTTCCAGGGCCCCTCACTGATACCAAAATCCATGCATGCTCAAGTCCCATTAAATACGGTGGCATAGTAAAATGGTGTCCCTTCTATAGAATGGCAAAATCAAGGCTGGCTTTTTGGAATTTGTATATATTTTTTTAATATTGTGAAGCTGTGGATGCTTGAATCCATGGATAAAATCTCCGTGGATATGCAGGGCGATTCTAGGCTGCATCAATAGAAGGTCTCTAGATCAAGGGAAGTAATAGTGCCCCTCTATCCTGCTTTGGTCAGGCTCACCTGGAAAATCCTGTGTTCGGTTCTGGGCAACAAAATTGACTCAGGTTCAACTTGTGGTCTACTAGGACTCCTAGATCCCTTTCACACGTATAACTCTCCTTAAGCCAGGTGTCCCCCATGATCCTATATCTGTGCATTTCATTTTTATGTCCTAAGTCCACTGCCTTACATTTCTCCGTGTTGAAATTCATTTTGTTAGCTTTGGCTCAGCTTTCCGGTCTACTGAGGTCATTTTGAATTTTGATCTTGTCCTCTGAGGTATTTGCTACTCTTCCTATTTGGTGTCATCTGCAAATTTGATAAGCATGGCCTCTATTCTTTCATTTAAAAAGATTTTGAATAGCAAATTGGGTCCCGGAGAGAACTCCACCGGACACTCCACTGGTCACTTCTCTCTAGGATGAAAAGGAGCCATTGCTGAGCACCCTTTGGGTTCAACTGGTCAGCCAGTTGCAAATCCAGGTAACGGTTGCATTGCCTAACTGACATTTTCCTATCTTGTTTGCAAGAATGTCATGAGGGACATTTTGGAATCCTGGAACGAAACCTCAGCGGATACCAAGGGCCCACTGTGTTCACGTTCATATTGGCATTTCCCAAGCCATTTGCAAGAGCTTGGACCACCCTCCCTCTCTTTTTGAAAGCAATCAACGTAAAACCACCGATGTCCATTTTGCACATTTACACCAGAGCTTGCAACAAGCGTAGATGCTCAGCCTTCATTATCGCTTTTGCTTCTGCAGAGAAGTCATTTGGGGAAAGGTGGTTGTGTGAGTCAGCAAGAAGGGAGCCAGGTTCTTCCAAACCATCCCCACCCCAAAGAAAAAAGCAAATTAACAGGAGATTCTATTATTCGATGATTCATCTTGAGCCGCCTTCCTCCGGCGAGCAAAGAGAAACACCTCTGGGACCAGCCATGAAGCCTCTTTCCGCTCCTGCAAAAGCACTTGTCCTGGGATGCCCCTGGCTGGCTCTGACCTTGGTTCTTGGAAAAGATGGACAAGCGTCTTGCCAGAAAGCATCATTTCTCCCAGGTCATCTCCCTCCGTCCTCCTCATTTATTCAGAGTGTGTGTGTGTGTATAGGAGGGGGGAATGTTCTTTCCAAGAGATTGTTTGGTGCTGAGACAGCTTGATAGTGTCTCTGCTGATATTACTGGGCAGTTTTGTACATTTGAGCTTTCCCCTTGTTTTGAGGTGCATCAGGGACATGTAGCTACAAAATGCAGGAGGGGACATTTTCCACCATGTTCTCCGATGGTGCAGATCAATGTGCCTGAAGTCACATTACATCACTCATTTTAGGCAGATTTTGGATGGTTTTAGGTTGGGGGGGGGTATGTGGAAGCAAAATTGTTGTATTTTGCAGGAGCTTTAGCCCATCTGGAGTCTATTTTAAGGTAAAAAAAATCTCTTAGTTGTTGCTGTGTGCCTTCAAGTCATTTCCGGCTTATGGCAGCCCTAAGGAGTTTATCACACTGGGGCTAATGTCGGCATTAAAGAGAGATTAAAGCGCGTTTAAAGCATCCTGCAAATAAAGCAAATATGGTAATTGCCTGAATGATTACCACAAGCAAATAAAGCAATATTGGAAATGCATTGTTGCTGAAATCCCAAAAGTAAAAAGATGTGCATTAATGCTTCATTGTGGCCACTTTAATAGCGGATTTTGTGCAAAGTTGTGTGAAATCATTTTGTGTAATTAAGTGATTTTTCCATAATTACATGATTTATCTCACTCCTTTGTGTGATAAACCCCTAAGTCACCATATGCTGAAGTCAATGTGAAAGCATATAACAACAACAAGGGCTTGAACATGAGCCACAGGCTGATTCACAGGATTATGCACACCATAGTGCTCCATTCACAAGACCAGTGAACCACGTACAGAGAATCAATGAGGCTGGGAATCCAATTTGGCGTGGCTTCCCAGCATCACCTTGCAACATAGACAGACTAGTTTGGGAAGCCATGGTCCCCAAGGGGTGTGTGTGAGTGTGTGTGTGTGAGAGAGAGAGAGGGGGGGGGGGACAGAAAGAAAGAGAAATGGAGGGAAAGAGGCGATGCCTTGTTGCCTTCAGAAGGGTCTTTGCTGCCTGCTCTCAGCCCAGAGGCTGGCCTTGGCATCCCAGCTGCAGCTCCAGGCTGATTGGGATGCTGCTCTGCCAGGCTCCTGGGCGGCTGGCATTCGCAGCGCATGAATGGTGCCATGGATGGAATCCTAATCAAGGGAGGCAGGGTGCCTGCATTTCGGCTTATACAACCAAAGCAAGCCAGTTCTCAGTTTAGGGAACTGCACAAAGCAGGGATGAAGAAGGAGAAGGAGAAAGGGGGGAGAGATGCTGCTGGAAGAAAGGAAGGTGCCTTATACTGATCATGGTGGTACAGTTCAAAGATATAGCCATGTTAGGCTGTGAAACCAGTAGCACCTTTGAGACTAACTGAAAGAAAGAAGCTGGTGGCAGCATGAAGCTAGTGGCACAAAGCCTTTCTAGGATGACTGCTTAGCCTCCCCTCAGCCAACCCAATTCTCCCTTTCCCTGTCCTTATTATTCTTTTGCCTCCTACCTCATTGTCCTCTGCCTTATTATCCTGATCTAAACTAATTTTCAAATTGAAATCATCCCCGGCCATCATTGGCATCATTCCCCTCTGCAGCTGGTCCAGTGCGACAGCCAACCTCCGGATGATGCTCAGGAAACAATCTGTGGTTTCTGCCATCCAAAATTTGCCTATTTCAAATCCATTTGTGAATGCTGGCCTTCTTCCTGGAAGCACCTGCGCTCTCTCTGTCTGTCCTTGTTCATAGCTGTCTTTCCCCATTCAGGCTCCCATTCTTGGCTCCTTGGTCCTCTAGTCAAGGAAACTGTAAGGCCCTCCAGATACAGTTCAACCACAGCTTCCGGCATCCCTTACCATCATCTATGCCAGCGGCTAGGGCTATTGGGAGTTGCAGTCCAGCAACACCTGCAGGACCCCACAGTTCCCACCCTTGCTCTTGACCATCTCATGCCCTGCAATGGCCATACTGGCTGGGGATAATGGGAGCTACAGTCCAACACCTTTGAAGAGTGTCAGGCTGAGGAAAACAGCTTTCAATGATGACCCCTGTCCTCCGCATTCTCTCTTTCCTTTGTCCTTCCTCCCTTCCTTCTGGTCTTTTGCCTTTTCAGGCCTGAAACTCCAGTCTTCCTATCTCCCCCATACATCTGCTCTTCCTTCCTTAAGTCCCACTGACTCCTCTGTGGCAAAATAGCAAGCCTAGCCAGAAGCTCCATCACAACCACAAAATCCATTTGTGTAGCACCGCACAGTCAGATGCAGTAATATCAGTGTGTCTTTTCCCCAGTAGATGGACATTCACATACCCCTGGGAAGCCTTCCTCAACTTAGGTCATCAAGATGTGTCAGGGTATGACCCCCATGGTCCACAGCACAGTGATGGTGGATGATAGGAACTGTAGCCTGACACAACTGGAGGGCTCCAGGTAAGGATAAGGCTTACATGACACCTCTGTTCAGTTGAAGGATTGCAAGCAATATGTTCCTGATTTCCAAAGGAGCCCATCTCTTTCATCCAGCAGGACCTAATCCAAACCCCAAACAGATCCCAATGCCCCTCCTGGACACCCGACCCCACTCCCAGGCCCACCACTGGCCATGCCCAGCCAGGGCCCACCTGCAGCTCCGCAATGTTCAGCTTGTGGTAGATCTTCTCGTCGTCCCGGCGCTCGTCTTGAGGGACGGTGAGGTTGGCCAGCTGGATCTCCAGCTCCAGCACTTGCTGCATCTGTTCTTCTGTGGACGCTCTGGCTCCGCCAAGGAGCATCCCCAGCTCCACCATGTAATCCAAGTAGGCAGCCAGCACCTGCCACACCAAGGCAAAGCATTGGAGTGAGTTTGGGGCATTTCAGGCATCCTAGGGCAGCAAACAACACCCTACATGCGCATATATACCACTCTCATCCCAAGGCATGCTCTCCTCCTCAGAATGGCCAAAGAAAGAACAAGGCATGAGCCAAAACTTGGGAAAGTCCCTTTTTTGGATCACAACTCCAAAAACCCTCCAGACCATCCCAGCCAATGGCCATGGTGATTGGTGAGCTTCTGGGTGCTGTATCCAAAGGAAAAGGGGGGGGGGGCATATTAGTGTTGTTGTTGCTGTTTGTGAGCAGCTTTGTGTCCCTTTTTGGAAGAAAGGCAACATAGATGTGAAATAAATAAATAAATAAATAAATAGGAAGCTCTGGCTTGGACTGAAGTGAATGGCTTACTTTCAGCCACTGCCTGCAATGGTCTCAAGTCCTAGCCAATAGCCATTGGTGAGTTTGTGAGTGTTGTAGTACACAGAAAGGAGGATTATAGTGTTGCTGTTGTTGTGATCTGTGAGCCTCCTTGGGTCCCTTTTGGGGAGAAAGGTAGCATAGAAGTGAAATTGTTGTTGTTGTTGTTGTTGTTGTTGTTATCTGAAAGTTCTGGCTTGGACCGAAGTGAATAGCTTAGAGTTCCAGCCCAGCCTGCCACCCAGCCGTGACATGGGCACAGACAGCAGTGGAGAGCTTAGTATACTTGACCCCCGGTGCAGATCGTTTTTTAACCCATCCCTCTGCCGCTCTTCAACAGCCATTCCAGGATCCAGCGGAGGTGCTGAGCGGCTGGAAAAGGGAGAAGACTCTCTTGACCGGTGGGCAGTAGAGAGCCCAGGCCAGGAACTAAGTCTTGAGCCCTGCCAGCTCAAGCAGAGCCTGTGGCTTCCAAGGAGGCTCAGCAACCAAGCCTCCTGGCAGCAGAGCTTTCAAGGCTTGGAAGAGGATGAAGAGAGCATACCTACCTTCAACCAGCAAAGAGCTGAAAGGGCATGCTTGCGGCGTTTCAGGAGGCTTCATGAAAAACACCAATTAATCAGCAAACAGCTGAGCTCAGGAGAGCTGCTGAGATGAACAGCCAAAGGACACCAAGCCAGTTGTCAGAGATTATCTGCGTTTGATTTTCTGTGGGTTTTTCGGGCTATGTGGCCATGTTCTAGAAGATTTTCTTCCTGATGTTTTGCCATCTCTGACTCTGAACCCTTGACGCTCGGACTGTTTTCTCGCCTTGACTATCTGGGACCCTTGGCCTTTGGACTCCGTGTTAATCTGACTCATCAGGTTAACCTTGGACTGCTTGACTGTTCTCTGGCTGGACTCTTGGTTTGTACCAAGGTGCTTTGCTTTAATCTTATTTTGTTCACACGGACTTTGCTTTGCATTAAAACTGCACCAGCCTCCATGAGCAGTTTCTCTATCAGCATTCTTGGCTGCTTTCCCGGACATTGCCCCCAACAAGCTGGGTACTCATTTTAGCGACCTGCAGAAGGATGCAAGGCTGGAAGGAGCCTGAGCCCCTGACTGGTATTGAACTCCCAACCTTGTGGCTGCAGCACAGGCATTTAACCCCTGCGTCACCCCTGCATGGCAGAATGGGGTTGGACTGGATGGCCCTTGAGGCCTCTTCCAACTCTAAGATTCTGGGAGAGACCCCAACACCTCACACAAGAGAGAGATGCCTGCACTTGGTTGTCATTGCCAAGGGATGCAAAAAGGGTGGTGCGGCAGCTGCTCTATGGCAGGAGCCTTCTTCCATCAAGTCTTGTCCTTCTGCCAGCGGATGGGATCCACCAATGTCTTTCCCCCATAAGGGCCAGGAGGGATTCACACAGAGAAATAGCAGTAGCAATAGCAATAACAGCTACATTTATATACCACTTCATACTGAACAGAACTAAGCACTCCCTAAGCAGTTTACAATTTGTAAGCCAGTTGCCCCTAACAAGCTAAGGCTCATTTTAGCAACCTCCAAAGGATGCCAGGCTGGGTTGACCCTGAGCCTCTTGCTGGGATTGAACTTGCAATTTTGTGGTTTGTGAGTGAATGGCTGCATTACAGGCATTGAAGCCCAGTGCCACCAGGGCTTTGCCACTCAGCCAACAGAGCTGCCAGACCCGGAAGGCTGCCCCTTCCCACTAGCGCACCAAGTGACACTTCCCCTTCAAGGTGTCACCCAGTACAGTCCGCATCCCGCTAGTGATACTCCTGGGACACAGAGGCCAAGGAACCAGCGAGGCCAATGGAGAAACACTTACAAAATGAAGACCCTGGGGCCTGAAATGCCAGAGGCTTCCATGGCCAAACTCCTTGGATTGAACACCCCTCGAGTCCAGACCAGGGGTCTCCATATGGAAGGTGTGAGGGGGGTGAGGGTCTCACCAGATGACCCCTAAGGAGCGGGTGACACCACTGCTCTCCAGGCACCTGGCTTTTGGCAGAAACAGACTCTGGCGCTCACCTGCATCCCTTTAAAACACTAGAGAAAAATGTAATTTTAAAAAAATCTTTAAAAAGCATCACATCTTACCAAATTTTCACTTGAACCACACAATACTATGTGCATGTAAATACATGTAGGCTGTGCATATGATATTGTGATTTAAAGGTATGGTTTTAATTTTGCTACTTGTTTATGACACGACTATTGTCATTACATTCAGTGATATATAGAAATTACAATTCTATGAGTATTTGGGATGTGGGAGGTCAATGGGGTATGTGTACGACACCATGAGTTATGGCACTAGGTGACGCCAACCCTACGGATGCCGCTGGTCCAGACGAAAACTGTGAGCCCTTTTGGGGAGGCGGGCTAGCCCTTCCAAGAGCTCTGCCATCTCTGGAGCCAATGTGCCAGTGCAGACAGGCCGCTGGGCATGATTCTTGAAGGGACAAAGGAATGTTAGCCACAGGTTAGCCTGAGGTCTTCCCTTCTAAAACTGCAAAATGGGTCCAAGGCGAAGATCACTCCAATGGCCGGATCAGACTGATGTCGGTCCAGCATCCTGGTTCCCACAGTGGCTCAATACTGACCAATCTTACAGAGTTGTTGTAAAAATTGCAATTAGAAAATGTATGGTGCATTGCTTGAAGCACTTCAGAGCCCTAGAGCTTGAGAAGTTATTTTTCAGAAGTAATTGGTTGCAGTTATAGTTCTGAGGACCAAGGAAGTAGTTACTTACCACTGCAATTACCATTTATAAAAGTAAATCTTTGCTTGCTTGCTTGCTTGCTTCTCAAAAGTTACAAAAGTCATTGCTTTGGGGCTGCTTAAACAAATCTGAATGCTACAAGCCACTAGTCTGTGGTATGAACATACGTCCCTCCCACCCAACATGTTGCCTGAACACTCATAACAGGGCATAACAGGCAATGTGGTGCAGTGGTTTGTGCATAGGACTATGACTCTGGAGACCAGGGTTCAATTCCCAACTCAGCCATGGAAACCCACTGGGTGACCTTAGGTGGGTCACATACTCTCAGCCCCAGAAAACCCTGTAATAGTTTCACCTTAGGGTCACTATAAGTCAGGAAGGATTTGAAGCCACACAACAACAACAACAACAACAACAACAACAACAACAACAAGGTACTACAGTGGGCCCTTGGTATCTGCTGAGGTTCGGCTCAAAGACTCCCCATGGATACTAAAATCAGTGGCTACTCAAGTCCTATTTAATATAGTGCCAAAGTGAAATGGTGTCCCATACAGAAAATGGCAAAATCAAGGTTTGCTTTTAGGAATTTATGTTTTTTAAAAATATTTTCAAGCCATGGATGCTTGAATCCGTGGATAAAGAATCCATAGATACCAAAGGCCAACTGTTTCATAAGGTAAAGCAAGACAGCTATACCTTTGGTACTGGAGAAAGGAACAAATTACATATAAGCCATGATGTTTAGCTAGATATGTCCAAGCTCTGGGAAACACTCTATAGATCAGTGCTACTCGAAGTGGTGGTCTGTGGACCGGTGCCAGGCCATGCATTGACTGCTGATCCATATTGAATTTCCAGGAAAGAAAGGCACAAAGATAGTACCACTCCCTGGCAGAGTGAGAAGAAAAACACTGCTGGTCCTCTACTACAGAGAGCTTCAGAAGTGCAGACATAGGTAATGGTGGTGGAGATGAGCGTGACAATTTTTAATGTGAAGCCTAAGGCCTTAATAGCATTCATATTTTCTTGTGGGCTTTTGGGGCAATGAGGCCGTGTTCTGGAAGAGTTTATTCCTGATGTTTCATTGGCATCTTCAGAGAATGCTGGCATGGAAGTTAGTGGGGTATATGAGGAGTGATTTCCATGTTAATCTGAAAGGGTTGGGAAGGGTGTAGGGTCTGGAAAGGCTACTTTATGAGTAAAGACTTAGGGAGTTGGGTATGTTTAGCCTGCAAAGGTGACAGTTAAGAGGTGATATGATCACCCTGTTTAGGTATTTGAAGGGATGCCTTGTTGAAGATGGAGCAAGCTTGTTTTCTGCTGCTCCAGAGAATAGGATGCGGAGCAATGGATTCATACTGCAGGAAACGAGATTCCACCTCAACATTCAAAAGAATCTCCTGATCATAAGAGCTGGTCAAAAGTGGACCACACTCCCTCAGAGACTGGTGGAGTCTCCTGCCTTGGAGGCCTTTGATCAGAGGCTGGATGGCCATCTGTCAGGGATGCTTTGATGGAGAGTTCCTGCATGGCAGAAGGGGGTTGGACTGGAGGGCCATTCAGGTCTCTTCCAACTCTATGATTTGATGATTCTATGGATGGTTGAATCCATGGGTAAACAATCTGTGGATGCATAGGGCCAGCTGTACTGACTCCTAAAGGCCCTGTCCTGGATCAGATGACCACTGCTTCTCCAGAGACACGCTGGTGAGGCTGAACTCTCTCTCCCTCTCCCTGTTTATGATGCTGAGCCTTCAGGTTGGGAGTCTGGCTAGCCTCCCAAGGGCAAAACAGGGCATATCGCCTCTTACCTTCCTGCTTTGTCTGCAGCTTACTTCCATTGCTGCAAACTGAGTTCAAAATGCAAAAGTGGTTTGTATTTAACTTTCTCAGGCTGCATCCACACTGGAGGAAGAACCCGGTTTGGCACTGCTTTCCAGAATCCTGGCTCAAGGCTATGGAATTCTGGGAGTTGGAGTTTGTTGTGAGGCCTTCCTTCCTTAAGCTCTGCTCCGCTCTGGGACCACAACAAACTCCAACTCCCAGAATTCCATAGCCTTGAGCCAGGATGCTGAAAAGCAGTGCCAAATCGGGTTCTTCCTCCAGTGTGGATGCAGGCTCAAGAGTGGGCAGAGGAAAGAATGGCATCCTGGCCTTTTCCGTAAGTTTAGGCAAAAGCAAACTGCTGCTCCCTCTCCTACCTTCCCATAGGTTTGCCTCTTCACAATGAGAAAGTGGTACCTTGAAACACAGAGAAAGCAAGAGCATTGGAACAGCCCAGCAGTTACATCACTATCACTCTCCCCTTGCTCTGGTCTTTAGTAAGCCATTGCAGTAGCAAAGGGATGAGGCTCAGATCTCCTTTGGCCTTCATGCTCTTATCTGCTCTCCTTCACCTTGGTCTGGTCTCTTTCATTATGCTGCAGTTCTCTCTTTGGAACGGAAGCCAAATTCTCCTGAGAATGTCTGCTTTTCATTTCTCTGTATATTTAAAGCAGGGCTTTTTAGCCTCTGGTGGCTCCTAAGACCGGCTCAAAAGCATTTAGTTCTTTCCTTAAGGTATTTATATTCCATCTTTCCATTTAACAAACATGCGCAAGGCAGCTTCTAGATAATGAAAGCCACACACCGTAAAGTACACACTAATGAAACAACGGAACAATAAAGCTCAATGATAAAAGCAGCAGAAACCTGTGTAAAAACCAGGTGGAACACCCATAAAAGCCTGCAGAATTAGGGAGGAAAATCAGCAGCAGCGTAAAGCATCACCATCGCAGTTCCGTTAAAAACCTAAGTAAACAAGACTTGTTTTCATCTGGTGCCGAAATCATTGATTTTGAACAAACTCAGCTGGAAAGGCTGTTCTACAAAGAGAAAAGGCCTGCTTTCCACCTACTTAACTTGCAATGATTTCAAGATCCAGACTTGAATGTCTAGAAGGATTTCCTTTCAATACCTAGCTCTTAAGCCAGAAAGAGCTTATACAAGGAAACATACTGGAAGTAAATGGAATTGTTCTATCAGGGTGCATCTACACTGCAGAAATAATGCAGTTTGACACCGCCTTAACGGTCATGGCACCATCCTACAGCTCCTGGGATTTGTTGTTTTGTCGACATTTTAGTTGGTTTAATGTTGCGTTAACTCCCATGTGTCTAAAAATCAATTGTGCTTTTGCATGTCGTCTTAGGGTTTTTTTTGGGGGGAGGGTTTAAATCCCATTTTAAATCCCTTTTCTGCAGGGATGCCTCCCGTGTGATAAACTCCTAGGAAAGGTGAAGGGGAGAAGAAAGAGAGGAGGGCACACACCAGATGGATAGACTCAGTCAGAGAAGCCATGGGGCTTAAGCAGAGCAGAGGAGTACAGGGGGCTTGGAGATGTTCCATCCACAGACTCACAACTCAAAGGCAGCCAACAACAACAAACTAAACCTTAGGAGAAGAGTTTCAGCCTTTTACAATGGGGAAAATAGACAAAAGCTGGGAAGTAACCAAACAAAGTGGCGCCAAGGGGAAGTGGTGTGTGGTCACCTTGAAATCCTAAGAGGACTGTAGGAAAGCTGGGACCAGACCCATGGCCTGAGGTTCCCCAGCATGGCTCTACAGGTCAAGGGCAAACCCAGAAGCATAGCAAAGCATCTCCCACCGGTCGCCTGTTCTTAAGTGCAGACATCTTCAGACCAAGCAGGACAAGCCTAGAGACACGCTGGTCTGGCTTCTCTCTGCAATAACCAGGCACTTGGCTTCGTCTTGCTTGCTAAAGGAACCAGGCAAGTGCCTCCTTCCTTGTCGGCTCAGTGCGGCTCCTGCGGAAAGACTGGACTCAAGTCTAGAAGAAGAGCGTCCGCTGAAACAACAAAGAGTCCTATGACTCCTTGAAGACTAACACATTTTATTTGGCACACGCTTTTGTGGATTCCAGCTCAAGTGCCTGGGATAGACTCAATTCATAGATATTTATAGACAAGTCACAAGGATTCTTTGTGGTTCTTGAGGCAACAGACTCAACATGGATCCCCAACTCCCCTCAAAATCATTGCTGAAATAACGAGATATTCACCGAAATATTTTTGTCCTGATAAAGTTGATGCTTAACCGGACAACTGACCAATAAGTTGTCTGGCCAGTCAAATGCTCAGCCGTGCCAATAGCGTGGGACAGGGGGAAACCTGTTGAAAGCTGGATTGAGGAATGGATGAGGCCCCCAGTGATAGCAATGATGGCTAAATGTGGGATTCAGTCAGCCATAGTGCCCTTCATTGCTCCCAGCCCAATCTAGCAACACCAAACTAATGCCAAATAGCACAATAAAAATGTGTGTGTGTGTGTTAATATATGTATAGATGCATGTTGTATATACATGTATATGAGTTTGTGAATACATATACAGCGCGCTCGCGCCATACGCGGCTTGAAAGGGGCGGCACGTCCCATTCAATTGAATGGGTGCGTGCGCCCGTTGCGCCCCGCACACTCCTGCGCCGCCACGCCGCCGTGCACGAGCCCCATTGTTTCCAATGGGGCTCGAGCATATGCAGAATTCGCCTTATCCGGCGGGATCCGGAACGGATCTCCCGCGTAAGGCGAGGACCGACTGTACACTCATCCTTCCATATTTGCAGCTTTGATATTTGCAGATTTGATTATTCACGGATGTGATTAATATGTTCACTCTAGGAATATCTAGGTCTGCCAGTGCAACTCTATGGTCAACTTTAGAGATTCCTAGAGAGAACACTCTACTACTCTCTCTCTCTGGCTTTACTTCGAGAATGAAGATTCAGGAAGGACTCAAAGACTACTTCAAATCATTGATCTGCGCCAACGAGAGGCGCCCGCAGCGCTTGTTCTCCTGTTTCAACACACTGTTAAAACCCTCTCCTCCCTCCATCTCTCCACTATTTTCTCCCTCCGACTTCGCCAACTACTTCATTACAAAGATCACTACCATTCGTTCTGAGTTAACTCTTCTTGATTTGGCTCCCACCACTAATCTCCTCACCCCTCCTACTAATAAACTCTCTGTGTTTCCTCCTGTTTCTTTGGAAGAACTCTCTTCGCTGCTGAACTCATCCAAACCTACCACCTGTTCTCTTGACCCACTTCCTTCTCGTCTTCTAATCTCTATAGCCCCCTCTTTGTTACCCTCCCTCCTCTATATCTTTAATCTCTCTCTCTCTTCGGGTTACTTCCCCTCAGTCTTCAAACATGCCTTAGTTTCCCCTATCCTGAAAAAACCCTCTCTCGACCCCTCTTCCTTGGCTAGCTATCGTCCAATCTCTCTTCTTCCTTTTCTCTCCAAGGTGTTGGAACAAGTCGTCTATTCACGCTGTCTTGAGTTTCTTGAAACCAACTCCATTCTGGATCCCTTCCAGTCTGGTTTTCGCCCACGGCACTCCACAGAGACGGCCCTTACTAAGATCTCAAATGATCTTTTGCAGGCCAAGGCGAATGGCCTTTATTCTATCCTTGTCCTACTCGATCTGTCTGCGGCCTTCGACACCGTGGACCACTGTCTCCTAATAGATGTACTCTCTGACCTTGGTTTCTCGGGCCTTGTTCTCGATTGGTTCACATCTTACTTGTCAGATCGATCTTTTTCAGTGGTCTCAGGTGGTCAGACCTCGTCTTCTGTCCCCTTATCTGTTGGAGTTCCTCAGGGCTCTGTTTTGGGTCCCCTTCTGTTCTCTTTATACACACTCTCCCTTGGCAAACTTATCAGTTCTTTTGGTTTCTCCTACCATCTTTACGCCGATGATACCCAGCTGTACCTTTCCACCCCTAATCTTTCACCAGAGCTAGAGCAGCAAGTGTCATCCTGTTTAACAGCTGTCTCCCACTGGATGCACCATCGGCGTCTGAAGCTCAATATGTCCAAGACTGAGCTTCTTGTTTTCCCTCCTAAGCCCACCCTTCACTACTCCTTTTCTATTTCTGTCAATAACGTCTCTATCCAGCCGGTCCAGGAAGCCCGCAGTCTTGGTTTCATCTTTGACTCCTCTTTGTCATTTATCCCACAGATCCAGACTACAGCCAAAGTCTGTAGATTTTTTCTCTATAATATTGCCAAAATCCGTCCATATCTCTCAGCTTCTACCGCAAAGACACTGGTCCATGCCCTAGTGGTCTCACGACTAGACTACTGTAACCTCCTCCTGGCAGGGCTTCCTCTCTCTCATCTCCACCCATTAATTTCTGTTCAGCATTCAGCTGCACGCATTATTTCACTCGCTCGCCGTTATGATCATGTCTCCCCTCTGTTGTCTTCCCTTCACTGGCTCCCTCTTCCTTTCCGCATCAGGTACAAACTTTTGCTACTCACCTTTAAAGCCCTGCATGGGCTGGCCCCTCTTTATTTAACCGATCTTCTCTCTCCCTACATCCCTACTCGCACTCTCCGCTCTGGTAGCCAAAATCTCCTCTCTCAACCCAGGATTTTCTCTGCCCCGTCCCGGATCCGTCCCTTCTCTCTAGCTGCCCCTCATTCCTGGAACCTTCTTCCTCTGCATTCACGGCTCATCACTTCCCTAACCAGGAACTAATCTGTTCAGCAGTATCCTTGCAAGGATTTTTCCAGCGATGGAGAGCAGTGTTATACCTCGGTAGTTCGAGCAATCCGATTTTGCTCCTTTTTTCTTGTACAGGGTGATGATGATGACTGCATCTCGGAGATCTGATGGCAGTTCACCTTTTTCCCAGCAACTCACAAGGAGTTCGTGGAGTTTAGCATGGAGTGCATGACCTCCATGTTTCCAAGCTTCAGGTGGAATTCCATCAATCCCGGCAACCTTGTCGTTTTGCATCTGCTGTATGGCCTTAACGGTTTCTTCCAAAGTGGGAGCTATGTCCAATTCTTTCTTCATCGGTTGTTGTGTCACCTGTAGAATAGCTGAATCTTGGACTACTCGGTTGGCACTAAAGAGGCTTTGGAAGTGTTCAGCCCATCGGTTCAGAATGGAAGCTTTATCTGTGATTAGTGTTTGACCATCTGAACTGTATAGGGAACTTTTGGGTCTGATATGTAGGTCCAAACACTGCTTTAAGAGCTTCGTAAAATCCTCTGGAATCACCCAGATCTGCACAACGTTGTGTCTTTTCTGCTAAATTGATCCAGCACTTGCTCTGAATGTCTCTGAGTTTGTGCTGGAGTTGACTACATGCGAGGCAAAAGGCTGCTTTTCTTACATGGCAGGAGGCTGGGCAATGTGTGCCTGATGAGCAGTTCTCTTCTTTGCCAACAGATCCTGGATCTCTTGGTTGTTTTCATCAAACCAGTCTTGGTTTTTCTTGAGAGAGAACCCTAAGGATTCTTCCGCAGATTGCAGGATGCTGTTTTTGATATGTTGCCAAAGTGCTGTAGGAGAAGAGTCTATAGGGTGGTCTTCTACTACTACTAATAATAATAATAATAATAAATTTTATTTCTATACCGCTTTTCCGCAGTGATCAAAGTGGTGTACATAGTAAAATTATAAAAACAACATAAAAGTAAAACCACATTACATTAATTACAATATACAATTAAAATCCAATTCATAGGTGTATGTAAGTGAGAGGGAGAAGGGGATCGAACATAACTTCAGTGTACATGGGGGAATGCTCGGTTAAAGAGAAAGGTTTTAAATCTCTTTTTAAACAGTTCAAGGGAGGTAATGAGACAGAGCTCCTCGGGAAGACTATTCCAATGCTTGGGGGCCGTTACTGAAAAGGCCCTCTGAGAAGTAGTAACATATCCCGAAGTAGGGACTTTGAGCAAGTTCTGCCCGGTTGTTCTGAGAGTGCGGGGTGGATTATATGGGGAGATGCGGTCCTTCAAGTAACTCGGGCCCAAGCCATGTAGGGCTTTATACTAGGCCTTTGTAGCTCCTCCAGCACAGTTCTATGGTCAGTGTCTGTCGGACGTTGACCATAGAGTTGCCCTGGAGGACCTAGAGATTCCTAGAGAGAACACTCTACTAGGCCTTTGTAGCTCCTCCAGTGCAGTTCTATGGCCAGTGTCTGTTGGATGTTGGCCACAGAGTTGCCCTGGAGGACCTAGAGATTCCTAGAGTAGATACTCTCTTAGGCCTTTGTAGCTCCTCAAGCACAGTTCTATGGTCAGTGTCTGTTGTACGCTGATCACAGAGTTGCCCTGGAGGACCTAGATATTCCTAGAGGGGTGTCCCCTCAGGGAAAAGCATGGTGTTTTTGTTATTTGTGGTTTTTCCATATTCACGGGGGTCTTGTGCCCCTAAACTTGGCAAATATTGAGGGACAAGTGTGTGTGTGTGTGTGTGTGTGTGTGTGTGTGTGTGTGTACACTCTCACTTTAGAGAGAGAATAGGCTGGCCCAGCTCCATCAGGGCCAGCCTGAAGATAAAGCGCCCTCCCTCCATAACTGTCATCCTTTGGCCTCTGAGGGAGAGAATAGGCTGGCCCAGTTCCACCAGGGCTAGCCTGAAGAAGCAGAGCCCTCCCTCCGTTCCATCTGCCTTGGTCCAGGCCTCAGAGGGAGAGAAGAATGCTGGACCTGATCCCCTCCCCTCCACCATTCCCTTCTCCTTTTGTGTCATGTCTTTTAGATTGTAAGCCTGAGGGCAGGGAACCGTCTGTTATCCCCTCTGTTGTAAACCGCTCAGATTCCCAGTGATTGGGCGGCATATAAATAAATCCTATTATTATTATTATTATTATTATTATTATTATTATTATTACAAGGTTTTCTGGGGCTGAGAATGTGTCACTCACCGAAGAGGACGCTCGATGGGTTTCCATGGCCAAATCGGGAATTGAACCCTGGTCTCCAGAGTTACAATCCAACCCTCAAACTGCTAAACCATGCTAGTTCTCTAGATTACTAGGTGCAGAATTCAAAAGCCACAAAGCAGCAATACCCTTATTGGGCCAACTAAAACAAGCACAAAATATGTCATGCAGTCTTTCAAACCCCATTGACTTCTTCATCAGACAACGGTGTTAAAAACCATACAGGAGGAGAAAGGATGATAATGTTAAAGTCACAGGCCTACATTTTGTCTTTATAAAATTATGTATCTTTAGACAAAATGTTGTAATAATAATAATAATACTTATTTATTTATACCCTGCTCTTCAGCCAAGGATATCAAAGCGTAGAGTTGCGGTTCTAACACCACCATTTTTCCTTCCCCTGGATGTTTTTTAACATATTTGCCTGATGAAGAAGCTGGCAGAGCTTCAAAAGCTTGCATTTGGGGTTTTTTTAACCTGGCTCAATGAAGGTATTGCTGCGCGGCCAACATGGCTACCTGCAAATAAGTTTTCCAGGTGCAGAATGTTAAGCAACATTTTTAGCACACAATCCACACCTTGATTCAGGTGTTATGTATGTGGTGGTAGTGGGAGCATTGGAGAAATGGATTGGTGCCGGCAAGGTCTGCTTTTTTGGTGGCCCCTTACCTTCTCGTTGGCGGTCTTGTTCAGGTAGTAATCCCGCGAGGGCAAGAAAAGGCCTGACTGGTCCAGCTGCCAGACACAAAGGGAACCAATGAGTCCAGGGCCAGAGTGTCCAGCCCTGACCGGTCCTAGGAGCCTCCTAGTCCCCTATAACCCTGGAGAAGGGAAGGTATTCCCAGGGGCAACCGTACGATAGAGACCTCAAATGGACATTCTTACTCCAGAACAAAGGCTGGGCTTACGAAGGCCTGGCTTTCATTAAGGGACATGCCTGGGAAAGGAGCTGTTTGGAGGATTGAATTTTAATCCCCAAAACCCCCACAACGTTCCTATATTCCATTAAGGAATAAACCTGTTTCTGAGATGTACAATGTTAGATTGCAGGTGGAAGTTCACAAGATCGAAATGCCTCCTTTGGACTTTCTCAAAGAAATATATCCTTGCACACAGAAAACAAACATGACAGGGATTCTGTCCTAATCTTCCTTATGTGATAGTTTCTCCCTCTCTCTCTGTATGGATACAAGTCAAAGGACTATAGCACATGGACGCATGCGCCCGCATCCCATGAATCTCTCTCTCTCTCTGGCTTTGCTTCACGAACGAAGATTCAGGAAGGACTCATGATCCCGCGCTTTCTACAAGCAGCGCGTTGGTGACTAAAAAGGCCAATTCGGGATAAACAGGTCCGGTTGCAGAAAGCACAGCAGAAAGTCTCCTTGGGTGATGTTTCCAGGTTGAGGTTCTTTCTGCGTTGTCGTTTCTCTTTGAGGCTCGTTTGGCGTGAGCTTTCAAAGAAGGCTGCAGCGTCATGAATAGTGCGTCTCCATGCCACCCGAGACGCACTATAAATGGCCATTAAATCCCATGAATATCCCGCAAGAGCGGGACTGTTTTCAAACAACATCACACAACATCACCATTATCCCGGCATCCCATGAGTGAAAAGTGGTGTGATTTTGCCGCTTTATTCATGGGATAATGCCGAGATAATGGCCAAATTGTGTGAAGACAATCCCACTCTTGCAGGATATTCATGGATTTAATGGCCATTTATTCACGGGACGCAGGTACTTGCCTCCTGTGTGATAAAATCCTTTGAATCATAGAACTGTAGAGTATGAAGAGACCCAAGAAGGGCCCTGATCCAGTCCAACCCCCTTCTTCTTCTGCCATGCAGGAACTCTCCATCAAAGCACTCCATTGAGAGATGGCCATCCAGCCTCTGCATACATACATACAGGGAGAGAAAGAAACTAGCACATAGGGAAGATTAGGCCAGGCTCCCTGCCATGTTTGTTTTCTGTGCGCAAGGATATATTTCTCTGAACAGAAAGGCATCTGATCATATGAGATTCCACCTGTAATCTAAAATGATACATTCTGGACATAGATCTGCCGCCTCCCTGGGAATTAAATCTTAGATATTTCAGCTCCTGAAGAATGAAAATCGGCTTCATGTGGCCATACAAACAATGGCTGTGGCTTCATAGTCACTTTCCCACCGACTGTCCTCTATGTACAGACTATTCCCCATTTAACAGTATTGTTTTCTGGTCTGTCTATGCCAGCCCCGTCATGCACTCGCTTGTGCTCCTACTTCAACCATACTGAAAACGTCCAAAGGACAGATTAAGCCTTGTGCTTCCAGCCCTTCATGGGCATCACTGGAAAGCCTAGACGCCTTTCTATCAGAGGAGATGCAAATCCTCTGTTTCAGGTGAGGCAGCAAACGGTGCCCCAGAAGCACAGGATACTTCACATTCCCCTCATACTGACTGTGTTCACACAACATGACAAGCCACGGTGTGGTTTGTTGAAATCTATGTTGATGTGTCATGTTGTGCTAATACAGCGCTGAAAACAAGCTATGCTTTGCTAAATGGCTGCAAACTAGAATTATAATCTAGACGCAGAGGTTCTCAACCTTGACCCTCCAGCTGTTTTGGACTTCAACACCCAGAAGCCTTTGCCAGCATGGCCAATGATGAGGGAGTCTGGGAGCTGAAGTCAAAAACATCTGGAGGACCAGAGGCTGAGAACCATTGGTTCTAGAGTTTGTTCTTAGTTTATCAGTTCTGGCTTCTTGAAACCATGGCTCGTTGTGTCATCCAAACCTGCAATCCTGGCTTGGCCATGGCTGGTCTTTCATGGCAGTGAAGCCCACACTGGGCACATCCTCTCTCCCTCTTGTTTCCCCATCTTCTCATGCTGCCTTTGTTTCTTTGTCACATCTTTGCTTCACACACTTTCTCTGCTTCTCTGGGCTACATCTCCCATTCATTCCTAGTCAGCAGGGCTACTGGCCTGGACTGGTCAGGGGAACCAGTCCAAAAAACCATTTCACCCAAGCTCTACATCTTCTCTAGCTAATGTTTTATACTTCTGCCCCCAACAAACACCATTCTGCCATCCCTTGACTTCACTCCATGAGAATTTACCCCTTTTCTGATCTAAGGAGTTTATCACAAAGAAGGCTAAGGGCCTAAACCCCATGGAGAAATGGGATTTAAATCCCAGGAAAACCCCGCAAAAGCAGGATCGTTTCCAGACTCATCGGGGCATTGAGCATTAACGCAAAAACAACCTGCACAGAAAGTTCAGGAGATTTTGTCCACTTTCTGTGCGGGTTAATCCTGGATTAACGCTCAATGCCCCCAACATCGTGTAAAATGATTCCGCTTTTGCAGGATTTTTCCGTTTCGAATCCCATTTCTGCACAAGATAAACCCCCGTGATAAACTCCTAAGTCCATTTGTAGAGAAAGGCAACTGGACGAAGGCGGCTGGATGGGATTACCTGGATGATGTTGCTGTTGGAGCTCTTGGAATCCGCACCCACAAACAGAGTAAAGAACGGAGAGGCTCTATAGGTCCCTGACACCAGTTTCAAGACCTCCATGAAGTTAGTCTGGTTCCAAGGGCCAGTGATGTTCCAGCCGCCGATCTAGAGAACCAGAATACAAAGATGAAGAAAGGTCACAACAGAGAAGGGGTTCTCAAATGGGGAGAGCATGAGACTTGGGAGGTCCTGGTCCCTCTTCCTCCTCCTCTTCCTCCTCCTCTCTCCAAAGCTTTTTATGGTTAATGTTTAGACATGTATTGAGTTAAATATTGAATTTGCTGAAAAATAAAACTGTTCTGATTTGAACTATGTTATTTCCTTATAAAATGTTAAAATATGAACATACTTGAATGAGCGAACAAAAAATACACACACTAAATAGAATCCTAGAGTTGGAAGAGACCCCAGGAAGGGCCCTGATCCAGTCCAAGCCCCTTCTTCTGCCATGCAGGAACTCTCCATCAAAGCATCCCCATTTTGACAGATGGCCATCCAGCCTCTGCTTAAAAACAGCCTCCAAAGAAGGTGATTCCACCAAAATCTCCATTGAGGGAGTGTGTTCCTCTGTTGAACAGCCCTTAGTCTCAGGAAGTTCCTCCATGTTCTAGTCTCTGGAGCAGCAGAAAACAAGCCTGCTCCATCCCCAATATGGCATCCCTTCCAATATTTATTATTACCATCAAAAAGTGTTACTAATGTTGAGCTGGAATCTCTTTCCCTGGATCTTGCATCCATTGCTCCATTGTGCCCTAGTTTCTGGAGCAGCAGAAAACAAGCTTGCTCCTTCCTTGATATGACTTCCCACAAGTATTTAAACAGGGCTCTCCTATCGCCTCTTAACCTTCTCTTCTCCAGGCTAAACATCCCCAGAAATTCCCTAAGTCCTTCCTCATAGGGCATGATAAGCAAAGTATTTTTCTTCCTATACTACGTCAAATGTGGGAGGCACATGTTTGTATGTTGATGTAAAAAGAGGAGGGGGACCCAAGTGTAAACATGAAAACCATTTATGTTTCCTATACACCTTACACATATATCCCAAAGGTGATTTTATATACAATGTTTTTAACGATTTTGTGCATGAAATGATGTTTCTATACACCAAACCATCAAAAAACAAAGGTGTCACTATCTCAGCCACCCTTGAAACCATTTTGCAAGATTTTGGAAATCTGGGTAAGGGAGATTCAGCCTATACTGGTTTAGTCTAAGCCAGCAAGGCAAGTCTTGGTTTTTGCTAACTCTCCCTATTCGGTTAGAATCAAAGAATCCTAGAATCCCAGAGTTGGAAGAGACCGCAAGGGCCACCCGGTCCAACCCTTCTTCTGCCATGCAGGAACTCTCACTCAAAGCATACTCACGTATAAGTCTAGAAATTGGCCCCAAAAACCTAGGTCGACTTACCCATGGGTCAGTGTAAATGCTATATTTTTAATTGTTTGATGTTTTATTTATAATGTTGGAATCCACTTTGATTCCTTTGTGGAAAAGTGAAATACAAATAACAATAATATTTTAACTTTAGCAGACTCTAGCGCTCTTTGCATATCCTCCCTCCCTGAGACCCTTCCATCAACAACAGAACAATACTATATATATCTCCAGCTCTCTTCTATGCCAACATTGTCTGAAGATGCCAAAGCCACAGATGTCAGCAAAATGTCAGGAATGAACTCTTCTAGAACATGGCCACAGAGCCCCAAAACCCACAAAACCCTATATTTTAACCCTTATTTGCAAAGGGAAGCATCTCCTGGTGAAACAAAGGCAAGGCTGCAATCTCTCCTGATCTCCCTCTGCTTTCTCTTCCATCCAGCCTCTTGGTCTGAGCCAAAACGGTTCTGCCTGCCATAACTGTGTAGCTTCTTTGGCATTGTTTTCCTTTGCTTCATCATTTAGATCCTTTGTTGCATGTCCCTAAGTTTTACCCTCGACATAGCCAAGGGTCATAACAATATCCTTAATTTTGCCCCCAAAACCTGCCCTCGTCTTATACAACATGAGGTCGGCTTATAGTTGTGTATATATCCTACTTTTGCCTCTCACATTTGACGTAGTATAGGAAGAAAAATACTTTGCTTATCATGCCCTATGAGGAAGGACTTAGGGGATTTCTGGGGATGTTTAGCCTGGAGAAGAGAAGGTTAAGAGGTGACAGGAGAGCCCTGCTCTCTGCTGAGTTTGTGCCCAATGCAGCACAGCTATAAGAGCAGAGAACTGCCTTATTCTTGCTCATTCCTCAAAAAAGTAACTTTTGAGGGGACAGGTCTTGCAATCTGCTGTTCCTGCTGGTTGGAGGGGATTCTGGGAGTTTCCATCCACATAATAACATCTCCATGTTCAGGGAGCCCTGGTGACACAGCAGTTAAATGCCAGCCACAAGGTTGTGAGTTCCATCCCAGCCTTGCATCCTTCCATAGGTCAGTAAAATGAGTCCCCAGCTTCTGGGGTCAATTAGCTTATCCACTGGCCTCATTCCCACTACATTTTGAACCGGTTTGCAAATCGGTTTGAAGCAGTTTAAATGACCCTGGTTTGCACTTGAACTGAATCAGTGAAGCGATTCGGGGGGGGGGGGGGGGCATGCACTGGACTCATTGAACCCACATCTTTTGACACTGATTTTTCCTGTGTCTTTTTGGATAAATTGATTCAGCGCAAATATGAACCAGAAGCGGATTGGAATCGATTTCAAGAATCAATTTGAAGAATCGAATTCACAAATTGATTCAGTGCCATTGTGAATTAGATGTGGATTGGAACTGATTTATTATGATGTGAAAAGGGGTCACCAGATGGGGAAGCAGGATTAAACAACCGGTGTCCAGCCGCCCTTTGACCCTCGTAGGGAAGAAGATAAATGCGATTGCAGGGATGGATAAAGGGGGGAATCCTGCTGAAAACGCTCCAAATTGAACCGATTTATTTGCCAATGCGAATCACAAGTGAGTTATTTAAACTGTTTAAACTGAATCGATTCATTCATCAGTGTCAACCACAAGTGGGTTATTTTATTTTGTTTTACAGCAAAAAAATGCGATCAGTACAAATGTAGTGTGAACCACACTCCGCTGTCGAACTGATCCATCGGTTTGGATTGCAAAGTGATTTATTCATAGGTGGGGATGAGGCCATTGTAAACAGTTTAGGGAGCGCTGAGCTCACTGATAAGCAGTATAGGAATGTAAATGCTATTGCTCTTGCTTTGCTCTTGCTCCATGTTCTGGCCTCCTTTGCTGAACCAAACCACCTCCAGCCATCCTGCCACACTTTTGT
Organism: Sceloporus occidentalis; assembly: GCA_023333645.1. Taxonomy (NCBI): domain Eukaryota; kingdom Metazoa; phylum Chordata; class Lepidosauria; order Squamata; family Phrynosomatidae; genus Sceloporus; species Sceloporus occidentalis. Next base: position 840,800 of record JALMGF010000002.1, on the reverse strand, counting down.
TGCGGTCACTTTGCTGCAAGGCTCACCTTCTCAATGAGGTCCATCAGCGGCTGGGAGCCCAGCTCCTCAATCTTCTGCTCCTTCAGGCAAGAGAGGTAAAAACGCTGGGTCTTCCTTTCTGCCTCGCTGCTGGAGTTGAACGTGGCATTTTCTGCGGAGAGAAAGAGATGACCTGTGAGCGGGAATGGGGCTCTGGGGGGAAACACCTGGAGAGATTGCGGGGGGCATCTCTCCCGGAAAACCTTCTCCCCGACAAAAGAAAATTTGGAAAGACGGGGGTCAGAAGGATGATCCAATATTTTCCTTCAGAATGATGAATAAAATGTTTAAGGCAAGGCATTCATATCCAGTGGGACTTTGTGATGCGCTGGGGTTTGGTTCCAAGATCCCCCATCCGAGGATAACAAAATCTGTGGATGCTCAAGTCACCTTCAATATAATGGCAGAGCAAAAGGGTGTCCTTTATATAAAATGGAAAATCAAGATTTGTATTTTGGAATTTATACTTGTTCTAAATATGTGCAAGCTGAGGATGCTTGAATGCGTGGATAAAAAAATCCATGGATAAGGAGCGCCAAATGTATTTTGCTGTTATGTGATTTAAGTCTGCTCTGATTTAGGGCAACCCTATAGTAGAGTTTTCTTTACAAGGTTTGTTCAGGGAGGGGGGCATTACTGATTTCATTTGTATGGCACCTTTCTCCCAGAAGGGACCCAAGGGGTTGCCTTTCGCTTCCTCTGAAGCAGATCACCAAGTTTCCACGGCTGAGCAGGGATTTGAACCCTGGTCCCCCAGAGTCCTAGTCCAAGAGTCAAACCATTACGCCACGTTGGCTCTCCTTCATAAAAATTATTTCGAAAACCCATGTAACAAGAAGGTTTTTATGTAAGACTACATCCAATGTCAGATCGGTGCAGTTGCGTTGAGTCTCCGAGGCGTGAGCAGGGCAGCTGCTGGCGACCGGGACCCAGGGAGGGTTGCCATAAGTCAAAGCCAACTTGAAGGCCAAGAAGGCTAACAACAGCAATTACTGCAAGTCTCCCTTTTGGGTTTTCCTTTCTCAGTTCTTTTTACACAAATGAATGGACTAAAGGAAAATTTTATATATGTGGTTTACTAGTGCTGATGGTTTCTTCTCCTTTTTTAATTGCATTCTTATGGAGGGGAGGTTGCATGATCCTTCCAAACCAGCAAAACCAAAGAAGGTTCCTACAGTTGGACAGTCAGCCAAGGAGGCCACTATGGCTGCCCTGAGTTTGCAAGACCTGAGCAGAGCAATTGGGGATGGGGGGCTTGGCGGTCTCTCATTCAGAAGGTCGCCAGAAGTCAAAGCTGGTTTCATGGCAGTTGATAATAATAGATGGTAAGTCATGGAATCATAGAATCATAGAGTTGGAAGAGACCCCAAGGGCCATCCAGTCTAGCCCCATTCTGCCATGCACTTGCTTCCTTCAGGGACAAAATGCATGACATCTGACTTGTCTTGGTCCTTCACTGTTCAGGATCTTGCAGCTCCGTTTGTAACCCTTTTTTTAAAAAGTATATTGATTTGTAATTATTTTGTGACTAAACTGTACTTTCAATACACTAAACATAAAAAATTTATGTCAAGTTACATGCGACACATTTTATGTTCCTGAAGAAACCAAGTGACTTACCATCTATTGTTGTCAATTGCTGTGAAACCAACTTTGACTTATGGGGACCCTATGGACGAGGGTCCTCCAACTCCCCCTGCGCTCAACTGCCCTGCGGAGGCCTTGCAAACTCAGGGCACTCATGGAGGCTTCCTTGCCTGAGTCTATCCACCCATAAGATAGTCTTCTCCCTTGTTCTTCTTGTGTTTGTCCTACTCCACCACGCTGTCAAACTCCTCAGCCAGTTCCTCCTAATGTTGAGGTGGAATCTCTTTTCCTGGAGCTTGCATCCATTGTTCCAGATTCTGTTCTCTGGAGCAGAAGAAAACAAGCTTGTTCCCTCCTCAATATGACATCCCTTCAAGTATTGAAACAGGGCCCTCATATCACCTCTTAACCTTCTTTTCTCCAGACTAAACATCCCCAGCTCCCTGAGTCCTTCCTCATAGGGCTTCATGGTTTCCAGACCCTTCACCATTTTAATACCCCTCCTTTGGACTTGCTCCATTTTCTCAACATCCTTGTTAAATTGTGGAGCCCAGAACTGGACACAGGGTTATTCCAGGTGGGGCCTGACCAGAGCAGAATATAGTGGCACTATTACTTGTCTTGATCTAGACACTATGCTTTTATTGATGCAGCCTAGAATCGCATTGGCCTTGTTAGCTGCCACATCGCACTGTTGACTCATGTTCAACTTGTGGTCTACTTGGACTCCCAGATCCCTTTCACATGGAAAAGTCTCTTGTTCAGCCAGGTATCCCCCATAATCCTATATCTGTGCATTTCATTTTTTCTGCTTAAGTGCAGTACCTTCCATTTCTCCGTGTTGAATTTCATTTTGTTAGTTATCATCTTGTTAGTTGTCATCTTGGCTTTGAGGGGGAATCCATTGATTTATCGTTTTTTACTCTGGGACCCATTGATTTATCTTTTTGTACCAGTCCATGGTACCCACGGAACTCCCCTCCAGCACCACATTTCAAATGAGCTTATTTTCTTCCCATCTGCATTCTACGCCATCCAACTTTCAAAACCATGCGTAGAAACTGGAAATACAATGGCATGGACAATCTTCACTTTAGCATTCAATGATGTATCTTTACACTTTAGGATCTTGTCTAGTTCCTTCTGCAAAGGGTGGCAATACCACTTATGGGGTGTTTGTTTGCAAAAACTTCATTTTTCATTTCCCCCAGGGCTTCAAGCGTTCAGGAAACTTACACATCTCTGCCTGCGAAGGAGCAGCTGTGGGGCCACCAGTTGCCATTCTTATTTCCAGCTTCCTGGGATACTGGTTCTAGTTCAGAGAAGTTAATGGTGGGGTTGGAAGGAGGGGGTGAGCCCTGCCAGGCCTATCGCTATGGGAAGAGAGCTCTCACCTAGCAGGTGCTTCATGATGGCCTGGTTCTGGTCCCAAATGCTGTTGAAAGTGCTCCACTTGGAGCGGCCATCTGGCAGCGGGTTGCGCTTGATCCAGCCTCCGCAGGCATATTGGTAGAAGTCCTCGCAGGGGTCAGTCTCCCGGTCCAGAGCCTCCAGGATCTTACCGGCTACGATGACGCAAGCCTCCGTCAGGCAAGTGGTGCGCGAGGGATCTGGCAGAGGATAGTACACAAACACACACACAGAGACACAGAGACAGAGAGAGTCAGAATAGCACTCCAAGGGGAGGGCAAAGGGCTGCCTTGTGCACAAAATGGCTCAGACTTGTTCTCTGCTGCTCTAAAAAGAGCAACTAGAACCGAACGGTTGGAAATTGCAGGGAACCAGATTTGGCTGAAAGCAAGAGAATCCTAGAGCTGGAAGAGACCCCAAGAAGGGCCCTGATCCAGTCCAACCCCCTTCTTCTGCCATGCAGGAACTCTTAATCAAAGCATCCATGAGACAGATGGCCATTCAGCCTCTGTTTAAAGACTTCCAAGGAAGGAGACTCCACCATTCTTCTAGGCAGCATCTTCCACTGTCAAACAGCCCTTACTGTCAGGAAGTTCCTCCTAATGTTGAGGCAGAATCTCATTTCCTGGAACTTGCACCCTTTGCTTTGTGACCTATTCTCTGGAGCAGCAGAAAACAAGCTTGCTCCCTCCTCAATATGACATCCCTTCAAATATTTAAACAGGGCTCTCATATCACCTCTTAACCTTCTCTTCTCCAGGCTATACATCCCAGCTCCCTGAGTCCTTCCTCATAGGGCTTCATAGTTTCCAGACCCTTCACCATTTTAATAGCCCTCCTTTGGACACATAGCTCCAGTTTCTCAATGTCCTTTTTGAACTGTGGGGCCCAGAATTGGGCACAGTTCTTCTTTGCAGCTGGCATGGTGCAAAAAAGATCACCATCCTCCAGCTCTTGCCGTCACATCTAGAATGCTCACCATGTGCCACAGCATCGTCAGACTGAATTTATCCTCTCTTGCTCCATATATCATTAATGGGGGAAAGTCATAGCATGAATGATGGATTGTGCAGAGAGGGCTCTTTGGTAGAACCACAAGATTTGGACAAAATTTGCAATGTCTCTTGGCCTCGCCTGCTCTGGGCAAAATTGCCCAAGCAAAATGATATAGCCATGTTATGCAATATTTTGAGAGATGGACTAGGAAACTGGGAGACCAAGGTGTGTCCTCTGAGGCTGAGAGCATGGGACTTGTCCAAGATTACCCAGCGGGTTTTCATGGCTGAGTGGCGGATCGAACCCTGGTCTCCAGAGTTGCAACCCAACACTCCAACCACTGCACTGTGCATAGGATGGTGTGAGATGAATGCATGAAGACCAGACCACCTGCCCCACATTTGCCTACCTTTATTGTATTGAATGCCCATAGCAATGACCGAGCTGAGCAGCAGCAGAGCCGTGAAGAGAGAGACGGCGCACAGCACCAGCTTCAACTGGGTTCGGGAGCCCAGGCGGCTCAACAGCGGGGCATCGCTTTTTCTGAAGCCCACCTGGAAAGCAAAGACAGAGCCCAAGAATGAAAAGAGAGGCAGGGAAAGTCACGCGAGACCATCATGGTCCTAAGTTCGTGAGCGTGGGAGCCTTCTTTGTCGCTGTTGTTGGGTGCCTTCAAGCCATTTCTGATGAGGAGGGCACAGAGGACAAAAATTAACAAAATCAATTTAATACAAAAATAGCAAATACTGTATGTTTAATAGCGAGAATACCTGAAGCTAAATTAGGGGAAGACTGTTTTGACAGGTCAAAGAGATCTTTTCATGGCCTTTTCATGACATCTCAGGCTTCTTTATTGCCCGCAAAGTAGTGCCTAGATGCCTGCCATTATCCAAAATAAGGAATGCTGGAATGCCATGCTGGGAGAGTGAGTGAAAACAGTCCTGATAAAGGAATTGATGATGATACCCACCTAAGCATTAAAATGTATATGTTTCTGTAACCAATGAGTGAATGAAATGTATCTGTGTTTAAATTCTATGTACCAATCAGTGTGTATCATGGAGGTATTTTGACTGAATCCCTAAAAGCGGGTAGATCACCTGTTGATCTGGGCTTCAGATTTTGGGGGGAAATTTTCCTCTGAAGCCAGCTGGCTAATAAAATTTGCTGACTTTGGGGCTTGACAGGCCACCCCTTTTCGCTCCTGATCGGAGCCATGGCAACCTCATGCCACAGCCCTGATCTGGCCTTGAAAGGGCACCATAGCCACATTGTCATGGCTATACAGCACTCCTTTGGTGCGGCATTGTATGGATGCAGCGCCAGAGGAGCACCATAACACTACACACCGTGTGAAGTGATGCACGGTGCCATGTTGCCCTGGGGCAGTCAGGGCGTGTGTCATCTGGACATGATGCCCCAACTCCACCCCTTAATGGCCAGTGTGTACAGAGGCCTTTCTCACACTTCTTGGGTCTCTCTGGATTCTCTCCTGAAATATCTGCAATACTGACTTATGGCAAGCCTAAGGAGATCTTATCATTGGGTTTTCTGGGCAAGAGGAGGCCTGACATTGCCTTCCTCGGAGGACATGGGAGTGTGACTTGGCCACAGTCATCCAGTGGATGTCCGTGGCTGGGCAAGGACTTGGACCCTGGTTCCAGAGTTGTAGTCCAACACTCGAACCACTACCCCACAATTGCTTTCTCTGTTTAAGCCTTCTACCTGTATTTATTGAAGGTTGTTTTCTGTCTAAAAGCATTGATCTTTCGCCAAAATGGCTTAAAGAGATCGGCAGAAAGACAGTCCCGACCTACAGGCTTATTCTCTCAAAGACGTGACCCACAAGGAAACCAAGGATGGGGACAGAGGAGGGGGTCTAAATAATGCAAACCCAGGCATTGAGTTCTTAGAAGTCGCAAGAAGAGCCCTAGGCAAATATGCTCACTAAATTCCAGGCTTTGAGTTGCTGATCCTGGAGCCCTGGGCTGTTTCCAAAAACCCCAGCCGCAGGTTGCTCCAATGAGTAGTAAGGTGTGGGATACTACGGCTGCCTTAGTGTTACCCTTAGGTCTTTCCTGGAAGGGAAAACAGGGCTGCTTTGCTCCTTTCCTGGAGGGACCATTGCCCAATGAGAGAGCACAGGCTTTGCAACTGACATGTACCAGGTTCAAATCCTGGTCCCTCCAAGAAGGGCTGGGAAAGACACCTGCCAGAAACTCTGGAAACATGTTTTTGTTAATATGTTGTTTGGTTTTGTCTTGTACTTGTCAGTGTGATTCTTTGTTTTGTTAATATTGTTGATGTGGGGAAAGATGTGTCGGTAGATGTCGTTTTTATTATTGGTGTTGATATATAATAAAGCGTATATTGCAGGCGGAAAGGAGGAAAGAGAGATGAGGAAGAGAGGCTAAACAGAACTAATAATAGATGTGGATTTATGTAATGTGTCCAAGAGTTCAGAGCACTCCATAGCTATCCTCTTACTGTAATCCTTAGAAATATCGTGGCTTGTGCAACTATTATTGGCCATTCAGCCTCTGTTTAAAGTGGTTTTAGATTGTATGCCATTGGCAGCTTTTACGTTGTTTTATGGCTTTGTAAAGTGCCGTGCAAATCTTTTATCCCCCCCCTCCCCACCTCACCAAAGGGGATTGGGTGGCAACCCTGATGGAGGAAAGGGCTTGATAAAAGCAATTTAATAAGTTCATGGCAGAGGTGAGACCCTTCCTCACTCCATTCCTTTACTATCCTTGCAAAACATATGGTGAAAGAAAAGGCTGTGCGCTCCAAGAGATGACAGCTGATGGCTTCCATCCCAGCAGAAGAGTGAATCCACAACAGATTTTGGAGGAATCATGCAAGCTGATGTATAGTCTGTGCTGTTGTTGTGTGCCTTCAGGTTGGCTCTGACTTAAGGCAACCCTATCCTAGGTTTTTCTTGGCAAGAGTTATTCAGAGGAGGGTTGCCATTGTCCTCCTCTGAGGCTGAGAGAGTGTGGCTTGACCAAGGTCAACACTGCAGAGTTAAAGCAGTTTGACACCGCTTTAATGGCCATGACTCTATCCTACAGAATCCTGAGGTTTGTAATTTGGTGGGGACCAGAGCCCTCTGACAGGCAAGGGCCACAGCCGTTATTATCATTATTATTATTATTATTATTACACTTATTTGTTCAGTACCATAGGCTTTACATAGCACTTTAGAAAAGAGAGAGAACTACAATCCAAAATAGAAACAAAAGCCTGACCTACGGCACACAATCTAAAACCACAAACAAGATTATAAAATTAATAAAATATTACTATAGCAAAGTTAAAACAATACTATAAAAGTGTAAATTAATACAAATAATATTGCATGAAATATACAGTCATAAAATCAAGACAGAAGTTGGAAGGCCTCCCTGAATAGAATTGTCTTTAACTTGGAGTCCAAAGAGGTGGTGGTCCGCAAATTCATGGGAATCATCCAGGTTGACACTGCTTTAACTGCCATGGCTCAAGGCTATGGAATTCTGGGAACTGCAGCTTGTTGGGGCAGCAGAGCTCCCTGACAGAGAAGGCTAAATGTCTCACAAAACTATAATTAAAAAAAAGAACCCTCCCCAAAACAATTCCCAGAATTCCATAGCATTGAGCCATGGCAAATAAAGTGCTGTCAACCTGGATTATTTCTGCAATGCAGATGCAGCCCAGGTTGAATACTACACTAAACAACAAGTCCCAGGATTCTGTAGGACAGACTCGTGGCAGTTAAAGTGGTGTCAAACTACTTTAATTCTGCAGTGTGGATACATCCTCAATGGGTTTTCCATATCTAAGGGGGGGGGGAACCTTCCAAAACCCTAGTCCCCCCCCCCCCCACTGCTTCCCTCTGCAGCCAAGGTACCGCTTGCGCAAATAGGTCCAGCACCTTGGACAGCGCCTTTAAAAGCCAGAGCGGATGGAAGTTCTCCAGGGAGACATACAGCATGCAAGATCAGGAAGCCAAGGTTGCATCCACACTGGAGAAATGACCCGGTTTGGCACCGCATTAACCGCCCTGGCTCAAGGCTATGGGATTCTGGGAGCTGGAGTTTGTTGTGGGGCTTTCCTTCCTTAAGCTCTGGCCCACAACAAACTCCAGCTCCCAGAATTCCATAGCCTTGAGCCAGGGCGGATAAAGCGATGCCAAACCAGGTTATTTCTCCAGTAAATCGTGTCCCCCACACCTAAGGGATGCCCTTAGCCTGCCAAAGGTATAGGCTGAGCATCCCTTATCCAGAACTGCAAAATCCCAAATACCCCACAGTCCAAGACTGTCCTCCTGGGCGGCTGAGATAGAGAAACAAGCTCAACATGACTAAAAAGGTTATGTATAAAATTACCTTCAGGCTATGCCATCAAGGAGGATATAAAACAAAGGTCCAAAACACACTGCAGAAATAATCCCGCCCGAAACAGCTTTAACTGCCCTGGCAGAATGCAAGGGGATCCTGGGAAATGTAGTGTTTGTGAGACATTTAGCTTTCTCTGTCAGAGAGCGCTGGTACCACAATAAACTACCATTCCCAGGATTCCCTAGCATTGAGTTAATGTGGTCAGTTAAAGTGGTCTCAAATGGAATTATTTCTTAGGCAGGTTTTTAATTTATGTTTTAATTTTGTATACTCAGTATGTACAGCACTCTGCAAATTTACAGTGCTTTATAAATAAAGTATTATTGTTACTATTACTATTACTATTATTATTTCTGCAGTGTGTTTTAGACCATAAGGTCACCTTTAGCCCTTGGTCTCATCTCCAAGGGATCTCATCATGTATAATTCAACTTCTTTCTTTCAGCTAACTCTCAAAGGTGCCACAAGATCTCTCCACCGACTGATTCTTCAGACTAACACGGCTATGTCTTTGGATTCCATGTATAACTCAAGTATTATTGCAAATATTCCCAAATCCAAAACACTTCTGGTCCCAAGCATTTTGGATAAGGGAGACTCAACCTGTATTGATTTATGTTTGTGTTTTTAAACCAGATAGCAGTGCTAAAAAATGCTGTTCTTCCACCATTTGCACCTGAGGCCATGGAGAGCTGCAACCAAACAGAGCAGACAAGACTGCAGCTTATGGGAATGGTATTCGAACCCATCCGGAAGACGGCAGGCTGAAGAAGGCCAGTTTACAGGCCCCTATAAGTCTGTCCTGCAAGAACAATCTCCCCCTTTTCTTCCTGTATTTGAGCATTTGCCCTTTCGGCTTGCTTTGGAGGACATGCGGCTCCCTCTCTTCCAACTTGCATTTGACAAGGCTGGGAGGGATCCGAAAGTCCTTTAAGCAGCCTTGCCTGCCTTGAGAAGGAGGGGAGATCCCTGCAAAAGAGAGGGGTTTCTGGCAGCCTCCGGTCACCATTCCCAGGGACTTTGGCAAAGAGAGGGCTTTAGCTTATGGGGCAGAATCCCCTTAACGCCCTTCCTGCAAGGTTCCTTTCGGCACTCTTTTTATTCTGCACCAATAACAGAGCAGGTAATAAAGTTCCTCTCTCATAACTTTGGAGGAGAACCCCAGGATTTAATGCGTTCCCCATATTTAAGCAACAACAACAGAACCTATTTGCATGTAAGAGGCAAAGAGGGCATCTACACTGGAGAAATAATGCAGTTTGACCTCACCTTAACTGCCATGACTCCATCTTTTAGAGTTCTGGGATTTGTGGTTTTGTGATGCACTAGCACTCTTTGGCAGAGAAGGCTCAAGACCTTGCAAAACTACACATCTCAGGACCCCATAAGATGGAGATCCCTATCTGTGGATACGGAATTCCAGGTGGAACATGCAAAGAAAGGAATTAACATAAGAACTTAGGAAGAGTCTTGCTGGCTTAGCCTACAATATTGATCGGGTTCAACTCAATCATTCTACCCAGAGCTTGCAAAAGCTACTTGTTTGGACTACAAATCCCAGAAACCTCCAACTAGCATGGACACTGGCTGTTTTGTTTGTATTTATTTACTTACTTTATTTATATGCCACCTTTCTCCCAGGCCAGGATCCAGTGCAGTTTGCATAAGCATAAACTGTGCTGGTTTAGAGATTCTGGGATCTGTAGTCCAAAAGCATAACTCTTCCAAGCGATGAGCCAGACACATGATGCTCAGAAACTGGGCAGGATGGCAGTAATCCTCTTCTCTTGCCTATCCATCATCATAATCCTAATCAGAGATATACTGTCTCTGATCATGGAGGCTTAGTTAACATTGCTTAGCAACCTATCATAAACATTGTGCATAACCTAATCTTATTTCTTGTTAATGGTCAGGTTCAAAAGTAAAAATGATCTTTCTTCCATGGTCACTCTCCTATTTGAATGACAATAGCTTTTGGGACATCCTGAGTCCAGTCCTATTGTATGCATGGAGTACGGCTGCTTTTGGTGACCCTTGCCTTGAAAAGGTCATCTGAAGGTGCTTGTACCCTAAATGAAGTTTATGTTTCCCGTATGGTTTCTCATTTAATTCCTACATAAGCACTGTATCATCTTGGTAAACCCATATTTTCCGTGACTACGGCCGCTCAAGTTTTATATGCAATGGGGAAAGAAAGAATGCATGAATATAAAGGAACAGATAAATTGACCTAGATGTTAAAAGGTCAGTTGTGGGAGTTGTGTCCCATTTAAGTTAGGATGAGACCCATTAAAGAAGAGTGAGGGAAAAGCTGCAATGGGCTTGGCATGAGATGTGAAACCAAGGCAGAGCTACATCGCAAAAACCTATGCGATGAAGTACTGAATGTCAACCGACAGAAAGAGTCCAGAAAGCCAGAGGACTTCATCACACGGGGGAAATCGGGGGGTCAAACAGCGACTGTCCAGTGAAGATCGCACAACTGTGATCAAGGTTTTCACACACGTTGCCATTGAAGAGCCATTATCCCAGGAATAAACAGGCAATAAACAGTAACAAATCATTTGCAGGATTTCCCCGTGAACCATTTGTTGCCGTTTATTGCCTGTTTGTTCCCAGGATAATGGCACTTTAATCGCAACGTCGTGTGAAAATGTTAAGCATGACTGCGCAATTTTAACGGGAAAATTGCTGTTTAAACCCCCGATTTTCCCCGTGTGACAAAGTCCAGGGATTGTCTTTATTCCTTAGTTTTTCTTTTACTTTTTTGTTTTGGATAGTCTTGTCTGGTTCCATGTTGATAGAGGTTGTTGTTGTTGTTGTTGTTGTTGTTGTTGTTGTTTTAACCTCCCGCTCCTACTTTCCATAAACCCCAACCTCTATGCTTTATTCTAATACACTCTATTTAACCCCTAAATAAACCCAAATGGCCTGTTTACAATCATAATGACATCCTCCCCTTCCCTCGTTTCAACTTCTTCCCTCTCATACTTTTTCATTCATGCTCTCATTCATCTTCCTCCCACTTTCTTTCCAATCCCATCCTCCTCCCTCCATTACCCTTCGTTACTCTTCCCACTCTTTCTCATTCATTCTCCATCCTTTATCTTTCAACCTCCATCCCTCCATCTTCTTAACCTTCTCAATCTTGTTCTCATCCTTATTCCTTCTTTCTTCCTTCTGTCTCCAAAAATCTCCTTTCCTTTCACAGCTCTTCTTCTCATACCCTTTTCTCACTTACTCCTACCTTCTTACACTTTACATTTCTTCCTTCATACCTTTCCTTTTCCTTCTTCCACCTCTTCCACTTCATTTTTCCTCCTTTTGGTACCTTTATTGTAGATGTATATACATGTATGGTTTTGTGGAAGCTTTACAAAGAAGATTAATAAATAAAATAATAGGGGAAAAATAAGCATCAAAAACAAGACCTTTGTCCCCGGGAGAATTACATTTCTCCTGCAAAGGAAGTCTCCCAGGTTTCCCTAAGGATTAAAGACGCAATCGTCAATCGCCCGGACTGTCGGTGACTTTGGAGGGCAAGGAAAGGTTTGGCAGAAGCTGTTTCCCATGGGTTTTATGCAAACTCTCTTGTTGGAATCAGATTGTGTTTACAATCATCCCTCTCTTTCAGGAATTATACAGGAAACTGTAGGATAAACATTTTTTACTATTTCATATTGTTTATCCACACAAAGATCCATCAAAGGGTACCTTTATTGGCCCACCGAAAAGCACAATACACTTGTTACAAGCTTTCGAAGCTCCATGGGCTTCTTCATCATCAGGCAAGACATTGCAAACCAAACAGGAGGAAAGTTAGGGATGTCCAGGGAATTCAAAGTCCATTTGCATCTCAGGAGGGACCCCCCTTTTGCAATCCAGTCTGTCTCCATTCCTCACAGGGCTCTTGGCAGGTAGAAAACAATGGATTCCTTAGGAAGTCTCCATGTTTTTCCATCAAGAACATTTTTGTGACGGAGAGATAAAAGATGCCAATCCATTAAGGAAAACTATGTGCTTTATTTACATGGACAAACAAACCACGGCGGCAATTGTGAATAAAGCGAGAGCCGAAGAAAAGGAAGTGAGGAATGAGGTGCGGATGTTGATCCCAGGACAGTGAAGGAGGGGGGCTAACGTTTTGCTAAACGGGTTGATGGAGTAAGCAATGAAAGATGGTAGGATGGCAGGTTTAATTAATTAATAAATAAATCTTTTATTTGTATCCCGCTTTTCTGTAACTAGACAATGAAAGCAGTTCACTACACATTAAAAGCCACATTTACAAAATTATGTCCCAAATCCCCCCCTTAAAACAGGATTAAACATGTTACAATTAAAATATCTATTAAAAACAGAATAAAAAAATATATCGAGGACAGAGCGGTGGGCTATTCTAGGATGTGAAGGCGGTCATTCTGTGGCCGGGCACTTTATTCAGGAAAGCCTGCCGGAAGAGATCCGTCTTGACAGCGTCTTTAAAGCTGTCTAAGCTGGCAATGTGACAGATCTCGTCCGTCCGTCCATTCCATAGTTTGGGAGCCATTGCAGAGAAGGCTCTCTGGGAGGGAGCAGTTAGTCTGGTCTTTAAAGGCTGCAATAGATTCCTCCCAGAGGACCGGAGGGTGCAGCGGGGCGGATTATATGGGAGCAGGTGATCCCTCAAATAGGTTGGGCCCAAGCCATGGAGGGCTTTAAAGGTTATGACCAACACCTTGTACAGCGCCCAGAAACTAATAGGTAGCCAGTGAAGAGATTTTAGGACGGATGTTATTCGGTCACTTCTAGTTTTTCTGGCGACCAGCCTGGCTGCCATATTTTGCACTAGTTGAAGTTTCCAGACTAGGCACAAGGGTAGCCCCATTACAGAAATCAAGTCGTGAAGTTACCAGTGAATGTACAACAGTTTCTAGGTCCTTTACTTCCAGGAAAGGGCGCAGCTGGCGTATCAGCCAGAGCTGATAGCAGGCGCTCCTGATTGTCGCATTCACTTGGTTCGTCATGTGAAGCGATGGATCTAGGAGCACCCCCAGACTGCGAACACAGTCCTTTGTGGAGACCCCATCTAGGACTGGAGGTTGCAACCCTGTACCTGGTTTGGGGGCCCCTACTGTAAGTACCTCCGTTTTGTCTGGATTCAGCCTGAGTTTGTTTTTCCTTATCCAGCCCATTACCGCTTCAAGACACTGATGGAGGGGAGAAATGCCATCTGTTGTCATAGCTGCTGATCCGGACATGGAGAAATATATTTGGGTGTCATCAGTGTACTGATAACACCTGCCCCATGTCTGCAAATGATTTCCCCCAATGGCTTCATATAATGTTGAATAGCATCAGGGACAGTATGGCGCCTTGAGGGACGCCACATTTAAGCTCCATTCTTGAGGAGCAACTGTCCCTGAGCATCACCCTCCAGAATCTACCCGAGAGGAAGGACCAGAACCACTGGAGTGCAGTGCCACTGGTTCATAACTCTCCCAGGTGTTCCAAGAGGATGTCGTGATCTATCGTGTCGAAGGCCGCTGAGAGGCCTAGAAGCACCCACAGGGTCACGCTTCCTCTGCCAATGCCTAGACAAAGATGGTCAGCCAGAGCAACCATGGCAGTCTCCACCCCAAATCCCGTCCTGAAGCCAGTTTGAAATGGGTCTAGATAATCAGTTTCATCCAAGATGACATGGAGTTGAAGGGCGACAGCCCTCTCGATCACCTTGCTCAAAAAGGGCAGATGGGATACAGGCCTGTAGTTCTTCATATCCAGGGGGTCCAGGGAAGGTTTTTCCAGGAGCGGTCTAACAACCGCCTCCTTTAAGCAAGTTGGAACACAACCTTCCCTAAGGGATACATTGATGACATCTCTAAGAAATGCCATCGAGGCATCACCCCCTGGACGGCCAGCCATGATGGGCAGGGATCAAGGGGACATGTCGTCTTCTTCATATTTCCAAGGATCTTGTCCACGTCATCGGCATTCACAAGTTCAAACCGATCCAGTTTAACCTCAACAACGGGTTCACTGGACACCTCCTCAGTCGATTCTGCTACAATCCCGGCATCCAGGTCGGCTCTTATCCGAGAGATTTTATCTGCGAAGCAGTTGTTAAAAGCATTACAGCAGGCCGTTGTTGGGTTAAGCAAAGGGTTCTGCACAGGTGGAACTTGTGTCAGTGCCCTTACCACCCTAAACAGCTCTGCTGGACAGGACTCCGCAGATGCGATACGTGGAGAGGAGAAAGATCTCTGCGCTGCCTGTATCGCCTCTCTATAGGAATGAAGGAATTTCCTATGAACGAGTTCTGTCACATAAGAGTCGAGTGTCACGCCAGTTGCGCTCTAGTCCTTGTCCAACCCGCTTCATTTTCCTCAGATCTTCAGTGTACCATGATTTACGATTCGGAGCGGGCTGGAAAGGACGCTTGGGAGCAATTGTGTTGATGGCCTTGGCGATATCGGTGTTCCAGGTATTAACCAAAGCTTCGACAGAATCACTGGCATTACCAACCAAGGAACCCTCTAAGGCTTTCTGGAAGCCAGTTGGTTCCATTAATCTTCGATGGTGGACCATTCTAATGGATCCTCCACCCCCAACGGGGCAGACTGTGGCTTTTAGTTCAGCCTTGACCAGGAAAGGATCCGTCCATGACAATGCGGTGGTACTATTTACCTCCGCCCACAGATATTCCTGCTCCGTACTGAAGACCGCATCGAGGGTATGACCTGCGCAATGCGTTGGCCCGGAAACCAATTGGGATAGGCCCATGCCTGTCATGGAATCCATGAACTCCTGAGCCGCACCTGTTAAACTGGTCTCGCATGGGATGTTGAAGTTGCCCAGAATTATAAGTCTGGGCGACTCCAACAGCAACTCCGAGGCCAGCTGTGTCAGCTCGGATAGGGAGTCTGTTAGACAACGGGGTGGACGGTATACCAACAGAATCCCTATACTATCCTTGGTCTTCAGGCTGAGGTACATACACTCGAAGTGGTCAGTTTTCCAGATAGGTATCCTGGTCAAGGTAAGATTATCTCTGTGGACCAGAGCCACTCCGCCCCCTCGCCCACTTTCCCTTTAATTAACCCTTAATTAATGGTTTTTATTTATACAGTAGGTCCTCCTTATACGCGGATTTGCCATGCGCGGATTTAAGCATACGCGCATAGCAAATCCGGGGATTTTGTCCCCAATGGCGGCGCGCGTGCACGCGCGCCGCCATTGGGGACAACTTCCCTCCCTCCCCTCTCCTCCCCCCAACTTTTTCCTTCCTTCCTTCCCTCCCTCCCTCCCTCCTTACTTACCTTTTCGTCACCAGGGGGCCCCGTCGCTGCCGCCGCCGCCGCCGCCACCACCGCCTCAGCCGGAGCCGGGAAGGCCGGGTGGGGGTTTTGGAGGCCAAGAAGCCTCCAGCCTGCCACCCGGCCCTTCTGTGGCGGCGGCGGCGGCGGCAGCAGAGCACCAGCGCCAGAGGCCTCTTCGGCCCCCACTCCGCCGCCGCCACCGCCAGCACCTCTCTGCAAGGGCCGGGGGGTGGGCTGGAGGCCTCTTGGTCTCCAGTCCGCCACTCGGCCCCTGCATCGAGGTGCAGGCACCGGCGGAGTGGGGGCCGAAGAGGCCCCAGGCACTCGGCCTCCTCCTCCTCCTCCTCGCCGCGGCGCCGCCACGGCTGACGGGGGAAAGGCCGGGCGCTGCTCCTGGAGGACTCCAAGAGCAGAGCCCGGCCTTTCCCCTGGCTGTAGCCACGGAGGGAAGGCCTCTGGCGCTGGAGGACCAGCGCCAGAGGCCTCCCCTCCGTCGCCACAGCTGACGGGGGAAAGGCCGGGCGCCGCTCCTGGAGTCCTCCAGGAGCGGAGCCCGGCCTCTCCCCTGGCTGTAGCCGAGGAGGGAAGGCCTCTGGCGCTGGAGGACCAGCGCCAGAGGCCTCCCCTCCGTCGCCACGGCTGACGGGGGAAAGGCCGGGCTCTGCTCCTGGAGTCCTCCAGGAGCAGCGCCCGGCCTTTCCCCCGTCAGCCGTGGCGGCGCCGCAGCGAGGAGGAGGAGGAGGAGGCCGAGTGCCTGGGGCCTCTTCGGCCCCCACTCCGCCGGTGCCTGCACCTCGATGCAGGGGCCGAGTGGCGGACTGGAGACCAAGAGGCCTCCAGCCCACCCCCTGGCCCTTGCAGAGAGGTGCTGGCGGTGGCGGCGGCGAAGTGGGGGCTGAAGAGGCCTCTAGCGCTGGTGCTCTGCTGCCGCCGCCGCCACAGAAGGGCCGGGTGGCAGGCTGGAGGCTTCTTGGCCTCCAAAACCCCCACCCGGCCTTCCCCCCGGCTCCGGCTGAGGCGGTGGTGGCGGCGGCGGCGGCGGCGGCAGCGACGGGGCCCCCCGGCGACGAAAAGGTAAGTAAGGAGGGAGGGAGGGAGGGAGGGAGGGAGGGAAGGAAGGAAGGAAAGAGTTGGGGGGAGGAGAGGGGAGGGAGGGAAGTTGTCCCCAATGGCGGCGCGCGTGCACGCGCGCTGCCATTGGGGACAACGGGACTTGAGCATACGCGGAATTTGGTATACGCGGGGGGGTCCGGAACGGATCCCCCGCGTATACCAAGGACGCACTGTATAAGCTTGGCTTTGGGACTTATTTAGAGAGATCTTGCAGCACCTTTGAGACTCAGTGAAAGAATGAAATTGGCAGCAGGAGTTTTCCTAGGCTAAAGTCTACTTCCTCAGATGCATTTCTCAGACGGTGCAGATCACTCCACCAAATGCATCTGAGGAAAGAGACTTTAGCCTAGGAAAGCTCCTGCTGCCAATTTCATTCTTTCACTGAGTCTCAAAGGTGCTGCAAGATCTCTCTATGTACTGTTTCCGCAGAGTAACACGGCTCTATCTTTGAATTTTATGACTTATTTGTGCGTTGTGTGTTGCTTGTGGCATATTTGGATTTTTTATATGTTGTAAAATTTAATTTAAAAATTAATTGTGAAATAAAACGGCCCCCTCCTTCCCTGGCCCTTGCCCCTCCCTCCGGTCTCCGTTTATTGATGCTCAGCCTCTGGATCCGGCGCGGAAATTATTCCGGCGGCAGAGGCACTCCTGTTATGATTAATTTAGCGTAATTGCCCTGTTGCCAAGCAGCAGCCGGGCAATTCCTGGGGGAAGGCGCAAGGAGGGGAATGGGCGCAAACCAGACGCAGCATCCCTCCCTGGATGTTCATGTCCGACTCCAGGCCTCTGGAGGCCTGACCCTGCCTACCTCCAGGCCGTCAGGAGAGGTGCTCCCGTCCCCAGCGGCATCCGGCGCTTCTTCGTCCTGGAACATGGCGCGCTTGTACTCCGCCATCTGAAAAGAGAAAGTGTGCGAGAGAAAGCATTATTTGCGCTGCGATTATTGGGCCTGGGTCTTAGGTTGCAATTCCATTCACAATATGTCTACTCTTCTGCAAAGGAAGACTGGGAACTGAAGTTTTATTACAAGTCAGGGGTTGTCTCACCAAAGAAAAAACCCTGAAATAGCTAGAACTGGTTCCACACTGGGGCTAATTTCGGCATTAAAGAGAGATTAAAGCGCATTTAAACCATCCCACAAATAAAGCAAAAATGGCAAGTAATTGCGTGAATGGTTATCACACGCAATTGCATGAATAAAGCGATATCAGAAATGCATTGTTGCTGAAATCTGGAAAGTAAAAAGATACGTGTTAATGCTTCTTTGTGACTTTAATGGCAGGCTTTGTGCAATGTCATGGGACATCATTTCACGTAATTACATGATTTTCCAGGACATCCACGGGACAAACTCCCGATCTCCTTCATGTGATAAGCTATAAAAGATTAAAGTACCTCTGACCAAGAACTCTGCAAGCCATTTCTTTTGCTGCTTCTCTGTGTGGGAGAAGGTTTTCTCCAGCAGCACAAGCTCAGAACACCTCTTTGGGGTTTGACTCTCAGAATCATAGAATCGTAGAGTTGGAAGGGACCCCAAGAAGGGCCCTGATCCAGTCCAACCCCATTCTGCCATGCAGGAATTCTCAGTCAAAGCATCTCCATTGACACATGGCCATCCAGCCTCTGATTAATGACCTCCAAGAAAGGAGACTCCACCAAAATCTGTCTGACTGTCTGTCAGAAAGGTCCTCCGAATGTTGAGCTGGAATATCTTTTGCTGTAGCTTGCATCCATTGCTCCAAGTCCTAGTCTCTGGAGCAGCAGAAAACAAGCTTGCTCTCTCCTCAATATGACATCCCTTAAAATATTTAAACAGAGCTATCATATCACCTCTTAACCTTCTTTTCTCCAGGCTAAACATCCCCAGCTCCCTCAGTCCTCCCTCATAGGGCTTCATGGTTTCCAGACCCTTCACCATTTTGGTGGCCTTCCTTTGGACACATGGTTCCAGTTTCTCAATCTCCTTTTTGAATTGTTCTGCCCAGAACTGGACACAATATTCCAGGTGGGGCCTGACCAGAGAAGAATACAGTGGCACTATTACTTCCCTGGATCTAGACACTATACTTCTATTGATGCAGCCTAAAATAGCATTGGCCTTTTTAGCTGCCGCATCGCATTGTTGACTCATCTTCAACTTGTGGTCTACTTGGACTCCTAGGTCCCTTTCACACGTAGTTTCATTCAGCCAGGTGTCACCCATCCTATATCTGTGCATTTTATTTTTCTGCCCGTACGTTTCTCCCTGTTGAAGTTCATTCTGTTAGCTTTGGCCCAGCTTTCCAGTCTAATCAGGTCATTTTGAATTTTGATCCTGTCCTCTGGAGTATTAGCTGTTCCTCCTAGTTTGGTGTCATCTGCAGTTTTGATAAGCATTATTCCCTCTTTCAGGTTTGGAAGAGACTCATTTGGTGCATCTGCTCTCCCAAAGCCACATACTCAAGGGCTTGTTGTGTCTAGAAAGCACCGGAGACATCTCTGTTCACTAGGAACACTGCCACATAGGTCTCCATTTTCCGATTTTAACAAGACAAATTCAACAGATGCTGGCAGGAAAATACTGTGATAGAGAAAAACGCACTGACCGAATGTCTCCCTTCCATACATCTGTGTTAAGGGCTGGAAAGCTCCTAGGAAAGAAAGCGTTTTGTCAGAGCTCCCTGCCGCAAACAGAATTGTCTTCCAGCTGATGTGAGAATGAGTCATTTTTCACAATACTTTCTCTCCCTTGTGGCTGCAGCTCTGTTTTCTTTACACAGAAACAACACCAGCTTTTAAACAAAGACGGAATCCAAAAGACTTCCCAATGAAGGACCCTTCTTCCCTCTCCTTTTGGCCAATCTCCCAGAGCAGAGCTTTCATTTAAAAAGGTTCTTTCGAAAATAGTCAGATGTAGCATCGCAAGTCATTCAAATTCAACAAATTCAAAAGAAATCACCCCAAATCAACCTTCTCCGGCGTGTGCTTTCTCAGGCAGCGTTTTTGGAAGAAGCTGCTATTCAATGCAGTCTTTCTGCTGTTTGAATAAACCCCATTTGAATGGCATGGCTCCTCTTTTCGCTTCTAGAATTGCCAGCCTTTGAATCTGTCCTTGAGGTCTGGGTTTAATAACTGGTCTGCAAGAAGGAGCAGCTGCAAGAACTATTCTCTTCCAAAAGATAAGCTTCCTCTTTGGATTCCAGCTGCCGCAAAGGCGCAAGAGCGGAGCAGGCCATTGTTTTCCTGGAAAGCTGGCAACCCGCTTCCATTGTATTCAATGCAGATCCCACTGGAGCCGCCCAGAGCCCCTTCCTCCCCCAGTTTAAGAGAGAAAGGCGTGACTCAGGAAACAAAACCTCTGGCAGTAAAGCTCTTTTTTGCAAAATCTTTTTATCCCAGCCCACTCTTTCTTCCTTCTCCTCTGTCTAGCTGGAATTTTTCTAGCAGCATTAGAACTAGGAAAATGGTAAAGGAGTGCTGGAGACTGGATCGCAACAGCATGCCTATAGTGAACCATGAAACAACGTATTCAAAGGGATCTTACAGGACCTTTGGGGCTACTGTATACACTCATGTTTCAGTCTAGAAATTTTGGTCAAACAATTGACCCAAAAAACATGGGTCGACTTATCCATGGGTCAATGTAAGTCCTGTACTTTAACTCATATATATATGTATATGGTCCCCTCCTTTTTTCTGAGTAGAGAGGCAAAATGCAAGCGCTTTGTCCATCCTGGGAGCACTAAAAAGAAGCACCAACCATTTCAACTCTCACATGCATCCAGTCTTTTACAAATCATATTGTGCATGAAACAAAGTTTGTATACACTGAACCATCAGAAAGCAAAGGTGCCACACTCTCAGCAGTTATGCCAGCCGGAATTCTGTAAGTGCTTTGGCCTCATTTTCCTTTGCTTCATCCTTTACATCCTTCATTAAATGCCCTTAAGTTTTACCCTCAACTTATCGATGGGTCATAGGAAAATCCATAATTTTGGCCCCAAAACCTGCCCTCGACTTATACATGAGTCAACTTATATACGGTAAGATAGACGTTGGTAGCATGAGCATTTGTAGAATTGAGTCTTTGAGTCTACTTCCTCAGGTCTATGAAAGCTCATGCTACCAACTTTTAACTTTCAGTGAGTCTCAAAGGTGCTGCAAGATCCCTTTGCATACTGATTTTCCAGACTAACCTGGCTATGTCTTTGAATGAAATGAAGGATTCTGCCCTTGCCAACCCTATTGTTGTTGTGTGCCTGCCTACAAGAGGAAAGAACGACAGCAGCTGCCTCCAAGACGCCTTAAAGTGCATGCATGCATAGCAAAGCGCAAAGGAAAGGACAAGCCTGCCTCACCAGCAAGCGCCGGCTCATGCAAAGACACATAAGTTTAGTCAGCAGAGGAAAAAAGCCTTCAAGTGGCCTCTCTGTTGTGTGCGCATGTGCCTTGAAGTTATGTCTTCCCTTGAATTTCATAGGGTTTTCTTAACTCTTCAGTGCAATCCCTGGAAACGGCACCGAAAAAGCCCACAACTTGGTTCCGATACGTGGATGACACTTTCACCATTTGGATCCATGGAGAAGAAGAGCTGGCTGTGTTTCTGAACCATTTGAACAATATCCACTTGAACATCCAGTTCACTATGGAAAAGGAAAAGGAAGGAACACTGCCATTCTTGGAAGTCCTAGTCATCCACAAACCGAATCAACGTTTGGGTCACACAGTATACCGAAAACCCACACATAAAGACCGATACCTGCACAAGAACTCCAACCATCACCCAGGACAGAAAAGAAGCACAATCAAAACACTGGTAGACAGAGCAAAACGCATCTGAGAACCCCACTTCCTGGAACATGAGCTGTAACACCTAGACTGGGCTCTACAGGCCGATGGTTTCTCCAGCTCAGACCTCAGAAGGGCTGCCAGATCTAGAAAAACCCAGAGGAGGGAAGACAAGCAGCCACCCAAAGGGAAGGTATTTCTCCCATCCATCATACATCAAAGGAGTCACAGACAGAACAGGCAAAGTGGGGAGGAAGCACAACCTGCAAACGGTTTACAAACCAACCAAGAAAATCCAGCCCATGCTTGGCTCAGCCAAGGACCAGAGAGACCCTCTCACAGCCGCAGGAAGAGTTTAGCGCATACCATGCAGCTGCGGACAAGTCTCCATAGGGACCCCCAAACGCAGCGTGCAAACAAGGATCAAGGAACACGAGAGACACTGCAGCAGACTGGGCCAGCCGGAAAAATCATCAGGAGCAGAACACATTATAAACCATCCTGGGCATAAAATGCTGTTTGAGAACACTGAAGTTCTGGACCATGCCAACGGCTATCAGGTCAGAATGCACAGGGAAGCCACTGAGATCCATAAACACCTGGACAACTTCAACTGGAAAAAAGAAACCCTTAAAGTAAAGTTTGCCTACCAATCCTGAAGAATAGCAAAATAAGGACACAGCAAATGCAAATGGAAAACCATTTGGAGTCAGGAGCTTTCCCAGCAGACAATGGGCCACTAATTCAATAGACCCCCTGAAGCCTTGCCATTCAACAACAGAACAATACACAGATTAACATGTGAACTGCTTCCTCTCAACCAACAGTATCTATATATACCCCTCTCTCTTCCATGCCAGCATGCTCTGAAGATGGCGGCCACAGATGCTGGCGAAACGTCAGGAATAGACTCTTCCAGAACACGGCCACATTGTCCGAAAAACCCACAAAGAACTAAGGATGCCGGCCATGAAAGCCTTCAACTCCACATTCTTTGGAGGTGTTTTGGCCAGTTCCTTCCTCTGAAAAAGAGCCTCCAGCGGAGGGTTGCCATCCTTCTCTTCCATAAAACCGGGGCAAAAGTATGCAGAACAGAATTGGGGGAAGGGCTTATCATTCCTCTCTCCATCTAAAAAAAGCCCCCGCATAACACTTTGTGATATTTAGCACTGCATACAGTCAGCCCCCCATAACCATGGATTCAAAATATCCCCAAAATACACACATCTCAAAAAGCAAACCTTGGTTTTTCTATTTTATTGAAGGGACACCATTTTACTATGCAGGTCTACTTAATGGGACCTGAGCTTCCACCGATTTTAGGATCCAAGAAGGTCCTGGAACCAAACCCCAGCGGATAAAACACCAAGGACCCACTGTATTTCAGTTATTGTCTCTTTATATATAGCAAAACAACCTGCTTTCTGGCATTTGTACTTTGCTGCTTCAACCAGCCCTGGAGCATTTTCCTAACCCTTCAAATCTGGGATCTTCCTGGTTTTCCGTGACAAATGTTCCCCCTACTCCAGCCCCTGGTCTCTATTGGCGGCCTCCCTTCCAAGCACTATCCAGGACTCGCCCTGCTTAGCTTCCAAGTCCAGCCTCTATATGGTTCAGAATCACTTGTTTACTGCTGCAAGGCTTACCTGGCCTGGTTGTTTCATTTCACGTCTGCATGCTGTCAGTTTTGCATTTAAAAAATCTGTGCAAAGGTGTTGAAGCGCTCTTCCTCTTTTGTGGTGCAGGAACCCTTTCCCTATTCTCTCCATGCGATTCCTGCCTCTGGTTAAAGAAGTCATGCCCAGGGACCCCTCGGCTGCATTCAGTGAGGTTAACCTGGACTAAACCATCCATCCCAGTGAAAGGAAAGCCTCCACTGGCCTGGGAGCTTTTTATTCCTCCAGCTGGGAGGCTCTTCCCAAAGGGCTATTCATAGCTATCTGTTCCCTTCCCAAAGCCCAGTGAAGAAGGGTTGCAACGCAGGCACAATTCCCCCGGTTTGGGCAAAGGGAGGCCTCTGTTCCTAAGAGCAAAGGGGTCTTTCATCCACGGTCCGTTGCCATGGCGGTCCCCTCATCAGTATTCCTGACAAGGGCCACAGTTGCTTTGCGGAGGCTTGGCCTCTGTTCCTTAGCAGCCCATAGCTCTATTATCCCTTAGCAACGTTGCTGCCGCTCCTCATCCATGCGCCTTTCCATTTCCCCAAACATAAACACACTAAGGCTCTCTGAGCAAATGTGAGGCTGCAGCGAGAAAAATCCCAAGAAGCTTCACAACGATGGAGAAGAGTGAAGCCTGGAAGGAAAAAGCACCGATGGCCCTTCCTTGTGGTCTCTTCCAACTCTATGAGTCCATGATTCTGTGTGTAGGGCAATTTCCCCATACATGCTGAGAGACAATGCTTTGCGCTCATGCCTACATATGACGCACTTGTTTTTCAGATTACATGGGAGAATTCAACAGCAGTCTTCCCTCCATTCTCACGGTTTTCGGACTCGCGTTCCTCGCTTATGCGCAAGGGACGAATGAAGGGGGAACGTGTCCCTGTCACACCCCCACGCGCCCCTCCCCTGATGAGGCTTGAATAGATGCCAAACTCCATTTTCGTGAAGTTAATCTGGCTCTTCCCATCTGAGGGAGAAAACAGGTGGACTATTACAAGTACACAGCCCAAAGGTCGGGGCACGAGATGATGACCCAGCCATGCCGCCATGCTGCATCTTCCCTACCTGTCGAAAAAGAAAGGGATTTGCATAGTCCCGGGCCAACTAAATTGTTCCTACCAGACGGCTGCCTTTGTCTGGTTTCTTTGCACAAATGTTCCAGATGTGCCTGGTCCCAAAGTGGGAGCAAAGAATCACAGGATCACAGAGTTTGCACAGAATCACAGAGACCCAAACTGCCACGCAGGAAGACACAGTCCTTTGTAAAACCACTTTGAACGCCTCCTTTGCGCTGGCTTATCACACCATTTGCTCCCCAGAAGGAGTATGGAAAAATCACACTGACGCACAAGGCAGCAAGAAGAAAAAGGCTATTAAGCTGCCCGTGGATCCTGATATGAATTGATATTGTTGTTGTTGCTTTTGTTGCTCGCGTTGTTATCTGAATGATATTGTTGCTGTTCTTGTTATCCCAGGATTTCATAGGATGGAGCTACAACACTTAAAGTGGTGTCAAACTGCATTATTTCTACAGTGTAGATGTTCCGCCCGTCATTCACCAGTAAAATGGCCAGAACTAGGACTCCTCTGGCAAAGGTCAGTTTGTAAAGGACTCCTCAACCTGTCAGTAGCCTGCAATGCGAGAGCCAATAAAAGCCCAGATCTGAAGGAAGATACAAAACTGACTGCACTCGTCCCTCCAGATTCTGGGAGTTGTAGTCCAAAAAAGGAGCTTTTCCAAGCACTGCAGAAAGCCGAAACCAGCCACCTTGCTTGGGCCCCTTGAGGCTCCTGCATTTCGGCATTGCCCAGAACATTTCCTTTCCCCTCCCTTCCTTCGGAGACAAGATGAGGGCTTGCAAAATAGGTTGGAAGTGAGGAGGAATCCCATCCAAGATCACAGGCTCCTGCGGCGCAGGCGGAAAACGGGAAGACCTGGGTGAGAATTTGGAGCAGAGATTTTGGGGATGAGGAAAGGAAGGGATAAATATACCCCTCCCTATATATATATATCCATCCATCCATCCATCCATCCATCCATCCATCCATCCCTTGGCCTTTGCATAGGATCTAAATGAGAACTCCATCTATTGTTTTTTCAGATACTCAAGGAAGATTTGCAAGACGGAGGGCCTCCCCAGAAGGAAGATGTTCTCACTCTTGCACACTTTCAAAAGTCTCCTCTTTCTTGGTGTGAGAGTGAACTATGTCTTACCTAGATGGAATCTGGCTGTCTAGAAATCCCACACATTCAACAGACCGATGGCATTGGTGAGGACCATTATCCCCTCCAGATATTGCCCTTCTTAGCCAACAGAACCAATTGCGAGAAGTGATGGGGTTTTTTACAAGAAGGTATCACTTAAGAGAAACTGACTAGGAGATGCTCTTCCGACGGCATACGACCCCAGAGCAAAGGGCCAAAAATGTCCCAATTTCCAACTAACAATTGTTGGAAATGTCAAGAAAAAGAAGGCACCTCTTTCCTCATCTGAGGGAAATGCAGAAAGCAAAGAAAGTTTGGAAAGGATACTTATGTCAATAACAAAAACCTTGA
This sequence comes from Sceloporus occidentalis, assembly GCA_023333645.1. Classification (NCBI taxonomy): domain Eukaryota; kingdom Metazoa; phylum Chordata; class Lepidosauria; order Squamata; family Phrynosomatidae; genus Sceloporus; species Sceloporus occidentalis. Next base: position 814,981 of record JALMGF010000002.1, on the reverse strand, counting down.
AAACTGATTTCGCAATGGTACCAGAACCACACTTATTGAATGAATGTGTTTGATGCCCGGCCTTGACAAATAGGCCGAGGAAAAGATATTGGAGAATATTATCAGAGAGGATAACGGCTGCTAGATGAAGCTATGCCCCAAAAAAGTGGGGGAAATTCAGAAATCCCAGAGGAAGAAGGAGGCTGGTAAAACTCTATGAGATGGGATGGACATATTAACAGTTTTCAGCTGATAAAACAAAAGAATAAGGAACTGAAGACTGGGAGGATATTGTCCCAGTTTGGAAAGATCAATGGGGATAAATGTCCTTCCCATGTTATTTGAGGGTTTCCAGCAGAGATGTGGGATGGCGCATGCCCTAATTATAAGACCTGATGAATGGCAAGAGAGCCTTTGGGATGCTCACTGCAGAAATGGCATCCTTACCATTAAACCAAAGTGGAAACCTTGCAGCCTTGCAGGTGTTATAGCCAGTGCTGGGAGTTGCAGTCCAACAACCATGGGATTCCCACTCCTGCATTAAACCCATAGACCTGCAATATGCACTGCTGTTGTGTTGTTGCATTTGTTGTGTGCCTTCAAGTCATTTCCAACTTTTTGCAAACCTAAAGGCAAAGCTATCATGACGTTTTCTTGGGACGATTTGTTCAAAGGGGTTTTGCCATTCCTCTGAGGCTGAGAGAGTGTGACGTATTGCGCAGGGTCACCCAGTGGGTTTCCATGGCTGAGCCGGGATTCGAACCCTGGTCTCCACAGTCATAGTCCAACACTCAACCACTCTACCACACTGGTTCCTTAATATGTATGCTGCCAGATAATTAAAAAATCTCAGTTAGTAGAGAAGGCGGCCTCCTGTTTCACCTTGTCTTAGGTTGCATCCATTTCATTTGTATTCATACCTTTGTAGAAATAATGCCAACACCACTTTAACTGCCATGACTCCATTCTACAGAATCCTGGGATTTGTAGTTTGTGAGGCACCAGTATCCTCTGGCGGAGAAGGCTCAAGACTGTGTAAAACTACAAACCCCAGGATTCCAGAGGATAGAGCTGCAGCACTTAAACTGGTATCAAACTGCATTATTTCTACAGTGTAGATGCAAGGTTGTACCAGCAATGCTTTCGACAGGAGAACCATCATCCACTTAAGGGTTTGGTCACTGCTCAGGAGGCGACAGTCGGCAGCTCAGAGAAACACAGGCTGCATCCGCACTGCAGAAATAATCCAGTTTGATACCACTTTAACTGTCCTGGCTCAATGCTATGGAATTCTGGGAACTGTAGTTTTGCGAGACATTTGGCCTTCTCTGTCAGAGAGCTCTGGTGCGACAACAAATTACAAATCCCAGCATTCCATTGCATTGAAATGATTCAAACTGATACAGACCCCCCATATAGAATACCCAGAACCCACTGATACAGACCCCCATATAGAATACCCAGAACCCACTGATACAGACCCCCATATAGAATACCCAGAATCCAAAGACACAGACCCCCATATAGATAGGGTTGCCATAAGTCAGGACCTCCAAACCGAGACAAATGTAGGACAACATTTTCAAATGTAGGACCTTTTTCCCCTTTTGGGGGGTCCTACTATTTGAAAAGAATCCTCGCTGAGGGGAGGATTCCTTCTCCGCCTGGGCTCTGTTCTCAGAAAGGACAGAGCCCAGGCGGAGAAGGAATCCTCCCCTCAGAGAGGCTTTTTTCCCCTGCCTGGGCTCCGTTTTTGCCGGCGGAGCTCAGGCGGGGAAAGAAGTCTGGCCTCGGCAGGCGAGGCTTCTTTCCCTCCCTTGGCTCCAGCGGAGCCAAAGAGGGGAGGGAAGCCCCCCCGCCAAAAGAGAGAATCCTACGCCTCTCTCTTTCCCCCGCCACCGCTGTTGCAGACTTTGCAACAAAGCCTGGGGCGGGGGAAATCCCGGGGGCGGGGGCAACTCAGGGCGGGACCGTGCGGACCCGCCCAAAATTGGGAAAGTCCCGCCCACAGGCGGGATATGGCAACCCTACATATAGAATACCCAGAATCCACTGATATGGATCCCCATATAGAATGCCCAGAATCCACTGATACGGACCCCCATATAGAATACCCAGAACCCACTGATACGGACCCCCATATAGAATATCCAGAATCCAAAGATACAGACCCCCATATAGAATACCCAGAATCCACTGATATGGATCCCCATATAGAATGCCCAGAATCCACTGATATGGATCCCCATATAGAATGCCCAGAATCCACTGATACAGACCCCCATATAGAATATCCAGAATCCAAAGATACAGACCCCCATATAGAATACCCAGAATCCACTGATATGGATCCCCATATAGAATGCCCAGAATCCACTGATACGGACCCCCATATAGAATACCCAGAACCCACTGATACAGACCCCCATATAGAATGCCCAGAATCCACTGATACAGACCCCCATATAGAATATCCAGAATCCAAAGATACAGACCCCCATATAGAATACCCAGAATCCACTGATATGGATCCCCATATAGAATGCCCAGAATCCACTGATACGGACCCCCATATAGAATACCCAGAACCCACTGATACAGACCCCCATATAGAATACCCAGAACCCACTGATACAGACCCCCATATAGAATATCCAGAATCCAAAGATACAGACCCCCATATAGAATACCCAGAATCCACTGATATGGATCCCCATATAGAATGCCCAGAATCCACTGATACGGACCCCCATATAGAATACCCAGAACCCACTGATACAGATCCCCATATAGAATACCCAGAACCCACTGATACAGATCCCCATATAGAATATCCAGAACACACTGATATGGACCCCCCATATAGAATACCCAGAATCCAAAGATACAGACCCCCCCATATAGAATACCCAGAATCCAACGATACAGACCCCCCCCACATAGAATACCCAGAATCCACTGATATGAACCCCCATATAGAATACCCAGAATCCAAAGATACAGACCCCCCCCCACATAGAATACCCAGAATCCACTGATACGAACCCCCATATAGAATACCCAGAATCCAAAGATACAGACCCCCCCCACATAGAATACCCAGAATCCACTGATATGAACCCCCATATAGAATAGCCAGAATCCAAAGATACAGACCCCCCCATATAGAATACCCAGAATCCACTGATACGGACCCCCCATATAGAATACCCAGGATCCCCATTGTCTTGTTGTTGTTTTAATCATTTAATTATTTTTATTATTTTATTATTGCATGTTATTTAATTATTGTGACTGTTAATTGGGAATTGTAATAGTTGTGTGGGAGGGAGGGATAATGGATTTTATTCTGTATTATACATTTTTATTTATGTTGTAAGCCGCCTTGATCCAACCAGAGAGGCGGGACATAAATAAAATTTATTACTATTACTATTATTGTTATTATTATTTTGCCAGGGCAATTAAAGTGGTGTCAAACTGGATTATTCCTGCAGTGGGGATGCATCATCCAGCCTTGAGAAGAGATGGGTAAGAAATAATAATAATAATAATAATAATAATAATAATAATAATAATAGTTGTTGTTGTTGTTGTTGTTGTTGTTGTTAGGATGCAGAGTTGGATCTCAACAGGGATGGATGCAACTCTTTCTTGTATCATGATGAGGATGATGATAAAATGTATTTATATCCCACTCCTCCGAACAATCGAAGCGGCTCACATTAAAATTACATTGATCAGCTTCCAAATTTGCCACAGATTGCTAGGGAAATAGAAAACTGTTTTCTTCCCTCAACCAGGAGTCCTTTCCAATACTGGGGAAAGGAAAGAAATAGATGGCTCTATATCATGATTTGCTTGCGCAGCAGTGTCCCAAGGGCCAGGCGCCAAGACCCAGCTGGGGCAGGTGTCACCTGAGTCCCCTGATCCTGTGCAGAGGGCTTTCTGCAGATAAACCAGTGCTTTGCTGAATCAGGAGCCATGCTCAGTTCTCGCAATGAGCCAACATTTGGCAGCCAAAGGAAAACAAAGAGCCAGGGAGGAAAGTTCCTGGGAAGCCTCAGCATGTGTGCATAACATGCTCCCGCCAACATGTTGGCAGTTGGGACCAGGGATGCCCGGCCCACCGCCCACCAGGCCAGCTTGAGAAATACCTGGCTCCTGGGAACGTAGGAATAAACTCAGCCACTCCTACCCTCCCTGCAGAAGGATGCACCTCTCCACCCATAGAGAGAGAAAGAGTCTCTCTCCATCCTTCTCTCTTTTGGACTCTTGTTTGTTTTATTGCTTCCAGTTTAATATATGTATTAATCTCCAGTGTTCTTTGTAGAATGTGCACCACTGGCAGGTCTTTATTTTATTTTATGATTTTATTTTAATTGATTGTATGTACAGCGCTGTGTAAACCCACCGCGCTTTATAAATAAACTACCAACAACAACAACAACAACTCCACAAGCCATCAGTGAGTATCCTGGATAGGAGATTCTGGAAAGCATTACTGTATATACTCATGTATAAGTCTAGAAATTTAGGTCAAAGAATTGACCCAAAAAACTTGAGTCGACTTCTCCGTGGGTCATGTAAGCACTGTCTCTTATCTCTTATTTAAATGAAGGAACCATCCCGGGTGAAAAGCAAGAGTATACCGTAATCTGTCTTGGAAGCACTGGCCCCCCTTCTATTCTCTCATCCATTCAGCCTAAAGAATAAGCACAAAGAGTTACGGTAGGTCTGCTGGGATTTGGTAAGGTTTTTGACATTGCTTTGCTGTGCTTTGTCCTTTAAATCCTTTGCTATATGCTCCTAAGTTTTACCCTTGACTTAGCCAGGAGGTCGACTTATAGTTGCGTATATACAGTACTTTCCATCTTAATGTAGGCTTCGGTTCATTTCTTTTCTTCTTGTACAGTATTGTTGTTTGGATGTTGAAGCAGGTCTCTGTGGGGAAATGGGGAAGAAGACTGGGATTAGGAAGGGCAGCTATGGCAAAACCATCAAGTGTACAGCTATAACGCTGAACACTGAACTAAGGACCCCCCAAGGCTCTCCATTCCCCTTCCCCAGGAATGGAGCTGAGAGCTGGACAGAGAAGAAAGTGGCCAGGAAGACATTCAGCTCAGTCGGTCTGGAAACCAGGAAGCCCTCTGAGGAGAGACTTTGGGAATTGCTGGGTATGTTTAGCCTGGAGAAGGCTAGACGATGGCTCAGAGTTGTGGGGTGCGGTGTCGCCAGTATGCGGATGACACCCAAGGTCTTTAAACAGAGGCTGGATGGCCGTCTGTCAATGGGGATGCTTTGATGGAGAGTTCCTGCATGGCAGAAGAAGGAAGGGGCTTGGACTGGATCAGGGCCCTTCTTGAGATCTCTTCCGACTCTACGATTCTATGATTCCACCTCAATCCAAGGAGGTTGTCCTGGTGCTAAACCAGTGTCCTAAACCAGAGGTAATAGGATAGCCCTGCTTAGGTATTGGAAGAAGTGTCATACTGAGGATACAGCAAGTTTGTTTTCTGCTGCTCCAGAGAATAGGACACAATGGAGCAATGGATGCAAGCTCCAAGAAAAGAGATTCCAGCTCAACAGTCGGAGGAACTTCTAGGTCTGGAAACCAAGCCCTACGAGCAGCAACTTAGGGAGAAGAGAAGGTTCAGAGGGGATATGAGAGCCCTGTTTAAATACTTGAAGGGATGTCACATTGAGGAGGGAGCAAGCTTGTTTTCTGCTGCTCCAGAGAATAGGACACAATGGAGCAATGGATGCAAGCTCCAGGAAAAGAGATTCCAGCTCAACATGAGGAGGACCTTCCTGAGAGTCAGGGCTGTTTGATAATGGAACCATGTTCCCTTGGAGAACCTCCTTCTTTGGAAATCTTTAAATAGAGACTGGATGGGAATGTTTTGATAGTGAGTTCCTGCATGGCAGAATGGGGTTGGCTTTTGGGGGTCTCTTCCAACTCTATGATACTATGTTTCATTGGAGTTGTGGTGCTGCAAGAAGAGTGCTTGGGAATACTGTGGATGGCCAGGAAGACAAATAAATGGGTTCTAGAACAAATCAAGCCTGACCTCTCCCTGGAAGCCAAAATGACCAAATTGAGGCTGTCATATTTGGCCACATCATGAGATGGCATCATGACTCATTAGGAACAACTATAATGGAGGAAAGGTAGGAGGCAGCAGGAACTGGAGCTCCGGTGGCGCAGGGGTTAAAGGCCACAACTCCAGCCACTCACTCACAAGCCACAAGGTTTCTGAATACCACACTTTCTCACAGCAAAAAAGACCTTAAAATCCCCACAGGCCAACCGTATATATAATATGCACGCACACACCCAACTCTCTTCCATGCCAGCATTCTCTGCAGATGCCAGCCACAGATGCTGCTCCAGAACATAGCCCAAAAAACCCACAAAAATAAACTCTTCCAGGACATGGCCACATAGCCTGAAAACCCCACAAAAATCTATGGATGCTGGTCATGGAAACCTTCAACTTCACAAGGTTGTGAGTTCAATACCAGGCAAGGGGCTCAGGGTTGACTCAGCCTGGCATTCTTCCATAGGTCGCTAAAATGAGTACTTTGCTTGTTGGGGGCAATTGGTTTACACTTTGTAAACTGCTTAGTACATCGGTAAGTGGTATAGAAATGTATAGAAAAAACTGGATGGGGATTGAGCCCTAGGACCCACAAAAATGGACCTGGGGGCTACATGCGGACCACTAGCTGCCCTGTGCCCACTCCTGTCTTACACTCTGCAGCTGTAGCATCATTGGGCATACTGGATATTAACAAGCCTGATCTGCACACAGTAGGCCCTCCGCATTTGCTGGCGTTAGGGGCACAGGACCCCTGTGAAAGTTGAAAAACAGCAAATAAAAAAGCCACTATTTTTTTTAACCCGAGAGGCCACCTCTCTAGGAATCTCTCGGTCCTCCAGCACAACTCTGTGGTCAACATCTGCTAGAAGGTGATCATAGAATCACTCTGGAGTCCTTATAAATGCCTAGAGAAGTGTTTTCTCTAGGAATCTCTCGGTCCTCCAGCGCAACTCTGTGGTCAACGTCCCGCAGAATTTCTCCGGAGAACCTAGTGATTCCTACAGAGAACGTATTAATCAAATCTGCAAATGATAAAATCTGCAAAAGTCAAAGCCGCAAATGTGGAAGGATGACTGCATTTCAAAGACATAGCTGTGTTCTGGAAAATCAGTCTGCAAAGGGATCTTGCCGCACCTTTGAGCTCCTTAGGCTGCACCCACACTGGAGAAATAACCCAGTTTGGCACTGCTCTTCAGCATCCTGGCTCAAGACTATGGAATTCTGGGAGTTGGAGTATGTTGTGGGCCCAGAGCAGAGCAGAGCTCATGGTCCACCTGTCCTTCAGGATTACCTAGAACACACAGGTAGCTTTCTTGGCATATAGATCTATGTGGAAAGGATCTCCTGAAGGCATAGCTTAGAAAACTTCTCTGTTTAAAAATAAAATCCCAGAATGCCTTAGCCAATGTGGCCAGTAACATTTCTGAGGTGTGCATGGAGTATAAAATGGAAAGCCAATGTTTTGCAGTAACATCTCGAACTGCTGCCAAATGGGGTCAGAGCGCTGTTGTTCTCTGGAGACTCTGAGATAATCCTATGGTGGGATTTTCTTGGGAAAATTAAGTCCGGGGAGGTTTGCCATTGTCTTCGTCTGAGGCTGAGAGTGTGTGCTTTAGCCAAGGTCAGCCAGTGGGTTTTCATGGCCAAGCCAGGATTTGAACCCTGGTCTCTTACCTGGTATTTATATATTCAGGTAGTCATAGATTCAGGTACAGTCGGCCCTTCTTATACATGGATTTTTTATACACGGATTCAAGCATTCACTGTTTGAAAATGTTAAAAAAAGTATAAATTCCAAATATCAAACCTTGACTTTCCAATTTTTATAAGGGACACCATTTTGCCATGTCATTATATTTAATGGGACTTGAGCATACACAGATTTTGTGATCCACGGAGAGGGGATCTTGGGACCAAACCCCAGCGGATAACAAGGGTCCACTGTATATAGTATTCATATATTCAGGTGTTCAGGTATGAATTCTCACATCTGGAGACCAAACATTAATAGAAATTCCTTGGAGGTCTTTAAACAGAGGCTGGATGGCCATCTGTCAGGGATGCTTTGATTTGGATTTCCTGCATGGCAGAATGGGGTTGGACTGGATCAGGGCCCTTGCGGTCTCTTCCAACTCTACGATTCTATGATTCTATGAAATGGAAACTGCAGCCAGGAAATCAGAAGAAGGTTAAGAATGGGAATGGCGACCATGAAATAACTAAAGAAGATCCTAAAATGCAAGGATATACAACTGAGCTCAAAAGTTAGAATTGTGCAAGCCATTGCATTCCCTGTTTCCATCTACGGTTGTGAGAGCTGGACAGTTAGGAAAGACGATAGGGAAGAAAATCAGTGCATTTGAGATGAAGCTGGAGAAGAGGGCTGAGGATCCCATGGAGAGCAACCCAAAAGAGAAACCAATGGCTCCTGGAGCAGATCAAGCCAGAAATCTCTCTGGAGGCCAAGATGACAAAACTCAGGTTGTCGTACTTTGGGCAGATCATGTGAAGGCAAGACTCATTGGAAAAGACAATAATGCTGGGAAATGTGGAGGGAAGTAGGAAGAGAGGAAGGCCGCATGCAAGATGGATAATGGACTCCATTAAAGAGATCATGAGTCTGAGTTGGCAGGAGTTGAGCAGAGCCATGGTAGTTAAAGCGGTGTCAGACTGCATTAATACTGCAGCTTAGCAGCAGCAGCCTGAGTCAGAAAATGTCTTAGAGAAGGAATCTCCCGAAGCAATACAAATACAGTTTGCTTCCCATAAACAGAGAATGCAAGGCCACACCCTTGAGCTGCTCTGTGTCTTATTCTAAGAGAATTTACTACCAGTTGCTGCTCCCACCCTCCTCATCACCAAGGCCCTCCATTAGATCCTGCCATTCATTCATTCTGGATAACGAAAATCAGCTCTGCAGTTATCATTCTTACATGTGGTTTTCTGGGATATTTAGCCTCCTCTGTCAGAGAGCTCTGGTGCCACAACAAGCAAAGTTTAGGCATCAGTGCTGTAACCCAGTGTTGTGGGTAATGGTATCTGTGCTCCAGATGTTGTTGAGTTGCCACTCCCATTGGTCCTAGCCAGCAAAGGGACCATGAGAGCTGCAATCCAGCAGCATCCACAGGACCAGATAGCTCACATGCCTCCTACTGTTTCTCATTGCCAGACTCTTAATGATGAAGCAAGGGCTCTCTAGGCAGAATGCCTCTGAGAAATCATGGGGATCCTCAACAGCAGCATCCTTCGAGAAAACATTGGCTGCTCTTGCTTTCAGATGCTTCCAGTGGCAACAAGTCAGGACAAAGGAGCAAATGGCTGAGGTTCCCCAAGGCTGGGCAGTTTGCGTTTGGAGGGAGCAATTCTGCAAGGGCAGAGCCACATTTTTGGGACTGGCAAGAGAGGAACGCCGCCAGCTTTGAGAAGTGGCCCATGGATGTTCTAGTAGACTCCAGCCGGCTGGAAGGAAACCCTACAATGTTGGCCTAGGAATAGGATGGAGTGGGATACGGAGGCAATGCCATCCTATATACCTGGGCTTCTTAACCTGGTTCCACAGATCCTCCAAGTCTATGCATTCTGTTACTCGCGAGTAAATCCTACCCAACACAAGAGGGATTTGCTTTTCAGAGGAGCACAACATCAGTCAGATAGCAGCAAACAGGATCAAGGGCTAATAAATAATAGCAATAACTGTAATTCAGGTCCACTGTTTGAGAGAGGAGCAGACTCCTGGGAGTGGGATGGTCTCTCCTTCTTTGGAGGCTGTTTTTGAAAAAGCCTGAAAAGGGAGCCTGCTCAAAGAAGCGCCTCTCTCTCTCTCTGGGGGGGGGGAGCGTCCAAAATGGGTTCTAGTTGAGTGGAGGGCAATGGGAGGGGGACTGGGAAGACTGGAGGGCAATGGGAGGGGGACTGGAAAGACTGAGGGCATTGGGAGGGGAGACTGGGAAGACTGGAAGGCAATGGGAGAAGGATTGGAAAGACTGGAGGGCACTGGGAGGGGAGACTGGGAAGACTGGAGGGCAATGGGAAGGGGATTTGGAAGACTGGAGGGCAATGGGAGGGGGATTGGGAAGACTGGAGGGCACTGGGAGGGGAGACTGGCAAGACTGGAGGGCACTGGGAGGGGGACTGGAAAGACTGGAGGGCACTGGGAGGGGAGACTGGGAATACTGGAGGGCACTGGGAGGAGGATTGGGAAGACTGGAGGGCACTGGGAGGGGAGACTGAGAAGACTGGAGGGCAATGGGAAGGGGACTTGGAAGACTGGAGGGCAATGGGAGGGGAGACTGCAAAGACTGGAGGGCACTGGGAGGGGGGTTGGGAAGACTGGAGGGCACTGGGAGGAGGATTGGGAAGACTGGGGGGCAATGGGAGGGGAGACTGGGAAGACTGGAGGGCAATAGGAGGGGAGACTGGGAAGACTGGAGGGCAATGGGAGGGGGATTTGGAAGACTGGAGGGCAATGGGAGGGGAGACTGGGAAGATTGGAGGGCAATGGGAGGGGAGACTGGGAAGACTGGAGGGCAATGGGAGGGGATTGGGAAGACTGGGGGGCAATGGGAGGGGGATTGGGAAGACTGGAGGGCACTGGGAGGGGGACTGGAAAGACTGGAGGGCACTGGGAGGGGGATTTGGAAGACTGGAGGGCAATGGGAGGGGAGACTGGGAAGATTGGGGGGCAATGGGAGGGGATTGGGAAGACTGGGGGGCAATGGGAGGGGATTGGGAAGACTGGGGGGCAATGGGAGGGGGATTTGGAAGACGGGAGGGCAATGGGAGGGGAGACTGGGAAGATTGGAGGGCAATGGGAGGGGAGACTGGGAAGACTGGAGGGCAATGGGAGGGGATTGGGAAGACTGGGGGGCAATGGGAGGGGGATTTGGAAGACAGGAGGGCAATGGGAGGGGAGACTGGGAAGACTGGAGGGCTCTGGATGGAGAGACTGGGAATACTGGAGGGCAATGGGAGGGGGATTGAGAAGACTGGAGGGCAATGGGAGGGGAGACTGGGAAGATTGGAGGGCAATGGGAGGGGGATTGGGAAGACTGGAGGGCACTGGGAGGGGGACTGGAAAGACTGGAGGGCACTGAGAGGGGGATTTGGAAGACTGGAGGGCAATGGGAGGGGAGACTGGGAAGATTGGAGGGCAATGGGAGGGGAGACTGGGAAGACTGGAGGGCAATGGGAGGGGATTGGGAAGACTGGGGGGCAATGGGAGGGGGATTTGGAAGACGGGAGGGCAATGGGAGGGGAGACTGGGAAGATTGGAGGGCAATGGGAGGGGAGACTGGGAAGACTGGAGGGCAATGGGAGGGGATTGGGAAGACTGGGGGGCAATGGGAGGGGGATTTGGAAGACGGGAGGGCAATGGGAGGGGAGACTGGGAAGACTGGAGGGCTCTGGATGGAGAGACTGGGAATACTGGAGGGCAATGGGAGGGGGATTGAGAAGACTGGAGGGCAATGGGAGGGGAGACTGGGAAGATTGGAGGGCAATGGGAGGGGGATTGGGAAGACTGGAGGGCACTGGGAGGGGGACTGGAAAGACTGGAGGGCACTGGGAGGGGGATTTGGAAGACTGGAGGGCAATGGGAGGGGAGACTGGGAAGATTGGAGGGCAATGGGAGGGGGACTGGAAAGACTGGAGGGCACTGGGAGGGGAGACTAGGAAGACTGGAGGGCACTGGGAGGGGAGACTGCAAAGACCGGAGGGCACTGGGAAGATGCTGGAGGGAATGCTGGGCACAGCGGAGGGCACCGGGAGGGGGGAGCGGAGGGGCTTCTGGGGCGGAGGCGAGGGCGCTGCTGGAGCCCTGGAGAGCCTTCCTTCCTCCTCTGCCCAGATGCCCCCGAAAGAGCCCAGGGCTCCGGGACTCACGCTGCTGCCGCCGCTGCTGCTGCTGCCCAGCTCCTGGAGCGCGACGTTCATGCTGGCCATCCAGCCGAAGAGGAGCCGGAGGAGGAGGAGGAGGAGGAGGCGATGCTGAGGCTGCTTCTGCTGCTCATCGCTGCTGCTGCTGCTGCTGCTGCTGCCTCCGCCGCCTCCGCCTCCCGCGGCTCCATCATCATCATCAGGCCGGAGACCCCGCTCCGGAGCCCAAGCCAAGCCCAGGCAGGAGGATGTTCTGCTGCTGCTGCTGCTGCTGCTGCCCAAGCCAGAGAGCGCCAGGGCGGAGGGGGCAGGCAGGGGGCTCCGCCCGGCCTCCAGGCCCTTCCCACCCAGCCCCCCTCACCTGCCCGGGCGAGGCTGCTCCCTTCCGAGGCTCCCTTTCCAAGAAGACCCTCCTGGGCCCCCCAGGCCCTTCCCTGCCTACGGCCACCCAAGGCGGACCCCTGGCCCGGGTCTCCCTGGCCAGGCTGCATCAGGGAGGGCTGCCATCGCCTTCCTCCAGGGCTGAGAGAGCCTGCCTCCCATGCCCTTGCCCACCTGTGCCCACCTGAAGGCTGGCAGCTGTCCTGGGGCGTTCGGGGAGGGCTGGCCATTGCCTGCCTTGGGGCTGAGAGAGTGTGCCTTGCCCAAGGTCCTGCCCTTATGTGGCGCCAATGGCATCATTGGGGGGTGTGCACTGCACCTGCTTCCCTTTGAAATGCTTTAAGAGAGAACGGAGAGGCCCAGGGTTTATGAAATTCACATTTCAGAGTTATAGTTTTTAAAAAGAAAGATTCTTTTTAACCTCCCTTTAAAAGCATCACATTTCACCACTTCTTCGCTCTGTCTGTGTCCAGGCTTTTAGGTCGTGCGTATGATATTGTACCTGCAAGGAATCATTTTAATTTTGCTGGTTGTTTATGTCGCAACTGTTAGCATGGCGTTGAGTGCTAGGCATGGGAATGAGGATTGAAGAGGAACGGATGCGAGTGCAAAAAAGCCATGGCTAAGGATTCTGCGTGGAGTGAAATGGGAGGAAGAGGAGGAGGAGGAGGAGGTCAACTGGGGGATTGGGACACTGACGGGGGTGACACCAACCCTAGGGACCCCAGTCATTCACCTCCAAAGTCGTGCCCAACTTATGGCAACCCTATCTGGGGATTTTCTTGGCCAGACTGATTCAGAGAGGGTTTGCATTGCCTGCCCCAGAAGCTGAGAGAGTGTGACTTGCCCAAGGTCCTTTTGCTGAGGGCCTCCAAAGTCATTTCTGACTCAGTAGGATCACCCTAAGCAGTGATGGCGAACCTATGGCACACGTGCCAGAGGTGGCACTCAGAGCGCTCTCTGTGGGCACACATGCTGTCGCCCTGGCACAGAGGTTGCCAGAGTTTCTTACTAGAAAGCCAGAGGGACGTGGCACTTTGCAATAAATAAGTGGGGTTTGGGCACTCGGTCTGTAAAAGGTTCACCATCACTGCCCTAAGGTGACCCTTTCCTGGGGTTTCTTGTCAGGATTTCATTGAATCATAGAGCTGGAAGAGACCCCAAGGGCCACCCAGTCCAACTTCTGCCATGCAGGAACTCTCAATCAAGGCATCTCCATTGACAGATGGCCATCCAGACGCTGCTTAAAGGACTCCTCGGAAGGAGACTCAAAGGCAATCTACTTCACTGTCGAACAGCTCTTACTGTCAGGAAGTTGTTCCCAATGTTGAAGTGGAATCTTTTTTGCTGCTCCATTGCCTCCTATTCTCTGGAGCAGCAGAGAACAAGCTTACTCCATCCTCGATGTGGCATCTCTTCAAATACTAAAAGAGTGCTATCATATGTGAAGTCGAAGGCTTTCATGGCCAGCATCTATGGTTTTTTGTGGGGTTTTCGGGATATGTGGCCATGTTCTAGAAGATTTTCTTTCTGACATTTCACCACCAGATGCCAGCCACAGATGTTGGCGAAAGGAAGAAAATCTTCTAGAACATGGCCACATACCCCAAAACACCCACAGTGCTATCATAGCACCTCTTAACCATCTCTTTTCCAGGCTAAACATACCAAGCTCCCTAAGTCTCTCCTCATAGGGCATGGTTTCCAGACCGCCATTTAGGTGGCCCTCATTTGGACATGCTCCAACTTCTTAACATCCTTCTTGAATTGTGAGCCCAGAAGTGGACACAGCATTATTCCAGGTGACGCCTGACCAAGGCAGAATAGAGTGGCACTATTCCTTCCCTTGATCTAAACACCATACTTCTATTTATGCAACACAGAACCACATTGGCCTTGTTAGCTGCCACATCACACTGTTGACTCATGTTCAGCTTGTGATCTACTTGGACTCCTAGATCCGTTTCACATGTATAAGTCTCCTTTAGCCAGGTGTCCCCCATCCTATATTGTAAACCTGAGGGCAGGGAACCGTCCAATTAAAAAGATTGTATGTACAGCGCTGTGTAAATTTACAGCGCTTTATAAATAAAGGTTAATAATAATAATAATAATAATAACACATTTCATTTTTTTCTACCTAAGTGCAGTATCTTACATTTCTGAAAGTGGTGTTTCAGTACTGTTCTACTTAGGTATCACAAACACTGTTTACTATACATATCCCCCCCCCCCATATACATAAGAGAGAGAGAGGGGGGCATACTGCTTTCAAACAATAACATTTTATTGTTACTATATTTGACTGTTATACAACTTTGGTAGGGGTGGGCTATGATTCTTCCTCTTCCTCATCGAGGGTGGGGAGTAAGGTTCCCCCCCCCTTTTTTTTCTTTTTAATGGAGATGGATGAGGCTGTGGGAGAGTAAGGAGAGAAGGAAGTTAGCAGGAGGGCAGACCCTTGGCACTCCCCATAAGAGGCCCCCCAGGGCCTGCCCACCCACATGCCCAGCTCAAGGGTCCTCCCCAAGAGAATGGAGGGATCCTCAGGACCCTGTGCCCCCCTCCTCCCCTATAGGGAGATCTAGAGTTTGGTTGCTGAGGGCCCACCTGACCAGCCTGGGTCCCACCCACCTCCACTGTTGGGGGGGTGCTTCAGGGCCCCCATCTCTTTCTTCTTCCCTTCTCCCCAGATTCTCACCTGCTGCTATCTACTCCATTGTTGTCCAGCTCCATAGCCTTGCAGCCTGAGGGGCAGTTGCACAGGCACCCAATATCTGCTTGATGTTGAGGGTGCACAGAGGCCTCGGAGCTCAATCAAGGGGAAGGCTAAGGAGGAGGAGGAGGGGGCCATGAGGGAAGGCACACTCCCAAGAGAAAGAGTACAGACAGACAGACAGGAGGGGCTCCTACTCACGGCCGGTGGCAATGTTGACGTTGTGAGGTGGCATCAGTGGGGGGGGGGGGGGTATCTTCTAACAAACCATTGGTGTATGCACTGAATTCTTTGTCTCTGCACCAGCTTCTCTCTCTCCTCTTCATCCTCCTTCTCACGGGGGGGGGGGGGGGGGTAGTGGTGGCTGCGGAGAGAGTCAGGAGAGAAGCCTAAGGGGGCGTTAATAGGGGGCACTCTCCCCGGGGGCAGCCTGCCCTCCCACCCACCTCAAGCAACTCACCCAGAGGACCCTTTGGCCCCCTCCTCCCCAGAGTTTGGCTGCTGTGGGGGCACCTCCCACCTCCCTTCTTGGAGCCTCACCGGTCACTGTCTCCTCAATTGCTGCACCAAATTTGTATCTGAACCCAGTAACAATTTGCAGAGGGTTCCCTCTCCAGGTTTTTCATTGTGTCAGCCCTCAAAGAAATAATCTCTGGAACATATGAAGAGCTGAGGGCAGAGCAGAAGAACAATTCCACTCAGGAATGGGGAAACCCAGGAGGCCTTTTCTCCCATTGCGCCTGGGTCCAGCTTCTGTGCCCCAGGAAAGGAAAGGGGATGCTGGGACACCCCCCCCCCCATCCTACAAACCTCTGGCCAAACCCTCTCTCCTTCTCCTCCTCTTTCCTGCAGGCAGTCAAGGCCAAGGGAAGCTGCTGCCCATCTCCATGGCAAACAGGGACCCTGCCCACCTGCTGCTGGTGCTCACTGGATGTCAATGGCGCCAGCGGTGGTGACGGCCCCACTGCCTCCTCCACGGCTGGTTCTGAGGGGCCACTGCAGTTCCTGCCAACTGCTCCTCCTGGGCATGTGCCTCTGCTGCTTGACCTGCCGCTGCTTCATAAGCCGCTACTGCAGAAGCCCTTCTTTTCATTTCTCCTAATACAGAGAAAGAGAGAGAAATTCAGTTCCCAAAGGGATCAAAGTGAACAGGAAATCAGTGGCAAATTGAAATGGAGAGAGTCCATGGCTTGAAGGTCTTTTTAAAACATATCAGTCCTAAAACGCAAGCCTTGACTTTGCTGTTTTGTAGAAGGGATAATATACACAAGCCCCAATTTCCTGCCCTTGTCTACAGATTCCCCTTGGCATCTCCTTGGCAAAAATTAGGAGACAGACCCCCAATTCCCCGCCTGTCTACAGATTCCCCTTCCTACTCCATATCGCCATATGTCCATATCCATCACTGGCAGCACACTGGCCATGCTGGGAGGCCCGAGGGAGGGAAGGGGGTCTTGGGGGAGAGTTAGCCCAGCAGTATTTCTGTGGGGCCTTGGGGGGGGGGGGGCTGGACCCCATTTTCATCTTGGCACCTGGCTGCAAAAGAGGGAGGGAGGGAAGGCAGACCAGAGGGGCCTCCAAACAGAAGGGGGAGGGTCAAGTGTGGCCACAGCAATGAGTTCTCAGGGACCCCCCCCCAATATCATGGCAAGGCTGGGACCCTTTTCCTGGGGCAGCAGAGCAGGGGAGAGACCCCCCAGCCCCTGCCTGCCCCCAGGAGCCGAAGAGCCCTCCTTGCTGACCCCCCGACCCCCTTGTCCCCCCAGACCTTCGCAAAGGAGGCACCCAACCAGCTGACACCCCAGGAGAAGAGGTCCTCCATTCAGGGGGCCCAGCCACGTCCTCCTTCCCCAGGACTGTCCTCCCCCCCAGCCTCCTGTCCTGCAGGAGCTCCAAAATGTCCTCCATTTTGAGCAGGGCTAAGCAGCAGGGCTGTCCCTTTCCATGGCCTTAGCTTTCCTTCTGCCTTATCCCTTGGCTCTTGGGGGAGGGGGTCCCCTTGAGGGGGGTCTCCCACAGACCAAGGGCCTCGGCCTGCCCCTCCTGCTGCTGCTGCTGCTCTCTTCCGGAGAAACCTTGCCAAGAGGAGCCCATGTCAGCGCCAGGAGCTCGGCCATGGAGCCAGCCTCCCCTCCCGCCAGGAAGGCAATGGCAAGAGGACCCAGGACAGGGCCAGCCTCGGGGCTGCCGTGAGCCCAGGGCAATCCAAGCCACGCACCAGACACCAGACGCCAGACGCCTGGGCCCAGCAGGGGCTCCGCCCCCTCCTACTGCCGCTGGCTAGTCTTCCGGAAGGGGCGGGGCCTCCTGCGGCCTCGACGCTTTGCTTCCGAGTTCTCCTCTTGCAGAATCTTGTTGTTGCCGGAAGCGGAAGGGAGGGCAGCATCCGGAAGGGGCGGGGCACCCGGAGGGAGGCAGCTCTTTCCGGCGACGATGGTTCTCCGCCGGCTGCTGCTGGGGCTCCTGCTGCGGGACCCGCGCCTCGTGGAGCGAATCTCCGAGGCCAGGCCCATCCGGGCGGCCGCCCGCCTCACCGCCTCGGCCCTGACCCGCGGACTGCGCCTGCGCGACGCCTTCCTCCGCGAACTGAAGGAGGAGGCCGCGGCCAGAGCCAAGGACTTCGGCGGCAGCAAGGGGAAGGGGCGGGGCCAGTGAGCTGCGGAAGGGGCGGGGCCGAGGGCGCGGTTGCCCCGGCAACGGCGCAGGGGCCGCCGGGCCTTGTAGTCCTCCTCTCAGCCCTAGGCCTAGTTAAAGCGCTACCTTCCCAGTTTAGGGTGAGCCTGAGGCAAGGCCCATTAGCCATGGCATCCCTCCTTTCCTCCCTCAGTGTCCTCTGCTTTGAACCCGACTAAGGAGCCTAAGTTTGGGCTTCAATGAGTGCTTTGGTCTTCGAGTTTGGTCACCTCCTCCATCATTTCCCTCCATCGTCCTCCATTTTGTGATGCCCTGTCCTCCTTGGCAGTTGTTAGGTTCCCCTGAGGGAGTGGAGGCGCTGTGGGGCCCAAGCCTGGACGAAGCACCCAGCAGACTGGCCTGGCCTGGGCCTGGCGATAACCACC
Source organism: Sceloporus occidentalis (assembly GCA_023333645.1). Lineage (NCBI taxonomy): Eukaryota > Metazoa > Chordata > Lepidosauria > Squamata > Phrynosomatidae > Sceloporus > Sceloporus occidentalis. The sequence continues at coordinate 796,868 of JALMGF010000002.1, read as the reverse complement.
ACTAGGCCCAGAGTGGCCCCAAAAGCTTTCCAGGAGTGGACAGCTGGCTTCATGGGGCCCACCCCAGACCTGGCCTGAAGCAAGAAAGGCCAAGCCCTGACTCCAGAGCCTTTGGACCTTCGGGTTGCCCAGCGGGGGCACGGCTGCGTGGAAGGCCAGGAAAGACTGCGGAGACGTCCGACTGCCAGCCCCATGGTCCCCCGCTGAGGCAGACCACGCTGAGCGACGTGGGCAAATGACCGGAGCGGGAACGAGGCGGCATTGCGTTCGGACATTGTCAAGAGAGGCGCAGAGGGGTCCCTCGGTCCCAGCTCAGAGGAGGCAGACGCGGCTCAAGGGCGGTCTGCAGAAAGGCCCAGGGCAGCACAGAGACTGGGGCAAGGGGGCCATGGTTACTCTAACCTGTATCCTAAAGCTTTCCTTGTTTTGTTTTCTGGCTTTTTCTGGATGTTCCTGTTAAATAATAAACGAGGAGGACCCTGAATGTCCACAGGAGTGGTCACTGTGAGGCCCGAGTGCAGATCCTGGGGCAGTAAAAGGGCACAGGGAGCGTCACAGGATCCTGGAGTTGGAAGAGAATCCAAGGGCCATCCAGGCCAACCCTCCCCTGCCATGTGACAGGTAGCTCCAAAGAAGGAGACTCCATCACCCTCCAAGGAAGGATTGTCTTCCACTGTCCAACAGCTCTTACAGTCAGGAAGTTCCTCCTAATGTTGACCTGGAATCTTTTTTCCTGGAGCTGAATCTATTGTTCTGTGTTCTTGTCTCTGGAGCAGCAGAAAACAAGCTTGCTCCCTCCTTAGTGTGGCACCCCTTCAAATACCTAAACAGGGCAATCAAATCTCCTCTTAACCTTCTCTTCTCCAGGCTAAACATAGCCAGCTCCCTAAGCTCTACTTACAATCATAGAGTTGGAAGAGTCCACAAGGGCCATCCAGTTCAGCCCCCTTCTGCCATGCAGGAACTCTCAATCAAAGCATCCCTGACAGATGGACATCCAGCCTCTGCTTAAAGACCTCCAAAGAAGGAGACTCCAAGGGAGTTTGTTCCATTGTCGAACAGCCCTTGCTTTCAGGAAGTTCCTCCTAATGTTTAGGTGGAATCTTTTCCTGGAGCTTCAATCCGTTGTTCTTTGTTCTAGTCTCTGGAGCAGCAGAAAAACAAGCTTGCTCCATCCTCAATGTGACACCCCTTCAAAAACTTAAAAAGAGCTATTCTATCACCTCTTAATCTTAAAGAGGACTATCACCTCTTAACCATCTCTTTTCCAGGCTAAATATCCCCAGCTCCCTAAGTCTAGGATGCTGTATGTTTCCTTATGAGCAACAGGACCAAGCATGAAAGTGCAAATCCTGGTGGGGTGAGGATGGAGTGGGCTCCCCCTTATCATGTATTCAGGCATAAATTGTCTCATACTGGGGATATAGCTTTTGCACTATAGCGCAAGCATACTGTGCCATTATACATTGGGCACATGGCTGTGCATTGTGTCAATGGGGATACTGCACTGATGAGGCAACATGGAAGAACAGCCACGTAAAACGGTCCTTCCGTGTCAAGTCATACTCTCTTCATGCAGTTTTATGGTGGGTCCCAGAGCCCAAGAGGCCACAAGTGAAGCAGAAAAATCCAGCCCAGGACCCCAGGGGATGCCTCCATCCCCCTGAAGGTGGCTGACACGAAAGGAGATGATGGGGGAGAGACTGGGAAGGAAGCATTTGAGGAAAGGAGCCTGTGGACAGGCAGAGAGCAAAGCAGACCCCATCACCACCCATGGACCCCTGAGGGCTTTTCTCCATGCTTCCCACCAGATTTGCTTAGTGTCTGAGAGCCAGCATGGCATAGTGGTTTGAGTGCTGGACTACAACTCTGGAGACCAGGGTTCGATTCCCCGCTTGGCCATGCAAACCCACTTGGGTGGCCTTGGAGAATCATAGAATCATAGAGTTGGAAGAGACCACTAGGGCCACCCAGTCCAACCCCATTCTGCCATGCTGGAAATCCAAATCAAAGCATCCCCAACAGATGGCCATCCAGCCTCTGTTTAAAGACCTCCAAGGAAGGAGACTCTATCACCCTCCGTGGCAGTGCATTCCACTGTCGAACAGCCCTTACTGTCAGGAAGTTCCTCCTAATGTTCAGGTGGAATCTCTTTTCCTGTAGCTTGCATCCATTGTTCCAGTTCCTGTTCTCTGGAGCAGCAGAAAACAAGCTTGCTCCCTCCTCAATATGACATCCTTTCAAATATTTAAACAGGGCTATCATATCACCTCTTAACCTTCTCTTCTCCAGGCTAAACATCCCCAGCTCCCTGAGTCGTTCCTCATAGGGCAAGGTTTCCAGACCCTTCACCATTTTGTTTCCCCTCCTTTGGACACATGGATCCAGTTTCTCAATGTCCTTTTTGAATTGTGGTGCCCAGAACTGGACACAATATTCCAGGTGGGGCCTGACCAGAGCAGAATACAGTGGCACTATTACTTCTCTTGATCTGGACACTATACTTCTATTGATGCAGCCTAAAATCGCATTGGCTTTGTTAGCTGCCGCATCGCATTGTTGACTCATGTTCAACTTATGGTCTACTAGGACTCCTAGATCCCTTTCACAGGTAGTTTCATTCAGCCAGGTGTCCTCCATCCTATATCTGCGCATTTCATTTTTCTCCGTGTTGAATTTCATTTTGTTAGCTTTGGCCCAGCTTTCTAGTCTATTCAGGTCATTTTGGATCTTGATCCTGTCCTTTGGAGTATTAGCTATTCCTAATAATAATAATAATAGTAATAATAATGTGTTTATATACCGCTATTCCAGATTAGATCACAGCGGTGTACAGCAAAAAGTGATACAATATAAAAACCCGACATAACACGTATTACCGACAAAATAGTAACAACGTCCCATTAGAAGTTACAAACTATAAAACTTACAGATAATTTGGTGTCATCTGCAAATTTGATAAGTATGCCCCCAATTTTGTCCTCCAAGTCATTGATAAAGATGTTGAATAGCACTGGCCCCAGGACAGAGCCCCACTGGACACCCCACTGGTCACTTCTCTCCAGGATGAAAAGGAACCATTGCTGACCATCCTTTGGGTTCAGTCGGTCAACCAATGACAAATCCATGTAACAGTTACTTTGTCTAGCCCACATTTTAGAAGCTTGTTTGCAAGAATGTCATGGGAAACCTTGTCAAAGGCCTTACTGAAATCAAGATATACTACATCCACAGCATTCCCTTCATCTACCAAGATGGTCATTTTATCAAAGAAAGAGATTAGAGAATCATAGAGTTGGAAGAGACTGCAAGGGCCATCCAGTCCAACCCCATTCTGTCATGCAGGAACTCTCAATGAAAGCATACCTGACAGATGGCCATTAAGCCTCGGCTTAAAGACCTCTCAGCCTCAAGGGAAGGCCATGGCAAACCTCCTTTGAACAATCTTGCCAAGAAAACCCCATTCATCTTAAGGTCTCCATAAAGTGGAAATAACTTGAAGGCACACAACAACAACAGGAGCTAGCTGCAGTCCAAATCATCTGAAGAGCCAGAGAGGCACAGAGACAGGACCAGAATGCTGACTTGTTCCTTGGGGAAAATAGAGTTTGGGAATGTTCCTTTTGGAGAAATACAGCTGCACTGTCCCTAACGTCAAAAGGGAATGCCGCCCAGCAATGTTTTACCTTGCAGTCTCAGGTGAGTGACCACAAGGGAGCCCCAGTAGGCCTGTGACATCATGATTTTCATTTCTTCTTCTCCTGTATGATTTTTAACCCTTTTGCCTGATGAAGAAGAAGCCACTGCAGTTTCTAAAAATTTGACTGTCTTGTGCATTTTGCTTAGCCCAATAGAGGTAACACTGTTTTGTGGGTGAGAGTTGTCATTGTACTTTGCTGTATGGCCAACATGCCAACAAGCTTGCTCCATTCTCATTGTGACACCCCTTCAAATGCTTAATCAGGGTTAAGAGGTGATATGACAGCCCTGTTTAAGTATTTGAAGGGCTCTCATGTTGGGGATGGAGCAAGCTTGTTTTCTGCTGCTCCAGAGAATAGGACACAATGGATGCAAACTGCAGGAAAAGATATTCCAGCTCAACATTAGGAGGAACTTCCTGACAGTAAGGACTGTTCGGCAGAGGAATGGACTGACCCAGACCATGGTGGAGTTTCCTTCTTTTGAGGCTCTTTTCAAACAGAGGGTGGATGGCCATCTGTTGAGGATGCTTTGAGTGTGAGTTCCTGCATGGCAGGAGGGGGTTGGGCTGGATGGCCCTTGAGGTCTCTTCCAACTCTGTGATTCTGTTTAAAAAACCCAACCCTGGACATGCTTTCTGGATATGACCAAACGACATTTTGGCCGCAAGAGGGAGCCAAAGGACTGGGACTGAACTCTTGAGCCAGCCTAGTATAGTGGTTTGAGCACTGGACTGCGACTGGAGGCCAGGGTTCAAATCCCAGCTCATCCATGTAAACCCAGTGGGTGACCTTTCTCACATCCATACATTGTAATGGAGAATACAGTGGCTTGGATGATTCTAACTTTTGTGTTGTATATCGTTATTATTAACCTTTATTTATAAAACACTGTAAATTTACACAGCGTTGTACATACAGTGTTTTTAATTAGACGGTTCCCTGCCCTCAGGCTTACAATCTAAAAAGACACGACACAAAAGAAGAAGGGAAAGGTGGTGGGGAAGGGGATGAGGGCCAGCAGTTCCTCCGAGGCCTGGACCAAGGCGGATGGACTGGAGGAAGGGCTTGGCTTCATAATTGGTGGTTAATCTTCTTCCAGGGAGGCCTGTTGGAGCTAGCCTGCCTCTCTAGTAGGATAATACATATAAAGTACATAGCAATACAGGAAATGGTTCGATAAAACAGGCACCAAACGATCATCAAATAGCAAGCGACAATTATGCAATGCCTGGGAAGGCTTCTCTGAACAGGATGGTCTTCAACTCGGTTTTGAAGCTGGTTAAAGAAGTGATCAGGGCCCTTGTGTCTCGCGGGGGAAGAAGGTTCCAGGAGTGAGGGGCAGCAAGTGAAAAGGGGTGAATCCGAGATGGGGCAGAGGAAATCCTGGGCTGAGACAGTAGACCTTGACTACCAGAACGGAGGGAACAACGGAGTGGGAAGGTGAGGAGAAAGAAGGTCTGATAAGTAAGGAGGGGCCAGTCCATGGAGGGCTTTGAATGTCGACAGCAGGAGCTTATACTGAATGCGGAAAGGGAGAGGGAGCCAGTGAAGGGATGCCAAGACAGGAGAGATGTGGTCAGAGCGGGGGGTGGAAGTGATCATGCATGCAGCTGAATGCTGGACAGAGATTAGAGGACCGAGGTGAGAAAGAGGAAGCCCAGCCAGGAGGACGTTACAGTAATCCAGTCGTGAGATCACTAAGGCATGGACCAGGATCTTGGCAGAAGAGGCGGAGAGATATGGTCGGATTTTGGCAATATTGTATAAAAAGAATCTACAAGCCTTGGCTGTGGTCTGGATCTGAGGGATACATGACAGAGAAGAGTCAAAGATAAAACCAAGACTGCGGGCTTGCTGGACTGGTTGAATGGAAATCTTGTCCACAGAGACAGAAAAGGAGTGTTGAAGGGTGGGCTTAGGAGGAAAGACAAGAAGCTCCGTCTTGGACATGTTGAGCTTCAAACGCTGATGGCGCATCCACTGCGAGACAGCTGTGAGACATGATGAAACTTGCTGTTCAAGCCTTGGAGAAAGGTCAGGGGTGGAAAGATACAGCTGGGTGTCATCGGCATACAGATGGTAGGAGAAACCAAAGGAGCTAATGAGTTTTCCTAAGGACAGTGTGTAGAGAGAAAACAGAAGGGGACCCAGAACAGAGCCCTGGGGAACTCCAACAGATATGGGAACAGGAGATGAAGTCTGACCTCCTGCAACCACTGCAAAAGATCTGCCAGACAAATAAGATCGAAACCAGTCGAGAACAGAGTCTGAGAACCCAAGGTCAGAAAGTATATCCACTAGAAGACAGTGATCAACAGTGTCAAAGGCTGCAGACAGATCAAGAAGGATGAGAACAGAGTAAAGGCCATTAGCCTTGGCCTGTAAAAGGTCATTGGAGATCTTAGTGAGAGCTGTCTCTGTGGAATGCCTTGGGCGGAAACCAGACTGAAAGGGATCGAGAATGGAGTTGGCTTCAAGAAACTCAAGACAGCGAGAATAAACAACCTGTTCCAAAACCTTAGAAAGAAAGGGAAGAAGAGAAATTGGACGATAGCTAGACAGAGAGGAGGGGTCAAGAGAAGGTTTTTTCAGAATTGGGGAAATGAGAGCATGTTTGAAATCAGAAGGGAAGGAGCCTGTAGAGAGAGAGAGATTGAAGATATGGAGAAGCGAGGGCAGAAAAGAGGGAGCTATAGAAATAAGAAGACAAGTAGGAATTGGATCAAGAGGACAGGTTGCAGGTTTGGAAGAGTTCAGAAGTGAAGAGAGTTCATCCAAAGAGGCAGGAGGAAACACAGAAAATCTGTTAGGCGAAGGCGATAGAAGATTGTGAGCAGAAGAAGAATCGGGGGGAACTATCTCAGAGCGAATAGTGGTAATCTTAGAGATGAAATAATTAGCAAAGTCATTAGGAGAGAATGATGAAGAGACAGGAGGAGAGGGAGGTTTAAGCAAGGCGTTGAAGGTGGAGAACAAATGCTGTGGGTGCCTCTCATTGGCAGAGATCAATTGTTGTATTTTAGGATCTTTTCTAATTCTTTAATAGCTGCTCTCCCCATTTCTCATCTTCTGATTTCCTGGCTGCAGTCCCATCCCTATCAATGTTTGATCCCAGATATCAGAACTCTTTCACTATTTCTGTTTTCTCACCACCCCCAAACCATAATACAGTAAACCTATAACCTCCAGTCTACCCCTTTGGTACAGTCAGAATGCCTGGTAAATTATACTCAGCTGTAAAGGACTTTTTCCTTGCCCACAGCAGTCTAAGTACACCCAGTCGCTGCGCTGGATCATTTGACTGCTATCTCTTGCGCCAAATGGTACTGTTTCAAGCCCTACTGCATACAGGGGTTATGAGGAGGCTCTGGGTATGACCAACTGGATCTTTATTAAAATAGCGCAGGGTCAGAAACAGGTGCAGAGGGCAGAGACCCCAGCATCAGGAGAAGGGCCTCCATCCCGAGCATGCTACAGACCAAGATCCCACTGCAGCCAAATGTTTCCCTCCACAGTCCATGTGGCAGGAGGTCCCCTCTGTGCTCCAGGTGAATGGCATGTGCCACAGTCCTTCCTTCTGCTAGACTGTGCCCCTTCCTGGCCCCAGGCATCCTATGGGAATGACTTTCCTCAGTATATGCCTCCAGCCCATTGCTGTGCCCCATTCATTCAATTTGTGGGAATCTCAAGGCAGTTACCCAGTACATGAACTGGTACAGAGAACTGCAGGGCAAACATCTGCAAAGAGAAGAAGAGGGGATATGGATCGCCTCCCCTCCAAAATGGCCTGGGCCTTCCCATGGGGCACCGGAGGTGAATGGCACACCTGAGGCCTTCAGAGAATTTAGGGGCACTCCATCTCCCCAAGGGAAGAGTGGAGGGACAGGGCCGCCAAAGGCAGAGGGTCAAGAAGGAGGTGAAGTGCCACATTCTTCAGCCAGTGAGCCGATGTCCCAGAGCACAACTGCATTTTGCTTGCTTGGCTGTTGGCACTCAGATCATGCAGAGAAGCAGCGCGCAAAAAGGATTAGCATCAGGAGCAGGAGGCAGAGGTTCCCGAGCCTGGCAGCTGGAAAAGAAGAGGCACCGTCAGAGTATAGGGGCTGCTGCCACTGCCTTCTGCCCCTCTTTTGGACCCAGATGGCTGCCCCTTTTGCCAAGCACATGGGCAAAGTGCCAGCTCCCTGTTGAGTTTGCCTACCCACATCTCCACTTTTCCTCCCACCCTGCCTAAAACAGATCCAGTGCTTTGTATGCAGTGCCCGCTCTTGCAATGACCTTTGCGGTGGGCCTGGCTGAGAGCATGAGGGGCACGGATCAGTTCCATGGGGGAATGGGGACGGAGTGGCCCTCACCCCGCACTCTGACCACTAAGCCCAACCCACTATGCTGCTCAGCTGCTACACCTGGAGGAGAGTCTTTGGTGCTCAGAACTGGTCTTCTTCCCCACCCCAGCCTCTCTTTGACCTTCTTCCTGCAATAAAGCCCGGTCAGATCTTTTTTTAGCAGCTTCCACAAAGGCCTCCCTGGACAACCGACTGAGCTTCTCTGTCTCGGGTTTTAGGAACAGATCCTGGTCTATTCTGTTTCTAATAGCCACCACCACACACCTAGAATGCAGGTAAGCAGTTGCATAGGAAGATGTTGGTGCATTCACAGGGTGACCATATGTCCTAGCCACAAAGGAGGACAAGGCACCATACAATGTAGGATATTCAAGAAAAATGAGGGACATTCCACAACAAAAGCTGCATGGCAGGGGGTTGGGCTGGATGGCCCTTGTGGTCTCTTCCAACTCTACGATTCTATGGAACACTCAGATAAATATAATTCCTGCTTCCTGGTCATGCTCAAAATGGAGGACATTTCAGAATTCCTCCCAGACAGAAGGTTGGAATGGAAGACATGTCCTGGAAAAGGAGGATATGTCTGGCCACCCTGTGCATTCACCCCTTTGAAGGGCATTCCCTGCCTTCCCTAAATCTGGAAGGTGTGAGCTTGTAGGATTCTCTGAAGATGCCAGCCACAGATGCTGGTGAAATGTCAGCAATAAACTCTTCTAGAACATGGCCACAGAGCCCCCCAAACCCACAAAAAACTATGGATGAAAGCCTTCAGCTTCACTCATAGGGTTTGCTTGTGAGTCCTTGTGCCCATTTTCCTTGCTTAAAAATTCTCGGGTATTTGCAGGATTTCTGCTCTACTTTTTCTCTCCTCAAATTGATGAGAGATGTTGCAGAGGCAGACACAGGCGGCCACGGCAGCAGTAGTCAAGCCCTTGCAAGGCTCCCAGAAGCTTAGGAAAGCCTTTGGCAAAGCAGAATGTCTTCAGCCAGGCCCCTTGGGATGAGGGAAATGCAGGAAACCTGCCTGGAAGCTGGTTTACTAATCCTCTGGGGAAAAGGCCCTGTGGTCCTTTTGCCACCCTCCCAGGCAGCCCTGACAAATTCACCCAGAGGCGCCTGACAATGAGTGTTCAGTGTGGGGCAGGACCCCTGGAAGAGGGGTGTCAAAGGGTTTGGTGTGGCAGTGCTGGATAGGCGGGCTCACCTGCTTTGGAGCATTGGGGGGAGGAGAAGGACTCCCAGCCCTCCATTGCCTCCAGGAACGTCTGCCCCAGCCAGGCGTCAGTGGTGGTCCTTTCCCCAGCAGTCACAATGGCCATGGTGGCATCCCTGAAAATCAAGTCTTGCCCATGGAAGTCAGAGGAATTGAACATCTTGAATCCATTGCTGTTGTTCTCAGCTCCAAAGAAATCCTGGAAGCCAAGCAGGGTTTGCATCAGACCAGGGAGACCCTCCCTCGCAGCTGCTGTGATGGCCACCACCCTTCCCCACTTCTTCCTTCTGGCCGGCCTCTGGCCAGTTCTCCAGAGAAAATGGAAGCCCCCGCACTTCCAGGTGGTGAAGGGAGGATGTAGCCGGTCGGTTTCAGAGACCCCTCTGCCATCCTTGTAGGTCACCCACCCAACAAGGCCACAGCAGCAGCAGCAGTAGCAGTACCTGAGCCCGGTCCAGAAGTCCGTAGACGGCCAAAGGGTTGGTCTCTGGGTGGACCATGATGGCCCGTGGGGGCACTCGCCCCCAGTGGCAGTTGGCAAACTGGTCCACCTCAGCGCGAGCCCCATTGGGACACAGGAGCTGGAAGTCAGCTGAGTGCAGCCCAGAGGCCCAGGGTGCGGCATTGCGGCCTGGAAAGCAGGAAGACACAAAAGTGCTGCTCAAGGGGGCCAAAGGGGCTTTCTGGGGAGAGAGCTGCTTCTATCCCTCACCCTCCAAAGGATGAGAGGAGGGAGCCACGTACCATCCGTGTTCTCAAAGACCGAGGTGTGCTTGACAAAGGCCACCTCTCCATGACCCTCTGCCAGACACCTGCAATGGAAAGAGCAGCAATGGGTGAAAATCAGGCATCAGGAGCAGACCCTGGCAGGCATCATGACCCTAAGGGATGGAGGCGACACCGGGCGTTCAGTGTCTGCTGCCAACCTGAGCACTGCGGGCCCCTGTTTTCTTTTGGGGGGCCAAGCTTGCAGGCCTGGATCCATCCTACACACAAACACACACATACCACTTTGTGGATGGCAGCACAGCCCTATGCCATCACCATTAGTATGCACACACACAACAAGAGTGTGTGTTGGAATATTGCATCAATGCTTGTATCTGTAGAATTGGGAGAAAGGGGATTGACTTCCTTACAGTTGCATTGATTATCTCTATGGGCATTTGGTCGGTGTGACTGTAAGGAGGTCACCTCCTGTCTCCTATCTCCTCCAACTCCCTACTAAAGGTTAATGGTTTGCCCCTTTCTCCTTCTTGCCTTGGTCCAAGAAGAATGCAGTCACAAGGCTGTCCCTCTAAGGATGTTCTTCTTCTTACCTGCATGCATAGGAGTCAGCTGTAGGGACTCTTCTGCCACAATATCGTTTTTTCTCTACTGACTACTTACTTTTCAGATCCCAGATGAATTCTTCATAACAATAAAGCAAGTCTTATTTTTACCTTTCCAATGTATCTTGTTTAATTGCCAGAAGGTCAGCTAGACAGATACTGTTGGCTCACACGCTGCTGCGCTTAAAATATACCAACTTTTACTACTACATTCCAACAGTGTGCACCTGGGTCTCTTTCCGTCTCTGCGACAAGATTCATCTTTCTGCATGGCACCCAGAAAAGGAGTGGGGGGAATCCCCACAGAAAAGCCACCAGGCTTGCTTGGGGCCCCCTGAGCACAGGCTGAGGGGGGAAAGACATAAAGGGCTATTTTTCTTGGGGGAGGAGAATGCCCTCAGAGATCAGATGGCAGCGGGGTGAGTGAAGAAGGCCCTTCAGTGGCACTTTTTTAGATGACTTCATAGGGTAAGGCAGCACTGGCCCTTCACTCCACCTCCTCTTTCCCTATGGGTCCCATCTCTCTATCCATTCTGGAACAGGGGTCTCCGGGTGTGGACCCCTTGCTCACTCACCCTTGGTGCTTCCTCAACTGGGCAAGAAAGAGCTTGCACCTCGACAGGGTGGGCCAGCACCAGGTGAGGGGATTGTCTCCTCCTCTGCAAGGGAGGAATCCCACCCACCCATTTTGAGAGTGCCCCCCTTCCTTACCAGCAGGAAAGCATTTCAAGAAACTAGAATCATAGAGCTGGAAGAGACCGCAAGGGCCCTGATCCAGTCCGACCCCTTCTGCCATGCAGAAACGCTCAATCAAAGCATCCCTGACAGATGGCCATCCAGCCTCTGTTTAAAGACCTCCAAGGAAGGAGACTCCACCACAATCTCCGAGGAAGCGCCTTCCATCATTGAATAGCTCTTACTGTCAGGAAGTTCCTCCCAATGTTGAGGTGGAATCTCTTTTCCTGTAGCTTGCATCCATTGTGTCCCATTCTCTGGAGCAGCAGAAAACAAGCTTGCTCCCTCCTCAATATGACATCCCTTCAAGTATTTAAACAGGGCTATATATCACCTCTTAACCTTCTCTTCTCCAGGCTAAACATCCCCAGCTCCCTAAGTCTCTCCTCATAGGGCTTCATGGTTTCCAGACCCTTTACCATTTTAGTCGCCCTCCTTTGGACATGCTCCAGTTTCTCAATATCTTTTTTTAATTGTGGTGCCCAGAACTGGACACAACATTCCAGAATTCAGATGGGAGCCTAACCCATCATCATCATCATCATCAGTATTTTATGATAAATGATAAGCCCACCCACACCAGCTCTGGGTGCCTGTTTTCCACCAGGGCTCCTTGGAAGGGCCCTGAGAGTCTGTGGCCCTTGGGTCACAGGCTCCAAGAGGATGCAGGGCCTGGGGAGGGCTATGGGCAAGGCATAGGGGCGAGCGTGGAGGAACCTCACTTTTTTGGAGAGGGCTCCTCTCTCCTCCAATGCAACACAGCAGCCACGGCCGCCCCACATGCCACAAAGGGGGTGCAGGCAAGGAATGCCAGGGAGGAAGAAAGGGGAGGCTGGGGCAAAGCCTGGCCCCAGAGGTCATGGATCAAGCAATCTCAGGGGCCAGGAGGAGATGACAAGGTATACCATGGGCCACCTCTGCCTGGCGGCTCCTCACCTGAAGGCTCCAGTGTAGCCAAAGTAGCGCTCCCGGTCACTGGCCTCGCACTTGTGGTTGCCATCTTCATCTCCGGCGCAGAGTCTGCATAGGTTGGGTGGGAAGCCCTTGAGTCGGTCAGTGGGGACACAGCTGGCGGAGAAAAAGGTGCTCACGGCTGGAAGGAGAGAGAGGCAGGCTGGGTGGGTCAGGGCCCTGAGGATGCCAAGGGGACAAGAAGGGCCCTGGCCTGGCCTGCCCTCAGTCACCCTGGCAGGGGGCCTGAGGACCAGTCAGCCAAGGGATGCGGGACTGCAATGTCCATCATCCTTGGGTGGCACAGACACACGGGGTTTGTGTAGTACGACAGCACACAGAGCCCCTCCCATGTCCCACCCTCCCATCTTTGCCTTACATATCCTCCTAACTGCAAAGGAGGAGAAGGCACCTCAAAATGTAGGGCATTCAAGAAAAATTGAGGACTTGGCCAAATAAAAGCTGGAAACTCTCCTAGAAATATCAATTCCTGCTTCTTGGTTTTGCTCAAAATGAAGGACATTGTGGGATTCTTCCTGGACAGAAGGTAGAACTGTAGGGCATGTCCTGGAAAAAGAGGATGTCTGGTCACCCTGCCTTAGTGCACGTGCCATAAAGGGAAGGTGAGATAGAAGGAAAGCTGGGTCCTCCACACTGGGCAGGGATGCTTGCTACCTCTCAGCCCAGCCAGCCTCGCAGTGTTGCCCTGATTCAGTGAATCTAGGCAGCCTGGAAGGGTCAAGAGTCTTTCAGAGGAAGGGGGCTGAGCGGCATCCTCAAAGCCTGACATATGCCCTGCTGCCCATGAGAGAGAAGCACTGCAGTCCCCAAGAGCAGCCCCCCATCTCTCCGTCCCTGACTCACCCTCAAGGACGCTGCACCCCCGAGACTGGATCAGGCCCTTGCTGAGGAGGAGGCCCACCGGCAGGGTCCAGCCAGCCCTCCGGCCGAAGCCTGTGTGGCAGGATCTCTTCCCGCGGAGCTCATGGATGGTGAAGGCACCATCGCCATCCTGTGCCGCCCGCCTCACCACGGCCACGGCGTAGTAGGTGCTGTTGGTGTCCCCCTCTGGAGAGACAGATAGACACACAGTGGGAGGAAGGCCCTCTGACCTCAGACCTCACACTTATCCCCCAAACCCAAGACCCCATGGGGGAACTGGCTGGGGAAGAGATCCTTGGCAATGGGCCTGGTGCGCTGCCAGGGGGCTATGGGGGGGAGACCCCAAGAGGGAAGGGTCCCCTCTGGCATGAAGGGCCAGATGTAGAAAAGGAAGGGCAGTGGAGCAGCACAGGGATCAAGGGCTCTGACCCTCTGGGCACTGCCATCTCCATCCAGTGGGCACAAGCCAAGCTAGCGTCCACTGAGCTCCCTGCCTTCCATTCCGATGGGATCCAAAGTGCAGGTCTTGGGGACAGGTATATTTGAGCCCCCCAAATATGCATGCGCATGCCCCCTCCCTTGGGCCGCCAAGCAAGAGGAAGCATGACCAGGCAAGTCATAGAATCATACAATCATAGAATCATATAGTTGGAAGAGACCTAAGGGCCATCCAGTCCAACCCCATTCTGCCATGCAGAAACTCTCAATCAAAACAACTGTGAGAGGTGGCCATCCAGCCTCTGTTGAAAGACTTCCAGGGCAACCCTGGCAGGGCATTCTCCCCCCATCTCTGGCTTCCCACAGGCCCCAGAGAGCCCCCAGAGACCCTCAGGGCGGCTGGCTGGGGACAAAGAGTGGCATGTCCTCCCTCTGTCCCCCCACAAGGCCTGGCTTCTCTCGGGCCTCACCTGCATAGCTTTCCCCCGCGGCCGGCACCAAGCCGAAGTCCCGCCCAGCTGTGTAAATATCCTCTCCGGCCAGAGTCACGGCATCAATGGCCCTTTTCTGAAAGGAAAGCAGAAACAGGGACAGGGTGTGAAAGCAGCCCTCATTGAAAGTGGTGAGTCAAGGGGAAGTGGTGGGATGCCCTGGCGCCAAGGTGCCCGCCGCCTGCCAGGCTGGCATCACACTGTTCCCAATATCCATGGCAGTCAAGGAGAACTCGGGTTTGTTGTTGATAGCTGCTTCTGAATCCATCTCAACACACAGTGATGACTCCAAGAGCCCCTGTCCAATACCTCCTGCTCGGGTCCTGCAGGCCCAGGCCTGTGGCCTCTGACCTGAGTTCGAAGGGACCCCAGGGGTCACCCAGTTCAACCCCATTCTGCCATAAGGAAGAGACCATCCTGCATGCCAACTCTGCTGACTACTCTCATTCAAAAATCCCTTGTGGTCTCTTCTATGATTCAAGCTTGTTTTCTGCTGCTCCAGAGAACAGGACCCGGAACAATGCAAGGTACAGGAAAAGAGATTCCACCTCAACATTAGGAAGAACTTCCTGACAGTAAGGGCTGTTAGACAGTGGAACACACTCCTTCCTCGGAGTGTAGTGGAGTCTCCTTCCTTGGAGGTCTTTAAGCAGAGGCTAGATGGCCATCTGCTGGGGATGCTTTGATTGTGATTTCCTGCATGGCAGAATGGGGTTGGACTGGATCAGGGCCCTTGCGGTCTCTTCCAACTCTATGATTCTATGATTCTAACTCTATGGTCCAACTCCACCAACTCCATGGTCCTACTGAATCACAGGGCAATAAATACTTTTGTAAATTGGTAAACAAACCATGGGATTCAGGGCACTTCCCTTTAGACACAGAGATTCTCATAGAATCATAGAGTTGGAAGAGACCCCAAGGGCCATGCAGGAACTCTCAATCAAAGCATCCCCACTGACAGATGGCAATCCAGCCTCTGCTTAGAGACCTCCAAAGAAGGAGACTCCACTACACTGTTTTGCTCCACTGTCCTACAGCCCTTACTCTCAGGAAGTTCCTCCTAATGTTGAGCTGGAATCTCTTTTCCTGTAATTTGAATCCATTGCTCCATTGTCTCCTATTCTCTGGAGCAGCAGAAAACAAGCTTGCTCCCTCCTCAATATGACATCCCTTCAGGTGTTTAAACAGGGCTCTCATATCACCTCTGAACCTTCTCCAGGCTAAACATCCCCTGCTCCCTAGGTTTTTCCTCATAGGGCTTCATGGTTTCCAGGCCCTTCACCATTTTAGTCGACCTCCTTTGGACACATGGCTCCAGTTTCTCCACATGCTTTTTGAATTGTTCTGCCCAGAACTGGACATAGTGTTATTCCAGGTGGGGCCTGACCAGAGCAGAATACAGTGGCACTCTGACTTCTTCCCTTGATCTAGACACTATACTCCTCTGCTTCTGCTGGTCCTCCATCTCTTTCAATGTTTTGGGGAAAGATGCTGAGATAAAAATTTCTTCTTCTATCTGAACTATTAAATGGCTAGGTTAGGATGGAGCATCTATGCATTTGTAGATTCAAACTACTAGTAAACTTTTGTTTAAACTGCAAACTACTTGTGTTGTTTCTGAGAGAAGTATCCTTAGACAGAGAACCATCCGCTGTTAACTCTGATGATTGAAAGCTAGGCCCTCATAGGTTTAGCTTTGATTTTTTTTGATGTTTAGATATTTTTGTTTCCTAAACAAAGGCTGAAGCCTTAGGAAACTTGAACTGCCAACAGGCACATCCTGGAAAAGGAGAGTGTCTGGTCAGCCTGCCTTCGGCTGCATGTAGCTGGTCACGCACAGAGTCTGTGGCAGCACTACAACCACCGGCTGACCACCCAAAACAGCCACGGAGAGCCCCACCAGACCGAAGCCCACCTGGATCTGCTCCATGCAGAGATGGCGGGACTCAGCCGAGACGCAGCGGATCATGGGCTTCAGGCGTTGCTTCTGGAAAGCCAAAGCCATCTCACTGCACTTCTGAATCTCCGCCGAGGAGAAGACGCACCACCGCAGGGATTCTGGCAGCCCTGGAAGAGAGAGACCCCAGGATGGGCAAATTTGGGGACTTGTCCCTTAACGTGACATGAACCCTCGGCCAAGCCAGGCTGACCAGCTGCCCCAGTAACCCCATCAAGGCGCAATGAAATGTGGGACATTCCAGCAAAATGGAGGACGTTCCCAAATAAAAGCTAACAGCACTCAAAGAAATGTAAGTTCAAGCTTCTTATGCAAAGAGATCTTGTAGGGCAAATAACCAAATGCATCTGAGGAAAGAGACTCAGGTCTGCAAAAGCTCATGCTGCCAACTTCTTTCTGGAGACAGACTAGATTTCAAAGGAAGCATTTTTTGTGTGTTGCAAATAGATGTTAAATTTCTTGGACTCTGAAAATCTGCCAGTTGCCACATGGCCAGAAGGAGGCGATGCCAGCCTGCAAGACGTACCCCTCCATCCATGCCATCTGAACTGAGAACAGAAACAGAAAAAGGCAGGCCTATGATTTAACAACTTCAACCCCCCCCCCCCCCCCCCCCTGCAAGCATGGCTTTTCACACCTTGCCTGATGAAGAAGCCAGTGGAGCTTTGAAAGCTTGCAACATGTTGTGACGAACTGACTCAAAAACCAGCCAATCAGAAGCCAGAGACCCTAAGCCAATCAGGCAATCAGGTGCTGGCTGAGGAGTTTGAAGATTCCTCTTGGCAGTTGGTTTTGTCAGTTAGGGTTTAGAATGGAGTTCAGTTGGGGAACAGTAGAGTCCAAGAGAGGACTGTGTTCCAATAGTTCCTGAGGGGACAGTATTTTGTTATTGGGGGTGCTGATAATAGACCAAGGTCCAAAGAGGGACAATATTAATTTGGGTGTCTAGAAAGGAGAGACTCAGTGTAGCCATGAGAGAGACATAATAATAATGCTTTCTTGCTTCTGTACTCTGCTTAGCAAAAGAATCAATAGTTACAGAAGGCCCATAGATTGAGCCTACAGAGTAAAGTGCAAATGGGCTATGCTGGCCCCCACCCTTTCTTTCTGTGTGTGGCAGTAGCAAACACACTCACATAATCACCCCCTCCTTCCTCTGGAGGACTCTGAACACAATGGCCTGTGTTTAACCAGCGGCCTTGAAGAGCCTAGCTTAGCCCAGTATGTATCTTACAGTTATCTCTCTGGACATTCCAAGCAAGCAAGCAAATGTAATGCCAAAAAGACAATGTAGGACATAATGCTGTTTCGCTTTTGTGATTGGCTTACGCGAGGAAAAGTAGAGTTAGAAGGGCATAAAACAAGATGGCAAGAGGCCCTCCCTCGGGGCTGCATTTTTGATAACGCCCACCTTGCTGTGTCTGTGCGTGCTGCTGCCCTTGGCCAAGAGAATAAAGCGCTTTTTTTAATCCTAGCCAGTTCGGTCTCTTTGACTCTGCTTGTCCTCTGGCAGGCCATGGGCCTTCGGGTTCGTGGATTTGGGGTTCACCCGCTACAGCCAGACTCAGAAAGAGGGGTTTCGGTTACCTAATTTCCGGAGAGATGTTATAGCCTTGGTGGCTGAGTTAGTAAAAAGAATGGCCTAAAGAGGGGCAGGGAAGTCCTGAGGTGGTTAAAGGATATCCAGGGAAAGAGGAATACAGTAACGAAGGAAAGAGTACCAATGTAACAAAGTAACACCTGCCTGAACTAACAGCTCTTTAATGCCATTCAGTTCAAGTCATAGCTGTTCAAACCCTTTGTTCAATAAAGTTCATATTTTCTTTTATCTAAAGGCTTGTCAGCCATATATATTATTTCCACGCTACTATGTTATATAATACTGTGAACCTGAGTTTTAAACAGGGTGCGGTCATCAATTATATTTGGTGGTAGAGCATAAAGAGTCGTTACATATTTGGTGGCAGCGATGAGAGAATAAAAGTCCCAAGCGCCTGCCATATAAGAAAGGGGGTTTGTTACATAAATTGGTGGCAGCGGGGTGGGATTAGAAAACCCCATAGGACTGCCATAAGGTGAAGGAGTGTTGCCGTTACACATGTATAGTGTGCATTTTGGTTGGCCCCATAAAGGTACTGCCGTTTGGTGGAAATTTGAAGTTACTGGATATTGTTTCTTTCAGTTAGTCTCATTTCAAAAGTGCTACAAGATCCCTTTGCATACTGATTTTACAGACTAACATGGCTATATCTTTGAGTTCATGCTTCTTCTTGTTGTTGTTGTCATTGTTCATAGAATCATAGAGTTGGAAGTGACCGCAAGGGCCCTGATCCAGTCCAACCCCCTTCTGCCATGCAGGAAATCACAATCAAAGCATCCCCATCGACAGATAGCCATCCAGCCTCTGCTTAAAGACCTCCAAGGAAGGAGACTCCACTACACTCCGAGGAATGAGTTTGTTCCACTCTCAAACACCTCTTAGTCTCAGGAAGCTCCTCCTAATGTTGAGCTGGAATCTCTTTTCCTGGAGCTTGCATCCATTGTTCCAGGTCCTGTTCTCTGGAGCAGCAGAAAACAAGCTTGCTCCCTCCTCAATATGACATCCCTTCAGGTGTTTAAACAGGGCTCTCATATCACCTCTTAACCTTCTCTTCTCCAGGCTAAACATCCCCAGCTCCCTGAGTTGTTCCTCGTAGGACATGATTTCCAGACCCTTCACCATTTTAGTCGCTCTCCTTTGGACACATGGCTCCATTTTCTCAATGTCCTTTTTAAATTGTGGAGCCCAGAACTGGACACAATATTCCTGACCAAAGCAGAATAGAGCAGCACTATGACTTCCCTTGATCTAGACACTATACTTCTACTGATGCAGCCTAAAATTGCATTGGCCTTGTTAGCTGCCGCATCACACTGTTGACTCATGTTCAACTTGTGGTCTACTTGGACTCCCAGATCCCTTTCACATGTACTTTCATTCATCCAGGTGTCCCCCATAATCCTATATCTGTGCATTTCATTTTTCCACCCTAAGTGCAGTACCTTACATTTCTCCGTGTTGAATTTCATTTTGTTGTATGCCTTCAAGTTGTTTCCAACTTATTGTGACCCTAAGGCAGTGAACCTATCACAGGGTTTTCTTAGCAAGAGTTCTTCAGAGGGGGTTTGCCATTGTCATCCTCTGAGGCTGAGAGAGTGTGACTTGGCCAAGGTCACCCAATGAGTTTCCATGACTGAGCGGGGATTCGAACCCTGGACTCCAGAGTCTTAGTTCAATGCTCAAACCACTATGCCACACTGTCTCTCATACTTCTTAGTCATGCTCTGCTCTGCTCTGGGGCCACAACAAACTGGCATTCCCAGAATTCCATAGCCTTGAGCCTTGGTGCTTAAAGAGGGGTCAAACTGGATTATTTCTGCAGTGTGGATGCAGCCTTGGAGGCACACAACAACAATCTCACCTCGAGCCTTGAGGAGAGATGGGAAAGAAATCAATTTTATTATGATTCCTATCCTTATCCTTACTTGTGGGGTCGCAGTCCATGCCGCGCATGGCGTGGAGGTACTCCTCCCCAAGCCAGTCCTGGTAGCTCTGCCCCTCCGGAACCGGGACCAGCCTCACCGTGGAGTCCTTGAAGAGCAGGTCCTGGCCCCCATAGGACCCCGAGCTGAACATCTGGAAGACCCCCGAAGAGGAGGAGGAAGGGGCGCCAAACATCTCCTGCAATGGCAATGGGGGGCAAGAGAGGCCTCCTTGTGACCCACCTGCCCCTTCCACCCCTCTTCAGGACCCCCTCCATCGGCCGACCCCCAAATGAGGAGGGGGAGGCAGGGAGCCAAGGGAGGGCATTGGGGCAGTCAAGGAAACCCCCAAATAAGAAGGTGGGGGTGGTAGGGCAGATGGAGACCCCTGTGTCCCCAAAGGGCAAGCAGGAACAGGCTTCAAAGCCACCTACCCCTCCAGGAAGACCCCAGAAGAGCTCCTAGGAAAGAGCCAGGGGATGATGGTGCTGGTGCTGGTGGTGTTGGTGATGATGATGAGGAGGAGAATATTCATTGGTGTCCTGCTCTTTCCCCCCAACTGGGACCCAGAGTGGCTCACAATATTAGTAGAATTAAGAAACATAGAAAAGTGGTGCATTCTCTGGCTTTGCTTCGAGAACAAAGATTCAGGAAGGACTCATCCTGCGCTTTGTACAAGCAGCGCGTTGGTGACTAAAAAGGCCAATTCGAGATAAACAGGTCCGGTTGCAGAAAGCACAGCAGAAAGTCTCCTTGGGTGATGTTTCCAGGTTGCGGTTCTTTCTGCATTGTTGTTTCTCTTCGAGGCTCGTTCAGCGTGAGCTTTCGAAGATGGCTGCAGCATCATGGATAGTGCGTCTCCATGCCTCCCGATGCGAGGCCAGGGAGGACCATTGTTGGGGATCAATTTGGCCAAGCCTGAGATGTTGTTTCAGGGAGTCCTTGTATCTCTTCTTTGGGGGGCCCCTCTTACGCTCTTGACCTGTGGCAAGTTCACTGTAAAATACTATTTTTGGGAAGTGATGGTCCTTCAAAATGATTACAGTATTAAAAGAGATTGCTTGTTAAAAGAATAAAACACAGTTGAAAGAAGAGAGGAGTGCTTAGAACGCTTCAGAACAATGCAACAGTCCTACCCCGTTCATTAAAAGCATCCTGTTTCCAGGATGGGACTATGTAAAGAAACAGCCAGCTCCTACTGATGAAGACCAGCTAGATGGTGATGAAAAAGCCAGAGCAACAATTGTTTTAGCTACAGAGCCAAGTCAGCTAAATCATATTAGAAATAAGAAGTCAGCGTTTGAAGCTTGGAAAGCTCTTGAGGCTGTTAACCAACCAGCTGGAGCCTTGTCTAAAATGCTGTGCAGCAGAAGGCTATATTGCTGTAAACAGCAGGAAGGCGAATCCGTGATTGTACACTTAAAACGGATGCAAGAAAACTTTGCAGAGTGCAGCGAGAGTGGCATCCAGATTGAGGAAACCCAGAAGGCCCATATACTGCTTAGTAGTTTAAGCAGTGACTGGGAGTTTTTGATGTACAATCTCCAGGGAGCAGCCAAAGCTGATTTAACTGTGGACCTTGTGGCATCCAGAACACTGGAAGAAGTACAGAGGAGAGACTCTGAGGAGAGCTTCAAGGGTGCGACTAGCTGGAGGCGACAACCAACCAGCCAACCTATGTCCTTCCCGAGGAGGGGAGTGCTGCCGTCTGCAGGATACGGAGGTGTTTTTCCTGTGGGGAGACCGGACATTTGATGAAGAACTGTCCGAAAGTCTCCGCAGCAAAGAAAGGACAAAACTCACAAAAGGAAAGGAAAGAGAAGCCTCTCGGTGGGAGAGGGTTTGCTACTGCTGTGGAAGGAGTTGTAAGTGAGAAGGAAGACCAGTCTGTTTGGATTTGGGACAGTGGGTGTCCTCGCCCCATGACCCCTAATAGGGAAGAACTACAGCGCCTTAAGTCAGCACCAGTGGACACTGTGGTCTTTGCAAATGGTGAATCTGACTGTGGAGAGATACAAGGGTCTGTATTAATCCCAAGTTTCAAAAAGGTATTCCATAATGTTTTGTGTGCACCAAAGTTGCAAAATAACCTTATAAGTGTGGCATCTCTTAATGATGATGATGATGAAATCCTTTTCAGAAAAGATTAGGGGATTATATCCAAGGAAGGAGCAATGTGTGGTAAAGCCTTAAAGAAAAACCACACTTACCACACGGTGGAACAGGTGCAGTGTGGGAAAGTAACAAACAAACCACTGCATGATAGGTGTGCCCATTACTTCCACAGAGTTATGGGCCACATAAGCTTTAAGGATTTGAAAAACCTAGAGAAGATTTGTCCAGGGTTCAGAGTAGAGGGCTGTAACAGTTACCCTGACTCTGCTGTGTGCAAAAGGGTCAAAGTCAAGGCTTTGCCCGTGGCGAAGGGGAGCAAATGCATTACCCAGAGGCCTTTTCAGGTGGTACATGCAGACTTATCAGGGCCACATCAAGGAAGGAGTTGAGAGGGGATGCAGATTTACCCTACTAATTGTAGACAGGCATACCCACTTTACATTTGCAACGATGCTCAAAACCAAAAGTGAGGCTGCTGACACGATCAAAAGATGGGTCAATTCTATTGAAAGGGAGTTTCCCTACAAGGTTGGCACTATTGTGGCAGACAGAGGTGGGGAATTCCTCTGTAACAACTTGCAGCAGTGGTTTGGGCAGAAAGGAATCCAACACAAAACTACAAATCCCGGATGTCCTGCGGAAGATGGTTTGGCTGAACGCAGGATTAGTGTGTTAAATCAAATCAGGGATTGTATGTTGGAGGATTCTGGAGCACCAGCAAATTTGTGGGGAGAAGCCACAAGAACTGCTTGTCACATTTTGAACCGGTCATGGTGCAGTGTGATAAACCAAACTCCTTATTGTTTGTTGTATGGTAGTGCACCGAACCTAAAGTACTTCAGAGTTCTTGGACAATTTGCCTCAGTGTACATTCACCTCGATTTAGGAAAAAGAATGAGCTCAAAAGCCAAAGGCTGCGTTTTGTGGGCTACGAAGGAAACAAATACAGGTACCTAATGGATGTGAACAGGATTTTGTATTCCAGGAGTGCTAGTTTTGAGACCCATGCTGGGGGGGGGGGAGAGTTTAAATCAAGATGTTTTTGTAAAACTCAAAAACATTGGGACAAATAAGAACAATGGAAATGGAGGGGTACATACATCCAGAGATGTGAGTGATAAACAAACAAGCACTTCCAAAGACACACAAACACCAGAGCAAGAGCCAGAGCAAAGGCAGGCTATCCAGAGTAGTAGTAGTAGTGACACTGAGGATGAGCCTGGCAGAACCAAAGTCATTATTCCATGAAGGACTCTGGGTCAGGAAACCCCCAGAGAGGTTTGTAGCACAAGAGGCATGAGCTTGCGCTGTTGTGGTAGAGGAGCCCGATGAGTATAAGGACATGCTCAGGTATCCAGTAACTGGGCAGCAGAAGTGGAATATGGCTATGGATCAGGAAATCAATGCATTGGTGCATAGAAAAGTGTTTGAAGTGGTTGATAGACCTAAAGAGCAGAAAGTAGTTGGCTGTAGATGGGTCTACAGGAAGAAGGACATGCCTGATGGGACTGTGAAATATAAGGCTAGAATAGTAGCAAAAGGTTACTCACAGAGACGGTTTGAGAATTATGATCGGACGTTCTCACCGACAGCCAAGGCAGAGAGTCTCAGGATGGTGCTTGCTGTGGCTGCCAGAAGGAAGATAGTGGTTCATCATTTCGACTTCGAGACAGCTTACCTCAATGCCAATTTAGAAGAAATTGTGTTTACGGAACAACCTCCGGGTTATGAGTTTGAAGGCATTAACAAAGTCTATAAGCTGAAGAAAGCATTGTATGGACTTAAACAAAGCGCCAGATGCTGGAATCAGTGTATACACAAGGAATTAGTAAAGGATAAGTGTAAATGACACATGGGACACACCACATGTCATTGGGAGGGGAATGTTAGGAAATGACATGTATGTGACCACAAGATAGAGCTGAAGCGGAACCTATTACAGTTCCAGTGGCAGTTGACAGTTGACACTTGCATTATGGAATGTTGATGCTGTCAGTCCTTGAGAGAGAGTGTCAGTTATGACAGTTGGTGTTAGAGTAACTGCCTCTCTGTTTTATTGTTATGGTTGTTTGGTTGACAAAGTAACTTTATTATTAAAGCCCTTGTGAAGAGTGAAGGCTTGAAGTGCTCTTGTCATTATTTCTCAAGCCGGGAGCTCAAGGCCGTTTGCATTGGTGAAGGAATATTTTGCTTCTTGGCCTGAATACCTTGCAGACATCTCTTCAGATTCCTTCTCCCTGGTGTCCTGTCGACGTGGTTCAACTCTGCAGGTGGTCGTGGGGGACACAGCGCATCTTTCCATGCCCTAACATGTCTGCAGGAGAGCAGGGAAGGGGTCCGCCTGGCCTCTCTGGGGAAGGAGGGCCAGAGTCCAGGGGGCAGCCACAGACAAGGCCCTGCTCTGGGAAAGCGGCAGGCAGGCAGGCAGGTAGGCATTCTTCTGGGGAAGCCTGGCCCAGGAGCGCCTGGCAGAGGAAGGGCAATGGTACTTCCCAAAGGACTACTCACCTGTCCCTCTTGGAGCAGCTGCAGGATGAGGCGCCGGCCGGTCCCAGGGCGAGTGACCACGGCGTGGCCAGGGACGCGGGCCAAGTGGCAGCCCTGCCAGGCCTCCGCCGCCGCCCGTCCCCCGTCCCGGCAGAGCAGCTGGAAGTCCGACACCCGGAGACCCCCAGCCCAAGAAGGACGGGGGGACCCACCTGCAGAAGAACAAGGAGGGGAAAGAGGAGAAGGAGGAGAAGGAGAAAAGAAGGGAAAGGAGGAGAAGGAGAAGAAGGAAAAGAACAAGGAGAAAGAAAAGAACAAGGGAAAGGAGAAGAAGGAGAAGGATAGTGAGGATGAGCCTGGGAGGGGTTAAGGGGGGAATTTGGCCAGGGGTCCCACTTCTGGGGCTGGGAGGGGTGATCCTGACCCTGGCAAATCCCAGCTTTTGGGTAGCCAGCTTCTTTGGGGGAGAGTGTTTCCCCTTCCCCTCCCTCCCAATTCCTATTGGCAGCAATAGCTTGCAACTAGCGGGATAAAGGTGTTTAAATATATACCCCTAAACATTCATTTTTAGTTCTCTTTTCTAGCTACATTATAGAAAGACTACTTCCTCAGATGCATTTGGGGAATGCAGTTAGAGAGTCCGAATGCACCTGAGGAAGCAGACTGAAGTCTAGGAAAGCTCCTGCTGCCAACTCCTTTCTTCCAGTGAGTCTCAAAGGTGCTAGAAGATCTCTCTGTGTACTGAGTCTAGAGACCACCATGGCTATTATGTCTAGTTGGAGCTTTTATTCATTACAGGGGGGAAATGCCATATCCATTCATTAGAGAGAGAGAAAATATCAATGTATATATTTAAAGAGTTTTTCCCTGGGTGAGTGTGGGGGGGGGGGGCTAATGAAGGCAATGCCAGGGGCAGCCCCCTCCCCTCCAGGCCAAGGAGGCATCCTACCTTGCAGGGTTTCCTGGACAGTGCTGTGCTTGATGAAGGCCACCTCGCCCGCCCCCTCAGCCAGGCACCTGAGGGATGGAGAGAGTGGGGTTAGGTCGCCCCTGGGGGCCAAGAGGGACCCTTTGAGGAGGACATGGGGTGCCCCCATCCAGCTCTGTCCCACGGCTTTACCTGAGGGCTCCGGTGTACCCAAAGTAGTCCTCGCGGGGGGTGGCCTGGCAGCGACCCTCCCCGGCGGCATCGCCTTTGCAGAGGCGGCAGAGGGACTCCGGGAAGCCTGGCCCCAAAGCCCCTGGGACGCAGCTGGCGCTGAAGAAGGCTGATGCCGCTGCAAGGAAAAGAATGCAAAGGAAGGGGTCCCAGGCGCAGTAACTTCCTTAGGCCTGGTGTCACCCGGTGTGGTCACTCATGGTGCCACCCCCCCCCCCGACCTCTTCCTCCCATTTCACACATACAGAATCCTTAGTCATGCTTTTTTGCACTAATGTTCATAGGATCACAGACTCATAGAATCATAGAATTGGAAGAGACCGCAAGGGCCATCCAGTCCAACCCCTTTATTCTGCCATGCAGGAAATCTCAATCAAAGCATCCCCATTGACAGATGGCCATCCAGCTTCTGCTTAAAGACCTCCAAGGAGGGGGACTCCACTACACGCCGAGGAAGGAGTGTGTTCCACTGTCGAACTGCCCTTACTCTCAGGAAGTTCCTCCTAATGTTGAGGTGGAACACACACATGTTCCTCATCAATCCTCATTGCCATACATACCACTGAATGCCATGCTAACAGTTGTGATATAAACAACCAGCAAAATTAAAATTGTACCTTCAGGTTACAATAGCATAGGCACCACCTAAAGGTTTTTACATTTACAGTGAAGATTTGGTTTAAATGTGATGTGGGTTTTTTTTTAAATAAAATTTTGAAATTTGAAATTTCAATTTTCAAAAATATTCTGGGGCCGCTCCCACGGAGCTTGGCCCCATTCCCAGCATCTCTTAAAGCACCTTAAAGGGAGACAGGTGAATGCCACAGCCCCTTTCTGCCAAAAGTTAGGCGTTTGAGGAGAAGTGGGTTCACCCCCCTTTTAGGGTGTCACCTGGCGCATTCCTCACCCCCCAAACCCCCAAATGATTCCACTGCCCAGGCGGACCCCCGGAGCAGCCCAGACCAAGGTCTTGAAACTTTGGCCTGTGAAGAGAGACTTAGGGAGCTGGGTATGTTTAGCCTGGAGAAGAGAAGACTAAGAGCTGATAGGATAGCCCTCTAAATATCTGAAGGGGTGTCAGACTGAGGATAGAGCAAGCAATGCATACAAACAACAGGAAAAGAGATTCCAGCTCAACATTAGGAGGAACCTCCTGACAGTAAGGGCTCTTCGATAGAGGAGTTTGGTGGAATCTCTTTCCTTGGAGGTCTTTAAGCATAGGCTGGATGGCCATCTGTCAATAGGGATGCTTTGACTGAGAGTTCCTGCATGGCAGAAGAAGGGGGTTGGATCGGATCAGGGCCCTTCTTGGGGTCTCTTCCAACTCTAGGATTCTGTGATTCTATGAGGCCATTGGGGGGGACAGGAGTTTTAAGACCCTCCCCACCACACACACTGCTCCCCAGCCCCCTGCCTTTGGTCTGCTCCATCCTCCCTTGCCCCAAAGAAATGCCGAAGAGGAGGGGAAGAGAGAGAAAAAATCAAAGTTTGCTTGATGTTTTTAATAAATTAAAATTTCGGATTTCAAAATTTACAGTTATCTCTCTGTATCTATGGATTTTTTAATTCAAGCATCCATGGCTTCAAAATATATATATTCTAAAAAGCAAATCCTGATTATGCCATTTTCTATAAGGGCCACCATCTTATTAAGACATTGTACTGAATGGGATTTGAGCATCCATGGATTTTGCGATCCACAGCAGGGGTCCTGGGACCAAACCCCAGCCGACATGAAGACAACACTGTACTTTTAACATTTGATTTTTAAAAACAATTCTTAAAAGTTAACATTTTACCAAGTTTTCACTTTAGCCCCATGAAGCACCGTATATGTAAACCCATTTATTCTGTGCGTAGGACATTGTCATTGAAAGGTATAATCTTAGTTCTGCTAGCTGTTTAATGGCACAACTATTGCCCTGACATTCAGTGATATATGGCAATTTATGACTAAGGATTCTCTATGGGTGTGGGATGGGAGGAAGAGGTCAGTGAGGGAGGACATTGTCACCCCCCCCCCCCGAGTCTCCTCTTGCCAGGTGACCCCCAGACCACCCCCGGCTTGACTCCCTGGAGGAGACGGAGGGGTTTCTGTTAGATGGAGGAGGATCCCAAGGGTCCAGGGTCCGTGTCTCACACTCACCTGCAGGGAGGTCACATCCCAGGGCAGCCATCCGTCCGGAGTCGAGGAGGAGTCCAATGGGGACGTTCCAGCCAGCGGTGCGGTTGAGACCCGTGTGGCAGCTGCGGGCACCCCTCAGGCCATCAAGGGTCAGGTCTGAGCCTGACCGGACCACCGCCACTGCAAGGTATGAGCCTCCCAGCGCTGAGCAGGAAGGGAAATAGCAATAGCAATAGTAAGTACACTTCTATACCTCTTATCAGTGCACTTAAGCACTCCCTAAGTGGTTTAAAATGTGTAAGCTAGTTGCCCCCAACAAGCTGGGGACTCATGTTAGCAACCCACAGGAGGATGTCAGGCTGAGTTGACCCTGGATCCCTGCCTTGGATCGAACTCACAACCTTATGGTTTGTGAGTGAGTGCTTGCATTGGCATTTAACCACTGCATCACCAGGAAAAAAAGAAAGAAAGAAAGAAAGAAAGAAAGAAAGAAAGAAAGAAAGAAAGGCAGCAGGTCTCCTCATGAGGAAGGAAGGCCCCCCACATTGCCTAGTCAAAGGGGGTCCATTGGATCCCCCATCCATCTGCCCGCTGACCCCCCTTCTCTCACCTCCGCCATAGTCCTCTCCGGCCAGTGGCTGTAGTCCAAACTCCTTGCCGGCCCGGTACACGAGGCCCCCGTCCACTGTCACCACATCCGCCTGGCTGGCCTGAGGGACAAACCAGGGAAGGGGGGATTAGGGTCATAAGGTCTCTGACCCCCCCCCCAAAGGAGCCCACCCTTCAACTTCCAGCAGAGAGTCTTGGGCAATTGCCCAGGTGCTGCAGAGCAAGCAAGAGAGGAGTCAGGGCTCTCTCTTTCTCTCTCGTTTGGGGGCTGAAGGGAACTTTCATGTGTGTGGAGCTGGGGGGGGGGGTGTGACCAAGCCCAGCTGTGCCCGCCGTGGGCCCGACCCAGCTCCTGCCCTATGACCCCCATCGTTCCCCATCATCCCCCCAAATGCCAGGGCCTCCTCCTCTCCACCAACTTGATGGCATCCAACGTGGGGATGCCTGGGAAAACTGAGTTTGCAAAAATAAATACATAAAACAAACCTTTCCCCTCTCTGAACGAAAAACACCCCTTAAGTGTTAGGAGCCAAGCCCACCATGTTTTGGACCCCTGGACCAGTTTAGGCTCTGGGAAGCCTTTTGCAAAAACAGAAAGTGAAAACGTGTTTTTTTTACAGTCCTCCCTTAAAATGGCCCACGAAGGGCCCCAAACCGAGGCGAGGATGTCCCTGGGGGCTTTTTAGAGGGCATTTGATGCCCAAAACCCTTTAGCTGCCTTTTGCTTTTAAAACAGCATTAAAGATGTCTCT
The DNA here is from genome assembly GCA_023333645.1 of Sceloporus occidentalis. Classification (NCBI taxonomy): domain Eukaryota; kingdom Metazoa; phylum Chordata; class Lepidosauria; order Squamata; family Phrynosomatidae; genus Sceloporus; species Sceloporus occidentalis. The sequence goes on along the minus strand of JALMGF010000002.1, from coordinate 768,051 downwards.
CTCTTCTGGCCGGCCAACCCAGCCAATTTTAAATCATGACTTTTTAAATTGGTATATTTTAAATAATGTATTCTGTGAGTGTATCTTAATGGTTTTATAGCACTGTGTTTTAACTGCTGGTTTTGTGTATGTTTAATTGTGTATTGTATTTTAACCTGTTGTGCCCTGCCTTGAGGAGAGGTGGGAAAGGATGATGATGATGATTGCTCTTGTTGTTGTTGTTGTTGTTGGGGACACGAGAGATTCAGCCTGGGGGGAGGTCTCAGCAAATGCCCACCCTTGTTCTGCCCTCCTGCCCCTCTCAACAGCCCTCCTCTCTGTATTACATTTCCTATACATCCTGTGACCTTCTGCGCCATCATTCTCTAGGAATCACACCAATGTTTTTAAAGCAAAAGTCTGTAACATCTCAGGTGCCCTTTGCCCCTTGGCAGGACGGGCCTCTGGCTGCCCTCCAGAAGGAAGCTGCCCTGGACTTTGCCCCCGAGTCTCTGGCGTCTCCTGCCCCAAGGCAGCAATTAATGCCTCCCCCCCAGAGCCCCCTCTGGTCCAAAGGCCAGAGTCCATGGGTGCGCAGATAAGCATGGCGGTGTAAGAGAGGGTGGCACGTGCGCAGGGGTCGGAGGTCAGCCATGGATCCTCTTTCCAAGGGAGAGAGCCTGGGATTCTGTTCCTTGAAAATGAAATTAACTTCCACTAATCATTGCTACTAGCAGAAACCAACAAAAACCTGGAGCTGGAGAAGGTCAAGGAGGAAAGTATTACCAAACACTAAAATGATGATGATGATGATGATGATGATGATGATGATGATGATGATGATGATGTGGGCCCTCAGTTCTGGACCTCCTTGCAGGTACCAAAATCTGCAGATGCTCAAGTCCGTCAAGTCAAGTCAAGTGGTGCAGCCATGGTGGCCATGCCACCATTGGAGACAATGGGATTTTGCCATCCTGAAGCCGATATCGCCACTCTCATGGTGGCACTCCACAGGGGGACACCTCCTCTTCCTCCTCCTTTTCCTCTTCCAGGACAGCAAAATCCCATTGTCCCCAATGGTGGCATGGCCACCATCACTGCACCACTTGACTGGACTTCCTCCTCTTCCTCCTCCATTTGCTTCTCAAACAAATGGTTCCTTGAACAGAATTATCCCTGGAAGCCAAGATGATGAAACTGAGGCTATTATATGTAAAGTCAAAGGCTTTCAGGGCCAGCATCCATAGTTTTTTGATGTTTCGCAGGTATCTGTGACATCTGGCATCTTCAGAGAATGCTTTGCCTGGGGAAATTGTGCATGCAAATCACATGCAAATCCCTCCTGCATTCCCAGGCTCACACTGTATATATACACCCAGTTTTCCAGGCAAAGCATTCTCTGAAGATGCCAGCAGCCACAGATGCCGGCGAAACGTCAGGAAGAAACTCTGCTAGAACATGGCACAGAGCCCCCCGAAATACCCACAAAAAACTATGAGGCTATTACACTTTGGTCACATTGTGAGATGACAAAATTCATTGAAAGAGACAATAATGGTAGGAAAGGCAGAAGGTAGTAGAAAGAGAGAAAGACTGCACACCGGACGGAAAGACTCTGCCAGGGGTTATGGGCCTGACTTTGCAAGACCTGAGCGGAGCAGCGGAGGACTGAGGGGATCTTGGAGGGGCCTCATCCACAGGGCTGCCATGAGATCAAGTTGACTCGAGGGCAGGCAGCAACCACAAGAGCATTGCAATGTTTGTGTACACTGAGAGATCTTATAGCACCTTTGAGACGAACGGAAAGAAAGAAACTGGCAGCATGAGCTTTCCTACACTTCAGTCTACTTCCCCAGATGCATCTGACAATGTCGACTGAAGTCTAGGAAAGCTCATGCTGCTAATTTACTTATTTCAGTTAGGCTCAAAGGTTCCACAAGATCTCTCTCTCTCTCTACTGATTCTACACACTAACACTTGCAATGCTCAAAAGAACCCAAAACAAAGGAGTACATCACACAGAGCTTTTGGATGGTCTTAGTGGCTCAGTTCCAGCTCACTTCCGAAGTGACTGCGCTTCCAAGGATGCGGTTTCACCTCATAAAGGGACTCTTTTATCAGACGCCATTGATTTTTATGGGAGCCCCTTGCGAATTCCTTCAGCAGCGTTTCTGAAGTCACCCCTCATTTTGGTAAAACCGGGGGGGGGGGGGGGGGGGAGTGGCTTCCGAGAATTGGCTTCCTGGCTGCTTTCGATGGCACTGCGATTTGGTCTGGTCTTGAAAACCACTCCGATGCCAGGCCCCTTGGCCCCTGCCTCTTGCTCCGTCATCCCCCCTTCATGCCATCTCCTCCTCTCTGCCAACCAGCCGATCCCATCATCCCCTGCGTCCCCTGCATCCTCCTAGACCTCGATCTGCTCCCCTCCTTCAGCCTGCCACCAATCCCGTCATCCCCTGCCTTCTCCTAGACCCCATCTGCTCCCCTCCTTCACCCTGCCACCAATCCCATCATCCCCTGCCTTCTCCTAGACCCCATCTGCTCCCCTCCTTCACCCTGCCACCAATCCCATCATCCCCTGCCTTCTCCTAGACCCCATCTGCTCCCCTCCTTCAGCCTGCCACCAATCCCATCATCCTTGCCTTCTCCTAGACCCCAATCTGCTCCACTCCTTCACCCTGCCACCAATCCCATCATCCCCTGCCTTCTCCTAGACCCCATCTGCTCCCCTCCTTCACCCTGCCACCAATCCCATCATCCCCTGCCTTCTCCTAGACCCCATCTGCTCCCCTCCTTCACCCTGCCACCAATCCCGTCATCCCCTGCCTTCTCCTAGACCCCATCTGCTCCCCTCCTTCACCCTGCCACCAATCCCATCATCCCCTGCCTTCTCCTAGACCCCATCTGCTCCCCTCCTTCACCCTGCCACCAATCCCATCATCCCCTGCCTTCTCCTAGACCCCATCTGCTCCCCTCCTTCACCCTGCCACCAATCCCATCATCCCCTGCCTTCTCCTAGACCCCATCTGCTCCCCTCCTTCACCCTGCCACCAATCCCATCATCCCCTGCCTTCTCCTAGACCCCATCTGCTCCCCTCCTTCACCCTGCCACCAATCCCATCATCCCCTGCCTTCTCCTAGACCCCATCTGCTCCCCTCCTTCACCCTGCCACCAATCCCATCATCCCCTGCCTTCTCCTAGACCCCATCTGCTCCCCTCCTTCAGCCTGCCAGTAATCCCATCATCCTTGCCTTCTCCTAGACCCCGATCTGCTCCCCTCCTTCACCCTGCCACCAATCCCGTCATCCCCTGCCTTCTCCTAGACCCCATCTGCTCCCCTCCTTCAGCCTGCCACCAATCCCATCATCCCCTGCCTTCTCCTAGACCCCATCTGCTCCCCTCCTTCACCCTGCCACCAATCCCATCATCCCCTGCCTTCTCCTAGACCCCATCTGCTCCCCTCCTTCAGCCTGCCACCAATCCCATCATCCCCTGCCTTCTCCTAGACCCCATCTGCTCCCCTCCTTCAGCCTGCCAGTAATCCCATCATCCTTGCCTTCTCCTAGACCCCAATCTGCTCCACTCCTTCACCCTGACACCTAACCCATCATCCCCTGACTGCTCCTGCATCCCGATCTCCCCCCTGTGCCACCTAACCCATCATCCTCTGACTGCTCCTGCATCCCCATCTCCCCCCTGTGCCACCTAACCCATCATCCCCTGACTGCTCCTGCATCCCTATCTTCCCCCTGTGCCACCTAACCCATCATCCCCTGACTGCTCCTGCATCCCCGTCTTCCCCCTGTGCCACCTAACCCATCATCCCATGACTGCTCCTGCATCCTGATCTCCCCGTGCCACCTAACCCATCATCCCCTGACTGCTCCTAGACCCCGATGAAGGATGACAGCTAAGGAGGTGGCAGGGAAGGAGGAAGCATCCAGAGCCCCACTGAGCATGCCCAAGGGGGCCGATTCGAATCATTGACCCCTCAAAGTATGCTCTGGTGTGGTCATACAATGTGCGCTCACTCCCCTTTGCTTGAGTCCGCATCATGTGACTGGCCTGGAATCGAACTGACTTCGCTTCCCCTTCACTTCGGAAGGACAACAGAAAGGCAACCAGGTGTGGAACAACATCACGTTTTAACATGAATCCGCATTGCTAGAGAGGAGTGACTCTGGATCTGGTGTGGAAAAACATCACGCTTTGCATTGCTAGAACAGGAGTGACTGCGGATCTGAGCTGCAACCCTCCCCCCCCCCCCCCATGTGTGATAAGGTCCAAAACCAAACAAAGCCCTCAGGGCCTGGCTTCTTCTAAAGCTCATTACTTCTCCATTAATTTTTGGTTGTTAAACAACTTTGGGTTTTATAACAACCTAAACCAACCTTGAAAAGATGTCCTTTGGCGGATGCAGGGGGTTGGACTGGAGGGCCCTTGGGGCCCCTTCCTTCCAACTCTATGATTCTATGATTCTGTGGCGCAAGCTTGTTTTCTGCTGCTTCAGAGCCAGAGCGATCAATGCAAACTACAGGAAAAGAGATCCACCTAAAATCTCAGGAGGAACCTCCTGATGGTCAGAGCTGTTCAACAGTGGAAGACGCCGCTGCATGAAGTGTGATGGAGTCTCCATTTTGGAAGTTTGTGAAAGGGGTCTTCTTGCATCGCAGAAGCGGGTTGGAGACCCTTGGGGTCTCTTCCAAACTCTAGGAGTCTGTGCTCTGATGCTAAACCTGACCTTCCTCCATCGAGGGGAGCACCCCCTCCCCACTGTAAACACGGCATTGGGGTCCCCTGGCGGCCAAGCAACCTCCCTCCTGGCCCCATTTATTGCCAGCCCCCGGCAAATGCTGCAAAGAGGCTGGGTGGCCATCTGTCCCAGGGAGGGTGCCTTCGCTTTCCTCTTGCCTGCACTGGGCCCTAAGTGAGCCCTGCAGAGAATCATAGAGTTGGAAGAGACTGCAAGGGCCATCCAGTCCAACCCCTTTATTCTGCCATGCAGGAAATCTCAATCAAAGCATCCCCATTGACAGATGGCCATCCAGCCTCTGATTAAAGACCACCATAATCTCCAAGGAAGGTGTTCCACTGTTGAACAGCCCTTACTCTCAGGAAGTTCCTCCTCATGTTGAGCTGGAATCTCTTTTCCTGGAGCTTGCATCCATTGTTCTGGGTCCTAGTCTCTGGAGCAGCAGAAAACAAGCTTGTTCCCTCCTCAATATGACATCCCTTCAAGTATTTAAACAGGGCTGAAGAGGCAACAAGGGGGTCAGCTATTTTAGATCTGATCCTAACCAACAAGGATGACTTGGTTAATGGGGTGCAAGTGGTGGGATCCTTAGGTGGAAGCGACCATGTTCTCCTGGAGTTTGTAATACAGTGGAAAGGAGAAGCCAGGCAGAGTCAGACACGCATCCTAGACTTTAGGAGAGCGGATTTCAGCAAACTTAGAGAAGTATTGAGGGTGATCCCTGATCAGAAATACTAAAAGAGAAGGGAGTTCAGGATGGATGGGAGTGACCATCACCTCCCCAGAAGCAGTGCTGCCCTCAGTGGCCAGGGCAGTGGGGGCGGTCTGGCTGGGCAAGGTGGGCAGGGCAGGGCAGGGCAGGGCAGGGCAGGGCAGTTCAGCCACCTACCCCTGGACTGAGTGGCACCAACCCTAATGGTCCCCACTTCTGCCACCGTAACCCTCTGGCAGAACCCATCAGCCACTGCAAAGTCCAAGCCTGAGGGCCAAGCAGGACTGGAGTGGTCTCGAGGGGGGGGGGAGGAGGCTGTGGAAATGGGCATCCCTCCCCCTTGGCATGGCAGCAGAAGGTGCCCCCCAGTCCTGCTTGTGATGGTAGGGCCTTCTGCCTGGTGATGGGGCACTGGCAAAGGGGAGGGCACCCCAGGTTATCTTAGGTACTTTAACATTTAACTAAAGGTGCATATTCAAAAATGATGTTTAGATGGCACATGACTCCAGAGAAAACCAATAAGGTCTATACACTTACAAGCAAAAAGTGTTGGAAAGGTGACAGGCAAGATGGTCCTTCCTTCCTTCCTTTCATCTTTGGTGGAAATGTCATAAAGCATTACAATTTGGGGACAAAGTCCAGAACTCAATGATGGGAATGTTAAAGACCGACATCCGACCGGATCCCGGTTTGGTCTTGTTCAAGATGGGAGCTGCTATAGAGAAGGAACGGGCCAAAAAGCTTTATCATGGCTTCATTTTGTCTCTGGTAACTGGCCAGAATTCTGTCTGCCCAACATTGGAAGAGCCTCCCGAGTCCTTCAGGAGAGGAACCCAGGAGGAGGCCCAAAGACTAGCCAGGCCTGCTTCTGGCTGGAAGGGACGAGTCCAGAGGCTGCCCAAAGAGAAGGGAATGTGCCATAACTTTATTACTTGGAAGGTTATCAACTAAATAATAAGGATTAGTATTGCATAGCTAATATTATTATTTGAGTTGACGCTGCTTCTTGCCATTCGTAGAACCGGAACGGATCTGAAATGTATTATGATTTCCATTTACAGAGATGATTTTGCAAACTACTAGATACAACCCAATGGATCAGGGGTAGGCAACCCTTTTGAGCCGGGGGCCGGGTTGCTCTCCCTCAGACAACTGGGGGGGGGGGGGGGGGCAAAGCCAAACAATAAATAATTAAATAATTTTAACAAGTTATATAAATAAATAAACCGGGACAAATGTAGGACAACATTTGCAAATGGAGGACACTTTTTTTAAAAAGGGGGGAGGACACGCAAAAAAATTTGCTGATTTTTTTAAAAAATGTTAATATAAATGCATGTTTCTGAGGCGTCTATAGACAATTGCCCCCCCCTTTGCCCACCGCTTGCCCGCCTCCTCCTGATAGGCCAAAGGCCCCAGCAGCAATCGGCGGCAGGACTGGGCTGGGGCCGGTCCCAAGGCCTCACCGGGCCGGATCCGGACCACGGGCCGTAGGTTGCCTACCCCTGCAATGGATGTATCGGGATGAATGTTTGTGAAGGAAGCAGGCAGCCGCTGTTTCTCTCTGGCAGAGATGACGCTTGCAGTTTAAAGGAGAGGAAGGCCTTCCCTTAGAGGAGCAAAGCCTGACCCGGTTTCCTGGGGGTCTTGCGAGGGAAGGTCTTGGGGGGGGATCCCTTAGAGTTTAGGTACTTAATGTTGGGCGGTTTGTGTTGCCTTCTCTTCATGTGTTTATGCTTTATGTGATTGTTTTCCCATAAGATTTAATACATAAAGGTGCATATTAGCAAAGCATCCCTAGGTGCCTTCTAGAAGCAGTCCAAGCAGAGCATTGGAAGAGAGCCCAAGGGCCCTGATCCACGCAGCCCTCCCGGGGATGGAGGGTCATCCTCCAAAGAGCACCAGCCTCCCAGGAGGAGGAAGCATGCCCTTCCCTGCCCAGCAGCAGCCCTGGCTCTCAGGAAGGGCCTCGGAAGGTGGAGCTGGAGCCTCTTTGCTCCCTTGGCTCCTAGTCTCTGGAGCAGCAGAAAACAAGCTCGCTGCCTCCTCCTCCTCCTTCAACCGGGCTCCTATCCCCTCTTAGCCCTCTCTTCTCCAGGCGAAGCATGCCAACCCCTTCAGTCTCTGCTCCCGCTTCCCAGGCCCTTCCTCTGGGACAGGGCTCCAGCCTCTTCTCCCCGTCCTTTTCGGGTTCTGCCCTGGACCCGGCATTATTCCAGGGGAGGCCTGACCAAAGCCTCTTCTTCTTCTTCATCGAGGGGAGTGGGCTTCCCGGCCGAAAGGGACCCCTCCCCAGAGATGCCTTGGTCCTCGGCCCTGGATCTAAAAAGGCGAAGGCAAGGGCAGCGGAGCCTTCCTGGAAGCCAGCGAGCGAGCGAGGGCCAAGGGAGAGCCCCCAGCCCCTTCCAGGGAACTGCCCTCCGCCTCTGGTTCTCTGGGGCCCCAGGGGGAGCCAAGCCCTGCTTCCCCAGCCCCGAGGCAGACTTACCTTGATGGAGGCCAGGCAGCCGAAGGCAGAGTCCCCTCGGACACAGGCCAGCTCTGGACGGAGGCCGGCCGCGGAGAAGGCCTTGCTCATGTGGCTGCACTTGGCCATCTCTGGCTCAGATCGAGTGCACCACCGGAGGAGGCTCAGCGGGGAGACTGCGGGGAAGAGGAAGAGGAAGAGGAAGAGGAAGAGGAAGGGGCCAAGGAGAAGGGCCCACGGAGGGCAAGGCTGGGGCTGGGGGGCCCTCTCCGCTGGCCTTTGGGGGGGGCTCTTCTGCCCAGCTCCATGCCCAGCAAGAGCCCCCCCCCCACCAGCCCGCTTTGGGGGGCCCTGAACCCAGCTCTGGCTTCTTCATTGCAGGAGGCCGAGGCTGGAGGGGCTCCTGTCAAAAGGGGGCTGTTTGGGGGGAGAGTTCCTGCATGGCAGAAGGAGGAGGCTTCCAACTCTGGGCTGCTCGGATCCTAAGAGCGAGGGCCAGGCTGCCCTCCTCCCAAGGATCTCTGTCCAGGGAGACTCTCTGGCCCCTGGAGAAGGGCCAAGGAGGAGGCTGGCATCCCTGGGCCCATCTTGCCAGCCCTGGAAGGGCATCCCACCTACCGGAGGGCAGCCAGAGCAGGAGGGCAGCCCCCAGGCAGAGCCCGGCGGGGACCCTGGCCATCCTGGCACCAGCTGGGCACCAGCAGCAGAAAGAGAAGCAGGAGGGAGGCCAGCGAGCGGGGCGCCTCTGCCCCTTGCAGCCCGGACCCGCCCCGGACCCGCCTCGCGGGCACCCGGCCAAGGGCCAAGGGCCAAGGGCCAAGGGCCAAGGTCCTCTCCGGAGGGGCCCCTGCCCAGGAAGGCCAGCTCCAGGCTGCTCCAGTCCGAAGGGAGAGCGGGAGGGAGGAGGGCTCCGGGGAAGGAAGGGGCATGGGACTGGAAGCACTCCCTCGGAAGCACAGAATCCGAGAGTCGGAAGAGACCCCAAGAAGGGCCCTGGCCCACTCCAAGCCCTCCTTCTTCTGCCATGCAGGAACTCTCCGTCAAAGCACCCCCATTTTGACAGATTAAAGACAGCCTCCAAAGAAGGAGGAAGGAGTGTGTTCTTCTCTTTTCCTGGAGCTTCCACCCATCGCTCCATTGTCTCCTCTTCCCACTATGACACCCCTTCAAGTCTTGAAACTGGGCTCATCGCCTCTCCCTCTGAACCTTCCCTTCTCCAGGCGAAACATTGGGCACTTCCCTCGGGTCTCTCCTCAGAGGGCTCCATGGTTCCCAGGCCCTTGGCCTCCCTCTGGACCCCAAAGGGATGGAAGTTGGCCTGAGAGGCTTCTGGTGGAGCATCCTAGAACCCAGGAAGGGCCCTGATCCAGCCCCTCCCCCTCCTCCTCCTCCTCCTGCCCTGCAGGAACTCCCTCTCAGCCCAAGCCTCCTCAAGGGATGCCCCCCGCCTCTGCCTCAAGACAGCCTCCAAGGAAGGGGCCTCCCTCCTCCTCCGAAGCAGCAGCAGCAGCAGCAGCAGAGTCCCCCATTCCTAGGCTGCTAGAGCTGGAAGAGACCCCAGAAGGGGCCCCAGTCCAAGCTCCCTTCGCCGGAGTGGCTTCTGCCCCGGATGCCCTCCTCCTCAGTGAGCCCCCAAGGGCCAGCAGAGAGGGCTCTGGGCCCAGGGGCCCCCTCCCAGCTCTCTTGGGGGCCCTATTCCGAGTGGCCCCAGGCGCTCCAGGGCCCCCTGAGGCCCAGGGCCAGGCCCAGTCCTGGAGAGGGAGCCCTGCTGGGGCCCCTTGGGACCCTTCAGTCGGAGCAGCCCTTCAGCCAGAAGAGGAAGAGCAGCAAGAACCAGGCAGCCGGGCCGCCGCTGGAGCCTCGCTGCAGGTCCTCCTTTTCCAGGACACGTCCTCCATTCCAGCCTTCTCTCCAGGAGGACTTGCCCTTGATAGGAGCGCCTTGAAAGCAGCCTTCAAGAGAGCCGCCTCTCCTCCTTTGAAGCCAGGGCTCTTCGGAGGGGCCTGGAAGGCTTTCCTGGGGCTCTACTGGAACCTGGGTTGTGTTTTCAGTTGGCTGTTGGATCTGAATGCTAGGCGGCCCCTGGCCTTCAGGAGAGGCCTGTCTGAGGACTGCTCCCTCTGGCCCAGGCCCAAGGAGCCTTCCCCAAAGGGCCCAAGGGTCTCCTCTGCCCAGGGCCAGCAAGCCCATGGACTGAGCCCCACAGAGCAGAGGGCAGGCAGGGGCAAGCAAAGGCCTGCTGGCCAAGAAGGAAGGTCAGAAGGAAGAAAGGCGGGCGGCCTGGGCAATGGGGGGCAAGCCAGGCCTTGGTGCCAGTGAATTCTGGAATGTCTCAAGAGGTCTTCATGTTTTGCATCAGGTCCTTGCCTATGTTGTTGGCTCCAAGAAAGAGAACCCCTCAGGGCCAGGGGCTTCCCAGCAGACCCTAATCCTCTTGGCAGAGCCTCCCTCCCTGAGGCCCTGGCATCAACAACAGAGCCAGACCCAGAGTCACATGGGAGTCACTCCTCCTTACCCAGGGTCTCTCTCTCTCTCTATACACACACACACACACACACACACACACACACACACACACGGCTTTGCTTTGCGGATGAAGATTCAGGAAGGACTCATCCCGAATAATCTTCCATGCCAGCATTCTCTGAAGATGCCATCCTGGCAAAATGTCAGGAATACTCTCTGCTAGAACATGGCCACAGAGCCCCCCCCCCCCGAAAAACCCAAACTAATAGATATGGCTTGCTTCTTCAGAACCATGGTGTCACAAGAATTTCAAGTGTGTTTGTGCGCATGTGTATGCGCACTCAGACACATGCACAGAGTCCACCTGATTGGTCAGGGCTGGGATTGCAAACAGTGTGGTCAGAGAGGACCTGGAGGCAGGCGTCACCAAGAGAGAACAAGGATGCCATTGAGAGCAGTCCTTGCAAAGCCATGGGATTCTTCCACCGCTGGCTACCCTCAGGCCAAGATGTTTGGGGAAGGGCCAGTCCCCTCCAGAAATGCCACTTGTTTTGCAGAGGTCCTGCATGCATCCCACAACGACAAGAGATCTTCCATGGATCTCTTGCCCAAAGGAGGTGCAGGATCCCTCCCTCGCGGCCCTTTGGTTCAAGCATTACTGGGACTTGCAAGGGCTGGCAAAGGAAAGCCCGGCCAGCTGTCCTCTGCTGAATCCATCTGGATCCTCTCACCTCCAGACAGACATTTTGATGGCTGGGGCATTGACGTTGCCTAACTGGATCACAGAACAAGCAAAGTTTATCTAGCTAAAGGGAAGGTTTGGGTGAGTTTCCCCCACTTGTGAACCAATTCTGCCCACAGGGCCCAGTTTGGAGGCTACCTCTAGCTGGGAAGCATTCAGGGCCGCTCTCAACCTCAGCTCCATTTAGGGATACTAACAGCAATGGGGGGAAATGGCAAAACCATCTGTGAGTAAAAGTTCAGGCAAACGGCTTTCTCAAGGTGATGCTAGAGCTTTAAGGAGATGCCCCAGCCTTGGGGCAACTGTGGGGAAGGCCCTGTTTTGCATCCAGACCATCATCTGATGTTGGAATAAGGAGGAGACCCCATCTAAGAGCCTCAGTGCATCAGCAAAGTATGCACACTGGAGGCGCAGCCCTTTAGCTAACCTTGCCCCAGGCACTGTTGTTCTTGTTGCTGCTGGCCTTAAACACCTTGACTTGGCCAGTGGCCATGTGCGACTCCGAGGGCAGGACCAGGTCCCTCCAAGCGGCCCATCCGGCCAAAGCAGAAAAGCTGGGAGCAGCATTTTCCAAAACACACAACCAGTTTGGGGTCAAACGTGGGAATGGCCTTATTCCCAGCACTAAAACGAACCACACTGAACTCTCAGGCTCCCTGACAAGAGGCTCCATTTTATTTCATTTCGATCTGTTTCATCGCCTGCAATGTCCATTTTAAAAAATCTTTCTCCATTGCAGGTGTCTCCTAATTAATTAATTAGGAACATTCCCAACAAGCAGGTGACTCATGCCATGTGTTTACCATCAGCGGCTCTTTCCCCGAGGAAACACCTGACGCTGCTTGAGACGCGGCACTCCAAGCGACATTGGACCAACAGGCCATAATAACTGACCCAGTCAGCTCAGAGTGCCACCTCTTTCTCCCTGCAGAGGAGGCCAGCAAAGGTGAGAAGAGCGCCCACAGCTGCCAATTCATACTCGGTGCCTCCCTTGTGCCTGGCACCTGCTGCTCCCGCTCCAGAGGCAGAGGCTGCCCAGAACCCACCCAAAAGTCAGGCCAGGAGGACATGCATTCGGGGGCAGCGGGAGTTCCACTATGTAAAGAAATAATTCCCGGAGTTAGACTTTAGTTAAAGAAAGTTTAATATATTTATATTTATATATATGTATATATGTATGTATATAATATGTTTCATTATAACAAAATAGGCAGTTATTGTGGGTAAAATATCCATTAAAATCTGACCTCTAAGAACATATTTATATTTTCAGACTCTGACTCAGAGTCCTCACCATAATAATGATCATCATCTTTCAAAATATTTCCAGAACAAAATGCATCATTCCTAGCTGAAGGACAGACAGGCTTTCGAAGCGCCTAAACAGTACTTGGTCGGAAGACGCAAGGGCCGTCGCCTACCAACGATCTCTGTTAAGACGTCCAAAGAGTCTTGGAGGCGGAAGTTTGAAAACAGGACAGATTTTCTTCCCTAGCAATGGCATCACAAAAAAATGAAAAAATAGACTATAAAGGATATTCTTATGAAATTATGAAAATGAGTTTTCCCTTATGAAACAATGCCAATCAAGCAAATATTAAGTTGGACACCTGAAAAAAATCCTTACTGAATTGCCTGTAAAATATACCTGTTGCCAAGAACAGAAAACTATGAAACTATGAAGTCCCCAACCCAGGAAGCCCCTCGGACCAAACCATGCTAGTCAAGTTAAGCGTGCAAAATTGCTCACAATTTGTTCCGTTAAGACCACTTTTCTTTCATTTTGTTAAGAAATCTTCAAAAGGACGTATATAAAGCTCTGTTTTCTCAAAATGTCTGAAGGATACATTCCCTTAAACATTAAGGACTTTACCACACAGTTCCCCATCTCCTTCCCATAACAGCAGATCCAAGCCGCTGCCCTCAGCCCCCTCGAAAAAAGAGAAGTCCCCTGTGGCTCCTGGAGACACTGAGGCTCTGAAGAACAAACGGGCAAAAGGCAAAAGGATCCGGAGCTGGCAGTGACGGAAGCAGCTCCTCCTCAAGGGAGACCCATATGGGGGGAGGAGGAAGAGGAGCCGCCAGGAATTGAGGAACCCCGCGGGGCACTTGGTCAGTCGGTCAGTCAGTCGGTTGGCCGGAGGCAGAGGCAGGCAGGCGCTGGATGCAGGCGGGCAGCAGAATGCAGCGGCAGCCCTCTCAGAGCTTCTCCTTGGCAGGAACCCAAATGGAGGGGCCGGAGTGCTCCTCAATGACCTGCTTGACTCGCTCGTAGACCTCCTCCAAGGTGTCCCCCTGAACGATGGCTGCGGGAAAGAGAGAACTCATCGGCTACTGAGGGCACTGCTAGGGATCTGGGTCACCCACTCTGTGCCTGAGCCCCATGTGATTATATTTTCAGACCTCCTGGCCTGCCTCTCCTTTCCTCTGCCCCAGAACCTCCTCACCGTTTGGCAGAAGTGGCGCATGTCTCTCCCAGATCCCCCCCTTCCTTCTGAATCATGTGAAAGGGATCTAGGAACATGAGTCAACAGTGCGATGCAACAGCTAAAAAGGCCAATGCAATTTTAGGATGCATCAATGCACAGTGAGTATAGTGTGCAGATCAAGGGAAGTAATAGTGCCACTATATTCTGCTCTGGTCAGGCCCCACCTGGAATACTGTGTCCAGTTCTGGGCACCACAATTTAAAAAGGACATTGAGAAACTGGAGCTATGTGTCCAAAGGAGGGCGACTAAAATGGTAAAGGGCCTGGAAACCATGAAGCCATATGAGGAGACTCGGGGAGCTGGGATGTTTAGCCTGGAAAAGAGACAATTAAGAGGTGATATGATAACCCTGTTTAAGTATTTTAAGGGATGCCACATTGAGGAGGGAACAAGCTTGTTTTCTGCTGCTCCAGAGAACAGGACCCAATGAAGCAATGGATGCAAGCTCCAGGAAAAGAGATTCCAGCTCAACATTAGGAGGAACTTCCTGACAGTAAGGGCTGTTCGACAGAGGAACAAACACCTTCCTCTGAGATTTTGGTGGAGTCTCCCTCCTTGGAGGTCTTTAAACAGACGCTGGATGGCCATTTGTCAATGGACGTGCTTTGATTGAGAGTCCCTGCATGGCAGAATGGTGTTGGACAGGATGGCCCTGTAGTCTCTTCCAACTCTACAATGCTATGATTCTGTGAATCCTCCAGGGAGGGCACACTGTCAGACCACCTTTGGGGGTCTGGGGCACCATTACTCTGTTAGGAGACACCGTCCACCCCCTACACATGTGTGCACCCCAACTTGGAGCCAAGGGCCCACCAGGCGGTCCTGACTGTCACCTGCGAGTGGGCAACCTGAACAAACTGACTCTGCCCCACAAGGAAGAACTTGCAAGGCAGTGGCAGGCAGGGACTGGACCACAGGAGCCCAGCTCTTTCAGATCCCATGCCAGGAGGAAACCGGGTGCTCTAACTCTGTTATGCTCCCTCAACTGAGAACCACGTGATGGGTGACGCAACCAACCTGTGAAATGCTCTGTGAATTCCTGCTCCAGTTTCACAGCTCGCTCAAATGTCTTCCGTGCTTGCTCATCTGTTAACCGCTTGTTCATTTCCCTGAAATGACAAAATTTGCAAAGCCATAACCCCACAAGCCAAGCAACAACAGGGAGTCGGGAAGGCAGCCTCTGGCCAAGGCTATCCAGCAGACGCAGGCCGCAAACAGAAAGGATTTCACGAGAAACAAAAGCAAGCACCAGCCCTCCACCCAGAGACTCTTGGAGGCACGTGTGATGCCACAGGGTGAACCCAGGGGCTCTGCCAGCCCGTGCCCCCTCACCACAGGCTGACTCTTTCACAGGCTGCCGTCTGTGGGCCCAGGAGGTGGAAGACACCCTCATTTACACAGAATAAAGGCAGATGCCTCCAGCAGTCGTGATCTATTCAGCTCTGAGTATGGCAAGCAGGGGTTACAAAGCCCAGCTGACTGAGTGCCAGCAGGCAGCGTGGCAAAAGAGGGTGTTTTGCAAAGGGGGGTGCATGGGAAGCTTCTTGTTGCCACTCACATGATGTTTTCTACAGATTTGGGCTTGACGAAGATGGCGACAGGGTGAAGCTGGGCAATCTGCAGCCTCTTGATGGCATTTCCAGAGACATCCAGGATACAGTGCTTGCACTGCCAAAAGGAGAGGGAGCAGACGCCTGAGAGCTGGGCCAGGCACCCCAGGCCTTGGGCCTCTTGTGGGCAGCCAAGTGCCCATCAAGGAGCCCTGCTTTGCAAAAGGAAGAGCAGGTGGGGGAAGACCAGGAGGGGGGAGGACCTCCTGGTGTCGTTGTTCCCAGGGGAGGGGTCCTCTCCAAAGAGGTGAGGCTGCAAGATACCTTCTCAGCTACCTCCCGCACAGACTGGACACTCGTCCCGTACAGATGATTGTTGTACTGTCCAGCCTCAATGAACCGGTGATCCTGAATGTCCTTCTCCATCTGTTCTCGGGATGTGACAAAATGGTAGTCCCGTCCATCCACTTCATAGTCTCGCTTTGGGCGGGTGGTGTCTTAGAAGAGAGAAAAGGAGGGGAGGGCAGCTTTTATTGAGAATAGCACAAAGAGTTGCCAGGCTGGATACAGCAATTTGGATCCTGTAAACACCTGGGAGACAGACGAACTAAGTAAAGCTACAACGAAGGTGCCCAGCCCAGCGTCCAACCCCCAAGAACAGTGATGTGTCCTTTGTGCCCCCTCCCCGTCACCATTGGGGAAACAATGGACAGGTTGAGAGGGATGCGGCTGAGGATGGAAATCGGGGCTTGGGAGGTAAAGGTGGAAGGGGGCCTTTGCCCAATGTGGGGGGAGTGATACAGCCCCTTGCCTTCTCTCTCAGGGCCTACAAGGGCACAGCTGCCTGCATTTGCTGGCCTTTGTGCATGTCCACCAACAAAGACATGGTCTGTTTGCTACTTAGGCAGGGAACCCACCCACTTGTTGCTCCATGGTAGCCCCTGCTGTACTCACGAGGAACGCAGGAGCCAAATTTGTCAGGGAACTCAGAGATAAGGTCGTCGTTGATCCGATCCTTCATCGGTCCCAGAACGATCACCGGCCGTGTGTAGCTGACTGAAACAAGAGTCTCAGCTCAGACAGTGTCCACTGGCAACCCCAGCGGCCGAGGGAGGGAGGGAGGCAGATGGACGGGTCTCCCTGGGCAGGGTTCCCCAGAAGCTCCGCATGCCACTTTGGCTGTAGATGGACCTACAAGGCCCCCTTGTCCCTTCTACACCTGGACCACCACAGTGGCAGAAGGGCGATGGTGTGCTCAAGGCCCTGAGCCTCTATGGAGAGCTTCTTCCCTCTAAGGGCAGCCAGGTTCAGATGGGAACCCCAATGCCCTTGAACTGGGGGCCATGTACATGGCCTGGGTTTCAGGAGACGCAGTGCCAGGACTACCCCCACCAGCAATCCCACCTGATAGCCTCCTCAACCCACAGCCACTGGAAGTTGTGCCGACCCCAGACAATCTCTTCACCTAGGTCTACCACATACCTTTCATTTCTCATTATAGTTACAAGAGCCAAACTTTCAACTTGCCCCTCAAAATCTCATTTGTTTTGGGCCAAGCACTGGACACTGAGCTGCACAATCCCCCCCCTCACCAGTGGTTTTCCAAGGTTCAATTTTGGGGGAGGCTCTGAGGCCTGGGAGGGGTGAGCAGAGGACGCCAAGGGGACGATAGGTATCACCAAAGCCCCCGATCCAGAGGAGCTGGTGCCCTTCCTGACTCGCCCACTGCTCTGGGAAGAGGAGGCAGCAGAGAGAACCGCTACAAGTGGAATAAACAAGAAGCCCCTGCTAACCTTCCCATCCCACTGCCGGCCATTAAGACTTTTTCTCCCAGATTGGTAACAGGCTACAAGGATGCCTTAAGACTGTAGGAGATGCCCATCTTTCCCGCAGCACTCCGAGAGGCTCCTTTTGAAAACTTCATTTTGGGAGATACTGGGGTGTGGGATGCTGTGCACCCCTAGCTTTAATGCATTGCAATGATTTTCCCCTGCCAGCCACCCGACACAGAAGAGCTCAGGTGTCTATCACAGGTGCTTTAATGGGCAGCGGGGGTTTGGGCAAGATGGCCCTCAGGGTCCCTCTTGATGGTCATGCCCACATCTTGTTTCACATGGAGAGCCATACAAACCTTCTTGCTGAGAGACTGGCTCATAAGACAGGACATATTCCTCCTGGCCACCTAGGAAGGTAAACACACTGGTTCAGAGGCCGGAAATGTTTCGCTGGTCAGTGGCGGCCATGGCACCAGAATCCCCCATTAAGGAGTCCACAGACTGTTCTCAATGGCAAAAGGGCTTCTCCCGTTGGCAGGAACTCAATAAAAATCAGAGGGGAGGCCAGCAGCCGCTGAAGGTTTTTGTAATAGCAAGCAGCTGAAAAATACTGAAATCCTAAAGAAGAAGAATTTCTTAAATTGTAATGCTCTATTGAAAATCCAAACAAAAAACATAGTATAAGTTTACCACAAACTTATACTATGTTTTTTGTTCGGATTTTCAATAGAGCATTACAATTTAAGAAATTCTTCTTCTTTAGGATTTCAGTTTATATATATATATATATATATATATATATATAGAGAGAGAGAGAGAGAGAGAGAGAGAGAGAGAGAGAGAGGCTGGAAATAAGAAATAAGGATTATGTAACTAACGCTTACAAGCGATAACTGGATTTCTTTAGCTTAAGAGTCACATTACTAAATTTTGTAAGCAATGGTATTCTGTGCGTTAATTCTATTTTGTTAAACATTTTCTGTCAAATTGTATGATGCAGTAAATTTTTAATAATAATAATAATAATAATAATAATAATAATAATAATAAAGTAATAGCAAGCAGCTGGCTTATTCTATTCATAATTCAGATGTTTGTGTGTGGGAGCGCTCTGAAGGCGTCTGCGCATGGCCGGCACAAAGTCCAGGCGGCTGTTACGCAATGGTTCTGCCTCGGGTGGATCATGTACAGCAGAGGAACAATGCAGTCTCTCCTCACAGGGATGGCAATTTCACCAGACATTATGCCAACCAGGTGTGTGTGTGTATGTAGGAAGGGATGCAGTGGTGTGTGTGTTGGGGACATTGCTTCTCCCTCATTTAGCTATACCGCAGGAACAAGAGGCCCCTGTCTGGAACCTGCAGCAGCCATTGGACTTCACTGAGGGGCCTGGAGGCAAAAAGTACCGTTTCTGCAACATCAGCAGCTGCCAGGAGGCCCAAGCAGCAACTGAGCGCAAGGCGGCAGCACTGAGGACATTCCCGTCATGCAAGAATATCCCACTCTTCTTCATCCCCCCAGACCATTCCCTCTGTGAATGACAGCCTCACTGCAGGAGGAAAACTCATAGAATCATAGAATCATAGAATCGTAGAGTTGGAAGAGACCACTAGGGCCATCCAGTCCAACCCCCCGCCATGCAGGAAATCCAAATCAAAGCATCCCTGACAGATGGCCATCCAGCCTCTGTTTAAAGACCTCCAAGGAAGGAGGCTCTATCACCCTCCGAGGGAGTGCATTCCACTGTCAAACAGCCCTTACTGTCAGGAAGTTCCTCCTAATGTTCAGGTGGAATCTCTTTTCCTGTAGCTTGCATCCATTGTTCCGGGTCCTGTTCTCTGGAGCAGCAGAAAACAAGCTTGCTCCCTCCTCAATATGACATCCTTTCAAATATTTAAACAGGGCTATCATATCACCTCTTAACCTTCTTTTCTCCAGGCTAAACATCCCCAGCTCCCTAAGTCGTTCCTCATAGGGCATGGTTTCCAGACCCTTCACCATTTTTGTCGCCCTCCTTTGGACACATGGCTCCAGTTTCTCAATGTCCTTTTTGAATTGTGGCGCCCAGAACTGGACACAATATTCTAGGTGGGGCCTGACCAAAGCAGAATACAGTGGCACTATTACTTCTCTTGATCTAGACACTATACTTCTATTGATGCAGCCTAAAATAGCATTGGCCTTTTTAGCTGCCGCATCACACTGTTGACTCATGTTCAACTTATGGTCTACTAGGACTCCTAGATCCCTTTCACACGTAGTTTCATTCAGCCAGGTGTCACCCATCCTATATCTGTGCATTTTATTTTTCCGCCCTAAGTGCAATACCTTACATTTCTCTGTGTTGAATTTCATTTTGTTAGCTTTGGCCCAGCTTTCTAGTCTATTCAGGTCATTTTGAATCTTGATCCTGTCCTCTGGGGTATTAGCTATTCCCCCTAATTTGGTGTCATCTGCAAATTTGATAAGTATGCTCCCAATTCTGGGAGCAAAACCCTGTGTGACCCATGAGAATTAACGTATGCAGCTCAGGACCAAGGTTTTGCAGTTAGGCTAGACACAGCCAGGCAAAAGTAGATCGTCGAAGCCAAAACAGGCCAAGAAATGCCCACGGTCCCTCTGAGGAAGCCCCAAATGGCACGCCTTTCTACCCCCCCCCCCGACCCCTGGAGAGCTACCACCAGCCAAAGGGGAGAATGCTGGGTGGGGGGGCAGAGTTAGATATTCACAGGACAGGCTTCAGGAGTCAAACTGAGAGGGGGGGGGAGATTTTATGCTGTCTCAACAGGGAAATTGTTTCTGAGGGTTAAAAACGTGATTCTCCCGGCTGAAGGTTTGAGCCAGGTACAAGGAAACTGCTGCAGACTCTAGTGAGCTGGGGGGTGTCTCCTCAAGAGAAAAAGAGCTTTGCGGGTGAAGATCCCAAGCAGCAAGACTGAAGGACAGTGGAAAGCCAGGACAGGTCAGAGGGAGGGAGGGATAGGTCCATGGAGGGAACCACCCCACAAGGAACCAGGCCAAGGTGGCTGAAAAAGCCACCCCCAGTAGGGTCCCCCACAAGGGCCCCGCTACCACCCTGAAAAACCCAGCTCTGTTTTGGCCCTCTCTGGGCCCTTGTTGCCCCAGGAGGGGTCTCTGGAAACCAACAGGCAGGAAGAAGGGCAAGTAGAAGGAAGGGCACTTACGGTAGCTGCTTTCGCTGTCGCTGGCATTGGAGGTCACGTGCTCTGCATGGGAGACAGAGGAGGGGGGTTAGGAGCCGCACTGGGAGGGCAAGCCGGCCAACAACCAAACCGGCCCCAGGAAACTAGCAGGCCATCAGGCTTATCCTCCATTTGGCCGCCACTGCAAGGAATCCCCCGGAGCAGCAACGGAGGCGTCCGGGGTAACAGCGTAATTGGTAACAGCGCAAAATAAAACATTCCAGTGCACAACTGGAAAGAGGCTGAGGAAAAAGGCCCAAACACCAAAGCGGGGTGGGAGGTGGGGTGATAGCGGTGGGGGGGAGCTCTCCATCAGTCATGTTGGAGTTGCTGGCCACTGTGGACCAAACCCACAGCAGTGGCAGGCAGTAGACAGAATTGTCCCCTATTTTGGGGTTGGACAAGTCACCCAGCTCTCCCTTGCCAAGGAGCCACCAGAGAGGGGGAGGACCACCACTGGGACAAGTGGACTCCCAGCCAGAGTCCGGTAGCCGATTCCTCCCGGCTGAAGCGCTCAGTTAGGAGCACCTCAGAAGACATCCTCTTCCCACTCCCTGGTCTGGGAAGATGAAGGGGCAGGAAGAAAATGAGGCCCTTCTGGTCATGGTTGGGCTCTGATGCCCTCCAGCAGGCCCCAGAGGATGGTCAGTTCCTTGGTTAGGGCAGCCATCATGGCAATAGCCATTCTGGGGATACTTGGAAGCTCAGCAGTGGTGGTGTTTCTTCACTGGGACCCTCTACATGGAATCCAACAGCACCCACAACACTCCCACTCCAAGACCAGGAGCCTCTGACTGTTACACTGGACAAGCTTCCCTACAATTTAAGAGCCCAAGTCGGGGAAGAGGGACACCCTGGGAGCAGGGACAGAGGCCTTTCTTGCTCACATAATCAACCAACTTAAGTGAACCAAAGGGGGGGGGGTCTCCCTAGGAAAAGGCAGGTTGGGGCCCTGACTTCTCAAGGCCAACACCCCCACCCCACTCTGTGGCAGACCACTCTGGCTGAGGAACACCAACACTGTGGGGAGCAGAGGCTGGAGGTGGGCACTGCTCTCCTCAGCCAAGACACATCACACTTGCTGATGTTGTGATTTGGGGCCCAGGCCACATCATGGGTGTGTGGGACTGACCAACACAGCCCTGTCTAGCACCTGGAGGGCACTGGCACTAGGCAGATGCAGTCATGCCACAGGTATGGAGGTGCCCCAAAAGCCACTGGTTCCTCAGGAGGACGAGTGAGTGAGTGGATGGTCTCTAAGCCCCTGGCCCAGCCAAACAGGGAGGTGCATCTCACTGGCCCAGCTCTGGGAACAGGAAAGGCACAAGGCGGGATTGTGGGATTTGGGATCCAGCCCTGGAATCCTCCTCCAAAACTGGTGGGCCAAAGCAGCTGAAGCTTCAAAGGCTCATCCTCATTGCCATTTTATTAATATTAGTATTGTGTCTGTTGACAAAAAGCAAAAAGGTAGGGTCCCTGCATCTGGGCTTCCAACCAGCTACATTCCATGAAATAATAGACAGAAGGGACATGACCGAATAAATGTTATTACTATTACTATTAGTATTACGGCTACCATTTTATCCTGCTCATCCCTCGGGTGCTACCTAGATAATGCCTCCCGTTAACCCACAAAACAAGTCTGTTTGCTAAGCTGGGCTGAGGCGGAGCAAGTGGTCCCAGATGAGACTGTCTTGTGCATGCCCAACTCAAGAGGAGCCCCCAGAACCCCCAATTCTGCCCCCTCCAGAGACTACTCTTGCCCTAGGAAGCAACTGAGAGCCTCTGGGTGCCAGGAGGCAAGGGCCATGTCTGTGTGGCTTCCATGGGACGGGCAGCCTGTCTCCATGTGGCCCATGCAAGGAGGCTGCAACTGAAACCCCATCTGCACCTAACTTCATGGGGCAACAAAAACCCACTGAGGAATGAAGCCTCTCTTCCATGAAGGAGACCAGTGCCCAGCTGGGTACCAGGATGAGGCTCTGCAAAAGGCAGTCCCTCTGCAGCTTCAGGAGAAACCTAACAGAGCAACAGACCAAAAGCAGGGTCATGGGCAGGGGATGGAGGAAGGTCAGGAAGAAGGGAGCTCCAGATGCCCAGCAGCACTGCAGAGGGCACAGGGGAAAAGAGGGGTCCTGGTGGTGGGTGTCCCTTCTGGACAGCAAAAGGCACAGAGACCAATGGGTGGCCAATGGAATTGAGCCTTCCCAGTTATGGACGTTACATTTTTATCCTTCTTCTTTCAAGGGTGAGCCACCCAAGGCATCCTGCATTCAGCAGGGCCACCAAAGGCTCCTACTGCCTGCCAGCTTGAAGCTCCCGAGGGGACACCATTCTCTCCCATTTGGGCAGCTAAGATGTGGCCAAAATCATGGGGGAGGGTCAGGCGGAGGGGAGAGGGGCACCACCCAGGCTTGCGAAAGGCTGAGAGAAGGAAAAGCTTCCTGCCCCAAATCAAAAGGTGAAGAAGGCCAGGTGATCCATGAGATGGCACACAATGCCAAAGGAGCTCAGAAGGGGAAGCACCTTCCACCAGCCGCAGCCATGGCAAAGAAGGGTGGGCAGGGGCGAGGGCAGGTGGGCAGCAGAGAGGGTCACTTACTCAGGCCTTTTGATCCCATGTCTTCAGGGATCTCCTGCAGAGAAGTTCCCAGAGGGCAAGCAATAAAGAGACAATCACAAAGAAAATAACTGTCAGTAGCGTATGGAAGCGGCTGCTTGTCGACACCAAGGCGGTTCCAAGAGCATCCATGGGGGGCAGGTGCTGAGAGCGGCAAGACCAAGGGAGACTGGCCAAAAGTTTGACCAGGACCTTGGACTCAAGGCTATCTGCCCCAAAAAGAGCAGGACTGGGTCATCCTAAGCATTTTGTTCCACCAGCATCTGGCTCCTCAAGGAGAGCAGGCAAGGCGGCTGGGTCTTCTGTCTGCATTGTCCTGATTCTCTGGGGGGGGGGGGGGGCTATCTTTAGGGGCTCCCCTCCCACCCCTGCTGGAGCCCTTGGAACCCCTTCCTCAAGGCAGGCAACACACTCAGAAGCCCCTCGGCACAGTCTGGCGCAAAGACCCCCACCCCCGTACTTACGGTCAACATCACTGGTCTCCTGCTCACTCTGGTCCTTGTTCTTGTAGAAGGGGAATTTTCGGGAAAAGAGGTTCTTTTTACGCTTATCATTGAATGACTGCTGAAGAAGAGAAGGAAAGAAGGGGAGCAAAACAGAGGAGGTCGGCTCTCCAGTGTCTCACAGAGGCCCACCACAGCTTGGTGGCTGGCCAACTTCTAGGACCCCCAATGTGCAGAGTGGGACACGATTCACGTGCCCCCCAGGACACAGAATGGTAGGAAGTGAATCAGCTCCAGCAAGAAGGCAGGCAGGCAGGCAGGCAGGCAGGCAGGCAGGCAGAGAGAAGAAATGGCCCACATCCTGCCACCTGTAGAAGGTGCACACTGAGAGCCAAAAAGGACCATGACTCTCCCTCTGCTGTGGAAGAGACAGATGTGGGGCTTCCTTTCTTCTAGCACCGGCCCTTCTAAGAGCTGGTTGGGGCTCACAAGGGAGTCAGAAACTAGGCACCTTCCCACTGCTTTGGACTACAGCTCCAGTAATGCCTAAGACCCATGGGGGTTGTAGTCCAAAGCAGCCAGGATGGCTGGCCTTGGCTGCGTGAGAAGTTCATGTAGGAGGCAGCTGTGGTGTTGGAGAAGGACCCACAGTGTGCCAACTGCAAAGGCTGTGGCGCTGCCTCTTCTGATTCTCCCGAAGGTGTGTGGGCTAAGAGGGATTTTCAAGGGGTTTTCTTAGCCCAGCACAACTTTGGGAGTGGAGCCCTATGCAGTTGAAGGCCTCTCAAAGGGCCGGCTGACTGGCCTGCAATGGCCATGGGGCCTCCCTGTGCATGCCAAAAGCCACAGTCTGCTGGGCCTTCCAGCAAGTGCCCCTTCCGCAGGACCCCCACACACCCCGCCCCCTCACAGGCCTCTCCCCAGAGACACTGTGTGGGGAACCAGGGGTGGGAGGCCTGCTCTCTAGGAGGGATCCCGCCAGGCATTGCCAGTGGTGCATATTAAGGACAGCTGATACCTGTTGGGGATGCCTCTGCTCTGGGTTGGGCTCCCTCATTCTGCCCCTGGGCCAGAAGCCCCTCCTCGGAGTAGGGGCACCCTTCTCAAGGAGAGACTTTTTAATACTACCCAACCACCATCACCCTTGCGGCAGCTGACAGGCCATCTCAGGAGCCCCCTCCTCTTGTCTGCCCAAAAGTTCCCTGGGGAAGCCCATCCACACTCTTTCCTCTGTCTGAGTCTATTCCAAAGTCCAAATCCAGTTCAGGGAGACCCACTGGAGAAAGAACCCTTTTCTTGGTGGGGGGACTCGCCAGCCAAACTCCCCTCTCTCCAAGACAGCCTCCCTTTCCTCTGGTGGTGGGGGTGGTATTGAGGGGGTACAGCCACCTGGAGAGCTAGGATGCTGGCTCCAATTAGCAAAATGTTAGCAGTGGTAACAATAAGAACAGTAATAGTAGTAAAAGTAGTAGTAATGGCAAGAATATGAAGTGGGTGCATTTGGAACTGTGGAAACAGCCTGCGAGCCATGAGGTTACTGGAGGTATTAACTTGGCAGGAGGCCCAGTGTCCACCAGTCGTGCATCCCACTTGCCTCACGACCGCTCTCACAGCATGTTTCAGAACTACTTCATTAGTGATAATGAGTTATAAAAGGAAGAGTGGGAGGAGGAGAGAAAAGTGACACCTGGATGTGGCATAACTGGATTCTGCCCAGGCCAAAGATACAAGAAGACTGAGGTAGGTAAGGTGGGCAGCTGGCACATGCTGGGCATGCAGACGGTCAGCAAGGAGGAAGAGAATGCCAGGGCAGCTCCATTTCCCTGCTGCTGCTCACTATGGGCTGCCTCTGTCCAACTGAGGAGCCTTCCCAAAGACGAGAATAGCTGTGTTACTGCAATTTCAGCAGGCAAAGAGACTGAGCAGCCACTGGCGATGCATGGGCATGTGCAGAGTTCCCAGCAAGGCGCTGAGAGAAGGACAGAAGAGAAGGAGAGAAAAGATATGCGCAGAGGGGCAGCACTCTGAGCCAACAGGAGGGGACAGGCGGGTGGGGGGGCAGGTAGGGGGGCAGGCAGGCAGTCCTCTCCCGTCGAGTGTCGCTGGGCTTCCACTTAGGGTCTCATGCAGAGACCTGGTGCAGGAACAGGACAAGGGGCCATGGCACAAACTCCGCTCCAGTCAATGCCAACACAGCCAGATTGCAAAGCGGCAGGCAACCAGTGCTGGGTGTACACGCATTGGGGGCTCCGAAAATTCACCTGCCAGGTAGCCTTCTAAGAGGGGCAGAAGACAACCCTCCACCAAATTCTGGGCCTGTTTTGCTCCTTCCAGCCAGGGGCGAGGCAAGAAGCTCACTGCAAAATAACCATGCTCTATCCACGGCCTCTGGAAGCCCTGCCTGGCAGGCCCTTGCGCCCCTGTGCTCAAGAGGCCCCTGGCAGGGTTATAAGCTGGCTTTTGGCAGCCACCAGTACAGCCATGTTGCTCTGCATCTGTGATTTTTCACTGCTAAACCAAATGATAGCAGGGAGCCCACCTCCGGACTCAGCAGTGGGCTCAGCAATCCCTCTGTCCTTCTTCAAGATCAAGCGAACACCGCCCCCCAACAACCCAGCCCTGCAAGGACCATCCCAGCACACACCCCACCACACCATCTCCTCTGAGTTCCCACAGTCCCTTTTCCCCACATCTCATGATGTGGGAAAGCCACATGAAGACAAAAGGGCCTGGAACATTGCTTCTTTCTAAAGAACACATCAGCATGAACAGCTTGGGCCAAATCCAAACTGCTCTGAAGCCCAGGGAAAATCTCACTTCAGCCCAGGATAGACAGCCCCATTTTTCAGGAAGGCAGATGATTGGGCAGTCGAAGGAAGAACAGGTTGTTCACCTGTAACTGTGTTTCTTCGAGTGGTCATCTGCGAATTCACACAAATGGGTTTATTCTGCACCTGCGCAGCAATACTCGAAAACTTCTAGAATCTCTGGGCAGAAAATAGTTTGCAACTTTCTGCAACTTTTTGGCGGTAGCTCTGCCTACCCTTATATATAGCCCCTAACGGTCCCGCTCTCTTCAGTTCCGAATGAGCCGCAAAGCGCGACAGCGAAGTTAGCAAAGAGAAAGACACTGAGGGGGGGATGGGCGGGTTTGTGTGAATTTGCAGATGACCACTCGAAGAAACACAGTTACAGATGAGCAACCTGTTCATCTTCTTCGTGGTCTCTGCGAATCACACAAATGGGTTCAGACTAGCAAGCTTAGGTCAGTGGAGGAGGGAGTGTCATGAAAACACAATGGCTGAAATTACCAATTTCAATAATCAACAATAAACAGTTGAATAAAACAGACGTATTGTCATTTATTAACACTCCAACAGGATCAATGCAAAGCAGAAAGTAACACTGCCCTCCTGAAGGCTGCTCCTGTCTGGCCCTGGGGTCTAGCCTGTAATGTCTGATGAAAGTCAATGGCTGGGACCAGACAGCAGCCTTACAAACATCCTCCAACGTGACCCCCATCAAAAATGCGGATGATGTTGCTACCGCCCGTGTTGCATGGGCTCGAACTCGACCTGGAACCGGTTTACCAGACAGCTCATAACAGAGGTGGATGGTATTGGCCACCCGTTTGGAGAACCTCTGAGCCGATACCGGTAGTCCCTTCTTGGCCTCAGAATAGCAGACAAACAGTCTTTCTGAGCGCCTCGAATCCGATGTTCTGTCCAGATAGAAAGCTAACCTCTGCAGACACCCAGGGCATGGCTCTGGCGTTCAGAGTCAGTGGTCGGGTTCGGAGCCAAGGTTGGCAAAACAATGTCCTGGTTCATATGAAAAGCAGACACTATCTTCGGCAGGAAGGTTATGTCGGTACGGAGAACCACTTTATCTTTGTGAAAACGCAGAAAGGGCTGGTCCACTCGCAAGGCACATAGTTTACCCGCCCGGCGGGCAGAAGTAATGGCCACTAAGAAAGCTGTTTTCCAGGTCAGCAATCTTAAGTCTGTGGTAGCCATGGGCTCGAACGGTTTGGAAGCTAAGCGGGCCAGGACCACGTCCAAACTCCATGCCGGAGCTGGGACGGAAGCCGGTGGATGCAGGCTGTTTAACCCCTTGAGGAACCTCCGTATGAGGGGGTCCCCAAACAAAGAAGGTTTGCCATCAAACAGGTAGTGGGAAGAGATGGCAGAGAGGTAGCACTTTATAGAGCTCAAACAAAGACCCGCATCAGCCAGGGTCATGAGAAACTCCAGCACTGTCGGGATGGAGACCTGAGATGGAAGGATATCTCTGTCCCGTAGAAAGGCGAGAAATTTGTCCCATTTGTATCTTTAGGACTTCTGTGTGGTAGGCTTCTGCACTGCAAGAAGGACATCCCGCATGTTGGAAGGCAAAGAAGTCAACACCGAATCCTCCATGCCACCAATGGGAGAGAGTGCATATTGGGATGGAGGACCCGTCCGGCGTGTAGTGAGAGGAGATTGGGACGGAACTCGAGCCGGAGATAATCTTGTCCCGCGAGGCAAAGGAGAGGGGCAAACCAAGGCTGTCTGGGCCACTACGGGGTGATCAAGATCACATCTGAGTGGTCCACCAACATCTTCGACAGCACCCTTCTGATGAGTGGAAAGTGAGGGAGGCGTAAATCAGTCCCTGCGACCACCTGAGCTGGAAGGCGTCTCCTCTCGAACCTGGCACTCGAACCCGAGAGCAGAAGGTTGGGCTGTGAGCGTTCAGTGGGGAGGCAAACAGGTCCATTTGTGGTGTTCCCCATCGGGAGAACAGGTGGTCGACCACCTCTGAATGCAGTCTCCATTCGTGGCAAGTCATGGAGGATCTGCTGACCTGGTCCGCCAGGTCGTTCTGGTCTCCCGGGAGATGAATGCATTGCAGCAGAATCTTGTGTAGAATGCACCATTCCCCGATTTGAAGAGTGATGGTCAACAACGTCTTTGACTTCGTACCACCTTGTTTGTTCAGGTAGAACATCACGGTGGTGTTGTCCATGAGTAGGAGAACCACCTTGTTGGCAAGAAGCGTTTGGAAGGCCCTGAGTGCCTTTTCTACGGCTAGCATCTCCAGCACATTGATGTGGAGCGTGGCCTCCGTGAGTGTCCATTTGTCCTTTATGGTGAAGTCTGAAGTGCGGGCTCCCCAACCCTGAAGGGACACATCTGTGGTAAGAGTAACGTCTGGCTGCGGTGGCAGGAAGAGCATGCCCAAGCAGACGTTGTCGGATCGGAGCCACCATCGTAGAGACTTCTGGACTCTCCTCGGGATGGTGAGCATCTTGGAAGGGGAGTCCCGCACGGGATCGAACACGGAAAGGAACCAAGATTGAAGTGGTCTGAGGCGAAGCCTTGCCCATGGAGTGACAAAGGTAGTGGAAGCCAAGTGTCCCATTGCGACCTGTATGAGCCGAGCCCGTAGGCGCCTTTGGAGGAGACAGGGTAGTATCGCTGTGCAAAGGGCCTGAAACCTCATTTGGGGCAGGAACGCTTTCAGCCCGACAGAGTCCAATGTGGTTCCAATGAAATCCATTCGTTTGGTGGCGGTCAAGTTCGACTTTTCGAAGTTTACCTTGAGGCCTAGAGCGTCCAGAAGGGACTGAGAGAATTGCACATCCTGGAGGAGGGTCTCTCGGGATGGTGCCGTGGGAAGCCAGTTGTCTAGGTACGGGAAGACTGTTATCCTTTTCTGACGGAGGAAGGCCACAACCCGGTGCCATACACTTCGTGAAGACCCTTGGAGCTGTGGAGAGACCGAAGGGAAGGACTTTGTACTGGAAAAAGTTCAGTCCCAACGGCAAACACGAGGAACCTGCGGTGATCCTCTCGAATCGAAATATAGAAGTACACGTCTTTTAAATCCAGCGTGACGAACCAGGCGTCTTCCTGCAAAAGTGGTAAAATAGAAGCGAGGGTTACCATCCTGAAACATTTGCAAACAATAAAGGAGTTTAAAGAACGTAGGTCCATTATGGGTCTAAGTCCAGAGTCTCTCTTAGGAACAGTAAAGTATCTGGGGAAAAAGCAGTATCGGGCCTGAGAAGAATCTACGGGTTCGATGGCACCTTTTTCTAAAAGAGTGCGCACTTCGTCGACAAGGGTGTCCGAGGGGACGGTGGAAATAAACGTTCCGGTGGGCGGGAGCTCGCGAAACTCAAGGGCATAATCCCTACGGACGACGTTAAAGACCCAAGAGTCAGAGGTGATAGATGCCCAGATGTCAAAGAAGGGTCTTAATCTGTCCCCAAAGGTAGTGACGAGGTGCGTGGGGGAGCTTCAGAACCTCCTCTTGCCTCAAGTGTCCTTCTTCTTATAGCCCTGCTGGTATCTGGGCTGTGAAGACTGACGCCGGTCTGGAGGAGCAGAAGGCGATTGAGACGGACGGGACTGAGGTGCCCTGTCCGGGATCTGGTATTGTCGGTCTTGAGGTTGATAACAGTACTGACTAGGTGGGTACCAAGGCCGTTGGGTACCGTATCTCTGTCGTGGAGATTTGGCTGAAGAGGCCGACATGCCATGCTTCCTGGCAGCCGTCTTCATACGGTACCGAAAGCTCAGTTTTTCATCAGTCTCCTTATTGAACAGCCCTGAGTTGTCAAAGGTCATGTCCTCAATCACTGCTCTGGCCTGAGGAGTCAGTTCAGAGGCACGCAGCCAAGCGTAGCGTCGGAGGGCTATCGAGCCCGAAAGCACCTTGGACACACAGTCCATTGAATGTCTGGCAGAGATGATCTGCTGGCCCCCGATGAGATGGACTTCATTACAAAGCGCAATCATCATCCTTCTCCTGTCCTCCGGGAGTTCATTGATGGTGTGGTCCATCTTCTCCATTAGCAACTGGATGTAGGCCCCCATGCAGGCTGCATAGTTGGCGATCTTCATATCCAGTCCGGTGGAGGCATAAAATTTTTAGGCAAGGCCATCGAGCTTCTTGCTGTCTTTGTCCAAAGGAGATGAGGACGGTCGAGGAGCAAATGTTGTTTCTGCTCCTTTGACTATAGCCAAGTTCGGTTTTGGGTGATTTGAAAGCCACGATGGTGAGGATGATGTCACCCTATAAAGGTTCTCAATCTTGTGGGAGATGGACACAATGGTGGCAAGTGTGTCCCACGACCTCTTAGCAATCTTCTCCAGTGAAGGGAGATAGGCCAAGGCAGGTGGCGTGGGCGCCGAACCGTGGATCCTCCTCTTGACGGGATCGAGGGCGTCCTCGTCAGGGTGGGCGATCTCCAACTTGAGGGCGTCAGCCATTCTAATGATACGGTTGGCAAAAGATCTCACGTCGTCTGTGGGAGAAGGCGCTGCAGGCTCCACAAAAGCCAATGGGGACTCCACGTCTGAGAATGGTGACTCAGAACAAGATCGAGATCGGGATCTGGATCAGGACCGACTCATTTCAGCGACCGGCTGGAGAGATGTCCCTCTGAGGCGTCGAGGGGCGCCTGGGACGATTGTCGATTTTGAGGGCCGCGTTGAGGTGGTGAGGTGACACAGGCCTGACTCTTGTGGGTCCAGGGATGTTGTGCCGAAGGTGTGAGGCGGCAACCGGCAGGAGCTACTGGCCAGAACGATGGTCATAGACAAGGTCCGGGTAGGAGTCGAACAGATCTCGGTCTGCAAGATCCCTGTCTGGTAGGTCATAGGCCGACGCTTCATCTGCCTCTGTACCGAGGGTGGCTCTATCCTTGCGTGGAGGAGAGCGAATCCGAGACCTGTCCTGTGGAGGAGAGCGAGACTGAGGCCTTGGTCTCTGCGGAGAAATTGGGGTGTCTGAATCCGGGATTTCACCCTTGGATTCGGAGGAGCGGTCCAGGCCCACGATTTGGAGGTCGTCATCAGGAATGGAAAGATGACTGGAGAGAATGACCCTTGGTTCCAACGGGACCAGTATCGACGCTGGAGGTACTATTGGCATCGGAGTCGCAGTTGGCCTGGACTCGGGCGAAGGAACGGTAGTTGGCCTCGAATCCGGTGGGGGCACAGAAATCGTGCTCGGCGGATACTTAAGGCGAACCTTGGAGGCAGGCGAAGCTGAGCGAGCTCGTTTGGAGTCCTGGTCGGGGCGAGAAGGCTTAGGGGGCTTATGCTTGCCCCCTTGCTTCTTCCTGGTGGTTTAGGAGGATTTATCTCCTCCTTCTTCGGAGGCCACCGAAGTGGACGGTTGGCTTAGGAGCTCTCCTGAGGTGGTGACTGAGGGCTGGCGAACCTTGTCATATAAGGCGGCCTTTAAAGTCCGGTCTCGGTTCTTGAGGGCCTGAGAGGACATGGACTTGCAGTGAGAGCAAGTGCTCGGAATATGGGTCTCCCCCAAGCAGAGCACACACTTGTCGTGGCGGTTGACCATGGGGATTTGAACCCCACAATTGGTGCACCTCTTGAAGGAGGCCATCAAAAGACACAGTACCGAGTCGTCGAGTTGAAAACAGGGTCCGAAAGAATGGTCAGTCGTACAAATGGTCAAGAGTCCAGAGATCCGATTGAGAGTAGAAGCGAAACGCTAGCAAAGTTCCTTGAACTGCTTCGCGCGGCAGAATGAAGGAACTGAAGAGAGCGGGACCGTTAGGGGCTATATATAAGGATGGGCGGAGCTACCGCCAGAAAGTTGCAAACTATTTTCTGCCCAGAGATTCTAGAAGTTTCCGAGTATTGCTGCGCAGGCGCAGAATAAACCCATTTGTGTGATTCGCAGAGACCACGAAGAAGAAATGTGGGATACCGGTCGGAAAGAACATCAAGCCCCCTGACCTTCTGCCCCACTAGTGAAACCCCTTTTCCTCCCTGGCCCCAACCTGGTCTTTGTCCCACAGTGACCGTTCTGTCCAAACAGACATTGCAGACATTGTTATTATTCAGGAGCCCTTGTTCCCTGCACTATGGGTTTGTGCTGTTGTTTGTCTTCAGATGGCCTTGTTATTAATGCCATTATTCTAATAGAAATACTACTATAACTTTTAATTTTGCAGTTGGCCTTTTTATCTTGTTTGCTGCTTTGGGTCTCTTCATATTGTAAGAGGGAGAGAGGAAGATGAATCTAGCAACAGTGAGAACGACCTGAACCACTTCCTCCCCAAAAGCCTCTGCTGATGGGGAGATGCACCAAGAAGACCCTGACTGCATATTTTAGCTGCCCTTTTTGGTACTGGCATTAGCTAGCTGTCTGAGGGTGTGACCATAGGGAGGCCCAGCGGCTGAGGCCCTACGGACATGCAGGAGACCAGAATAGGACACAGAAGAAAGAGAAAGCCCATTAGCTACACTCACCCCTTTGTCACCTCTGGCTTTTGAATTAAATTTCACCGTCTTTAGACGAGCTCGTTCTTTCTTCTCAACCCTGCCAGAAAAGTGTAAGAACAAGAACATCTCTTACTTACCTCTCTAAAAGCCACGGCCAGGAGCCACCATCAGCTAGGATTAGCCTCCACTCCTGCAAACCATGTCACTGCCTGAAATCTGGAGGGTGGGCAGCAAAGGCTGCCCTAGAGGTCCAGCAGAGGGACTCCAAAGGGGAAAATCCGCTAGCCATTCACAGTCCAATCCAGCCTGGCCTCTGACTGGGGCGGCCATTTTAGGAAAGCAGGAAAGAGCTGGAGACTCTCTTGTTCTTTCTTATCCTCTCTGGCCCTCAGAGAAACAGCAAGACAAACAGCCCTCCCTCCATTCCTCTGCATTCAAGACAGTTATCTGTGGGCGGTTGTGCCTGCCTTGCAGTAGCAGTAATTCACTGTCCTGGCAGTGCAAGCAACAACATCCAACCACTAGTGGAAATATATTCGGAACACCATTACATTCTGCCAAGGCATTCACAGGATGGTCACGGTGGGCACCTAAGCAAAGGGATGGTCCACCCTTGTCTCTCCTGGCTGGCAGGAGTGTCACCTAACTGCAGGGGACAAACTGCTCATGGACAAATGGCCAGATAAGGACAGGCTGCACTATCCCCATGCAGCAGCACCATTCCTAAATGCCGGAAAAGGTTATGTACAAGGAAAATTGGTTTGGATGTTGCTGAGGCCTTCAAGGGATGGAACTGCTTTATCCTGGTTAGTTATCATTTCAAGGTAACAGGTGACAGCTATAGGTGAGAAGCTTTTGTCTCACTCTGTCAATCAGCACCAACACAAATAATACTAATAATAATAATAAAATTTTTATTTATATCCCGCCCTTCTAGAAATCAGGGCGGCTTACAACATGGATTAAAATACAATCGTTATACACATCAAAAGTTAAAATACAATAGAATAATCATACAGAAAAATAACCAACAAAGAGAAAGGATGGTCTGCAAGGAAGCCCCTTCCCTCCCTCCTGCCCTGCCTGCTGTGGGAACGGTTTGCTCTCTGCCCCCCCCCCCCCAATGGTCCCTGGTCCCGCTCTGGTGACTGCAGGCAGGCAGGCAGAAGAAGCACCCACTGGCATCCTGATGCCCCACCATCCTCAGGGGAAAGCCACAGGGGAAAGGGGATCAGTTGGTGCCTTGGGTGGGTGCTCTGTGGTCGAGGGAACCCCACAAACAGATGGGCAGGAAAGGGAGGCAGCCAAGGTGAGCTGGGCACCCCCAACGCCTGCCAGCTTGCCTTGCCCTTCCTTCGTCATGAGGTCCAAAAGCCACTAGCTGCCCTGGTGCCAGAGTAGGCCTACCTGCGCTTGCTGGGGATGACGCCGACCTCCTCGCTCTCGCCGCCTGGCATCACCAGCCTCGCCTGCCACCACTCGTCGTCAGAAGCATTGAGGACATGAAGGATGTCCCCGAAGCCAAAGTTCAGCCCCTGGCTGGGGAGGCCGCTGTCTTTCGTCTTGTCATAGTCAAAGAGTGCTCTGGAGAGAGAAGGGGAAGCAGGATGAGCACCTGGTGGGGGAGAAGAATAGCAGCAAGGGAGGCCCACCCCACTACTGGCTTAAACCATGGCCTCAGAGAAAAGCCTTGCAATGGAATGCCATGCTAAAACACACCCACCCACTCATGCTGTTACAGAGACTAGAACACAGAATAGTGGGTGCAAGCTACAACACGATCCCTCTGAGTGTGTGGAGTCTCCTTCTTTGGAAGCTGTTTTTAAACAGAGGCTGGATGGCCATCTGTCAGGGTGCTTTGATTGAGAGTGCCTGCATGGCAGGGGTTTGGACTGGATGGTCCGTGGGGTCTCTTCCAACTCTATGATTCTAGGCTCTGCACTGAAGCTGCAGCCTCTTGGTGCCCCACGGAGTCTCCCCTTCCACTAATCCTATACGGCTTGGGTCTAGGCTCCTTTCCTTTCAGCAACAGATAAAGACATTTTAAGGTGTGTATAGAGTTTTGAACAAATTTTACATTTTAAAGCATAGCTGTTTTAACTTTTTAAATTGTTTTTAAAATTTAAAATAAAATGTAAAATTTATACATCTTAATGCTTTTGTATTATTTTTCAGTTGTATAGTTTTCAATTTGTTGCATGCCGCTTTGAGTCCTTATATTGGGAGAAAGGTGGGATATAAGTAAATATACTAGTAATAATAACACTAACAGCTCCTTCCCCCACGAGCCGCACGGGTCATCGCTTCTTTAACTACTTTCAAAACTGAGCTGAAGACCATCCTGTTCAGAGAAGCGTTCCCAGGCATTACATGACTATTATTTGCTATTTGATGTTTTTAATTTGTTGCCTGTGTTATTGAACCCTTTCTTGTATTGTTATGTATTATTTATATGTATTATGCTATTATTTCTTAGATTGTACGCCATGGTCAGGTTTACTCTTATCTATTTTATTGTTTGTATGTATCGTGCTGTGCTAATCTACAGCGCTATATAAATAAATAAATAAATAAATAAATAAATAAATAACAAGAATAATAACCCCACTGCTCATCCCATCCCAGGTAAACAGGGCAGCCCAGATCCTTAGCAGTGGACAAGAGAGCGCCTTCTGGCTTTCTGAGAATCCCACAACCATGTCATCGCACACAGAGTGGCTTCTGCAGATCAGCACAGGACCCAGTCCTCCATTTTTGGTGGGACTCTCTTTCTCCTCACAGGGCCTCCAGGTCCCATTCTTTGCTCTTGTGGCAACAGACTAATAGATCTCAGTAGTTAAAGGTTTCCGACCTTTCAGCCCCGCTCTTCCACCCAGCCAACTAGCAGGGCCCTTCCAGCACCCGGCTCCCATGAAGAGTAGCTCTTCCTCCTCCTGGGTAACATGCGACGCCAGAGGGGTCAGGTGCTGGGGGGTGGCAGTGGCCATGGCATGAGCATCTTGTCTGCATGGTGGACACTGCCTCCGTGGCCCACGCAGCCCAGGAGAGTCAGCCCAGACCACCAGCAGCCCCCAAGCCAGGAGACAGCCCCTCTTCCCCTAGGACTGACCAGCCCCAGCCCCAGCCCCATTTGTGCTCTGTCGTCAGGCAGAGAGAATGGCAGCATTCTGGGGGTGCATTTGGCCAGATCAGCACAACAACTGACTTTCCAGAGTTAAATTCCAGCATTAAAAGGAGGGGGGATTAAAATAATAAGTCCTTGAGACAACTCCAGTGGTACAGCTAAAGCCTGTAAGGCCATGAAAGGAAATGTTCTGCGGCCAGTGTCTCTGAGAGCAGAGTTAGTCCAGCGTGTGAGTGACCTGCTTTCAAGACCAAGAAGACTTATGGGGAAAGGATTAGGGCGTTATTTAACCTCCTTGTGCGAGCAGAGAGAGAAAAAGGACTCAAGATCATCCCGAGAGCGCTGGTGTGGTGGGGGAGGAAAAGGGGTTCAGCCAGCTCTCTGCAGGAATGGACCAGAAGCAAGCCACCTGCAATTGCCACTGGACACCAGGAAGCCCATCCTACAAATCGTTTTGCCTTTGGTCAGATTTGGAGGGGGCACAATGGGTGACTCCAGCAATTCTGCTTCTAAAGCCTAATTCATTTTAGCCATATGCTAACAAAACTACTTCTGCTGGGACAATGGCTGAGCCTGGGGGTAAAAGCCCATCGTCCCCTGTGTCCTCCGGGAAGGACAGGAGAGCAGTTCCTCTGAAAGTGCCTGGCTTTCTGGGAACACTCAAGGTAGGAGGGCACACCTTGATTGTCGAACTCATTGTGGAGGAGGCCTCTTGTGTCCAGACCCATGCTCTCTTTTCCAGCAGGCTGCTTCTGTACATTCCAGCATCACGGTATGGCCGCCTCTCATGAGGGGCTGGCATCAAGAGCCATGGAAGAAGAGAGGGCACCGTACCCACAAGAATGCATCCTTCCAGGACAAAATGCCACCCAAAGGAGCAGAAAGAGGGGCTTATACTTCACACTGCATTCAAGTGGAAGTGGTGCTCTTGTCGCCCCCCCCCCCAAAAAAACACCTTTTTTTCCTCTCTCATTCTAAAATAGGTAAAGTTGCCACCCAGGGTGATCAGATGTCAGACCCACAAAGAAGGATAAGGTAAAATGTAGGAACAGACAAATACGTCCTTTTTAAGGATCCAGGACGGAGCAACAGCCCTGTCCACAGCCCTGCAGGACCCCTTCCAACCCTGCTCCAGCCCCAAAGCTGGCCTCACACAGAGTGCAGGGTGTGAGGTGGAGCAGAGGGAGGTGTCGGCCCCAAAGGCTGGGTCTGCCTGAACGGATTCGTCAGAGCCAGTCCTGCATGCAGCCCAGGAGAGGGCTGTTTTCTCAGGAGGCGAGGAAGAGGAGGAAGAGCGGCGTTGCCATTCTGCCCCATAAATGGTGGAGCCAAGGTGTTCCCTGGCTTCTGTGGGCTTGTAAGAGTGGTTAAACAGGAGGAAAAGGGGTTGACAACAGGAGGAAGCACAAGGAAGATGTGAGTTTTCTATATGGAGAAGATGCAGAACAGCAGTGAGTGATGGTTGGTCCACTGTCAGGGATTCTGGGAACTGAAGTCAAATATTTGAAAGATTAAATGTTGAGAATGACTCAGCTAGAGAAGGCTACCTATTAGGTGGATTTGGAGCTAGCTGACAGACTAAACCACAGAAGTCCTGCTGAGCTCCAGTACAGCCCCATTTGGTCACCTCACTTGCTGCTCTGCACCCCAGGACTTGGTCAGAGGGGGGAGACTGAGCAGGTTGGTGGGGCTCCTTCTGCTGGTGGCACAGAGCTCTTTTGTTCCTTCCTAAATGAGAAAATATATCAGGATGGAGTGTCACGACCTGGATTCCCCCTCCCACCCTTCACTGGCACAAGAGAGGGCACCCTAGAAAAGAGCTTATGGGACAGGACCCCACCGCTTCTCCCCCAAAGGCACTCCCTCCAGTAGCAAAAATGTCATGATTCTGTCACTATTGTCAACTCACATGAGAATGTGGTGTGGTGCGTTCATTTTCATGTCAGCCTGTGTGTACCATGGAGGGCAGGGGCAGGGAGAGCAAATGCCTCAGCAGCGTATGCAGCAACTGGGCATATCCTTCCTCTCCGTCTGCCTTCAAGAGGCCGCTGTGAGGGGCTCAATCCATGTGCCAACCCCTTTTCCCCCCAATCCACACCCCAAGCAGGGACCACACCGCCCCCCAGGAACAACAATGGCTGGCTTCAGGGGTGCTGTTTAGAGTACAATTAGAAACTTACAGCAGTACTAATGTGTGCAAAGGCCTTGATTCGCTTCTTTGGACTAAGGGCCCTTGATGGAAATGGAAGGGGACTCTCCCCTTAGGAAATTCTTTCCTCACCTGGACATTGATCACTCAGCTGGTGCCATGGTCAGTTCAGAGAGCCAGTGCTGGATTCATGTTTTGCAATTTCCAGCCACACTTCAGAAGTTGTTTTGATATTTAAATCAATTGCAACTATAGACTTTGAAGCAACGCTAGGAGAAAAAAGCTGCCCAAGAAAGCTTTTGCCAAGGTGCCCTCAGTTTGTAAATAACTTTTATCAGGTACATGAGGGAAATGCACAAGCTTATGCCAGACTTCAAAGAGCATAAAGAAGGCTTGACAGAGTAAGCTGTGCAGTTGCATGAGGAAGCCTTTGGGCTAAGCTGGGCCAGAGCAAAGTACAGCAAAGAAGAAAGGAAGGATTGGTACTGCAGGCATTAGAGACAGCCTGCAAAACAGCCTTGAGGGCCTGAAAAGCACCATTTCAGACACGCAGGGCCAGATGCGTGAACAGCACCCTGCGACATGCCTTAGTTAACATCACAGCACCTTGCCTGTTGGCCTCTTCGGACACTCGGCAGTCAGGCAGGACACCCCAAACCTCTCCTTTGCTATGAAAAGCCCTCCTCCTCTTCCATCCCCCTGAAGGCAGTTATTCTCTTGGGGTGGGAGAGAATGGGACAAAGAATCCAGCTGCCCTTCTTGAAGTGAAGTGTTTTCGTTCTGCCAGATCTCTGGTAGACAACCCATCCCTTGCTCTTCCATCTCAAGAAGTGGACTGATGCCCCCAGAGCCACAGGCTACAGTAAACCCATTCGCCTGGGCAGTATGTCAACAACGCCTCTCGTATTCCCCCCTCCTGCCCCCTTTGCATTTTCTGCTGAAAGAGAGGTCTGTCATGGCTGTCCCTTTCTTTGAACTGGCCCCCTCCCTGGCAAAGCCCTCTGTCTCGGCCAGATGGTGGCAGGGGAGTACCTGCTCCAGACCCCCTAGTCCCTGCAGGCAGGTCAGTGGGGAGGCACCACCACTCTGCTTCCAGTCCAGGAGCCCCCCCCCCCCATGCCCTGCCCTACTGGGAGAAGCCTCTGCTGCTTCTCAAGCTCCAGGACCATCATGTTATTTGACCTTCATGTGTTGCCTGGGGCAAGTGTGAGGATCAACCTCAGTCAGTCCCACAGAATGGCCAGGCACCTTCCAAATGCACACCAGCCGCCCTGCTCATTCATAGCCTTGAGTGGGATGTTCTCAAATGGAATGCCCCCCAGCCCCAGACTGTAGGTGGGATCTGTCTCTAAGAAAACAATGGCTACTTTTTCAGCATCCCACCAAGACCTCAAGTAGTCTTTCAAGAGCAACCGCCGGGAGATGATGTCTGCCAGGAAGCCTTCTAATATAGTCGAGGTGGCCATCTATTGGGGAGTGCCTCTCTTGTGCGTTCCTGTTGGCAGGAGGTTGAACTAGATGGCCATTGGTGTCCCTTCTAACTCTATGATCCATTGAATCCTTCCTTCCAATCCCTCAACTGCCCCCACTAACCATAAGCAATCACAGAGAAGCCAGTTTAAGTGGCCACAGGTTTGCGACCAGGCAAGGGAAGGGCAATCCAGCCTTAAGAAGAGCCTCTCCCTGCCCCCGCACATATCATGGTCTTCTGGGGAACATGTGGAATTCAAGGGCAGGCTAGGGAACCTGGGGGGGGAGCAAGCCAGAGAGATGAGAGCAAGCCACCTCACCTGACATAGAGGGACCGCTTTTGACTTGTCCGCAGGGAACCAGATCCTGAACTGATGCTGCTGTTCATCATCTGCTCTCGCAAGTCATGGATTTTAGCTTCAAACCGGCTGTATTCTGTGAAAAAAGGGAGTTGGAGGGAGGAAAGAGGAGGGAGTAGCGGGTAAGCAGCAGTTCACACCAGTGGAGGAGGGCTGAGTCTAGCCCAGGCAGCCTGTCTTTCTGCAAAGAGGCTGCCTTTCCTCCTGAACCAGGGCAGCCTTCTGGCTACCAAGAGCTGGGACTTTGTGCCAAGTGCAAGGTCTCCCCACCTCTGGCTTTAGCCCAATGCTCTGGCCTGCAAAATGTAATGCACCTTACTTCCATGGGAGGCCTAAGCTACACCAGTTAATATTCAAAACCTGTAACTATGAAACAACAATAAAGCATTTGGAAAAGAGCCTTGTGTCAACCTGCACATCCACCCATATCCACACTCGCCCCACTGCCCATTATCCCACCGAGCCATGCAGAAGGGCCAAGCAGGTTTCCCAGTCCCAGCACTGACCAGCAAGCGACCTTACCCCCATGGGAGTCCTGGCAGGAGGAAGCCCCCTGAGCTGCCCATCCTCTGGCCTCTCTGCTGCCCGACTGCCCACTTCTTGCTTTGGGGCTAGACCACTCCCACCCTGGAGCCCCATTGCCTCTCAAGAGAGTCCAAGGCAGTCTGCGCTGACCATGTCTGGATGGCAGCTGTGACGACCTCATAAGGTCGCTTGGAGAAAGCAGCGACTGGTAGAAGGAGCCTTGCATCTAAACTCAAACACCAGGCCCCACAATGTTCTGTGCGTCTCCCTCACAATGGCCACAGATAATCCGGACTAACTAGATTGGGCTTGTGAGCAAGGTCTGGCATGGCAGCAGCCATACTGCCTCTCAGCTGCTGCCTCTTCTGCTAGGGTCCTTTAGGGTCCTTCCTCATGGTGTGTGGCTCCCAATGTGTGGCCAGCCAAGCACAAAGGAGACCAGCCGGGGAGCAGGAGAAGGAGACAGGGGTTACCCTCAGGAGGACTGCTTGGAGAAGATAGTGCAGCAACAGTCCAACTGCTCGTCCATCTCTCTGTTCACCCTCATGTCAATTGCTCATGTGGCTGAGCTTAAAGTCAGTTTTTGCCGAGAGTGGCGGGAGCGTGGAGGAGAGAGGGAAACCCAGCAGGAGTGCTGCCTACTCCAAAAGGCAGAATTGGACTGTTCTTCTTAAGGATGCCCACATTTCTGCCCGCTTCCTTTTATCGCAACACAAACTAAGAAGTAAATTGCAACCACAGAGTCCACTTGCCTTCTGGTCGGTACTGAGCCACAATTGTGACCGCTTGGCCAGCATTTTTCAAGGCAGCTGCTGCCTCTTCGTGGGTGGCTGCTTTGAGGTCTACGCCATTTACCTGTGAGGGAAAAATAAATGAGGTGGTGCTCCCCACGGCATTGCCCATAAAGGGTGGAGGGAGTTGTATAGTGGGCCCTTCCACAAGTGGGATTCTCCAAGGGACACTCCCGTCAGCACCCCTGTCCCAGCACCCCTTGCATCTGGTGGCAACTTGGCAACGGTGCTTAGCGGGGCAAGAGCCCCCTGAGCCAAGAAAGGAAGGGGGCTCTTGCTCTGTCCCCCCTCACCGAAATGATGCGGTCCCCCTTCCGGAGCTCCCCACTGAGATCCGCAGGACCCCCGGCAAGGATGAAGGAGACGAAGATCCCTTCCCCATCTTCACCTCCCACGATGTTGAAGCCA
The DNA here is from genome assembly GCA_023333645.1 of Sceloporus occidentalis. NCBI lineage: Eukaryota > Metazoa > Chordata > Lepidosauria > Squamata > Phrynosomatidae > Sceloporus > Sceloporus occidentalis. The sequence goes on along the minus strand of JALMGF010000002.1, from coordinate 726,782 downwards.
AGCCCCGTGGATCCCCGGTGAAGCACCAACCTCCGTGGCTCCCTAAGAGACAGAGGGCAAGAGAATTCAGTCTGTTTGTCCTCAGGGGGAAAACCAGAGGGGCAGGGTGGCAGAAAAAGGGGGCAGCAACCAACCAAGGAACTGCACTGTCAACCCATCCAACACCAGTAAACTACCAAGCGATGAGATTTGCAGAGGAATGAGGATTAGAATTGGAAAACTGAGGATGACAATGAGAACTGGAAAACTGATGTTTCTTTTAGTGTTACAAAATCAAGTGAGTTATGCTTTATCTCTCATTCTGCGGGGGGGGGGGGTTTGAAAAGAGGGGGGTGAAGGAAGATTCTGGAGCAAGTGCCTGGCGCTGGATGGCCAGAGGTCATTCTCTGGGCTCATCTTCCCTTTGGGCTGGGCTTGCTGGGCTGCCAGCCATAGATTCAGAAAGGGTGGGCAGGGAGAGAGAAGCAGCACATGAGAAACTACAGCCCAAGTCGTGGCAAGAGGGAGATGGCCAATTAACTGGGGACATTTCCATAAAACAGGTAAGTCCACAGGGAAGAATCCCACCCCTTCCAGGAATAGAGGCGCTGCTGTGAGGCTGAACTCATAGCTAAGGGCTCTCTTGCCCACCCCTCAGGCAGCCCCCTCTCAGCCAGCTAGAGTCCTTGGGCAGCAGCAGCCCTGGCTCTGTCGAGTGACGGCAGCTCTGAAAAGTGTTACCCGCCCTGGCTCCCTCTTCCTTCCACCCATGCAAGACAGACACCTTCCTTCATAGGCTTTCCAAAGCACAACAAAATGCATGGTGGGGCTCTGTGCTTTCCCCCCAAGCCCCTCACTGTTGACAAGGATCTGACAGGCAACCTCAGATTCCCACTTGGTTACGCCAGTGGCCCTCTGGGCAACAAGATAGCATTCCCACTCCCCTACTGCTCAGCTGAGTCTGCCCGGGGAACTGTCTGCGTTCCTGCCACCCGGGGCTCCCTCTCTGGCACACCATTAGCCACTTTCCTCCTTGGTACTGCTTTCTGCAATCCAGGCAAAACCACCAGCCCCCGAGGGAACAGTGGTGCTCGGGCCCAGCCTACACCAGCTCCTCTCTGACAGCACATTCAGCCATGTGCTCCACCATGCTGGGTGACATCCCTCATCCATGGGTCTGGAATGCCTAGCGAAGTGCGGTGGTGCCCTCTGCAAGGACACTACGGTGGTAGCTCCCTACCTGGTGATCTCGTCGTCCCCAAGCATCCCCTTAGGGATGGGAGAATACCTCCCAGGCGAGGCTGGTGGCAGGGGCTGCCCCAGGTAGGTCGACGGACTGATGTGGTTGTCGATGGGCTGCGAGTAAGCTGGGAAAGGAAGGGAAAGAGAGGGGGGAGTACAGTGATCTCCACACAGAAGGCTGGGGCAGGATTTGGATTTTTCTGTCCTGTTCCCCAGCTGTCCCGTCACTTGGGTCAGGGAGGCGCAAGAGGCAGAGCCCTTCCCCACCCCATCTGCCCCCAAAGAAAGAAAACCCATTCATTGTATCTCCCCCTCCCCATGCCTGGTCAAGGGAATGCTCCCCTGCACCCACTGTGTGCCCCTTCCAACCCGGGGAGCGCATGTGCGTACAGTTTAACATCCCTCCAGGGCCCCTTCACCATCAAGGACCTGAGTGCTCTGGCTGGGAAGCAGTGGCTGAATTACACAAAGTATTGCTGATGGCGCTTTGAAAAACATTAAGACTGTAAATAATAACTATCCTTACATCACAAAATAAAGTCACACTGTCAGAATACTAGAGTTCACAATGAAAGCCAATTAAAGTACTGTTCTGGTTAAGACACATTTTGAAACAAAGGGAACCATTGCAAAGATTCAAAAAACTCAGAAACTAATCACACACAGCGACTTCTACTGCAGCCAGTGTTGGGCAGTCTCCTTGCAGCCACATCGCTGCTGCCTACACCATGTTTTCCATAACAGAAGAGGAAAAGATTGTGGGGTTGAAGGAAGTAATAGTCCCACTCTATTCTGCTTTGGTCAGGCCTCACCTGGAATAATTCTGTGTCTAGTTCTGGGCACCACAATTCAAGAAGGATGTTGACAAGCTGGAGCGTCTCCAGAGGAGGGCAACCGAAATGGTGAAGGGTATGGAAAGCATAAAACCTATGAGGAGCAACTTAAGGAGCTTTAGTCTGGAGACTAGGTTAAGAGGTGATATGATAGCCCTGTTTAAATATGTGAAGGGATGTCAAACTGAAGATGGAGCAAATTTGTTTTCTGCAGCTCCAGAGAATAGAAACTGGACCAATGGATTCAAACTACAAAGAGATTCCGCTTCAACATTAGGAAGAACTTCCTGAGGGTAAGAGCTGTTCCGACAGTGGAAGACGCTGCTACCTCAGAGGGTGGCGGGGTCTTCTTTGGAGGATTTTACACAGAGGCTGGATGGCCTTCTGTCAGGGGCACTTGGACTGTGTGTTCCTGCATGGCAGAAGAGAGTTAGACTGGGTGGCCCTTGGGGTCTCTTCCAACTCTAGGAGCCTATCCTTAAGAGGCCAAGGATGCACCCAATGTTTTGATGGGTTGCCTACGGGTGCCTGTCAACTACCTTTACAGGCATCCCATATTTACTGTAAGAGATTTTGGAGTTGTTCTACAGTTAAATTTATTTCTTGACCAAATACTGTATAACTTGCCACACTGCTTCTCCTATTTTCCAAACACAGTCTGAACTTATTAACCTCTTCCTTCCTCGTTGCATTATCCTTAATAAACATACAATAAATTGCAGAGAGCAACCCTTTGGCTTCAGAGAAAGACCACATTTGCATCAATTAACTGGATGAATGCACTGTTTCTTCCAAGCAACCATACAGCATTTAAAATACAGTCAGCCCTTCTTATACATGGATTTTTTATACACAGATTCAAGCATAAATTTCAAATATCAAGCCTTGACTTTCCATTTTTTATAAGGGACACCATTTTGCTCTGTCATTATATTTAATGGGACTTGAGCATACACGGATTTTGTTATATACGGGGGATCTTGGAACCAAACCCCAGCGTTTAACAGGGTCCACTGTACATGGCTTTATTTGCAGCCAATATGTTAATCTATGGTTCTTGGCCATCTTGCCCTCTGGCTGCTCCCACCAACAACTAAAAGGTGAAGCAGCTGCCTCTGGTTCCCACCAGTGAGCTTAGTCTCCTTCTGAGGATCCTAAACCTACCTCCAGACCTGAGTGGGCAGAGGCTTCCTAAGGGACTCGCAGGCTCTGCTGGCAAAGGTTCTCTGGCCTCACACGCAAAAGAAAGGGACTCAGGTCTCAAAAGGACAGCCGCCAACAACACTGGAGCAAGTTTCATCTTCTCTCACAGCTGTCTCTCTGTGGATGCGCCATCGTTGTTTGAAGCTCAACATGTCCAAGACGGAGCTGCTTGTCTTCCCACCAAAGTCCTCCCCTCAATACTCCTTTTCTGTTTCTGTCGACAACATCTCTATTTGACTGGTCCAGGAAGCCCACAGCCTCGGTTTCACTTTTGATTCCTCTCTGTCTTTTATCCCCCAGATCCAGGCCACAGCCAAAGCCTGCAGATTCCTTCTTTACAACATGGCCAAACTCCGTCCATTTCTCTCAGCCTCTACTGCCAAGACTCTGGTCCACGCTCTGGTGGTCCCCCAACTAGATTACTGTAACCTCCTTCTAGCAGGGATTCCTCTTTCTCATCTTTGCCCTTTAATTTACGTCCAGCATTCAGCGGCACGCATCATTACACTCGCTTGCCATGTTTGACCATGTTTCTCCTTTATCATCATCCCTTCAGTGGCTCCCCTTTCCCTTCCGTATTCAGTATAAGCTTCTGTTGTTAACTTTTAAAGCCCTGCATGGGCTGGCCCCTCTTTATTTATCTGAACTTCTTCCTCCTTACATTCCCACTCGTACCCTCCCCTCCGTTCTAGTAGCCAAGGTCTGCTGTCCCAGCCAGGATCTCCACTGCCCCGTCCTGGATCCCTCCCTTCTCACTGGCCGCCCCTCACTCCTGGAACCTGCTTCCCCAACAAACGGCTCATCAATTCAATGACAACTTTTAAATCTGAGCTGAAGACCACCCTGTTCAGGGAAGCGTTCCCAGGCACTGTGTGAATATTAATCTGATATTTATTAGACAGTGGATGTTGATGCTTTAATTGTTGCCTGTTTTTTAAAACTAATTCTATTGTATATTACTACCTACTGTTTATGTGTATTTTGTAGATTGTATGCCATTGGCAGGTTTTATATTTTTATTGACTTGATTATCTGTATGTACAGCACTGTGTATATTTACAGCGCTACAGAAATAAACTACAATTATTATTATTATTATTATTATTATTATTATTATTATTATCATCTTGTTCCTAGTCACCTTACTACCAAGCAGGGGCAGGAAGTGGCTCTCTTGGCTGTATAGACTTCCTGATGACTTCAAAAGCCGAGGGGAAGAATTCTGGGTACTCCTTGGTTGGTCTGATAAAGGGATCATCAAAAGGGATACCTCCTAGCTCTGTCGGAGGAGCAACCCTTGCTTTCCTCATTTACGTTTATTTGCAAATACTGAGGAGTGGGGTCCCACAGGGCTCTGTCCTGGGGCCAGTCTGCTATTTAACATCTTCATCAAATATTTGGATGATAGAATTGGGGGCATACTCATCAAATTTGCAGATGACACCAAATGAGGAGGACTAGCTAATACCCCAGAGGACAGGATCAAGATTCAAAATAAAAACAGTAGTAACCTATACTGGAAGTGTGAGAAAGAGCAAGGTACATTACACCATTTATGGTGGACATGTAAAAAAGCAAGACAGTTTTTGATCTTTTTTGAGATTAAAAAAACCACCTCTAGCACTATTAACTTTCTCCCGGAAGTGTTCCTACGCAACATAATTGAATTATCTTGTGGGGAAAAGGGGTAAAATTATTTTTATATGTTATCAGCTGCAAGATTAGCTTATGCCCAGAAATGGAAAGCGAAAGAAACCCCCTCAAAGGAAGACTGGATGTTCAAACTCCTGGACCTAATGGAAATGGACAAACTTGCTAAAGGAATCAGAAATGAATCTTCAACGGTGTATAAAGAAGACTGGAATAAAGTAATAGTGTATCTCCGGACAATTTGGGGGAATACGGCTGCCTTGGGAACAGAATGATCATAAATGGAATCTTTTAGAATGATAAGTAAAACAATACAACAAGGAAACTCCGGTGAGGATTACTTTACTTTTAGATAAGAAAGCTGGGTAGTGTCTATTGGGATATTTACACAGGAAGATCGCAAGGTTCATTTAGAATTTAGGCACAAGAGTATAAACAGAACAGTATATGATTAGTTTGTTATTAATTTTTCAGATAATCGAGAAGGAAACAAGATCAGAATAAAAGTTAGATACTAGCAAGGAAGTAGTGAATGAGGAATGTATGTAATTTTTGTTATATGCTTTATTGTATGATACTGTTTGGATTTTATAATGACTATAAAAATGAATAAAAATTATAAAATAAAAAAAATTCAAAACGATCTGAATAGACTAGAAAGCTGGGCCAAAGCTAAGAAGATGAAATTCAACACGGAGAAACATTAAGGTACTGCACTTAGGGCAGAAAAACAAAATGCACAGATATAGGATGGGTGACACCTGGCTGAATGAAACTACATGTGAAAGGGATCTAGGAGTCCAAGTAGACCACAAGTTGAACATGAGTCAACAGTGTGATGCAGCAGCTAAAAAGGCCAATGCGATTTTAGGCTGCATCAGTAGAAGTATAGTGTCTAAATCAAGGGAAGTCAAAGTGCCACTGTATTCTGCTCTGGTCAGGCCCCACCTAGAATATTGTGTCCAGTTCTGGGCACCACAATTCAAAAAGGACATTGAGAAACTGGAGCGTGTCCAAAGGAGGGCGACAAAAATGGTGAAGGGTCTGGAGACCATGCCCTATGAGGAAGGACTTAGGGAGCTGGGGATGTTTAGCCTGGAGAAGAGAAGGTTAAGAGGTGATATGATAACCCTGTTTAAATATTTGAAGGGATGTCATATTCAGGAGGGAGGAAGCTTGTTTTCTGCTGCTCCAGAGAATAGGAGACAATGGAGCAATGGATGGAAGCTCCAGGAAAAGAGATTCCACCTCAACATTAGGAGGAACTTCCTGAGAGTAAGGGCTGTTCGACAGTGGAACAAACTCCCTTGGAGTCTCCTTCTTTGGACGTCTTTAAGCAGAGGCTGGATGGCCATCTGTCAATGGGGATGCTTTGATTGAGATTTCCTGCATGGCAGAATGGGGTTGGACTGGATGGCCCTTGGGGTCTCTTCCAACTCTACGATTCTATGATTCTATGAAATGAAGGCCCACACCTTCCCACTTTGTTATAGATTGTACTGCCCTATGTCACCTTCTCAAGCCAGCGTGGTGTAGTGGGGCTGGTGTCGAATTAGGACTCCCAGAGACCAGAGATCAAATTCCCATTCAGCCACGGAAGCTCTCTGGGTGGCCTTAGGCAAGTCATACTCTTGCAGCCTCAGAGGAAGGTTGCTGGTAAACCTTGTCAGGGATGATGGGAGTTGTAGCTCTTCACCTCTGGCTGTAACTCACCACCTTGTTATGCAGCAGAGCTGACCAGCTTTGGCCAGTGGTTAGTGCTTTTCTTCAAAGCAGCAGAGTTTCAGAGAATAGGCTGAAGACCCTGACAAACTCTCCAAGCCTTCTCACTCTTCTTCCTCAGAAGTCTCCAAACTTCTCCAGGATCCTGCTGGCTCTTGTATCTTCACTCAAGACACCAGACAACTCAGTAGTCTTATATCAAAGATCTACTTTATTCTACTATATACAAAATACTATATGCCCTACAAATCACAATCTCTACAATCTCCAAACTACTCAACTATCCAAAACTACCCACAAAATACATTGGCAAACATAGCAATTCTTATAGCCATTGTCAAACACCACCCACTAGTCAGTTTCCACCCAGTGGGCATGTACATCCATTTTGAGTGGTTCTCATAGTTCAACCCATACTTAAGAATTTCATCATTTCACCTTGTACACTTAATGAGTCTCAGGTGTTTCCAATTGTACATTCTATAATTCTGTCCTTGACATTCAGGACTTCTAAATTACATTAGCTTTTTCACCTGTGTGGCTTCTTAATTGCTCTTGCTTAGTCACTGTGACTTTCACATACATGTTTTATTTCTTCTACTGTATGTCGCATGTTGCATTTTCCTTAACAAACCTCTCATGAAGAAATCTGGCCAAGGAAATCCTATTTTAGAGCCTGCTTGGTGTTGTGGTTGACTACTGGAATAGGACTGCAAGAGATCTGGATTCTAATCCTTGCTACATCTTGGAAACCACCTGCTGACCTTGCGGCCACACTCTCTCAGCCTTAGAGGAAGGCAATTTCAAACCTCCTCTGAAGAAATCTTCAAAGTCAATGTGGTGAACTAGTTTGAGCATTGGGAGACCAGGGTTCAAATCCCCCCTCAACCATGGAAACCTACTGGCCGACCTTGAGCAACCCCACTCTTCTCTCAGTCTCAGGGGAAGGGAATGGCAATACCCTTCCACAACAAATCTTGTTAAGAAAACCATGTGCTGGAGTTGCTGTGAGCTGGAAACAAAGGCATACAGCAGCCACAACAGCTTCACCATACCTAGGAAATTCCCTTATTTCTATAAAACCACACTACTGCCAACCCCAGTAGGAGGTCATTTTGCCTGCTGCCTTCCCGTAGCATCCTAAGGATATGCTAAATCCCTCTTTGGCTTGACCATGGTGCCCCTGGACATCCCCCCACCCCAATTCTGTCTGGGGCCGAGGCTGCTTTTAGGGGGCAAATGGAAAAAGCACACAGCTGATTTTAGGCTGGGCAGCAACCCTCTGGGGCGAGAGGGGCACCCTGTTTGGGCTTCAAAGGCAGAGAGTCCCTCCCACCCTGTCTGGCACTCCCTCTTGCCCACCTGCCTTCTCTGTGCAAACCCTCCTTGGCTTTTGTAGAGGATGATGGTGACCCTGCAGCTTCACTGCCCACCTGCTGCCCTCTGCTTTGTCTCTTTCCTTCATCACTACTTTTGCCTTAATACCTTCCTGCTGTGAAAGCATCCTGAGTCTTCATGGGTGGAGAGGGTGAGAAACCCAAACACTCTTTTTCTGCTGCAGCAGAATTCAAGTGAGGCCAGCCCAGCTGCCATCCACTGTGCCTCATGGGACTACCTGCCATGGAAGGCTCTGGGGCCAAAGCCACGAAGGCAAGAGGGTCTTACCGTTGGTGAGGTCTGGGGCGGTGTAGCTGTCATTCATGAACATGCTGGTGGGCTTTGCTACTTTCAGGTACACCAAGTCGGAGGTGTTCTTGAGGGCTGTCACTGCCTCCTCGTGCGTCACTTCTTCTAAGCAAACGCTGTTCACCTGGAGGAAGGGAATGAGAGCAACACTGAGTCAAACCCTCCATGAAATAAAAAAGCAACATCCCATGAGGGGCTGAAGAACTCCCATTTGCCCATGAGGTGGCAGGAAGCCGGCATGCTGAGAATCTAGCCTTAGACACCATCTGCTCTGACAAACAGGAGCCCTTCAGGGTCTCGGCCAAAAGCCTTGATACGGAAATTGTGAGGAGTGGAAGGAGAACCTCCCTCTTTTTCCAGATGTTTGTAATAGGCTCCGAAAGGAGAGAACCATAAAATTAAAAGGAGGCTTACTAATCAGAATTAATCCCCTGCCTGTATCCTGAAAGCACTGTCATGAAAGCAAAGGCAAGGCAGCAGACCATTTCCAGCACCAGCTCTGCCAGGGATGGTGCCCACAGAGGCACAATGGGAGAGGGCAGCTGCCACTCTTCTTCTTCCTCCTCCTGCTCCATGGCAGGCCTCTGCACTCCCCCTTGTTAGCCCCGGAGGGTGACGCTGGCCTGGCCATGGAGGAAGGGGCCCCTGTGGCCCATCCTCTGTCCCTCCTTGCCTGCCCCTGCCCTTTGTGCCAGACTGAGCCAAGCAGTGAGGCCCTTTCTTCCGGGAACTGCTCCCTTCTCCTGTGACCCAGCTTACGCACCTCCCCAGGCCTTTAGCTTCATGGCAGGGGTTGGGGAACACATGGTGAAGAATGATGGGGCCAGCTGTCCAGCAACCACTACAGGGGCCCAGACACTTCCAGTGTGACATTACGGGAACAAACTATGTGCTCTCGCACATGGCGTCCCTCGCCCACAGTCCCAGACAAGGAGACCTGTGTGGAGTGTTTGCTTGCAGTTGGCACAGGACAACCAAGGGAGCTGGCACATGAGAGTGTCCCACTGGGTTCAGCTTCATTTAGTTATTTCTCATCAGGGCCTGAGCTCCCTTCAGCCAGGTTGATGTTGAATGCATAATCCTAATCTCTTAAATCTTCCAGCATTTAATTATCTGGAGTATTCCCACGTCCCTAGATCCTCCACAGCACACAGCTCCGGCCACATCCATCCCGGTCAAACCTGTCTCAAAACAGAAGGGGGGGATGGGACTCTCCCCTCCAGGGCCCCTCATTAGGGAGGGGGGCTGAAAAGAGTGTGGACCTCTGGAAACCACCATGGACTTGGGAAGGCACCAGGGAGTGGGCTAGTGAGGCTTAGGGAAAGGTGTCTGAGAAGGGCATTCCTGCACTGGCTGCCCCTTCCGTTCCTCCTATTTCTAGCTGCCATCCCTTCATGTGTCCCTTCATGAGCTGACAGTTAATTCCAGGCAAAGGGTGCCAACCTGCCTCACTGAGACCAGGCAGGACAAAGGGAGGAGTGGACCACGGAAGCTGCAGTGGAGGAGAGAGATTAGAACACAGAGCAATGGATGCAAGCTACAGGAAGAGAGATTACACCTAAACGTTAGGAGGAACTTCCTAACAGTAAAAGCTGTTTGACAATGGAACACACTCCCTTGAGTGTAGTGGAGTCTCCTTCCCTGGAGGTCTTCAAACAGAGGCTGGATGGCAGTAAGGGCTGTTTAACAGTGGAACACACTCTTTCCTCGGAGAGTGGTGGAGTCTCCCTGCTTGGCCAACTGTCGGGGATGCTTTGACTGAGAGTTCCTGCATGGCAGAATGGGTTGGACTGGATGGCCCTTGGGGTCTCTTCCTACTCTCTGATTCTACCATTCTATGAAGGAGGGAGGAGCAGGGGCCCTCTCCACTCCCACTGAGGTCCCTGTTGAAGCTCTGCCGCTATGCACACCTTTGAGAACACAATCTCACAGGGACAAGGGAGACAGCCTCTTCACTGGTGGCCCCACACTTGTGGAACTTGCTAGAACATTCTAGAACTTACTACAATGAAAGAGGGAAAAGGAAGGATAGACAAAGCAAAGGAAAAACGAACGTTGGTACTTACCCGTGATACGTTCATTTCCAGCAGACAAGGGTCCTAGCATCCTGTATTCTGGGTTAAGCTCCTCCTATTCGCCCCTGTAGGCAGGGACAATAGAACAAAGACCGGCCCCTATATAGGGAGGAGCTAGCCCCCCCGGGCCTCAGTCAATAACAAGCCAAGCGACTAGTAAGGTAAATCAAGGAACTGAACTTTAGTAACATCAGCTAAGGGTTAACTACAACACCTTAGAAAAAACTAGTCCAAGAACAAACTAGAACTCAGAAAAACCAATCCAGCAACAACAACAAGAAGAACAAGGCAGGTCCACCGAGAGGCAGCCAGGGTCGGAGGCCGCAGGCAGCACCCGGGTGGGCAGGATGCTAGGACCCTCGTCCGCTGGAAATGAACGTATCACGGTTAAGTACCAACGTTCATTTTCCCAGCAGACAGGGTCCTAACCTCCTGTATTCTGGGATTTACAAAAGCCCTCTCGAACTGGGAGGGAAGTGCTGCTAGGAGACTGTGGCCCCCAACACAATCTGTTGGAGGACCCTCCTTACAAATGACGCCTCAGCGGACTGAGACACGTCCAGTTTGCAATGTCTTATGAAGGTCGAAGGCGACTTCCATGTGGCCGCCCTGCAAATGTCTGACAGGGAGGCGCTAGTGGCGAGGGCCGCAGAGATCAATGCACTCCTGGTTGAGTGCGCCATCAACCCCTTGGGGGGAGTGAGATCAAGAGTTTGGTAGCTCTCTTGAATACAAGACCTGACCCACCTACTCAGAGTCGAGGCAGATACCTTGCACCCCAAAGAGCCTGGAAGAAAGGAAACTAACATCTCAGATGACCTTAAGGTTGAAGTCCTCTTATGTAGATTTTGAGGCCTCTGTGCACATCCAATGTGTGCCAGGTCTTTTCCAAGTCCTTCTTAGGATCGGGGCAGAATGAAGGCAGGAGAATGTCCTGTGACACGTGAAAGGCTGAGTTGACCTTAGACATGAAGGTAGGGTCTGGACGAAGGCACACTGAGTTCAGCCTAAAATACACAAGTCTTTACGTACCGACAGGGCCCCAGCTCTGACACCCGTCTGGCAGAGGTAATGGCCATGAGGAAGATGACCTTGAGGGAGAGGTGTTTGAGGAAGGCCTCCCGAAGGGACTTGATCGGCCCAACCGTCAGCGCCTTTAAGACCGTGTTCACGTCCCAAGATGGAAAACGATGTCTGGTGGGCTGTTTGTTCAGGTAATACATGGCCGTGGTATTGTCCGTCTGGAGCAGGACCACCTTCCCAACAATTGCGGTCTCGAATGTCCTCAGGGCCTTTTCCACGGCCAGCATCTCGAGAGCATTGATGTGGAAGGATTGTTCTTCCAGCAACCATCTGTCTCTCACACAAAGATCGAGCAGGTGTGCGCCCCATCCCTCTAAGGATGCATCTGTGGTCAAGGTGATGTCCGGACGAGGCTGAGAGAAGGGCATGCCAACGCAAACGTTGCGGGAGTCTAGCCACCAGCAAAGTGGTCGGGCTACGGTCCTTGGCATGGTAAGGAGCTTGGATAGATGGTCCCTGGAAGGGTCGAAGACGGACAGAAACCAAGCTTGTAGGGGTCTCGATTGTAGTCTTGCCCAAGGGGTGACAAAGGTTGTTGACGCCATATGGCCCAGCGCTACCTGAACATCTCTGGCCCTCAGTCTCCTGCGGCGGACGCACGTTGTGACTGCCAACTGCAGCGCCCGGAAACGGTCTGGAGGGAGATAAGCATTGCAGGTTTCGGAATCGAGGATGGCGCCGATAAATTTGACCTGTCTTGACGGGGACAGATGGGACTTCTCCCAGTTGACCACCAGCCCGAGGGATGACAGGAGGTCCAGCGTGAACTGCACTGTGTGTTAGAGTTCCAGACGAGACGGAGCTGCCAGCAACCAGTCGTCCAGGTATGGAAAAACTCTGAAACCCCTCTGATGCAGGTATGCCACAACTGGTGCCATACACTTCGTGAAGACTCTCGGTGCCATGGAAAGACCGAAGGGGAGGACATTGTAGTGGTAGGCGTCTGACCCGATGGTGAAAGTGAGGAACCTCCTGTGGGACTCCCGAATCCCCACATGGAAGTAGGCATCCTTTAGGTCGACAGTTGCAAACCAGAGTCCCTGATGGAGCAAGGGAAGAATGGAGGCGAGGGTTACCATATGGAACCGCCTACGGGTGAGGAAAAAATTTAGCTCTCTCAAGTCTAAGATCGGCCTAACCCCTCCGTCTGGCTTCGGCACCATGAAGTATCTTGAAAAAAAGCATGAAGGGAATTTTTCGGGATCGACCTTGGAGATCGCCCCATTGTCAAGGAGTGAGCGCACTTCGTCGAGAAGGATGTCCGAGGGGACGGTGGAACAAAAGGCTCCAGATGGTGGGAGCTCAGTAAACTCGAAGGCATAGCCCCTGCAGACGATGTCCAAGACCCACGAGTCATTAGAGACTGATGCCCAGGTGTTATAGTAGAACTGCAGTCTATCTAAGAAAAAGGGGGCAGGGGAGACAAAGTGTGCCGGACCCCTTCAGGTCCTCTTCTTTCCCTGATCGGGCTCCTTCCGGCGACCCTTCCGATACCTGGATGGGATGTTACGTCTGCTGGAGGAGGAGGAGGATTGAGACGGGTAGCGCTGCCTCTGTTGACCCTGCTGTTGGAAAGGGCGCTCCTGGGAGAAAGACCTGGAGCCCTGGCCCTGAGGTTGCCACAGGCGCTGTCTCCGACGGAAGGACGGTATGGAGGTAGAAGAGGACATACCGTGCTTCTTGGCTGCGGCCTTCATGCGATACTTCCGATTCAGCCTCTCGTCTGTCTCAGAGTGGAAGAGGCCGGAGTCATCCACCGGCATGTCCTTGATGGTAGACCTCATGTTGGGATTTAGGTCCAAACCCTGGAGCCAGGCATGGTGGCGCAGTGCAATCGATGCCGACATTGACCTCCCAGAACAATCTGCCACATTCCTGGAAGCAGTGATGATCCAGCTTCCAATTGAATGTGCCTCGTCCCGTATCTCGACCAGCTTCCTCTGGACGTCGTCTGGGGCATCCAGGACCAAGGGCGAGATTCCCTCTATGAGGGTTTGAACATAGGCCCCCATGCAAGCCAGATAATTAGAGGCTTTGACAGCTAAGGCAGATGCAGAATATGACTTCTTGGCCAAGCCATCAATTTTCTTACCCTCTCAGTCTCCCGGCGAGGTGGCCAGCTTATGAGTGGATGCTACCTGGGAGCCTTCCACTATTGCAGAGTTTTGTTTTGGGTGGTTGGCCAGCCATGGAGCGTGAGTCGGCGAGATCCTATATAAGGATTCAATCTTCCTGGATGAACCTGTCAGGGAAGCAGGGGAATCCCACGAGCGCTTTACTATGGATTCCAGGGATGGCAAGAGTGGGATCGACGGTGGCGTCGGGACCTTGCCGTGGACGCGTCTATCCACCGGATCCTTGGCCACATCCTCAGGGTACGCCAGCTCGATACTGAGAGCGTTGGCGATCTTGATAACGTGCTTGTTAAACAAGCGAATGTCATCGGATGGGGAGGCCGGCTCTGGATGATGCATCTGCTGTGGCGACGGAGGAGGAGACATGTCCAGGTCGGACTGGTGTTCGGAGGACTGATCTTCTTGGTCCGATGCTGATTCAAGGTCAATTGCGTGATGAGGTTGACGGGTCGGGGACGGAACTGGTTCCGGGACGGACACTCGCTTCGATACCGATTGAGAGGGAGTTGCTGGCTGCTTGGAGGCTTTTGCAGAAGGAGTTGCTGGCGGCGGCTTGGAAACTGTCGCAGACGCGGTGGAGTGGCTGTGAGGCTTCATCAAGACACATAGGAGAGCATCTTCTCTTGAGACCGACATATAGTATTTGTCTGTCTCGGAGTCATAGAAGACATCTCGATCCGGACCCTTCTCACGTATGCACGGAACCAGTGTGGGGGATCTCGAACCCGCAGACCCGGACTCATCATCATCCTGATGGAAGAGAGGAATGGTGGAGGGGCCCGACATCGAAGGGACGTCCATGTCGAATAGCTGAGGGGACCGAGCTCTTGTCTCCCACTGATGGTGGTCCTTCGTCTTCTTATGGCTGTCCTTCTTAGAGGAGGAAGACGGCCCTGGGTCCTCCCGAGAGGTTGACTGTGTTGACTTTTTAGAAGGCGTCTTGGGGTCCGAGGAGCCTTCTGCCGGCTTGTGGGGCTTAGCCTTGTCCGACAAGGATTTTGCCTTTTTTGGCGGGGGGGTGGGGGGCGTCCTCTACGTCGACCCTCTTCTCGAGTCTTTCCTTGGGCGCCTTGGGCTCACCCGAGGGCTTGGAGCTCGGCTCCGGAGGCTTGGTCTTGGCCCGACTTTGGAACTGCCTGTTCGGGTTCAGCCGGTGCGGTTCGTTCAGTCCGAGTTCCCGGCGGCGGCAGGGAGGAGGACCTGGATGGAGGACCCTTGGACCCGCACTGTTTGTGGGGGTGCTTTGAGGGCTTATCGGTGGTGGCACTGGATCTCTGGGTATCACGGGCCACATTGGAGACAGCACTGGGCTCCGAGAAACCACGGGCTGAGGAGGCAACCAGAGCTGACACCGTGCTAGATGGGCTGGCGTGAGCCGAGAATGAGGGGGCACCCGGGGCAGACGCTGGACGGGAGGATTCATCACGGGATTTTACAACCCCCTGAAGCAAAGCCGATGTCAATCGGGACTCATGATTCTTGCGGGCCTGCGACGTCATCGATTTCCAGAGGGTACAGGACTTAACGTCATGGTCCTTACCCAAACAGAGCAGGCAAGAAGAGTGCGGGTCTTGAATAGGCACCTTGCCGCCGCACTTCTTGAACGGTGCCGGAGGCATCATGGAACGAAGCCGAATCTTTGTGCAGAGAGGATGGTCAAGCAAGCTGAGGTCAACAATACTGGAGGGGGGGGGGGTGTCCACGAAGACAGAGTCAAAAACGGTCCGAGTCAAAAAGCCAGTGATTCAAAGGAGAAAAAACGAGCGAAGTTCCCTGAAGCAGCTAACGCGGCGGAAAAAAAGGAACTGGGGAAAGAGCGGGAAGCAGGGGCTTTATAGAGGGTGGGCGGGGTTACCGCCAAAAAGTTTCTATATGTTGCAAAGTGTACTTTGCCCAGTGATTCTAGAAGTTTCCGAAGAGCACTGCACAGGTGCAGTGAAACCCATTTGTATGATTCGCAGAGACCACGAAGAAGAAATAACCCTTTTGCCACTAAAGTGGAGCTTGGTTGGTCACCTTAATCCAATATATCTATCACCTCATATGAGATGTTTTTACCAAAGATCCTCAATGCATGTAAGCATTGGAGGTCTGCTGAGTGACCAGAGGCCTTCTCCTCGCTTGAGTCACCCTGTTTATTAGCATTTAAATGAATCTGTATTGTTAAAGCATATACTCTTAATGAGAAGTGCTATGGCTGATAACAGTTTGCACAAAGGAGGTAGAACCATGTGCTCATGTTATGTCTAGGCTGTTCCAGCTAAGGCAAAAAGGCTCTGGCCCTAATGGAGGCAGGGATGGAGGCCCATGAGGAGAGAAGAAAAGTCATCATGTTGCTTTATGGCTAGCCCCTTCCCTTGTTGAATTGGTTTCCAGGCATCTTCTCTGGCCTGGAAAAAGGAGAGGGGGGTGAGCAGAAACAGCACAACTCAAGCCTCACGGGCTAACAGTAATAAAATGAACACCAGAAAAGTTAACCAGTATCTCTTGTAAATCTGAGCCCCCAGACCTGTTGCTGTGGGGGCTCTCCCCTCCTTTATTTGACCCATCAAGGGAGGCTTCCTGGGCAGCAGCTTCTTCCAGGCACTGAGGAAACTGCTCTTAAGTTAGCAGTGACTGAAGATCATTTGTAACCATGGGTAGATAGCTGCATATGGCCAGTAGAGTAGCCCTGATACTCACAGGGCACTTTGTTTTATTTATGTTTGAAACAGCCCCAACTTCAAGCTGGGGTTTAGAAGCTTAGCCCTTTCAATCTCAGGCAGGCTTTCGGAGAAAGGAAAAACTTCGCTGGCTCAAAGAGACACATCCTGCTAGGAGCATAGGCAGGAACAAGACTGGGGCCCAGGGGGGCTAGCTCCTCCCTATATAGGGGGCTGGTCTTTTGTTTATTGTCCCTGCCTACAGGAGCAAATAGGAGGAGCTTAACCCAGAATACAGGAGGTTAGGACCCTGTCTGCTGGGGAAACGGTTACAACAGGTGAGCGCTGCTCTCCCTACGAACTGAAGTCAGGAGCATGGTGTCCTTTTCCCAGGGAGACATAAGGGAGGCAAACAGGCCCTCTAAAGCAAAAGAGAAGGGCACCCTCTCTGCCCCACCCCCAACTCCTCCTCCAACTCAGAATTAGACCTCTGTGTCTTGACTGGTTTCAGTCCTCCCTACTGGCTCTAGAGAGGACAGTAAGATGATGACCATGAAAGGCCATTGGTGTTTTTCTCTTGCAGGGCCTCCACTGGCCATCCCTAAAGCAACCAACCACCTAACTCCTTTCCTCCTTCTGTATTGGTGAACCACAGACCTTCTCTCCATGGACAGTGGCATGTCCAAGCCAAACCGCTACCTGGGCCCAGACCTGACCTCCCCTGCAAAGCCCAGTATCAAGGACTGCTTTTCTGAGGTAGGAAATGTCCTCCCACAAGAGAGAAAGAGGTCCAACATCAGTTCTGCAGTGGCTCTGGGTAGCCTTCGCCTGCAGAACCACAGAATACTCAGGTGGCCGAGTGCAGCAGTGCCCTGACATGGCCAGATCCCCTGCCCAGGTCTCTCAACAGGGGTCCCTCTCCCCAATCCATTCTGCTGCTTTAGATCTCCAAAGTGCCCCACGCTGGATAAAGCTGTCAAGAGCCCCACCAAAGATGGATGGTGGTGGACATGGCTATGCCAAGCCTAAGGCCAAGTCAAGCTCCACCTGCCACCCCCCAGGAGAAGGCCAAGCAGTGCTGTGCCAGCCAAGAACAGTGCCAACTTACAGCCATCAACTTGTCTCCAATCTGGAGCTTGCCGTCCTTGTGGGCAGCACCGCCTTCGATAATTTTGGTGACATAGATGCTGTTGTCTCCCGGAATGTGCTGGTTTCCGACCCCGCCGGCAATGCTGAAGCCAAGACCTGCATGGTGAGAGTGCCAGGGCTGTCAGCACCCCAACCAACAACCTGGGGGGGGGGGGGCCTTCAGATTCAGGATATCAGAGAAACGTTCAGTCTGCCAGGACAAGGACTGACAGGATGGACAGACTGGTATTCTGCCTGAGAATAGCAGGGAGAGCCTTTTGGGCAGGGAACAGTCTGGCAAGAACCAGTCTGGAGGGTGGAATTGGATGAGAAAGACTCACCACCACTGAAGGGCAAAAGGCTGGCAGAGACCTCCCTGCAGTGTGGCTTTGTGGAGGGGGGACTGTCCCCAGAGGGAGGAAACGTCTTTCTAGGCTCTGGAATCTAAATGGGGTGGGGAGTGGATTCTCTACCCAAGAACCAGAGGCTCCTCTCATCAAGAAGGAAGTGGCGTGTGGAGACACCAGGCTGCCCATAGCCATACAGGTGGGAAGGAGAGGTCCTCACTGCCTTGCAGCCACATGGGTTGCCTCCCAGGGCTGCCCCCAGACCAGGCCCACCTCACACCACCAACCTTTGGGGCCTTTGACCAGCTTTATCTCCACAATCTTCTCTGTCACTTGCTTCCTCCTCTTGATGTGCAGTCGGACCATGGAACCAGCCTCCTTTAAGGCCTCCACAGCTTTGCTGTGTGTCACATCACGGACATCCACCTCATTGACCCGCAAGATGCAGTCGCTCACCCTGTAGGCACAGAGAAGAGAGTCCCAACATATATCCAGCAAGCATTCCCAGACTCCACTTTTGCTCTTTCTCTCCCCCACAACTGAAAGAGGAAAGCCAGTTGCCACTAATGCTTAGCTCCAGTAAGAGAGGTCCAAAGCACCGGAGGAGAGAGGAGGAGGTAGAGGCAAGAATACAACCACCCCCAAGTTTCTGGAGTGCAGATGTGATGGGGCCCATCTGCTTCCATGGATTCACCAGGGAGTACCCAAGCCAAAGGCTCTGCATTACACGGAAGGGGATTTCCACTAAACATGAGGCAATGTTCTTGACAGCACAGGCCACTCCACCGTTGGGCAGATGGCTTCAACACAGCATGTGATGGGTTCCCCTTCACTCAGGATTTAGTTGCCCATTCTTCTGCACAGAAGTATAGCCCTATCTCTTGCACTTCTGGGTTAACACACAACTGTGACTTCCAGATGTCTTTCAGGGGCCACCAGAGGACAGCTGGGGGGGGGGGGGGGGAGGGAGGCAAGAGGGCTTGGCCTTCCTTTCTCATGGCCTCTGCTTCCTTCCCTGCCCCTGCATGCAGAACCACCATCTTAATACCTAATTAACACATGTCAGGGCAGTGCTAGACCCTCACATGTCTGCAGTGACAGCAGCTTCAGCCAGGAATAGGCCCATCACAAAGGGGTCTGGGCCTGGCCTTCTGCATCACACAGCCCTCTGAGGCCTTTCCTGCCCTTCTCTGGGTGCCTCGACCCATCTTTATGGGCACAGGCTGTCCTAGAATTCAGGGGGCAGGGAGAGATGTAGGGCGGGGTGGGGGCTTCTATAGCAAGCTTCACCAGAGTCAGAAAGGGGACAATATAAAGACCCACCTGCCTGCCTGTCCTTGCGCCTGGACCTCAGGGCAAAAGCCAGGTGCAGGAAGCAGATAGCAATATCTCAAACAGTTACTAGCACAATAAACATGTGGTGGAGCCACAAACTCTACATACCGCAACCTCCCATCTTGAGCAGCTGCCCCACCGGGGATGATCTTGGTGATGAAGATGCCAGTGTCATCCTCGATGTGCGGGTTGTCAGTCCCACCAGCAATGCTAAAGCCCAGTCCGGAATTGCCCTGAAAAAACCAAAGCCCCATGTGAGTTCCCAACGGCTCTGAACTCAGCCAAGAAGGGCCACCTGGGGACACTTCCAAGAGGCGCTTGTGCAAGGACCCCAGCAAGCCCTGCACACCCAGCCTTGCGACCATACCACGCATGGATGATGATGCCACTTGAAAACCAAGTTTGCTGTTAGCCTGGTCAGTTGGAAACTCTACAAAATTTTGCAGCTCAGGGCACTGTCACCTGGGGCTATGGTGGCGCCCTTCTTTTCTCACCTCACCATGCTTTGCAGCCCACCTCATGAGACACAGAGCTTAGAATCATAGAATTTGAAAAGACTATAAAGGCCATGCAGAGCTTCTAGGGCTATGCTCCAAGAAGGCTCAGGATGGACTAAATCTGTTTGCCTTCAAGGGGCCTTGGCATTTCCTTTTCCCCAGAAACAGATTAACACAACCGTCCCATCAGGAAGAGTTACTCTATTTTAGGTAACATTTGGCTGAGCAAGCTGCAAAACCGAGACATTCTCCAAAGTCCAGGCCTCCAAACTGAACAACAGCTGGACCATCCAGAACAGGGCCTGTCAGGTTGGTAAGGGGGAATGGGCACAGCCTGTGATGAGCTGGGACACCAAGCACATCTGGAAGAGAGTCCGGACGAGGCTCTCATCAGTCTCTGTTGTGTGGAAGGTTACTCCAGCTGCTGCTTACCCGTTCCAGGGTGATTTCTTCATACTCATAGTCTGCATCTGTGCCGTTGACCTAAGGAACATGAAAAGAAGCAAAGAGTGAACTAACAAAGGCCCAGCAAAGAATGCCAAAGCTGCGCCAAGTGGCGACGATCCCCCTCCTCCAGCTGCTACCCCAGTGGGCTGCCATTTGTCCTGCCTGGTGGGGGCCAACCCACTTTACACACTGATTTCCCCATCTCCCTTGGCAATTCCCATGGCCAGACCCCTCGCACAAACCTTGGCCTTGATTGCATCGCTGCTGAGTTACACATGCATGAACAACGTCCCACTTGGATTACTGCAACATGTACGATGTGGCGCTGCCCTCAGAGAGCAATTGGAGCTGCAGCCAGAGCACAAACTAGGACTGGTTGCAAGTATACATGGCTTGCTCCACAGCTTGGCTGGTGGTCACTCTATTTCCAGGCACAATTTATAGATCTGGCTATGGCCTATAAAGGTCTGCTTTTTCCCTACGAATCACTCTGAGCTCTGAGATTTATTTTATGTATTTTATATATTAGATTTACATCACTCTTTTCTCCCTATGCAGGACCCAAGGTGGCCTGGAACATTTAAAGAAAACCTGTACCAACATTACCAAGAACATTTTTAACAGTTAAAACGTTACTTATACAAAAGTTTTTAAACAGAAGAAAATAGCAACTCAATTAAAAGCAGAAGATTACACCAATATAAGAAACAGATCATAATTAAAAAAAAAAGATTTAAACACCACCTCATTAAAAGCTCTTTTTTGCCACATAAAAATTGTAAGCCAAAGGCCTGCTTGGACAAGAAGCCCCCCAGCGAAAGGAACAGAGAGGGGGGCCAAGCGGGCCTCCTGTGGGAGGGAGTCCCACAGCATGGGAGCAGCCACTGAGAAGGCCCTGTCTCCTGTGTCTTCATCAGGTGCGCCTGTGACAGAGGTGGAACCATAAGAAAGCCCTTTCCTCAAGACCTTAAAACTCAGCCAGGCTCATACAGGGAGACATAGTGCATACTCAAGCTATGTAGGGCTCTGAAGGTCACAGAAACAGACTGGTAGCAAGTGAAGCTGCTTCAACGAGGGTGTTATAACCAGCCCCAGTCAACAACCATTTTGGACCTGTTGAAGTTTCTGAACAATTTCCAAACGCAGCCCCACAAAGAACACTTTAGAGTAATCTAACCAGGATGTCATCAAAGTATATGTTTCCATGGCCAGATCTGATGTCTGAAGGAACAGGGAACAGCTGGCACACTAGTTTCAATTGTACAAATGCAAATGCACTCTTGGTCACCGCTAAAACCTGGGCATTCAGGGTCAGAGTTTTGTCCAGGAGAAAATCCATTTCCTGACCTACCTTCCAACTGAGCAGGAGCACCTCTATCTTATCTGGAGTCAGCTTCCATTTGTTTGCCCTCATCCAGTTCAATATTGACAACAGGCAATGGTTTAGCACCAAAACAGCTTCCTTGGAGTCAGGTGGAAAGCAGAGATGGGGCTGAGTATCATCAGCATACTGATAGCACTGAACTCCCAGAGGACTCCTCCCAGAGGTTTCTTGCAGATGTGAAACAGCAAGTGCCCTGAGGAACTCTATAGGCCAGTGGCCAGGTAGTAAAGCAGGCCTCCTCCAGCACCACTCTCTGAGTTCTCCCTTCCAAGAAGGACTGGAGCCATCGCATAACAATGGCCCAAGTGCTGCTGCAAAGAGGCATACCATGGATGGCATCAGAAGGATGCCATCCATGGTCAGTGATACTGAAAAGCACTGAGGTCTGGCAGAACCAACAGGGACACACTCCCACGATCCATTTCCCTGTGCAAGTCATCCACCAAGGCAACCAAAGCTGTCTCTATCCCACAGCCAGGCCTGTTTTATCCAGGAACCCCTAGAGCTGGAAGGCCACCACACTCTCCAGAACCTTGTCCAAAAAAGGATTATTGGAGATTGACAAGTAATTATCCAGAGAATATGGGTTCAGGGTGGGTTTTCCCAGCAAAGACCTCACCACCACAGCCTCTTTGGGACAAGGATGCAACTCTGCCTTGTTGCAGGGAGGCACTGGCCACTCTCCCTCTGGCTGCTTTCAGAAGCCAGAAAGGGCATGGGTCCAGAGCGCATGTGGTGGTATCACCCCACCAAAGATCTTTCGGGAAAGCCTCCCCCGCCCCCCCCCCCCGATCCCTCACAGGCACCTCCATGAGAACAGGGGAGAGAGGGCCTTCTTGATGGCTGCTCTCAAGCTCTGGGGGCCCCCTTTCTGCATTGAATGGGTGCAACACTTTCAATGGTTTTTTATTTTATTTGTTATTTAAGAGATAGGAGATCTGTCATATCACCAATCTTGACAGCTTTAAAAAGTCTGTCAAGATGGATCTCTTCCGAAAGGCCTTCCCTGAGTAAGTAACTGCCGATAGGAACCATCATAATGAAATCCCCTAGAAGCCATCTTCCTGTCTCGGATTATTTTAATGATATAAATGTTATTTGTTATTCAAGTTATTCAACATTTATTGTACAAGCCAAAGGCCATGACAAAATGAGCTTATCAAAAAGCATAAAACATTTAACATTTAAAACAAAAGGCGCAGAATACAAAGGACAAAAAATGTCCCAACATTTAATGTGCAGTTAAAAATAGTTACCTGTTAAAAGGACAAAAGGAAATTGTTATGTAGGGATTATTCTGTTGTATCTAAAGGAGGGAGGGGATAATGGAGCTATTTTTGTATTGTATGATTTTACTGTCCTGTAAGCCACCTCGATCCTGTTGGAGAGGTAGGATAAAAATAAATTATTACTATTATTATTGTTATTATTATTATTACTTACGGTATTTATACTCCGCCCTTCAGCCCTGAAGGCTCTCAGAATGGCTTACAATTACTGGTATTTTTAATTGGATGGTTCCCTGCCCTCAAGCTTACAATTTTTTTAATTGTGTAGTTTAAATGCAATTTTAAAATGCCTTCTCTCATTATATATATATATATATATATATATATATATATATACACACACACACACACACACACACACACACATATATTCATTCATTCATTCATTCATTCATTCATTCATATTCCTACAGGGGATTTTGCTTGTATATCCTACGAGATGCTCTGAGCCCAAGCTATAGAGGAAGGGGGATTATAAATAAAGCCACACAACCTGATCTTTTCACAGCCATTGCTCAGAATCAGCAGGGCAGCTGTCCAAAGCAGGAAGAAGCAACTCCCCTTGCTTCAGAGAGAAAGAGGGGGTTTCCCATGCTCCTCTCACTCTCTGGGTGGCTGGGGGGGGGGGTTTCCTCCTCTGACCCTCCTTGCAGGAAGAGGGGCACAAGAGGGGTCAGACTGCCAGGCTTCATCTGCCACCCCGCCTCAGCCTTCCCCCACTCCATATTCTGCATCTCTTTAATGCCCAGTGCCCAACTCAGCCAGGCTGCTGCTTGTGATGCATTACTCAGGCTGGTGCTCCTGAGCTGGAAAGGGAGATAATGCCACCTCACATGCCAGGCAAGAGGCCCAGAGCCTGCATTCATTCACAGGTGGAAATGGATCTGTTTCCTGGCTGGTTGCTGACAAAGCCAGCCGGCCAGGCAGCCAGCAGGCTCTCCAAGGGTGGAGGGATGGAGCCCTCTGTGCCACCTCGCTGGTCCCCCACCAGGAAGAGAACAAGACAGCAATTCCAATTCTCCTCCCTCCCTCCTTCTAGCATTACCTGACATGGAGAAACAGGAAGTAGAAGCCTGGCAGGCAGGAAAAGGATGGTGGGGAGACCCCTCCCCAGGGCATGAATGGGAAGGAAAGGGAGCAAAGAGAGGGCATGCTCATCTTCAGGCGCTTCCTCATCAGCACATGGCTGGAAGGGGGACGCAGAGGGGCCAAACCTGGCACTCCAGGAATCTGGGCAGAGGAAAGCCATTGCCTTCCATCCTCCCTCTGGGGAAGGAGGAAACCTGTGGTCCCATGAACTAGGCTGGGCAGGAGGCTGTGGCATCTCAGAACCAGAGGTGGTGGCTCCCTTTGCCTGGACCATCAACCAGCCACCACTGTCTTGATGCACCACCAGCCCCCTCCCGCTCCACACACACACCATGAAGCCTTATGGGAGGTTGTTGCCAAGCTGTCCGTGGCCATCTCCTGGTGAGAGCTTTTGCTGTGGGTGCCCCACACCTCCTGACACTTTTGGCACACTCGTTCCTAACACTCCCCCAACCCACATTTCCCCCGTTAAACTCCAGATGGCATATGTGGGGGGAAAGACCTATTTTCTCTTTACAACTGCCTTTCAAAGCCAGTCTGGCTGTGAAATGGGAACTGGGGGGGGGGGCTGCACAGGGATTGGGGCCTCCATTCCTCAGGCGCACTGCTCCCTTCCCTTGGGAGGCCTCCAAGCAATAAGGGGGAGCAGGACCTGACCCAAGGGTTTCAAAGCTTTGTTTGCTTCCTCAACCCTCCACCCTGCCACATCTGCTGCCCCACAAGCAAAGAACCAAAGGCTGGAGCCCCCAGAGACCCTTTTCCTTGGCACTCAAGGTAGATGGGGGGTCTTCTCCTCCTCCAGACTATCTCCCCTGAAGAAGGGAAGCAAGACTGGGGCTCTCTCCTCACCCCCAAAGCAAGAGACACCCCCCACCCCCTAAGCCTACCATCTCTTCCACAACAACACTTCTCTGGCTCCCTGATGTGGGGCACTGGCCACTGTTTTTCCCAATGTGCCAGGGACCAGCACCCTATCTCTGCCCACTGACTCCCCATGGTTTCTTTCTTTCCTGGAAACTCGCCAGGGATCAGCCACCAATGGCTCAAGGACCAGCGTTGGTCCAGAGACCACCACTCTGAGTAGGGAGAGGCCCCTGGCAGCCACCAACAGCAACCAGCTACTAAGCCAGGCCAAAACATGCCTGGCCCTGACCCTGACCCTGGGTGGCCGCTCTCTGGCCAGAGGGGCACAAGATAAGGGCCCACATCTGGGCTAAGGATTTAGTTCAGCTTTCCTCCATCCAGACTTGTTGAAGGCATGTGGCTCCAAGATTTTGCTGTGCTGGAAGCAGGGCAGACAAACACTCATGAACCAAGAGAGGAGGGCCTAACATTTGGTCTTAAATTCAGCCCCCGACAAGGGCCCACAACCTCTTTCCACTCCCAGCCACTCCAGACCACACCGAGTAACCATCCACACCCCACAGTCACTGTTTTGGCTGAAAAGCTGTGCAGAGACAGAAATGGGACATTTATTGCTTGCTTCAAAGCATTCACCTCAAAAGCCTCCTACAACTCTTTGATAACACTGAGTTCTGTAACCAAGCCAATAACTTGTCTTTCAGGAGAAAGAAAGCTTGAGAGCATTTTTGAAAAAACAGAAGCACAGTCCTGTGGTTTGGAGCAGCTGGATGTGCACAAGAAGGAAGGCATTTGCTATTTAAAAAAGTAAGCGACACATTGAAGAGCTGTATCTGTTAATGGGACATTTATTCCACTTAGCTGAAACAACTTCCTTGCACAGTTCCTAATACCACTTAGGCAGGAGA
The DNA here is from genome assembly GCA_023333645.1 of Sceloporus occidentalis. Lineage (NCBI taxonomy): Eukaryota > Metazoa > Chordata > Lepidosauria > Squamata > Phrynosomatidae > Sceloporus > Sceloporus occidentalis. The sequence goes on along the minus strand of JALMGF010000002.1, from coordinate 701,247 downwards.
TGTCGGGAAGCCTGGGCTTCTACATCTGAAAAACTGGCTTGTCATTATCACCTGAACAACCTGTGGTTAACCCCAACTATGGTTTGATGGAAACAAGTTGACTTGCCACCATGAGTTGTTTCAAACAATTAAGCTACAGTTAATTGAAATGGAAAGCTTCTAGTATCTTGGCAGCTACACCTGAAGAGGAGGCAGAGGGAGGCACTAATCCAAGGGGAGGCCAGGTTTGTTTCTGGCACGATGATAAAACTGTTGTTTGACGTGACATCCAAACACAGCCCCCATAGCTGCTGGTTAGACATCTGCTTCTCCATAAGTGTTTGTTGTCATTGTTAATTGCCATCGCGTCCATTTCGATTGGTGGCCATTCTCTGAGCAAGAGGCCTCCAAGCCCCGCTGTCCTCAACAGCCCTGCCCAGGCCTTTCAGGATCAGGGGTGCAGACGGGGCTTGAGTCCATCCATCTGGAATGCAGCCTCCCTCTCTTCTTGCTGCCTTCCACTTTGCCAAGCAGGATTGCTTTCTAGGGAGACCTGCCTTTTCATGATACGGTCTCAGTCTAGTCCAGTGGTCCCCAAACTGTGCTCTTTAAGGGATTTTGGACTTCAGCTCCCAGAATTCCAGACTATTGGCCAATGTGGCTGAGGCTTCTGGGAGATGAAGTCTAAAATCTCTTAAAGGGCACAGTTTGGGGACCACTGGTTTAGTCATTTTAGTTTCTGGGGAGAATCCAGGCTTCATTTGCCCTCGGACCCATTCGTTTCCCTTTTTGTTGTCCACGGTATGTGCAGAACTCTCCTCTGCCACCTGATTTCAAATGAGCCTTAAATGTACATCACTTAAACTTGCAGCTGTCTCTGCATTTGATGGCTACATGTTGAACTACTATGAACAGTTATCCCATGCCTACACAGCACACCAAATTCTAACTGAGGTCCAGTTCCTCCCCTCTATCTACTCCCATTGCCCATTCCAGATTTCTAACCCCCAGCCCCCCATCTCTCACATGTGCCCACACCCCTTATTCTTTCCCTCAAATGACACAGACACTCCAGATGTGGAAGGAAGGGGTGCCGGCCCTTGGGGATCCCTCCCGCTGACCTTTCCCATTGAGGGCAGCTCTGGGAGACAGGGAGAAGCCAGAGCGAAGCTTGCAGGCGGCTTCACCACAGAAACACTTTCAAGGGGAGGAGGATTCATGACCCCTCTCATTCTCAACACTGACTGGCTCCCTCCCTACACCCCACTTTTCCTTTAACTGTGGGGGCACCTAAATAGGATACAAGGCCATCAGAGGTCAAGAGAAACTTACGTAAGCTGGTGCCTCTGAAGCATCTGTGTTCACGACAACTGGAGGGGGATTTGCCTTTAAATTCAAAACAAAAAGGTCCACGTTAGAACAAATGTCAGGAAAAGAGTGTCTGCAGTTAGTCTGGTAAATGCTGTTCATTGCAAAGAAGAGAGACGGGAAGAGGCCTTTTCTGCTGGATGCTCAGGTGTGGAAGGTGGCTTCCTTCCATGCCATTCTTATTCCTTCCCCTGAAAAATCCTTCCCCATGCACTGTAAAAAAGCACCTGCAGGCCAGGCAAGCCAAGTGGGTTTTGCTCTTGGAAAACCTGCAAGCAGCCCTTGGTGGGTGGGTAGGCAGATGGAGGAAGCCCTGGATGGGCAATGCAAATCCACACGGCATCAATCCGGAGGCAGCTGCCCACTCCAGAGCCAGAAGTGGAGGCATGCTCTGAGGACTGGACAGGACAGTCTGGGTCTTCCTGGGTCCTTGTGTGAGATCACAAGTCTTGAGCAAGGCCAGACTCCCCTTGACCGGCATGAAGCTGCTGGAGGGCCTCACCTGCAGTGGGCAACAGCAAGACCACCTGGAAACAAGAGCCCAGCCCAGGGAGGGCAGAGCTTGGAGGCTAGGGACCACACTTATGAAGAATTTGCCCTACACTGGGCATCACACCTGCACAAGTCTGGGGGCACGTTCCTTGCAAGGCAGGACCCTACAAATTCCAGGAGTGGGGGCAGGCATGGGCAACATGAGGGCACAAAGCCCTTGCAATCGAGTTGCAAAGCAAAGCCAGTCCAGAGGCAACCAAACCCTCATGTCTTAGGTATAATACTTTAGGGCAAAAAAGCTTAGACAGTCAAGATTATCACACACAGATGGAATAGGGACGGGATCACTCCCTCATCCTTATCTCGTCCATGACAGCAATTGCTGTCATAATGTAGCACTGATCTTGTCATTATCCTGTCATTGAAGCAGCATTGCATTAACGCAAACTCCCGTTAATGCAAAATGCCGGGCAATGCCTTTCAATGACGGGACAATGACAGGATCAGTGCAACAGGATCAGGAGGGAGCAAGCTTGTTTGCTGCTGCTCCAGAGAACAGGACCCGGAGCAATGGATGCACGCTACAGGAAAGGAGATTCCACCTCAACATTAGGAAGAACTTCCTGACAGTAAGGGCCGTTCGACAGTGGAACACACTTCCTCGGAGTGTAGTGGAGTCTCCTTCTTTGGAAGTCTTTAAGCAGAGGTTGGATGGCCATCTGTCGGGGATGATTTGATTGAGATTTCCTGCATGGCAGAATAAAGGGGTTGGACTGGATGGCCCTTGCGGTCTCTTCCAACTCTATGATTCTATGAGTCTGTGATCCTATGAACATTAGGGGAGGAAGCACAACCTGCAAACGGTTTACAAACCAACCAAGAAAATCCAGCCCATGCTTGGCTCAGCCAAGGACCAGAGAGACCCTCTCACAGCCGCAGGAAGAGTTTAGCGCATACCATGCAGCTGCGGACAAGTCTCCATAGGGACCCCCAAACGCAGCGTGCAAACAAGGATCAAGGAACACGAGAGACACTGCAGCAGACTGGGCCAGCCGGAAAAATCATCAGGAGCCGAACACATTATAAACCATCCTGGGCATAAAATGCTGTTTGAGAACACTGAAGTTCTGGACCATGCCAACGGCTATCAGGTCAGAATACACAGGGAAGCCACTGAGATCCATAAACACCTGGACAACTTCAACTGGAAAAAAGAAACCCTTAAAGTAAAGTTTGCCTACCAATCCTGAAGAATAGCAAAATAAGGACACAGCAAATGCAAATGGAAAACCATTTGGAGTCAGGAGCTTTCCCAGCAGACAATGGGCCACTAATTCAATAGACCCCCTGAAGCCTTGCCATTCAACAACAGAACAATACACAGATTAACATGTGAACTGCTTCCTCTCAACCAACAGTATCTATATATACCCCTCTCTCTTCCATGCCAGCATGCTCTGAAGATGGCGGCCACAGATGCTGGCGAAACGTCAGGAATAGACTCTTCCAGAACACGGCCACATTGTCCGAAAAACCCACAAAGAACTAAGGATGCCGGCCATGAAAGCCTTCAACTCCACATTCCATACCTTGGTTCAATCATTAATCAGAATGGAAACTTCAGCTAAGAAATCAGAAGACGACTAGGACTTGAGAGGATAGCTATGAAAGAATTAGACAAGATCTTGAAGTGTGAAGATATCTGATGGCATTCTAAAGTTAGGATTGTCCATGTCATTGTATTTCCCCATCATTATTGATGGATGTGAGAGCTGGATGGTGAAGAAGGCAGATGGGAAGGCATTCAGTTCATCTGAGATGTGGTGCTGGAGAAGAGTTCTATGGATACCGTGGATACACAGTTAAAAAGGCAACTGAATGGATCCTGGAGCAAATCAGGCCTGAAGGCTCCCTAGCAGCCAAGATGACTAAGCTGAGACTATCATGCTTCGGACACAATGTGAGAAAACAGTACTCACTAGAAAAGACACTTTGCTCAGGAGGGGGGCAGGCAGGAGGGAGAGACCCCATTCCAGGAGGGTGGGATCAGCCAAGGAGGTCGCAAAGGCTGCGGCCCTGAGTCTGCAAGGCCTGAGGGACAGGGGAACTTGGAGATTTCCCATTCATAGGGTCCCTGCAAGTCGAAGTCACGACGACAGTTGACAACAAGAGCAAAAGGAACACATTTCTCAAAGAGAAAGGCCTTGCTGTAGTAGTTGTTCTTGAAAACAACATCGGGACCATTGCTTATTACACAATGGCTTTGTTTGTTTCTTAAAATTAGGACCTTATCACACATGGGGGGGGGGGGGGGGGGTTGCAGCTCAGATCCGCAGTCACTCCTGTTCTAGCAATGCAAAGCGTGATGTTTTTCCACACCAGATCCAGAGTCACTCCTCTCTAGCAATGCGGATTCATGTTAAAACGTGATGTTGTTCCACACCTGGTTGCCTTTCTGTTGTCCTTCCGAAGTGAAGGGGAAGCGAAGTCAGTTCGATTCCAGGCCAGTCACATGATGCGGACTCAAGCAAAGGGGAGTGAGCGCACATTGTATGACCACACCAGAGCATACTTTGAGGGGTCAATGATTCGAATCGGCCCCCTTGGGCATGCTCAGTGGGGCTCTGGATGCTTCCTCCTTCCCTGCCACCTCCTTAGCTGTCATCCTTCATCGGGGTCTAGGAGCAGTCAGGGGATGATGGGTTAGGTGGCACGGGGAGATCAGGATGCAGGAGCAGTCATGGGATGATGGGTTAGGTGGCACAGGGGGAAGACGGGGATGCAGGAGCAGTCAGGGGATGATGGGTTAGGTGGCACAGGGGGAAGATAGGGATGCAGGAGCAGTCAGGGGATGATGGGTTAGGTGGCACAGGGGGGAGATGGGGATGCAGGAGCAGTCAGAGGATGATGGGTTAGGTGGCACAGGGGGGAGATCGGGATGCAGGAGCAGTCAGGGGATGATGGGTTAGGTGTCAGGGTGAAGGAGTGGAGCAGATTGGGGTCTAGGAGAAGGCAAGGATGATGGGATTGGTGGCAGGCTGAAGGAGGGGAGCAGATGGGGTCTAGGAGAAGGCAGGGGATGATGGGATTGGTGGCAGGCTGAAGGAGGGGAGCAGATGGGGTCTAGGAGAAGGCAGGGGATGATGGGATTGGTGGCAGGCTGAAGGAGGGGAGCAGATGGGGTCTAGGAGAAGGCAGGGGATGACGGGATTGGTGGCAGGGTGAAGGAGGGGAGCAGATCGGGGTCTAGGAGGATGCAGGGGACGCAGGGGATGATGGGATCGGCTGGTTGGCAGAGAGGAGGAGATGGCATGAAGGGGGGATGACGGAGCAAGAGGCAGGGGCCAAGGGGCCTGGCATCGGAGTGGTTTTCAAGACCAGACCAAATCGCAGTGCCATCGAAAGCAGCCAGGAAGCCAATTCTCGGAAGCCACTCCCCCCCCCCCCCCGGTTTTACCAAAATGAGGGGTGACTTCAGAAACGCTGCTGAAGGAATTCGCAAGGGGCTCCCATAAAAATCAATGGCGTCTGATAAAAGAGTCCCTTTATGAGGTGAAACCGCATCCTTGGAAGCGCAGTCACTTCGGAAGTGAGCTGGAACTGAGCTACAAAACCACCCAAAAGCTCCGTGTGATGTACTCCTTAACCCCAGCTGCACAGAGCATCTAAACTCCCCTTCCAGTTGGCACAGTTGGTGATCCACTTGCCAAAGCATGGGTGCCTTTATTGTTATTTTTGAAGTTTTCAACACACAAAATGTGGTCTACTGTGTACATAGTAATAATATGACACTCAAAATGTCTCTGAAATACATACGGCTATGTTTCCACATACAATTTTTGCCTCTTCCTGGCCAGCCCCCATTTTGTAAACACATTTTATGATCTCAAGGGTGGTGGCGGCAGCAGCAGCAGCAGCAAAAGAAGCCTCCCAGGAATGGATGCCCATGTGAACCCGTGTGTCTTTTCAACAGGTGGGCAGAGGGGACAGAAACACCTTCAAGGGAGCCAGGACTGGCCAGAGAAGTCCTCCCTGGGATGGGGCTTTCCCTTGGCTGGGGTTCCTGCCAGTGCCAAGGCCAGCCTGTGGCGGGGGTGTCTCTCCTGCTGACCTTTGGCCTGGGGGGGCACATACACGTGGAGAATTGCCTGCCCCTTCAGACCCCGGGGGCACCGATTGCTCCAGGCCCAAATAGCTCCCACCAGACATTTACTGACTCACAATAAGGATGAATCAATTCCCAAATTCACATGAACACATGAGGACAAAGGCTGCCATGTCTGCACTTTGGCCTGTCAGGATCAAATGCACCTGGCCTTCAGTCACTGCCACATTGACAGATGGCAGGGATACTTTCCCCCCAAGGTTGGTAATAATTTCCATGCTGCCCCACACAAAAGCGCTGTGTCCGGTCAACTCCCACAACTCTGCAGCATGGCGAAATCACACACCTCTGCAAAAGAGCCCAACTGACACATAAAGTGCAGTTCAGCACAGGTGTTCCTGGTCACCGTCAGAACCTGGGCATTCAGGCCCAGGCGGGCACTAGAGTCCTAAGGGGGAATGGCACCCCCCCAACCAAGCCTACCAATGCCCTGTTCCCTGCTCTGCTTCTCAGCTGAGCAGATGCACCTCTGCCAGACCTCTGGATCGAGCTCCTCTCCCCTCAGCCTCCCCCAGGGCAGGGCTGACACAGCAGCCACTCATCCAGAACCAGAGGTGATTCCTCAGCCCCCAATCAACCAAGGAGAAAAATCCGAGGCATCTGCCTCCCATTCAGGTCAAATAGCATTTAGGGTGGTTGAGGGCCGAGGCAACACCCCAAGGGAGACCACTGGCCCTAGCTCTGGTGCCACCTCCTGAATTCACCTCCTGAGAGGAAGCCCAAGAGCCCCTGCCACAAGATCTGTCCAAGCCCCTCGCCACCCTCCAAGAAGGCAGGTGGGCCCTGTCTGCAAGGAAGACCCTCAGGAGTCACGCAACCTGGCAGAACAGTAGGAAAACCAGAAATGTCCAGAGGCCCTGGGCTAGCTTGGATAATCAGGGACTTTTTTTTGGGGGGGGGGGGGAATGATGAACAGCTCAGCAAAGGTGTTGGCAACCTATTGAAAGCTTTCACTCTGTTTTGACCAGAAAAAGAGTTAGAAAGTCAGGGTGGATTTGGGGGGCCAAAACAACCCCACCCCACAAAATCTAGAAGAATATCTTAACTGATGCTGCTGAAAGCTAGCAGAACCAAGAGGGATACAGATCCCTGGTCTGTTTTCTAGAGTAAGCTGTGTACCCAGGCGACCAGAGCAACCTCTGCCCCACAGCTGGGCCTGAAAACTGGTAGCCTTGAAGCTAGGGTGCCACCATTGCAATGGCCTGGCCCCAGTAGAAGGCAGGAGATTGGCAAGACCACACCTGGTGCCCTGGGGCTTAGCAGGGCTAGTCTTTTCTACAGAAGTCTTTTAGCCACTATCAGTAGCTAAGGAGTATTTCCTGCCACTCCATCCCCTCCGCCGGCTGTCCTCTGTTGGACTGGCTAGCTGGGAAGAGAAGGGGCAAGGGCACAGGAAGTGGCCAGCTTATGTCCCAAACCGCATCTCTGGGAATCCCAAATGGGAAAATATACATTGAAGCATGAAACCGTGGAGGCCAAATGCCAGAGGCTCTGGCCCCGAATCTGCTGGGGCTGATCCCAGCCAGACAAGAGCTGTGCTATTTTACCCACAAAGCGCAGTGCCAACTGGTCACAACAAGGTACTGATGCTCCAGGCTGCTTCGGCCAGCCATGAGGGCTCAGCCAGATGACTCTCTGTTGAGAAGGGCAAGTTCTTTGCTTCCATAAAGCAAGCCTCCAGAGGTCCAGGGGAGACAGCCAAACTAATAATAATAATAATAATAATAATAATAATAATAATACATTTTATTTGTATACTGTTTTTCCCTAGATCAAAACGGTTTACAGACTATAAAACTATTAAAAACATCTCATAAAAATAGATAAAAACAAGTATACAATTATATAAAACACAATCATTCACAGGGTAAGGCAGAGAATCGATGGCATCAAGAGAACTCAACTTCATTCCTCGGAGAGGAAGGCTTGGCAAAAAAGAAAAGTTTTAAGCCTCTTTTTAAATGTTTCAAGGGGGGGTGATGAGACGGAGCTCCTCGGGGAGATTGTTCCAAATCCGTGGGGCCGCCACTGAAAAGGCCGTCTGGGATGTGGAGACATATTTGGAAGATGTCATCTCCAACAGATTCTTCCCAGTTGTTCTGAGAGTGCGGGCCGGATTATATGGGGAGATGCGGTCCCTCAAGTAACTCGGGCCCAAGCCATGTAGGGCTTTATAGGTGATAACCAACACCTTGTATTGCACTCGGAAGCGAATGGGCAGCCAATGGAGATCATGCAGAATCGGTGTTATGTGGTCAAACCTGGATGCGCCGGTGACCAGTCTGGCTGCCATGTTTTGTACTAACTGAAGCTTCCGGGTTTGGTACAAGGGTAGCCCCATGTAGAGCGCATTACAGAAATCTAAGCAAGAGGTTACCAGAGCATGTACCACGGCTTCAAGGTCCCTTTGGCCCAGGTAGGGTCGCAGTTGGCGTATCAACCGAAGTTGAAAGCAAGCACTTTTGACCGTCGCATTTACTTGAGATGTCAACTGCAGGGACGAGTCCAGAAGTACTCCTAAGCTGCGAACTTCGTCCTTCAGGGGAAGTGAGACCCCGTCCAGGACAGGTGGATAAACTTCCTTTCTAAGGCCTGGGGAACCTATCACCAGTACTTCCGTTTTCTCTGGATTCAGGCTGAGTTTGTTTTCCCTCAACCAGCCCATGACCGGCTTCAGGCAGGCATTCAGAGAGACGCCATCCTTAGACACTGCAGCAGTTGGAGGCACAGAGAAGCATATTTGGGTGTCATCAGAGTACGGATAACACCGCGCCCCGTGTCTCCGGATGATCTCTCCCAGCGGTTTCATGTAAATGTTAAAGTGGGGGACAAAATAGCTCCCTGAGGGACCCCAGATATTAGTTCCCTCTTAGAGGAGCAAGTGTCCCCCAACTGCACCATCTGGAATCTTCCCGAGAGGTACGAACGGAACCACTGGAGCGCAGCGCCCTCGATACCCAACTCCCTCAGGTGTTCCAGAAGGATACCGTGGTCAATGGTATTGAAAGCTGCTGAGATGTCCAAGAGCACCAACAAGGTCACACTTCCCCTGTCGATACCCAGACGGAGATCATCAACTAAAGCGACCATGGCAGTCTCAACTCCATAACCCACTCTGAAGCCAGTTTGAAATGGGTCCAGATAACTGGTTTCATCCAAGACTGCTTGGAGTTGGAAGGCAACTGCTCTCTCGATCACCTTGCCTAAAAATGGCAATAATGAGACCGGTCTATAGTTATTTCTCACCAGGGGGTCCAGGGAGGGTTTTTTGAGCAATGGTTTAACTCAGGGGTCGGCAAAATCCGGCCCGCGGGCCGGATGCGGCCCGCGGAGGCCTGGCGGCCAGCCCCTGACTCCCATTGCCGCCGCCGCCGCCGCCCATCGCGGCGTTTTGCTGCTCTGGTCGCCGCCATTTTGGGCGGCAAAATGGCGGCGAGGTCGCGCAAGACTTCGCGGCCATTTTAGGTGAAAAAATGGCGGCACCCAGAGCGGCCTCTGGGGCTATGGGCGCCGCCATTTTTTCACCCAAAATGGCAGCGAAATCTCGCGCGACCTTAGGGGAGGTCGCGCGAGACTTCGCCGCCATTTTGCCGCCCAAAATGGCGGCGCCCAGAGCGGCGAAAAGTCGCAATGGGCGGCAGCGGCGGCGGGCCTTTGAGAGGCCCGCTACCGTCTCTGGGGCCCTCCAGCAGGGCTCCGAAGGCGGCAGTGGGCCTCTGGGAGGCCCGCTGCCGTGCTTGGGGCCGTCCAGGAGGGCTCCGAGGGTGGCAGGGGGCCTCTGGGGGGCCCGCTGCCGTCCCTGGGCCCTCCAAGAGGGCTCCGAGGGCGGCAGGGGTCCTCTGGGGGTCCCGCTGCAATCCCTGGGGCCCTCCAGGAGGGCTCCGAGGGTGGCAGGGGGCCTCTGGGGGGCCCGCTGCCGTCCCTGGGGCCCTCCAGGAGGGCTCCGAGGGCGGCAGGGGGCCTGCTGCCATCCCTGGGGCCCTCCAGGAGGGCTCCGAGGGTGGCAGGGGGCCACTGGGGGACCCTTTGCCGTCCCTGGGGCCCTCCAGGAGGGCTCTAAGGGCGGCAGGGGGCCTCTGGGGGACCCTTTGCCGTTCTTGGGGCCCTCCAGGAGGGCTCCGAGGGCGGCAGGGGGCCTGCTGCCGTCCCTGGGGCCCTCCAGGAGGGCTCCGAGGATGGCAGGGGGCCTCTGGGGGGTCCGCTGCCGTCCCTGGGGCCCTCCAGGAGGGCTCTGAGGGCGGCAGGGGGCCTCTGGGGGACCCTTTGCAGTCCCTGGGGCCCTCCAGGAGGGCTCCGAGGGCGGCAGGGGGCCTGCTGCCATCCCTGGGGCCCTCCAGGATAGCTCTGAGGGCGGCAGGGGGCTTCTGGGGGGCCCTTTGCCGTCCCTGGGGCCCTCCAGGAGGGCTCTGAGGGCGGCAGGGGGCCTCTGGGGGGCCCGCTGCCGTCGCTGGGGCCCTCCAGGAGGGCTCCGAGGGTGGCAGGGGGCCTCTGGGGGACCCTCTGCCGTCCCTGGGGCCCTCCAGGAGGGCTCCGAGGGCGGCAGGGGGCCTCTGGGGGGCCCGCTGCCCTCCCTGGGGCCCTCCAGGAGGGCTCCGAGGGCAGCAGGGGGCCTCTGGGGGACCCTTTACCGTCCCTGGGGCCCTCCAGGAGGGCTCCGAGGGCAGCAGGGGGCCTCTGGGAGGCCCGGTGCTGTCGCTGGGGCCCTCCACGGGGCCCTCCAGCGCTGGTGGCCCCCACCAGCTTTTTTGCCAGTCTCTGACGGGGCCTGGGGCCCCGTTAGGGGCCAGCAAAGGTGGGGAGGCCTGGCCCCCAGAGGGTGGAAGCTCCGCCCCCGGCACGCAGCCCCGCCCCGGAGGGTGGAAGCTCCACCCCCGGCACACGGCTCCGCCCCGGAGGGTGGAAGCTCCACCCCCCGCACGTGGCCCCGCCCCGGAGGGTTGAAGCTCCACCCCCGGCTTTGGCCCCCCAGTCGCCTGAGGGACACCAACCCGGCCCCCGGCTCAAAAAGGTTGCCTACCCCTGGTTTAACTGTTGCTAATTTTAAACTAGATGGAAATTTACCCTCCCTGAATGATGCATTAATTATGCGTCTCAATAATGATGTTACAGTACCCTGGGCGGTCAGCCAAGAAGGACAGGGGTCGAGAGAGCACGTCGTCTTCCTAACACTTCCAAGAAGTTTGTCCACTTCATCGGTATCAACAAACTCAAAGTGATCCAGTTTAATGGAGTCCACGGAAGCTTTGGACACCTCTTCTATTGTCTCTGTTGAACTGCCAGCGTCGAGATCAGCCCTTATACGAGAGATTTTATCTGCGAAACAGTTGGTAAAATCGTCACAGCATGCCTTAGTTGGTTCTAAAATAAGGTTCAGGGCAGGAGGAAGCTGGGTAAGCTCCCTCACAACCCTGAACAGCTCTGCTGGACGCAACTCTGCAGACGCAATACGGGCAGCATAGAAGGAGTTCTTTGTTGCACCTATTGCCACTTCATAAGACTTCGAAAGAGCCTCATGGAGTGTCTTGTCAGATAAGCGCTGGTGTCTCCGCCAGCTGCGCTCTAGTCATTGCGCAGCCCGCTTCATTTCCTGAAGATCTTCCGTATACCAAGGTTTCTTATTAGAAGCGGGCCGGAAAGGACGCTTAGGAGCGATACTGTGTATAGCCCTGGAGAGATCATTATCCCAGATGTTAGTCAGGGCATCAACAGAATCGCTGTCAGATCCAACCATAAACCCCGCTAAGGCTTCTTGGAACCTTTTGGGTTCCATCAGCCTTCGAGGATGGACCATCCTAATAGGTCCTCCACCCCGAGGGGGATTTGGATAGTTGCCTTAAGTCGAACCTCAACCAGGAAATGGTCTGTCCATGACAAGGCAGAGGTACTACATACCTCTGCCCACGGATTATCCCAATCCGTACTAAAGATGACATCAAGCGTATTACCTGCGCAATGTGTTGGACTCGAGACTAACTGGGACAGGCCCATGCCCATCATGGAAGCCATGAACACCTGAGCTGCACCTGTCAGATTTTGTGAGCTGGCCTCGAAAGGGATGTTGAGGTCCCCCAGAACTAAAAGTCTAGGGGACTCCAACACCAGTTCCGAGACCAGCTGTGTCAGCTCGGCCAGGGAGTCTGTTAGCCCACGGGTTGGACGGTAGACCAACAGGAGCCCCAGACTGTCCCTAGCCTTCAGGGTCAGGTAAATACATTCGATATGGTCTGTTTTCCGGATAGGGTTCCTGGTTAAGGGAAAGGTGTTTTTATGGACTATGGCAGGGGTAGGCAACCGTTTTGAGCCGGGGGCCGGGTTGCTGTCCCTCAGACAACTGGGGGGCCGAAGCCAAAAAATAAATAATTAAATGATTTTTTAAATAAAAAATTAAATATATAAATAAACCAGGACAAATGTAGGACAAAATTTTCAAATGGAAGACACTTTAAAAAAAAAATATGGAGGAGAAGTGAAAAAATTTGCTGATTTTTAAAAAAATGTTAATATAAATGCATGTTTCTGAGGCTTCTATAGACAATTGCCCCCCAAAGGCCCCGGCGGCAATCGGTGGCAGGACTGGGCTGGGGCCAGTCCCAAGGCCTCGCCGGGCCGCATCCGGCCCGCGGGCCGCAGGTTGCCTACCCTTGGACTATGGCAACACCTCCCCCCCCCCCCCGCCCACGTGCCCTGGTCTGCTCCTTAACTGTGTACCCAGCCGGGAGAGCCTGTGCCCACACTGCATTACTCTTGGCCCCCAGCCAGGTCTCTGTAATGCAAGCCAGGTCACAATTCTTCTCTTCTAAAAGATCTTGAAGGATATGGGTCTTGTTCTTAATTGACACAGAGAAATGTAAGGTATTGCACTTAGGGCGGAAAAATAAAATGCACAAATATAGGATCGGTGACACCTGGCTGAATGAAACTACGTGTGAAAGGGATCTAGGAGTCCAAGTAGACCACAAGTTGAACATGAGTCAACAGTGTGATGCGGCAGCTAAAAAGGCCAATGCAATTTTAGGCTGCATCAATAAAAGTATAGTGTCTAGATCAAGGGAAGTCATAGTGCCACTCTGTTCTGCTTTGGTCAGGCCCCACCTGGAATATTGTGTCCAGTTCTGGGCGCCACAATTCAAAAAGGACATTGAGAAACTGGAGCGTGTCCAAAGGAGGGCGACTAAAATGGTGAAGGGTCTGGAAACCATGTCCTATGAGGAACGACTTAGGGAGCTGGGGATGTTTAGCCTGGAGAAGAGAAGGTTAAGAAGTGATATGATAGCGCTATTTAAATATTTGAAGGGATGTCACATTGAGGAGGGAACAAGCTTGTTTTCTTTTGCTCCAGAGAACAGAACCCGGAACAATGGATGCAAGCTACAGGAAAAGAGATTCCAGCTCAACATTAGGAGGAACTTCCTGACAGTAAGGGCTGTTCGACAGTGGAATGCACTTCCTCGGAAGGTGATAGAGTCTCCTTCCTTGGAGGTCTTTAAACAGAGGCTGGATGGCCATCTGTCAGGGATGCTTTGATTTGGATTTCCTGCATGGCAGGGGGTTGGACTGGATGGCCCTAGTGGTCTCTTCCAACTCTATGATTCTATGATTCTATGACCTGGCATTGCACAGGAGCAGAGACAGGATCTGTGGTACGGTTGGATTGACCCTTGGTTCTCTTGGGTTAGCAGGGTGGATGGAAGGCAGAATAGGTATTAAGCATCGATCCTGCCTTCCCTTATATGATAATTCCACCCTCCTACCGCTATATCTCCCCTTGCCCCACACTACTTCAATCGGAGCTCCATGAATTAGATCTGAATTAACATGACCCCCCACTTCCCCACCAAAATCATCACCGCAATCTAACATGTCCCTGCTTAATAGCAATACAACTAATACATGGAGGAGAACCTGCAGTAGGGACCCAGTCCAGGCAAAAGCAACCTTCCCTGCCCCACGGACAGTGTGCTTTGAGATCAGGGAATGGCAACCAGGAAGCCCAACGGCACAGCATTTTCCTGGCCTACCTGGACAGACAGGTCCCCTACTTTTCCCCCTGCTAGCAACCCATCTAATTCTCATTCCCCAGGGTCAAACACACCTCCATTTGCCTTTGCTGCTCCATCAACACACTTCTGGCGTTCACATAAGCATGAGAGCCCCAAAGGCATATGGCTTGTGGTCCCTGCTTCAGCCACTTCACTTCCACAGCCCGGCCTTTTCTATTCCACCAGCTTCTCAGCCTCCTCTTCCTCTGGCAGCAGTGCGTGCATGAGGAGGAAGACCTACAAGAACCACCCCTGATCCTCCATTCCGGCTGTTGGCTCCCATCTTTCTCCCACTTCAGTAAAGCAGGGCCTTTCTTCGACCCCCCTGCCCCCCCTCAAAAAAAGGCACAAGAAGAGGCCCGGCAGCACACGAGGCCTCTGCAAGAACAGCACATGACCCAGTTTATAAATAATCTACAGGACAGGGACGGGATCGATCGAGACAGGCAATGGGGAGAGTGTAGCACCCACCATCTCTGTCCCACCCGCAGCGCTCAGCCACCGAAGCATCCCTCCCACAGCCCTCCACCATCTGTTCAACCAAATGCTTCAGGCATCCAAAAGCACCCCCACGGCGCTGGCAGCCATGGCAGCAATGGCAGTGGCACCCTCCCGAGAGCCAGGTTCCATAGGGAGGAGGAGGAGGAGGTAGTGTGGAAGAGGCTAATGCTGCATTTGAACCCCCTTCCTTCTTCCCTCAAGGGCTGGAGGAGCAGAGGGTCCTCCCAGTGGCACTCGCAGGCTGTCAGCAGAAGGGGGAAGAGGAGAAAACCAAGCCACCCTCCCTCCGAGGGCAGAGCCCTGGTCAGATGTGCACAGGGTCTGGTCCCTTTGTTGGCAGCCCGCAGGCTCAGGGAGGGGAAGCAACAGTCGGGGATCCCCCCTTCCTTACCTGGGCAGGTGCACCCCCAGTCCAGGTGCTGTGGGAGACCCCCCGCCCGGCTGCCTTTGCCTTGGCCATGCTCTTGGTGGGACTCTTCTTCACACTGTCCCGCAGGTTGGGGAACCGGCCTCTGTGCTTCGCAGCCACAAAGGGCAACGGGACAGAGCCAAGAGTGGCCGGCCCAGTGGTGGCTGTCGGCAGATGCAAGAGACAGACTGGCGCTCCTGCCTGGGCACTCACTCCGCAGCCAGATGGTCCCGACTCCCCCGCTTCGCAACCCACCTCAGGAGCCCCACAGAAGCACCGGTGTGGGCGGCAGGAAGCAGTCATGGAGGAAACCAGCCCGGGGAGCCACTTCACAGAGGGAAAGCCAAACTGGGCACACGCGCACGCTGGTAGGCACCACGGTTCCCTGGGGTGGCCAGCGTGAAATGCTCTGCTGGCCTGGATATCAGACGCCCCGACGCACGCATGCACGCAGGCGCACATAGCAGCCGACAGTGTCCTACTGGGCAAGTGGCCTCAGCAAGGCTGGCCGGATCAATCCTTCCTCCAAGGGAGGGGGAGGAGAGCCGACAGTGAAGGTCACCCTGCCTTTCCACAACCCACAGGGGGAGGGGGGTGTTTGGATCAGGACACTCCTGGCACTAGTCCGGGGGGGGGGGGGGGGAGCAGCAGCCTCATCACAATGCCCATCTGCCACCTGCACACCAGCATGGACCTCCAAGGGAAAACCAAGGGACAGTTTTTACCACAAGATGCACTTTCTTTGTGCTGGAAAGAATATGGCCAGGTGGGGCTCAGACGAAGAGGCCTTCTGCCAAAGTCTTCCCTGGGCCAGCTGAACTACAACTTGGGGAACAACACTTGGTTCTCCTTCCTGTCCCTGCCAGCCCCCCCCTCCAAAAAAACAGGCTCCCCCCAACCCCACAACTGCTCAAAGTTGGGCCTGCAGACTGCGACAAACCCAATGGAACTGGGTGGGGGGCACAGAAGAGAAAGTGGGTGCTGGGAGGGCTGGCAGGTAAGTTTCAGGAATTAGACTGGTTCCAAAAATAAACCAGTTTTGTTTCCATTTGTTGCATTGTGAGGACAGCAGTCAAACAATGCTGGATCTGTTCTAGTCTGACAGCTCTTGAAATGGTAGTGAAGAGTCAGAAGGGGTCAGAAGCCATCAGTAAAGGTTGTTGGAGGGCTGATGGAGGGCAGCTCTCCTTGGCCTTTTGTGGAAGTAGCCAGGCCACTGGGAAGGGTGAGGAATGGGGGGGGCCCTTCGGCTGGTCAGTGAGTTGGGTAAAGGGGCTCAGGTCTGATCCAGCAGGGTAGGAGTTGGGTGGGAGGTCTCTCCTACCCTTCAGCCCTGACCTAAATCCACACAAAAAGCCCCTCTGAAGCAATAGGACCTTCCTATGCAATGACAAACCCACTAAGGCATTGGCTCTATAGGGCTGCTCACCAAATCAGATTAGGGCTGGGGACTGGGGATGGGACTGGCAGGCTCTCCAAGGGTCACAGGTGGCCAGAGGCTCTACCCTTCCACCACCGGTCCCAGCTGCCAGAACCACTCTTTGGGATGACAGGAGATGGAGGTCTGAGGTACAAGCAGTTGGGTTGCACATCGACCGGGGCAGTGTGACCCTGTTGGTGCTTTCAGACCTCTCAGCGGCTTTTGATACAATAGATCATGGCATCCTCTTGGATCACCTGAGGGGGATGGGAATTGGAGGCACTGCGTTGCAGTGGTTCCGTTCCTTTCTCTTGGGTAGATCCCAGAGGGTGCTGTTTGAGGACAGTTGCTCCAGTAAAAGGGAGCTCACCTGTGGGGTTCCACAGGGAGCTATTCTGTCCCCGATGTTATTTAACATCTATATGAAGCCGCTGGGTGAGATCATTCGGAGTTATGGAGCTGGGTGTTATCAGTACGCTGATGACACCCAAATCTATTTCTCCCTGTCTTGTTCGTCAGCCTCGAATTCTGATGGTGTCTCCTCTCTCAATGAATGTCTTCGGGCAGTAATGGGCTCGATGAGGAAATCTGAGGCAATCTGAGGCTGAATCCAGACAAAACGGAAGTGCTCACGGTAGTGGCCCCGAAACCAAGAACTGGGTTGCAACCTCCGGTCCTGGACAGGGTCACACTCTCCTCTAGTGGCTGTGTTCACAGTCTGGGGGTGCTCCTTGATTTGTCGCTCCTGATGACAAATCAGGTAAATGCGACAGTCAGGAGCGCGTGTTATCAGCTTCGGCTGATACATCAGCTGCACCCTTTTCTGGAAGTAAGGGATCTTGAGACTGTTGTGCACGCGCTGGTAACCTCTAGACTTCTGTAATGCGCTCTACATGGGGCTACCCTTGTGCTTGGTCCGGAAACTGCAACTAGTACAGAATATGACAGCCAGAGTAATTTCTGGAACATCCAGGAGGGACCATATTACCCCGGTTCTAAAGTCCCTCCACTGGCTGCCCATTAGCTTCTGGACCCAGTACAAGGTGTTGGTTATCACCCTTTAAAGCCCCAAATGGCTTGGGTCCAAACTAGCTCCGGGAGCACCTTCTCCCTTACAATCCTCCCCACGCATTCCACTCCTCTGGGAGAGGCCTACTTCAGCCACAAAAATCTAGGCTTTCGACTATCTCCCAGAGGGCATTTTCCATTGTCGCCCCCAGACTGTGGAACGGTCTGCCGGATGAGATCCGTCTGCTTACATCCTTAGACAGCTTTAAAAAGGCTGTTAAGACGGATCTCTTCCGGCAGGCCTTCCCAGAATAGAGAACCCGGCCTTAGAAAAACGTCTGGGAAAGATACTGCTGCTCCCACTGATTGTTTGTTGGTATGATGTTGTTGACCTTCTGGTCAGTTTTTAACTTGTATGTTTGTTTGTTTATTGTTGTTTTTTGCTCTGTTTTTTAAACATTGCATTGGATTTAATACTTTTTTAAGGAGGGGAGGGTACCAGGGATTTTATATGTTTTGTATTTTTAACTTTGTTAGCTGCCCCAATTGTTCTCAGAGGGGCGGGATACAAATAAATTTTATTATCATTATTATTATTGCGCATGTCCACCCCTCCTGTGCAGCCATGGCCCTGCCTGGGTGCCTGTCAGCCCCTGTGCCCATCCCTTGTATTCCTGTGTAGCATGAGAACATGCATCGGCATGCTGGCACACCAGATACATGAGACTCAAATGGTTGTCTTGAGGCTGTGATGCACCCCATTCCCTTTGCAAAGTGTGAAAGAGGGCAGGGAGAGAAACCTCCTGCTTCTCATGCCAGCCCACAGCAGCCACATCGAGAGGGGAATCCCTGTGGCCTTTGCCTCAGAGATGTTTGGCTCCAAGAAAGAAGACCCCGAGAGGAGTATGGTGGGCAGCATGAGTTTCTGGAAGAGGCAGCATGGGACGGCAGCCTCTTTCCGCCCTTTGGCAGATGGACCAAAGGTGTGTTTGCAAAGGCCAAGGGGTGCCACTGTGAAGCGGGACACATATTCCTGGAAAAAACTAAGTGTGAGTCCACTGTCCTGAGTGAGTTGGGGGGAGGGAAGAAAAAAGAGAAGCAGGAAAAACCCTCCCCCAAAAATAAGTTCTTTGCCAATAAAACCTAACTGCTTCCTCACACTGGGCAAATGACACCTGTAAGAACGAAGCTGACTGCGTGGGGAAAGTGCTCTGAACAATAAACTATGCTGATCCAAATAAACATGCTGCAAACAAAACCCTTCCTTGTATGTGGAATTTAGATTGACCCTGCTTATGGATCCCTTGCCTGTTTGTGACCCCGACTGTCCCACGGCATTCCCACCCACAAGCGTCCGCCTAAGGCATGTGGCTGAAAACCAGCCACTTCACTGGCTGAGGTGATGTGGCCCAGGGGGCCTGGCTTGAGGGGCATTCGTCTTTCAGGTAGCCACAGGGGCTTCCCTCTGGGACCCGGAGCAACATAGCAAAGCTTACTCACAGAGGAGGAGGAGGAAGAGAAAAGAGAGACGTCCCTTCTACGAAACACAATCCTGCAAACTCTTCTGAAGTGCTGGATCCAATCCCGGTCCATGATCAAAATAACGCAACTCACGCTCCACGCTCAGACAAGGCGTCTCATCTTCCAAAGAGTAAAGCCTTGCTTAAAACGCAGGGCAGACCCTTGGCCCAGCACTGCCTGCCTGGCTCCTGGTGGCAGTCCCAGGGCTGCCTGCGGTCACTGGGGCCACAATTGACCCCAGGCCCCTCCTGAGCTGCCAAGGAAAGCAAACCTGGAGAGCAGAAAAGCCCCAAAGACCTGATCAGCGACCACGTGAGAATGAAAGCTCTACCGAGGGACTGGCGAAACCCGATCCAAAACCCTTCAGCTCATTTCATAAGTCTGGAAATGTGACACCGGGAGCGCTGCTGGACCTATTGCCACGGCTGGCTCTTCCTGAGCATTGCAGGAAGAGAGCTTCTGTCATTACCCAGTGAGAAGTGAAAAGTCGGATCCTCAAAAGGTAGAATCAGGCCAAAAGGACTCTTACCAGAACAAAAGAGAGAAATCTTGCTGGGCATTAACTCTGATGGTCCAGTTTTAAGTGAGATTACCTGATCCTGTCTGGAAGCAAAAACAGTGACCTGGCTGGGCACTACTTTGAACACACAAGCCTCATAAAAAAACCAAGTTATCTAAAAATGAAAAGAAAGCTATAGCTGCTAGCATCCAAATAAAGCAAATAAGGCTCACCAGTACCTTCCCTCTCCTCTGCTTTTTCCATAGCTGTAATGTCCTCCATCTGCTCAAGGATCCCTGGTAGAGGAGGAAGAATCACAGAATTCTGGAGTTGGAAGGGTCCCAAGGGACCATCTAATCCAACTCTCCCATCTGCCATTCAGGAAGACACAACTAAAGCATTCCTGAAAGTTCCCCATCCAACCTTTCTTTATGGACCTCCAAAGAAGGAGAGTCCACCCCACAATCATAGAATCATAGAGTTGGAAGAGACCGCAAGGGCCATCCACTCCAACCCCATTCTGCCATGCAGGAAATCCAAATCAAAGCATCCCCGACAGATGGCCATCCAGCCTCTGCTTAAAAACCTCCAAGGAAGGAGACACCACTACACTCCGAGGAAGGAGTTTGTTACACTGTCGAACAGCCCTTACTGTCAGGAAGTTCTTCCTAATGTTGATCTCTTTTCTTGCAGCTTGGATCCATTGTTCCTGGTCCTGTTCTCTGGAGCAGCAGAAAACAAGCTTGTTCCCTCCTCAATGTGACACCCCTTCAAATATTGAAAAAGGGCCATCATATCACCCATTAATCTTCTTTTCTCCAGGCTAAACATCCCCAGCTCCCTAAGTCGTTCCTCGTAGGACATAGTTTCCAAACCCTTCACCATTTTAGTCGCTCTCCTTTGGACACATGGCTCCAGTTTCTCAATGTCCTTTTTGAATTGTTCTGCCCAGAACTGGAGACAATATTCCAGGTGAGGCCTGACCAAAGCAGACTACAGTGGCACTATTACGTCTCTTGATCTAGACACTATACTTCTATTGATGCAGCCTAAAATTGCATTGGCCTTTTTAGCTGCTGCATCGCACTCTTGACTCATGTTCAACTTGTGGTCTACTTGGACTCCTAGATCCCTTTAGCATGTAGTCTCATTCAGCCAGGTGTCCCCCATAATCCTATATCTGAGCATTTCATTTTTCTGCCCTAAGTGCAGTACCTTACGTTTCTCCCTGTTGCATTTCATTTTGTTAGCTTTGGTCTAGCTTCCTAATCTATTAAGGTCATTTTGAATGTTGGTCCTGTCCTCTATTAGCTGTTCCTCCTAATTTGGTGTCATCTGCAAATTTTATAAGTATGTCCCCAATTCTTTCATCCAAGTCATTGATAAAGATGTTGAATAACACTGGGCCCAGAACAGAGCCCCACTGGACTCCCCCCTGGTCACTTCCCTCCAGGCTGAAAAGGAGCCATTGCTGACCATCCTTTGGGTTTGTCCAGTCAACCAATTACAGATCCATGTAACAGTTGCCTTGTCTAGCCCACATTTTACAAGCTTGTTTGCAAGAATGTCATGGGAAACCTTGTCAAATGCCTTACTGAAATCAAGATCTACTACATCCACAGCATTCCCTTCATCTACCAAGATGGTCATTTTATCAAAGAAAGAGATAAGGTTTGTCTGGCATGACTTCTTTCTCTGAAATCCATGTTGACTTTTTGTGATGATGGCATTGCCTTCTAGATCTTCACAGACTCTCTGTTTAATGATCTGCTCCAGAATCTTTCCTGGGATTGATGTCAGACTAACTGGAGGATCATTGTTGAGATCCTCTTTCTTCCCCTTTTTGAAGATGGGGACAACGTTTGCCCTCCTCCATTCTGCTGGGACTTCTCCTGTTCTCCAGGAGTCCTCAAAGACTATTATTGCTAATGGCTCCGATATTACATTTGCCAGTTCTTTTAATGCCCTTGGATGCAGTTCATCTGGTCCTGGAGACTTAAATTCATTTAGATTAACAAGGTTTTCCTCTACTATCTCTTTACTTATTCTGTCCTCTGCTCCATTATCCTCAGGTTGAGCCCCTTTGCCTTTTCTGAGAAGACGGAGGCAAAGAAGGTCTTGAGGAATTCTGCCTTTTCTCTGTCTTCTGGTAGCATTTTGCCATCTTCTCCACGCAGTGAACCTACCGTTTCCTTCTTCTTCCTTTTGCTGCGGACATATCCAAAAAAGCCCTTTTTGTTGTTCTTAACCTCTCTAGCAAGCCTGAGTTCATTTTGAGCTTTTGCTTTCCTGACTTTATCCCTACATGTGCTTGCTATTTCTTTGAATTCCTCTTTGGTGATTTCCCCCTTTTTCCATTTCTTATACATCTTCCGTTGAAAGTTCCTTAGTCTCTTGAGACATCTCCCGTTTTTCTTTCTCACTGGAACTGTTTGAAATTGTGCCTTCAGTATCTCCCTTTTGAGAAAGTCCCATCCGTCCTGAACTCCTTTATCTTTTAGTATTTCTGACCATGGAATCGCCCTCAATACTTCTCTAAGTTTACTGAAATCCGCTCTCCTAAAGTCTAGGATGCGTGTCTGACTCTGCCTGGCTTTCCTCTCCATTGTATAACAAACTCCAGGAGAACATGGTCGCTTCCACCTAAAGATCCGACCACTTGCACCCCATCAACCAAGTCATCCTTGCTGGTTAGGATCAGATCCAAAATAGCTGACCCCCTTGTTGCCTCTTCCACCTTTTGGACCATGAAATTGTCTTCCAGGCAAGTGAGGAATTTGCTAGACCTTGAGGATTTGGCTGTGTTTGCCTTCCAGCAAATATCAGGATAGTTGAAGTCACCCATCACTACTACATCTCTCTTTTCTGACTGTGTGGTCATCTGTTCTAGAAAGGCATCATCCAATTCCTCCGTCTGACTTGGGGGTCTGTAGTAGACTCCCACTGTAACATCCTTGTTGTTTCCCTCCCCTTTGATTCTTATCCAGATGCTCTCCACCTGGCTTCCAGGATTAATGTCCTGGATCTCTTCTCTGGTGTAAATATCTCTGACATATAGTGCTATTCCTCCTCCTTTCCTGTTTGGCCTATTTCTCTTAATAAGGTTATACCCCTCTATTTCCACATTCCAATCATGAGACTCATCCCACCAGGTTTCAGTGAGGCCTATTATATCGTATTTGCTTTGTTGTGCTAGGAGTTCGAGTTCATCTTGCTTATTTCCCATGCTCTGTGCATTAGTGTAGAGACATCGCAGACCATGGTTCCCATTTACTTGCTGCCTGTGCATGTTCTTTTCACTCCCACTGTTGGGTCCTTGCACTGTTTGCCTTGTTCCCTCTATGACAGTTTGACTATTTTCTCCAGCCTTTTTGCCTTCCAAAATACTGTCTCCCTCCCCTACATATCTCAGTTTAAAGCTCTCCTGATCAAGTTCTTGAGACTGTTGGCAAAGACATTTCTTCCAACTGGTGTGAGATGCAACTCGTCCGTTGCAAGAAGTCCCTCCTCATGGAACCGCAGCCCATGATCGAAGAATCCAAATCCTTCTCGGCGGCACCATCTGCGAAGCCAGTTGTTCACATCCGCTATCTTCCTCTCCCTTCCTGGACTGTGCCCTTCGACTGGCAGAAGAGACGAGATGACAACCTGTACATCCATTCTTTTCAGCTTCCTACCAAGCGCCTCGTAATCCCTTCTGATGTTCTGAAGGCTGTGTCTTGCAGTATTGATGGTTCCCACATGGACCAAAAGGAAGGGCTATTGGTCAGTAGGCTTGACCAGTCTTGTCAGCCTCTCTGTCACATCACGGATCTTTGCCCTGGGGAGATAACACACCTCTCGAGACAATGAGGCAGTCTGTTCCAATGTCAACAGCTCTAAGACATTTATCCTAATGTTAAGGTGGAATCTTTTTTCCTGTAATACGAACTCACTGGTTCAGGCTCTGGTCCCTGGAGGAGCACAAAACAAGCTTACTTCATGTTCTACATAATGGCATCCCTCCAGGTATTTAAGGATGGCTGTCATGTCACATCTCAGTCTTTTCTTCTCCAAAAGAAACGCATCCTGGCCACTCAGTCATTCCTCATCAGGCTTGGGGGCTTCCAGACCTTTCACCATTTTGGTCAGCTTCCTCTGGACGCGCTCCAGCTTGCCAATATCCCTCCTGAACTATGGTGCCCAGTGGTGAGCACAGTATTGTTCCAGGGAGGCCTGACCAACACAGAAGAGACTGGCCCTACCAGTTCCCATGAGCTGGGCACTGCATTCCTATTGATGCAGCCCACAGACACCATGGTTGGGTTGGCAGCAGCCAAATTTGGTTTTGTGGCAATACGGGAGCCATGTTTGCACAGACATCAGGCATATGAGGAAGACAAAAACAGCCTGGCTGATCAAACAGGCCAAGAAATTAAATCTGCCTCACAATACAAATAAACCAGTGGCAGATGCAACACTTTAATAATGCAAGACTGACATGGCTGGGCCAATACAGAGTCACAATTCTGCCCGTGCAACACAAAGCCACTATTTTGCTTTGTGTGAACAACGGCATGTACATAAAATATCATGGCCAACACTGTCCCTGTGCTGTGAGGGCCTCAGGGAGTCATTTTGTTTGGTGCAAGGGTGCTTCAGGTCTCCCTACCTGTCAACACTGTGAGCCACCAGCTGAACAATCCTTAAAGTGTTTTTATACTTAGAAGTTCAACCTCTTCAATTTTTGATTGAAATCTCCTGATAAGGACCGACAGGTTTAGTGCCTGTACAGGCAGGGAATTGGTTTGCTTTACTTTTACTTCTATTTCTAGCCTTTGTTTTTTACCCTCCCAATTCACCTCCGTCTCAAATGGGGGAGGAAAGGCACATGGACAGAAAAACAGCCAGAAGGCAGTTTTAAACACACCAGGAACAAATGCAGTGAAGTAAACTGGTCCAGGAGGTGAGCTCATCAGCACATGTGCAAAGTGTCATTGGGCCATGAATGTTGAAATACTACATGATGATGGTTCTGGTCCAATCTGTGCAGACAGCTCCAGAGACTGGCACCAGGGACCCCTCTTTGCACACATGCCAACTGCAGATGCACCTTTTCCTCTCATGCCAGTGGGGATGACCCTTGGGGCAGAACAGTCTACAGAAAAGGTATAAGCTGGCAGGGTTTCTGCAGAGTCCATTAGAGTGGACCCTCCACATTCACTGGGGTTAAGGGCACAGAACCCCTATGAAAGTAGAAAAATTGCAAATATGAAGACTTTTTTTTAAATCTGAGAGAACTGTTCTCTATGAATCTCTAGGTCCCCAAGAGCAATTCTATGGTCACTACCTGCTGGGAGTTGACAACAGAACTGAACTGGAGAAGCTACAAATGCCTAGAAGTCTTCTCTCTAGGAATCTCTTGGTCCACTGGTGCCAACATTTTGCAGAGGCTGACCATAAAGTTGCACTGGAAAATCTAGAGATTCCTAGCGAGATTACATTAATCAAATCCATGAATAATCAAATCAGCAAAAGTCAAAGCCTCAAAAAGTCCACTATAATCGCATGGGGGCAGAGCAAGTAGCCACCATCAATATATAACTGCTGCCCCCATCTTCCTAGTTCAGTCTCTCAGGGCCAGCAGCACAAACAGTCATGTCATTTTATCAATGACTTGGAGGACAGAATTGGGGGCATACTTATCAAATTTGCAGATGACACCAAATTAGGGGGAATAGCTAATACCCCAGAGGACAGGATCAAGATTCAAAATGACCTGAACAGACTAGAAAACTGGGCCATAGCTAACAAAATGAAATTCAACATGGAGAAATGTAAGGTATTGCACTTAGGGCGGAAAAACAAAAAGCACAGATATAGGATTATGGGGGACACCTGGCTGAATAAAACTACGTGTGAAAGGGATCTAGGAGTCCAAGTAGACCATAAGTTGAACATGAGTCAACAATGCGACGCGGCAGCTAACAAGGCCAATGCGATTTTAGGCTGCATCAATAGAAGTATAGGCCTGTTACAGACAGCCAAAATAAAGCTGCTTCGAGTCACAGTGGAGGTATGGTGTTTCAATGATGCATGCGTCCTAAGAGTCCAGAAGTCGCACCAAAGCCACACTCCAGCCCTAAGGACTGGAGCGTGACTTTGGTGTGGCTTCTGGACTCTTAAGGACGCATGCATCATTGAAACACCATACCTCCACTGTGACTCAAAGCAGCTTTATTTTGGCTGTCTGTAACAGGCCATAGTGTCTAGATCAAGGGAAGTCATAGTGCCACTGTATTCTGCTCTGGTCAGGCCCCACCTGGAATATTGTGTCCAGTTCTGGGCACCACAATTCAGAAAGGACATTGAGAAACTGGAGCGTGTCCAGAGGAGGGCGACAAAAATGGTGAAGGGTCTGGAAACCATGTCCTATGAGGAACGACTCAGGGAGCTGGGGATGTTTAGCCTGGAGAAAAGAAGGTTAAGAGGTGATATGATAGCCCTGTTTAAATATTTGAAAGGATGTCATATTGAGGAGGGAGAAAGCTTGTTTTCTGCTGCTTCAGAGACTAGAACACGGAAGAATGGATGCAAGCTCCAGGAAAAGAGATTCCACCTGAACATTAGGAGGAACTTCCTGAGAGTAAGGGCTGTTTGACAGTGGAACACACTCCTTCCTGGGAGTGTAGTGGAGTCTCCCTCCTTAGAGGTCTTCAAGCAGAGGCTGGATGGCCATCTGCTGGGGATGCTTTGATTTGGATTTCCTTCATGGCAGGAGGTTGGACTGGATGGCCCTTGTGGTCTCTTCCAACTCTACGATTCTATGATTCTATGTCATAAGTTTAGAGCAGGAGCTCAGTAACTTGCAAGGCCAATAAGCATTTTGTGTTGTTTAGTGGTGGGGGGGGGTTTGAGGGGGGAGATTGAGTTCTGTTCAGTGGCTACTTAAAGACTACTAAATACAGACGGTGAGGGCACTAATGCAGGCACCTGCCACAGCTGTGGCATGTTTGTCTGCATGCTGGTGGATATGGGTAGCTACACTGCAGCAAGTGCAAGTTGGTTTCCCAATGGAAAAGAAGGCCCAGCAACATGAGGCCCGTTTATCCAGTTGGCACCATATCAGAGAGCAGTTTTCCTAGACAGAGTGATGGGGAACACACAGAGGATGATGCCTCCGGGGAGGAGGTCAGTTTCTATTGCAGGAGGTAAGACATCTGGAGGCAGATGATATTGAGGAGGGAGCAAGCTTGTTTTCTGCTGTTCCAGAGACCAGGACCCAGAACAATGAATTCAAGCTACAGAAAAATACATTCCACTTCAATATTAGGAGGAACCTCCTGACTGTAAGAGCTGTTCAACCGTGGAAGATGCTCCCTTGGAGTTTGGTGGAGTCTCCTTCTTTGGAGGTCTTTAAACAGAGGCTGGACAGCCATCTGTTGGGGTTGCTTTGAGAGTTCCTGCATAGTGCTGTGATCACTAAAAGAGTGTTCCACAGATGCTTTTGAAACTGTGGCCATAGTATTGACACTTGAAACTGAAGCAGGTGGTCCTCAGCCTTGACTGGTCTTTTCCAGGAGGTACAAGGAGCAGAAGGCTAAGAAGCTGCACAAGGCAGAACAGAAGCCGTCGCAGATGGAGGCTGAGATGGCTTAAGAGCCTGTTCATAGAACAGAACCTTTAGGTGGGATTCTTTTGTGCTTGTGGGGTAAATGCCTTGCAATGGGCACACAACACCACACTATGGGCCTCACCAAGACAGAGAAAACAGTGTGAGCAACCATTCCTGCTTGGTAGCTTTGCTCCACAATCCTCACACCTCTTTAAAGAATAAGAGTATGCCATCGCTGGGAAGAACACACAGCGCACATTCATTACCAAGCCCAGTCAATTACCAAGAAGACACCAGCATCCAAAAGAAAAGCTTAGAGCCCGTACAGACAGGACAAAATAAAAATGCTTCGAGTGACTTTGGAGGTATGCTGTTTAAATGATGCATGCATCCTAAGAGGCCAGAAGCCATGCCAAAGCCTTACTCCAGTTCTAAGGACTAGAGCACAGCTTTGGCTCAGCTTCTGGACTCTTAAGATGTGTGTGTCATTTTATTATTATTATTATTATTATTATTATTATCATCATTATTATTATTTATGGTATTTATACCCCGCCCTTCAGCCCTAAAGGCTATCAGAGCAGCTTACAATTATTATTTTTCATTAGACGGTTCCCTGCCACCAGGCTTACAATCTAAAAGACACGACACAAAAGGAGAAGGGAACGGTGGTGGGAAAGGGGATGAGGTCCAGCATACCTCCAAAGTGACCTGAAGCAGCTTTATTTTGGTCTGTCTGTATGGGCCCTGAGTAGACCACAAGTTGAACATGAGTCAAAAGTGTGATGCAGCAGCTAAAAAAGCCAATGTGATTGTAGGCTGCATCAATGGAAGTACAATATCTAAAGGAAAGTAATAGTACTGTTCTATTCCACTTTGGTCAGGCCTCACCTTGAACACTCTGTTGCATTCTTGGCACCACAATTCAAGAAGGATATTGGGAAGCTGGAGCATGTCCAGAGGAACATGACCAAAATGGGGAAGGGTCTGTAAGCCATGGGTTTTTGTGGGTTTTTCGGGGGGCTATGTGGCCATGCTCTGGAAGATTTTCTTCCTGACGTTTCGCAAGCAGCATCTGTGGCTGGCATCTTCAGAGAATGCTTGCCTGGAAAAAGTGGGTCTATATATCCTGTGTGAGCCTGGGAATGCAGGAGGGATTTGCCTGTGTCTTGTTCGGTGCTGATGGCTGGCCTCAGGCTGGGAGGCTAATGCAAAAGAGGATGAGTGTCTGCTAATTGGGGATCATGATCTGCTGGGGAAAGCTACCAAGTCTGTAAGCCACCAAGCCCTCTGAGGAGCAACTGAAAGAGCTGGGTATGTTTAGCCTGGAAAAAAGAAGGTTAAGGGGTGACATGATGGCCTGTTTAAGTATTTGAAGCAAAGACATGCTGAGGAAGGAGCAAGCTTGTTTTCTGCTGCTCCAGAGAATAGCACACAATGGAGCAATGGATGCAAGCTCCAGGAAAAGAGATTTCAGCTCAACCTTAGGAAGAACGTCCTGACAGGAAGAGCTGTTCAACAAAGGAACAGACTCCCTCAGGGAGTGGTGGACTCCTTTGTCTTTGAAGGCTCTTTTTAAACAGAGACTGGCTGGCCATCTGTCCCAGGAGGTGCTCTGATTGTGTGTTCCTGCATGACAGAATGGGGTTGGACTGGATGGCTATGGGGGGTTCCTCCAACTCTATGATTCTGACAGGAATCTGACAGGAGGGTGCAACACTGCAAAGTGGCCACCTGTGCCACTGGAGAATGGTGGGGGAGCCATTAAGTTGTCTTGAGGAGGACACTGGGGGCAAAATGGGGGAGAGTGCTTTCCCAGGGAGCCCCAGGGCCACATGCGTCACCAGAGAAGAGCCCAGCACACACCTCCTACCTCCAAAAGCTGTTGTGTGCCAGTCTGTGGCTGGTGCGGTTTTGCTGCCCTTGAGGGCGTGATACAGCTATGCGAGAAAGCTTTGAATCCTGGAGCAGTGGAAAAGCCAGCAAAGAGGCCCCAGGTCCTCATTGCCAGAGGTTGGCCGACCATTTCCCCAGACTCACCCACTCCTGGACTCCTTGAAACCATTTCCTTGAGCCACATCAGAGGAAGCAGGGGGCTGGGACGGCTGCCGGACCAGCGCAGAACAAGTTGGAGGGTCCATCACCACCATCATGGGAGAGCAGGAGAATAGGGTTCAGCCTCTGTGACCCCAAGGCCTGGGCTGCCGCTGGATGAAGGAAGCATCCAGCCTGCCAGCCTCCCTTGAGCTACCAGGGCTTTTCACTCCCAACTCCAACAAAGCCCTCATACACGCACATGCATGCGCACACACAAACACAGAGACTGGTCACTCCTGACAGCCAGGTGCACCTCCCAGGGCCATGGGCTGCACCCTGCTGGGCATTCTCCATGCCAGTATTTCTGCCAGCTGCTTTTTCAAGAGGACCTGGAATGTACGCAGCTCAAGTCCACATCCAACACTACGCCCAGGCGACAGCGCAGGATGGCCGGACCTGTGCTGGACGCTGGCACAGCACCAGCGCTGGGCAGCCCCCTCCCCGCCCCTTCCGCTAGACCACTTGGCATGCTCTGCTCTGCTCTGCTCTGCTGCAGCCGTGACACCACCACCACCACCACCACACGAAATCCTGAGTGTCTTCGGGTGGAAGGCAGGCCAGCTTGTTGGACTCACACACCAATGCACCACTAGCAGCAATGCCAAGCCTTGTTCCCCTTTGGGGGGTAAGGTCCAAAAGAGGGCAACAAACCAAGGCCCTTCTGTTGGTCAGTGGCTCCTCATGCAGAGAGAACACCTCCTCCTTCTCCATCGTCATCATCATCATCATCACCACGACCATCCTCTCTGTGGCTTATCTGCTGGATTCTCTCTCTCTCCCTCCCTTTCAGGTGGGAAAGAGGGTGCTGGTCTCACACAGACACCCCCCGTCCGTTCACCTCTGCCCTTCTCCTCCCTTGGCTCTTCCCAGAACTGCTCCCTCTGCAAGAACCGCTGAAAAGCAGGGAGTGATGAAGCCAGGATTCCATTCTGGCGAGAGAGAGGAGGGCTCTTTCATTCCCCCTGGCGCTCCCTGGGCTGCCTCCACTCTCTCCGCCTGACTGGCTCACTGCTTGGGAAAGAATAGGGTGGCGCTGGGTGGACCCTTTGCACGGGGGACCCACCCAGGCGCCCCCCGACTGGTGGCACACGGGCAGCTTCCCTTCTGCCTTGGAGACAATGCCCAGAGCAGCCAGTTCAAGCTGGGAAGGGTCTGGGGACCCAAGAGCCGTGTAGACTGAGCCAGGCGGCAAGGAGAGCCTCCCTGTGCCACGGATGGATTGCCCCTTGGCTGGCAGCAGGCAGGGCTGCAAAGGGGGCCAGCAGGGGCTTGGCGCTTACCCTGGAGCCGGAGGCCGAGGCGGCGGAGAGGCAGTGGGCGAAGAGGAAGGCGAAGGGCAGGCTGCGGGGGCTGCGGGCGAGGAAGGCGGCCAGCAGCTGCCGGGGCCAGGGCTGCTCCTCGGGCGGCTCCTCCGCCTCGGAGCCTCCGCGCCTGGACCACAGCTGCTTCGCCTTGGAGGCAGCGGCCCCGGCCCCGGCCCCGGCCCCGGCCCCTCCTCGGCTCCCTCTCGGGAAGAGCAGCGCGTTGTGCCCGAAGATGTAGTTCATGGCGAGGGAGAAAGGGAGGCAGAGGGCAGGGCAGGGCAGGGCAGGGCCGCCGGGGGTCCCTGGGCAGAGCAAGGCCACGCCGACGCCGACGCCTCCTCTTCCTCCTCCGGCTGCTGCTGCTGCTGCCGGGCGCGCCTGCGTTGTGGCCGGGGGAGGAGGAGGAGGAGGAGGAGGAGGAGGAAGGCCCCCCGCAAAGCCCCAATCCAAGGCCCAGCCCCCTCGGGGCAAAGCCACAGAGCCCCCCCCGACCAAGAGGTGGGGTGAGGAGGGCACCCACGGAGGCTGCTCCCCCGAAGCAGCCGGAAAAAGAGCCCCTCTCTTGCCCATTGGATGAGCTTGGACTGCAAGTCCCAGCAGTCTCCGTGGCTGAGAGAGGAGGGGAGGGTTGTGTCACCCCCTCCTGCCCTAAAGCCCCCCCCCGGCCAGGCTCTCCAGGGGTCACCCAAGGGCAAACCCCATCGGCCCTCCTCAGGGGCAAGGCATTCTGGGAGCTGCAGTCGCCCAACCCCTGGAGGGCCCCAGGACTGCTTCCCTGCTTTCATTATTATTATTATTATTATTATTATTATTATTATTATTATATCCCTCTTTGAGGCTACCAAGGCCTAGGTGCATCTAACCAGAGACACCTTTCCAGATGTGGTTGGACTACAACTCCCAGCAACCCCAACCAGCCTGGGCAAAGGCAAGGCATGCTGGGAGGTGCAGTACAAGAACAATTCCCTCCTGATCCACACTTGAGCCCCCCCACGCTTGGAAAAAGCAGGAAGCGCTCTCACCACCCCACCATCCCTCCTGCAGTGCCCCAATGGGAAGGGGCTGCCCGCCTTCTGCTCTGTGGGGTCAAGAGGTGCCAAACACCTGGAGATGAAGCCAGGAAGGCCATGCTCCCCCCCCCCCCCCAATTGCTCATCCTCATGGCAAGGAGGGTATGGTGGCACCAGGTCCCCCTATGTGCCCCCCAGTTCAGTCCTGAGGTCCTGTTGTGGGGAGAGGAACCTTTCTGGGGGGGGTGCCTGAGAAAGGGCCCCCTTTTCCTTGCGGTCTATGTCCATCCCTGAGAGGCACAGCCTCGCATGCAACTCCTCAAGACCAGACACACAGGACTGGACTGCCCCTTGGGTCTCCCCTGCCAGGGACAATGGGACAGCCATGGGGCTGGTCACTGAGCAAGGCCAGGGCCAAAGACAGGCTCCACCCTTGGCAGCACCATCACAGCTGCACTCCCAAAGACCTGCTAGCCATGAGTAAGTTAAGTTCTGAGATGGTGCTGGGCTGCCAAGGAGAAGCAACACCCCTCCTGCACAGCAATGCAACTGGAACGGCCAGCAACAGGTCCAAACCAAAGTCCTGCCTCCCACGGCACCTGGCACCCCGGCTGAGCCATTCATGTGTGTCTGCTTCCCCTTCCTGGTCCCCCCAATGAGCCAAAGCTAATACCAGCACCATGGGTGTGTGGGGGTGTGGGTGGGTGGGTGAAAAGGAGACGCTCCCTGCCCCCCCAGCCCAGCCCACCTACCAAAAGGTGGAGGTTGAAGTGCCTGGAGCGCCGCACAGCCTGCAGGACCTGCCGGCTTGCCTTCTGGGCGTGCCACACAGAGAGGAACATGGCGCCCTGGCCCTCAAAAACATCCCGGGGTCAAAGCACACGAGTCCCCCCTTCCCTTGCAAAGAACTCAGAATGGCCGCTGCAGCAGCATCCGCTGGATAAGTGACAGACGGCTGCGCCCTCTGCCCCACTCATCTCCCCCGACACACACACATTAGTGCAACCGCCAGATTAATCCAACAACATCCTCCGCTGCGGCTTCCCTGACCAATCCAGGGCTCCTCCTGCCCCCAGTGCAGTGTCTCCTGAGGGAAGAGCCATTTTGAGAAGTCCCCCCCCCTCCGCACTTCCAATTAGGAAGGACAACGGTCTTTGGCAGACCACAAAAGCCACAAAGCAGACTCTGCCTCTGGTCTAAGGGCCAGCAGCATCCCAACCAGCGAGACCCACAAAAGGCATTTCCTTGCCCAAGACAATGCTTCTCAGGGCACCAGAAGAGATCCCAAAACCCACCACCAGTTTTGGAAAAAAAGGACAGGGGAAGGGCAGGGAGGGGCTGCAAAGGTGCTGAAAACTGGGGAATGGGGGGAGACCATGCCTTGCCCACCTCTGATTTCCAAAGACCCCATATTGAAGATATAACAAATGTTAAGCCATAGGGAAAAGAAACCCCTTTCCAAACAATTTCCCAGAAAAACCGAAAAAGACAGTATAGTAACCTTTCCAGTCTGAAATTCATTTTGTTACTCGAAGAACATAAAAGGCATTACATGTAACTTGGTTTAGCATAAAAGTATCCTATTGCATATACTAAAGTACAGCGTAAATTCAATTTACCTGTTTAAATGTTATTACAAATAGAGATAAATGGACCTGAATTCTAAGGAACGGGGTGGTCCCCACCAAGCAGACCTGGGCACCCAGATCTGCCCTGAGAGATCCACCCTCTTCCCTGGTCTCTGGCCCCTCTCCTGCCCCCCACATTCCATGAGCCCCAACGTGCAATCCGGATGGGCTGGGATTTTGGGGAGGGGGAACCCATCTGATAGGTGATTTTGCTCCCTTCCATTCTCTGAGGTGGCTGCCAGCGACTCCTTCCTTCAAAGCCTGAGCAAAGGGTGAGGGGCAGCCATGCTCCCTCTGTTGGCCCAGATAGCAATGCCCCCCCAGAAGTGCCCCCCCCGGACCCCTCTATGCAACTAAATGGCATGGAGGTCAGATTTGCAACAGGCCTGGACTGGGGTCAGGTCTCAGGTCACTTGGCTCCAGCCACCCGCCTGGCTGCCTGCCACCTCCTTTTCAATTCCCTGGGGAAACAGAAGTGTGTGTGTGTGTGTGTGTGTGTGTGTGTGAGCGAGAAACAAATTTCCCAGGACTTTTCAGCACAAGCAGGAAGCAAGCCAGGATAGTTGGCGGGGGGGGGGGGGTTCCCTTGGCAATACCACCCCCCCTGGTGACAGCCGCCCAATGGGAAGGGCAGTCTTTTTCTAAAATGTACTAATTCCCAGCCATGGCCCTGACTTTCCAGGGGACTGGGACTGTGTGCTCCTGGGAGGCCAGAGGCGATGCTGAAGGCAGCAGGGCTGCTAGCAGGGTCAGGGAGGCCTTTGCACAGGAGTAGCAAGACTAAATGGGCCAAACAGCCAGGGAGCAGCAAGAGTGGGGGGGGGGGTGTCTCTGACACTGGGGGGAGATCTCTCAGAGAGCAACAGGGGGATCTGAACTAACACTTGTCAGTACTGCGGAGCAGAGGGCAGCTGGACTCAAGCCGAAAGGACGTTCAGCTGTTGGGGTGCTCAGTGAGCTAAATGGGCAGGAATGGGACATTGCACATTGCTTTACTTGGGAAATGAAAATCTAAGAAGAAATGGGTAGCATTAATAGTAAGGAGAGAGGTAGCAAAAGCAGTGAAAGGATATAAAGCAAGGTCTGAGCAAATCATGGCGCTAAGACATCAAGGAAAACCTACCAATAACTACACCGTATATACAGTGTGCCCTTGCTTTACGCGAGGATCCATTCCGGATCCCTCTTGCATAAAGCAGATAGTGCGTATACTCGAGTCCCATTGAAAATAATGGGGCTAGTGCATGTGGCATGCGTGCCACAGGCACAGGTCCCATTCTATTTTCATTGCACGGCTTTCAGCATAAGCTGAAAGATGCATAAAAGGCGCCCGCGTATGACACGGGTGCACCTTATTCAACTATAGGTTGGCCTCCTGTATCAGTCAAGGGTCAGCTTTGGGGTCAAAATGATAGATTTTGCCATGACCCGTGGATAAGTCGAGGGTAAAACTTGGAGGCTCCTTCAGTGTGTGTATGTGTGCGTACAGCAAGAGAGACTCCAACTGAGAATTTTTGTTTCAGCGTTTGTTTCCCCTTCGGTTCCAGCCTTCATCCAGACAGCAAAGGCCAGCGCAGGCAGGAGAGGGACTCGGTTTGGTTGTCTAACAGCGATTACTCACGCGGGACTCTTTCTGCTTGGCTCAAGAGAGAAATAAACTGCTCTGCCCACTGCATGGGGAAATCTGAAAGAGCTGCTATCACATTACCATACTGACCCATAAATAAGTCGACCTGGGATTCTGAGGCCAATTTTGGGGCATACATTTTTAGACTTATAAAGGAGTATATAAAGTAATTAAATTTAACTCCAAATACGGAGCCAGAAGAAGAAGCTGAAAGATTCTAACTGGAGTTCAGGGACGTAGTCAAGGGGGGGGTTCTTGGGGTCTGGACCCCCCTTCCATTAGAAAAATGAATGGTGCGTGCTGCTGGGCCGCCGCACCCAAGACCCATTATAATGGTGGCACTTAGTCTGGACCCCCCCCCCTTCCTAAAATCCTGGCTACATCCCTGCTGGAGTTCAGAAGGAAACTGACCACACAGGCAGGCAGCTGAATGCAAACATGTGCAAACAGAGCAGAATCTCAAACGGTAGGAAAATTTGGCCTAGGATCAAGAAATGAGGCAGTAGACCAAGGGCGAAAACACATTGCAGAAATAATCCAGTTTGAGACTGCTTTAACTGCCCTAGCTCAGTGCGTGAGACGTTTAGCCTTCTCAGTCAGAGGGCACTGGTGCCACAGTAAACTACATTTCCCAGGATTCCCTAGCACTGAGCCAGGGCAGTAAAAGTGGTCCCAAACTGGATTATTTCTGCAGTGTGTTTTGGCGCCAACTGATTGAACTTTGCAAGGCCAACAGCTTGTTTATTGCAAACACATTCTTCAAGGACCTTCACAAGTTCAACTTAGACAATGAAAAAATAGAAATAGTAAAAGACTTCCCATACCTGGGATCAAGCATTGATAGAAATGGAGATTGCAGCCAGGAAATCAGAAGAAGATGAAGAATGGGAAGAGCGGCTATGAAAGAACTAGAAAGATCCTAAAATGCAAAGACATACAACTGAGCACGAAAGTCGGAATCATACAAGCCATTGTATTCCCTATTACCCTGTCTGGATGTGAGAGCTGGACAGTTAAGAAAGAAGATAGGAAGAAAATCCATTCATTCCTTGGAGTGTAGTGGAGTCTCCTTCCTTGCAGGTCTTTAATCAGAGGCTGGATGGCCATCTGTCAATGGGGATGCTTTGATTGACAGTTCCTGCATGGTATAAGGGGGTTGGACTGGATCAGGGCCCTTCTTCAGGTCTCTTCCAACTCTATGATTCTATGATTCTATGAGATGATGTGGGGCTGGAGAAGAGTGCTGGGGAATCCCATGGACAGCAGCCAAAAGGACAAACAAATGGTTCCTAGAGCAGATCAAGCTGGAAACCTGCCTGGAAGAAGCCAAGATGACCAAACTGAGGCCTTCTTCCTTTGGGCACATCATGAGAAGGAAGGACTCATTGGAAAAGACCATAATGTTGGGAAAGGTGGTGGGAAGGAGGGAGAGAGGAAGGCCACAGGCCAGATGGATGAACTCTATGAAGGAAGTCATGGGTTTTATGGGGTTGCAGGAATTAAGCAGCGCAGGGGAGGACAGAGGAGGGTCTTGGAGATGTATCATCCAGAGGGTCACCATGAGTCGAGAACAACTCAAGGACAGTTAACAACAACAAAGAAGCAAGTGTATACATTCACATCCCCTGATGGCCAATACAGAAATCAAATAGAAGACATAATCTGGAGCAGAAGATGGAGAAGCTCCATTCTTTGGGGGGAAAACAAGACCAGGAAGAGACTGGGACAGGACATGAACTGCTAATATCAAAAATTAGAGGAAAATTAACAAAAGAACACTAAATGAAACATCGTGCTGAAACACGTCCCTGTAGAATTTTAAAAGGCCGTGAAAAACAAACTTGCACGATAAAACCTATACAACAAGGAACCAGAAGAACTCTGGGCTGAAGCCAGGAATGCTGTTGGGGAGGAATACAAAAAGACACTATCTATGGCCAAAAAGAGAAGGCAGCCTCAATGGAGGACAGATGACAAGTAAAAGGTGACAGAAACAAGAGTCAGAACCCAGAATGCAGCTGCTCAGCGGCTTCTGTGCAAGGGCAAGGAGAACTACAGTGGCCCTTGGTATCTGCTGGGATTCGGTAACAGGACTCCCCATGGATACCCAAACCCATGGATGCTCAAGTCCCATTAAATAGTGGCATAGCGAAGTGGTGTCCCTTCTATAAAATGGCAAAATCATGCTTTGCTTTTGAAATGTACATATTTTTTGTATATTTTCAAGCCATGGACTGTACTATGATAATCAATACAGACAAATAGAAGGCAACAACAACAACAAATAACAGACCTCTTCCACAAGCTCCAAGAAATCAAAGGGAAATTTAAATCAAGAGTGGGGATGCTCTACAACCAGAAGGGAATACATTACATCTCCAACTAGAAATAAAAAGACCGTGGAAACATAATACATGTAAGTTTGCAAGACCTGAGCAGAGCAGTTGAGGATAGGGCGACTCGGACGTCTCTCTTCATGGGGTCATTATAAGTCAAAGCCAACTTGCTCACAGATTTATGATTAATTTTAAACTAATTTTTACTATTCCCAATGAGTAAAAATGTGAAGGTCTGGAAAATAATACAGAGAAATTCAAGAAAAGTCCCCCTCTCCTTTATTTTCTGAAGCTTTTTCTGCAAAAATTGAAAACTGGAAGAAAAAAAACCCCACATTGGATTATGGAATATTTTCTTTCACAACAATAAATAAAATCTTTGGATGATGATGATGATGATGATCATAGAATCATAGAGTTGGAAGAGACCCCAAGGGCCCTGATCCAGTCCAACCCCCTTCTTCTGCCATGCAGGAAATCCAAATCAAAGCATCCCCAGCAGATGGCCATCCAGCCTCTGCTTAAAGACCTCCAAGGAAGGAGACTCCACTACACTCCCAGGAAGGAGTGCATTCCACTGCCGAACAGCCCTTACTCTCAGGAAGTTCCTCCTAATGTTGAGGTGAAATCTCTTTTCCTGTAGTTTCCATCCATTGCTCCTTTATCTCCTATTCTCTGGAGCAGCAGAAAACAAGCTTGCTCCATCCTCAATATGACATCACTTCAAATATTTAAACCGGGCTATCATATGATGATGATGATGATGATGATGATGATGATGATGATAGAAGAGAATATCTGTTTAATTCCTGCAATTCACTGACAAGTCTAATCCTGGGTTCATTTTCTCAGTTCTTTTTATGGGAATGAGGTCTGTCCATCTGCTTGACATTACAGAAAATGAGAGGACTAAAAATACTACTACCGCTGACCGTTTCCTCTACTTCTTTTATTTTTTACCTACTGTCAACAAGGTGGCCAAACCAGGGGAGGGGGGGGTTACCATTTAGCATCACTTAGCTCCAATTTCAAAATGGAAATTCAATGTGTAATTATCATCTGAATAACCTGTAATTCTAATATAGAGGCAGTGCTGAAGTCAGCATAACGTCTCGTCTCTTCTGCCAGTTGAAGGGCACAGTCCAGGAAGGGAGAGGAAGATAGCGGATGTGAACAACTGGCTTCGCAGATGGTGCCGCCGAGAAGGATTTGGATTCTTCGATCATGGGCTGCGGTTCCATGAGGAGGGACTTCTTGCAACGGACGGGTTGCATCTCACGCCAGTTGGAAGAAATGTCTTTGCCAACAGTCTCAAGAACTTGATCAGGAGGGCTTTAAACTGAGTTCCGAGGGGAAGGGAGACAATATTAAGGAAGGCGAAAGGGGTGGAGAAAATAGTCAAACAGACATAGAGGAAACAAGAAAAAAAGTGCAAGGACCCAACAGTGGGAGGCAGAAAAACTTGCACAAGCAACAAGTAAATGGGATCCGTGGTCTGCGATGCCTCTACACTAATGCACAGAGCATGGGAAATAAGCAAGATGAACTCGAACTCCTAGCACAACAAAGCAAATACTCCAGAGGACAGGATCAACATTCAAAATGATCTGAACAGACTAGAAAGCTGGGCCAAAGCTAAGAAAATGAAATTCAACATGGAGAAACGTAAAGTACTGCACTTAGGGCAGAAAAACAAAATGCACAGATATAGGAATATGGGGGACACCTGGATGAATGAAACTACATGTGAAAGGGATCTGGGAGTCCAAGTAGACCACAAGTTGAACATGAGTCAACAGTGCGATGCGGCAGCTAAAAAGGCCAGTGCAATTTTAGGGTGCATCAATAAAAGTATAGTGTCTAGATCAAGGGAAGTCATAGTGCCACTATATTCTGCTCTGGTCAGGCCTCACCTGGAATAATATTGTGTCCAGTTCTGGGCGCCACAATTCAAAAAGGACATTGAGAAACTGGATCCATGTGTCCAAAGGAGGGGAACCAAAATGGTGAAAGGTCTGGAAACTTTACCCTAAGAGGAACGACTCAGGGAGCTGGGGATGTTTAGCCTGGAGAAGAGAAGGTTAAGAGGTGATATGATAGCCCTGTTTAAATATTTGAAAGGATGTCATATTGAGGAGGGAGCAAGCTTGTTTTCTGCTGCTCCAGAGAACAGGACCCGGAACCATGGATGCAAGCTACAGGAAAAGAGATTCCACCTCAACATTAGGAAGAACTTCCTGACAGTAAGGGCTGTTCGACAGAGGAACACACTCCTTCCTGGGAGTGTAGTGGAGTCTCCCTCCTTGGAGGTCTTTAAGCAGAGGCTGGATGGCCATCTGTCGGGGATGCTTTGATTTGGATTTCCTGCATGGCAGGGGGGTTGGACTGGATGGCCCGTGCGGTCTCTTCCAACTCTATGATTCTATGATTCTATAACCATTCAAAAAGTGGCTGGTGAGGCTTCCTGTGCCAGCTCCTCCTGGGCATCTGAGGGGGGAAACTCAGCCTCCCCTTTTCAGAAGTACCACACTTGCAAACTAACAAAACTATACAAAATTGTGAGGGACCGCCGCCACACAGTATGTGCCACAGAGCTCCCCAGCAAAAGCAGAGAGTCTGCAGAGAATGCTCTGCTGATGCACCCAGAAAGGGAGAGCACCAAGGCAGGGAGGCTGTGAGGACCAAGAATGTGCATGCGCGCGCACACACACACACCACAAGGACTGCCAAAGGGCTGCCATGTGTACTCTGCCTGCCTGTACCAGGTCTCCCTTCTACCCCCTGAAAACAGAAGGAAAAAGGCCTAGCAGATTCTTGGTAGAGTAGCGGCTGGATTCTGTCCTCCAGCCAAGGAGGCTCCCTTACCCCATGCCCATTGCTCTGGGCCCCTTAGCTCTCCCAACACACCCTCATCCAGAACAAACAAAGCAGAGAGGCCTTCTCACTGTGGAACAGCGCTCTGCATCTTTCAGAACGAGCTACATTTCTGTTGCTATTGCATGAAATAGAACACAGGCCCAGCTGGCGCAACCACACAACATGGATGTGTTCAGAAAGAAATCACATCCATGACTTCAGGCCCCCTGACAGCCACAGCAGTTTGTCTGGATGGCCCGTTCCAAAAAGTCAGAGACCCTGACAGGGCATCGAGGTCGCTCATTGTTCCGTCCACCCCTGATCTCCTCTAAGCAAACCGTTATTCGCTTTCTCAAACATTTCTCTGCTCTTGTTACACAGAAATGGAGGACAGAAATGACCAATCAGCAAAGAAGATCAGACCAGCGG
Organism: Sceloporus occidentalis; assembly: GCA_023333645.1. Taxonomy (NCBI): domain Eukaryota; kingdom Metazoa; phylum Chordata; class Lepidosauria; order Squamata; family Phrynosomatidae; genus Sceloporus; species Sceloporus occidentalis. Next base: position 660,965 of record JALMGF010000002.1, on the reverse strand, counting down.
ACAATGGCCACAATCCACAGTTCAGAAAGAGAAAAACACCCACCTTCTTTCAGGCAATCACACACACGCAATCCACCTTTGTATGTGCTGCAAGGGCTAGCCACACCTACCTTGACCGGTGAAATATGCGCATGGGACACGAAGCCATGGATGTTTTCCACCTGGGAGAGGCTCTTCTCTGACACTTGGACCAACTCCGGAGCTGCCACCTCACTGGGCGCCTGTGGCGAGCTGCTGGGCGCCAGGGAAGGCGAGTCATCGTCGTCTTGGGAGCGGTATTTCTGGAAGAGAGGGAGAGGCGACTCTTTCAGAGCCCCAGACAACTCCGAGGATCCCTTTGCTCCCCCACCCAAGAGGGGGTGCTGGATGCATGTTGCCCAGGCCATCACTGCCACCTGGGGTCCTGCCAGCCCACCACTTCCTTTTCTAAAAAACGGATTCATATATCAATAAAGATGTTTAGATCCTGGCCTTTCTGCGACTACAAATAAGAACATTGTATTTAGAGCAATAAAGATAATTTAAGCAGACTAAAAGCACATTACACAATATTTTTAGATATTTATAAACTGCCCTTCTATACACAGGCATACAAGATAACTCAATTTAACTTTAAACGTGAACTCAGCCTCCAAGTGGCAAAAAATCAAAATTGCTGCAAGAACAAAGAACCCCCCCCCCCAGACACCTGGGGCAGTGCTGGCAGGACATGTACGCAATCCAAACCAGACCCCCGCCCCAACCACCTGCTCCCCAGGGAGCCTCCAGTCCCAGTGTTTCTGGCCAAGAACCCCAGATGGAACTGCCAGGGGGGCTCTGGCAGGGTCTCCCTGTGAAGGGAGGCTCAAGGTGAAGGTAGGGAGTGTGTTCCACTATCAAACAGCCCTTACTGGCAGGAAGTTCCTCCTAATGTTGAGTTGGAATCTCTTTTCCTGTAGCTTGCATCTTGAGCCCTGGTGGCGCAGTGGTTACTGCAGCCATTCACTCAAAACCACAAGGTTGCGAGTTCAAGACCAGCAAAAGGGCCCAAGCTCGATTCAGGCTTGCATCCTTCCGAGGAGGGAGCTAAAATGAGTACCCAGACTGTTGGGGGCAAATTAGCTACTTGCTAATTAGCTTACTTGCTGTTCACCGCTATGATCTTTGGAATAGCGGTATATAAATAAAACATATTATTATTATTATTATTGTTCCGGGTCCTGTTCTCTGGAGCAGCAGAAAACAAGCTTGCTCCCTCCTCAATCTGACATCCCTTCAAATATTTAAATAGGGCCATCATATCACCTCTTAACCTTCTCTTCTCCAGACTAAGCATACCTAATTCCTTAAGTCTTTCCTCGTAGGACTTTATGGTTTTTAGGCCCTTCATCATTTTGGTGGTCCTCCTTTGGACACTCCAGTTTCTCCACATCCTTTTTAAATTGTGGTGCCCAGAACTGGACAGAGTATTTCCAGTTGGGCCAGACCAGAGCAGAATAGAATGGCACTATTACTTCCCTTGATTTAGACACTATATCTCTATTGGAGCCCAGGCAGCGTACTGGTTCAATGCCTGTAATGCAGCCGCTCACTCAAAACCTTAAGGTTGCGAATTCAATACTAGCCAGGGCTCAAGCTCGACTCAGACTTGCATCCTTCCAAGGAGGTCGCTAAAATGAGTACCCAGCTTGTTGGGGGCAATTAGCTTACAGTTGTAAACTGCTTAAGACACTGTTAGTTCAATATGAAGCGGTATATAAATGAAGCTGTTTGTTTTATTGATGCAGCCTAAAATCGCATTGGCCTTTTCAGCTGCCACATCACAGTGTCGACTCATGTTTAAAAACAACCTTCAAAGGAGGAAACTACATCACCCTCTGAGGAAGCAGGCTCTTCCCCTGTCAAAGAGTTCAGACTGTCAAAACGTTTTTCTTAATGTTTAGGTGGAATCTCTTTTCCTATAGCTTGCATCCATGGCTCTGTGTCCTATTTTCTGGAGCAGCAGAAAACAAGCTTACTCCCTCTTCAATATGACACCCCTCCAAATACTTACAATAACAGGGCTGTCATATCACCCCTTAGCCTTCTCTTCCCCAGGCTAAACATACCCAGCTCCCTAGGTCACTTCTCATAGGACATGGTGGTTTCCAGACCCTTCACCATTTTGGTCACCCTCCTCTGGACACGCTCCAGCTTGCCAATATCTCTCCTGAACTGAGGTAAGCAGAATGGGGCAAAGGATTCCAGGTGAGGTCTGACCAAAGCTCTATCAGATGCTGGCTCCCAGTGGGCAACTGAAATAGACAAACACACACACAGGGCTTCCTCCTCCCACTCATCCCGTCCCATATTTCACAAGCAAGTGGATCGGGACCTCTTCATGTGGCCTCTCCTCATGGGAAAACAGGGGGCATCCCTGATCCTCCTGGCACTCTACCATCAGACACACAACAGACACAGGGAGGGGAGGCTGCGCAGTGGCTCCCTCTGTCCTTTGTTCCAAGCAGGGAATGTGAGTCCAAGTGCCTTTTCCCCGAGGGTTCAGTGCACTCTCTCTCTCTCTCACACGCTCTCTCTTCTGTCTCTTCTGTGCCATCGGGGCTTATTTTTATTTTAGCAGGAGGAGGGGTGGATGGCAGTTTGCAGCTTCCTTTACCCCAGCAGTCAAAGCAGGTCACAGCTCTGATGGACACAGGGTAAGCCTAAAAGCGGCCCAGTGGATGGGGAGGGGGTCCCTGGGAAGAAGGGGGGGGTCTTAGTCTGCTTTCAAAGCAGCAGCCTTCCCAGGAGGAACAGACTGACAGGCTTGACAGGCAGTGAGGATTGTGATTGACACACACACACACACACACACACACACACACACACACACAATTACTGCTCACACTCAGAACAGGAGAAGAGCCCCCCACCCTAAAACTTCAGGTTTCAGCTGAAGTTTGAATTTTAATACAACTTCCATTGATTTCCCTTCCCCTCCTCTTGCACAAGTCCACCACATGTGATAAAAAGCCCCTTCCTTTCCTTTTTCTGGCACTTCCAACACACAGTGGACGCACCTTCACACATTCCTGAAATAATTATAACCACAAACTGGAAGGCATTTGTCATATTGGTCTTTATTCTTACGTTTGAAGTGTCTGTAGTCTTGTAACCTTGCATATGGTGTGTGTGTGTGAATACAAACAGAAGAGTCCACCAGCTGGAGCTGGAGTCCAAGCGAAGGAGCCACTGAGGCAGACCCAGCATTGCCAGACCCCTCCCCAAAAGCCCAGTGCTTGATTAGAACAGTGAGGCTCCAAAGAAGAGCCACACAAAAGGGGGGAGATGTTTATGGAGTTCACAGAGACGGGGCACCAAGACCCCTACACACACACACACACACACACACACTTTGGGATGTGTTGTTTCTTGGGGCCGGTTGGAAATCAGGCCCTTGAAGGGAAATGAGAGGCTGGTCTAGGCCACCCCACCCCTCCAGCAGCCCCTTATGCTCTTGTGCAGGTGGTCCAAGAGTCCCCTAAAAAAAACTAGAGCAAAGGAAAGAATTCATTGTTGTGGGGCAGCCAGGCTGGGACCAGGAAGAACCTGGCTGAAGCCTCCCTCAACGCACAAGACCCATGATCTCTCCTTCAGAGTGGCCTGCCTTCCACCACCACCATGTTCAAGGTGACCCTAGGAAAACCCTCCAGTCCCAAACACAAACAACTTTTAAGGTGGAAGCCTTAAATTAACAGTGGGACCCCAAAAGGAAATGCAGCAGAGGCGCAACCCCTCCCCCGTGCCCTTCGGAAAAGCGGGAAAGTGTTGTGGAACCTCAACCTGGGTCCAAAAAAGACCCTCACCAGTTAATGGCAAAGGGGTGGAGAATCATAAACCCAAATTGCCTTGTGCTTCCAGCTCACTTCCATGACTTGTAGAATGGTGAATGTAACTGCCAGACAGTCAAGCGCCAGGTACCTCTGCAGCCCCTGGACTGAGAGACCATTCAGATCGGAAGACCCCCATGCCCCACAGCCGTCCGTGCTCCAAAAGGTACAAGATAGCACTTTCTCTTTTTAATGGTGGAGAAAGCTGTCAGGCATGCCCAAACAATCTCTGCCCATTAAACAGGCATCCCATGTCTTTCACACTGCTCCGCCGCGGTCAATGCCCTCAACCAAGGAGGCCTCCTCTCCCACAGAACAATCCTCCGGCACACGGGAGGAACACTGTGGCCGCAAAGTCGTCCACTACCTGGGCCCCTCCTCATATCACTCCTGGAGCTCAGGAGCAGAAGACAGGAGGAGGCACTTCAAACCAGGACCACCTAATTCCTGGCAGCATCAGTAGTTACCCTCTCGTGTTTGGCCCCTCCGCTACCCACCCACCTGCACTTCTGCTTCTTCTGCAGAGCAGTGCCAGCTGTCCAAGGGGGACGCGTGTGTGTGCCAGCCAACAACTGCTTTTTCAGCAGCCGCTGACCAAGCAGCAATGTCTCACTGCCTGCCTGCCTCCAGCACGTCATCAAAAGCATATGACTTAATTCAATGCCACCGCCTAATTCTATTATCATTACAACATCCAGCCCTCTCTACAGAAAGGCGGTTAATTTACTCAGAAGCGCCCCTGGCTTGCCCGGAAGACCAACCTTGCATCCAAACATTAAGGAGACGGTGCTGTTGCTGCAGGCGACTTTGCAGTGGCACAGCATTGGAGAAAAGCAATCCACCTTTTTTATGCTGGGAGACATCTTGCCAGAGCCAGGACACCCCCAAGCACCAGCCGCAGGGCTTCCAGAGAGGTTTGTGGGGAGACGATGCTGGTCCGCCGTGGCTATCAGGAGCCAAGTGCAGAGAAAGGGAGGAGGAGGAGGAGAGGGCAGAACTTCCTCCCCTCATGTCAGATATCCGCATGGCCTGTCGGGGCAAGCAAGCAAAGCGCTCCATCCATTTCAGTTTCAGCCTCGGGACAGAGGAAAGAACTCTGCTTTCTGGAATCCTCCTGGCCAAATGTCTTTGGAGAGGGGGGCATGTGGACAGCCCAGAGGAGGCAGTAGCTGCAGCAGGAGCTCCACCTGCAGTGGCAGAAGCTGAGTCGCTTTCTCCGTGAGGACAAAAACCACAGCTGTCGTGGCTCATCTGGCTGGAGCCACTCTGTGTTCTTCTTCCATCGGGGCAGATGCTCCGAGGGAGGCGCCAAGCATGCAGCAGTCACCCGGGACACTCTGGGGCAGGCAGGCAGGCAGGCGCACATGCACACACACACACACTCAGGAGAAAGGGAAATCATGTGTGGGTTTTAGTCACCCCCCCACCTGCCACTGACCTTTTCGAGGTTGGGCCAAGCAGCATCTCCAAAACAGTACTCAAGGAGCCAGCACAGTGGCCACAAGACTTATTGGCCCTGTCCTCTGCCTGCTATGGGCACTTGCCTCTGATCTGGCCAAGTGACCCAGGCTTAGAATGTGGGCATGCGGGTCTCTCTGCCAAGTGGGCCTGCAGTGGAGCAAATGAAGTGCCAGTGGAGACTTTATTTCCACGCGATGAGAAGGGAACCGTATAAAAGCCTCTTCCCACCAAAGGGCTGCGGCCCGTCTTCAGTAGCCAAAGCCAAGCGCTTGGGTCTCCTTGTCTATAGTAATGGCACTGCCTTTTGTGATATTTTCAGTTCATCCATGCACAGAAGGACAGCCTGACTTTGCACATGAGAGGGAGGAGCAGTGTGGAAGGGATGAATCACAGGGAAATTCCCCCCAGAGGAAGAGGGGCATGTATGCCCTTCCTTTTCTCGCTCCCTTACCAGGTTACATGGGAAAGCCACAGCAGCTGCGAGGAGCCAGAGCCACCCACACAACGGACACACAAGAGACCTCTCCCCCAGCCCTAGTGGCCTGCAGTCCTCTTCAAGAGTGGGGGGCCTAAAGCCTCAGGGGGCATTCAGGGGACCTAAGGCCCTTTGCAGTGGACACAGGCCACTCCCCCCACTCCATGGGGTTCAGTCAGCTCACCCGCACCCAGCCCAAATGGGGCAGAAAAGACTAGGCTGTTGTATAGGCTCTCAGCCATGCTATTACCCCTCCTCCCATAACAAATCCTCATTTCCAGTTTCAGGCATCAAGGTGCACAATGCCACATGGAACTTGCACAGCCCCACAGATGCTGCAGGTGGAGTGTTCCACTTATTCTGAGATTTTATGCCAAAAGGTTTTGTCTTCCCACATTAAAACCTGCAAAATACAATTTTAAAGCATTCCTTGCACCTTAACTCCCTTGACTTGGTCTGCGCAAAGATGCTTAAAGCATTGTTTTTTAAGCAATGGGCTCTCCATGGTCTACAGTACAGCCCACTGTTAAAAGCTCATTCCTCAGGGATGGTCAATTCCCAGCACACCAGAGAAATAAGGGGGAGTCTATGGCAGGGGCCTGTCTAGCCTGACGAGAAGGGCAGAACTCTGCTTTCTGGAGGGAAGCCGCCCCTCAGACCTCCAACCCTGAGCCAGCTAATGTGGGCCATCTGTCGGGGATGCTTTGATTTGGATTTCCTGCATGGCAGGGGGTTGGACTGGATGGCCTGTGCGGTCTCTTCCAACTCTATGATTCTATGATTCTATGAAAATGGCCCATGACTAGATTTGATCTGTGACCCATAACTAAGCTGCCTGAGGAGGGGAAATGCAGGATGTCCGTAACCTGTCCCTTTGCCTCTCTGATCAAAGTTCTGGGTACCAGCTGAGTTTCCAAGAACTCTTCACTCAAGACAGCCTCAGGCAGAATGCACTGAAGGCATGGCCCACGGGGCCACACAGGGATCTTTGGGGGGTAGGGTGTAATACCCACCCCCAGTACAGCTGAGCCCTCCTTCTCTGAGGGGCCTTTTCAAAGACAAGGAACACCTGTCTGGATTGCCTCCTTTCAGCCCATAACTGCAGACAGGCACCAAGGTAGGACTGAAACAGCTCCCTTGAATTCAGGTGGAAAGCAGAAATAAAGGCAGGTGCCACCCGCACACTGGCGGCACTCAGTCCCAAAGCTCTGGGCCACCTCTCCCACCCATTTCAAACACAGATACTACTGAGTCCTGGTTGCCGATTGGAATAAGGACTCAAAACAGGAAAGTAGTTCAGATTGCTAGGAGCAGAGAGGTTCACAAAAACAATCCAGCGCAAGAGAGAGCCAGAAGAGAAGTAAACCGAGTTCACAGAGGAAACTGCTCAAAGGCACTATCCATGACCATGGGCCCAACTTGAGCAGCCACGGCATTCCCTTTAGCAGACCCACAAAAGCCACAACATCCCCCTGCCCTCCAATGGCGCTCTCTTCTGCCAGCCAAGGGGGGCTGTGAGGAGGGGGGCCAGATTCAAGAGCTGCCACAAAAGCCACAGAAGAACTGGAGGGGATGCTAACAGGAGCCTCCCCATCACAGGGACAACTTCCTGGAAAGAAGCAGCTTTCCCCAGAAATTTTCAGACTTGGAAAAAACTGTTTTACATGTCTTTTCCAGAAAAAGAAAGCTGGGGATGGGGGGGGTCACTGAAATACCTAATCCATCCAAGCTATTTGTCATAAGTCCAGCTGGAATGCAAGAGGTCCACATCCACCTGGTCCAATTCCCCCGCCTCCAGCTCCTGCACACCCAAAATTACCAATGTGCAAAAAATGAACAGGATAGCAAATTTGGGAGGACTGACCTCCAATATAACATTGGCTTTTGTAAGTAAGTAATTCCCCAAATTTCTAGCCCACAAAGGGTTTTTGTTGGTTTTCCAAGCACTGCAAAACTCTCATACACATACGCACGCACACAGCATGGCACTGCTGGCAGCCCAGTGACAGGAGGGTGGAGGGAAGGATGAGGAGAACAATCCTTCCTTCTTGCTCCACACCTTTCTCTTCCCAAGGTAACCAACCTTGCTTTCCTGCTGGCCAGGGACCACCAGCCCGAACCCAGAGCAAGCCTGGGATCATCATCGCTCTCTCTTTTCTTCTCCCAAGCACCAAGTGCATGGTTCCTGCTGCAAAGATTTGTAAAGCAAAAACTGCTCTCACCCAATCCTCTCTCACTGTGGCCATGATCCTCAATGCAGCGGCACTTCTCCCCATGCGGCCCAAACTGCCCTCCAAGAGCTGAGCATTCCTGTCCTCCCGAAAAGGAGTGCCTACTCACATTCGGCCACCAGCCATCCCCACCTCAGCAGCATCAGAGGCCTGAGAGCAATAGAAGGACTGGGTTTCTGCAAGTCCTTGCCTGAAAACCAACCCACTCATATAATGAGTAAGAACTCCTGAAACACTTTCATGTCCTGAGACACCTTCATGAACAGCAAGTCTTTCTATTAATTTGGTCTCAAGGGCCTTGGATGGTGATGGCGGCATTGGCCTCATGAGCTCCTCATGAGCAGCAACAGGTAGGATCTCTATGGCCCTCAACCAGAGCAGGGGCCCTCTGCTCTGCCACATACTCCCTGCCCCCAGATTTCAGGCAATGCCCTGCCTCATGGGGCAAAAATGTCCATGGGTTCTTGCAGCCCTGGAACCAGAGGTGTCTCCAGAAGCCAGCAAAGGGCTTTTTCATTATCCAGTTCTGGGCACCACAATTCAAAAAGGATGTTGAGAAGCTGGATCATGTCCAGAGGAAGGCCATGCCTTATGAGGAGAGACTTGGGGAGTTGGGGACGTTTAGCCTGGAGAAGAGACGGTTAAGAGGTGATATGATAGCCCTGTTTCAATATTTGAAGGGATGTCATATTGGGGATGGAGCAGGCTTGTTTTCTGCTGCTCCAGAGAACAGGACCCGGAACCATGGATGCAAGCTACAGGAAAAGAGATTCCACCTCAACATTAGGAGGAACTTCCTGACAGTAAGGGCTGTTTAACAGTGGAACACACTCCTTCCTCAGAGTGTAGTGGAGTCTCCTTCCTTGGAGGTCTTTAAGCAGAGGCTGGATGGCCATCTGTCAATGGGGATGCTCTGATTGTGATTTCCTGCATGGCAGAATGGGGTTGGACTGGATCAGGGCCCTTGGGGTCTCTTCCAACTCTATGATTCTATGATTCTACTGTGGAATACATGATAGTGACCTTTGAATAGGAATACTCAGAAAGATGAGTGCAATCTCTATGAACTCCTATCATTCTAGACAAGAAGGATGTGGACCAGCTGGAGTGTGACCGGAGGATGGCAATCAAAATGGTGAAAGTTCTGGAAACCTGCAAGCCCTGTAAGGAGCTACTTAGGGAGCTGGGTGGGTTTAGCCTGGAGAAGAGAAAGTTAAGAAGTGATATGATAGCCCTGTTTAAATATTTGCAGAAATGCCATACTAAAGATGAAGCAAGTTTGTTTTCTGCTGCTCCAGAGACCAGGACATGGAGCAATGGATTCAAACAACAGGAAAAGAGATCCTAAATATTAGGCGGAACTTCTGGAAGACACTCCCTCAGTAAGTGACGGAGTCCCCTTTTTTGGAGGCTGATTTTAAATAGAGGCTAGGTGGCCATCTGTCCCAGGGAGGGCTTGGATGGCGTCTTCCTGATGCCAGAACAGGATTGGACTGGATGGCCCATGGGGTCTCTTCCAGCTTTAGGTTTGTTCTGTAATCTACATTCATGGTGCCAACCAGTGGAACTACCTTATGGTAAAACATACAAGTCCAGTGTGATAGCAGGGCAAGATGCAACCCGGTACTTCCACTGGCAAACTCACCCCTTCCACTGCAGCCCTAGATCCAGCTCTGGAGTGTTGGGATGACCCTGTTTGGGGGGCTTGCTCCTGGAAGCAAGTTCCACCTGCTGGGGCTACAGAACCAGCCCAACTCTCGCAGTTTCGGCAAGGCAGGGCAATGGATCATGAACAGTGAGCGGCTGCCCATCCACCCGCATTCAGCTTCCACACTGGTCTGCATACTAAGGCCACCTCCTATCAGGCAATAATCTGAAAGGGACATTTCTCTGACAGATCTGACTTGGCCATGGGAGAGTTAAAAATCCTGCTCTCTCGCCCGCATTAGAACTGCTGGAAGCGGAGTTCAGATTCCTCTGTTTCATCTCCCCGTGTGTGGTGGAAAAGCTTTTATAGGAATTCTTCAACTAAATCACAAGGGTGTGAACGACATGGTTAAAAAGGACAAATGGATGTTATGTTGTATGAAACATTTCCCTGGGTTTCCCAGAGAACAGAAGGCAGAAAGAAGGCTTTAGAAGATCGTTGGCATTTAGAGAAGGTCTTCCCTCCACAGCTCATTCTCTAAAGTTTACCACTCGGCACAAAAATCCCAAACACTTGCGCTCAAATAATAACACAATATAACAGCCTAAATCCTTTTCTTAGTTTTGGTGAAAGTGGACCCTTTCAAGCAGTTGGATCTACTGGGAGCAGCCGGTTCAGTGGGTTCCAGCCAACACATGAGGTGATAAGAAAGCACAGCATAAACCTGTTTCAGGCTTAATCAGTCGCAGAAAGTTAATTATAAAATGTGCAAGATCTTTTTGGAAGATATAACTTCCTTAAGTAATGAACAATACAGGGAATGACATGATACAACGTGAGGAAACAAATGATTTGTAGCGTTCTTGGGACGGATGGGATTTCTATTGCCCAAGACCCTGTTTTTATTTTAACTTTGATCAAGGCATGTGATTACATTTACTGTATTCAAACATCATAACCGAGTGCAAATTTAAAAGAAAAAGCATATTTTGTGTATTTTTAAAATATTCTTTCTGTTTCCAGCTTCTGTGAGCTGGGCTGAAAATTTGCTAGACAACGTGGGACTCTAAATCTCCAAAAATAACATATTTTAAGCCCCTCACTTTGCCCCTGACCAGCCCCCACCGTCTAGGACAAGCACCAGGGCTCCAGAAACACACCTAAACCATAAAATGAAATGGATTCCTTCAAGGGTTTGCTTTCAAAGATCCCACAAGGCTGAGGGATATCCATGAACCAAGGGTATGCACATATGAAAGGACTCAATGGACCATGCGCACCACAAAAGACTTTATTCTGGATCCCAAAAAAGCATGCCACACACTGAGCCCCCAAAAGAAGCCCAGCAACCGAACGCCAGCAACAGCAGGTTTCACCTGCTTTAGGCAAAGACATCAAGACAAAATCTCTGAAGATGACAACTTTGTGGTGAAAAATAGACATGAAAAGAGGCGCTCCTTCTCCTGTTGTCCCAGAAACGTTTCCTCTCCCTTTGCTCTCATCATTAAAAGGCATTATATTTGATTTCTAGATCAGACAGACCTAGTGAAGTTCTCCTGCTTTAACTTGCATTGAAGGCAACAAATGAGGAGGGGTGGGGAAGGGGGGCTCCTGGCAAGGAAAGACTCAGATGGAGCCCAGAGTAAGGCAAGCAAGGGGTCCCCCGCCCCATTACTTCTGGCAAGAGGCCTCTCAAGCCAAGAGGAGATCTGGGAGGTCTGTGCCACGGCCACTGGGGCTGATGCATGGGTCCAAAGACTCCTTCCCCACACAACACAGCCCACGGAAAAACAGCCACAGCCTAGCAGGCACAACTCCCAACAACTACAGCAACAACAACTCTTTTAGTTGCTGGATTGTTAGGCTTCAATTTCAGGGCATTTTGAAATATAATCTTTACCAAACTTTCCTCAGATTAAAAAAATCATAACAAATGGAAGATGAATGGTTATATAAAGCTAGCATCTAAGTTCAATCCAACTATAAGATGCGAGAAATCTTATGCATTGAATCATGCCCTTTTTTGTGCATTGAAAGAAACCCTCTCAGCGGATGCTCACTCCATTGTCATCCCACTAATGGAAGGAGATTTCAGAGCAGGGCTCAACAACCAACTTGGAATTAAAGTCTCTCAACAAAAAACCTGAGGAAGCAAAATACTGACCCGTTATCACACCCGCCAGATTAATGCCCAGAAATGCACCGAGTCTTACCTTGGTGGTCACAATGCACAAGCAGTCCATGACCTCTCCAGCATCAGCACAGAGGTCTTCCCTTAAGTCTGCTCTCTGACCAGTGGCTGGCTGGCCAGTTGAAAATCCAGGGCAAGGGGGGGGGGGGACACCGGTCAGAAGCACCACAGGAGAATGGAGCTAAGGGCGGAAAGAGACCGGATGCCTAGAAATGCTCACAGCGGTGAGGAAACCTGCCCCTCACTGACCTGCTTAGAGTTAGACACATCCCCAGATTAACAATTAGCCTGAGTCTTCACATGGTTTGCTCCAAGTTTCCCTCTTCCAAAGGCAGCTCCCTCCAGCTGTTGGGGGGGGGGAGGTCTGGCTGCCCTAAAAAAGTCTTCTAGCAAAGGAAAGCAACAACTAAGTGGAACAGTTCCTCTCATTAAATAATTTCTGCTTCTGGAGCCAGGAAAGAAAACAAAACAGCTGGACTATTCCATGTAGGCTATGGCGGGGTGGGGGAGACAAGAAAACAGAATTCATGCAATGGGGTGAGGGGGGAGAGAAGTGACAACATGAGAAGACAAGAGCAAAACCTTAGTTCCTGCTATTTTTAGCCCCGTGTCTGCCTAGAGCGTGTCAGACCCAAGGCAGCATGGCTCTGTGGCAGAGCGCATGGTGCGCACCACGCCAAAATCCTCCAGCCGCCACCACCCCAGCAGAATAGCAGGGCAGGCAACCCAGGAGCAGCTGGAGAATACATTCTCGCCCCAGCCACAATTGGGACAAGAAACCCTTCTGAAGCATTTTTTAAATAGCAGGATGCAACCCAGTGGCTCTCTTTGGGGTGGGGGTGCTGACCTCTCTATAAACATGAAGCCCTTTTGGAACTCCATGGGGGGGGGGGTGTTTGTAGATCCAGGCCGCATTTTGCCCACCTCTGGGAACCAGGGAGGTAAGAGGCAGTCCTCCACCACCTGTCCGCCTGCAGCCTTGCTAATGAGGAGAGAGGCCTATGGGTTGGCTGCCCCAATAGTCAGAGGCTGCACAAGACACCAATGGAACCCAAAGAGCCCCAGAATCTGTCCTCTTCAGCCAACAGAGCTGTGAGGAGCTGAGAAAAGGGATGGGGTATTACCAATGCCCACACCAGGACCACTGTTCTGGGCTGCCACCTTTCCTGATGCCACTTTCCCCAGGGGTGAGTGGTTCCTCCTCCTTCGCCCAATTTGACGCCAGTAATCTAGAAAGGCGCTACTGTCTAGGCCCAGTGCCCATATGCCCATGCCAACACAGAGGTCACCTAGATGAGCATAGCAGGGCCCTGCAGTTCTATCATCTGGCTAAATAGAGAGAATCCAGTTGGAGGGGCTGGAAGAATCTGCTCTGAGGCTTGACTTGAACATCATTCATCAAGTGGAGCACCCCTCCCCTCCGCTCGCTCAACACTAGACTGCCCCCCATGGCCTTGTATTTCCAGAGGTATGAGGGCTTGTTTCCCTATGGACCCAGTCCATTGCTAGCCAGCAACTGGCGCAGCAGTGTGGTGTCCCACTGCCCTGAGCGGCTCGAGGGGAGAACATCTCTGGCTGAATGGCAGCTGACCAGCAAGCCCCACTCCCACCAATCAGAAGCCCAGAGAGTGGCTGGGGAGTCCCGATACCATACATGGGAGGATGGCTCAATCACATTTTTTCATGTGAATCAGAAATACTCTGTGTATGTGCATGCACACCTGTGTGTGCACACCAAACTGATTAGTGAACCCAGCACTGGACTGAACAGGGACCAGAGCACAACCATTTCACCGTTGCTACTGACCTGAAAAGCTAACAGCCTGAAACTCTTCTTTAGATATCAACACAATCCAAAGTCTGATGGAGTCCCAAAGTCCACACAAAAGAATAGCAGAAAATCAATACAGCTTAGTTCAAGTTCTCCTCCTCCCTGCAAGCCTCACCAATCATGGCGGGCAACCTGCCACCCGCTGTCAACCTGCCAACACCCTGTGGAGTTTGTTTAATATTCATAATGACATTTTGGACAATCCTAGACTAACAGTTCTCAAGTTGGTATATGAAATCTTAAAACAATATAAACACATACACCGAAGCAAGGATTACGAATGACACAGGACAAAACCAGCAACACAGAACAAAAAACAGAGCATGTCCTATCATCCCCGCAGTCCAGATTTCACCTTTCAGCACTCTGGCCACCTGGGCCCCAAAATAAAGCAGAAAAAGACATGCAAAGGCATTCACCAAGGACAGAACAAAAGCCCCTTCTAAAGAGCCACGGTCAAAAGGTACAACACATTCCAGGAGGTCCACTGGAGCAAAGCCAGAGTGAGTTCCCCCAAGAGGGAATTCCACCGATTGGAAGGGGCTGATGCAGACAAGTCCCATCTCTGGTATGCATACATCCGCCAGCCTCACCTCATGGGTCCCAAATTCCCCAGCAGGCTTAGAAGAGGGGAGGAGGATGAAGCCCTTCAACTATCCCATCCCAGGTCATCCAGGGCATCGATGCATGTTAAAGCCTGCACCCTGAATTAAGCTTGGAAACAAACCAGAAGCCAACAGTGAGGCCACAGCCATCTTGCACTGGCCATAGCTTCCAACGGCCTTCAAGGACAGCCTCATGGAAAGCTCAGTATAGCAGTCTAATCTGGAGATGATTACAGACTGGGTTCCTACGGTAGGAAAAGTAGATTTGGGTGTCATCCACATACTGTTGACACCTTAGCCCAAGTGACAACCTCCCCCAGACCTGGTTTCATCTACACGCTTAAAAGCTTATCAGAGAGATGCATTTTGCCTCAAAAGGCTCATTAAAGCAAGGCAAGCACAAGATCTGCTGGCATAAAAAGCCACAGGCAGGGCCTACCCCCAACACACACACCAACAGCCTCCAAGCTATACAGTACGGAGGACAGGAGGGGCAGAGGAGCAACACAAGCAGAGGCTGAAAGGGCCAGGCAGGGCACTCCTTCAGGGGCTTCCTCAGCCCACCTGCCTCCACTCTCTTGCCCTGGCTCTGGCACTGCCCCGCTCCTGGCTCAGCCCTTGCTGCCTCCAAGAGACCTATATACACACAGGTGAAACCTGAGTACCATCAGGCCCATGATGTTGCACAGGGCTTCAGCCACACGGGAGTGTGGAAGTCCAATGGCCCCATCTCCAAGGCAAATGAGATGCAGCCCTCAGTCAGACACAATGGGAGCTGTCATCCAGCAAGACTGGGAGGGCCACAGAGCCCCCATCCTTGGCCCTGGGACTGCAGGTAATAAATGCTCAGAGCGACAGGTGTAGCAGGCAAGTGGATACAGGAGACTTGCCCTTCCTCTCTCCAGTGCTCTGGGCAGTATACACAGATATAAGAAAACAATAAACCTAAAGTCCTCTGGCCAGAGCAAAGAATAACTGACAGAACTGACAGGCTTCCACTGAGCCAAGGGCTCAAGCAACATTTTGAAAGACTTTGCAGAAATTCACGGGCATCAACTGGTCCGCTGGCCATTTGCCACAACACCCAAGTAGGAAGCTTGTGCTTGTGGAATGCCGCATGGGGCCAAGCAAGATCTGGAGGGGGCTCTAGCTTTCACAGCCTTCCCCCCTGCCAGCTCCTTCCATTTGGACCCTGCCTTCAGGACCCTGGGACAGATTGATTCAGACAAAGAAGGCACTGATAGAGAACCTCAGAGCCCCAAGTACATGCCAGGCCTAAAGCCACAACAGCAAAGTCCCCAGAAGCCACAACCCTCAGAGGAAGATGCAGGCCTACCTATAGCTATCCCAGCCAAGAGACATCTGGACAAAAAAATTTAAAGACCCTCAGAGAGCAGGCTGCAATTAGGGAGGCACCCACAAGACCCAGCAAGGCCTCCCCCGGAGAGATGCTTCTGACAACCAGTTCTTCTGGTCAAAGCAACACAGGTGCAGTGTCTGTTTGCCTTGAACTCTGCTTGGACTCCTGCCTGGACTGGGTACTGAATCATGGACCGCTTGGGCCGGACTGGACTGCATCTCAGCCGACATCTTGCTGACATGTTGCTTAGAATCTGGTTTGATTATCAAGCACAAAACAAGACAGCAGCCTGGAAAAGGAGATTCAGATGGTCCCAAGCCTCAGAACCCTCTTGGGCCCCTGGACAGAGGAAAATCTCCATTCCTGAAGGGGCCAGAATGCGGTGCGTGTGAGCATGAGCCACCGAGACTCTATGGGAAAGTATTCTGAGGGGCTCAGAAGGGCAAAGACCTGCAGATCCAAAAAAAAATCATAGAATCATAGAGTTGGAAGAGACCCCAACAGCCATCCAGTCCTAACCCCTGCCATGCAGGAACTCACAATCAAAGCATTCCCAAGAGATGGCCATGCAGCCTGCTTAAAAACAGCCTCCAAAAAAGGAGACCCCGCCACCCTCCGCAGCAGCAGCAGCAGCAGCAGCAGCAGCAGAGTCGTGGAACAGCCCTTCCTGCCAGGAAATCCCTCCAAATGTTCATGTGGAATCTTTTTTCTTGTAGCTTGCATCCATTGTTCCAGGTCCTAGTCTCTGGAGCATCAGAAAACAAGCTTGCTCCATCCTCAATATGATGCCATTCAAATATTTAAAGAGGACTATCATATCATCTCTTAACTGCCTCCCCTCCAGGCTAGACATACCTAGCTCCTCATAAGGCATGGTTTCCGGACCCTTCCCATGTTGGTCACCCTCCTTTGACCAACGGTGGGTTTAGAGAAGGATCTCCTCCTTGGGGATGGGGTTAGGGTTGGGCTAAGAGGCCCAGTCTGAGCTTGGAGAGGGGCGGCCCTGCTGCCCCTCCAAAGCCATTTGCAAGTGGGTCAAAGGGCTTCCAGAGGGCCCCCTTTCCAGCCCCTCTTCTTTGGAGGAACATCAGTCTGGTCTTGGAGAGGGGGTCTCTGCTGCTGCTGCCTCCCTTCCTTCCAAAGCCTTTTGGGAGAACTGCTCAGCATCTTCTCTTTGGGGGAAGGGGCTGGGGGTCATGGGGCACAGTCTGGGCCTAGAGAGGGGGTCCCTCCTGCTGCTGCCCCCCAAGGCTTTTGGAAGAGGGACAAAGGGCTTCCAGAGGGGCTCCCTCCAGCATCTCCTCTTTGGGGGAAGGGGCCAGGGCCCATGCACCGTTCAATGAGTACCATTTGAGCTCCTGCTGCTGCTGCTGCTGCTGCTGCCCCCAGAGCCTTTTAGAAGAGGGGCGACAGGCGGGGTCTCCTCTTGGGGGAAGGCCGGGGCTCCCAGTCCCTTACCTGCTCCTGCTCCTGCTCCTGCTGCTGCTCCTTCTGGGGGCCCTCGGGGTCGGCTCCTCCTCCGGAGAGGTCCCAGGCGTTGACCGGAGGGACGGCGGCGGCGGCGGCGGCGGGCTGGCGGTGCTTGCTGGCTTGGCCGCGGGGCTGGTCGAGGAGGGAGGCCTCGTAGAACTCCTGGATGTCTGCAGAGAGAGAGAGAGAGGGAGAGGGAGGGATGGGGGCCAGGGGTCAAGGGTGAGAGGCGGCCCCGGCCCCCGCCCGGCCTGGCCCTAGGTCTTACCCAGGAGGGCGCGGAAGAGGCTGCTCTGGAAGACGCCGATGACCCTCTCCAGGGACCCGCGCAGCTGCCGGCGCTCCTCGGCGGGGCCCAGGCGAGCCCGGTAGCCCTCCAGCAGACGCAGCGCCCGCTCCGCCTCTGCACCGGAGAGAGAGAGAGAGAAAGGGAGCAAGGAGACAGTCAGGGGGACCGGCCTGGCCCAGGCCCCTGGCCTTTGCTGCCTGTGGGGCCTGCCTTCCTTCCTTCCTTCCTTCCTTCCGCTCTGGGCCCACAGCAAACTCCAACTCCCAGAATGCCATAGCCTTGGGCCAGATAGAGTTAGAGAGCGAGAGAGAGAGAGAGAAGGGGGGACCCACCTTGCCTCCGCACCGGCATCCCTCCTCCTCCTCCTCCTCCTCTTTCCCTCTTTCTTTCTTTCTTTCCCTCTTTCTTTCTTTCTTTCCTTCTGACTTCCCGCCCCTCCCCCCCTTTAGCTCTTCTTCACAAACTTTCCAGGCGCCCAAGATGGCGGCCGAGGGCCTGCCCTGAGGAGGCGGGGCCACGCAAGGAACACGCCCCCTCGCCGCCCGCCAATCAGGAGCCCCTCCCCGCGGCCACGCCCTCCGCACAGGTGAGGCGCCTTGGCCACGCCCACACGGAAGTCAGTCCGGAAGAGGCTTGGCCTGAGGCCCATCCTCTCGGCCGGGGGAAAGGCTCCAGGCGCTGCCAGGAACACAAACTCACGCTCCAAAGGGAAGCCCTCTCGGAAGGCCTCCTGGGCTGGAGGACGGGGATCCTCGAGCTGGCCATCCAGCCCAAGGCCTGTCCTGCCACGCAGGAACTCTCCAGCCAAGCCCCGGAAATGGCTCTCTCTGGTCACTTCTCTGATGGCCCCAAAGCCCTGTGAAGTATCTGAAGGGATGCCTCCTCTCCTGGAGGAGGGAGGGAGCGAGCGAGCTTGTTTTCTGCTGCTCCAGAGAATAGGACCCAAGGGAGCAGTGGATGCCAGCTCAGCATCAGGAGCAACCTCCTGGGAGTAAGGGCTGTTGGAGAGTGGGACACACTCCTTCCCTGGAGGCTGGGGGGCCATGTGTCTCAGGGGTGCTCTGGCTGAGATTTCCTGCATGGCAGAAGAAGGGGCCTGGGCTGGATCAGGGCCCTTCTGGGGGTCTCTTCCAACTCTAGCAGCCTATGACCTCAAAAGGCCCCGGTGGAGAAACAGGAAAGGCCAAGGCTGCTTCTGCCAGGCCAAAGGGGCTCTCAGGGGAGGAGGGCTCAGTTTGTGCAAAGGAGAGTTTTGGGGGGGTTCAGGGACCAGAGGGCAGGATTGCTCTTTGGCCGGCCAGGCCTTTGGGGCCAGAGCAGTTCCACGTGCCCCGATTGGAGAGCAAGCAGAGGCCGAACTGGACCCAAAGGCACCCCCCCCCCCCAAGACAGGCTTTCTGAAAGGTCAGCAATCAAAGGCCAGAGGTGTTTTTGAGCCTGGTGCAGCTGTCCACATCTCAGGGCAGTGGGGAGGGGGGTTCATAGATGTTAAAATCTGCCAAGCGTCTGCATTAGACCTCTTCCCACCCCCCCAAATACACGCACACAGACCCCAGTTCCACAGGCGGGGGCTTGCTGGCAGTGCTGGTGGGGAACAGGATCTCTTTGAAGAAAGATGTTGTCAAATTCACCCCCAGAAATACACCTACACACACACACACAGAGCAACAAGAGGTGTGTGGCACCAGAATAACTGGTGCTGAGCATCTGCCACAGAACGCAACCAGAACCGGGGGGGGGGGGCGGATGGGTGTCCTCCTTGCCTTGTGGCCTGCAGCCCAGACTGTTCAGCAACTTGATCTGAGTTTTAGATCAGGGACAGGACCTCTGCCTCTCTTTTACGTGGGGAGAAGAATCCTAGGCTAAGCATGGACCTCAGAGGCCATGTAGTCCAGCACCAGATGGAGGGCAGAGTCAGAGGGCAAGTAATGGATAGCTGTCCAGCTCCTGCTTCAGTGCCTCCAGCAAAGGACACACACACACACATTGCCTTTGGAGGCAGAGTAATCTGGGGAGCATCAAAGTGGCATGGAAAGATGGTTTGCTGGCATCCACCCATTGGAGTCAGGACAACTTGTAGGTCCAGGGAGGGTGGGTGGGTAGCATAAGTAGTCCAGAAGCCTCCTCCCCACCCTCCTCTCTCTGTGTTTCTATGGGACATTGTTCCAAGGCCCCTGAGACTGACCAATTGCATCCAGAGAGACTCTTCCATGGACCGTATATTTAGCAGCCAAGATACCTTCTCCTCCTCCTCCTTGTCGGGCGGAAGAGGGAGCCTTGGAGAGGAGCTGCCAAGCCCCCAAGTAGCCTCATAATCCCCTCTTTTAAGGCCTCTCTTAATTGCCCCCATCCCCATGGGACAAGGTCAGGAACAGCCCTTCCTAGGCCCAGTGCAGGCAGCAGTGAGGTGGCAGCGGAGGGTTTCTGAGTAACCCTGGGTCTGGATCAGCCCAACTGGTCTAGCAGCCCCTTGCCACCAGAGGGGCCCACCAGGTGCCCCATGCCCCACAAACAGGCTCCAACCCTCCTGGCCTGGCATCCAGTGGCTTCAGAAGGGGCTCATTCTGTTCTCCCCAAAGCCCTGCTGGGAGGCAGAGGGCCTGGAGGGGCAGGCAGGATCCACATGCACACCGGGATGCCCACAGGTTCCCCATGGAGCCCTAGGAGAGTTTACTCAGTAGTTATGACCAATGAAATCCAGCCAAGGTGGCCCTCCACCTTGGGGGGAGGGGGGACAGTGGTCTGGAAAGATTTGCTTGCTGATGGAAACCCTTATGGGCATCCGGGCAAGGATCAGGGCCAGTTTGGAGGCTGTGGTAGAGGCATTTCCCCACAAAAGGGCTCAGTGCATACCCTCCTTGGAACCTCCTTTTCTGTCACAAAAGGTGCAAAGCCCCCCCCCCCCACCGCACCTGAGGCTGCAAGGGGCACAGCCTTCCCACCGTGAGCATGGTCCAAGTGAGCTCCTGCCTGCAGTGTTCCCAGCAGGGATGCTGCCATTTCGCCCCCCCCCCTTGTACTTTCCAAGGCCCATTCTCCAGGTAAACCGAGCCCATGGAAGCAAGGGGAGATGTGCCACCTGGTACCGCAAAGCCCTGTCTCTCATCCTGGCACTGCCATGGTGGCATCTTGCACAAAGCCCAGTTCAGCCAGCTGCTCCAGTGCCCTTGAGAGGGTGCCAGCCTGTGACAAGCAGAAGCAGGCCTCAAGGGGTGGGGTTGGTACAGCAGGATGCCCGGGTCCATGGATTCTCTGTTGACCATGGACTCAGCTGCTTTCCTTGCTAGAGAGAGGCACAAGGAGGCTTTACTCAGTGGCTCCTTCCCTCCTTCAAGCTGGTCCTGGGCAGAAGCACCCTTCCCATCCCTCCTCCTGAGCACAACCGTGTTTGGGTCCAGGCCTCCCCTAGAGTGCTGCTGATGGTGCCAAATGCTCATGTGATGCTGCTGCTATAAGCTTTATGAGTGGTAGGGGCAATGGCACAACAGCACAGCATCCCAGCCCTTTTGCTAGTGGGGGGGCCAGCATCCCCACACAGCTCCTTCAAGAATGCAGGCCCTCAACCACTAATCCTACTGTTCCTGGCCTGCGGTCCAGTTCCCCACACCTGCCTAAATGGGGGGGGCCCTGTGCTGGGGTGCCACCTCCTCCCTCCAGGGCCAAGCTAGTGGGAAATGGATTTCCAAGAATTCATAGAATCGTAGAGTTGGAAGAGACCCCAAGGGCCATCCAGCCCAGCCCCATTCTGCCATGCAGGAACTCTCAGTCAAAGCATTCCCTGACAGATGGCCATCCAGCCTGTTTAGGGAAGGAGACTCCATCACTTTCCATTGAAGGAGTGTGTTCCTCTGTCGAACAGCCCTTACTGTCAGGAAGGTCCTCCTAATGTTGAGGTGGAATCTCTTTTCCTGGAGCTTCCATCCATTGCTCCATGTCCTAGTCTCTGGAGCAGCAGAAAATAAGCTTGCTCCCTCCTCAATATGACATCCCTTCAGATACTTAACCGTCTCTTCTTCAGGCTAAACACCAGCTCCCTTAGCTGTTCTTCACCATTTTGGTGGTCCTCCTTTGGACACATGGCTCCAGTTTCTCAACGTCCTTTTTGAATTTTGTTGCCCAGAACTGGACACAGGATTATTCCAGGTGGGGCCTGGCCAAAGCAGAATAGAGTGGCACTATGACTTCCCTTGATCTACACATTAGACTTCTATTGATGCAGCCTAGAATCACATTGGCCTTTTTAGCCAATATCTGAGGGGCAAAGGAAGAAAACCAGTGTGCACGAGGGTGACCCGCCTGGCCCCCCACAAACACCTTTGAAGACAGCAAGCAGGTGAGCAACAAAGGAAAATCTATCCCCACATCTGTCTGTTCCCAGATCTCCTGTCTTTTCTGAGCCTCTTCTGGCAGGCTCATGAGAAAAGCATCACTAACACAACTGGACTCTTTCAGTATTACTGCGCAGCTATTAACAAGGACCCTAAATCCCATCTGCCTTGTGGCAGAGGTCAGACTCGCTGCACTTCTCTTCTACCTGTATTTCTTATCTCCTTATCAGAGTTCTTGGTGGATGGCAGGGCTTAGTCTCTTCTGATGCCTCCAGTTTCCCCCGGGAGGAAGGCCGTGCCACTCCCAAGCATCCCGCTACCAGAGACTGGCTCCTATGGGGCTCCCCCTTCCTTGCTCAGCTTCCCCATTGCAGGGTCTGGAGCAGAAGCCAACCATCCCTTCCAGGACCCTAGCAAGGGAAGATCTGACTGCGGGGCTCCTGGGAAAGATTGCTTTGGAGAGTGTGGGCTCTCCTTTGGAGATTTTTAAACAGAGGATGGATGGACATCACCCAGGAGTTGTGCTGTAGTTGTGTATGTCTGTGTTGGCAATGGACTGGATGGCGCTTGGGGTCCTTTCCAGCTTGGGAGGTTCCCTTGCGTACGGGTGGGATTCTCATTGCATTTATCTGAGGAAGTAGACTGAGGTCTATGAAAGCTCATGCTGCCAACTTCTTTCTTTCAGTTAGTCTCAAAGGTGCTACAAGATCTCTCTGCATGCTGATTGTACAGACTAATACAGCTACATCTTTGAACATAGCAGGTGGGTGAGATTTGAGAGAAAAGCCCCCCCACACACACACATTAATGCATGCATTCACTCCCAGCACACTCAGTACTCCTCCCCCCTCCCCCTCCCCCTTGCATTTTGGACTTAAGCAAAAATGCCACTGAATCCTTCCATTCTGGTCCCAAGGAAAGTGCAGCCTTGGTCTGGCTTGCGTTTGCTCCTGAGTCTCCGAAATAAAGCCAGCTAGTTCCCTGAATGTCTGGGTAGGAGAAGAGGCATATCCCACTCCCACCTTGGACCATCTCTTTGAAAAGAAAACAAATTTCATTTTGTTGAACACCTTGAGTACTTGGGGCTATGAAACAGGCCAACCAAGAGTGCTCCCCCATTTCTGCTCCCCCAAGAGCTTCCCTTGGGAGTTTGGCGTCACATTCAGTAAAGGAGGCAAAACAGCCCCCCAGCGTCCGTCCATCTGTGCCATTCTCTGTTGAGCCATTTTGCCTGCTGCTGGGGCAGCTGTGATGTGATCGCTCCCCTCCATCCTGTTGGGGGTCCTGGGGCTGCCTTCCTGGGCTCCCCCTCCCCCCAGCCCCACTAATGCTTCCCTCCGCCTCCTCCCTTGCAAACCCTCCCTCTGCACCAGACTGGATGCCCAGACCAGCAAGGCCACCATGGGCGGCCGCAGTTCTGCTCCTTAGTCCCAGAGTTGGCAAGGAGTCTCAGGGTGGTCTTGGCACTCTCACATCCCCAAGCCCCATCCCCACATATTCTGTTGCTCCCGGTGGTCCCAGAAATGTCAGGAGAGGGCCCAGAGGCAGGGAGCTTGGCTGGGAAACAAGACCAGCAAGGAAAGAGCCAGGGAGGAAAAGCATTTGGAGGGCCTGGCCTGACAGCACCAGGCAGAAGAAAGGTCTCCACCTGCCTCGGGAAGGGCCATGGTCTAGGCACAAAGGGCCTGGGGCTGCGAGGGAAAAGGCCACGTTGGCTTCCTCTGCCCCAGGAGGGCAAGGCATAATGATGCAGCAGGATGAGCGGAACGGGTTGGCCATCCGGTTATTCATGCGGCTGCTGTTGAACACGCAGCGGGGGGGGGGGGGGGCAGAGGCTCATGGCCCCTTCCAAGGGGTCCCTCTCTGAGCAGACCACCAGGGTGCAATCTCTTGGGATGGGCATCTGCACATGCACAGAGACACGGGGATTTTAAAGGCCTTTCTCCAGGTGGGTTTCTGATACACAAATGGGCTGAGTGAGGTGGATAAAAGGATCGCCCCCTTCCCATGGCATAAACAGCCCACCTCCTGCCCCTCCTGTGACAGGCATCTGGTGCCAGGAAAGGCTGGAGTTTGGGGGGGGAGATGACAATTGGGGCTTTCTCCTCTGCCAGCAGTGCCAGGCACTTGTTGGGCCAAGATGATCTTGGGGTGGTGTGTGCCAGCCACAACGGAAATCAGCAGAGGGCACTTGCTGTGCCTGCAGAAGAGTCCAAGGGCAGAGCCACTAATGCTGCTGCTGGGACGTCATGGACTTTTTATTGCAAACCTTTTATGTATTAGATGTTGCAGCAATAAAGTCAGGAGGGGTGAGAGGATGGAATGAGAAAAATTTCATTTGAGCAAGGTGCAAGCAGCTGCTTGGCAACTGGTGGAATGGTCGAGGGGGGATGAATGGGGCCAGTGAATGAGGGCGAGTGGGCACAGTGGGCAAATGCGTGGGGATGAGGGTTGAGTCAGTCAGGCTGAGGGATCAATGAGTGGGACTTGAGTGAGCCAGGAGGGTAAGAGGGAATGAAATATTGGTTTTTAATGGATTAGGTTTGATCTGTTATGTTGAAGCTCTGTAAAGAAAGGGGTGTTCTTGTATCAGATACTTTTGGCCTCTGGAAACACTGCATCCGGAATGATGGGGTTCAGACACAGCATCAGCAGAGAATAATGGGGGGTGGGAGTGGCACAATCACACAGGAACCTTGAGGGCATCCAGAGTATCCCCACAGCTGGTGGTCACATGGGGGGGCAGAAGGAGGCCCTTGCATTGTGGTAGAGGTGAGCTCAAGTTCCTCTTGGTGGTGGAAGTGGCGCCAGTGGAAGTCCTCATGTTTGGTGGCAGATTTGGGCAGAAACACCCCCCCCCCTTTTCTGGCAGGAAAATAGGAGAGGAAGGGGGAAGCAGAAGCCTTACACCCACCTCTGCCTCCTTTGCTGCTGGCACCTTTGGGTGGGCTGCAGAGGGACTCCAGGGCTGCCAGTTAGCATAGCCAAGGAAATCCTCGCCCTTTTCAGTACCAGAGCACCCCCCCGACTTATAAACACTGACGGCAAGATTTTGGCCCAAGCTGAGCTCCAGTTGGCCTCCTTGGTGTCCAGGGTGCCAGCTGCCATTGGGGACTGCAGGATGAGCTGCCCGCTGCCCAGAATCTGACAACCAATCCCCTAAGGCAATGTTTTCCAGACTGTTCCTCCAGCTGTTTTGGATTTCAGTTTCCAGAAGCTCTAGTTAGCTTGGCCAGCAGTCAGTGAGCTGCAGTTCAAAACATCTGGAGGAAAAATTTGGGAACCACTGCAGTAGGCTTCCATGTCCAGCAAGGAACCAGAGGTGGGGGTGGCAGGGGGAGAAAGGCATGGGGGCTTTCTAAGAGGGGGGCTGCTGCTTCTTGCTGGCCAGTCATAGCAGCAGAGCACCTGGGAGGCAGCAGGGGGGGCAGTGTGGGGAAAGGAAGGCTCTGCAGCTGACCCCCGCTGACCACTTAAGCTTGAAACCAAGAGACTGGCTGGGCTGATCGAGGAGCTCCTGGCTGTTACCCAAACCACTGGCATGGCAGGGACAGGGAAATGAGCACAGGGGGATTCTTCAGCTGACCCACCCCATGAGGAAAAGTTCTGTGACCGCCCCCGCCCCAAAGAAGAGGAAGAGGCCAGGGGCTTTGTCACTGTCATTTAATGTTAATCGAGGCAGAGAATATTTGATCACAGACTCGTTCTCCACGCGTTACAGTTTGTTAAGGGGCAAAGTGGTGTCCCCCACCGCCTCCCCAGGCCCCCCCAGCTGCAAATATTTTGTCACAAATATTTCCAATCCGCTTTCAGTGACCCTTTTGTTCACCTCTGAAACATCACAAAAATATCTCCATGTGGCCTTTTTGTACCAAAAAATAAAATTAAATTAAAAAAACAACTTTGCTCCTTGAGCATGTTGGCAAGAAGAACCGTGGTGGGGGCCTTTCCCTTTCCAGAGTGCTGCTAAAGGCCCTCCCTCTCCCCCAATGTGCGTTTGTTGTGGTCACGGATGATGTATCTGGTAGGCCCAGATGCCATGTGGGGTGGAGGGAGGCCAAGAAGGGCAGCCCTCTCAGCCCCTCTCCAAAACGGGGAAAAGGACATTCCCTGCCAAGGGGACGGACTCACGGTTGCTGCCGTGCCTGGCAGCATCGGCAGGGAGGTGGCCCACACCAGCTGATCCCTTCCCCTGACTGTCACCCTCCCCCTTGGAGCCATTCAGCCAGGCAGAGTGCCCTCCGCCCTTGTGCGCAGGAGTGGACTGCTCACCCACACAGAGCTGCCATGGGAATGATGGCAGGGAGAGCAGGCAAGGCAGGTGGGGACCCTGGTCTGCTACAGAGTTTCCCACCCCAAACAAGGAGTGTGCATGTAAAGGGAAGGGGAGACCAAGTGCCCAGCCTGCATGGCCCCTTCCTGGTGGGCAGAGGAAGGCAGCCAAGAGGAGGGGGCTGGCCCAGTCCGACCCATAGTTTCCATGGGGAGGGGACCTCTCAGTAACAGTCATGTGCAGAGGGAAGGGCGTGGACCAGGTGATTGGGACAACGGAGGCCAATGGTTCCCTGGAGTGTCTGGAGAGGGGAGTGGGAGCACTCCAAATAAATAGAGAGCACGGGCGTCAAGCTAGGCCAATCCGAAAGACACGGCCCGCTTAGTGCCAACTAGACACACCATGCAAAGGGATAAATTAGGTTTCACGTATTTTTAAATTAATGACTTCTTAAGCCTACAGTACTGTACGTGGAGACCCAACTAACGGAGTGAGACTATGGGGCTACGATGGGTAGAGAGCGCCTCCCACCCCATGGAGCTTCCTTTCCTGGTGGTTATGGCAGGGGAGAGGGGGGGGAGAACAGAGGAGTGCCAACCACCTCCCACCACCCACCCCTGCTTCTCAAACCTCAGTAGATGTAGAGGCGGTCAGAGATGGCAGCGGGCATGTGGGTCATGACCTGCATGCGCAGCCACCAGTAGTAGTCCATGGGATGGTAGCGGGTGTAGGGGGTGATGGAAGTGAGCGCATGGGTGATGCTGTCGATGACGGGCGAGGTGTCGGAGGAGCCGCTGTTGCAGTACGACTCCATCTTGGCAATCTGCTCATCGAAGTACTTCCGCCCGTAGTCCCGCCGGACAATCTCAGGCAGCTCATCCCACATCTTGTCAGCGATGGCCTTGATCCGCTCAGGGCTATAGAGGCTGGTGCCAGCGATGAAGTTCCCAGGCTCCACGATGCAGACCTTCACATCATGGGGGCGCATCTCATAGCGCAGGCAGTCAGAGAAGGCCTCCACCCCAAACTTGGTGATGCAGTAGGGTGAGCGGGCTGGGTTAGCCATCCGCCCCATCATGCTGCTGATGTTGACCACGCGGCCTGGGTGGCAGAGAAGGGAGGTCAGAGGGGCCACCCTCCCCCAGCAGGGCCATCCCCCTGAACAGAGCCTTGCTCCAAAGTCCCAGAATAGGGTGCAGCCTGAGATATACCTTTTGCTGTGAACCTCAGGCACGATGATTCAGGGACTGGTGGGAGGGGTGGACAGTGGAGCTGTGCCTGGCCCACCTTGCATGGCAGTGGGTGGGAGGGCTCCTGAAGGGGAAGAACTGTGGCAGGGGGCATGTCACGGGGTGGGTAGTGAAGCAAAATTCCTTGGCTCCTTCCCACTGCTGTTTGCCCCAGTTATGTGGGTCCCCCCACCAAAGCAAAGTCCCCTATTTCCTCAGGAACCCTCGGTGCAGGGGGTGGAAGGGGTCTTACCTTTGGCTCTGCGGATGAGAGGAAGGAAAGCCTTGGTGGTGCGGATTGTGCCCCACAGGTTCACTTCAGCCACCTCCTTGTAGGTGTCCATGCTGGTGAATTCGACTTCCCCAAAGGTGGAGATCCCAGCATTGTTCACCAGGCCCCAGAGCCCTATGAGGATGAGGCAGTCATTGCTGTGATTTCCATCCACTCCCAGAACAAGCAGGTTTGGCCCTGGGGGGAGCTCCTCAGAAGGGTTTCCCCTCCGCACTGAAGGCTTGAGATGTGCTGGAGGGCACACACAGACTTTAGGGAGGGGAGGAGGGGTTGTGAGGCCCCCTCCCCACTGAGTGGCCCACCTCCTGCCCCCTCTTCTCCACCCCCATGGTGCCTTCCTCTCCTCCCCCACCTACCAGTCTCGGTGTCCTTCAGGGTGGACGTCATGTAATCTACGGCACGCCCCACGTCGTCGCTATCACAAACGTTGAGCTGGACGGTCCTCATCCGGTCACTCTTCATGTTGTCCAGGTCCTTGGAGCCCCCTCGGCCTTGTTCCTGCCAAGGCACAGTTCTCATTTCAGCACCAGCAGCCCATGGGAGGCAGCAGACACACACCTTCCCAGGAGAGTAGTAGATGGGAGTTCCAGGTGTGCTTGACTGCAGCTCCCATCAGCCTAGCCCTTGGTAAGAGAGACTGGCTGTCCTGGGGACTCCTCCCAACTCTTAAGGTTCCATGACAATGGGCCGGGGAGGAGGGGTTGTGAGGCCCCGTCCCCACTGAGTTGCCTGTCCCTCACCTAATGGCTTGAGGCCTTCTCTTCCCATGACAGCATCCCCACCACTCAATGTCCCCTTTGGTTGTCCCACGCCAAGCACTGCTCTGGGCTGTGAAGGAAGGTAGGATCTCTTGGGAATGGTGCCAGAGCCACGTGGGCCTAGTGCAAACCCCGTGGCAGCACAGTAAGAACTGCTCAGATTTTTCAGTTTGCACAATTTTTCAGTCCTCCTGAACACCGGCTGCTACTACGGATCTCAGTTTTGGTTCAGCTTCTTGGTTTTGTTTTAAACACTGCTTTTCAATTTCTAATGTTGTATACTGTCCTTGGATTTCAGGGAGAGATTAATGCTACAGACATGTTTTAAATGAATCAGTAGGTCTCCTGAGGCTTGTGGGTTGACTGGGACACATAAGGAATGTGGGGTGAGCTTGCTCGGGAACAACTTTAGCCAGATACCCCCAATTTGGGGGGAGGGGAGGTACCATCTTGCACCTTTGGGCAGCAGCCACCAGGTGGAGCCAAACCTTGAAAGAACCTCTTCCTCTGAGACAAGGCTGGGGGGGGTTCCCAGGAGGGGAGAGGTCCTTTTGTGAGAGGGGAGTGTTGGGTATGGATGTCAAACAGGGCCCCCACTTACCAGTTGCCTTCCCAGCCCTGCTCCAGTAAGGCCAATTACTCAAGCAGACTGCCTCCCTTAACACATGCTTGCTCTTGCCTGGAGTCAAGGGAGCAAAGAGACCCCAGGAGGAGGCACATGGGTTTCCCTCTGTGGCCAAAGCAGTGGCCCTGTGACAGCCCCCCTGCCCTGGGCCACCCCTCCTGTCTCTGGCTTGTGTGTGTGCTGAGGGGGGAGGTTGGCACTGAAGACCACACACCTTCAGGAGGCATCCAGCGTAGATGATGAAGCCCCTCTCATGGAGGTGCTTAGCTAGGGCAAAGCCAAAGCCGGAGTCACAGCCGGTGATCAGGACGGCCCGCTCTCCAATCTGGAAGAGGAAGAAAGCACACGTCAAGGGCTGGGAAAGGGGGCGAGGAGGAGGAGTGGGCCCCCTCTCCTGCCCCACCACATTTCAAATGCTCCCAGTGCCTTCCCTGCGGGGGCTGCTTTCCTCTTCCTGACCCTCCTCCCTGTGACTCACCCTCCACACTACTCCTGGAAAGTTGGGGGCCTCAGGCTGCCCCAGACCCAAGAGAGCTATCAGCTCCACTCACCTCTTCCACTTCCGTCCCATAGGAACGCCGGCCCTGCAGGCTGACCGAGGTGGCAGAGAAGCAGAACTGCAGAGGGGGCCTGCAGAGGGGCCAGAGAGAGAGAAAATTGTTAAGAACAGTGGCCCCCCCCCATGTTCTGGGAATGAAGAAAGCCCTCAAAGCTCAGCTCTCTCACCCCCCCACCTTCCACAAAGACCCAGTTGGGGAGGGGACAGGACAGGCAGCCATTTCCATCACTTCCAGCTCCCCCACCCACCCACGGCTGTTGGAACATGCCTCAAGTTCACCCACTGTGTCATGCCACCTTTGTAGGCTATTCCCAGCAGAGTAATCCCATTAAGATTATGACAGGCACCACTGGCCTCCATGTGCCTATGCACCCATTTTTGTGGGAGGAAACCCCATAAGGCTGGGCAGCTCCCAAGCCCTCAAAGACCCCAAGTCCCCCACCCATGGTGCTATTGTTAACTGGTGTAGGAGAGCACTCCAGGTGAGTTGGGGGAAGGACATCCTCTCTTTTCCACCCCACACACAAAGGTGCCACCCACCCAGATCCTTTTGTGGGGTTCCCATGACTTTGCAGGGCTGAGACAGCTTCCAGGGAGGCCCCCCACCCCAAATCTAGAGAGGGGGTGCCTGCCACCATTTGGCCCCCTTCTACAAGCTGCCCCCACATCTTCCAGGCTCTGCAATTAAAGAGGGTTTTGCATGATCAGGCCTGGATGGCCTGCTTCTGGCCAGAGCCCTTCACTCCCCCCCCCCCCGCCGTATTCCCAGGTTCTTTTGGGGAGGGATAATGAACCTGCCTCTACTTTCTTTCCCCAGGGGACCATGGGAAGGGGCCCCATTCTGCACCTGGGAACAAGTGAGGCACTTCTATGGATCCTGCCTAGGCCAGTGGGGTCTCAAGAGGAGGGTGCAGGCTTGCAGAAACAAGGGTACCATAGGCCTTTCCTGCCCTTTTGCACAGAGAGGCTTTATGGGCCACCATAAAGCAATTGACAGCCCAGCAGGAGGTGAAAGGCCCTTCCTCTCCCTCCTTCCCTTCAGGTTGGGGGTCTGGGGCTGCTACATAGGAAGTGCCCCCCCCCCCAACTGCAGTGTTTGTCTACTCTTTTGCAAAAGCAAGTTCTAGGTTGGGGTGGGGCAGGATTGCCCATCCATAAATGGTAAGAGGAGTTTTGGAGGATTCCCCCTTGCCCAACACCTAAAGGGGGGGTCTACTGGAGGTGTCAGCCCAAGAGGGGAGGGGAGCCCAGCACCACACAGGATGAGGGAGGGCTCTGTAGGGCTCCCCTGGGCAAAGCCCCCTCCCTTCCCTTCCCCATGGGGGGGGCTCTCAGAAATACCCCCAAAAGACCCCTCCCTTCCTCCTTGAATGTTCTTGTTGTTATTAATATAGAGAGAGAGCTGTAAAGTTTGCCCAAAGAGTCAAATAAAATAAGAAATAACAAATAAAAACTTGCCAAGCGGCATATAATCGAAAACCTAACTATATTTTACGTGATTTTATATTATATTTTATTGTATATATTTTACGTGATTTTATATTATATTTTATTGTATATTTTTACGTGATTTTATATTATATTTTATTGTATATTTTTACGTGATTTTATATATAGATGTCTTAATTGTTTGAATTTTATAATAATTGTATAGGTTTTATCTGTGAGCCACTTGGGTCCCTCCAGGGAGAAAGGCGGGATATAAATGAAACAAACAAACAACATTACATGATCAAATACCTCTAAAATAATACGAACTAGTATACAACAAAGACAAAATAAGCACCAGAATAGTGACTTACCGGAGGCCAGCCACAGCAGCCGCATCCTTGCAGCGTGGGGCTTGAAGGGCCAGCTGGACCAGAGGCCGGGAGACACGGGTGGCCGCTAAGAGGGTCGCCATGGGGGGCCACAGTCAGGGGAGGGTTCCTCTTTGTCCTCTGCTTTCTTTCTCCTCCTTCTTCCTTTTCTTCCTCCCCTCTGGACTCTGCAAGAGAAAGGCCACCAGAGCCCTCCTTTATTTGCTCTGGGCACCCACAATGGCCTCCTCCCTCCCTCCGGCCTCCTTGCAGGCTGTTTGGCCATAAAACGCAGGGTCCAAAGGAGGGACGCCACATGGACACCCACCCCACCCCAGACAGCATGGCTTCCTCTTCTTAGCCAGGGATGGGGGGAGGTTTAAAGCAGGAGGGGGAGGGGGAACCTGAGGGTCCCCTACCTGTCTGGGAATAAACAAGAGTCAGCCAAGAACATCTCTATTTCCCACAGGTGTAGTTGCAGCCCCTCCCACACACACACACACACACACACACACACACACACACACAGGTAAGTGGCAAGGTCAATGGAGGGGGAATAAAAACCTCTTTATGTGGCCCAGATGGGAGGGGTGGCTGTCATGAGCCAAAGAGTTGGGTGCCTTGCCCAGGAAAGCCCCAAACAAGGGCTGGCACCGGTCCTCACAAAGGGCGAGGGAATCCTGGGTGGACCACTGACCTCCTGGAGTGGGCCCATGCATTTGGAGCCACCAGCCCCAGGGAGCATGGCTGGGATCTGGAGCCCCCTTGTCCTGAGTGGGACCCCATGGCAGGCCTCAGGGAGCCACTCAAAGCCTTTCTCAGAAGAGGCACCAATGATGGGCCTGATGCTCCTAGTAAAGGGGTCTCCTCCCCTCCAGAGAGGCCCACCAGACCACCCCACCCCAAAAGAGGAAGCCCCTACCAGCAGCAACCAGCCCAAGGAGCCAGGATGAAGGAAGGCGGCCTTCTTCCCCTCGGGACTCTGAGCCCCCCATAAAAGTCCTTATCAGACAGTGACCCTCTGCCCCTCCGCTCTTATCTCCCATTAAGGTCTTCCAACTTGGGGGGGGGGGTATCTCTTAGCAGCTGCCCTGTCTGCTGCCCAAGTGTGAAGAAGCCTTTCATGGCCCCCCTCCGCCTGTGGCTGCCTTTTATCTACCATCCCCATGAAGCATCATCATCATCATCATCATCATCCACCAGATACAGGTCAAAGTTTTTGGAGGAAGTGGGTTGCTTACACAATGAGGACAAAAAAGATCATGGGAAGGCGAATGACAAACAAGCTATTTGAGGACCCCCCCCCGCGCATGCGCACACACACACTTCCAGGGCGAAGGCCAAGGGTGGGCTTTCCAGAGGGAGAGAAGTGCCCACCTTTGGTCTGGCCAAAGGCAGGTCAAAGGGGCAAGTTGACTCAGGGCTCTGGCGGCCAAGGCTGTTGATCCTCAGACGGAGAGGGAAGGAGAGGGGCCTGCCCATCTCTCCCCTTGCCCTTTAAACCCCGCCGCAGGCTCAAGGGGGAATGCTCCCAAGCTGGCCTCCTGGGCCAGGGCCTGCTGTCGGATGGCACGGACCCTCAGGGGCACTCCCAGCATCCTCTCTGCATGCCCCCCACATCCCTCCTCATTGGGGAAGAGCACAGGGCCAGCATCAGGGGAGGAGGAGGAGGAGGAGGAGGAGGAGGAGGCAAAGGGGCAAAGGGCCAGGTGCCACAGGAAAAGGCCCAGCTCCATCCATGGAAATGCCCCTCAGCCTGGAGGGGAAACATGGCCGTAAGGGGCAAAGGCAGAGCCAAGAGGCCCTAAAAGCCTGGCTCCTGGGCCGGCAAGGGCTTCATGGAGGCCCATCAAGCCTCTTCTCTGTGCAAAAGGGCAGGAAAGGTCAGGCTGGCAAGGGCCATGGCAGGGGCGCCCAGCTGAGTGGTCCATGCTGGTGGTGGGCAAAGGGGGGAGGCGATGGGGCCCATGCCCCTCGCCCCTCTCTGTGTGCCAACCCACCAGGAGTCGAAAGGGACCCTCCTCCCCGCAGGCCATGGGTCTCAGGCGCAGGGCCCCCTTGGCCCAGCCTTCCCTCCGGCGCAGGGAGCAGGGCGGCCAAGGCCAAGCGGGAGCCAGGGAGGGAGCGGGGGCTGGTCTGTCTTGGGGTGACTCTGGGGCTCCTGGAGCGCCGTGGTTTCGGATGGGGCGCCGCTTGCAGGCTTTGCTTTGTGCCAACCTTGCAGCGCTCTCTAAAGAAGGGCTGGAGAGGGCAGGGAAGCGGGCAGAGGGGCAAGGCGAGCAAGGCGCCATTTTGGGAAGGGCCGGCCGCCCTTGGGCCGGAGAGGAGCCCCGCGAGGGAGGGAGGAAGCCCGGGAGCCTAGGAAACTCAGGGCCGGCTCCAGACCCTCTTCCTCCTCCTCCTGCTGCTGCTGCTGCTGCCCTGCAGCGACTCTCCGTCCCCCGGACAGAGGGCATCCAGGCTCCGCGGCAGGGCCTCCGAGGGAAGCCCAGGGCCTAGAGAACGAAGCGCTCCTCCTGGGGGGAAGGAGGGCGCCGGGGGAGAGCCTCTGGGAGGGACCCAGGCGAAAGAGCCAGCGAGCGAGCGAGCGAGGGAAGGAAAGGGGGCCTCGCTCCCGGCCCTGTCCTCCGCCGTCCCCGGGCGCCTGCCTTCCTTCCTTACCTTCCCTGCGGAGCCTCCTCTGCCCTCCTTCCTTCCTTCCCTCCCTCCTCGTTTCCCGGCCGGCGCGGCCTCCGGGGCCTCCTTCCTCCTCCTCCTCCTCCTCCTCCAATTCCTTTCCTCCCCTCCCTCTTTCCCGCGGCGGCGGCGGCGGCGGAAGTGATGTCAGGCGCCAGGCCCCTCCTCCTGCTCCTCCCCCTCCTACTTCCGGCGGAGCGTGGGGTCGGCGGCTGCCAGGCGAGATGCGTCGGGCCTTGGCTGCGGGCGCCCTCCTGCTCCTGCTCCCCTTCTTCTCCTTCTTCCTGCCGGGGCTCTCAGCGCCTCTTTCGGGGGGCGGCGGCCCGGCCTTCCTCCTGCTCCTGCTCCCGCTCCTGCTCCCGATGGTCCTCCTCGTCGCGGGCCGGAGCCCCCCTCGCCTCCTCGGCCTCGCCCTCGCCCCCCGCTCAGTGAGTAGCAGCCAGCCAGGCAGAGAAGGCAGGCAGGAGGGAGCCATCGCCGTCGCCGTCGCCGTCGCCGGCGGGAGGACGGTTCACGGAGTGGAACCCGAGGGAGGGAGGGAGGGAGCCCTGGAGCCCGCTCCGCCCGCCCTCCTGCCCTTCGGACCCGGCCGCGGAGGAGGGAGAGAGGGAGGGATCGACCAAAGGCCCCTGGGAATGGAGCCTCCAGCAGCAGCAGCAGCAGCAGCAGCAGGAGGAGGAGGGAGAGGAGGGCTCCAGGGCTGCCTTGAGCGGAAGGATGAGAAGGGTGGCCCTTTCTGAGCCAGGGATGGAGGCACGGCGGTAGCAACAAGGCCTCTTGCCCAGCTCTCCTCAAGGATTGAGGCCGGGAACAAGGACAGGGGTCGCCCTTCTCTCCCCCGGGATCCAGGCTCAGCAGCAGCAGCCGCAGCCACAGGCCGAGAGCCCCCTTGAGACTCCCTGGGAGGAAGCTTTGCTGGGCCTCCGTCTCCTTCCCCAGATGCCCAGGTTGAGCAAGAAGGCTGAGGGAGTCCCCTTCCCTTCGGCTCAATCTGGGGCCTTCCGTGGGGGCAAAAGTCCAAGGAAGTAGGCTTCAGTCCACAGAAGCTCACGCTGCCACCTTCTTCCCTTCCGTTAGTCAAGCCCTCTCTAGAGCTAACTCCAGAGACTGACAGGGCTAGACCACTCAAGCATCATCATCATCATCATGATGTTTCTTACCCAGCTCTCCCCAGGGACAGAGGCACAGCAATAGCCACAACAACAACAGCAGCAGCAGCAGCAGCAATGCTCCTTACCCAGCTCTTATTGCTATTGCTTACCCACCCATTTCCACAGATTGAGGCAGTGGGCAACAACAATTCACAGTTCAAACAACACCCCGTTTAAAAGGAGAAGTAACACAAGCACAGGTTAAAACAATCCACCTTTAAAAGGCACAACCCCAACCCCCTTCTCCTGCCGCCACGCAGGAGCTCACCCCCAGCAGGTCACTCCAGCTCCACAGCAACAGCCCAAGACATGCACAGCAGCATTTCAAACACACACCTCAATAGCAGGAGCGGAAGGAGGCTCATTCCCCAGCCGTTTTGGGCTTTGGTGCGATCTGGGCAGGGGCTCTGCTAGGCAAGATGGTTCCCCCTCTCCAACACACACACACACACACACACACACCCTTCCTCTGTGGAGGAGTGCTAGGCCAGCATCCCCTGGAGAGTTCTGGAGGCAGCCAGGCGGACTCCCATCCGGGAAGCAGCCATAAAACGCCCCAGGAGAGAAGGAGGATGGGGGCAGAGGGTCCGCGCTGGAGCCCCCCTTCAGGAACCCAGGCAGGGACATCTGGGAAAGAAATGAAACTGGTTGTAATTCTGTTGTGTGATTCATAGATGCATTAATCGGACCAATTAAATATGATTGAAAGCTCAGCTGCCTTGTAATTGCTTCACCAATAAGATTCAAGCTCCGTGATTCTGCTTCCAAATCATTGGGGGCACAGTTGGTTTCCAGGAAGCCTGGAGGGTGTGTGGGGGCACACAGAGGGGCATATTTGGCCCCAGGACCTTGCTGTGTTACACACACTTCAATCACTCTCTCTGAGTGCATTTACACCTGCAAAAGCCATGCAGTGGTAGCGGGGGATTGAAGAAGCCCAGGCTGCAGTGGGGGGAGAAGATTGTGCCCTGAATGAAAACACTGGGGAGGGGGGGCTCCCTTAATGGAGCTGGGTGGTTTAATTATTGGAACATATTCTTTAATGCCTTTATTAAATTGCATCTCCTAACCTACTTACTTCAGGGAAGGCAGCTGGATCCTGTAAGACCTTTTTGCAACTCCCTCCGGAGAGAAGGGGCCAAGCCCCACCGGCGCTTCCCTTCTCTCCAAAGGGAGATCCAAGCCGAGGAGACGAGGGCTGGGCGCAACCCTTCCCTTCCCGGCTTCGTTCTCCTCCCCATGTGGGCTGAGCAGTGAAGGAGGAGGGGAAGGGAGGCGCGGGACTTTTGTCCCAAATGGTGGTGTGCGCACGCATGCGCCATCACTGGGGACCATCTGGATTCTCCAACATATTTGGTTATCCGACTATAAGCCGGCCCGTTTATGTCGGATAATCCAGACTCTACTGTACTGCTTGGAAGGTGATGGTAGCAAACAATCATCCACTATGGAATCACATTACAATGCATGCTGATTTCTTTGCAATCCACATTTCCCATCACTTCCACAGAGAGGGGACTGGAGGCAGCCTTTGCAACTTGAAAGAGGGCTGGGGTGTCTGTGACACCTGGGGGCATATACCAACACCACCTTGCTGCTTGGGTGAGTCTCTTCCCCACAACTTGCCTTAGAGGCGAGTGAAGTGTGCATGGGACCATAGAGTTGGAAGGGGTCCCCAAAGGCCATCCAGCCCAACCAGGGCCAATGCAGAATCTTCAGATCCATCATCCCCTGCAGGAGGGAGCAGTCCAGCCTCTTTCAGAAGAGAAGGAGACCTCACCGCCTCTTTTGGTTAAACTGCTCTCACTGTCAAGAAGGTCCTTCTAAAGCTGGACCAAAACAACTCTCCTGTAACCTCACACTGTTAGACCAGTTTCTCCCCTCTGGGGCAGCCCTTGGGAGATTTAAAGAGGGCAACCCCCTTAGTCTTCACCAAGCTGAACATATCCAGGGCCACAATCCTCTGCAGAGCCCTGCTGAAAAGGCTTCTTGTCCTGTTGGGCCCTTGGACCCCTCTGCTGGGCAGACATATGTCCTCCGTGCCACATCCCAGGACTTGGTCTCCCAGCAGGTGAAGGGCTCAGGTCTGGTTAGAGCAGGGGTGCTGCATGTGTAAGCATGATGTGGCCCTGGCCCACAGTTTGGGCAGTTTTAAAGTGAGATTGAACAATGGATGGCCATACTGAGCTTCCAGGTCCAGGAGCAATCTGTCTCTGAGGCAATAGGGTCCTCAGCAGGATCCTCTCACTGGGAACCGCCTAGGAGAGTGGTCTGGGCCGGACAGCCCTTGACCTTTGGATTCCGCTTCAGGCCTCTGCACCACCAGGCTCTCAGAGAGCTAAACTCCAAAGAATTTGACCAGCTGGTGGTGGTTGGTGGAAGGACAGGATTTGGGGAGCAAACCAACAAAGCCCTTCTGGTAGCCGGTTGAGGCTCTCTGGGATTCTGCCAGGGCAGCCAGGCTTTCTTAGGGCACAGCTGGTCTTCCCTCTCTCAGCCAGGGCTGCTTTCCTCCAGAGGTGCCATGCTTAGGCCAGAGGGCGGGTTTTCTTCAATCTTGCGCTTCTTGGTCGTCTCTGGTTGGCTGCTTGGTTGGTCAGCTCACAGATTTCCATCCCTCCCAAAGAAGAGGCAGAGGTGGCAACTCAAATGTGCAAACAGCCCAAACCAGTTGAGCAAGACCAGTGCAAACCCTCCCACAGAGAGGGGCCCGCTCTGATGATGATGCTCCCACATCACAGAAAAAGAGAGAGATGGGCATGGCATGTTCCCATCTGCCCACAGGCCAGGCCCAGCCTCCCCAATTCCAAAAGTCACAGTCAGATGGTCGGTCCCAGGTTGCAAAACGAGCTGCACACGCAGGGCTGTTCTGCGCTGTATTTGCACATGGCACATAGGTGTGCCCTGGGCTTCTATCTGTGTGTGGCACAAGAGTGCACACGGGGTGCTGTGCATGGATGCGTGTGGCACATTTGGTGCCTTGGCTTGGTCCTGTAGTGTTGCATGGCACAGTTCACATGCACATGCTGTGCCACAGGCACTTGGGGTCTCAACCCAAAAGTGAGAGGGAGGAGGTGAACGCTGAGAATCTGGGTTTCCCAGTGTTCCTGAAGTCAGAACCTCAAAGTCTTTGTGCTGCCTCCCCATTGGCCCTCCTCCCTGCATGCCACATGCCAGCACTGCCTGGGTGGCATAGGGTGCTATGGGGAGAACTGCACAGGGAGGAGGGTTGTGCCAAGGCCTGGCCTTTTGGGATGGGGGCGAATGGCTGGCCTGAGCTGCAAAATAGCCTTCTCTTTTGCCCAGGAAAAGGGCAGCCATTCAGCCCCCAGACCCCGTTTCCAAGGCAGGATGCCTCCAGAAGAGTTCTGCCCACCACGACTCCTGGCCAGGAACCTGCATTAGCCCCCTTTTAACGCTGTCCAGGTTGGCAGCCATCCCTAACACTTTGTGGCAGGAAGTTCCACAGTTTCACTTTGCACTGAGTGGAAGGGGCATTCCTTTTCTCAGTCCCGAGTCCCCCTCCATTCAGCTTCACTGGGTTCTGAGGGAGAAAGAAACACCAGACCTCCTGGGCCAGGTATCCCCAGTTGTCAAAGCCTATTGTCCTCAACGCTAGGCCCAGTTGTGGGGAGATTGTGAGGTTCTGACGCCTGCCCATCTGGGAGGGCACCTATTGTCTGCTTGGCTCACTCTCTTTCAAGCGGTCCTGGATTTCCGTCACCTTTCTTCCTTCTTTTCTCTGCTCCTGCAGGTGGGTGAGAAGGCCGTGCTGGTCACCGGCTGTGACAAAGGCTTTGGCCATGCCTTGGCCCGGCACCTCCATGCCAAGGGCTTCACCGTCTTTGCTGGCTGCTTGCTCAAGGTGAAAGGGAAGGGATGGTAGGAGGAGGGTCCTGGGCTGCCATGGGGGGACCCCACCAGCAACCATGGTTGGCCTCCCTGCTGGCCCTCCTGGCAAAGGGTGGCCTGGGCTTGCCAGAGAGTAACTGGACCCTCAGAAACAAAGAGGAGGGCAGGCTTTTGCCTGATCCAGGAGGAAGCAGCCGTCTGTACTCCCCCCGCATGGGAAGGGCACAAGTGAGCGGGGTTGGGGTGGGTGGTCTCCCTTCTCCGGGTGGGGCCTTTTTCTTCTGCTGGGCTGAGATAGTTTGCAGGAAGCGAAGGGCAGGTCCCCTGCAGCCCCTCCAGAACATTCCAGCCCAGAGGCACAGAGGTCAGACCGGGTTGGGGAGGCCCCCTTTTCTCTGCTGCGATGGCCTATGGATGGGGTCTTTTGGGGGGGAGGTTGGTCTTATACCTTGTTCTGACCATCCTCTGAGATGGGGGCAGTACCCCTCTGGAGCACCCAGAGGTCACCACCACCGTGGCTACCATGAGGGCCAGCTGGGGCCTTTTACCCTGCTCCTCCTCCTCTCTCTGTGCCGGAGGGCAAGGGCCAGGCGAGGTGACCAGCTGGAGGAGAAGCAGAGGGCAATCCGTCCATGGTGCTGCTCCTCAGCTGACCCAGGGCAGGAGGACAAATGAGCCGCTTTGGGCTGGGGCCAGGGCCAGAATGTTTCCACCCTGGCGGAAGCTCAGCAGACTCCTTGCCAAGAGCCTGCCTCATGTGCCACTGTCGCCACTGCCAGGCCCCTTTTCCATGCAGACTGGGGAGGGGGGGAACTGACGCAGTGTGAGTGCGTAGGGGGATCACGACCCCCCCTAGGAGGAGGGGGCTGCCAGGCCACTTCAGGTCATGGCTCCAGCCACTGACACCCCAGACAGCCTTCCCCACCCCTCTTCGAGCAAAAGCAGGGTGGGCTGGGGATGGTTCTGCCCTTAGACGAAAGGTCCCAGTGGAAAGGAAGGGTCATTGTTCTAAATTTGTCTATATTAGCGCTTTGTGCTTTTATCCCATAGTAGGACAGAATGCATTTGGAATAATGAAAGGTTACTTTTGGGTCAGGTACCACCTGGAGGGCAGGGGAGTGGAAATCTGGGCTCTTGAAGAAAGACTTCGCCTGTGCCCCTTCCTCCTCTCCTTCCTTCCATGAACACCAGGAATTGCCACCCCAGCCATAGGGCACTGAATCTCTCTTTCAGAGCATCAGTGCAACCTTTTCCTGCGCTCGGCCACCCCACCACATCTGGCCACGACAACCATGTGATGGGGCAGACATGGTGCCCTTGTGAGAGGTCATGGGTCTGCGCTGTGCTTTTCAGCAGGCGTTTCCTCATGGTCATGGGTGTATCTGTGATGGGGTGCAGTCCCACAGACGTTGCCACATGCCTCCCTGCCTGAAAAGGATGGCTATTACTCCCTGTGTGGCATCCCTCTGGTGCCATTTGTCTTTATGATGTCTCCTAAAAAGGAAGCATGGATGATCCTGCTCAAGAAGGGCTCCTTGGCCAGACAGAGAGGCAGGCAGGCGGACACCCGCCCTCCACACTGTCAGACTGCCGTCGTTTCTGAGACCTTGCCTGAGGTGTGGCTCTAGGGCAGGTAGGCAGCCTCTGGACACTCTCGAACTGCAAATCCCAGAAGCCACAGCTTCTGGGCAAGGGGCAAGAGTGATGGGAGCTGAAGTCCAACCACCTCTGGAGCCTCCTTGTTTGAGTCTCTCCTTTTGAAGTCAAAAAGAACAGAAGGCAGTGTCTGTTGTGGGGGGTCTGCAGGTGCCCACCCCAGCAATGGAAGCACATTTGCCAGCCTGGCTGTGGGCATAAATATGTCTGGAGGGGACCTCTGGAGATGGCAGGCCTGGGGGCCCTGTCCTGGTACCTGTAGGAAGAGAAGGCTCCAAGATAGTTGGGGGCTCCATTCTGTGGGGAGGGACTTGGAAGTGTCTCTGGGTGGGCACTAGAATTCTGAACTACAGATCTCAGAGGAGGTGCCCATGACCATTCCAGGGGATGAAACTGGTCTGTGCGAAGCCCTGGTTGCTTGTCCTCCAGGGGACATCATCTACCCATCCTCCCACGAGCTCTCTGGAGGGCCAAAGGAACCCTTGTGTGGGTCTGGGAGGGAGAGGATGGTGCTCTGTGGCCGAGGGGATCAGTGAGCCCACACTTTCCTTGGCCAGGACCGAGGCGGGGAGGGTGCCAGGGAGCTGGCCAGCCTGGGGTCCGAGCGCCTGTGCATCCTCCAGCTGGACGTGTGCCGCCAGGAGGAGGTGGATCGTGCCCTGAGATTCGTGAGGGAAAACCTGAAGGACCCTGGCCAAGGTGAGTCCCCACCTGTGAATGGAGGCCCATCCCAGGACCAGGCCTCTCTCTGCCCCCCCATCCGATGGCTGCAGAGCCAGGGCCCCCCACCCATAGCTCCTCCTCCCATTGCCCCAGGAGAGCCCACCTGGCCAGACTGAGGTTGCCCCTCTGAGGCTGAGGCAAAGGGCAAGTGGTGCCCCAAAGGTGGGCAGGATGTCTGGTCCCTGGCAGAGGAAGGGGCACCTTTGAACCCCCTCCCCACCACTGGGCTGCCAATGTGGGCCGAGAGACAGACCCAGGGAGGACAAGGGCAACTTAGCTTTGCCAGGGCACTCCAGTGGGCAGAGCCGTGGGCTGCCGGGAGACGTGCTGTATGGGCCTGCACCCGGACTGCTGCCGGGAGAGCTCCCATCCTCCCCTGGAGGGATGAGACTGGCTGGGAGGAGGGTGGCAGGGCAGAGCAGGGCATGACCTAACCGCCAGGCCAGAGCTGAGGGGAGCAAAGAGGCTGCAGTGGTGGTGGTAGTGACCCTACCTGGGCCAAAGGGACCTTGAAATGGCAGTACATGCTCTGGTAACCTCTCATTTGAATTTCTGTAATGCGCTCAACATGGGGCAACCCTTGTACCAAACTCGGAAGCTTCAATTAGTACGAAACATGGCTGCCAGATTGGTCACCGGTCGTTCCAGGTTTGACCACATAACACCAATCTTAAAAGATCTTCACTGGCTGCCTATTTGCTTCTGAGCACAATACAAGGTGTTGGTAATTACCTATAAAGCCCTACATGGCTTGGGCCCGAGTTACTTGAAGGACCACATCTCCCCATATAATCCACCCCGCACTCTCAGAACAACCAGGAAGAACTTGCTCAAAGTCCCTACTTCGGGAAATGTTACTACTTCTCAGAGGGCCTTTTCAGTAACGGCCCCCAAGCATTGGAATAGTCTTCCCGAGGAGCTCTGTCTCATTAGCTCCCTTGAACTGTTTAAAAAGAGATTTAAAACCTTTCTCTTTAACCAAGCATTCCCCCATGTACACTGAAGTTATGTTCGATCCCCTTCTCCCTCTCACTTACATACACCTATGAATTGGATTTTAATTGTATATTGTAATTAATGTAATGTGGTTTTAATTTTATGTTGTTTTAATAATTTTACTATGTACGCCGCTTTGATCACTGTGGAAAAGCGGTATAGAAATAATTTTTTTTATTATTATTATTAGTGGTTTTGGGGGCAGGTGGGCAAGCAGGAGTGTGAGAAAGAGAGAGAAGCCAAAGTGGACTGAGCTGAGACCTGGGGAAGAAGGGTCCCTGGCGCTCCCACCTGAGCCCACCTCAGGGCCTCCCCTGGCCTTGCCACTGGAAAGGGAGGCAGAGAGGGAGATGGGGGGCTTCTCTTGGGAGAGGCAGGGGAGCTCCCCCCGTATTGCCCCTTGAAAGAGAAGGGAAGGCTGTGGGGTGG
Organism: Sceloporus occidentalis; assembly: GCA_023333645.1. Taxonomy (NCBI): domain Eukaryota; kingdom Metazoa; phylum Chordata; class Lepidosauria; order Squamata; family Phrynosomatidae; genus Sceloporus; species Sceloporus occidentalis. Next base: position 618,210 of record JALMGF010000002.1, on the reverse strand, counting down.
CAGAGCCCAGGGATGCCTGGATGGACCGATGGATTATGGGGGTGCAGCAGCAGCCTTTTCTGATCAGTGTGTGCTCAGCGTGGGAGGGGGGTGCCTCTCCCAAAGGGGCTCAGTGTGGTGCTCATTTTGAGCATGTGGGGGGTCTTGGTGGGTGGGAGGAGGAGGAGGCTAAACCCCCACCTTTGGACAGTGGCTCAGCCCCAGCCGTCCACTTCAGGGGTGGAACAAGTGGGGTGTGCATGTGAGGAGTCCATGGAAAGTGGGGAAGCTGGGAAGGAGAGCCTGTGAGATAGTAGCTTACCCAAGACAGACTGACCTCTCCGACCGTGGGGTCCTTCTCCCACAAGACCCCAGTTTCTATGAGGACAGAGCCGTTGGGCTGGGACTGGCTTGCCAAAGAGGGCAGCTGGTGGCATGGACCACTTGCAGGTCTACCTTTGGTGGAGGTCTGGCTGATAGCCTCACGGAACCCCCACCTGTGTGCCAGAGGGTCCTCTCCGTTGGGCCCTTCAGAATCAGGAGGTGAAGGAGGTCTGGGGGTCCTGGGGAGGGGATGGCCATGCCTCCCCCAGACTGAGGGGGTCTCTCCTCCTTGGCCCGGCAGGTCTGTGGGGCTTGGTGAACAATGCTGGCGTGGCCTCTTTTGGGAACGTGGAATTCACCAGCCTGGAGAGGTACCAGCAAGTGGCTGAGGTCAACCTGTGGGGGGCCGTCCGAGTGACCAAGGCCTTCCTGCCCCTCATCCGCAAGGCCAGAGGTATGCAGGGGTAGGTGGGTGGGGGGCAATAGGGACCATCCAGAGGCCTCTAGGGTGCCCTCCTGTGCCCCACTGGATAGGGTAGGATGCTGATTGGACCAGAGGGGCCTCTCCACCCCAATTGTCCAAGACCTCTCTCCAGAACACCTCTCTCCAGAGGTGATATGATAGCCCTGTTTAAATATTTGAAGGGATGCCATATTGAGGAGGGAGCAAACTTGTTTTCAGCTGCTCTAGAGACTAAGACCCGGAGCAATGGATGCAAGCTGCAGGAAAAGAGATTCCACCTCAACATTAGGAGGAGCTTCCTGACAGTAAGGGCTGTCCGAAGGTGGAACACACTCCCTTGGAGTATAGTGGAGTCTCCCTCCTTAGAGGTCTTTAAGCAGAGGCTGGATGGCCATCTGTCGGGGATGCTTTGATTTGGATTTCCTGCATGGCAGGGGGTTGGACTGGATGGCCCTTGCAGTCTCTTCCAACTCTATGATTTTATGTTTCCAGTGAAGTGAGGAGGAGTGCCTTCTGAGCATGCACAAAGTCCCTATCTTTAGCTGCATCTAGACTTAAGGAGGAAAGGCTCCCACGGAAGTCGCTGCCCACCAAGCCCTCGGCCACCTTCTCCCTCTGAGGAAGCTAGCCCCAGGGAAGGTGGCACCCCAATTCTGGGATATCACCCCCCCCAGGTGATCAAGAAACCCTGAGAACAACCCCTTCTCTGCTCTGTCCATTCTTCTTCAGGTCGGGTGGTCAATGTGACCAGCATGTTGGGCCGAGTGGCCAGCCCTCTGCGCTCCTCCTACTGTATCTCTAAGTTTGGACTAGAGGCCTTCACTGACTGCCTGCGCCAGGAGATGTACCCCTGGGGTGTCTCTGTGGTGGCCATCGAGCCGAGCAACTTCATCGCAGCCACCGGCATCCTAACTGCGCATGGTGTGGAGGCAGCGGCCCAGCAGATGTGGGGCGAGGCAGGCGAGAGCGTCCGTGCCGACTACGGAGGGCAGACCTACTTCCAGCGGCAGGTGGACCAGATGAAGGCCTTTGTCCACAGCGGCCTGAGGGACATCTCCCCTGTTCTGGAGGACATCACAGACGCCCTCAGTGCCCGCTTCCCCTATGCCCGCTACAACCCCATGGAGGCCCACTGGTGGGTGCGGCTGCAGGCCGTGACCCACCTGCCCACCATGCTGACTGACTGGCTATACGTCAAGTAGCCCTTCTGAGGAGGCAGAAAGGTCGCACTTGGAGGCCCTAAACGCCCCTACAAGCCTCCAGGACATCTCCCACACCGTTTTTCCAAACTGGGCATTGGGCAGAGAATTTGGGCCCACAGAAATATCCCTTGGGGAGGGCTCCTTTGTCTCTGAGGAGATGGATGTCCCAATCCCACAGGGCTGGGAAAGGACAGTAAGAGGACTCTTCCAATGGGTTGAAAGCATCAGCCAGTTTCACCTTCACACGGGTCACACTCTCATGCTGATAAGAATAAAGAAACAGCTTTCAGATTCTGAACCTTCTGCCCCTGATAGTTTGAGTGTTGTCTGAGGACAGCAAAAGAGAGAAAGAAAGAGGAGGAAGAGACAGAGGGAGGAGATAAGTAGCCCGATAGCCCTGGGGAAGGGAGACTGGGGTCCAGAGAAAGAGCTCATTGAGAGAAGGAGAAGATCTTTAGCAGAAAAGATCTGGGCAGAAAAGAGGAGAAAGTAGACCTGTGAGATTGAGAGGGAGAGAAAGAGAGGGGAAACGTTGCAAGAGAAAGCCAGGACCCTTTGGGGCTGATAGGATAAACCTCCACCAAGGGCAGGCAGAGACCCAATGCCCACTCCCACCCCTGGACCCCAGATCAGGCATGCCACAATGCTCCTTGCCACCACTTGAGTGACCGCAGGAGGAAGGTCAGCAGGGCCACCAAGGAGAACAGCAGCTTCCCAACCTTTTCCTTCTGGGGCAGATCAAGCTGCAGGAGAGGAGTGTGATGGAGGCCATGGGGACTCTGCCCAGAGCCAGAGCATTGGGCCACGGTCCTGGGAGGCGCAAGCCCTCTCTCGACGGGGCTGGAGATCTGGGGGGACAGGCAAAGCCCCTTCCCACCCGTTCCCTTTCCTCCCAAAGGAGAACTGGATGGAAACTGGGCTGGGGTTCAAGGTGTGTCTCAGCCATAAAGCATTAAACGGGCAGCACATGGCGGTGTATGTGTATGAGGCTGGTTCCTTCCTCTTCCTCCTCCTGATGGCTTCTTCTGGAGTTCTGGGGCCAGCCATCTTCCTTGGCTCTGGGCTCTGGAAGGGTCCTGCTGCCCCCTGCTGGCACTCCTGGGCGGCATAACTGGGGTGGCTCCTGCAAATCTTGCTGGGCACTAGTTGGGTTGGCATCCTGGGCACAACCCTATCTGCCTCACCCTCTGGTCTGATGCTAGGATTGCTCCGCAAAGAGCCAGGCGGCACATATCCATGTATGTGTGGTTAGCAAGCCTTCCTGTGCTTGCTAACATTGGCTTTGCATCAGGAACGAGCTTTAGCACCATGCTTGTGCCACCCCCAGAAGGCCCATGCCAAGCATAACAGAAAATGGGGTACCATTGCAAGGGGTGCCCCTTTTCCCTTAACGCTTGGCTCCACCTGCCTTGAGATGAAGGATGGTCTCTGTGTGAGTCAGACACCCACATTTTGCATTTTAGACCCAGCCATGGACTATGTGAAGTGACAATGAGAACCTCCCTCTGAGCATGGAGAGATTGGGGTCAGGACAGAACCCACTGGACACCCCACTGGTCACTCCTCTCCAGGCTGAAAAGGAGCCATTGCAGTGAGGGCATCTGGTCACTCTGGGCGAGTGGGACTCCAGTGGTCTGGTGCCAGAGCAGGGCAGCATTCTGTGGTCAAAGTTTATGGCCGGCCGGCATTTTGAACTGGGTCCAGGTGCGACAGCTGTTTGGGTGCCTGTGAGGTTGTGGACTTCTTGTTACTAGACTCATTGATTGGCATGGAAAATGCATGCGTCACTTTGCTGTCCAAAGGTCACCCAAGGAGATGTGTGACTCCGTTCCCTCCACTCTTCCTCCTGCAAGGGCCATCTGCTGCTGAGCGATCTGGGGGCTGGGTTTGGCCAAAGACCATGGCTCCAGGGTCCGGCAGGAGCATCTGGCATAACTGTGGGCTTGTTTCCCCCGCAACACAGACACATGCCTGGTGCTGTCACTCTGAATTACAGGTCATGGCCATGTTGTGCTGCTGCATGTTGTTGTTGCTGAAGCTGCATCACCTGGCAAGATCCAACAACAGAGGACTTGTTGGGCTGATGAACAGTCTAATGACTCCATTTCAGTCGTAGGTGTGGCATCATCTTGCTATAAACAGCCTAAAACATCAGGTGTTGGGCTAATGTCAGCCTGAGGCACGTGTGTGTTTGTGTGCATGTCTGTGTACTCAGGCCCTGCTGCTGCTGGTGGCCATCACTGGCCAATTGCTCAGGCCACCTAAGCTTTGCCATGGACAGGGCATGGAAGGTGGGCAAAGGCCTCCATGTGCAGTAAGTCCAGAGAAGAGGCAGGAGAGGGTCCTCCCCGAAGCCTGCCTCAAAGAAGCCCCTTTGCTCATGGGTGCCTGCCTCCCCATCTCCCTGCAGAGGCTTGCAGCTGCCACCTTAGATCACCTTGGCACCTGGAAAGCGCAGGCAGGTAAAGAGATGTGCCAAGCATTCCTGGGCAAGGCCACAGCATGCTCCCTGTCCGATCAAGCTAAGAGGCATGGACTGATGGAGGCTGACCCCAGATGACGGCTCAGGGAGGCTGCAACCAGCAGCTGCTGCTTAGCGTCCGGTCTGAAGGATTGGCTTGCCCCGGTGCCACCTCGGTCAGCCTCCCCCAGACGCAAAATGGGCAATGGTGGGCACATTACCCCCCATCATTGTCCCCGCACAGAGAAACCCCTCTCCCCTGATGCTCCCTGTGCCCATGAGCAACGTCATTCTTTCTCTTTTGCCCATTGCTGGTCAGGACAAGGATACTCCTCAAGGTGTATGTGCACCTGGTGAGGGTAGCAGAGGCCATGTGCTCTGCCTCTGAGGTGAGAGGAATGGGGCTGAGCCAAGGGACTTCAGAGGAAGGAACCGGGCGGTAAGGGGACCCCAGTCCCTGGCTGCACTCCAGAAGTGGACGGGACCTTTTTGGAGTGAGAGGGCCGCACTGGAGGGATGTTGCCCACCAGCTAGGCCTTCCATGCGGTTGCCCCATCTTCTTCCTTTCAACATCACCTGACAGAAGAAGGCAACTTTGGAATGTTGTTCTTGTTGTTGTTGCTGTTGTGTGTCTTCACCTCCTTTCTGAGTTACAGCAACCCTAAGGCAAACCTATTGCGTGGTGTTCTTGGCAAGATTCGTTCAGAGGGTTTCCCCTTGCCTTCCCCTGAAGTTGACCAGGTCACCCATTGGATCTCCATGCCCATAGAATCATAGAGTTGGAAGAGACCGCAAGGGCCATCCAGTCCAACCCCCTGCCATGCAGGAAATCCAGATCAAAGCATCCCCGAAAGATGGCCATCCAGCTTCTGTTTGAAGACCTCCAAGGAGGGAGACTCCACTACACTCCAAGGAAGGAGTGTGTTCCACTGTCGAACAGCCCTTACTCTCAGGAAATTCCTCCTAATGTTGAGGTGGAATCTCTTTTCCTGCAGCTTGCATCCATTGCTCCGGGTCCTAGTCTCTGGAGCAGCAGAAAACAAGCTTGCTCCCTCCTCAATATGACATCCCTTCAAATATTTAAACAGGGCTATAGTATAACCTCTTAACCTTCTCTTCTCCAAGCAAAAGGGATTTTATTTCTCAGAGTACACTGGCTCTCAGTGTTGTCCCCCCCCCCCCCCCCAAACAGCACACTCCTTCCTTTGGACTTTGGGTGTGTTGCTTTGGGTGCAAGTGCTCTTGTGTCTGGCTGCATGTGGGGACAGACCCCTGCCTCCCCATCCTTTGACCCTCTGGCTAGCTTTCCTCTCCTGGGGGCCCTTTCCTGCATGCATTCCCACTTCACTGGATCCAGTAATGCCTAACTAGCTGGCTGTGAGCTTCTTCTCTGAGCATGTGCAGAACGCTTATCTAGCCAAACTCACCAGCTTAGAGGTGGCAGCACTTGCAGGGCCTCCAGACCAAGGAAGGCGCCTGGATCATGCCACAATTGGCAAAGCAAGGAGTGTGTGTTGTGTATACATGTGTGCATGTGTCACTTAGAGGAGTGGGGCTGCTTTGCCGATCTCCTGCCGGCTGAACGCTTTGTTTGGGCACTCCAGCCGCAGCAACCGAGATGTTTGAAGAAACAGGAAGATCCAGGGTCGCTCTGTTGGGCACAGAGCAAATCCAACAGCATCAGAAACCCACCAAACAGTGATACCTTTATTGGGACAATCAAAATACACAACATATGTGTTTCAAGCTTTGGAAGCTCCAGTGGCTTCTTCTTCTTCTTCATCAGGCAAAGTGTTACAAAGCAAACAGGGGGAGAGATGTTGGTCCTTTGTTCTCAGTTCAATGGTACCGAGGGGCATCCCTTGCAGGCTGGCACCTCCTGCTCCTCCTTCTGTCCTTGTGGCAAATGGAGATTGTCTCAAGGCCCAGGAAAGTTAACATCAGCAATAGCTTTCGGTGGGTTTTTCAGGCTCTGAGGCCATGTTCTAGGAGGGCTGGCTCCTGACTTAATCCCTAACCAAATCTTCTCTCTCTCTCTCTCTCTAGGACACTGGGATCTGAAGGTATAGTTTTGAATTTGCCAGCTGTTTATGTCACAACTGTCAGCATTACATCCAGTGGCTTCTATGCGGATGACGATTGACCAGGGATGAGATCAGTGCCAAAAGGGCATTGCTAGGATTTGGTCTGGAGGGTCAATGCAGGACTGGCCCCATGAGTTGCTCCTGCCCCTTAGGGACAGCACTGGGGCCAATCCCCCTCATGCCCAGAGGAGATCCACCATTGCCTTGCCCGGAGGAGGAGGAGGAGGAGGAGGAGGAGGCCGAGGCGACGGTGGGGCTCCTGGCCCAAAGTCAGCCTGGGTCCCCCAAAACCTCAGGTCCGATGCTGGCGCTTCTAGGACCCCAGGAAGGAGGCCATTGGGACCCTTTTGGCTCAGCCATCCTGGGTCCCTCTGAATCCTGGAGTTGGCTCCTTCTGCCATGCAGGACCCCTCCTGCGCCCAAGCCTTCCTCCCCGAGAAAGCAGCCTCCAAGGGACCATAGAGTTGGAAGGACGGTCCCCTGCCCAAAGCCCAGGAGGAGCAGGAGGCCCAGCCAAGTGGGGCGCCACTCCCGGAGCACAGGCCTCCTTCTCGGGCCCAGCGTCAGGGGAGAAGGGAGGGAAAGAAAGACTGAGGGGCCCGGCAGGAAGAGGTGGCAGGCGCTGCTTCCTGGCTTCCTCCGGAAGTGAGATATTCACGCGCCCTCCTTTCCCTTCCTCTTTCCCTCGCTGGCGGCGGCGGAAGTGAAGTCACAGGCCCCGCCTCTTCCTTTTACTTTCGGCCGAGCGTGAGGAGGAGGCGGGATGCCGGGGCGGACCGTTTGCGCCCTCTTGCGCCTGGAAGCGGCACTGCTGCTGTGGGCCTGGGGCTGGGGGCCGGCCTTTCTCTTCCTCTCGCTCCTCCTCTCGCTCCTCCTCCTCCTCCTCCTCCGCCGCCGCGTCCCTCGGGCGCCGCAGCCTCAGCCGCCCAGGCCCCTCCCCCTCTGTGAGTAGTAACCATGGCAGCCGCAAGCAACGGGGCCGCTAGGTTGAAGTGCGTAAGAGGAGGGAGGGAGGGAGGGAGGCGGAGCCAGGCCTGAAGGGCAGGGGCGGGGCCTCTGGGAGCAGTCAATCAGTGGTCCTGGGGGCGGGGCTCTGGGAATGGAGCCTCAGAGAGGAAAGAATAAGAGCAATAACAATAAAAGCTTGTGATCATTTCTTACTCAGCAGCAGCAGCAGCAGCAGCAGCAGCAGCAGGAGCAGGAGGAGGAGGATACCTTTACAATACAATAACAAGAGCAATCATGAGAATAGGAATCATGTTTCGTACCCAGGTCTCCCCATCCATGGGTTGAGAGAGGACACGGCAATGACAAGAATAAGAACCATGAGAGAGGCCTTGCAGCCCCTTTGGGACGCTCCCTAGACTCCGCTCTGCTTCCTCAGATGCGTTTGGAGGCAGTAATAACAATGACAACAGCAATAATAGTTCTTACCTCTCTCCATGCCGACAGGAAGGGTGCAGCAATCCTCATCCTCATCATCATCTGAAGTCGAAGGCTTTCATGGCTGGCATCCATGGTTTTTTGTGGGTTTTTCGGGTCCAACCCCCCACAAAACCCCATGATCCATCTCTCTCTAGGCATAGAGGCAGGGGACACCATTGATAATAACAACAATAACAATAACAACTCTCACCCCGCTCTCCTCCTGGATCCAGGCAGCAGGGCACATCAACAACAAGAGCAACAACATTAGTCATGACACGAAGTGGGAGGCTTTCAGGGCCGGCCTCCATGTTCCCGGAGGGAGGCCATGTCTTCCAGAAGGGCTTGTTCCTGGCCTTTCAGAGGAAGAGGCTGCCCTGGCGGGGCTTCTCTCCCAGTCTTTGCAAGGGACCTGCCTTGGGGAAGCAGCCTATGGACAATGGCGGGGAACTGGTCCTTTGGAAACCGGACTCTCTGCGTTTCAGTTTCCCTCTGATTTCCTGTTCACTTTGATCCCTTTGGGAACTGAATTTCTCTCTCTCTCTCTGTAGTAAGACAAATAAGAATTTGGGCTGCAATACCATTGGCACAAGCAGCGGCCGGAGTAGCGCGCGTGGCAGAGTTGGTGGCTCGAGCGGCGGCAGCGGTGGCGGACATGGCGGCAGCGGTGGCCCAGGTGGCAGTGGACTTTGGGCTGGAGGAGTAGCTGGAGGACCCGGCCAAGGTGAGTCCCCACCTGGCTCTGCACCTGTGCGCTGAGGCCCTTCCCAGGACCAGGCCTCTCTCTGCCAGCGCCCCCCATAGCTCCCCTGTGCCACTGCCCCAGGAGAGCCCTCCTGGCTGGGCTAGGCTGGGGCTGACCCTCTGGTGGCGCAGGGGTTCCATGCCTCTCCTGCAGCCACTCGCTCACAAACCACAAGGTTGTGAGTTCGATCCCAGCCAGGGCCTCAAGATCAACTCAGCCTGGCATCCCTTCGTAGGTTGGTAAAATGAGTCTCCAGCTTGTTGGGGGCAATTAGCTTACACTTTGTAAAGTGCGTAGGGAGTGCTTCAGTGCACTAATAAGCAGTATAGAAATGTACTTGCTATTGCTATTGAGGCAGAGTGGGCAAGTGGTGCCCCGAAGGTGGGCAGGATGCTTTGCCCTGACACTGCCCTCCCCGTCTTTGCCAGAGTCAGCTTGGGGCATCATTCAAAAAGAAGTGGAAGTGGAAGAGCTGAAGGCCGGAGAATGCAGAAAGAGGCCCAAGGGAAACGCAGAGGGTGCAAAGGGGTTTTGGCGCTCTGCCTGCATCTCTGTTTCATAGAAGGGCACCCTTCCTCGGCTCCCCAGAATCAGGATGGGGGCTCTTTTGCCTCCCCCCCCCCCCGGGCTGATGAGAGCCTTTGGCCCCAGAGTCATCTGCTCCATAGCCCTCCCATCGGTGCTGCATGGTCAGAAGGAGGAGGAGATGCCAGCCTGCAAGAGATGCCCCTCTATACCATCTGAACTGAGAACAAAGAGCAAAATGCAGGACTAACATCTTCAGTTTTTCCCTCCTGTATGGTTTGTAACATCTTGCCTGATGAAGAAGAAGCCACTGGAGCTTCCAAAGCTTGAAACACATATGTTGTGTATTTTGATTGTCCCAATAAAGGTATCACTGTTTGGTGGGTTTCTGATGCTGTTGGATTTGCTCTGTGCCCAACAGAGCGACCCTGGATCTTCCTGTTTCTTCAAACATCTCGGTTGCTGCGGCTGGAGTGCCCAAACAAAGCGTTCAGCCGGCAGGAGATCGGCAAAGCAGCCCCACTCCTCTAAGTGACACATGCACACATGTATACACAACACACACTCCTTGCTTTGCCAATTGTGGCATGATCCAGGCGCCTTCCTTGGTCTGGAGGCCCTGCAAGTGCTGCCACCTCTAAGCTGGTGAGTTTGGCTAGATAAGCGTTCTGCACATGCTCAGAGAAGAAGCTCACAGCCAGCTAGTTAGGCATTACTGGATCCAGTGAAGTGGGAATGCATGCAGGAAAGGGCCCCCAGGAGAGGAAAGCTAGCCAGAGGGTCAAAGGATGGGGAGGCAGGGGTCTGTCCCCACATGCAGCCAGACACAAGAGCACTTGCACCCAAAGCAACACACCCAAAGTCCAAAGGAAGGAGTGTGCTGTTTGGGGGGGGGGGGGGACAACACTGAGAGCCAGTGTACTCTGAGAAATAAAATCCCTTTTGCTTGGAGAAGAGAAGGTTAAGAGGTTATACTATAGCCCTGTTTAAATATTTGAAGGGATGTCATATTGAGGAGGGAGCAAGCTTGTTTTCTGCTGCTCCAGAGACTAGGACCCGGAGCAATGGATGCAAGCTGCAGGAAAAGAGATTCCACCTCAACATTAGGAGGAATTTCCTGAGAGTAAGGGCTGTTCGACAGTGGAACACACTCCTTCCTTGGAGTGTAGTGGAGTCTCCCTCCTTGGAGGTCTTCAAACAGAAGCTGGATGGCCATCTTTCGGGGATGCTTTGATCTGGATTTCCTGCATGGCAGGGGGTTGGACTGGATGGCCCTTGCGGTCTCTTCCAACTCTATGATTCTATGGGCATGGAGATCCAATGGGTGACCTGGTCAACTTCAGGGGAAGGCAAGGGGAAACCCTCTGAACGAATCTTGCCAAGAACACCACGCAATAGGTTTGCCTTAGGGTTGCTGTAACTCAGAAAGGAGGTGAAGACACACAACAGCAACAACAACAAGAACAACATTCCAAAGTTGCCTTCTTCTGTCAGGTGATGTTGAAAGGAAGAAGATGGGGCAACCGCATGGAAGGCCTAGCTGGTGGGCAACATCCCTCCAGTGCGGCCCTCTCACTCCAAAAAGGTCCCGTCCACTTCTGGAGTGCAGCCAGGGACTGGGGTCCCCTTACCGCCCGGTTCCTTCCTCTGAAGTCCCTTGGCTCAGCCCCATTCCTCTCACCTCAGAGGCAGAGCACATGGCCTCTGCTACCCTCACCAGGTGCACATACACCTTGAGGTGTATCCTTGTCCTGACCAGCAATGGGCAAAAGAGAAAGAATGACGTTGCTCATGGGCACAGGGAGCATCAGGGGAGAGGGGTTTCTCTGTGCGGGGACAATGATGGGGGGTAATGTGCCCACCATTGCCCATTTTGCGTCTGGGGGAGGCTGACCGAGGTGGCACCGGGGCAAGCCAATCCTTCAGACCGGACGCTAAGCAGCAGCTGCTGGTTGCAGCCTCCCTGAGCCGTCATCTGGGGTCAGCCTCCATCAGTCCATGCCTCTTAGCTTGATCGGACAGGGAGCATGCTGTGGCCTTGCCCAGGAATGCTTGGCACATCTCTTTACCTGCCTGCGCTTTCCAGGTGCCAAGGTGATCTAAGGTGGCAGCTGCAAGCCTCTGCAGGGAGATGGGGAGGCAGGCACCCATGAGCAAAGGGGCTTCTTTGAGGCAGGCTTCGGGGAGGACCCTCTCCTGCCTCTTCTCTGGACTTACTGCACATGGAGGCCTTTGCCCACCTTCCATGCCCTGTCCATGGCAAAGCTTAGGTGGCCTGAGCAATTGGCCAGTGATGGCCACCAGCAGCAGCAGGGCCTGAGTACACAGACATGCACACAAACACACACGTGCCTCAGGCTGACATTAGCCCAACACCTGATGTTTTAGGCTGTTTATAGCAAGATGATGCCACACCTACGACTGAAATGGAGTCATTAGACTGTTCATCAGCCCAACAAGTCCTCTGTTGTTGGATCTTGCCAGGTGATGCAGCTTCAGCAACAACAACATGCAGCAGCACAACATGGCCATGACCTGTAATTCAGAGTGACAGCACCAGGCATGTGTCTGTGTTGCGGGGGAAACAAGCCCACGTCCCAGTTGTGCCAGATGCTCCTGCTGGACCCTGGAGCCATGGTCTCCGGCTGAAGTGAGGAGAGAGGGGGGGCCTGGGTAGCCCCCCCAGCCAGCCCCCAGATCGCTCAGCAGCAGATGGCCCTTGCAGGAGGGAGGGGATGGAATCGCACATCTCCTTCGGTGACCTTTGGGCAGCAAAGTGACACATGCATTTTCCATGCCAATGAATGAGTCTAGTAATAAGAAGTCCACAACCTGACAGGCACCCAAGCAGCTGTCACCACCTGGACCCAGTTCAAATGCCATCCAGCCATGAACTTTGACCACAGAAAGCTACCCTGCTCTGGCACCAGACCACTGGAGTCCCACTTGCCCAGAGTGACCAGATGTCCTCACTGCAAAGGAGGACAAGGCACTGCAAAATGTAAGATGTTCAATAAAAATGAAGGGCATGACCAAATAAAAGCTGAAAACACTAATATAAATATAAATGTGTGCTTCTTAGTCTTGCTCAAAATGGAGGACATTCTGCAATTCCTCTTGGACAGAAGGTTGAAATGTAGGACTTATCCTGGAAAAGGAGGCTGTCTAGTCATGCTAACTGACTGGCAGCTGCTGCAGATCTTTCTGGGGCAAATTCTTTCCTGGCGCTCCCTTGGCGTTGCCTCTGCGGTGATCTTGGCCTGGCTCCGGGATACAGAAGGGAACGCCTTCTTCCCTACTGTCCGTCCCGCACTTTAAGGTCCTCTGGGAAGAGTTTACTTCAGCCAAAAAATCTAGGCTAACTGCAGTCAGCCAGAGAGCCTTTTCCATCGCTGCTCCAAAGTTGTGGATCAAACTGCTGGAGGAGATCGGCCATATGTAGCATTCCCTGGCAAGCCCCGGGGATGCGACCCCTCCCAGGACAGCAATGTTTACCAAGATTGAGATGTGGTAATCCTGCTGGCAGACCACAGGATTACGACCCTCCTTCAGGGTGACAATGCTTTATCCATAATTAGATAGATAAGCCCATGTTGATTCGGCTGAGCCAGTTTCCATATCCCGTTTCCTCTGCTAATTGGAATTTTCCTAAATACACGTTGGTCACTGATTTCGCAAATTGCCTTCTGATGAACAATGGGATAATGTAAGCCTGATACAACCCTGATGTCAATAAAAGGGCTGGCCAAGACCTGGCCAGCTAAGTTTTGCACCCCCATTCCTGTCTCTGCGTCTCTTTGCCGCGACAGCCACATTTCTTCTCTGTCAGCCTTTAAGAAGGCTCTTGAGAGGGATCTCTTCCTGCAGGACTTCCGACTTGGCTTCCCCTCCCTGAATGTGAATGTGAACATGAATACGAATATCAATGATGGTTGATCTCCACCCAACTTCTCCTCAATTTTTAGCTAATTGTATTTTAATGTTTTTATATTGTGACATATTGTGATATACTGTGATTATTTTAACATTGTTGTTTTAGAACAGGGATGGGGGGTGTCAATTAATTTTGAATTTTATTGTAATTTTGATGTATTTTCACTGTTGTAACCCGCCCTGATTCCGTGTGATTCGGCGGGCTATAAATAAGTCGTCGTCGTCATCATCATCATCATCATCATCATCATCATCATCATCATCATCTTTTGTGTTGATATCTCCACAAAATTTATTTCCATTTTCAGCAAGACATAGTAAACAGGCCGAAAAGCTCACTGGAGACTGTTGTCCTCTGAGGGGGCAGCAATGCCCTTCCTTCCCCGGAAGAATCGGTCATGCCATTGGTGGTCCCAGACATATCAAGGAACAGAGGACCCCCACCCTAACCCTCATCCCCACCCATGGCAGCCTTTGGGGACTCGCTGGGGCTTTGCTTCAGCCTCTGGCTCTGTTTGCCATGCTGGGGAGTCAGGGGCATCCATTTTGCCCCCCACCCAACTGGTGGCACAGCCTGCCCCTAAATCAGGAAGGTGTCCTTTCCTCCCTCCCTCCCTCCCTTCCTTCCTTCCTTCCTTCCTTCCTTCCTTCCTTCCTTCCTTCCTTCTCTCTCTACTATTCCCTCTTCCAGGTGAGTTGTTGGGATGTCAAGGCAAAACTTTGGCCTTTCTGAGGATGTCCAGAGAAAAAAACAATAACCCCCATTATCCACAGCAGGAAGGAGGCAGAGCCACCCAGGCTCAGCAGACTGGACAAGTGCCTTGCCATGGGGAGAGGGCCCAGTGCCTTCCGGCTCAGCCTTCCCTGCCCAGCAAGCACTGAGGGGGACATCATCCCGAAGGAGGCCCCGCAGTCACGCAGCAGGACTGGTGCCTGCAAGGCGCCCAAAGGAGCACCTTCTGCTGTGGATCCAGCTCGGCCCCTCTCCTCACATGCCCCTGGTACCACTGGGCCATAGGGACCCCCCATCATGGGCCACAAGAGCACATCCTATAGCAGTGCCCACTGCCCAAGAACCTTCTGGACCTCCAGGGGAGGGTGGGCATGTGCCAATGGAGGGACAGGGGCATTGTTAGCCAGCCCCATTGGGTGGGAAATGAGGCAAGGGTGCTCTTGACCCAGCTTTGCCAAGGGAAAAGCCCCTACATAAACTGAGAAGGAGGGAGAAGATAAGGCTGGGCCCTCTTAGTTGATAATCCCCCCTACACACACACACACACACCTTTCCTGGGTTGGCAGCTGGCAAAAGGCACTGCTAGGCCAGCCAGAGGGCATCCTGGCAAGGAGGGTTCCTCCAGGGCCAATGCCACCTGCCCCCTCCCCCTCTGCCAGGTGCCAGGTGTGCTGCTGACTCTGGAGGAAGAAAGCCTAATCCTTCTAATTGCAGCTAATTAGCGGGTGGAGACCATGGCAGGCCTTTCCTCGCCGCCTCTGGCTGGCCTCATGCCTGGCAGCGGGAGGGGGGGGCAGGGCACAGGGGAGACTGGGAGGAGGCCGCCTGGGGTCACAGGGAGGGCCAGGAAAGGGGGTCAAGGAGAAAGGGACCCACTGGTGGGGGAGATGGGGCCTTGTGCATGTGTGAGCCTGACCCAGGGAAGGAACGGGGGATGGATTGAGAGTTCCTGCATGGCAGAAGGGGTTGGACTGGATGGCCCTTGCGCTCTCTTCCAACTCTATGATTCTAAGCACATTACAACATGTAAGCCAATGTCCCCCAACAAGCTGGGCACTCCTTTTCCCAGCCCATGAAAGGATGGAAGGCTGAGTCAACCCAGAGCCCTGCAGGATCGAACTCACAGCACCAGCATTTAACCCTAACCAGGCACCAGGGAAAGGACCAGCAGGACATGAAGCGTATCCCCCCCCTCCCCGTTTATATACTTGAAGGGATGTCATATTGAGGAGGGAACAAGCTTGTTTTCTGCTGCTCCAGAGACTAGGACCTGGAGCAATGGATGCAAACTCCAGGACAAGAAATTCCAGCTCAACATTCAGAGGAACTTCCTGACAGTAAGAGCTGTTCAACAGTGGAACACACTCCTTCCTCGGAGATTTTGGTGGAGTCTCCCTCCTTGGAGGTCTTTAAACAGAGGCTGGATGGCCATCTGTTGGGGATGCTTTGATTGAGAGTTCCTGCATGGCAGAATGGGCTTGGACTGGATCAGGGCCCTTGGGGTCTCTTCCAACTCTATGATCCTATGATTCTAGGAGCTGGAGAGACTCTGGAAGAGTGAAGAAGAGGCCTCACAGCCATGGTTTCTATCCCAGGCTGCAGGTTTCTTTGGAAATAAACCCCATGTTGTTGAGAGAGGTTAGGGTCTCAGGAGCAGACCCTGTGGAAAGCTCTGTTTAGGGCACTGCAGCTCCCAGAATCCCCCAGCCAGATGTAGTCCCCCCCCCCAAAGTCACCCTGGACTCTCCTGGGGAGGGTGCTTAGGGCTCTCTCCTTGACTGCCCGCAGCCCCATGAACACCCAACAAGGGTCAGACCCACTGATGTCCGTGGGGATTACTCCAAAGGAGACTTGTGAGCAGTTGAACGGGTTGTGCCTATGTCGCCATCATCTGCTGGAAAGGCTTCCTGGCTGGGATCGCATGGCTCACCTAAACCTGCTGGATAACTAACTCTTAAACCACTTAAATCCAGGCAAAATGGAATAAAGTTCAGATTAATAAAGCCGGAAGGAGGGCAACAAACTATGCCCATGCACACCATAATAATCGCAACTGCAACAGAAGGGACGGTCACACTAGAAACAACAGTCCAACAGCAGTGATACTGCTGCCATTGACCTGTTTTGCCATAAATTAATAACAATTGAAATAGAATCCTAGAATTGGAAGAGACCGCAAGAAGGGCCCTGATCCAGTCCAAGCCCTTTATTCTGCCATGCAGGAACTCCCAATCAAAGCATCTCCGACAGATGGCCATCCAGCCTCTGTTTAAAGACCTCCAAGGAAGAAGACTCCACTATAATCTCCCAGGAAGGAGTGTGTTCCACAATCGAACAGCCCTGACTCTCAGGAAGCTCCTCCTAAACTTGAGCTGGAATCTCTTTTCTTGTAGCTTGCATCCATTGCTCCATTGTGTCTTGTTCTCTGGAGCAGCAGAAAACAATATATTATTATTATTATTATTATTATTATTATTATTATTTCTATCCTGCTTCTGTTATACACAATTGGAGCAACTTACATAAAAATTCCAACAATACCTCAAGTAAATACACCCACAATTCCTTCCTCCCTTAAAATAACAGTTAAACAATGATTAAAATAATCTGTCAGACAGATCATAATTAAACTATCCTAAAATGAACGCCAATGTCTTCCAACCGGGTGAAGGCAAGAATGTGAATAACAAGCTTGCTCCCTCCTCAATATGGCATCCCTTCAAATACTTAAACAGGGCTATTGCGTCACCTCTTAACCATCTCTTCTCCAGGCTAAACATCCCCAGCTCCTTAAGGCGTTCCTCATAGGGATTCATGGCTTCCAGGCCCTTCACCATTTGGGGGGCCCTCCTTTGGACACATGGCTCCAGTTTCTCAGCATCCTTTTTGCATTGTGGGGCCCAAATCTCCTGTCTGGAGGAACTGACAATCAATGCACAGATGGCAATCAGGAAGTTGAGCTGGGATCTCTTTTCCTGGAGCTTGCATCCCTTGCTCCATTGTGTCTTATTCTCTGGAGCAGCAGAAAACAAGCTTGCTCCCTCCTCAATGTGACACCCTTCAAATATTTAAACAGGGCTCATATCATATCACCTCTCACCCTCGTCTTCTCCAGGCTAAACAATAAAATAAGCTGAAGAGTAATACAATGCAGCAACGGGGCAGACATGACCCTGTGTGATAACCCCAGCCAAAGATGACATTATTCTGCTGCATTTGTAGTTTATCTGCCTGGTGTGATAAAGTCCCAGGTCTGAAGGGACCCAGATTCAGAGAGAGAGAGAGAGAGAGAGAGAGAGCAGAAGTTCTGGGGAAAGTGACCCATCCATGAACCAGAGAAGGTGGCATGAAGAGCCGGGAGATGGGCGCAGGACATCCAACAATGCGCAAGTTGGTGGCTTGGGGCTTCAGGCTAGTGCTAAAACTCTCGAAATGTGGCTGCTTGGTCTGGAGTGGGCAGCTGATGGTGGAAAGGCATGTCTCCAGCCCCTTTGAAATGGCAGATTCATTCACGCAGAGGCAGCAAGGAGGAAGCATTCACAGCTGGGCAGATGACTTGAGGGCTTGGCACCAGGTTGGTACCATTGCCTGCCTGTCATGCCTCTCATCAACAAAGGAAGAAAGGGTGAGCACCAGAGAGGGAAGGGCATGACCGATGGAGCTCAGGGCCTGGGAGAGGCTTATAAAAGGAGGGTGGCTGGCAGGCCGGCAGAGAGTGTGGGCGGCAGAGCCTTAGGAGAGCAGAAAACCATCCAGGCCAGGTAGGAAGGACCAAACAGCCTTCCTGTTCCCATGGAAGAGCCTCCAGGCCTTATTTTGTGGGCATGCTCACTGCTCTTCAGGGGATGCTTTGAGTTGGTGTGTGGGTTTTGGGGTCTGGGGAGGGAAATTCTGCTCTAGGGTGGGTTCTTTTTCTCTGCACATTCTTTTGTCTGACACCCCCCCCCCCTTTAAGCCTCTGTAACTGTTATGGGAGTTTATGGAATAATGATGCTCTGTCTGTGGGTGCACAGCTGGCAATAGATGCACTTCTCTCCAGGGCACCACTGCAACTATCCCCAGTTTCGCAGGTGCCCAGCCTCCACACACAGGGCACCCACTGCCAGGACAGGCATCCCAGTTCAGGGCTTGGTGGCCCCCAGCCTCACACCAGAAGGGCCAAAGTGGCAGAGCACAGCCTCCACCCCCGTCTTTGCCAGAGTCAGCTTGGGGCATCATTCAAAAAGAAGTGGAAGTGGAAGAGCTGAAAGAAGAGAGGATGCAGAAAGAGGCCCAAGGGAAATGCAGAGGGTGCAAAGGGGTTTTGGCGCTCTGTCTGCATCTCTGTTTCATAGAAAGGCACCCTTCCTTGGCTCCCCAGAACCAAGATGGGGGCTTTTTTGCGGGGGGGCGGGCGGACTGATGAGAGCCTTTGGCCCCAGAGTCATCTGCTCCATAGCTCTCCCATTGGTGCTGGGTGCTTGCTCTCCCCATTCAGAGATCAGCCATGAAAGCAACTGGAGGTGGATCATTTGGGGGTGCAAAAGCCCCTTGCCACCCCTTGCTCCCAAGCTCAGGTGGGGTTCATACAACTACCCACTTGCCCTGGAAGGCCCAGGTCTTCTTGCTCACTTGCTTTCCCGTCTGTCACTTGGATTATTCAGAAGTCTTAACCCAGGATTAGCAGAGTCTTGAGAAACAAGATGTATTCTGAGGAACTTCCTGAGAGTAAGGGCTGTTCGACAGTAGAACATACTCCTTCCTCGCAGTGTAGTGGAGTCTCCTTCCCTGGAGGTCTTTACACAGAGGCTGGATGGCCATCTATCAATGGGGATGCTTTGATTGAGAGTTCCTGCATGGCAGAAGGGGGTTGGACTGGATCAGGGCCCTTGGGGTCTCTTCCAACTCTATACGATTCTATGATAGTGATGAACTGACTCTCCAGTTTACTTCCTGGGATTGAAAATAAAAGCCAGGCATAATCCTCCAGCTGCTGAGGAGTTTCCTTTTGAAAAACTTTGAAAGCATGCAGACTCCTCCATTTCTCTTCCTTTCTGAAACTCAGTGTTTGGTTTTGCTCATATTGAGGCTGCCAGGGAGGTGACTGAAAACAAAACATTTGGAATACATGATGCTTAAAACGTCAAATAAAAGCAGGCTCTTCCCAAAGTTCTCCCTTTCCAACCAGGATAGCATGGAACCACTGGAAGGCCTTTTGCCAAAACACTGCATGGGGCTGTGGGCACTTCCCAGGCCGGCTGCGCGTTTGGGGGTTCCTACTCCATGGCTTCCCTGGCCACCTTGCTTCTGCTCTCCTTTGTTGCAGGGGGCTTGCCATGACTCCCTCAAGGCTGGTCTGGGAGCCTCCTTGGCTTCTCCAGCGCCTCTTGGCCAGACAGTGGGATATTTGCTCAGTACTCCCCATGCTTGACCAGCTCTTTCTTTCCCTCTAGGAGATCATCTTTCCATTCCTGCCGGCCACCATGTCCTTCTCCTCCTTTTCCTTGGGCCGCCTGGGGCTGCTGCCCCTCTTCCTCCTCCATCTCCTCCTGGGCCTGACTCAGGCCCAGACCTTCCACATGGGGAAGTGCCCAGACCCCCCGGTCCAGGAGGTCTTTGACATCCACAAGGTAGGACGGCACCACTGGGGCTTCTCTTTCAGGGCTGGCATCCAAAGAATCACCATGCTACACTTTGCCATGTGCTGGTGTGACGGGTGAGGAGGGCAGGGGATTCCTTGTCCTGGATGTAGGGCAAGAGCAGAAGGGGCCTCCTCTGGGGTCAAAGCGAGGGGTTGGCTCAAGGCTGGTGGCACCTTGCTGAGAGGCATGTGGGTCAGAGCCACCCCACGCTAAGTGCTCTCAAAAGTGGTAACTAGCCTCTCTCTCTCTCCCTCTCTCGCTCTCTCTCAGTATGTAGGCAAATGGTATGAAATTGAGAAGCTGCCATCAAACTTTGAGAAAGGCAACTGCATCCAGGCAAACTATTCACTGAGGGAAAACGGGAAAGTTAAAGTGGTGAACAAGGAGGTCCAGTAAGTAACTGCTATTCTGTAGCGGCAGCGGTGGAGGGAAATGGATGGTCCCGGGTGAAGGGAGAGACATGGAGCACGAGATCACATGCAGCAATATACAGCTGCCCACACCTGTGGCTGGCTGCCTCCTCAGCCCCCAAAGGCCCCTCCCAGGTGGCCACATGTAGCCGACCAATTGCAGTGGAAGTGACTGCTGTTGTCCAGTGGACTGCAGCCATAATCCAGCCTCATACAAGTGGAGCTCATTCTGGAAGACCCAGGGGCTTCTGCTGGGATTATGTGTCCGGCCAGCTCCGTCAGGGCTGCCCTCAGCGAAGACTTGCCGCTGCTTCCACTTCGGTGGTGGGTGGGAGAGAGTGGGCTTTGTGGTATTCTTAGGCAGGAGTGAAAGCCACCTGGCCACTGACATCATGGCTCCCTCCACCCTATGCCAACTAAGCCATGCTGTCTGTGGGCTTTGACCATTGTAACACACACAGCAGAAAACAAGGGCCAGGCTGGGACATGGGTTCTTCCGCAAACTGAGCATCTGGGCATCCATTCCATAAACAGGGCCATGGGCTGGGCCATCCTCTGGGGTCCAGTGAAGGAGCAAGGTGGGCAGCTGCCCAAAGGTCCCACAGCCAGGTGGGCATCCAAGCAAAGGCTCCTAGTTTGGAAGGCCAGAGGGCTCAAGTCTGGGAGCGGGATGAGGATCTTGGCCCAGGTCTCTGTACCTCCGAGGGGGAGGCCTTGAAGGCTGAGCCCCCACAGTTCCTCTGGCTGGTGGGCAGGAGGGCAACTTGTGCTCATGAAGGTCCCTTTACTCACAAGAAGCCTTAATTCCTTTGGAGAGTGCTTCTGTCTCTGGCAGCTTTGGGTGCCCCCTCCTGGGGGATCCTGTCTTCTGTCCAAATAAAGGGGGACAGGTGGAGTGGGATGCTGGTGAACATCCTCCCAGATGCAGGATGGACTATGAAGGAGACACCCAGGGTGTCACATCATCCCCACAGAGCCCTCTCAGCCCCTTGGCCGGCTCTTTTGAAATTTGGCTTAGAAGCCCACTGCTTCACTTGCTGGCCCAGAGGCCATCAGGCGCCAGCAAAGACCTGGGATTCTTGGGAAACCCCCCAACCCCGCACCTATTCCCCCTGAGGTCATAAGAGGCTGGCCTTCTGTGGTGTTTTCCCAGAGACGCTCAGGGTGGGTAATGGTCAACCACCACAGACACACCACAGAGCTAACATGGCAAGTGACAGAACACAAACCTAAAAGAAATACATAATGACAAATGCCTGCTAACATACAGCGCAAGCAGTGCAAACACTTGCTCATGTCCTGACGTCTTTGTACAAACCAATCTATTTCTAACTGGTTCCTGAAAGCAACCAGACATTCCACAGCTTGGGAACCACCACCAAGAAAGGCCTGACTCTCAGTCTTTGGGGGGTGGGGGGGAAGCAGGTCATAGCCAGGGTCTGTATTAGAGACCATGCAGAGGCCCTGAGGTCTGGACTCCCTTGACTCTGGCCCTGTAATCCAAAGTGCTGCTTGGCCTTCAAACCCCTGCCACCATTTGGGGCATCATTGTTTAAAGTGCAGCATCTCATGATATCTGATGATGGGAGCAGCAATTTCAGTTTTCCAGAGAGCCAGGGACTGACAACCAGCAGCTGAGGGGCCGGTCCTGGTCCAAGGTGCCCCACTCTGAGGAGCATTGGACTAAAGGCTCGCATCGCGCTCCCCTGTGACACTCCCTGTAAGGCTCTTGCACCTGGCACAGAGACCATGCTGCTGGCCATCCTTGCCAAGCACTCTGCTTTCCTGCTCATTCTAACTGGTGTTGCTAATTGACTAGGAAGGGTGGGGGGGCTGGCTGGGGGCTGGGTTTGGGAAGGAGGGCCTCTTTGGCCAGTTTGCTCCCAGGGAGGCAGCATCTCCCACAGCCAGGCTCTGGCCCTTCCTTCACCTTCTGGTCCACTACTCCTTTCCAGCATGGACGGCACCATCAATGAGATTGAGGGGGAGGCCTTCCAAGGAGACCACCAGGAACCAGCCAAGCTGCACGTCAAGTTCAACTGGTGTAAGTCTGGTGCGTGTGGGCATGCGCGACTCCCTACTCCTGCCAGGGTCTGGGAGGCATTCCGTCAAAGAGGGAGCCCCCACCCCAATGGGTCTGTAACTGGCACTTGACCATCAGCCATGCTAGCCAGCATGCAGCAGTGGCAAGGGAGGCACTGATGGGCAAGGCAGGAACAAAGAGCCCCACCAGATGGATGGGGTTCCCTTCCTGGCCAGCAGGACTGATCTGGGGGCTCTCTGCAGAACACAGGTGGGGAAAGGAGGAGGGGTGAGGAGCCCCACTCACAACCCCATGTGCTTGACTATGTGACCATACACACACTTACATACTAGCTAAGCAGCCCCAGGCATTGAAACTTCTCCAGTGCCCAAGTCGTATGGATTGCCTTTGGGTGCATTATCCCCAGTCCTGCCTTCACCTATTCCAAGGGCCATGATCAGAAATGCAGGCACAATATGCCATGGGAGGGTGTGCCACAGAATCACACATAGGGAGGGATGGGGTGGAGCAGGCTTTGGCATCTCAATTCAGCACCCAACCATGGTCCCCCATAAGGACCTGCTTTTGTTCCAAGGATCTGGGGTTCCCATTGAGTCCCCTTCTCTCCTTCTTTTTCCATCCCCTGATCCCTTTCCCACTCATTCACTGGCTCACCCCCAGTGCAGACCCCCTTGGTATGGATGCAGACTTCTCCCCACCACCACTTTTACCCCCAAAGACATATCCCTCTGTGCTTGGCCACACTCAGCCACTATCACCCTCATGCTGAGGGAGACCCCTTGGGTTCTCTTTTTGGCCCTTGGTGCTTTTCCTTTGCCTAAATGCTCTCCAGAAATCTCAGCTGTGCTTCTGAGACCAAGCACCGGCCGAGGCCAGCAGCTCTTATCATAAAATCATAGGATCATAGAATTGGAAGAGACCGCAAGGGCCCTGATCCATTCCAACCCCATTCTGCCATGCAGGAAATCCAAATCAAAGCATCCCCAGCAGATGGCCATCCAGCCTCTGTTTAAAGACCTCCAAGGAAGGAGAATCCACTACACTCCGAGGAAGGAGTGTGTTCCTCTGTCGAACAGCCCTTACTCTCAGGAAGTTCCTCCTAATGTTCATAGAATCATAGAATCGTAGAGTTGGAAGAGACCACTAGGGCCATCCAGTCCAACCCCCCGCCATGCAGGAAATCCAAATCAAAGCATCCCCGACAGATGGCCATCCAGCCTCTGTTTAAAGACCTCCAAGGAAGGAGACTCTATCACCCTCCGAGGAAGGAGTGCATTCCACTGTCGAACAGCCCTTACTCTCAGGAAGTTCCTCCGAATGTTGAGCTGGAATCTCTTTTCCTGTATCTTGCCTCCATTGTTCTGGATCCTATTCTCTGGAGCAGCAGAAAACAAGCTTGCTCCCTCCTCAATATGACATCCTTTCAAATATTTAAACAGGGCTATCATATCACCTCTTAACCTTCTTTTCTCCAGGCTAAACATCCCCAGCTCCCTAAGTCGTTCCTCATAGGGCATGGTTTCCAGACCCTTCACCATTTTTGTCGCAGTCCTTTGGACACGCTCCAGTTTCTCAATGTCCTTTTTGAATTGTGGCGCCCAGAACTGGACACAATATTCTAGGTGGGGCCTGACCAAAGCAGAATACAGTGGCACTATTACTTTTCTTGATCTAGACACTATACTTCTATTGATGCAGCCTAAAATAGCATTGGCCTTTTTAGCTGCCGCATCACACTGTTCACTCATGTTCAACTTGTGGTCTACTTGGACTCCTAGATCCCTTTCACACGTAGTTTCATTCAGCCAGGTGTATCCCATAATCCTATATCTGTGCATTTTATTTTTCCGCCCTAAGTGCAGTACCTTACATTTCTCTGTGTTGAATTTCATTTTGTTAGCTTTGGCCCAGCTTTCTAGTCTATTCAGGTCATTTTGAATCTTGATCCTGTCCTCTGGGGTATTAGCTATTCCCCCTAATTTGGTGTCATCTGCAAATTTGATAAGTATGCTCCCAATTCTGTCATCCAGGTCATTGATAAAGATGTTGAATAGCACTGGGCCCAGGACAGAGCCCTGTGGGACCCCACTGGTCACTTCTCTCCAGGATGAAAAGGAGCCATTGTTGAGCACCCTTTGGGTTCGGCCGGTCAACCATTTACAAATCCATGTAACAGTTGCCTTGTCTATCCCACATTTTACAAGCTTGTTTGCAAGAATGTCATGGGAAACCTTGTCAAAGCCCTTACTGAAATCAAGATATACTATATCCACAGCATTCCCTTCATCTAACAAGATGGTTATTTTATCAAAGAAAGAGATCAGATTTGTCTGGCATGACTTGTTTCTCTGAAACCCATGTTGACGTTTTGTGATTATGGCATTGCCTTCTAGATGTTCACAAACTCTCTGTTTAATGATCTGCTCCAGAATCTTTCCTAGAACTGATGTCAGACTAACTGGACGATAATTGTTGGGATCCTCTTTTTTCCCCTTTTTGAAGATGGGGACAACGTTTGCCCTCCTCCAGTCGGCTGGGATCTCTCCTGTTCTCCAGGAGTTTTCAAATATGATTGCCAATGGCTCCGATATTACTTTTGCCAGTTCTTTTAATACCCTTGGATGGAGTTCATCTGGTCCCGGAGACTTATATTCATTTAGATTAACAAGGTGTTCCTCTACTATCTCTTTACTTATTCTGTCCTCTGCTCCATTATCCTCAGGTTGAGCCCCTTTGCCTTTTCTGAGAAGACGGAGGCAAAGAAGGTGTTGAGGAATTCTGCCTTTTCTCTGTCTTCTCTTAGCATTTTGCCATCTTCTCCACGCAGTGGCCCTACTTTTCCTTCTTCTTCCTCTTGCTGCGGACATATCCAAAAAAGCCCTTTTTATTGGTCTTAACCTCTCTAGCAAGCCTGAGTTCATTCTGCGCTTTAGCTTTTCTGACTTTACCCCACAAATGCCTGCTATTTCTTTGAATTCCTTTTTCGTGTTTTCCCCCTTTTTCCATTTCTTATACATCTTCCGTTTCAAACTTTGCTCGGTTGAAAGTTCCTTAGTCATCCATCCTGGTTTCTTGAGACGTCTCCCGTTTTTCTTTCTCACTGGAACTGTTTGAAATTGTGCCTTCAGTATCTCCCTTTTGATAAAGTCCCATCCATCCTGAACTCCTTTATCTTTTAGTATTTCTGACCATGGAAGAGGTGGGATCTCTTTTCCTGGAGCTTGCATCCATGGTTCCGGGTCCTGTTCTCTGGAGCAGCAGAAAACATGCTTGTTCCCTCCTCAATATGACATCCTTTTAAGTATTTAAACAGGGCTATCATATCACCCCTTAACCTTCTTTGCTCCAGGCTGAACATCCCCAGCTCCCTGAGTCTTTCTTCATAGGGTTTCATGGTTTCCAGACCCTTCACCATTTTAGTTGCCCTCCTTTGGACACATGGCTCCAGTTTCTCAATGTCCTTTTTGAATTGTGGTGCCCAGAACTGGACACAGTATTCCAGGTGGGGCTGACCAAAGCAGAATAGAGTGGCACTATTACTTCTCTTGATCTAGTCACTATACTTCTATTGATGCAGCCTAAAATTGCATTGGCCTTTTTAGCTGCCGCATTGCACTGCTGACTCATGTCTTCTGCAAGGGGAAGGTGGGCAGGAGAGGGGAGGGGGCAGCCAGATACCACACTGCCTTTTGGGGTGCCCAGGCAAGCTGAGGCAAGAAAGGCCATCTTGCTTCCTCTTCGCAACCCACCCCCTTTGCCCACCCTGGACTTCTACCAGCTCCCCAGAGAGTGTGCCTGGCAAGTCCGGAGTCTGGAAGGAATGGACGTTCACCCGTGCACACATGTCTATGAGTCCCATCCTCCCTGATGCCCTCCTTGGCTTCATGGCCCCAGCCAGCCAGGGCCCTCCATAGCCAGCCCTATTATTCATGAATGAACAAACAAACAAACAAACAGAGGAGCCATTGCTTCCTTGTGAGAAAGAAGGTCACAGGGGTTTGGTTTGTACGTTTTGGTTCTTGGACCAGTGTGATCCTGCAGAGAAGGGAGCCAGGGCTCTTGCCCTGAGTGGGCACTGGCCAGACAGGCCTCCCTGGTGCCCACTGAACTGCACCCACAGGATAACACTTCCCCAGGATAACACTGCCTTTCTTTCCTCTCCCCAGTCATGCCTGCAGCCCCTTACTGGGTCATCTCTACAGACTACGAAAACTATGCCCTGGTCTACTCCTGCACTTCCTTCCTCCGGCTTTTCCACGTAGATTACGCCTGGATCATGTCCCGAACGCCTGAGCTGCACCCGGAGACTGTGGACCACCTGAAGAGCATCCTCCAGTCCTACGAGATCGACACGGCCCGGATGAGGCCCACCGACCAGGTGAACTGCCCTCCGGAGGTGTAGCCTGCAGGGGACCCACAGATGGATGGATGGATGGGCGGACAGACCAAGAGACGCACAGACACACGAGCACACACACCGACAGACTGACTTTCTTGCTTCTTTGTCTCAGATAGCAAAGCCTGCTTGGCCTGGGGCTCTGGGGGGAAAGAGAGAGAGGAAGGAAGGAGGGAAGGGAAGATGGGAGGGAGGAAGAAAGGAAGGGAAGGAAGGATGGATGTCAGGGAAGGAGGGAGGGAAGGAAGGAAGGAAGGCCATCTGTTTGTTTGTCACTTTGTTAATGCCTATTTTAAGAGGTCTGCCTCTTTTCCAGCTGTTGCTTACAAGTTCACGTTTGGCTCAAGATTAACAAACGGTTATTGCTCAAGATGTAGCTGCCTTCATAGATTCCCTGCGGCTGGAGGCTGAAACCCACTGGGCAGCATGGCCTTTCTGGGTGAAGCTAAATTCCCAATGCTCTTTTGAGGAAACGTCTGGTGTTTTCTGCTCAAAATAAACTTTGCCAGGCAAGCATTTGCATAATTTTGTTTGGTTTCTTCTGCTTCCAAGATCTGGGTTAAACAACAACAACAACAACAACAACAACAACAACAACAACGGTATGTAGAGAGATCTTTGAGACTAACTGAAAGAAAGAAGTTGGCAGCATGAGCTTTGGTAGACTAAAGTCTACTTCCTCAGATGTATTTAGATGCAGCAACAACAATAGCAACAATATGCAGAGACATCTTGTAGCCTCTCTGAGACTCACTGAAAGAAAGAAGTTGGCAGCATGGGCTTTCCTAGACTGATGCACAGAATCATAGAATCATAGAATCATAGAGTTGGAAGAGACCGCACGGGCCCTGATCCAGTCCAACCCCATTCTGCCATGCAGGAAATCACAATCAAAGCATCCCCGACAGATGGCCATCCAGCCTCTGCTTGAAGACCTCCAAGGAAGGAGACTCCACTACACTCCGGGGAAGGAGTGTGTTCCACTGTCGAACAGCCCTTACTCTCAGGAAGTTCCTCCTAATGTTGAGCTGGAATCTCTTTTCCTGGAGCTTCCATCCATTGCTCCATTGGGTCCTGTTCTCTGGAGCAGCAGAAAACAAGCTTGCTCCCTCTTCAATATGACATCCTTTCAAATATTGAAACAGGGCTATCATATCACCTCTGAACCTTCTCTTCTCCAGGCTAAACATCCCCAGCTCCCTCAGTCCTCCCTCATAGGGCTTCATGGTTTCCAGACGCTTCACCATTTTGTCGCCCTCCTTTGGACACATGGTTCCAGTTTCTCAATGTCCTTTTTGAATTGTGGTGCCCAGAACTGGACACAATATTCCAGTGGGGCCTGACCAGAGCAGAATATAGTGGCACTATGACTTCCCTTGATCTAGACACTCTACTTCTATTGATGCAGCCTAAAATCGCATTGGCTTTGTTGGCTGCCGCATCGCATTGTTGACTCATGTTCAACTTATGGTCTACTTGGACTGAGTCTATAGACTCTAGAGTCTATATACATCTGAGGAAGTAGACTAAAGTCTAGGAAAGCTCATGCTACAAGATCTCTCTACATACTGATTCTAGGGACTAACACGGCTGTATCTTTGAATCATCATGTTTATTTATAATGCCCTTTCTACCAAAGGGCAGTATATTGAAACATATACAACAAAAAGCAAACAATAAACACCACACTATAAAATACTCAAATAATATACTAATATGCTAAAAACAGGGAGTTCCAAAAGAGAACCAGCATGTGCTTTCTAGACTATAGCAAAGCCTTTGCCTGCATGGACTATGAAGGGCTATGGGTTGCCCTTAAAGACATCAATGAGTGTCAAGACATCTGATAGTCCTGAAGAGGAGTCTGTACTCAGAACAAGAGGCGAATGTCAGGACAGAAGAGGGAGAAACAGAATGGTTCCCAATGGACAAAGGAGTCAGGCCAAGGTGCCTCTTATCAGCCCATCTATTCAACTCATATCCTGAACATAGTGTAAGAAAAGCAGGCTTGGACACAGAAGGAGGAGGAGTGGAAACAGGAGGAAGGCATGTCAACAGTCTAAGATATGCAGACGACACAATACTATAAGGAGACAACACTGCAGAGCTAGAGCAACTACTCAGGACAGTCAAGGAAGAAAGTGCCAAGGCAGGCTTACTGTTGACGATCAAGCAAACAAAAATGATGAACAGGTAGGATCTTAAGAAGCTCAGTCTAGACAATGAGGGCATAGAAACAGGATGCCCATCATCTCCTGGGATCAATGGGGCTGCAGCCAGGAAACCGGAAGATGAAGACCGGGGACGGCAGCTAGGAAAGACCTAGAAAAGATCCTAAAACACAAAGATATCCAAGTCAGCACCAAAGTCAGAACCATGCCAGCCACTGGATGCGAGAGAGAAGGCAGGAAGAAAACCCATTCGTTTGAGATGAAGGGATGCTGGAGAAGAGGGCAGAGGAAGGATCCCATGGACAGCAGCCCAAAGGGCAAAGCAAGGGGCCCTGGAGCAGGTCAAGCCAGAAATCTCCCTAGAAGCCAAGATGACCAGACTTTGACTGTCGGACTTTGGGCACATCATGAGAAGGCATTGGGAAAGGCCATCCTGTTAGGAAATGTGAAGGGAGGCAGGAGGAGAGGAAGGCCACAGGCCAGATGGATGGATGGAAGAGAGTTGGCAGGAGCAGCAGAGAAGAGGGGCCCTGGGGATGTCTCATCCGTAGGGTCACTGTGGGTCGAGATCGATGTGAAGGCAGTTAACAACAACAACGTTAAAAACATGTGGGGCCCGGGCTCCT
This sequence comes from Sceloporus occidentalis, assembly GCA_023333645.1. Lineage (NCBI taxonomy): Eukaryota > Metazoa > Chordata > Lepidosauria > Squamata > Phrynosomatidae > Sceloporus > Sceloporus occidentalis. Next base: position 589,068 of record JALMGF010000002.1, on the reverse strand, counting down.
TCTGCCAGAGCAGCAGCATCCACGGCCCACAATGGGGACTCCTACCACCCAGAGCAACTTTGGGGCAGGAGGCCCTGACTGGCCCCGTGGCTCCCAAGCCTTGGTCTGCAGTGCTGGCCGCCGTGGCCTTCTCCGTGGCACTGTGCTAGCCTGGGTTGCTTCCTTGCTCACCTTCAGGAACCACTGCCAGCAAAGGGCCAAAGCACATGGCGCTACAGCCCGCCACCCTCCATCTCTCCCCTTCATACCCTTTCAGCCAGTCAGTGCGCTGGGCAAAGGGTGCGTGGCACAACAAAACAACCAGCGCGGCAGCTGTTGCCAAAGGGAGCCCATTGGGTGATGCACTGGCAGCCCCCAGAATCTCTCCACCGATCGGCGGAGCTGCTTATGGTCAGTCCCAGTCTGGCCACTAACTCCATCGTTCTGGCAGGGATGCCGTTCCTGGGGCTGGTTAGAACTGAGAACTGGCAAGGGGAGGAGGATGGCCATTTTGTGAAGCAAGAGGCGTCGGGGTAGGGGTCAGGGTGGCCTTTTTGGGAAGGGAGGGGAGTAAGGATGAGAGGTCATGACGGCCATCTTGTGAAGGGAGGGAAGTCAGGACGAGGGTCAGGGTGGCTGTCCTGTCAGTGAGGGGGCTCAGGGCGGCCATTTTGTGAAGCAAGAGGCATCAGGGCAGGGGGCAGGGTGGCCATTTTGTAAAGGGAGGGGAGAAAGAATGAGAGGTCAGGGTGGCCATTTTTTGAAGGGAGTGGTGTCAGGACGAGGATCAGGGTGGCTGTCTTGTCAGTGAGGGGCCATTTTGTGAAAGGGAGGGGAGTAAGGATGAGCTGTCATGATGGCCATTTTGTGAAGGGAGGGAAGTCAGGTCGAGGGTCAGGGTGGCTGTCTTGTCAGTGAGGGGGCTCAGGGCGGCCATTTTGTAAAGCAAGAGGCATCAGGGCAGGGTCAGGGCAGCCATTTTGTGAAGCAAGAGGCATCAGAGCAGGGGTCAGGGCGGCTGTCTTGTCAGTGAGGGGGCTCAGGGCAGCCATTTTGTGAAGCAAGAGGCATCAGGGCAGGGGTCAGGGTGGCTGTCTTGTCAGTGAGGGGGCTCAGGGCACCCATTTTGTAAAGCAAGAGGCATCAGGGCAGGGTCAGGGCAGCCATTTTGTGAAGCAAGAGGCATCAGAGCAGGGGTCAGGGCGGCTGTCTTGTCAGTGTGGGGGCTCAGGGTGGCCATTTTGTGAAGCAAGAGGTGTCAGGGCAGGGGTCAGGGTGGCCATTTTGTGAAAGGAGTGGAGTCAGGGCAAGGGTCAGGGTGGCTGTCTTGTCAGTGAGGGGGCTCAGGGTGGCCATTTTGTGAAGCAAGAGGCGTCAGAGCAGGGGTCAGGGCGGCTGTCTTGTCAGTGAGGGGGCTCAGGGTGGCCATTTTGTGAAGCAAGAGGCATCAGAGCAGGGGTCAGGGCGGCTGTCTTGTCAGTGTGGGGGCTCAGGGTGGCCATTTTGTGAAGCAAGAGGCGTCAGAGCAGGGGTCAGGGCGGCTGTCTTGTCAGTGAGGGGGCTCAGGGCAGCCATTTTGTGAAGCAAGAGGCATCAGGGCAGGGGTCAGGGTGGCTGTCTTGTCAGTGAGGGGGCTCAGGGCACCCATTTTGTAAAGCAAGAGGCATCAGGGCAGGGTCAAGGCAGCCATTTTGTGAAGCAAGAGGCATCAGAGCAGGGGTCAGGGCGGCTGTCTTGTCAGTGTGGGGGCTCAGGGCACCCATTTTGTGGAGCAAGAGGTGTCAGGGCAGGGTCAGGGTGGCCATTTTGTGAAGGGAGTGGAGTCAGGGCAAGGGTCAGGGTGGCTGTCTTGTCAGTGAGGGGGCTCAGGGCGGCCATTTTGTGAAGCAAGAGGCATCAGGGCAGGGGTCAGGGCGGCTGTCTTGTCAGTGAGGGGGCTCAGGACGGCCATTTTGTGAAGCAAGAGGCATCAGGGCAGGGGTCAGGGTGGCCATTTTGTGAAGGGAGTGGAGTCAGGGCAAGGGTCAGGGTGGCTGTCTTGTCAGTGAGGGGGCTCAGGGCGGCCATTTTGTGAAGCAAGAGGCGTCGGGGCAGGGGTCAGGGCGGCCATTTTGTGATGGGTGGGGAGTAAGGGTGAGCAGTCATGACGGCCATTTTGTGAACAGAGGGGAGTCAGGGCGAGGGTCGGGGTGGCTGTCATGTCAGTGAAGGGGCTCAGGGCGGCCATTTTGTGAAGCAAGAGGCATCAGGGCAGAGGTCAGGGCGGCCATTTTGTGAGAGAGGAGTCAGGGCGAGAGGCCAGGGCGGCCCGTCCTTTTAGTGGCTGCCTCCGCCCTGCGGAAATACTGCCCCCGGCCCCCCTCTGACCGCCATGGCGCCATCCTGGGGGCCCTCCTTACGTAGGCCTTGTGGAGGAGGCACCGGCGCTCTTGGGCTGAAGACCAGGAATAAAACTGCAAATCCCAGGATTCCGTGCGAGAGGCGCCCTGGGGAGAGACTCCTTTCTTCCCGGCCCTTGTCCTCCTCCCTCCTCCCTCCTCCTGGGCCTCGGCCGGGACTCATCCTTTGGCCCTCCAGATGGTTTGGACTTCAGTTCCCATACTTCCTGACGAATGGCCATGTTGGCTGAGGCTTCTGGGATTCGAGAACCAAAGGTGACTCCCGAACTCTGGCTCCCAGCATGCCAGACTATTGGCCAAGAGGGCAGAGGCTTCTGGGAGCTGAAGTCCTTCTGGCTGTTTATTTCAGGAAGGCCTATTGGCCCCGCCCCCTCTCTCCCACTCGCCCGGCCGTCGCTTGTGACGTCATGTGCTGGGCGCGGCGCGTGCGCAGTGGGGCTCGGCGTCAGCAGAGGCCCAGAGCGACGGTTGGGGGGCCGTTAGCGTCGCCAGAGGCGCCTCCTGCCTTCGTTGGTTCGTTCCCGGCGGCCATGGAGGCGAAGGGCTCGTCGGTGGGGCGTCCGCCGGTGAAGGGCATCCTGAAGAACCCCTCGAGCAGCGCCGGGAGCGGGCTGGGCCTGGCCGGGATGGCCGCGCCCTCGGCCGCCTTCCTCCAGCAGCAGGCCCAGGCCTCCTCCGCCGCCGCCGCTGCTGCCTCCTCGGCGCGGGCCCGCGCAGACTCCAGGCCCATCCTCGAAGGGTGAGGAGTCAGACGGCAGCCGGGAGGGAGGGAGGGAGGCCCCTGGAGGGAGCAGCAGCAGCAGCAGCAGCCTCTGAGGCCTGGGCCTGTGTCTCTCTCTCTCTCTCTCCCCTTCTAGGAAGAAGTCGCAGAAGTGGGACGAGATGAACATCCTGGCCACCTACCACCCGGCGGGGAAGGACTACGGCCTGATGAAGATCGACGAGCCCAGCACCCCCTACCACGCGTAAGGCAGCCCCGGGGAGAAGGAGGCTCGACTCGACTCGACGCGGGGGGAGGCAGGGGCTGGGCCCTGGGTCCGCTGGGTGTCCTTCTTGCCCGGCAGCTGTTGGGGGATTCTGGGAGAGGGGCTGCGGAGCCCCAGTGGCCCCCATGACAGAGCATTCCCAGGAGACCCTCACTCTTCCAAGAGCCCTTGGTTGCTCTTCATTGGCCAAGCAAAGGTGGGCTGCCCTTCAAGGGGCTTCTCTGCAGCTCCGCCAGGGCCTTGGTTCTGCCACTAGAGAGTGGAGGATACCTTGGCCCCAGGGATAAGTCATGGGCAGGTTTTGGGGCCGGAATGACAGGTTTTGACATGACCCATGGGCAAGTAGAGGGTAAAATGTTGGGGCATGCAACAAAGGGCATAAAGGAGGAAGCCAAGGGAACTTAGAACGTTTCAGCAGTGATCGCTGCTTGCATGAAGAGGCCGGATGGAAAGCAGAGTAGAGGGGACCAAGCTCCCAGGACAGACTGCTCTCCTGCTTCCTTTTTTGATAAGAGTTAAAGCATAGTACTTACATTGACCCATAGAGAAGTCAACTCAAGTTCTTTGGGTCAGTGTTTTGAAGGCCAGTAGCTCATTAGAACTTGGGCTAAAAACCCTAGGCTTCTACATGAGTATCTAGAGTCCTTATTTGGAGCGCTGCCTTGGATAGCTACAGCATAAGAGGGGCAGTTGAGAAATTCCTTTGGGAGAGTGACGCAGGGCAGGGCTCTTGCCGGAAGGTGACACTGGCCTGCTTTCTAAGAACTTGAGTTCCCCCCCAGACTTTACCAAGGTGGGTTTTCCTTAGAAGGCAGAATGCTCTCTTAATGGCCTTGGTGTCATTTGTCTCTGCAGCATGGTAGGAGACGACGAGGACGCATGCAGCGACACGGAATCCAGTGCAGTCCCAACTGCAGACATCTTGGCTCAGAAGTAAGTGACCTGGAAAGCAGCAGGGATTGAAGAGCCAAGGAAGAGCTTGGCTCACAAGCTGTACAGACCAGCCAAAAGGGCCAGCATTGGGGTGGAGTGGGGGCATGGCGGTTGCACGCCAGGAAGCCGCCAGGCCAACCAGATGGCGGGTGGATCCACAGCATTTCTTCAGTGCAGCGTTTAGACACGCTGCATCAAAGAAATGCAGTAAAAACGCTGCCGCCATGGCAAAGACAACTTTTTCCACTCCCAAAAGGAGCGGTACTTTGCTGCTTCTTGGGGGGGGGGGTGTGTGGAAAAACTCTGGATCAGGGCTGTGGTGTGCAGTTGCTGTGCCCCCGATCCGCTGAGCAAAGAGGCAGTGGCAAGCCGCTCCCTTGGACCCGTCTGTACAGCCCCTCAGTTAGAATTAAACACTGTCTATCCCAGCTACCTTCCTCCCAGGAAGCCCACCAGTTGGAGAGAAGGCCAAGGTTCTCTCCTTTGGTTGCTCTGTGGCAGGGACTCCAGACTGGCGCTGAACCTAGAAGGTACATATGGCCGCCATGTGTCCATTTATGCGGTTGAGTAAGCATTGAGCTCTAGCTTCAACATAGATTCTTTTTTCTTTTGCTCTCTACATGCCACGTGTTCCTGAGTTCTCTTCTTTACATGTATTATTCTTTCTTTACTATACTTTTATACACATTAGAGAAACAACATCTCAGAGTGGCTGACATCAATAAATGGGAGAGGGAAAAGGCCTACCATTAGGCATGCCCAGGAAGGGAACAGTGGGGAGAAAGAAGAGAAGGATAGTGAGCCTTTACAGGCTAGAGTAAAGCAGGGAGCTGTAAGTGGGTGTCTCCATCCAGTTCCAGACACATGGCTTTTCCAATGTTGGTATGGCCATGCTGAGGAGCAGTTGGCATGAATGATCTTTTCTTGATGCTGCTGTAGCCCCAGAGCATACTTGGGGGTTAAGCAGGCAAGGAGCACACCTATGGCAGGGCCTCCTTCTCTGGCCAGTGGATGGGACAGGCTGGTTTCTCTGCTACCTTGATGTCTTTCTCAGGACATAGCCTCCCAGTGCATCCCCTAGAAGTTTCCGTATACGGTCTTTCTCTTTTCTTTTTTCTTTGGAGAACTGAAGAAAGTGGGGTTCAAGGGAGTTGAGGTTTGCCTGTATAAGATCATTAGATTATTGTGGCCATGTACACAGTGTCTCTTAATAGTCCTGGAACCCTATAGTAATGTAGAAAAAAATCTAATGGTGTCCATCTGCCAGTGAACCAGATACACTTGATTGAACAGGTTCTACCTTCCTTTCCTCTTGCAGTCCCACTGTGTGCCTCCAGAAGACACAAGAAGGTGGGTACCTGGGAGCTGTGGAGGATGTTTAGCTCTGCCAGGAGTTCAGGGAAGGAGACGACTGTTATTGCACAGGCGGAGGTCTGCTTGTGTGGGGCTGGATGCTGCCTTTAGGGTATGATCTACTGACATTGAAAGAGCTTAACCTCAGAAATTAAACATTCTGTCCTGAAAATGTTTGAAGAGGATGTTGAAAAAAGCAGATGCTATAAGTGGCATTTCAGGTTATTTAAACTATAGTTGACACTCTTGCTCTCAGTATAAAAGTGAACACTTTGCAAAACTAGGTTGCATTTTTTGCCAGAGGTTCTTCATTCTCTTGATGAGCACATGGCTCCTCCTCGCTTGTAAATGAGATTCTTAGAATCTGCTCATAAAACCATTGCATTAGAAAGGGCATCCTAGTGAGAGTATTAGTTTCTTTGTCTTGGCAGCTTTGTTAACTGTCATCAAGTAGACTTTGACTTAGATTTATCCTGCGAATGAGAACCCTCCAAGTAACCCTGTTATCAGCAGCTCTGCTCAGGTCCTGCAGATTCAGGGCAGTGGCTTCCTTGGCTGAGTCTCTCCTTCTGGACTCTGGTATTTCTCTTTTCCTTACTGAGCATTATGATATTCTCTGGTGCATCATGTCTTCTCATGGTATGTCTCAAGTACGACTGTCTATGATTAGCCACATTAGCTTCTAGGGGAAATTTAGGCTGGATTTGTTCTCTAGTTATTTGTTTGTCTTTTTGGCAGTCTGGGGTTTCTGTAGAACTTCACTCCCTGCTTTCGCAGCCATGCATTGAAATTGGAAACACAGTGGCATGGACAATCCTAACATTAGCATTCAAAGATTGTGTAAATCATCTATGGACATTATTTTTGTTTTCTTAATGTTAAAGTGTTTATACATTTTCTTAATATTTTAATGTTTACATGTTCCATTTCTTTCTCTCTTTTTTACCATGTTTAGATTCCCTAATTTTATGCTTCTTACATTCCATGTTCCTTTAATATGTTCGTGCAGCTTTGAACTTTCTTTTCACTTCTTGAGTATGTCAATAGCTGAACATCCTTTTGGCTTGAGTTCTTTTGTGTCATTAGCCACAGCGCTACTTGTACTTGTCATGCGCTCTTCCCCAGTAACTCATTGAGTAACTTCTGGCCAGGGAGTTTCATCTTTTGGCAGTATCTTTTGTTCCATTCTGGATTTTCTCATCATAGGGTTTTCAAGGTAAAGGTCTTGCAGAGAGGTTCACCATTGCCTTCTTCTGCACAGTACTAAATGTTAGCTATCTTGCCACTGCCATTGGCTCTGAGAGAAACTGCCATCTTGGAAACTTTGGTTCTGTTAATGCAGGCTAAAATATTATTTGCCTTCTTTGCTACAGCATAACTGCTGGCTCCTGTTCAGCTTGTGATCAACAATAATTCCAAGGTTCTTTCCATATGTACTACTGTTAAGCCAAGAACCCCCCCCCCCCCCGGTCCTATAAGTGTGCATTTAGTTTTTGTGGCCTGAACATAAAAATTTGCATTTGATTTTATTAATTCCTACTCAGTTTTGTAGTTTATCAAAAGTTCCTTGGAATTCTGTTCCAGTCTTCCAGTGAGTTAGCTGCCAAACATCCCACTGCCCCCATTTTGCAACCTCTACAGACTTGATAAGGATTTCCTCCCCTATCATTTAAGTCACTGATAAAAATGTTGAATCTGTTGGTGTTTCCACCTGTACCACATTTAATCAGCGTGCTCATCAAAATATCATGCTTAGAAACCATGTCTAACAGTGCCATTGCAACAGGTGCTCATAGGAAGTTGGTTGGCAAATGTCGACTTGGTCTCCAACTCATTTGTTTGTGCTCTCTTGGGGTAGACGGTCTCACCTCCTTTTGGGTTCCCTCTTTGTAGGTTAGCAGCAGTAGTGGAAGGCAAGGGACCAAAGGTCCTAGCTCAGGAGGAAGACAGCAGTGATGAAGATGAAGATGAGACAGAACTCTCGCCAGAAGAACGTGGTGAGTCTGGAGCTGGTGGTCATGCTCCAACAGTTCTATGGCCAGAAATTAGTCAGGGTTGCAAACCATTGTAGTTGGACAATTGTCTTTGTATTGAGGTGCATGAGAAGAAATGTATCTCAGTGTTGTGACTCTCCTTCCCATGGCTTCAAGAAAGATGCCTGCTTTCTTCCATAGAAGGCACTGAGGTGACTGCTAGCATTTTGGATGAGAATGTTCCTTCTTAGCTTAGTTAAGCTTCTAGTTTAGATGTTGCTGGCAGTTTAAATAAATAAGTGCTTGGTTCTTTAAAGCCAGGACTCTTTTTAGGCAAACAGTGTTGCAGGTTAACTGGAGGAATCTCAAAGCAGGCAACAGTGATTTATAGAGTGGCTCTTCTCGCTACAGCCCTACATCAAGTGCTTTGAGTGCAGTGGAGGTTTCTAAACAGGCTGGATGGCCAGCGGTTGGGGGTGCTTATATTGTGTGTTCCTGCATGGCAGAATGGGGTTGGATTGGATGATCCTTGAGGTCTCTTCCTGCTCTATAATTCTAGGGTTGGAAAGAACAGACAGTCCTTGGCCTATGCAGATGAGAGCCAGGTCCTTGCCTATTTTGTGTGGCTGTCCGAGCACAATCCAGCTAGGTACTTTGGGCAGTGAGTCCGGCTGGAGTGTGCATGTTCCCTGATCCCTGGAGGGTCTGACCTCTAGGCCCATGCCTGAATTCTCCACACTTCTGTGACTTTGCCTGGCCTCTGTGCAAGTCCCTTTGATTTTTCTAAGCAGAACATCAGCCATTCCATTCCTCAAGTGTGTTTGCTCAGCAGAAGCGGCATCAGTGTATTTCTTGATGTTAGAATCCTGTTAGTATTCTACCAGATAGTGTTTAGTGTTGAGGTATAGTAGTTGGGGATGATGGGGGCTTAGCTGCAGTTAGGAATGTAGATAGTGATGTCTAGTGCATAGCAGGGCCAGGTGTCTTATCGGGTGGCCTTGAAGGCCTGGCTCTCTGAGCGGGGAATGTGGTTTCAGTTCTGTGGGAACCAGGAGGGGCTTTGCTTGGCGGGCTTCTGCATGGGAGGGGATTTTGGCTTTGGGTAATTCTGTTACTTTGTCTGTGGGGAGGTGTGGTTAGTCTCAGCTAAGAAGCTGAGTGAGGCACATGTCTGATTTTGGATCTATCAATAAAGTGCTGTTGATTCTATAATCAAACTGACTGATTGATTGTCCGGGATTCTGGGTGCCAACTCTGACACTTGGACACCGATTGTGGGGGCCTGATCTCATAGAATCATGGAATCATAGAGTTGGAAGAGATCACAAGGGCCATCCAGTCCAACCCCCTGCCATGCAGAAAATCTCCACACTTCTGTTTGTACATAATTGTCTAGCCCACATCATGGAGCTCATCTTATGTTGGGCTTGTTGGGAATCTTGCATCTGAGCCCTTTTCAGAAGGGGTGCAGGTTGTACCGACTTGGCTTTTGGGTCATCAGTCAAAGGTGGGGAAGATTCAAGGTAGATGGTTGATCTTCTCTCCCACCCCTTCACTATTCATAGCCTTGCAACTGATAGAACAGATCGCACATGTTCTAAAACAAATACACATACACACACAAACACTGTGTATCAGGTAGGCCCATAATTCTCACCTGACAAATTATCTTCACTGCCATGTGCAAAATGGTGGCTGCTCCTGAGGCAAAATCTTTCTTGAGGAAAGTTTTAACCATCAAGGCTGTGTCTGTCTGTCTGTCTCAGTCTTAGTAACTCAGGATACTGTTTTGTGGCTCCAGCAGCCCATAGCTCTGGAACAAGTGTTACTTTGGTGATCTGAATTCCACCATGTGTTTTATGCAGAGAAAAAGAAGCAGTTTGAAATGAAGAGGAAAATGCATTACAATGAAGGCCAGAACATCAAACTTGCCCGGCAGCTGATTGCTAAAGAGCTGCATGGTGCGGCTGTCAATGACGATGAAGAGGAGGATGAGGAAGATGAGGATGAAGAGATGCGGGACGCCACAGACTTGGGGGGGATGAGCCCAGAACTTGGTGAGCACTAAATTCCCAGTTACAGACGATTGCTCCCTCGCGGAGAGTCATTGTGAGAATTCATGAGTGGCTGCAAGGTGGAGTGTGTTTTGCAGGGCTGGGATCACCTTCTGGATTCATAGTTACTGGACAGACTCCTCTTGTGCAGTGCTTGGGTGGTGCGTTTGGGTTCTGCCTTGTCAGTGTCCCCCTTCCCCTCCCCTAGGACTTTTTTCCCACCTTCTTGTTGGCAGCGCTGTCTCCTCAGAATGGGCAGTAGCCAGGCCTGCTTCTCTGAGGGACCAGCGCTCTTCAGGATGGAAACAGGAATGGCAGCAGAGCCCTTGGAGGAAAGGAAGCAGTCCTGCCTTGTGGGTGCCTGTTTTCTCCCTTGCCTCTTCATTGGGAGGTCAGGCCTTGTGCAGTTGGCCTTGTATTGTCCCTGTAAGCACCAACCACTTCTGCTCAGAGGCACTTCGCTTTGTGAGTCGGTCGGGTCCTGGCGGGTGTGCTTCCTGAACCGACCCTCCGCATTTGTATTTGCATTCCAGATGCAGCAGACCACAAGCGGAATGTCTCCTTCTGCTTCAGCTACCGTTGAGCCCCCTTCCCCGTTTGCTTGGCATCCGTCCCCGTGTGTCCATTTTGGAAGGGAAAGAGCCCTCTCCTCCAAGCATCTCTTTCCTGTCCTTCATTGGTTGGGGAGTGATCTTTGCGTGAATAAACTGAGCAGTTTGCTCTGAGATTTCAAGAATGGTGAATGTCAATGAAAATAGCGGGGAGCTCCCATCTACAGTGTTGCCGCCTTCCCTCTCATTTGCAAATGCATCAAGGTGGCCACTGGTTCATCGGGGCCTTAATCCTTGCGTGTTCACTGGGCAAGAAGCTATATCAGCCTCTCTCCCTGGGAGCTTCCTGACCACGTTCTTGTAACCATGAACTTGAAAACAGAAATAAATTTAATTGGAAAACGGGTTTTGGAAGAGGTATTTTGACACAGCGGGAGGTTAGGAAAGGGACGTGTAAATGTGGAGCAACAAAAAGGCAGACCTTTTTGGCTTGCAAGCAGGATTTGAGAATTCCACTGGAAAAGACAGAGTGGAAGCCTGTTGCGTATGCCCATCATGCCCACTCCCAAGCAGGCAGCTGTAAGGCAGCCATGGCACCTGGGACCTATACGCATTCACCTGACTAACCTGCCCCCTCCAAAGCCCAGTTCTCAGGGGCTGAGAATTTGGAAGAAGTCCCTTTCACGGGTTGCGGGGAATTGGTTCTGCCTGCATTTTTCTTCTGTGCTTTTGGGATCCTTCCATCTCACTTTATAACTGCTGCCCAAAACTGGTTCTGCCACCAGCTGCCTTGCGGATTTCACAGCAGTGGAAACTGCTGCTCTGTATGAGCCTCCTTTCTACCTCTATTCTGGTTTTGCACTATTTGTTCATTACAATTTTTACAGTCCCCTATATGAAAGAATAAAAACATCATAGCAAACTGCATTAATATATTTAAAAACATTTAAAAGATTTTTTTTTAATTAACACTATATTCACTGTATTTGGGATGAGTTAATGAGGCTGACAGGCTTTGATGAAGAGCCATGTTTCAGCTTGGCCCCTAAATTAGTGTTGCCCCTAATTGGGCTTCCAGGAGGTAAAACACTCCGCAGTTGGGGAGCCACAGCTAAGAAGGCCCTCTCCCAAGTCCCAGCGCTGCGTATGGTGGGACAACGGAGCAGCCCCCCCAGCAGGTTTTACTTCTCGGACAGGCAGATCTGGGGGGGGGGGGTGCGAAGTTCCACTTACGAAGCAAGCCTCTGTCCTAGGAATTTAGAGCCACAGCGCCCACCAAAATTTGCCCTGCTACCTTTTCGGTACCATCTAGCCCAAGGATCCACAAGAGATTGTGATTGGGGAAAAATGTCTTGAGCTATAGATATAATAATTATTTTTATGCAGGGGGTCTTTAATGACATGAAGATTTCAAAGGTTCTTCCAGGGTAAAAAAAAAAGATGAAAAAGAGTCTAGCCTAATTCAGAAATATACTCACTTTGGTAACATTTGGTTGAGCTGAACAACGCTATAACCAGCTCCGAGGTCTGTTTTTACCCACAGGCTGCCTGGGGCTTCTGTTGCTAGCTGCTTATTCTTGACAAGAATTCTGTGGGTGGTTCTGCCGTGCCGCTTTTCTTCCTGACAGATGGGGACCGTTCTCTTGCTCAGTGAGTCGGCTGTGAGGCTCGGAGGAATCAGTCTCATGGGTGGGAGTCAGCTGCAAGGCCTAAGGAAGCTGCCCCCCAGGGCTTGCAGGGTGCCTCCCTGTGCAGCCGTTGTGATGCCACGCTTGAGTGATCTTGCACAAATGAGTGCTTTCTTTACTTTTGCCAGTCTTGGTCACCTAGAAGCCCCCGTAGGATTGGAGACACTCCTTACATTTGGATTCATTGAGGCCTGACTGCCTCCCCCTAGTCATGGCGGTGGGTGGCTGGGTGGGAGGTGGCCTGGATGTGAAACCTGGAGAGGGGAAGGGGCTTGTATACCTTTAGTAGCTGCCATGAAGTAGTGTGGCCTCTGTGGCACCAAGGCCACTGCCCAGATCTTTTTCCAAACCACCTTTTCTTTTGGAGAAGGATGAGGGTCTCATGCTGCTAGCTTCTGGTTTGCCTCCATCCCTTCCCTCTCTCAGCCCTGAGAAGCCTGTGGCACAGATGAACAGTGTGAAGGCATCCCTGGCCTTGAGCTCCGATGAGCAAAGGGCTGGAAGCATTCTCCCCACTACGCAGCCCAGGCTGTCAGGCAAGGAGGGAGGCAGTGGCAGGCCCTGGTCACAGAAGGGTGGGGCACAGGGGCTGGATGTGGGGCCGGCAGCCCCATGCTCAAAGCCCACCCTTTCCTCGGAATTAGATTAGCCTTTTCCTCTCTTAGAGGCCACCCTCCTTAATCGTCCCTAGGCTGTTAGTCCTATCCTGCCTCCTGGGCTAGTTATCTAAACCATGCTAAGCCCCTGGCTAATCCTTCTCAAACTCTTAGCTGGTTACAGTGTGGGGTAGTGTAGAAGCAAGGATGAAGGGAAGCTGCAGTTATAACTGGGCATGCTGGCACCTTGCTTGAGTCTAGGCGAGAGGGTGGTGGTTGAGGGAGGGAGGGAAAGCCTATCAGGGTGGATGTATTGCTCAGATGGGCCTCGGGAAGATGGAGAGGAGTGGTGGCCCTGCTCCTGGTGAAGGGGGAGGGAAGCATCAGGCTGCGAGGGGTGTGACTACATTTCACCTGCTCTCTAGAGGCAAGTAAGGCTTTCCTTCTGTCATCTGGAAGGTCCTTGTGGCACCTAAATAGGTTGAAGCTTGGCCATGGGAGGTCAAAGGAGCCTTGTGTTGCCACTCAAGGGAGCGAAGGGGCAGCACCACCTGATTGCACCACTTGGCATGTGGAAGACGGTGCTTCAGAAAAAGTGGGTTCTTTATCACCCCAGCTCTTCCAGAAGCTGTCTTGTCTTTTCAGAAATAGAATAAAAACAATGTGGCTGCTCTGGGTAGTTGGTGCCTGCCTCCTTGCCAGGCACCCAGGGGATGCAGTGAGGTCTTGCAGGATGCAGCCTGTCCCTTGTGAGAAACCCATTTCCGTCTGCTCTTCTCTCTTTTCCTGCAGTACCCGCTGCTCCTAGCGACCCGCTCGAGAACACTGCACACAGCCTAGAAGAAGTCTGCTCAGGACTGTAAAGCCGTGTCTTTGTGTCCACTGCATCACACCTCTGTCGTAGCTCAAGCCCTGTGGAGTGGCCAGCTTGCACTTCTGTATTGCCAAGAATACAGTGGAGTAGCCATCAAGACTTTTCTGTTAGGGACTGCAAATGTTGCAGAGCTGGCTTATCATCCCAGTGCCTCGTGGTCTCAGAAGATGGCTTTGTGCAAACTCTGCAGGGTGGGATCACAGTGTGGGGCAGCCCATGTGGCCGGGGCTTATTCCCATTGCCCCTCTGGCTTTGAAGCCATCCGACAGCCAGCCACACTCGCTTTCTGCTCTTTGATTTGGCTCCCCTCTCGTGGACTTCAGTGGCTGTGTCTTATAGGAGGGCTTGGGTGTCAGCGTGCCAAACTCTACAGCTTGGAATAGATGCCCCTTGCCCCTCTCTCTGTCGTCCACTCCTAACCTGTTCCCGCCTAGCCAGCTGGTGATGACCTCAGCTGCTGAGAAAGGGAGCGAGGGGCCACATTAAACAAGCAAGAGGCTTTGCATTCTACAGCCAGGCGTTTCCCAGGCTCCCCAGCTGTTGTGCATGGGATGTTCTGAGTTGGGAAACGATGAGCCAACCTGAACGTACTGTGTTACTTTCTCCATCTGTCCTTTGGTTTTGATGTAGTGTTCTGTAGCTCTTTTCCCACCAGGCTGTGTGCCGCTCTGCCACCCAAGGCATTCTTTCCTCTGGCTGCTAAGAGTTCAGAGGGAAGCTGGCTCTGGAAGCAGTCTTCACTGGGAGAGCGCTACCTCAGAGAAACCCCAGGCTCTTAAGCCCCTCCTCAGGACTGCTGTCCTCTGCTCTGTCTGGAGGCTGGTCTGCAATAGCCCAGTGGGCTTCTGCAAGTTCCTGGGGCCTTTGGGAGGAGCAGGAGGGGATGCGAAGGACTCTTGCGCTGGAGGTCCCCTGCCATGGCAGCCTAGCAGGGAATCCAGCCTGGCCTGCCTCTGGGGAACTGGCTCTGTGCTTGTTCCAATGGCACTGGCCATCTTTGGCTCTTCGTTTCTTAAAAGCTTGGCCTAATTTGTATCTTTGCACAGCTCTGTGCCACTGTAGATCTATTTCAAAGCAACACTTTGAGTTATAGTTGTATCCAGCACTGGGGCTTTCTTCAGACACTTGGTTGTCCTTCTCTAGTGTCGGGTGTGTAACGTAGTCACTGGACTTTCATTTAAGGAGGTGAGGTGCCGTAGAAAGCGTTGCTTCAGCCGGGTTCTTGGCCGGGCTTCCCTTTGTGTCCCTCCCACGCAATTATGGCAGGTGAGTAAAGGAAAAGGCATTTTCCCAGGGGAAGACCGGGTAAGTGGTTTTTGGTAGGATGGGACTTGAGCCTGGTAACCCAACATGATGATGGGGTGGACTTGACCTGGCTCTGGGTAGGAATGGAGACTTGGGGGCTCAGGCCTGCCTTGTCTTGACCCCGTTGCCTGGGCCGGAGGGAGGTTAACCCGCCTTCTGTACAGCACTTGGATTACTGTCACTGAATAAAACATGCAGCAAATAGTGGTCAAAACAGTTGGCTCCAGTTCCTCCTCCTTTGGGCAGAGGCAGCCTGGCCTGTGCTCCTGCCCTTTGCCTTGCTAGGGAACCTGCCTGGGCACCAGGGGCAGCCGCTGGGAAAGCCCTGTCCTGAGAGGAGAAAGAGCATCCCTGGGCAACGCCTGCCTCCCTGCCAGGAGGCACCTTTTAGGAGGCTGGGGTCAGGGGGGGGAGGGCCACAAATAAGAACACGTGGAAGTGGGGTTTTCGGGGGGGGGGCTGTCTGAATGCCATCTTCTGGAAGATGGCGTCCCTGGCATCTGGCATCTTCAGAGAAGGCTGGCATGGAAGAGAGGGGGGTTCATAAGCGGTTGGTTGCTTTCCGTGTTACTCTCTGCCTTGTTCTGTGTTGAGAGGAGGATCAGGAGGCTCTGCTGAATGAAGGAGGGGCCCTGGGCCCAGGCCGGTTTCCATTTGCCTTCTGCTGGGCCTTGGCTTTGGGGTGTTTCGGGGCTGGGAGCCAAGCTTGGTTTGCTTCCAGGGCTGCTGCTGCTTCGGGGCCTCCTGAGCTGATGGCTGTTGGCTTGGTCCCAAACAATCCCTCCCCGAGGCCTCTCCCTTCAGCAGCGGAGCAAGAGGCAGGTTCCCTTGGGGATGGCTTCCAGGAGTCTGCAGCCCTCCAGCCCAGCTCTAGGGCCAATTCCTAGAGGAGCGTCCTCTGGAGGGGCTTCTAGGCGCCCGGCAGAGTTCCGCTGGAGAGAGGCTCCCAGGCAAAGCGCAACTAGTAACTCCCCCCGAGGCAAGGCTTTAAAGGCGGAGGAGGAGGAGGAGAAGAGATTCCGCCTCGGAGGCTGCGAAAGGGGTTCCCGACCGGGCGAAGTGCCCTGCCTGCCTGCGGGGGATCGCCATCATCGCGGTGATGATGATGATGATGATGATGATGATAAGAATACGAGGCCAAAGGGCGGGGCCCCAGCCAAGAGACGCAGCAGCCCCTTCCTTCCTTCCTTCCCGGGCGAGGCTGAGGCTGAGGCTCGCAGGGCTGGCGTTGGCCCACGAGCCCCCGGTTGCCAGGCAACGGCGCCCCTCGGAAAGGCTTTCCAGGCCGGAGGTGGATGGCGCCTCGGGATTGGAGGAGCCGTCCAGGGCTTCCTGCCGGCCATTGGCGCGCAGGGCTGCCCTTCAGAGGCTGGGGCGGAGCCTTTCCTGCCGGCGTCGGCGATTGGCCCGCCCAACTGCCCCTCCGCGTCCCTTCCCTCCATTGGCTGGCAGGCTAGACGCGCGCGGTGGCTGCCGGGAAAAGGGGCCCATCCGCCCGGAAGCGAAGGCTGGCCACGCCCCCGAGTCCCGGAAAAGAGGCCGGAGCGAAGGAAGAGCGAGCGAAGGCAGGCAGGATGCGGGTGTCCCTGGACTTCGAGGAGTGCCTGAAGGACTCGCCCCGCTTCAGGTGAGTGAGGGCGGAGGGACCCTGGGAAGCCGCCAAACTACAACTCCCAGGATTCATAGCACTGAGCCGTGGCCCAAATTAGGGGTCTTGATGAGGGCAGACCTGAAGAGCCTCCGGCAAAGGATCTGGAGCAGTGGTTCCCCGCCTTTGGTCCGCTAGGGTTTTGAGTTCCTGCCCAATGAGCCTCATGGCTGGGGCTTCTGGGAATTGGAGTCCCAAAAACAAGGCTGAGAAGGCCAGAGGATGCTTCCTCTTTTTAAATAGCAGCTGGAGAAATCACCCCTTTTGGCACCGCTTTTCGGCATCCTGGCTCAGGGCTATGGCATTCTGGGAGTTGGAGTTTGTTGGGGTCAGTGTTTTGACTACAGTATTTGAAGGGGAATCATTCTGAGGATGCAGCAAGCTTGTTTTCTGCTGCTCCAGAGAATAGGAGCGATGGATGCAAACGACTCTTCTTCTTCTTAAGCTTTATGTAGCGCAGTCCATTGACAGACAATGGAAACAGACCAAATAGATCTGCCCAAGGCATTCATTCCACCCAAATAAGGAAACAATACATATTAGTCCATGTTAATGTTCGCTAAAATAGGGCAGACAACCATTTAAAATGACATTGGATAACAGTCACGCAAGGGCTGACAGTCAGAGCTGTTCAGCAGCGGAAGATGCTGCCTGTGGCCCTCCTTCCTTGGAGGTCTCTAAGCAGAGGCTGGATGGCCGTCAGGGATGCTTTCAGGGCCCTTCTTGGGGTCTCTTCCGGCTCTGTGAATCTCCACTCAAAGGCAGGGGACAACACAGTAAAGCTTGCTTTTTGCTGCTCCAGAGTCTAGAGCACAAAGCAACGGATGCAAGCTCCAGGAAAAGAGTCTCCACCTCAACATTAGCAGGACCTTCCTGACAGTCAGGGCTGTTTGACAGAGGAACAAGCTCCCTTGGAGACTGCGGTGGAGTCTCTTTCTTTGGAGAGGCTAGATGATGGGCACCTGCCACAGGGAGGGCATTGATGGAGAGTTCCTGCATGGCAGAAGAAGGGGGTTGGACTGGGTGGCCCTTGGGGGTCTCTTCCAGCTCTAGGATTCTGTGGTGCGCTGGGGCTGGAAGGTGCACACATGCCTGGAAGGGTGGCAGCGGTGCCAGTTCTCTTTCCTCGGGGGCCCTCCTGCCAAGACGACTGTTGCAGGACCTGGGGGGCTGGCAGGGCCCCTCTCTTTCCTCCTCCTCTTCTTGCCATTCTCCTCCCCCAGGGCTAGGAATGGCCATCAGTGTCAGGCATGAGGGTGTCTCATGCAGAAGTGGCTGGAGAGAGAGGGGTAGCTCCAGCCCCCATTCAACAGCCCTTTCCCCTGCAAGAGGTATGAGGAGGGTGCCTGGCCCCCAGCTGTTGACACCATTTGCCTTTTGGGACCATTGCTGGGACGCCTGAGCACGCTGTGGCCCACCTGTGCTGGGCACCTTGGGGATCGAAGGCTGAACGGGAGAGCCCCCTCCCCAGTCCTTGGTCTCCCCCATCCTGGCTCTTTGTACGCTGGCAGGAGGAAGGAGGCGGACCTGCAGAGAAGTGACATTCTCTCAGCCACAGCTGTCAGGCCCACAGAAGGGGCAGCGGAGGGATGTGTGGGTGCCTGGAAGGGTCACTGGCCTCTTGGGCCCCAGCAGGGAAGGCACCCAAGAAGCAAAAGCAGAGGTTAACGGAGGAGGAGGAGGAAGAGAAGGAGGCAGATCTCTCAAGGGGGAAATTGGAGGTCTTAGCTTTGTGCCACATCCCCAGCAAGCTCTCTGTTGCTCCTGTGCTGTGCCCTGGACTGGGCCGACATGGTGGCCCCAGTGGCCTTGGTGGCAATGAAGTAGGGCCTCAGAGAACAAGGTCGGTGTGGCTGGTGGCTGTGAAAGGAGATGTGCTTAGTGGCTCTCTCTGGCTTCCCTCTTCTACATTCGTCGCTTTTGAGCAGAAGCACAGATACACTTCTGCTTTCTGGACTGCAGCTCAGCCCCTTGGAAAAGGGAGGGGAAGGCCCCAAAGAAGGTGAGCGTGGCGTCCGAGCGCAGGAAGGCAAATAGGAGTTTTATAGGTATAACAGAAGAGACTTGGGAATACAAATACTGAAGGATATAACCTGCTCAAAAAGAACAGATGGAGCAGAAAAGGAGGGAAAGTAGCATTATGTGTCAAAGACCAATTGACTTGCAGGGAAATCCTTACAAGTGATCAAAAAGGGCCAGTGGAGAAGAGCATTGGAGAGAAAAAATCATCAGAGAAAGTCACAGGAACAGTGTTAGGATGGGAGTTGACTAGAAGCCACCAAAGCCAGACAAGGCGGCGGGTGATACTCTTCTCAAGCAAATGGCAGAAATCGGCAATTATTGGGTCCTCAGCTTCGGGTTCAAAACCTCCAAAGAAGACTTCACCACAGGAGTGTGTCCCACTGTCAAACAGCTCTTACCCTCAGGAAGTTCTTCCTGATGTTGAGCTGGAATCTCTTTTCCTGGAGCTTGCATTCATTGCTCCATGTTTTAGTCTCTGGAGCAGCACAAAACAAGCTTCCTCTCTCCTCAGTGTCTTTTTAGATTGTAAGCCTGAGGGCAGGGAACCGTCCAATTAAAAAGATTGTATGTACAGCGCTGTGTAAATTTACAGCGCTTTATAAATAAAGGTTAATAATAATAATAATATAACAACTGTACACTACGTCTTGCTCTCTCAGTCTCCATGCTCCCAGACTTCACTAGAACAGTCTTTGTTGTGATATGTACAACATTCCCACGCTGTGATCGCTTAGTCCAGCCTCCTTCCCACAAGTTGCCATGCAGCATAGGAACCAATCACAGTACCAACGGAAAACAGATCTTGTTTACGTTTTGTCTTGTTGCGTTGTCCTTGGACTTTCTGTCTGCGGCCCAGGCTTTTGCCTTCAGCTGTAACCGATTTTAACCTTTAGCAACCATTGTCACATCTGAACATTTTCACTACAAATATACAGTAACAGAGCCTTGGTGTCTCTTTCAGCTCCATGGTCCTATGATTCCTCCCGTCTGCTTGTACATCTTCTGTTCTCCAGGAGTTCTCAAAGGTTTCTGCCAGTGGTTCTGAGATTGGCCTGTTACAGACAGCCAAAATAAAGCTGCTTCGAGTCACAGTGGAGGTAAGGCGTTTCAATGATGCATGCGTCCTAAGAGTCCAGAAGTCGCACCAAAGCCACGCTCAAGACTGGATCATGGCTTTGGTGTGGCTTCTGGACTCTTAGGATGGTGCATCATTGAAACACCATACCTCCACTGTGACTCGAAGCAGCTTTATTTTGGCTGTCTGTAACAGGCCATTATTTGTTCTGCCATTTCTTTTAATACTCTTCATGTGGCCCTGGAGATGTGGATTTGTTTAGAGAGGCCAGGTATCCCTGTTCTACCTCTTTATCTATTCTGTGCTACATTTCCCTTTCTGCATCACCTGTTGCTTAAACACTGTTCTCCTTTTCAGAGTAGACCAAGGCAAAGAAGTTGTTAAGTTCTGCCTTTCTCCTATCCGCTATTAGCATTTCTCCATCTTTGCCACACATTGACTCTACTATTTTCTCCTCCTTCCTTTTGCTTTGGACGTGCCCCCAAAGCCCTTTTTATTATCCTTAACCTCTTCTCTGGTACACCTGAACTCATTCTGCGCTTTAGCTTTTCTGACTTTCCCCCAGACCTACTTGCTATTTGTTTGGGTTCCTCTTTAGTGATTTCCACCTTTTTCCATTTCTTATACATGTCACTTTTAAAACAGCTTATTTGAAAGCTCTTTAATCATCTAAATATATAATAATAAATAAAACATTAATTTATATCCTGCTTTTTGTTTCCACAATCAAAAAACACAATATATACAATTTCCACACACCCCTTTAGAAAGGATTAAACAATTCTATCCATTAAAATTACAGACAATAAAATCTAAAAACAATAATAGAATAATGGTGGGCAGAGTCTTTGCTTATATATGTCTCTGGGGAGAGCATTACATGGCCGGGATCTATTCCAGGAAGGCCTGCCAGAAGAGATCCGTCTTGACAGCTTTCTTGAAGCTCTCTAGGTTGGCAATTTGACGGATCTCGGCCGAAAGGCCATTCCATAAAGAGGGAACGATTGCGGGAAAAGTCCTCTGGGAGGTTGCCATCAATCTGGTCTTTGTGGACTGCAACAGATTCCTCCCAGGGATCTGAGGCTACGGGGCGGATTGTACGGAAGGAGGCAATCCCTTAAGTAGGTTGGGCCCAAGCCATGGAGGGCTTTAAAGGTAATGACCAACCCCTTGTACTGCGCCCGGAAACGAATAGGCAGCCAGTGGAGTGATTTCAATATAGGTGTAATATGGTCACTCCTAGTTGTTCCTGGAATCAATCTGGCTGCCATATTCTGCACCAGTTGAAGTTTCCGGACTAGGCCCAAGGGTAGCCCCATGTAGAGCGCATTGCAAAAATCAAGTCTTGAGGTTACCAGTGCGTGTACTACAGTTTCAAGGTCCCCCGGTTCCGGGAAAGGGCGCAGCTGGCATATCAGCTGGAGCTGATAATAGGTGCTCTTGACCATTGCAATCACCTGATTTCTCATCTGAAGTGATGAGTCGAGAAGCACCCCTAAGCTGCGAACACAGCCCTTTGAGGAGAGCGTGAGTCCCTCTAGGACTGGAGGTTGCAGCCCGATTCCTGGTTTGGGCCCCCCTGCCGTATGTACTTCTGTTTTGTCTGGATTCAGCTTGAGCTTGTTTTCTCTCATCCAGTCTATTACTGCTGCAAGACATTGATTGAGGGGAGAAATGCCATCTGTCATCGTTGCTAATGACTGAGACATGGAGAAGTATATTTGGGTGTCATCAACATACTGATAACACCCACTCCATGTCTACGGATGATTTCTCCCAGCGGCTTCATATAGATGTTGAATAACATCAGGGACAGGATGGCGCCCTGAGGGACACCACAGTTAAGCTCTGTTTTTGAAGAGCATCTGTCCCTGAGCATCACCTTCCGAAGTCCGCCTGAGAGGAAGGACTGGAACTACTGCAATGCAGTGCCTCCAATTCCTAGCTCTCTCAGGCGATTCAAGAGGATGTCATGGTCTATTGTGTCAAATGCCGCTGAGAGGTCTAATAGCACCAGCAGGGTCACGCTTCCTCTGTCGATGCTTAGACAGAGGTCATCAGTTAAGGCGACCATGGCAGTCTCCACCCCAAATCCCATCCTGATGCCAGTTTGAAATGGATCTAAAAAATCGGCTTCATCTAAGACCACTTGGAGCTGAGGAGCGACAGCCCTCTTGATCACCTTACTCAAGAATGGCAGATGGGAAACAGACCTATAATTTTTCATGTCCAGGGGGTCCAGGGAAGGTTTTTTCAGAAGCGCTCTAACAACTACTTCCTTTAAGAGGATGGTACATAACCTTCCCTAAGGGATGCATTGATGACATGTGTAAGAAATGTCATCAAGGCATCACCCCCCGGATGGCCAGCCATGATGGGCAGGGTCGAGAGGGCATGTCGTCTTCCTCACCTTTCCAAGGATATTGTCCACATCATCAGTACTCACAAGCTCAAATTGATCCAGTCTAGTCTCATAAACAGATTGACTGGACACCTCATCAGTTGATTTTGCCCCAACATTGGCGTCCAGGTGGGCCCTTATCTGAGAGATTTTACCTGCAAAGTAGCTGTTAAATGCATCACAGCAGACTGTTGTCGGGTTAAGTAGAGGGTTCTGGGTAGATGGCATCACCGTCAGTTCCCTCACCACCCTAAACAGCTCTGCCAAGCGAGACCTTGCAGATGCAATGCGTGCAGATGAGGAGGTTCTTCTCGTTGCTTTTATTGCCTCTCTATAAGAATTAAGAAATTTCTTACGATGAGTTCTGTCAGATAAGAGTCCGGTTGAGCACCATTTGCACTCTAGTCATTGTCGCATCCGCTTCATATTCTTCAGCTCTCTGGTATACCAGGGCTTCTGGTTAGAAGTGGGTAGGAAAGGACACCTGGGAGTGATTGTGTCAATAGCCCTGGTGAGATCGGTTTTCCAAGTGTTCACCAAGGCTTCGACAGAATCACCGGTATTATCAACCAACAAACCCTTTAGGGCTTTCTGGAATCCAATTGGTTCCATTAGCCTTCGAGGGTGGACCATTCTAATAGGTCCTCCACCTCCGGGGAGACAGATAGTGGCTCTTAGTTCTCGCCTGGTTTCTTGAGACACCTCCCATTTTTCCTCCTCGTTGGAACTGTTTGGAGTTGTCCCTTTAACATTTTACTTTTAAGAAATTCCTATTCATCATGAAGTCCCTTCTCGTAGTATTCCTGACCATGGAATCACCTTAGTACTTTTTAAGTTTACTGGAATCATCTTTCTTAAAGTCTAAAATAGGTGTAGATGTGAGCATCATAGCAGCTTCAAGCAGTTGGTAAAATCAGGTGAAGATTCCTGTAATCCTTTCCGCTCTCGGTTCTACATGACTTGCTGTGGGAGAGGAGGGCATCTGGTTGAGACTAACTCTAGGACTTTATGAGTCTGAAATTATTGCTTCATAGCCATCTTTAAATATCTGAAGTGATGTCATGTAGAGGAAGGAGTGAACTTGTTTTCTGCTGCTAGAAAGAGAAGAACGGAAACCAGTGAATTCAAATTACAAGAAAAGAGATTCTGTGTAAACATTAGGAAGAACTTCTTTAGTGTAAGAGCTGTTCTGTAATGGAACGTGGACTGCTTTGGGGGACGGGGAGTCTCCTCCTTTAGAGGCCTTTGAATAGAGATTAGATGGCCATTTCTCTGAAGTGCTTGAGTTGTGGATTCTTCCATGGCAGGGCTTTGGAGTAGATGGCCCTTGAGGTCCCTTCCTACTCTATGTTGTGGTTACTGTCAGCTTTTAATGCGAAATAATACTTGCTGAGGGTTCAGGATGTGCCCATGTTTGGTATCTGACTGTCTATATTTTAGAATCTGACTGATCTGACTTGTGACTCTGGAGACCAGGGTTCGATTCTAGCTTGGCCATGGAAACCCACTGGGTAATCTTGGGTAAATCACTCTCTCTCTCAGCCTCAGGAGAAGGCAATGGCAAACCTCTGAAATAATCTTGCCAAGAAATCCCCATGATAGGTTTGTCTTAGGGTCGCCATAAATTGGAACCAACTTGAAGGCTCACAAGAAAAACAAACAAATCGGACTTTCCCGTGTGTTTCTCCTTGCAGAGCTGCGCTTGAGGATGTGGAAGGAGATGTGGCGGAACTAGAACTGAAACTTGACAAGGTGAGCAAACATCAGATTTCCTTCTTGTCCTAAGTGCCACAACCATGCAGGAACCACGCTCACCCATCAAAGGAAGAGCTTCCACATGGATTTTCTCTTCTAGTGGTCTCTCTGCCCTAGAATGGTATCTGGTCCTGAATTAGAAGGCTCTGTGTCGCTCTTCTAACTGATCTTTCTTCACCAGCTGCGACTTAAGCTGATTCCTGTTGCTTTCTGTCTTCCACCAACTTTGAACAGTTTAAAAAAAGATGGGAGAAATTCTCAGGGGGGATGAGGTTGTCAGTGGCCAGAGGTTAGAGTGGTTCCCTATTGCTCCAGCCTCAAGGGGCAAGATGTCACAGGTGGCCAGTGTCTGGAGAATGTTGGACTCCATCCTTAATTGAAGGCAGTCATCTAGGAGGGTGGCTGTTGCCTTGGTATATCTGGCCAAATATGGTCTGTCTTCAAAAGTAGCCAGCCTGATGTTGGAGAAAAGGGAGAGGGGGGTGGGGTGGGGGTGCTGGCTGTGGACCCTGACTGCAGAGGTTGCATATCGAACTGTGGCTCTTTCTCCCTTCTTCCCTTCCTCTCTTTCAGTTAGTGAAGCTTTGCATTGCCATGATTGATACGGGGAAAGCCTTCTGTGCAGCCAACAAGCAGTTCACCAATGGCATTCGGGACCTTGCTCAGTACTCCAGTAATGATGCCCTGGTGGAGGTGAGTGCCAGCTGCTGAAGCCAGCCTAGTGGCTGGAGTCTTGGCTCTACCTTGCCAGACCTCCTGCTGCCCCCAGCTTCCACTGTCAAATGCTGCTGATGGTTGGGAGGAGCATTCCTCAGGCCAGGAGTTCCCCCAAGGGGATGGGAGGGGGCAGCCCCCTCTTGTATGGGCTTCAGGCTCAGCTTGGAGCTTTCTGGGCAGATGCTGACCTGAGCTGTTCTTGATCTGCCCCCTCCCACTCTAAATACTGGTGCAATTCACAGCTGTCCATGGACTGCACTTGCCTACCTCAGCTCAAAGCCTTTTCAGATTTTCCTGGCAAAACCACAACACCAATAAAACACAACAAAATGCCCTCAGTTAACAGGCCCTTTAGCTTCTCCTTATGGCTGAAAACTGGCCAGGAAAATAGAAAAGAGGAGTTAGATGTTGGTCTCTTCCAGGAGCTATGGAGAGTGTAAAATAGGGTGTGCCTGGACATGTGAAAACTGTCCCCTTGCTTCTTCAGGGTTTGTCTTTGCTTGGTAAATGTTTCTGTACCGTGAAGTTGAAGGCTTTCATGGCCGGCATCCATAGTGTTTTCTGGGTTTTTCAAGCTATGTGGCCATGTTCTAGAAGAGTTTATTCCTGACGTTTCGCCGGCATCTGTGGCTGGCATCTTCAGAGTGACATGGCAGGAACAAACTCTTCTAGAACATGGCCACATAGCCTGAAAAACCCACAAAAAACTATGTTTCAGTACTGCTTTGTAACCTCTTTAGAGGATCCCAAGAGGAGGGAGATTTAGCCCCCCCCCCCTCAATTGCATGAGAGAATGGGCCTTGGGCTGGCTCCCAGGGCAGCTGTGACAATGGGAAGTGGTTTCTGCGTAATAAGTTCAGGGTGATGCGCTTGGCAGGGAGACTGTGGCCCACCATCTCTTTCCCTTCCAGGCCAGCTTGACCAAGTTCTCTGACACCCTCCAAGAGATGATCAATTATCACACGGTGAGTTTTGGAAACAACACAACTGTGACTGGCCAGCCAACTAGGCCTTCTCCTGCATGAGCCATGGAAGATTGTAGGATTTTCTTGTGTTTCTGGGGCAGACCAAGAGCTTTTGAAATGGAATGCTTCCACAAAGGAGTGTGTGTGTTTTTAAAAGCTGCTTTTTCATTCTTGGGGAAATGTGTGTGTGATTTGCTTTTTCCGGGCTTCCTGGAACGTGGGACGTGGCTCTTGGCATAGGCTGGCCTGTCTTCTTGGCTCCCATCTGGAAACTCTGCATCACTCCTCTCTCCTTTTGGCAGCCAAGGGTCTGTGGCTTCTTGCTTTCTGGCTTCTTCTAGAATGTTTGAGGCTTCTTAAAGATGAAACTTTCCTGATATCAAGCCTCCCTGCTGTGTCATGTCTTTCTGGCCCACCTGGCAGATTTGGTGGATCTGGGCCCTCTCTCTGGCTTCCCTGGTGCTCCTGGGTGAGGGGCAGCATCTAGGAAAGCCAGCCTTGATACTGCACCCCCAAAGCCTGGCTTAAAGCCTCTACTCAACTCCATGGTAGGTGGGAAGCCCTGGTGGAGCAGCGGCTCTGCAGAGCCCCTCCTGGAAGACCTGGGCAAGGCCAGTGGTCCAGCTGGATTGAGCCAGGGTGTTAGCAGCCCCTCTCCAAGGATGCAGGAGGAGGTCTTTAAACAGAGGATCTCTGCCTGGCCAACCATCCTCCTGCAGGTGGTAACTTTTGAAATTTGGAGGTGCCAGAAAAGAAGACCTTGGCATGGAGGCAAGTCTGCTCAGGAACAGGGGTCCCTCAGATACGTTGGATCCCTCTGTTGGAGACAGATCAGTGGCCAGTGCAGTTGGTTAACTGGTGAAGGTGATCCTTTTGGCTTGGACTGGTTAACTGTCTGCCAACTGTATTTGGGGCCTGTTGCACAGTACAGCCCTCTGTAGAAGCTATTGCTGTAGTTTAGCTTGTCTATTGCTAGTCCTAGGGCACAGTGGCCAGGCTATCCCTCTCCAGGTGGGCTCAGAGCTAGTGTCACACCAACCTCAGGTGCCCAAAGTTGCTTTGTGTCACAGCTGCCCCTGGGGCTTTTGGAGATGAGGTGAAGCAGGCTAAACCCCTCCCCAGGTACCTTGGACAAGTGCAGCCCTGCCCCAAAGAGTTTGGACTGGTGCTATGTTTTAGGCAGGCCTTACTCGCCAAGCTGAAAATGTTGGTCCCTGGCCCTTTCTCCTGCCCTCTATCTCTGCCTCTTATTCCTGCAGGAAGGGTGGCAGTGGGGGCACCCCAGGCATTAGCTGAAGAAACCTCCCATTCCTCCATCTCTTTTCCTGTGGGAGGGAAAGATAGGCATGCGTGTGTATGAGAGGGTTCCGTCTATGGCCTGAGCCCTCCTCCCTGTTTTGGGATTGGGAAGGACTTGGACAATTCCCCTCTGTGGGCTTGCTCACCTGGCACCTCCAAAGATGAGAGGAAGGTGTCAGAGGGGGCTGCTGAATGGCTTTGAACAGCATCATCTTTTGGCACAGCAAGATTCCCTTCCCATTCCCCAGTGTTGCCATCTTCTCTGGGTCAGCCTGGATTTGGCCATTGCCTCTTCTGCTTCTGATCCCAGATGTGAATTCAGGATCCCTGCAGCCTCAGTACAGGAAAAGGAACTGGTTTGCCAGATAGGTGGGTATTCTTGGCTACTGCTAATACCAAGCTGAAATTCTTCTGCTGACCGCACGTAGGGATTCATGTCTCCATGCAACCACTGTGTGTAAGGCAAGGATGTCATGAAGCCATGCTTGCTAGATGGGTGCATGTGAGAGGGAGCTCTCCCAGGTTTTCCCCTCTGACTCCATCCCCTTCCTTGAGGGTGAGGTGCTTTTAGGGCTGCTCAGGGTCGAAATCACACTGGATGTGGCCCTTGGGAAACAGCAAGATGTCTGTCCATGGGCTGAGCTCCCTTTGTTACTTCTGACAGTGCTGTGAGTCCAACTGTATGGGCTCTGAGCCCTGGAAGAGTGACCAGGCCAGAGGTTGTTGCCCCTGTCAGCTGTGGGGAGGGAGGCGGATGGCCGAGACCCCGCCCCTGTGCAATATGGCATTGTTGCTGGAGGGTTGAACTTGGAAGGCGGGCATACTGTATGCCCCTGGCTCACCTGGCTGTCAGCTGGTCACCTTCTCCTGGCCTGTCCACCCATGCAAGGTGGCACAGAGGAGGAGGGGAAGTGGAGGGTATTAATTCCCACCCCTCCACTGATCCTACTGCTGTATATGAGTTTTGGGGAGAGGAGGTGAGGGCATCTAAAGGTGAAAATTAAGAGGACCAGGGGTTGTGTGAGACTGCCAAGGAAGTGTTACTGGATTCTTGATCAGGCAGTGGTGGGGGAACCTTGAACCCTCCACAGGGCTTGAACTACAGCTCCCATAAGTTTTTTCCACTTCCTTGGCTATTGTGGCTGGGGCTAGTGTGCATCGAGTCTCTGGCAAAAAGCCTTTCTGTTGCATGTTGGAGGCAAGATGGTGGGGGGGGCCCTTCTCCATGAGGCTGTGCCTTGGCAGAGGCTCCTGGAAAGGGCCATGAGGAAGGTCAAGCTCAGAAGGAGATGGGGAGGTTGGAACTTCACCTCTGGGACTGCTTTGAATTGGATGTTTTTTCCCTTTCAGATCCTGTTTGACCAAACCCAGAGATCCATTAAAGCCCAACTACAGATGTTTGTTAAAGAGTAAGTTCACTTTTGCTTCTGATTCATGTGGCCTGGTGGTCTCAGTAACACCCTTCCATGTGCCCATCTGGAGACTGTTGTGTCAGAAAGGCCTGCACTCCTGTCACCCACCCATCAACCTACTCCCAAATCTCCCTGGGAACCAAAAATGTATCACCGTTTGCTGAAAATAGCAACAAGTTACCTTCCTTAGAAGAGGCTGACTGGACAGGGAGGTCGACCTGATGTCCCAAAGGCCATTTCCCCAAAAGTATGGGGACCACAGTCTCTTCATGTGCATTCTCTAATTTGTACCAGAGGTAGACTCTGTGTTGTATTCTTTCTTGAGCACATGTATGTTTCTGTCTCTCTCTCTCTCTCTCTCTCTCTCTCTCTCTCTCTCTCTCTCTCTCTCTCACACACACACACACACACACACACACACACACAGAATGCCCCAAGGGAAGCCATCTGTACTTTTAATAGACAAAAGTACATTGGAAGGAGATTTCCACCTGACGTGCTTTGATGGTGGCATTCTTCAGTGAAGACAGGATGACCCAATGGTAGCAATTTATTTCCTTTATGCTCTAGAGATATTAGAAAATTTAAAGAGGCAAAGAAGCAGTTTGAGAAGGTCAGTGAAGAGAAGGAGACTGCTCTCGCCAAGAACGCCCAGGTTCCAAGAAACAAGCAGCATGAGGTCGAGGAAGCTGCCAACATCCTCACGGCCACCCGCAAGTGCTTCCGCCACGTTGCTCTGGACTATGTCCTTCAGGTGAGCTTGCCTGGCCATCTGCAGTGGCCTTTGGGGTAGGCAAGCTCGGAGCTGCTTTGAGAGCCCAGGGCAGCCTCCACTGGAGCCATCTTGTCCTGCCCCAGGTGCCCAGTGCTGCTCCCCTTTCCCAGCCCTTCTGTTGGCCAGGCACCAGTGCCATGGAACCTTCCAGATCTCTTTCCTGCTTCTCTGTGCCAGCATTTGAAGCAGGCTGTTTGCTTTCCTCAGATTAATGTTCTTCAGTCAAAAAGGAGATCAGAGATCCTGAAGTCGGTAAGTCTCTTGTGCCCATATGGGAAGCCGCTTTTGTAACTGGCAGCTAGTTTGATCTGAAGGGCTTGGGTTCTTACTTTCTGACTAGCTGCAGCTCTCAGGCTGAGTCTCAGAGTCTATCCAAATTGCCCAGAGGCCTGGCTTCCAGCCACAGAGGGCCCAGGGCTTGTCTCACCCTGCCATCCAACCCTCCCCCCTGAGCTGCTTTTCCCCAAAACTGAAATGATGGGGGTGAGGTTGGGAATTGCCTTAAGACACTCCTTAGAGGTTTGTGGGTATGGACTTTTCAGCCAGAGTTTTTCCAGCAGTGGAGGGGCTCAGGCTGTACTGGGGGAAAGGAACTGTCTGTGAG
Source organism: Sceloporus occidentalis (assembly GCA_023333645.1). NCBI lineage: Eukaryota > Metazoa > Chordata > Lepidosauria > Squamata > Phrynosomatidae > Sceloporus > Sceloporus occidentalis. Next base: position 559,704 of record JALMGF010000002.1, on the reverse strand, counting down.
GATTGCAGGGAGGATGAGGGGGATGAAGGTCTTTATCAGAGAGACCGGCGGGGTGTGTGTGTGTGTGTGTGTGTGTGTGTGTGTGTGTGTGTGTGTGTGTTAGTGTCACCAGGGCCTGCTGCCAGAGGCCTCTTCCTTTCAATCTAGCCTCTCCCCACCTGGGTCTTTCTCCCCAGATGCTCTCCTTCATGTATGCCCATCTGGCCTTCTTCCATCAAGGATATGACCTCTTCAGTGAACTTGGACCGTACATGAAGGACCTGGGAGGTCAGGTAAAGAGAACTGTGTGCCAGGAGTGCTGTGGGTGGGCTGGAGCTGGGTGAAGGCTGGCCCCAGGAAGATGGCTTCACCCTGCTTTACCAGACTGGGGTCTGTGAAGAGACAATGGGTGCTGAAGGCCTGGCTGCTTATGAGGATCACAGAATTTCTGCTGCCCTACATGCCAATTAAACTGTCAACAGTTGGACATGGGAGAGCTGGTGCCCCCTGGCTTCTGTTTGGCCGCGTCGATTTGGTGGTTTTAATGCACCCTATGGAAACCGTGTGTGAGGTTCTCCAGGGGCCTCTCCCATCTTAGCCCTTCCTTAGAAGCCACTGCTGGGTGGTCTTAAGGAAAGCAGGATGGCTAGAAATGCACCACCTTAGGTGTTGCTGTGTGCCTGGGACTAAGTCAGTCCCCTGACAAACATGCTTAGGCAAGGAGGGCATCAGTGTGAGAAGGGAAAGGACTTTCTCTTTAAGCACAAAGTGACATCTGATGCCAGCTGGTTCACGTAGCCTTTGCCAGAGCACCCATCACTGTCTGCCTCCCTCCATCTCTCTTTTGTGCCAGTTGGTCTCCTCTCCTTGTTCTCTGGCGAGTAGTGGCCAGCCTTCCTTCCGGCTATCTCAAGGCCTCACCCATATCCTGTTAACTTTCTGTCCTCCATGTTCCTTGAAGGGTAGGAGTGGTGATGGGGAGAGGGTCCTGATGCAGGAGGCAACTTAGGGTGGGGCCACCTCTGCCAGCCCTGGCTTTCTCTTGCCTTGTGACGGCACTAAATTCTGCTCCTCAGCTTCTAATGATGATGTGGGAAAGAGAGGTAGACAGACACTTTGCTGGCCTATCAACTAGCCAGGCTAATGCTGGAGAAGCTCAGGCACAGTGAGTCAGCCTTTTCCTCCCTGATCCTGGTGAGATGCAGCAGCCCTGCCACCGGCTGTCTTTGGCACTAAGTGCCCAGGAGTGGAGGCAGGCAGCTGGCAGCAGCACTTAACCCAGCCCACATGTGTCTAGCTCCTGAGGTCTGTGGCCCTGAAAGTGGTGCATGTATGCGTAGGAAAGGGTACCTTGCAGGGGTGAGGTGGAAGATGGAAGGGCCCCCACAAGAGCAGGTCTCCTTGGATCTCAGAGTGCTCTCACTGTTCTCCTGCACCAGGTAACATGGAGCGTGCTTTCCTTCCTCTTTCCTTTTTCAGCTGGAACGCCTGGCTGTTGATGCTGCAAAGGAGAAGAAGGAGATGGAGCAGAAGCACTCCACAATTCAGCAGAAGGTACAGGGAGTAGCAGGCTGCCCACACTCTTCATCTTCTACATGGTGTCCATTCAGCACTCCCTAGAGTGGAATCAGGTCCAGGGCCAAACAGGGGCTAGAACATTCTCCGCCCGGGTGTCGTGGGGCAGGGTCGGGGCAAGCATGGGGAACGCAGATCTCTCATTCCTAGGAGATGAGATCCCCCACACACACACCTAGAACATTAACTTGGCTCTTATCTGATGGGTTTCTGAAGTGACCTTTGGTGTGGCACAGAATGGGGCAGCTGCCCTTGGCAAGGAGAAGAGAAACAGGGCATGTTTCTGTCCAGTATTTCTGCAGAAACCCTATTGAGTTGCCACCACACGAACCTGCAGTGCCAAGAGGGTCACCTGCCAAGTGTGGTCGTTTCTTCTTCTCAGACACACAGCTGTCTAGCCAGCCAACTAGTCTGTTTTCCTATCACTGTTGTAGAGAGGCCTGTTTTACAAGGGAACTGGTAGTTCCTTCATTCGTCGTTTTCCAAACTAGATCAAACTCTTGAAGGGGGAAAAGCTCTTGAAAGAAAATCTTAGATATTACTGCGATCAGAATGTGAAGGTGTTGACTAGCATGGAAAAGGGGACCGAGTCTTTATGTGGCTTTGGAGGTTTCAGTCCTAGCAGAGGTGAGGTGGGGGAAACTATCCCAGAGGTTGTCTTGGCACCTGATGCCTCAATGGAAGTGCCAGTTGGGGGTATGTCTCCTGAAGACACCCCTCCCCACCTGCTTGCTTTGCTGGGGAAGCAGCTGAGGGGGTCCCTGCTGTCCATGGCAACTTTGTTAGCAACACCCTCACTGGATCCTCTGGGAGCCAGCTGCCAATTCATCGAGGACGCAGAGGTGGGGTGATGGCAGCCCAGCTTGGCAGCCTGTGAGGGGTACCTGGTCTTCTCTAGGGCCTCAGCCTCATCCAGCTTTCTTGTCAAAAACGTGGCTCAGAACATCCCCAGGGATAAGCTGGGACAGTTGTTGCTCAGTAAGAAGTATTTATCCTGTGTGCCAGTCCAAACCTTCTTCTTTGGTGTCTTGGACTGCAAGCCACTACTTGAACCCCCCTTTCCAATCTCCTTGTCTGCAAAGGGGGAGCTAGGGGGGATCCCAGAGGCAGACTCTCTGTGGGATGAAGGAACCAGAGAAGCACATCTACACACTCCTGCCCTGTGTGAACACGCATGCCAAGGGCTCTGTGGGGCTGGCTGAGCATGACTGCACCTCTGCCACTTTGGGTGCTCCTTTGGACCAGCCTTTTCCCTCCTTTGTTACAGCTGGGGACACCTTTTGAGGGGTGGCATCAGAAACAGGCCTTGTTGTCACCCTCTTTCTCATCAGAGCAATTTTAGGCTGCATCAATAAAAGTATAGTGTCTAGATCAAGAGAAGTAATAGTGCCACTGTATTCTGCTCTGATCAGGCCCCACCTGGAATATTGGGTCCAGTTCTGGGCACCACAATTCAAAAAGGACATTGAGAAACTGGAGCCATGTGTCCAAAGGAGGGCGACAAAAATGGTGAAGGGTCTGGAGACCATGCCCTATGAGGAACGACTTAGGGAGCTGGGGATGTTTAGCCTGGAGAAGAGAAGGTTAAGAGGTGATATGATAGCCCTGTTTAAATATTTGAAGGGATGTCATATTGAGGAGGGAGAAAGCTTGTTTTCTGCTGCTCCAGAGAACAGGACACAAAGGAGCAATGGATGCAAGCTACTGGAAAAGAGATTCCACCTCAACATTAGGAAGAACTTCCTGAGAGTAAGGGCTGTTCGACAGAGGAACACACTCCTTCCTCGGAAATTGTGGTGGAGTCTCCTTCCTTGGAGGCTGTCTTTAAGCAGAGGCTGGATGGCCATCTGTCAATGGGGATGCTATGATTGAGAGTTCCTGCATGGCAGAAGGGGGTTGGACTGGATCAGGGCCCTTGCGGTCTCTTCCAACTATGATTCTAGAGTCTCTGATTCTGGGGCATGCAAAGGGCTTTTCATAAAATACAGGCAAGTTCTCTTATATATTTTATTTATATACTGCCTTTCTGCTGGAGTGGGACCCAAAGTGGTTCACAGGTAAAAACGGTTAAAAACTTAGCAACACAATTTTTAGAACAAAATAATTTCTTTTAAACAGTATAAAATGAAGGTGAAAAAAGACAAAAGTTAGAACCTACATAAACAGGGCTGCTAGGGTTAGTGTCACCTAGTCTGGTAACTTGTGGTGTCACTCCCCATTGACCTTCTCCCATACCACACCATACAAAATGCTTAGTATTGCTTTCATAAAATTAAATTACACTATTATATGCACAGAATAAAGATATTTACATATGCATAGTTTTATGTGGTTAAAGTAAAAATTTAGTAAAATGTGATGTTTCTAAAGAATGTTTTTCTCCTTTCTCCTCCCACTGAGCCTCACCCCATCTCTTCAGCATTTTAAAGAGACACGGATGAATGCCACAGCCCGTTTCTGCCAAAACAGAAATGCTTGGCAAGCAGTGGTGTCACCCCCCCCCTTTTTTTGGGGGGTGTCATGTGGTGTGGCCCGCACCCCCCCCCCCCTTGTGATCCCTCTGAACATGGCACACTGAAAGAGGGCTTTCCTTTCTTTTCCCCACCAGCATTTCTCCAGTGATGACACCAAGCTGGAGTATGACCTGGATGGGGCAGACGGCATCGTTATGGAGGGCTATCTCTTCAAGCGAGCCAGCAATGCCTTTAAGACCTGGAACAGGTAAGGCTGCCTTCCCATGGAGCTGTGTTGAGTTAGGATGGGGGTGGTTTGCTAGGCCCATAAGGCGGGATTCTCTCTTCCCTCTTTGGACTGGTTGGCCCCGGCCCTGAGGCACTCTTCCTGGCCTTCTGTTGTCAGCCCCTAAGCTCCCATGAGCTCTTGCAGGCACTTGCAAGATAGTAGGTGGTAATCTTACCCCTTTGTTTCTGTCTGTGCTGCTTTTTTGGCTGCTAACTTGTGGAATAGGTAAAGAAACTCCTTGTAATGTTTCCAATAGATAAGAGTTTCTGGAGACAAGTGGCTGAAAAAGAGTGACTCTGGAAGGAGGGCTGAGGGCTGGGTTGATGTGTTGAGGAGCCTAAGTCAGAGTCCTTGGCTGCGTCAGCGTGCCTCTTGGGCCGCAGCAGCAGAGTTGAGTTGGCGGCAGCCTCTGCAACCGCCTCCTGCCTCTCTTAATGGGTGGAGAGCTTCTTTCAGGCTCAGGGGACAAGTTCACTTTCAGGGAGGTATCTTGGGGGCTGCATTCTGGAGGAGGAGCAAACAGAAGGGGTCGGGGAACAATTTTTGGTGTATTTTTTGCTTACTGTATACTAGTCACTGGTAACTGACCCTTGGGAAATGTTTTGGGCATTCAGAACGGGGAATTAAACCTGTGCAAAAGCTGGATAAACCATGGGGAAGTAGCTGTGGAGATTTGGCCTCAGGGCTCAAGACAGCTCATCCCCATCCTTCTCCATTTTGTGTGCTGGACAGACGCCCCCTCTGATTGCCTTCCCACCTGAACCACTCCTCTGTTTCCTTGCCCTCTGACCTCTTCTTTCCCCCCATTCCCAGTTCAACTTGGGAATAACAAGGGTGGTCTGTTCCATGGGCCAGCTCTGGTAGCAAAGAGAAGGGAGTCAGCATTCCTGACAAAGTCTTTCCCTGCCCAGATGCACTTAGCACAGAATTTGCTCCCTCTCTGCCTTTCCTGGAGCCAAGGAAGGCTCTGCAGTGCTGCTGTGGGTCTGGTGGGGAACAACACCTATGGTCCCTGAGGGGCCTTGGGCTTTGTTCTCCTTCAGGTGTGTATGTCTATATGCATGCACCGCCTTGGGCTTTCAGGAGGCACAGAGGCTGTGGGAGGTGACCATGCTGCAAAGGCATTCCTGGTGGGCATCTTGTTCTCAGGGGGACTCCCGCAGTGCGATGTTGGAGCTCTCTGAGTGATGTGGGCATCGCTGCCAAGGCTTGTGCAGTGCCAGCTTCAGGAAGTGACTTCTACCCCTGTTGTGGCAGCAGCTACTACTGATGGCAGCAAGAGGTCTTGTGGTACGCACGCATGTGTGCATGCTTTTCAGGGTGTACACCTGCAAGGTAGTAGAGCTTCTGTGTTTCCTGGATCCCTGAGGTCCATTTCTATGCATAATTGATGCATAGCGCACGCAGACCTTTCTGGGGGGAAGAATGGCGTGGCTCCTGAGGCCTTGGGCACCTACCAGGGAAGGGATCTTCGCAGAGGTGGTGCCCCAGAGGGGCCCACTGCTGGCCTTGGCCTTTTCATCCAGCCTGAGCCGGTCTGGCAGCTTCTTCCTGGGTGTGTGGACCCAGCTGCTACTTAGACCTTTCCTCAAGTTGTTCTTGTGTGTTCTGTGTTCTGTGAACCTTCCTGGGAATTTCTCTCGAAGAGGGGGACTTGGATTTCCCTAGCTAGCTAAATATGACTGCCTTGGCCTTTGCCTTCCCTCCCGATTCTGTGGTTTCTCTTGATTGCCCTTGACCCATGGCTGTGGCGGGCATCCCCACTGAGCTTGGCCCCTCTGCTTCCTCCCATTGCATTCTCCTCTGCTTTCTCTCCATGCTGGCTGGCAGCTCTTGCTCATTTGGCTTGGGGGTGTCATCTGTTATGGTTTGATTTCTTCATCTCCTTGCTCCTGCTCATGTTTTAACCCATCCCCCTTTTCTCCACCTGACAGGAAAAAGCCCAATGGCATCAGGTACCACTCAGCTTCTGGCATCTCTCTCTCCTCCCCCCCCCCCCCCATCCTCTGCCCCCTTCTTGTGCACTTTCCTCTTTGGGCTGGCATGCATGCACTGGACCTAGTCACCACCACCAACCCACACACTGCCTCCACCTCCCCTCTCCCCACTCTGAGGACTTGCAGCAGATCAAGTCAAGCCTCCATCCCACTTGGGAGTAGCCCTTCTTGGTGCTCACTTGCTTCCTGGTGGCCCACCAGCAGATATCCTCGGGTGTGTATGGAAGGATGCCTGGACTGGGAAGCTGCCATTTTGTGGATGAGGGTGGGTTAAACCTTTGCAAAATTTCCCCTTCCCACAAGAAATGAGCTCTACTGGAAGATACTTTGGAGCCCCTTGCCCCCCCCCCCCACGCCCCAAGCTGGGGCTCATATGGCCCCATGGCAGTTGGCCTCTGCTGGCAGACGTGCCAGGAACCCCTGCCTTCCTTGTCAGCTCTTGTGCATGCTGCCTCCCGACACCTTGTCTGGAAGCTGGCTGTCTTCTCTTCTTTCCTTCCCTTCCTCCTCCTCCTCCTCTTGCCTACTTTCCCTGCTGGGCAGCTTTAGGCTGAGAGCTTTTTTCTCTCTTGCTGCTCCTCAGTGTGGCCTGACAAGTTCCCTCTTGCCTGCAGCCAATGCAGTAGATGCTTTTTTAAAACAATGCAGTGGCCTCTACCTTAAACCTGGGCAAGTAACTAACTGTTTGTCGGCTTATGCTGTTCTTGAGTGGAGCTCCTGCTGTAAAATGCTAGGTGTGTGTGTGCGTGTTTTATTTCAGTCATCATGTTCCTCAAAAACAGCTGTTGCTCCCAAGTGTTCTCTTGGCCTTGTGCTGGAGGCAGAAGGGGCTGCATTCTTAGGGTCCATTTTCCTTTTTGCCAGGGCTGAGTCTCTTCAGGAAGAGACACTGCCCTCCCCGCTCTCTCTCTCTCTCTCTCTCTCTCTCTCTCTCTCTCTCTCTCTCTCTCTCTCTCTCTTTTTGGCTTGAAATTAAAAGGCAGCCCTTGCTGTGCAGATCCTTGACTGAAATACCTCTGCTCTGCCTCCCTGTTTCACAGGCAGCCATGTGGCCCCAAGCTGAAGGGTTAGCCACCTCTCTGGTCACTCAGCAAGATGTGATGGGGGTGCAGTGTGTTTGTGTGTGTGTGCACATGTATCACTGCTATGGCCCTGTGGTGGCCTTCCAGTGGCTAGTGCGAAGGACAGCCTGCTATCCTAATCCTCAAGAGCCCGGCTGGGGTACCAGGCTCAGGAGAGTGGCAGTGCCAACAGTGGCTGCTGATGCTGATGCTGCTGCCACCATTCAAAAGTCTGCAGAGCTGGGTTGGATGAGCTCCTGGGGCTTGGCTCTGGGCATTGGCTCTGTGGACTCCCACATGGCCCCACGTTTTGTTGGTCTGCCTGGTGGACATAAGAGGAGAGGGAAGATAATTTGGGCATGATGGTTTCACCTCTGGGCATGTGTAATACGAAGAAGATGATGTCAAAATTTAGGTCTTGTGACATCAGGCTGGGTCAATGGGGATAGGCAGCCTTAATGGATCTGCCTTCAGTTTGCATGGACAAAAAGTGGTTGAGAAGGCCAGTAGATCTCACCTGTCCGGTGGTTGTGCCCTGAGACGGAAGAGGTGGTATCATAACCTGGGCCATAACAGCCTCCACACTGCTGGGGGAGATGGAAGGAGGAATCCCCATAGAAGCATGGGGTTGCAAAGGGCTCAGCTGAGCCTTCTACTGCCACCAGTGGCCCTTTTATTATTTATTAGAGTACTTATACCCCGCCCTTCAGCCCTAAAGGCTCTCAGAGCGGCTTACAATTAGTATTTTTAATTAGACAGTTCCCTGCCCTCAGGCTTACAATCTAAAAAGACATGACCCAAAAGGAGAAGGGAATGGTGGTGGGGAAGGGGATCAGGTCCAGCAGTTCTTCTCTCCTCTGAGGCCTGGAGCAAGGCAGATGGACTGGAGGGAGGGCTCTCCCTATGATGACATAGATGGCATCTTTTGGGCCTCTTGCCTTGAAATGGGGCTGCTGAGGTCAAGTGAGGTGAGGTGAAGAGAGGGGCAAGAGGAGAGCACTTTGGGCCCTGTGGCTGTTAATGAGAGACAAGAGGGAGGGAGGATGGTGATCCAGAGATGGTTCCTAGGCCTTGGAGTGGGTCCCACTTTCCCCCAGAATGCTGGGAATCTCCCTTGTAAAGATGGAAGGAAAAAGCAGAAAGTAGATTGTCTGCATGGCACTTTGGAGGCACACGCATTTGTGCATCTGTGTCTGGAGGTGATGTGTGAGCTCTCCCTGCTTGTTGGGAGTGAGGCCATCTTTAACATTTTCCACAGTTCAGCAGGTGGACTGTGGTATTCCCCTTTGCCGTGGCACAAAGGCTGTGGCTGGCATCTCTTCTGGAAAACAAAGTCCAATGCCTGTCTGATAGCCACCTGGCTGCTTCCCTCATTTGCACCATGGCCATCACTGTTGCCTGTGGATGGCCTGCCTATGGGGAGGAATCCCATGGGGGCCAGCCAACCTCCCTGCCCCTTGCCATGTCTGGGGACACCCCCCCCCCCCCGTTAGATCCCACGTGATGCAGTCTCACTTCCCTGGGTCACCAAGGTAGTTCCTGGATTGTCCCCAGTGTGGCAGGGAGAGTATGCTTCTTTGGGGAGGGGAGAAGTAACCCCATGGGATTCCTCCTAATAGGAAGAGGCAGCAATGATGACGGAGCTCGAGGGGACCAGCAGCCCCCCAAGGGTAGTCCTTCTGGCAAAGGCCACCCCATTCCTCATGTACCGTTGTGCTCTGCCAGAGGTGTGGTGTTAACCTTGCCCCTTTTGATTGCTCAGGCGCTGGTTCTCCATACAGAATAACCAACTGGTATACCAGAAAAAATTTAAGGTAAGTCATGGAGAAGGATCTGCATTCTGTGGGGGGGATGATACTGCGGAGAGTTGGAAGGCAAGGCCCCCAAGTGCCCTCCTGGCAGCACCCTTGTACCCACCCTCCCTGCTCTGTTTCTCCTTGTCAGATCTACCACAACAGCCCCCTACACTTTTCCATGTGCAAAGAAGTAAGAAGGATGCCTTCCCAGAAGCTTTAAGGGACTCCAGTGCCTCCCTTTTTATTTCAAGTTATGGGTCCCAAATTGTTGGAGGCCAAAATCATGGCTTTTTCCAGGACAAAGAGGGGGCAGCCCCTGATTTAGCTGCTGTTCCTAATCTAGTTCAGGTGTGCCTCAGTGGCTCACAGGCTGAATGCTGCCCTCCTTTGCTGGTAGGGAACTGAGAACTGGGGTGGCTGTTAAGAAGAGGCAGGTCTGAAACAAGCTATGCCTTGGCAGACTCTTGGCCATAGGTGGTCCTTTGGGGTTTTGGCACTGAGGGGCCTTTGCAGGAAGCAGGCCTTTGAGCTGCTCACACGGAGAAGCCCCTCTCCTGGGAATGGTCACCTGGGACACTTGAGCCATTGGGTCACCTTGCACCAGCCCCCTCAGTCCCTTGTTGGCCCTTGCCGTTTCCCTGCGATTTGGAAGAGGATGCTCTCTGTGACCTTTGCTTACCTCTCCCTTCCTTCCCTCAGGATAATCCCACGGTGGTGGTGGAGGACTTGCGGCTCTGCACGGTCAAGCCCTGTGAGGACATCGAGCGACGTTTCTGCTTTGAAGTGGTCTCCCCCACAAAGTAAGAACGTGGGAGGGAGGCAGGGAGGCATGAATGAATAATAATAAATAATAAATAAAACTTTTATTTGTATCCCGCTTTTCTGTGACAAGACAATCAAAGCGGCTCACAACACATTTAAATCCACATTTACAAAATTATGTCCTGAATTCCCCCCTTAAAACAGGATTAAACATATTACAATTAAAATATCTATTAAAAACACAATTAAAAAAAATGAAATGGGGGATGTTCTAGCAGCTGTGGGGCCAGCTCTCTTCACCCGAAAGCCCTCTCTTGGGTTGGGGGCAGGGGTGCTGGAGATCCACCTTTAGAGTGCTGTGTTGAAGTAGGGGCTCATTCACTTGGGTGTCCCCACAAACATGGCTGCCAGAGCAAGTGCCTCAAATCACAGGCACAAATGTGGAGAGCCAGGTCAGGGGCAGTGGGGTGGCTTTGGGTTCTTTTGGAGACATGGCTGCTTTGCCATGGAATGACAGAAGAACTCTCTGGCAGAATAAAATATTCTCTGACTTTGAATATTCAAGTCAGTCTATGCAGTCCTTTAGTTTGGTTTCAATCTGTATGTAAAAATGGAAATCCAGCCGCTGGTTCAGCCTGTTCCCAAGAAATCTGGATTCATGGGCCTCCCCTGCTTTCTCACCCTGGTGCCAGCAAGTCTTGGAAGACACTCTGCACATGTTTGCCTACTGCTCTCTCTTGCAGAAGCTGCATCCTTCAGGCAGACTCAGAAAAGCTACGGCTAGCATGGATCAAGGCAGTACAGACCAGTATCGCCACAGCTTACCGGGAGAAAGGGGATGAGGCAGAGGTGAGTGGAGCCTGTCTTTCTGAGGAGCAAGGAGGCTTCTCTTGGATCAGAGGCAAGTGAGAGGGTGGGCAGCCTCTGGAAAGACACCCTCCCCGTCCCCCAGAGGTGGCTGCGGGGCTCCTGGCCAAAGGAAAGGGACCAGAGCACCCATTTGGCCTCATGTGGCCACAGCTCTTTCTTGCCTTTTTGGTCTGTTTTGGCCTTGAATGAACTTTGATGAAGATAATACCAGGTATTATTATTATTATTATTATTATTATTATTAACCTTTATTTATAAAGCGCTGTAAATTTACACAGCGCTGTACATACAATCTTTTTAATTGGACGGTTCCCTGCCCTCAGGCTTACAATCTAAAAAGACACGACACAAAAGGAGAAGGGAAAGGTGGAGGGGAAGGGGCCTTTCTAGTAGGATAATACATATAAAATACATAGCAATACAGGAAATGATTCAATAAAACAGACAACAAAAGAACATCAAATAGCAAGTGACAGTTATGCAATGCCTGGGAAGGCTGCCCTGAACAGAATGGTCGTCAACTCCGTTTTGAAGCTGGTTAAAGAAGTGATCAGGGCCCTTGTGTCTCCCGGGGGAAGAAGGTTCCAGGAGTGAGGGGCAGCAAGTGAAAAGGGGCGAATCCGAGATGGGGCAGAGGAAATCCTGGGTTGGGACCGCAGACCTTGACTACCAGAACGGAGGGCCCTGGTGGGAAGGTGAGGAGAAAGAAGGTCTGATAAGTAAGGAGGGGCCAGTCCATGGAGGGCTTTAAACGTTGACAGCAGGAGCTTATATTGAATCTGGAAAGGGAGGGGGAGCTAGTGAAGGGATGCCAAGACAGGAGAGATGTGGTCAGAGCGGTGGGTGGAAGTGATCATGCGTGTAGCTGAATGCTGGACAGAAATTAAAAGACGGAGGTGAGAAAGAGGAAGCCCAGCCAGGTATGTAGAGCCAGGCAAATTGAGGGCACAGTGCCCTCTGTATAGCAGGCTCTGGCTGGCAGTCGTGGTGATGGTGGTTGTGGGTGGCAGTTTTGGTTTTTCTCCCCACAGTTCAGGCAGTAGGGAGAGGCCTTGCAGAAAAGTGCCAGGCAGAGCAAAGGCCTCTAGTAGAAGTGCAAGCCAGAGGGAGGGGATGGCAAAATGTGCCCTGAACCCTGGCAGGCCTTGTCTGTGATGCGCAGGTAGGCTGCCATCAGCTGTCTCCTGTTTCTCTTTTTCCAAAAGGCCGAGAGGAAGCCACCCCCTTCATTGGGGAGCCCTGAATCCAGCAGCGAATCCAAAGAGAAGCTGCTGAAAGGCGAGAGCTCCCTCCAGAAAGTACAGAGCATTGTGGGCAATTCTGTCTGCTGCGACTGTGGCCTGGCAGACCCCCGGTGGGCTAGCATCAACCTTGGCATCACGCTGTGCATCGAGTGCTCCGGCATCCACAGGTGGGCAACTAGGGGGCACTCTTTACATGGACAGCCTGGCTGCCACTCTTTTGCAAGGAGGTGTCCTGGGACCCCTCCCTCACAACTTCTTCTCCTCCCTCCCTCCCTCCCTAGGAGCCTGGGTGTCCATTTTTCTAAAGTCAGGTCCCTGACACTGGATTCATGGGAACCGGAGCTGCTCAAGGTAGGTAGGATCAGGATGGGGAGCCACCTGTCACAATAATGCCATGGTCCTGTCTTCTCCCCTATCCCCACCCCAACCCACACTATGGGTGGTGTCAGGTTGCAGACACACACAGAGACATGTTGTTGCACCATCTCTGGAACAGAAGAGGGTTGCTGGCTAGTGCCTTTGCCCAGAGTCAGGAGGAGAGGCCTAGCTTCAGTACCCCTCAGCTGCTCTTTCCTCCCTCCCTTGCAGCTGATGTGCGAACTGGGGAATGACGTCATAAACAGGGTCTATGAAGCAAACGTAGAGGACATGGGAGCCAAGAAGCCCCTGCCAGGAAGCGAAAGGTAATCACTCCCTGCCTGCCTGCGCTGAGGTTGTCTCAAAATGAGACAAAATCATTTTAAAAAGGCTTTTTTAATGCAACCCCTCTCCAGTCCCTGTGCAGGGACTGAGTTCTGCTTTTGCGCCATGGCTGCTGGCCTCTTGATCCTCCATGACTGAGTTGGGGGCAGGGAGGGGGCAGGTGCCTTGCTCCCCCCATACATGTTTTCTCCCGACGGGTGGAGAGAAGCCCCTGCAGCTGTTTCTGACATGCTGGCAAGACGGGAGGAGAGGCAGCAGGTTTGTGGGGTGGGTAGCATCAAAGGCAAAAGTGCCGCTTTGGGAAGTTGTGGTCTCACGCTGCAGCTGCTGTGTGCATTGGGGGGGGGGGGGGATCTGGTCTGCCTGCTGGTGCATTTCACACACAAGAGCTGCTGCCATTCCTGGGCCAGCTAGCCATGAACGATGGCACTAGCCAGGGAAGAGGCAGCTGCTAAGGGGGAGTCCCAAACCTTCTCTCCCCCCACAGTTGAGCCAAGGGGCATCACACCAGAGCCCCCCCCCCCCCCCAGCAGTTCACGTGGCTTTTCCCTCTTGTGTTCAGACAGGAGAAGGAGGAGTACATTCGAGCCAAGTATGTGGGAAGGAAATTTGTGGCCAGGCACCCATCTGCCTCTCCCAGTCCAGGAGGGAAGCTTCTCTTGACCAGCCAAGAGGGCAAAAGGCAGAGCAGCCCAGAGGGGACCCCAGCGGCAGCAGTGGCAGCAACCCTGCAAGGTAGCCTCCTCCCCTTGTACTCTGGAGGATGAGTACTCAGAACACAGAACCCCACCTGCTACCTTCTCTCTTTCTCTGTCTCTCTTCTTCTGTCTCCTTTGAAATGCCAGTGTCTGCCACGCTCTGAGTGACCACCACCTTTGGCGATGGGGCTGGAGGGCTAGGAGGCTGGGCAGCCACTTGGAGGCAAAGAGGGACTCAGGAGATATGGGACAGGAGTCCTTTGCACTGGAAGAGACGCTGAACTTCCCTGAGCTCAGCCGGGAGGAGGGGGGGCTAATGCTGGCCCATAGTGGGAGGCGTGTGTTCACTCTGGAAACTCTGCCACCTACTAACAAGCTGATTTCCTTCCTATTTTCCTCCTTTCTTTCATGGATGGCCGGCTGGCCAGCTGGCTGGCTTTTCTTCCTTTCTTCTTCCTTGCTTCCTTCTGCCTCCTGCGCTGCGCTTTGCTAACTTGCATGTCCCCAGTGGTTGGCTTAAGTAGCGACAAGGCCAGGCGGGAATCTCTCTTCTGTCCCGATGAGCTAGACTCGCTCTTCTCCTACTTTGATACCTCCTCCAAGCTGCGCATTAGTAAGTACTGCTGTCTGAGCCGCTCTCGTGATTCACCGTGTGGTGCCCTGGCCATCTCTGTTCGCTCCCACCCATCGGCTGCGCTGCTTTGGCCGTCTGTGAGAGAAGGAGCAGATCAGACTTCCCTGCTTGGCTTGAATCGCTTGGACGCAGGGGGACGAGGGGGAGAGGGAGATGCCACCCGAAGGCTTGTTCTTCAGGCGCTTGAAGGCAAAGTAGAAGAGGGGGAGCCCTAGCTTCATATTCATTGCCTGTCTGTCCATCTGTGGGTTTGTTGAAAAGGCCACCTCACTCCTTCTGCTTTCCTAAGGGCTCCTCTTTATTGCAACAGTGCGGAGCAATGACAGTGGAGTCCAGCACAGCACAGAGGACAGCAGAGAGCACCTGGCCTCCACCCCGTCAGCAAACCCCTTGTATGAGCCAGGTAGGAGGAGGTCGGCAGCCCACTCCAGTTCCAGGGGGCTCTGGGTGACCTGACAGACCACTTCTCCTCACTCCTTTTGGGACACCCTCTTTCCTGGCCTCAGGTTGCCCTTGACTGCAGGACAGTAGCCTTGTGGGCAAATAGCAGCCAGAGTTTGGGTGATTTCCAGAAGAATCTGAGGGCAGAGGATACTTTTCTTCAGTGGGCAAATGGATTCAATCTGCCAGAAAGGAGATTTCACCCAAACATTAGGAAGATTTTTTTTACTGTAAGAGTTGTGTGACAGTGGCCTATGGACTGCCTCAGAGGGTGGTGGACTCTCCCTCTTTGGAGGTCTTTAAACAGAAGTTAGATGGGCATATTTCAAGAGTGCTGCAGTTGTATATGCTTGACAGGGGTTTATAAAAATGTATGGTTAGTTTGAGGACTTTTACAAAGTAACTGCAAATTGTGAGTTGTAGTTTGGCCTTGGCTGTAGAGTATGGCCTGTGACTCAAAATATGCCTGCTGTTGACACCTGCATACCCCCCTCCTAAACCCTCAAAACTGGCCACCGCAGGGTCTGAATTCCCACCTGCTCCCCTCTGCGTGACCATCCCAGTCAACCCACTTGGGGGAAGGGGGCTGCTGGGAACCCACTTCCTCTTTGATTCCAGAGCGAGGAGAGTGGCCTGAAGCCACCGCTGCTGCCCCTGCCGCCGGTGGCTCTTCCTCCCCGGGCTCCTCGGAGCATTTCCTGGCAGGCCTGCAGCTGTACCGGGCCTCCTACGAGAAGAGCCTCCCGCGCATGGCAGAAGCCCTGGCCCATGGGGCAGACGTCAACTGGGCCAACCCTGAGGAAGACAAGTCCACGCCTCTGATCCAGGCAGTCCTTGGGGTGAGCCTGCAAAGTCAATGGGCACTGCTCCCCTTCTGACTGGGGAGGGGGGAGGCAGGGTCCAAAGGGCCTCCTCCCAGGGGCCCTGCGCTGAATCTACCCTCCTGCCTGCCTGCCTTCCTTCCTCTTCTGCAGGGCTCCTTGGTCACATGTGAATTCCTGCTCCAGAACGGGGCCAACGTCAACCTCAGGGACGCCCATGGCAGGGGACCCCTGCACCATGCCACAGTCCTGGGGCACACCGGGTAGGTGGCCTTGGCTTTCCCAGCCCTTCCCACCACCACCCTTTGCTTCTCAGCTGGACCTTGTTACCTGTTCATGAGGGGAATTCAGCATACTTTGCTCAGATTAAGGTGCATTATTCTGAAGATCCAGAAGTCCTTTGACCGTACTGTGAGCTCTCTCCAATGAGGAGCTTTTAAGATGTGGGGAAGAGGGTGCAACCAAGGAGGGAGATGCTGGGAGGGATCTGCCAGGGGACCCCAGAATTGGGGATTCCCATGAACGGCAAAAGGGAACCTCTCCTACTTCAAAAAGCCACCTCCCCAGCAAGCAATGGGCCAGGGATGATCAGAAAAGGTTTATTTTGCCATGATGTTCATAGATTTCAAAAAGGCATTCGATAAAGTTAGCTGGCTATTTATCTGTGAGAAGAATTGACATGGAGAGTGTAGTGTTGTGAAGAATGCTCCGTCAAGTTTCTCAAACAGATAAATACATTTTATTCAAAAGACAGTATCTTCTGGAAGGCTGGAGCTTCAGAATACTCACACACAAAGTCAGTCTCTTTCCAAACAACTCCCACCACTCCCAAGATCACATAATGATTTATAGGAACACAATAACACAGAACAGGTGAATGAAGAGAGAGGACGTAAGACTTAAAGAAACATACAACATATATCACAGGGAGTAATTTTCTAAAATGGATCGAAGATCAAAGTGCCAAATGGGTCAAAACAAAGTGCCAAAGTGATGATTAATGGTGAGAAAACAACAATAATGGAGATCCAAAAAGGAACAAAGTTATTTTTTATTGGTCTAGAGGTTTCAAATAATAGTATTTGAGAAGATAAGAGAATAGAAGGGGTTAAAATAAATTAAGAACCTTTGCAGACAATTTGGTACTGACTTTAGTCAATCCAGTGGGAAACGTGAAACCAGTAATGACCTAGACCAATTTAGTAAGCCTCAGGCTTACAGATAAATAAGGAAAAAACATTGATGCTAACAATGAATTTATTCAATGAAGAAAACGAAGAGCTTACGGAAATATGGAATTTTCAAATTTTAAAAAAGGTGCAACATTTAAGAATAGTATTAACAGTTAAAAATGTTGATTTGTTTAAAAATAATTATGCCTTACATTAAGGTATGGCAAGAAAAGGTTTACTTTGCACAACAGCACCCATCCTCCTTGCAAGCAGTTGCCCAGCTTGAGCCCTGCAGCGTCTGGGCTTTTCCTCCCTTGCTGTGCATTTGTCATTGGCTCCTTTGTGGCCAAGGCTTGCAGCTTCTCGCTCTTTTCTCTTTCCCTATTCTGGAAGGTGTTGCCAGTGTGTGGTTCTTTTCAACAGGCAGGTCTGTTTGTTCTTGAAACGGGGTGCCAACCAACACGCCACAGATGAAGATGGGAAGGACCCTCTGAGTGTTGCCATAGAAGCGGCCAATGCAGACATCGTGACCCTGTAAGTGTCCGAGGCTCTTGGCCTCACGCAAGCATTGTGGTTGGTTTGGGCAGGAGGGCAATGGGGTGGGTCCTGCACCCCATGGTCTTTCAGGCAACACTCTGTTTCTGCCTACATCCATTCTGGAGCAGAAGGGAAAGCATGGCTGGGCTGGGCATTCCCCCACAAAGCCCCTCCTGGGCTGACCCAGCCTTGCTCCTCTGTGGAGCCCTTGGTTATTTGACCAGGGGGCTCTCTAGGGGATGTGCAGCAAATAGAACGGCCAGGACTGGAGCCACAGCGCTGTTCCTTTCTGAGCAAAACCGGACTGGTCTCAGCTGAGCTTGGAGAGGCTTGGGCGTTTGGGCCATGCAGACCCCAAAGCGAGGGGTCACAGAGGAATATGGGCTTGTGGGTGTCCTCTGGAGTCTGGGGGTAGGGCTTAGGGTGGGCATTCTGTGGGCCATGCCCAGTGCCTCCTGTCTCTCTTGCTCCAGCTGTGGCTCTTCTCTGACGTGGTGCTTTTTTGCCCCTCTCCCCCACAGGTTACGCCTGGCAAGGATGAACGAAGAGATGCGGGAGTCAGAAGGGCTCTACGGCCAGCCAGGTCAACCCCCTAATAACCACACAGAGATGCAGTACCGGACTTGCATCCAGGAGTTCATTAGCTTGCAGCTAGACCAAGCATAGTTCCTTCAGCCAAAGCGGAAGGCTTGGCCTCGTGTGGTGGGACTGACGCTCAATCAGGCGCTGGTGGTGGCAGTGGCAGCTGTGGGTGCTGGGGGAGGACCTCCTGATGGACAGAATGCCCAGGACAGGGGAGGCCCCAGCCAGTTGGCTCCTGAACCAGATCCAGGAAGGGGGGGGGGCAGGCATCTCTTGCCCCCTCCCCATTGGTCGGCTATGGAGCAGGGGGACTCATCCAGCTGACCCATCTGCTCCCAGTTGACAGTCCCCATGCCTGTTTGACACAGCTGTGCCATGGGAGTCCCGGCGGGTGGAGGGCCTGACAGATGGGCCCTGAAGATCCCAGCCTAGTTATGGCTGCCCTGAATTGGGTGGGTTTGCAGAGGAAGCCAGTGGCTTGTGATACCGTAGCAGGACCCCTTTTCTTTGGCTCCCGTTTGGCCAAAGTGAGGGAGGGCATTTGGAAACTTTCTGCCCCCAGGGCCTTAGGGGCACTCTGCTGTGCTGGCTTCTAATTTCAGTGTTTGTCCCCTGAGAAGTTGAATGCTTCAACCTGAATCACGTTTGCACGTGAAAGTCCCCTGAGACACACATGCACACACTTTACTTGCTTGAGAAAAGGGGTCAGGGAGAACCCATGCTTTCCCCAGTTCCTGCCTGGAAATGTTCTCCCCAACCACCTCTGCAGCCATCAGGACTAGGAATGGCAAGTTAAAACGCTCAGATTTAGAATGCCTTCTGGGGCATCAGGTTCTGTGCTTTTCCAGGCCTTGTGAAGCGACACTTAGACTGTTGTTTGACCAGGCAGGTTCCCACAAACAGGGCTAAGGGGTTGAAGAAGCTGGAGTGAGCTCTGCTCCTTCAAATTCTGGAGTGAGGCTTCTCCTCTTGCCCCCCCCCCCTCCAAGGCTAAGGGAAATGAGGCAGGTGGGTTTGGGGTGGTGTGTGTGTGTGTGCACCCTCCAATCTCACTGGCTGTCCTAGTGGCACATAAACCAGATTGTACCCCGAGGGGGCAGGTAGCTCTGGAATTTAACCCACCAGTACAGTATATTCCCCTCAGCCCTGTCCCTCAGGTCTGCTCCATAGCAAAAGGGGTGTTTTTTTTTTGGGGGGGGGGATTACCTACTTTCTGAAGCCAAAGGTCAGGTAGCTGTGGGGTCCTGGGTCCATAGCCCTGAGAGTGGGGAGTGGTTGAAGGGCCATAGCTAGAAATGGTGGAGAGCACAATGGCAGTGTCCTTCTCCGCCAGAGCCATGCAGGTCGCTGGCTGGCTAGTGGCTTCCTTGTTGGGCTGAGTTTAGCCTGGTCCCAAGCGCCATCCCTGTCCATGGCATTTCTGAGCAGTCGGGAGCTGCCTCAGCCTATGTCAAAGGGATAGGACAGTTAGGAAGCTTGTGGCAGCTTCCTGGCCCCACTTTTTAGAGGAGGGATGGGACGGGGCTGGATGCCTCCCTTGGTCATCCTCAGGGGAACTGAGCTGGGGTCTGGGGTGAGGGTTCTGGCAGGCAGGCAAGCATTGTAGTCTGATGGGGTCTTCCAAAATGGGGGTATGCCACTAGTGCCCAAAGGACCACAAGGACCCACTGAACCCCCCCTCCCTCCCCCCCCCCAAGCCTCAGGTCTGCCACTCTGCCGAAGACCCTCTCTGCCGCCTCTTCTCCCCCAGAGCCCTTCTGGGCCCAGGGAGGGGGGTCTTTTCTGGGCTGGATGCGTGTGTCCGGCTGCTGCTCTCCTCCTTCCTTTGCACTCCTTTTGCAATTCCTCTCTTCTAACTCTGAGCTTTTCTCCAACTATCTGGCTGCTGGTGAGGGTCTCTCCTCAAGGTAGAGTCTGGCTTCTTTTCTTTTTAGTTGCTTTGGTCAAGGGGAGGGGCATGTGCACAGCAAAAGGGTTGGGGTGCCTTTTCTTGATGGAAGCCCCCCCCCCCCAAAAAAAAAAAAAATCGAGGCTTGGGTTTAATCCCAGCATCTCTTCTCTCCCTAATGGGTCAGCAAGTGCTACACATGCAACACAGGAGTATGCCTGGGTTCAAAATGGGGGACACTTGGGAGTTTGGAAGTATGAGTGAAAGGTCAGGAGATGGAGGGATGTCAGACATTTAGCTGCTGTTCCCCACTTTTGATTTTCTGCATGCCGGCTTTCTGCCCTGTTCTCAGAGGCTGCAATGGGTGGGTTTGCAAAAGAACACGTGCAGTTGCGCAAAGGTGCCCCACTTATGTTGCATGAAACATAGACACGTGCGCTGCCAAGATCTAGTCCATCCTGGCTTGCCCATGAGGGGAAGGGACACTGGATGGGTGGGTGGGCCAGTGTTAGCCAGCCAGGGGTCCTCCTCTGATGCTCTACTGCCTCTTCCTTCCTTCGCAGGAGACGAAACCTACCAGGACATCTTCCGGGACTTCTCCCAAATGGCTTCCAACAACCCGGAGAAGCTGAATCGCTTTCACCCGGCTGAGGCACAGAAGCCATGAGGGGCCCATGTGTGTGGAGCCAGACTCTGGGGACCCCCACCCCACCCCCTCCCTCCTGCCCCCTCCCCACTTGGGCAGCTCAGCTCTCCCTCCCTTTTTTATACATAAAAGCTGCTTTAATTCCATGCTGTGGTTTGCGCTCTGCTTGCCCAGCCCTGGCGATGGGGTCCTGCGTGTGCTGGGTCTCAGGGTTGGTAGGGTGAGGGTCCTCCGTTGTGCCCCCCCCCCCCCCGGAGTGTGTCCTACTGGCAGCGGATTGGGGCTACTTGGGGTCTCCTCCTCTGTGCTTGGTCAGAGGAAGACTGGACCCACACCAGGCTTCCCCATCCTTGGACCCTTTCTCTTTGGGCAGTGAACCCCTCCTCTTCGTCCTCTGGCCTTGCCCAGCCACCCCACAGCTGCCCTCTTCATAGGATCCTAGGGGTGGAAGGGACCCCAAGAATGACCCTCCAGTCCAATCCATCTGCCATGCAGGAACTCTCAAGGTATCCCTGATGGATGGCCATCCAGCCTCAGTTTAAAGCCTCTAAGGAAGGAGACCCCACTAGTCTCTGAGGAAGGAGTGTGTTTCATTGACAAACAACCCTTACTGTCAGGAGATTCCTCCTAATGTTGAGCTGGAATCTCTTCTTGCAGTTTGCATCCATAATTGTGTACAGTGTCCTGTTAGTGACATACATGTGCATATGGAATCATGAGTTGGAAGAGACCGCAAGGGCCATCCAGTCCAACCCCCCTTCTGCCATGCAGGAACTCTCAATCAATGCACCCCGAACAGATGGCCATCCAGCCTCTGTTTAAAGACCTCCAAGGAAAGAGACCACCACACGCCAAAGAAGGAGTGTGTTCCCCTGTCGAACAGTAATTACTGCCAGGAAGTGGTTTCTCTTTTCCTGCTGCTTGCATCCATTGTTCTGTCTCCTGTTCTCTGGAGCAACAGAAAACAAGCTTGCTCCCTCCTCAATATGAGATCCCTTCAAGTATTTAAACAGGGCTATATATCACCTCTTAACCTTCTCTTCTCCAGGCTAAACATCCCCAGCTTCCTGTCGTCCCTCATAAGGCATGGTTTCCAAACCTTTCCTTTCACCGTTCTTGTCGCCCTCCTTTGGATATGCCCCAACCTCTCAACATCCAACGTGATTTTTTATGGGGCAAAGTAATTAACATGTGGCTCCCCTTGAGGCAGAGTGAGCTCTTTGTGCAATGGTGATAAGGGGGCCTTCCCACCCGCCTCCTACAACTATGAACAAAATGCGCAGCCCATAAGTCCCAGACTGAGATGCCAAGCCACAGGGTCTGTGTCTGTGGCAGAGTCTTTTCCTACTGCTCCACTGCTGATGAAACAAGTCAAGTCCAGCTCACCCACGCTCTCATACAATTATATGGTTGGAAGGTACCCCCAAGGGCATCCAGTTTCTTCTTGGAGGAAGAAAGGCAGACTGGAACACACTCCCTCAATGGAGAATGGTGGAGTCTCCCTCCTCGGAGGTCTTTAAGCAGAGGCTGGATGGCCATCTCTCAATGGGGATGCTTTGATGGAGAGTTCCTGCATGGCAGAATGGGGTTGGACTGGATCAGGGCCCTTCTTGGGGTCTCTTCCAACTCTACAATTCTATGATAAGACACAATCCAAGCCGTCCTTGTGACTGATGGCCATCCAGCCTCTTTAAAAACAGCCTCCAAGGAAAGAGACTTTACTATAATCAATGTTGAGCTGGAATCTCTTTTGCTGTAGCTTGCATCCATTGCTCTGTTGTGTCCTAGTCTGGAGCAGCAGAAAAGACGCTTGCTCCCTCCTCAATATGACATCTCTTCAAGTATTTAAACAGGGCTATGATCATATCACCTTTTAACCTTCTTTTCTCCAGGCTAAACACCCCCATCTCCTTAACTCGTTCCTCATAGGGCTTCGTGGTTTCCAGACCCTTCACCATTTTAGTTGTCCTCCTTTGGACACATGGCTCCAGTTTCTCAATGTCCTTCTTGACCTGGACACAAGATCATTCCAGGTGGGGCCTGACCAAAGCAGAACACAGTGGCACTATTACTTCCCTTGATCTAGACACTAGGTGCAGCCTAGAATCGCATCGGCCTTTTTAGCTGCCGCATCACACTGTTGATTCATGTTCATCTTGTGGCCTACTTGGACTCCTAGATCCCTTTCACACGTAGACGTTTCCTTAAGTCAGGTGTGCAGTACCTTCCATTTCTCCCTGTTGGAGTTCATTCACCTGCCTGCCTCCACTTCTCATGGGTCGCTTGGTGTTGTAGTTTGAGTGTTGGACTATGACTCCGGAGACCAGAGTTCAAGTTTCAGCTCATCCATGAAACCCACTTGGCGACCTTGGCCAAGTCACATTCTCTCAGCCTTGGAGGATGGCAATGGCATCCCCCCTCTGAAGAAACCTGCCAAGAAAACCCCATAAGCCTTTGGGTCGCCACAAGTCTAACATGACCTGAAGGCACACAACAACAATAATCAGTCCTTGTGATGAATGGCAATGTGGTGCCAATGGAACCAAGATACCAAATGAACAACCAAAACCACAACCAAATGTGCATGTGCGCCCACAAGCGATGCATAATGTGCACCCATGCGCAATGAGCATTTGCCTGTGCCATGAAACCAGATGCGTGCTCTGCTTTGGCAAATGTGAAGTGGATACTGCTGTTCCAGATTGGACACGATGGTCTGACCGCTTCTGCAGATGCGTGCGCACACAGACAGACAGACAGACAGACAGACAGACAGACAGGTGTGCAGGACAAGAAGAAGCCTGCAGCCACAGCCTATGGAAGGCTCTGTATGTTTGGCTTGGTTTTATGCCTAAGCCCTGGCTCAGTTTTGCTGGTAATGTCAGCCGTGGCTCCATCTGCGAGAGATGCCTCCAGCAAAGCCTCGGGGCTCCTCCTCGGGGCAGGGACTGGGGCTCGGTCTCCTGAGGATGGCTTTCTGGAAGCAGCCGCAGGAATGAAGCCAGCCTGACCCTTCATGGCTTTGGTCGGGTCTTTTCAGGCGAGGAGGCATAGAGCCCGCAGGCTCTCCCAGCCAAGCGCTGTCCAGGGCCCACGCTGCTTGGCTCCCAAGAAGGGCCCTGAGCAGCCCCAGCCCGAAGCGGAGCTCCCCCGCCGCCGGGCCATGCCTCCAGACGAGGCTTCTGTAATAGCCTTGGAGAGCCTGGCCCTGTCCTCCCTCCGCCTCCGCGGCCGGGCGGAAGGAGAAGGGGCCGGCGGGCACCCGCCCTTAGCGCCCTCCTCCCCAGCCCTGCCCTGGCTCCCTCCCAGGGGGACGGCCTCGCAAGAGGGAAGGCCTTGCTGCTGCCACTGCCACCACCAGCAGCAGCGTCTCCGCCGGGGCGGAGCCAGGCAGGCAGGCCGGGAGCGAGGGCTGGCCCTGGGCCTGCTTGCCGCCTTGCCGCCCCGGCCGCCGGAGCGCGGGGCTGCGCCATGAGGGCGGCCCGGCTGCCGCTGCCGCTGCGGGGCCCCTGGGCCTTGGCGCTGGCGGCGGGGGCGGCCCTGGCGCTGGCCGGAGCCCTCTTCTACGCCGCCGGAGGAGGAGGAGGAGGAGCGGGGCCCGGCGGCCGGCTGCAGCCCCTGGCCCCGAGGAGGCCGAGCCAGGCCCCGGAGGAGGCGGAGGCGGAGGCGGCGGAGGCGCTGCACTTGGCCTGGGTGCTCTGCAAGGCGGAGCGGAGCGCGGGGCTGCGGGCCAAGGCCGAGGCGGCCATGGCTTCCCTGGTGGCCCGGCGGAAGGGGAGCCAGCAGCACAGGCCCAGGCCCTTGGTCCTCCACCTCCTGACCGACGCCGGGAGCCGCGCCTTCGCCCTCGGCCTCCTCCGCCGCGCCAGCTTCCCCCAGGAGCAGGTCAGAGGCCCTTCGCGGCCAGGCGGGCGGCTTGGCTTCTTCGCGGGCTTTGCTAATGTGGCCACTCAAGGAAGAGCTGGGTCCTCCAGCGGAACTCTATGGTCCGCTTGAGCCAACGCCAGTCACACGGAAGGGCCTGGCGGTTCCTAGAGAGGACTCCCCTCTAGGCATTGGTAGTGCAACTCTATGGTCAGTGTCTGGCAGATGTCGACCACAGAGTTGCCCTGGAGGACCAAGAGATTCCTAGAGAGGACTCCTCTCTAGGCATTGGTAGTGCAACTCTATGGTCAGTGTCTGGCAGATGTCGACCACAGAGTTGCCCTGGAGGACCAAGAGATTCCTAGAGAGGACTCCCCTCTAGGCATTGGTAGTGCAACTCTATGGTCAGTGTCTGGCAGATGTCGACCACAGAGTTGCCCTGGAGGACCAAGAGATTCCTAGAGAGGACTCCTCTCTAGACATTGGTAGTGTAACTATATGGTCAGAGTCTGGCAGATGTCGACCACAGAGTTGCCCTGGAGGACCAAGAGATTCCTAGAGAGGACTCCTCTCTAGGCATTGGTAGTGTAACTATATGGTCAGAGTCTGGCAGATGTCGACCACAGAGTTGCCCTGGAGGACCAAGAGATTCCTAGAGAAGACTCCCCTCTAGGCATTGGTAGTGCAACTCTATGGTCAGTGTCTGGCAGATGTCGACCACAGAGTTGCCCTGGAGGACCAAGAGATTCCTAGAGAGGACTCCCCTCTAGGCATTGGTAGTGCAACTCTATGGTCAGTGTCTGGCAGATGTCGACCACAGAGTTGCCCTGGAGGACCAAGAGATTCCTAGAGAGGACTCCCCTCTAGGCATTGGTAGTGCAACTCTATGGTCAGTGTCTGGCAGATGTCGACCACAGAGTTGCCCTGGAGGACCAAGAGATTCCTAGAGAGGACTCCCCTCTAGGCATTGGTAGTGCAACTCTATGGCCAGTTGTTTGTCTTTTGCGTTTTTTCCACCTCCATGGCGGGGGTCCTGTGCCTTAACGCCGGCGAACGCGGAGGGAAGAGTGTGCTTTGTATATGGGCTGCCTTTTCCGTCTGGCAGAAAAGAGGCCTACAGATGAACAATAGTAATCGTCAGTATGAGAAAATAGAGGATGGATGGAGGACTAAACACACTGAAGGACTGCAGCAGGGCTCTTTGCAGCTCAAGTCAAACGCATGAATCGTGTGGGATAGAAACCAGAATAGAGCCAGCAGAGAGGACGGCATCTCAAGGGGGACACCCCACTTCCATGCAGACCCAGATCCTCCAGCAAAAAGGGCTTCGAAGGTTAAAGCAGTGGTTCCCAACCTGTGGGTCAGGACCCCTTTGGGGGTCGAATGACCCTTTCATGGGGGTTGCCTAAGACCATTGGAAAACACCTATTTAATTACAGTTATGAAGTAGCAACGAATAATTTCATGGGTTTGGGTCACCGCAAGATGAGGAACTGTATTAAAGGGTGGCGGCATTAGGAAGGTTGGGAACCACTGGGCTAAGGAAACAAGTCGCCCCATCATCCTCTTCTGCCCCATTGACACACTTCCTTCCATCCCACCCTAATTTCTCTCTAGTCCTGGCTGTCCAAATGCTCCCCACAGATGTGTATTCAGAGTTTCCAGAAGTTACTTTTGCTTTCTCGCACTCTCTCTGCCATCCCCACGAAGCAAGCCTCTCTACAGAACCTTGTGGTCCATTTCTCCCAATACTGGTCTTTCTTTTCCTGAGGCCCAACTCCTAATGTTGAATAACACTAATTAACACACAAAGGACTCTGCCCCCTTTGCCTCATGCTCTGGGGTGCTCTGGGGGTGTCAGGCTCCCAATTGCAGCCCCCCTCTTGCAACAAGAGACTGTACTTTGAAAAGGGAACAGCTTTATTGAAGAAAGAGATACATACAACAGAAGTGACTTTTTCATCAGGAATGAAAGGAAGCATGAACATATTGTTTTTACAACCCCATCAAGCAATAAAGCAAACTACTTGGATAACTCTTTCCTGCGCAAGGATGACTCTCCTCCCTGGTGATGCCATGTCCTCCAGTCTGGGCTCTTGGCAAAACTTAAAACCATTAAGTGCTCACACGGCGTTCTCTCCCTTCTGCACCTGTGGCCTTGAGGTACAAACCTTAAGCCACAACAGGACTAAGTTATATTAAACCTTAACAGCCTATACATAGTTAAGCAGAACTGGAAACCCCATCATCCCGCAACTCAACATAATAGCATAATCAAATATAATGAACATAGTAGCATAACATCATATAAGCAACATTATAACATCCATAAGCACTCTCTATGGTTCAGTTATCCCTCCCATCACAGAGACCAGTCTCTAGCCCTTTGAAGACAAAGTCTCTGCTGGCTGGGTAACTCCCTCCACGTTCCAACCTTCACAAGCAAGCACATATTTCAACAGCCAGTCTACCTCTTTCTAGTACATTCTATTAACCCATTATGAAATCTGACATTAGACCAACTACCAACTTAATCCAATAATATTCTAACAAAACCCTAAACCTATAACCCTCATGACAGAAACCCCAGAATGAATGAATGAATGACGGGGGTTTCTGACAGGGGGCATGTGGTGGGGTGCCTGGTGGTGATGGCTCGCTTGCTTCCATAGCTGCTGCTTCCACCTGCCATTCTGTGCCCCATGGCACCTTCTGATCCCTCTCTACCCCCCCCCCCCCGCATAGGTGGCCTTCCATGAAGTGGACCCTCTGACAGAGAAGCTGCTCCCCATCGTGGAGCCCATGCAGAAGCTCTTCAGCGCTGGCACCGGAGCCTACTACAGCGATGCCATCTTCTTCCTCTCAATCGCCATGCACCGCATCATGCCAAAAGGTGGGTCAGTCACCCCCTGGGCTTCCACAGTGTTACATGCTTTTGATGGATCCAGTGGATCCCTGCAGTGTGGCACTGGGGAAAGTCCCCCCCCCCCCCATACAATGTGTGTGTGTGTTGGGCTGCAGTCCTCCTCATCTTCCCTCTCTTGGCTAAACTGGCCTTCTCTTGGTTCAGGGGCTGATGGGTGTTGCAGTCCAGCTGGCATGATCTGGTGGGCTGCTGGTGAGGGGTGTCAGGAGGAGGGAGACATTTTCCCCAGGAGGCAGTTGCTGGTTGCGGCTCAGTGTTGCAAAACTGGGAAAGTACAAACCAGATATATGGAGACAGTGCCCCCTCGGTGCTTTCCTTGCCCTCGGTTGACATCCTCAATGGCATGCCCAGTGGGGGCTCCATGGGGCTGTCGTGGCTCCTTTCCCCATAGCCTTGCCTTGCTTTGCTTCAGAGATTTCTAAGCCGTAGGCGGCTCTTGCCATGCGCCACAGCCACAGGGGCAATTGGTTACCTGTGTGCTGTGGGGAGAGAGTCAGTGCCCAGGGGTCTGGCCTGGTCTGAATTGGAAATGGCCAGCAGGAGTGGCTCCTGGTGCTCTGCTCTTTTGAGCCAGTGCCACCTGCTGCCATCCTGGGTCCAGGAGGAGTATGGTTCTGGGTATCCTGGGCAGGAGCTGAGGGGCAGCTGCCCTTGTGTGTGGGGTGGGGGAGCCCTGTGTAGGAAGGGGCCCAGTTCTTGCCTGCTGGGCTGGCTTTGAGGAGACCCCTGGCAGGAGCTGTTTGGCAAAACACCTCCCATCCATTCCTTCTCCTTCTGCTGACACTACTAGTCTTCTCCTGCATGGGGCACCCTCTTGCCATGGATAGATGGATGGACAGAGGGCATGGCAAGTGGGAGGCAGTGGGCACCCTCCCTCTCCTCTCTTCCCTGGAGGAGGCTTCTGTTCCCAGAAAAGCAGGAAACCCCAAGGGATGCTGGGGGGGGGGGTGGCTGTACTGCCTCCTCCAAATGTTGATATGTGGCACACTTGCACATCTCTGTGGCATTTGAACTGAAGCACAAGGTGTCACTGAGCACCGTGAGCCACTCAGGTGATGGTGAGGGTCTCCTTCTGCTGGGCCTGGATGCTGACCTCCCCCCTTTTGCTACCCCAGAGATTTCACGGCTCATTCAGGTGGACATGGACGTGGAGTACCGAGCTGACATCCAGGAGCTCTTTAAGGAGTTTGACCACTTCCCGGAAGGAGCCGTCATCGGCATTGCCCAGGAGATGCAGCCGGTCTACCGGTAGGTGCCTGCAGCCATGGGGCTGGCAGTGCTGGGGTGCGTGCGTGTGTGTGTGTGTCTTTGTGTCCATGTGCAAGGGGTGGTGGCGGTGTATGTGAGGGGAACTCCTTCTTGCGCCGCTTGCTGGGGTTGACAGAATCATACCTGAGAGTCAATTTTTAAAGGCCTTGGCTGTTTCTTGGGCCACTCAGAGGGAGCCGCTGCTCTCCAGTGGGTCCAACTGCTGCTCACTGAGGAAGACGGCATCCCCTGATGGGTGGCTGGAAGCCAACCATCTCCCAGAATTTGAGGGAGGCACTGCTTGATCTGGCCAGAAGTTGAGGGTCTTTGTCAATCCTGGGTGAGAAGGGAGCCTCACTGAGCTCCTCCAGCCTCCCACCCGCCAGAGGGTACTTTCAGGCTGTGTAGTATAGTAGTTTGAAGGTTGGACTACAAAACCCACTGGGCAACTTTGGGCAAGTCCTACTCTCTCAGCCTCAGAGGAGGGCAATCGAGGCAAACCCCCTGTAAACAAATCTTGCCAAGAACACCCCATGACAGGATCACTTTTAGGTTGCCATAATTGGAACTGACTTGAAGGCAGACGATGACAATAACAAAGTTTGAGATCCCCCCCTTCTTTGAGAAATAGTTTCATTTAGGAATAGTCAAGCTTTGGAACTGGACTTTTGGGTCATTCTCCTTTGGGGAGAGAAAAGGCTGTTCCCCTTTCGTTCCCCCTTCTGGTCCCCAGTGCAAAAAGTAAAGCAGGGACCTTCTTGGTTCAAACCAAGGCAACCCCTCCCCCTTGTTTCTGGTGTATCAAAAGGGGGGAAATTGTATTGTCCTTTTAACGGTGTCCCCTGACCCTAATCCAGAGGAGGTGAGCCAGGATGGGACTAGGAGGCTGTGGAGAACTGGCAGAGCTGTGCCTCCCCCTGCCCTCGCCCCCCATCAGCCTCCTGTCAGACTGACCCAGACCCAGACTGGTCTCTGCCTCCAAACTAGCACCTGAAGCTGGATCAGGACAGAACCAGCTATAGCCCTATCCCAATGGAAGCCTGGCTGCTTATGGGATCTCACCTGCCCCCCTCTCCACTTTTCCTGGAGCGATCCGTCAAAGCCCTTCCCTTGCTGGTGGCTGCTCTGGATTCCAGATTGGGCCTCATAGTGATCAGAGTCATAGAGTTATAAGGGAACTCAAAGGCCATCCAGTCCAACTCCCTTCCACCATGCATGAACTCACAATCAAAGAATCCTCAATAGATGAGCATCCAGCCTCTGTTTAAAAACCTCCAAAGAAGGAGATGCCACCAGACTCCAAGGGCATCTGCATTCCACGGTCAAACAGCTCTGACCACCAGGGTGTCCACCATGCCTGGACTTTGGGGGCTGGAGGTTTTTAAAGAGAGGTTGGTTCAGTGGAGCCAGAAACAGCACCGCCACTGAGGGGGACGGGGACTGGGGGGCTCCGATTCCTTCCCCCTCCAGAGCCTGGCTTGGCTTGGCTTCCTTTCTTGGAGCAGCTAGTGTTGGGGAGGTGTTGTTCCCCATGGGGCCGGCTATTTTTAGGGCTGGCTGTTGGCCAACTGAAGCCAGTGGGTTTTCTGGAAAACAACAGTTGCAAAAGGAAAAAAGTTACACAGCTATTCGCATCTGCTGCTTGTTTTCTGTCACTACTCCTTCCTTCCTTCCTTCCTTCCCTTCAATCTTTCCTTTTCCTTGTTCCTTCCTTCCTTTCTTCTTCCTTTCTTCCTCCCACCACCTCTCTTTCTCCATCTTTCTTCCTTCCTCCTTTCTCCTTCTTCCTTTGTTGGTCTTTCAAGTCAGTCAGAAGCCCCAAGTGAGCAGAAGGTATGCTAAGGATGATGGGCTGCAGCCCCACAGCCTTCTGGGAAGTGGGAGTAGCACATGAGGCTATTCTGGCTCTGTAGGGAGATGGGGAGTTGGGGGCACATCAATGGTGGTGGGTGGGAGGATGGACCAATCAGATGAAAGGGGATCCAGCCTCCTCTTCTCGCTCAATTCTGGCTTTTCTCTCTTTTGCTCCCCACCCCCATGGCAGGCACCTTTTCTGGCAATACCGGAAGGAGCACCCGGGGACCCTGGTGGGGGACCCTCCCCCGCGTGGGCTGCCTGGCTTCAACAGTGGGGTGCTTCTGCTGGACCTGGAGGCCATGCGCCGCTCTGCGCTCTACAACAGCCTGCTGGAGGAGGAGGCAGTGCGCCAGCTGGCCGACAAGTATCACTTCCGGGGACATCTGGGCGACCAGGACTTCTTCACCCTGGTTGGCATGGAGCACCCGGGGCTCTTCCACATCCTGGACTGCACCTGGAACCGCCAGCTCTGCACCTGGTGGCGCGACCACGGCTACGCTGAGGTCTTTGAGCACTACTTCCACTGTGACGGCCACGTCAAGATCTACCATGGCAACTGCAACACCCCCATTCCCCAGGAGTAGACCCTGGACACTGGGGATGGGCACAGGAAGGGGTGCCTGACTGCCAGGAGGGGGCTGTGTAGGGCTACTCCCAGCCCACCCCCATGTGGCCTCCTTTGGCAACTTCTCTCTGGATGTGGCTGGGGGGAGGGGGGCTCTTGGGGCTTCCGGTCAGGATATGCCCCCCCCCACTGGCTCACCATGAGACAATGGTCTGGCCAGCCGGCCAAGCATTTCCCCTCTGGCCGCCATACCACCAGGAAGCAGCCAGCTTCCTCTTGAGGAATCCTGGCAAGAGACAGGGCGGCTGGAGGAGGGGCCTGTCGCATGGGGGCAGTGAGCCTGTGTACAACTACAAGGGGGCAGTGCAGGGGGGTGCCTTTCCCTTGTAGAGCAGAGGTGGTGATCCACATTCAGGTCAGTGTCCATGGTGGGTCTGGCAGGAGAGAATGCCTTGTGGAGCCAGTCTGGGTTCTTTAAAAGTTGCCCTGCCATCACAGACCCATGTACTCACCTTGCCTGCAGCTGCATTGGGGGGGCTCTGGGGCCCTTTGTTCCTTGTGGGCCCCCCAGGACCAACCAGATTTGGGCAGGAGCTGCTCCTGGGGAGCCTGATGCACCCCTTGTTGGCTTGGGGTTCAGAGGATTAAAGACCTGGCCAGCCCCCAGTGAGGTCCCCAAAAAGGAGAGAAGGAAAGGTGGAGGAGGAGAGGGCACCTGCTCCTTGTTGGGTTACTGCTGAGGGTGGAATAAAATGTATATGAGGCTGTTGGCCCTTTGCCTGGAGGATGTGCATCTCTGTCTGCCTCTAATGGCTAGGGAAATGGCTCCATTGGGATTTGTATCCATGCTCCTCTCCTTGGCTGAGACCTTACCCCCCCCCCCCATTACTAGTGGACAGGAGCACCTGGAGCTCAGGGTTGCCAGTGAGAGCAGACGCAAGAGGGGCTTCCTGTGGCCAAAGGCTTGGCTGGCAAAAGGGCACCTCTTGCCACTGGCCAGGAGAGGAACTGCAGAGCCAGAGAGGAAGCTTGAGCTCCTGATGGGATTGTCTGGCCCACAGGGGAGAGCGTGAGCCTTGCACACAAAAAGACACAAGGGCTGGGATCCGATATGGAGGGTGCCTTGCCCATGTGCAGATTCCCCTGTTGAAACAACCAGACATATTCAAAGCTGCAAAAAAGCCTGGCTGAGGCATGTGGCTGCTGGACATTCCAGTTCCCCATGAGGGTGGCATTGCAGAATTGCCCTGGGGCTCCCTGTGTGTAAAGTCATGCTCCATCCCCTTGGAGGATCTTGGCCACAGAACGCCCTCCAACAAATTCCGGGGCCACGTTACTAATAACGCTGATTGTCAAACCAAAATGATGTTCAGGTAAATGGAAACTAGAGCCATAGCTAAAAAGAGACCAGGCAAACCACAGAGACTGGCTTGGTGTATTCTCTTCACAACTTCTGCCAGCTTTGTGCCCGAATGTCTGGTGGCCAGGGATGATGGGAATTGTAGTCCAAAGCTTACAGAAGCCACCAGGCTGAGGAAGGCAGTCCTAGGTCTTTGGGAGGAATGGACAATGAGCTGCCAGATTCCTTCCTCTCTCCTCTGCTGGTCAAAGACCTGGCTCTGCTGCCGGAGGGCCAAGGGGTCCCTTCCTCTGGGCTGCTGGGGTGCTCTCTGGAGCCCCACCAGGGCTGAAAATACCCAGGGAGAGGAGGGCAATGGCCCTGCCGTCCACTTCCAAATCACATAGTGGCCCCCCAGCCTGGACTGAACCCACATTGGATGCAGGCGGGGGCTGGCTGCATTGTCTCCCCCCCCTTGCATGTGCCAGTTCCTTTGCATGGGGGGGGGGGAGGGCTGCACACTGGCCAGAAAGAAATGGAAGGAGACAGAAATGGGAGCAGCTTCCCCCCCAGCAGCAAGTCCCACGAGGAAGTATTTGGTGTGGAGCCCCCTCAGCCATTTCTAAGAGACCCCCCCCAAAAAAAAATGCCAGAGCAAAGGTGCCTCTGGGTGGGGCTCTTTTCTCAAATCAGTTGGAAGAGACCACAAGAGCCATCCAGCCAAACCCCTGCCATGCAGGAAATCTAAAACAAAGCATCCCTGCAGATGGCCAGGTGGGGCCTGATCAAAGCAGAATAGAGTGGCACTATGGCTTTCCTTGATCTAGATTCTAGACATTACATTTCTATTGATGCAGCCTAGAATTGCATTGGCCTTTTTAGCTACCGCATCGCACTGTTGACTCATGTCCAACTTGTGGTCTACTAGGAATCCTAGATCCCTTTCCTGTGAACTGTTGCCAAACCAGGTGTCCCCCATCCTATATCTATGCATTTCATTTTTTTCCTGCCTATGCGCGGTATCTTGCATTTCTCTGTGTTAAAATTCATTTTATAGAGAGATCTTGTAGCACCTTTGAGACTAACTGAAAGAAAGAAATTGTCAGCATGAGCTTTTGTAGACTTCTCAGATGCATTCGAAAGCTCATGCTGGCAGGTTCTTTCTTTCAGTTAGTCTCAAAGGTGCTTACAAGATCTCTATGTACTGATGCTATGACACTGCTATATCTTTGAATTCTACCACTATTGAAATCCATGTTAGCTTTGGCCCAGCTTTCTAATCTATTAAGGTCATTTTGAACTTTGGTCCTGTCCTCTGGGGTATTAGCTACTCCTCCTAATTTTAGGTGTCCTTTGTTGATAACTGTGTCTCCAATTCTGTCATCCAAGTCATTGATGTTGAATAGCCCTGGGCCCAGGACAGAGCCCCACTGGTCACTTCTCTCCTGGATGAAAAGGAGCCATTGCTGACCATCCTTTGGATTGGGCCGGTCAACCAGTTACAAATCCATGTAACAGTTGCCTTGTCTAACCCACGTTTTACAAGCTTGTTTTCAAGAATGTCATGGGAAACTTTGTCAAAGCCTTACTGAAATCAAGATATACTATATCCACAGCATTTCCTACCAAACTGATCATTTTACCACCCAAAATTCAAAGGAGAGCTGGGTGGGAAAGACGTGGTTGGGGAGGGGATGTGGGCCTAGTTCCTGGCCCTGCTATCAAAGGCATCAGGATGCTTGGGAGAGGCCACAGAAGGAAGGCAAGCACTCCATGCGCTGTGGTTTGACCAGTGTTACCACCGAGGGTAAAAAGCCATTTGGGGGGCTCACCCCAAAGGGTGAAGCCTGGTGGGGTGCTTTTGGACTTTCCAGCAAGGTAGCCCGGGAGGCCTCCTCCAGCCGAAGGCAAGGAGCCAGAACAGAGCATCAGGCATCTGACCAAGATCCCGGCTGCCACAGAGGCCAGGCAACAGGCTTGGCATATGGCCCAGTACATCCGCTGCTGAAGCCAAGAAGGTCCAGCAAGAGGGAAACTGCCAAAGTCAACACTACAGCCAGGCCACAGTGCCTCAACAATAGCAACCACAACGACAAAGCCTGCAGGGGGGCTTCCACCCACCGTGCCGTCACTCTGATGGCCCTTCTGGACACTGGGCCAGCGTTGGGCACCCTGATGGCTACATGGTCTGGACACAGTGTACAGAGCCATTTCCTGACCAGTAGCCTGGGAGGCCACCATTACACAGAGAGAGAGGGAGGGAGGGAGGTATTGAGGGAGAACCTGAGCCTTATTGCCAGGGGTCTGGAAGGATTGGAGGATCAGGTATGGAATCCCTGCAGGAGATTTAGCAGCCAGTCATGTGACAGGACAGGGGGCATCCCACCCAAAAGCAACTGCAACCAAACAGCCGTGGGTTTCTGACACCCCTCTCTCGTCCCTGCCAGACACTGTCCTGGCACATGGCTCCCTCTGTGGGTTTGTGTGTAGGCACTGCCGGAGTGGAGCCTGGGCACCTTCCCCTTCTTGTGACCAGGTTGGGGGGGGGGGTTCTGCCAAGAGAGGGGAGCCTGGCACGTGGCCGGGCGAGTGCCGAGCCCGGATTAGGCGAAGGACACGGCCCCCCCGGAGGTCCCTGTGCCAGCCGGGAGCTGGGTTTTGAGGTCATGCTGCAGAGCTCAGGGGAAGTGGCTATAAATAGGCCTCTTCTCTACGCACCAGTGCTCACATCTATCTGTGTGGCAGATGCACATGTGTGCCTGGGTCTCTGAGTGCAGGAGAAAGGGGGGCAGAATAGAGCCGTAGCAATGGAAGCGATGGGGGGCACTCCCAGGGGGTGGCACATACAAGCCACTGTCCGGCAAGGCTAAGTCAGGTTCCCACAGAGGGGCACAGGAGCCTCAGCTGCTTCTTCTCCCTGGATCCCAAGTGGGCTTGGGACCATCTTTCCTATTGCAGCCATGGGTCAGCTGGGCTCCTTGCTGTGAAAAGCAGAAGCTCCCCTGGCATTTCTCCCTCAATCACCACTATTTCCTCACCCCTTTTGCTGTGGCTGTATTTTGGTTGGCAATGCCACCAGAAGGACCTCTCCTTGGCGACACTCATGGCCAAAGTGAATGGAAGAGAAGCCTCCTTGCCCATGTACACGTGCATATATGCATACACATGACCACACAACCAGACAGAGACATGGCTGCACAAGAGGGCAGTGCATTGGGGAATCTTCTCAGGTCCCAACTTGGGCAGAGGAACTCCCTGCCATCCAAACCTTGCCAGAGTCTGAAGCAGGAGCATTTGGAAGTGGCTTTGGCCCCCCAGGATGGTCCCCGAGGTGTCACCAGGGCCAAACCCTGAGCCCCAGGGAAATACCAAGTGATGCCACGCCTGGCACAGTGCAAAATCCATAACCACAGTGGCCCAGTGGAGGCCTTTCTAACTCAAAATACCAATAAATGATGAAAATGTGTATGCACACACCCTTTTCAAGGCAGTGTTCTTGCCCTGGGATTTGTCCCTCGTGGTTCGCCTGTGGACTGGGGAAGAGGGTCCAGGACAGCAGGCAAAGCCTCCAACCTCACAGGAGGACCCTGGACAGTGGCCTTTTCCAGTGGTCACTGTGGAGCAAGGGCCTCTAAAAGGGAGAAGAGGAAGAGGGCTCCTGGCTCACCCCTTGAAAGGCCCACAGAATCATAGACTCATAGAATCATAGAGTTGGATGAGGCCACAAGGGCCATCCAGTCCAACCCCATTCTGCCATGCAGGAAATCACAATCAAAGAAAACTGGTGCCAACCAGAGTGGGAGGGGGCATGGACTGTATGTGCAGGTATATGTGCGTGTGTGTGATTTCTGTCCCTTGTGCCACCTGCTTGCCTGTCCTTTCCTGAGAAGGGCATGTCCCTCTGCCCCCAGCCCACCGCCCTCGGCCCCCCAGGGCTGCTGTTCCTCCTTTTGTTTCAGGGTGAGACCTTTTAATGATGCCATTAATATTTGCCTGCTGTGCCAACTTCCTTTTTCTCACACAGGTGCGGCTGGGGAAAAGCACTGCAGGTCCCTCTGAAGGAAGGGCCAGGTGGCAAGAGGGGCCCCAATCCCAGGGCGATATCCCTGAGAAGAAGAGAAGGGGTCCTAGACCACACCATGGGGGCTGTGGCTGCCCCACGCAAGGCTTTTGGTTGGCAGAAAGATCGTGCCAGCTCTCCCCCTCAGCAGCCATGGCCCCACAGTCAAGGCAGGGCCCCAAGGAGCCCACAACCTCCACTTGAGGAAGAAGAGCCCCACACCCCTCCGCCTGGGGCTTGGCTGCTGCACGGCGTTCTGGCTCTATGCGCTACTTTCCTGGGGTCTCCTCAGGGGTGGCACCCTGGTCCTGGAGGGTCCCTCTCCTGAAGGGGCCTTTCCCACCATCCCTGGGTCTTTCCAGTGGCCCATGCTTTAGGCCTGATCTCTGTGTTTCAAAGTGATGGTCCAGAGATGGTTCTTGGCTTTCATTCTCAGCAGTTTTACGTTTCATTTACATTACTATCCTCATTTCATGTTTCAGGGTCTCTGAGTTGCACCAGAGAATGAAAGTTCAACCTAGATAATGAGGACATCAGAATATTTAAAGTGGGTCAAAATTGATCAGAAAGGAGACTGCAGTCAAGAAATCAGAAGAAGATTGGGAATGGGAAGGGCAGGCATGAAGGAACTAGACAAAATCCTGAAGTGTAAAGATATCCAAATAAGCAACAAAGGTACAAGCCACTGTATCCCGCATCACTGGGTACGGATGCGAGAGCTGGGCAGTGAAGAAAGCAGATAAGAGGGAAGCCTTTTGAGACAAGGTGCAGGAAACAAGTGCTGAGGATCCTGTGGCTGACCAAAAGGACAAGCTAATGCCAGTCTACCCAAATGGGATTCTAGGCCTTACCTGGAATCCATTTCATAGAATCATAGAATCCTAGAGTTGGTAGAAACCCCAAGGGCAGAATAGAGCGGCACCTCGACTTCCCTTGATCTAGACACTATACTTCGATTGATGCAGCCTAAAATCGCATTGGCCTTGTTAGCTGCCACACTCACGTTCATTTTGTGGTCTCCTAGGAGTGGGTCTCTGGGGGGGCAACGCAGGACTCAGAGGTGGGCAAGGGCTGCCCAGACCCCTGCCGCAACCAGGGCTCTCTGTAGGCACTCCTGTGTGCACATATGCAGGAGTGTGTGGCTTTTGGCAGAGGAACCTGGAGGAGATTTGAGCTCTGGGCTTTGTTTCTCATAGCTTCATAGTTTCATAGTGGCTCCCTCGCAGGGCCTTTTGGCCTTTCGGAAGCCTTGCTTGCGTTGAGATTGTGCAAGAGGAAGCCAGGCAAAGGCTGCTATGACAAGGTGCCTGAGAAATGCCCCCAGGTCCAGAATATGTGGGAAGAGCCCAGATAAGGGGTCCATTGTCAGGGATGATGGGAGTTGTAGCTCTTCACCTCTGGCTGTAACTCACCACCTTGTTATGCAGCAGAGCTGACCAGCTTTGGCCAGTGGTTAGTGCTTTTCTCCAAAGCAGCAGAGTTTCAGAGAATAGGCTGAAGACCCTGACAAACTCTCCAAGCCTTCTCACTCTTCTTCCTCAGAAGTCTCCAAACTTCTCCAGGATCCTGCTGGCTCTTGTATCTTCACTCAAGACACCAGACAACTCAGTAGTCTTATATCAAAGATCTACTTTATTCTACTATATACAAAATACTATATGCCCTACAAATCACAATCTCTACAATCTCCAATACTCCAACCTACTCAACTACTCACAAAATACATTGGCAAACATAGCAATTATTATAGCCGTTGTTAATCACCACCCACTAGTCAGTTTCCACCCAGTGAGCGTGTACATTCATTTTGATTGGTTCACATAGTTCAACCCACACTTAAGACCAACATTTCATCATTTCACCTTGTACACTTAATGAATCTCAGGTGTTTCCAATTATACATTCTATGATTCTGTCCTTGACATTCAGGACTTCTAAATTACATTAGCTTTTTTATCTGTGTGGCTTCTTAATTGCTCTTGCTTAGTCACTGTGACTTTCACATACATGTTTTATTTTTACTACTGTATGTCCCATGTTGCATTTTCTTTAACAAGATTTATTTGTGCAAGCTGAGCTAAGGGGAGTGGAAATTAGCAAAGAGCAGCAGTGCTACAGTTTAATAGAATCGCTAGACTCTTCTTGGGACAATATTACGAACAGCTTGCAAAACTTGCCAGAAGCTGAGTTTAACAGAGACTTAATTGTGGCCAGAATATTGGAAGAGAACCAGAGGAGAATGTCTGAGCGCGGAGACACAGCAAGTTTAAAGATTGTGCCGAAACCACAAACAACACCTGATTTCCGAAAGCAGGAAGAAGCAGCTTCTACAAGGGAGCAACGGAGGTGTTTTTATTGTAAGAAGATTGGTCATCTGCAGAGACATTGTCAACAATTGGCTGCCGAGAGAAGCAAGCGAGGAGAGAGCAGTATCAAAAACAGTCCAAACCTCCATTTTTGAAGGACAGTGGTAATAAAAAGGGGTTTACAACCATGATTAGAAAAAAACAAAATACTAATTCTAAATAGATGGTTGACTCAGGAGCCTCTTCCTCAATATATAATAATATCAGTTTAATAAGTGATAAAAAAATCAGCTCATATAAATGCTGTAGTTTTGGCTGATGGGAAAGAGCTCAGTACTATAAATCAAATGGATACAGTTTTCATTCCAGGGCTAAAAGAACACTTTAGTGATGTGTTACATGTAAAAGAGTTAAAAAATAATTTGTTATCAATAAACAGATTAACAGACAGAGACTACATAGTCACCTTTGGAAAAAACTTGTATAAAATAACACTAAATGGGTCTCAAAAAAGATAAACTTTATTTCTTGGAAGACAATATTGATAGCTACAAGGTTGAAAATGCTAATAACATAGACAATAGTCCAATCTAAATACAAAAACCATTTAGATTATACAATATATAATCAGATAAAGGTCAGAGCTTTTCCAGTTGCCAGAAAAACTAAGAGAATTGCTTAAAGACCATTTCAATTTGTTCATGCAGATGTTGCCCAAGCTAATGGTTTGTCTTTAGGTGGAAGCAAGCATTTCCTAGTAACTGTGGATAGATTTACAAGGTTTGCGTTTGTGAGAATATTGAGAAACAAATCTGACGCTGGGCA
This sequence comes from Sceloporus occidentalis, assembly GCA_023333645.1. Classification (NCBI taxonomy): domain Eukaryota; kingdom Metazoa; phylum Chordata; class Lepidosauria; order Squamata; family Phrynosomatidae; genus Sceloporus; species Sceloporus occidentalis. The sequence continues at coordinate 520,567 of JALMGF010000002.1, read as the reverse complement.
AAGTGTAAAAGCGTAGATAAAAATGGTGAAAAGACCGTTTGATAACAGAATAGACACCATTGTTACTGACAAAAGAAGAAAAAATGTAAATAATCAACTGTTTAACTGGTTTCAAAAGGTGAAAATAAGACATGACACAACAAACCCTGCTTGTCCAAGCGAGGATGGTTTAGCAGAGAGAAAAATACAAGACATAAAAAGAATAACTGCTTGTTTGATGACAGATACAAGAATAAAAGATAGTTTTTGAGGAGGAAATGAAACATATATCAGACAAACAGAGGTCAGAAGAAAACTTATCCTTGATACAAGAACTACGATGTCGTGAAAGGTGTCTAAAACTTCGTGGGGTGCCAGAAACGGCACAGGAAAACATACACAAAACAATAATCCCACACTTAGCCGGATTTATTGGGATAACAGAGGCAGAACTGGAATACGACGTGGACAAGATCTTTCGCGTGAACTCAGCGCTAGCCAAAGAGAGACAACTTTCCAGAGACATTGTAATATGTCTAACAAGAACAAAAGTAGGTGAAGAAATCCTACAAAAAAGTTATAAGGATAAATTGATAACTGAAGATAAACCTATTGGGATTTTTAAAGATATTCCAATGGCAATATTGAAAAGGCTTCAAGAATATAGAAATTTGACACAACTGTTATCTAAACCTAATATGAACTATGCTTGGGACAGGCTAGAAGGAGTGTCATTCATGTACATACAGAGGAGACACAAAATAAATACGAAAGACAAAGCTGCAAAAGTACAAACAAGAAAGAAAAGGGAGCATAGAAACGAGATCCCAATCCAAGCAAAAAGAAGCCAGACTGAGCAAAGAAGAGGAGGACAAAACAAACAGGCAAAGGGAAGAGGACTTAAACAGGGCAGAAACAGAATCAGAGGGAAACTTGGATCAAGGAAACATGGCGAGAGAAGCAGAGAGTACTATGCGAGAGAAGGAGAGAGTACTATGCGAGAGGAGGAGAGAGTACTATGCGAGAGGAGGAGAGAGTACTATGCGAGAGGAGGAGAGAGTACTATGCGAGAGGAGGAGAGAGTACTATGCGAGAGGAGGAGAGAGTACTATGCGAGAGGAGGAGAGAGTACTATGCGAGAGGAGGAGAGAGTACTATGCGAGAGGAGGAGAGAGTACTATGCGAGAGGAGGAGAGAGTACTATGCGAGAGGAGGAGAGAGTACTATGCGAGAGGAGGAGAGAGTACTATGCGAGAGGAGGAGAGAGTACTATGCGAGAGGAGGAGAGAGTACTATGCGAGAGGAGGAGAGAGTACTATGCGAGAGGAGGAGAGAGTACTATGCGAGAGGAGGAGAGAGTACTATGCGAGAGGAGGAGAGAGTACTATGCGAGAGGAGGAGAGAGTACTATGCGAGAGGAGGAGAGAGTACTATGCGAGAGGAGGAGAGAGTACTATGCGAGAGGAGGAGAGAGTACTATGCGAGAGGAGGAGAGAGTACTATGCGAGAGGAGGAGAGAGTACTATGCGAGAGGAGGAGAGAGTACTATGCGAGAGGAGGAGAGAGTACTATGCGAGAGGAGGAGAGAGTACTATGCGAGAGGAGGAGAGAGTACTATGCGAGAGGAGGAGAGAGTACTATGCGAGAGGAGGAGAGAGTACTATGCGAGAGGAGGAGAGAGTACTATGCGAGAGGAGGAGAGAGTACTATGCGAGAGGAGGAGAGAGTACTATGCGAGAGGAGGAGAGAGTACTATGCGAGAGGAGGAGAGAGTACTATGCGAGAGGAGGAGAGAGTACTATGCGAGAGGAGGAGAGAGTACTATGCGAGAGGAGGAGAGAGTACTATGCGAGAGGAGGAGAGAGTACTATGCGAGAGGAGGAGAGAGTACTATGCGAGAGGAGGAGAGAGTACTATGCGAGAGGAGGAGAGAGTACTATGCGAGAGGAGGAGAGAGTACTATGCGAGAGGAGGAGAGAGTACTATGCGAGAGGAGGAGAGAGTACTATGCGAGAGGAGGAGAGAGTACTATGCGAGAGGAGGAGAGAGTACTATGCGAGAGGAGGAGAGAGTACTATGCGAGAGGAGGAGAGAGTACTATGCGAGAGGAGGAGAGAGTACTATGCGAGAGGAGGAGAGAGTACTATGCGAGAGGAGGAGAGAGTACTATGCGAGAGGAGGAGAGAGTACTATGCGAGAGGAGGAGAGAGTACTATGCGAGAGGAGGAGAGAGTACTATGCGAGAGGAGGAGAGAGTACTATGCGAGAGGAGGAGAGAGTACTATGCGAGAGGAGGAGAGAGTACTATGCGAGAGGAGGAGAGAGTACTATGCGAGAGGAGGAGAGAGTACTATGCGAGAGGAGGAGAGAGTACTATGCGAGAGGAGGAGAGAGTACTATGCGAGAGGAGGAGAGAGTACTATGCGAGAGGAGGAGAGAGTACTATGCGAGAGGAGGAGAGAGTACTATGCGAGAGAAGGAGAGAGTACTATGCGAGAGGAGGAGAGAGTACTATGCGAGAGGAGGAGAGAGTACTATGCGAGAGGAGGAGAGAGTACTATGCGAGAGGAGGAGAGAGTACTATGCGAGAGGAGGAGAGAGTACTATGCGAGAGAAGGAGAGAGTACTATGCGAGAGGAGGAGAGAGTACTATGCGAGAGGAGGAGAGAGTACTATGCGAGAGGAGGAGAGAGTACTATGCGAGAGGAGGAGAGAGTACTATGCGAGAGGAGGAGAGAGTACTATGCGAGAGGAGGAGAGAGTACTATGCGAGAGGAGGAGAGAGTACTATGCGAGAGGAGGAGAGAGTACTATGCGAGAGGAGGAGAGAGTACTATGCGAGAGGAGGAGAGAGTACTATGCGAGAGGAGGAGAGAGTACTATGCGAGAGGAGGAGAGAGTACTATGCGAGAGAAGGAGAGAGTACTATGCGAGAGGAGGAGAGAGTACTATGCGAGAGGAGGAGAGAGTACTATGCGAGAGGAGGAGAGAGTACTATGCGAGAGGAGGAGAGAGTACTATGCGAGAGGAGGAGAGAGTACTATGCGAGAGAAGGAGAGAGTACTATGCGAGAGGAGGAGAGAGTACTATGCGAGAGGAGGAGAGAGTACTATGCGAGAGGAGGAGAGAGTACTATGCGAGAGGAGGAGAGAGTACTATGCGAGAGGAGGAGAGAGTACTATGCGAGAGGAGGAGAGAGTACTATGCGAGAGGAGGAGAGAGTACTATGCGAGAGAAGGAGAGAGTACTATGCGAGAGGAGGAGAGAGTACTATATAGTGTTGCTCTGGACACAAAGTGCCACATTTCTTTATTTTATCTGTATGACTTGTTAATGTATCTTATTGAAAAACTTGGATTATGAATATTAAGATTTGTTCTTGGAATATTAAGGGTTTGAATTCTATTTACAAAAGGAGACGAGTATTTCATTATTTAGAGAAAAAACACTTCGATATGCTGTGTATACAAGAAACTAAAATAAAACAACAGGATGTGAAATATTTAGCAAACTGGAAGTTAGGCCAATTGTTTAGTTCAAATAACAAAAAGAAAAAAGGTGGAGTCTCTCTTTATATCCAAAGAATGTTTTAAAGATCAGGAGGGTCATTATGTGGGTGTTAAAATTAAAATAAAAGACGAGGAAATTCTATTAGTAGGAGTATACACAGCTATTAGTGACAAAACAAACTTCTATAAAAAATTGGAAAAGGAAATAGCAGAACAACGAACTACAAACGTTTTGATGGCAGGTGACTGGATCGGGGTAATAAAACCCATCCGAGGAAGGAAATCTGATAAGAGAGTAAGGAAAAACCAAGGGAAACTACCCAACGCTTTTTTCAGTCTATGTGAACAATTTGATTTGGAAGATGTATGGACTAAATTATATGGTCAAAGTCCAGGATATACTTTTTTTTCAGAACAGTATAATTCAGCCTCTCGCATAGATATGTTTCTAATTACTAATACATTAGATAAAATGTTGGATAAAATGTGTATACTACCAAAAACAGAATCAGATCATAAACCGATGCTACTAGAACTAAAAACAAGGAGAAACAATTATAATTGGAGATTAAATGATAATATTCTCGCTGACGAGACTTTTTTAGAAGAGTTGAAATCACAAGTAAAAATGTTTTTCCAAGACAATTACAATATGGAAACCAAAGATCAGGTAATATGGGATGCCTCTAAAGCATTCGTTCGTGGAGCATACTTGAAAGAATTAAGAAATGAGAAACAGGAGACAATTGAGGGGAAAATGCAGCAAAAAGAACAAGAAGTAATGCAAGACCCATCTTCTAAGAAGACAAAAATGCAATTGGAAGTATTGCGGAAACAATTGAAAGCGGAACTAACGAGAGAAGTGGGGAAAAACATGAAGTTAGTCAAATAAAAAAGGTTCGAAAACGCCAACAAAAATGGAAAATGGTTAGCGCAAAAATTGAAACAAAACCGGAAAAGAAATCGAATAGAAAAGATCTGTGTAAATAAGGAAGTTATAACTACGCAAGAAGGAATAAAGCAGGAATTTGTTAACTTCTACGCAAATTTATATAAGAAAAATCCAGACCTCGAAGGAAGGGAAATCCTTACACAAGAGAACATTAACAAACAAAAATGGGAAGAAATAGCGAAAGATATACATGACAGATTGAAGACTGAGTTTACAGAAGACGAGACAAGGAAAGCCATAAGAAGCTTGGAATTGGGCCGGACGGCTTTACAGCTTTGTACTATAAAAAGTTAGAAGATGTATTGATCACTCCCTTAAAAAATACAATGAAGCAGATCGAGGAGGAAGGCATCCCAGATTCATGGACCTTAAATGATATAACATTAATCCCTAAAGAAGGAAAGGACAAGACTTGTGTGGAGAACTATAGACCAATTTCTTTACTCAACACAGATTATTAAATCTTTGCACATATTTTGGCAGAAGAGTTAAAAAGAGTGTTAGTATCTATGCAAATAGATCAAGACCAAACTGGCTTCCTGCCCACAAGATACATCTAAAACAAAATGTCAGAACGGTGTTAAATCTGATAGGACTTTTTGAAAGAAACATTCAAAGGAAATGGGGAATGTTCTTCATAGAGGCTTATAAAGCCTTTGGCGGCTTAAACTGGGATTATATGATAAGGACCTTGATACAAGAACCTTGGTGTTGGAGATAGATATCTCAGTTGGATAAAAAGTATATACTCCGCTCAAACAGCAAGGTTATTGATTAATGGCGAAAGATCCCAACAATTTGATATCCGACGAGGAACTAGACAGGGATGTCCATTATCCCCCCTGTTATTTATAACTGTAATGGAGGGTCTCAATAACAAAATTAGGAAGGACCCCGAAATCGTTGGTGTGAAAATTAAGAGATATGAATTCCAGCTAAAAGCCTACGCAGACGACTTGGTGGTATTCCTTGAGAACCCAAATTCCTGTATACAGAAAGTTATTGAAGTGATTCAAAACGTTGGAATAGTGTCGGGCCTGCAAATAAATGTGCAAAAATATGTAGTAATAGCAAAGAATTGATCCTCTAAAGAGGAGAATGAATTACAAGCATCCACAAAGTGTAAGGTGGTGAAAAACCCCAAGTATTTAGGGATATGGATATCCAATAGAAACATTGAGCTCTTTGAAAACAATTATATACCCAATATGGAAGAAAATAAAACAGGATTTGTTGAAATGGTCAAAGTTAAACCTTTCCTTCTCCAGAAGAACTGCTGCCATTAAAATGTCTGTGTTACCCAGGATTAATTATTTATTTACTAACATCCCAATAATATCCAACTTAAAAAGACTAGAAGAATGGAATAAAGAAATAAGGAAATTCGTGTGGGCAGCAAGGAAGCCAATGGAAAACTTCAATAGATACTCAGATGAATGGAGGATTTGACCTTCCGGATTTACAACTGTCTTTCGAAGCAAACTGCTTAACCTGGGCGAGAGAGTGGATAAACCTGGCAGATGAGAAATTGCTAGCCATAGAAGGCTTTAATGACCGCTACGGATGGCGTGCGTAAGATCAACAGGGATTTTGGACACCACTTTGTAGGGAAAGCCATCCTAACAGCATGGCTTAAGGCGAAGCAGCTTTTCTATATGAAAATACCAGGTTGGGTCTCACCCCACGAAGCTTTTTGCAACAGAACACAGATCTCCAGTTGGTTGAGATATGAGGATATAATAACCAAAGATTGTTTAAACAACTACAAGATTAAAAGGATAGAAGACATAAAAAATATGGAAATCCAAAAACACTGGTTTTTATATCTCCAACTGATAGAAAGATTTAAAAGTGATGTAGCAATAGAAAAGTTTGAAATTAACAATACCGAGTTGGATAATGTTTTGCGGAAAGAACAAAAGAAAATAACATCTAAATTCTATAAAATCCTATTACAAAGGAAGACAGAACAAAACATAGTAAAAGACTCAATGATACAATGGACTAAGGACCTGGGAAAGACTATTGAGTTGGAAAGCTGGCAATAGACCAGGGAAAGGACTAGAAGATTTACAGCATGCCAAAACTTACATGAAAACTATAAAAAGATGGAGCTACGTTGGCATTTGAGGCCTGCAAAGCTAGCAAAAATCTATAAAGGATACAGTAATCAATGCTGGAAATGTGGAAATACAAAGGGATCCTGGTTCCACGTTTGGTGGGAAAGAAATACTGGAGCCAAATCCATTCATGTATAATAAAAATTCTTGGGACAAATTTTGATTTAATACCAGAAATCTATTTGCTGAAGATGACGCATAGAATCCCATGGGAAAGAGAGAAACAACACTGGCGTAAAATCCTATACATGGTCTCAGCAGGAAGATTACTGTTAGCACAATATTGGAAGAGTAACGAAACACCAACTATAGATGCATGGCTATTAAAAATATATGACATGATGGAAATGGATAGATTAACAAAAACAATTCAAGGAAAGGATGAGGAAGAGGTAGAGAGAGAATGGGAGACACTGAAAACCTTTTGTGGTAACCGATGGAAAGATGGATAAGTTAACGTAATACAAAAGAACTGTTAAGCAATACGAATTAGCTTTTAGAGGATAGGGAGATTTATAATGGTAAAGCAATAATTAGATTGGAGTTATCAAGAAATGTTAGTGCATAAGGAAACATTAATATAGAAAGGAATAAATTCTCAAGACATATGTTATACTTTGGAAGTTTATTTATCTGTTATATAAATTTGAAAATACAGTAATTTTTTTGTATATAGAATCATAGAATCATAGAATCGTAGAGTTGGAAGAGACCACTAGGGCCATCCAGTCCAACCCCCCGCCATGCAGGAAATCCAAATCAAAGCATCCCTGACAGATGTCCATCCAGCCTCTGTTTAAAGACCTCCAAGGAAGGAGACTCTATCACCCTCCGAGGAAGGAGTGCATTCCACTGTCGAACAGCCCTTACTCTCAGGAAGTTCCTCCTAATGTTCAGGTGGAATATATAATATATATCTTTAGGGATTAATATATAATAATGGCATGATGAAGGTACAGGAAGCTATTTATGTTAAACATTTCGAATTGTGAATAATATGTTTTTAATTAATAAAAGGTTAAAAACAAAACCCCAAGAATAAAAGATAGTTTTTGGGCAGAAGCAACTTTGACAGCAATACATATTAATATCAGGGCATTGTATGGGAGAGCGCCAAATTACAAATATTTGAGAGTTCTTAGACAATGTGCTTGTTTCAAGAGAAAAGAAAAACCCAAAAGTAAAAGGCTTATGTTTTTGGGATATTCTAAAAATAGCTACAAGTTTCATTTGGGTGAAAAAAAAATACAGTATTCTAGGTCTACAAATTTCGAGAGACAAAAAACGGAGGGGTTTCAGTTAAGCCAAAAGCATCAACTATCAATAGTGGTAGTTCCTCAGGCGATGAGACACAATCTAGGCCTATTACCACTCGAATGACTAAAAACAAGAGATTTAGTCATAAAACTACAACTCCTAATACAAAAAGGGATAGAAAAAGAGACAGGTCAACAGATTTCATTCCCAGACGTAGTCACAAAATAAGAAAGTCTCCAGATAGATTTCTTGTGACAAAGACAAGAGCTTCTTTAACAATAAAAGAGCCTAAAAGCTTTAAAGAGTTAAAAAAATTTCTAGAAAAGAACAAAAAAGATAGTTTGATACAATAGACAGTGAGTTTGGTAAATAAAGATGTTTTTAAAATTATAGACAGACCCAAAGACAAAAAAATAATTGCCTATAAAACAAAATGCCAAATAGAAATATCAAATATAAAGCTAGGTTAATAGCTAAGGGTTTTACACAACAACGATATAAAAACTATGATAAGACATATTCTCCAACTGCAAAGCCAGAAAGTTTAAAAAGGGTTCTAGCTATAACAACAACAACAAAATTAGTTATAAAACATTTTAATTTTGAAACAGCTTACTTAAATGCTAATTTAGATGAAAAAATATTTATAAAACAACCGCAAGGCTTTAAAAAAAATGATAGTCAAAGAGTTTATAAATTAAAAAAAGCATTATATGGTTTAAAACAGAGTGGCAGAGCTTAAAATGTATGCATTAATGATAAATTAGTTAAGCTAGGATAGAAAAGAAGCGTTACAGATCCTTGTGTTTATACAAAAGGTGATTGATATAGACGATTTATACATAACAGCAAAGTCAAAACAGAAAATTGAGTCAATAAAAAAAATTGTCTAAAAAGTTTGTTTTAAAAGATTTAGGTTTATTAAAGTCTTATTTAGATATTGGTGTTAAATAGACAAAAGAGGGACATTGTTTGTTAAGTCAAAAAAAATTAAAAGTTTGATTAAAAAATATAGATGACAAAATGCTAAAATAATAAGGGCTCCAATGACAACTGGTTTTGTGTCTAAAAAAACAACTAGAGCTTTTAAAGACAAGACTTTATTCAAAAATATTATAGGATCTTTACAATTCATTTCTTGCCACACCAAACATTTCTTATGCTATAAATGTTTTCTCAAAAAGGCTTAATGATCCAAAAATTAAAGACTAGACAACAATAAAACATTTACTGAGATATTTAAAATATCCACCCATGGTCCTCCTCCTCCTCCTCCTCCCCCAAACCCCCCCAGAGAGAAGAAGAGGCACCGACAGATTGAGGCTTTGGGGGCTGGGGAGGAGGCCATCCCAGGTGTGTGGGAGAGAGGGTGCAATGTGCCCACTTGTGCCCAAGGCCCAGCAGCTACCCATCCCTCTGCACAGGAGCCATTTCCCAAAGGGAAGAGACCATCTGGGACCCTTTCGCTGTGGCTTCTTCCTATGGGGTAGCTGTGGGAGGGTTGGACTGCATGGCCCCCGCCGGGGTCCCTTCCTTCTCTAGGAGTCGCCCCTTCTCTGGCCCTGCTCCTTCCATCTGGACCTCTAGCAACTCCCCAAGAATACCACTAACCCCCCCCCCCAATTAAATGCAGGAGCAGGGAGGGGGGCATTCCCTGTCCTAAAAGGAACACTAAGAGCATTAGGAATATTAGGAATTCAGTCTTCTCTTCTGACAGAGGAAGGAGAACTGCTGGGTTCCAAGGAAGCGTCTTCTTTCCATTGCAAATAGAGATTATTCCATTTACTGGACTTTGAGAGTCTCCCACTGACCGCCTGCAGAGAGCCCTCCTTGCCATCTGAACTAAGACCAGGCCCAGGACTCACATCTTCCATTTCTTTCTCCTGTTTGCCTGAAGAAGGAAGGAAGGAAGGAAGGAGCAAGAGGCCAGCTTCAAGCCAGTGAGGAAAGAGATGCCAGCCAGGAGGAAGTGCAGAACCCTCCAGTTGGAAGGCAGCCCCATTCTGCCATGCAGGAACTCACAATTGAAGCCCTCCTACCTTGAGACAGATGGCCAACCAGCCTCTCTTTAAAAACAGCCTCCCAAGAAGGAGGCTCTATCGATCTCCACAGGTCTTACTATCAAGAAGTTCCTCCTAACATTTGGGTGGAATCTCTTTTCCTGGAGCTTGCATCCATTGCTCCATCGTGTCCTATTCTCTGGAGCAGCAGAAAACAAGCTTGCTCCCTCCTCCTCAATATGACATCATAGCATATCCCCTCTGAACCTTCTCTTCTCCAGGCTAAACAGCCCTAGCTCCCCATGTCTTTCCTCATAGGGCTTCATGGTTTCCAGACTTTCAGCATCTCGGCTGCCCTCCTTTGAACACATGGCTCCTTTCTCAGTATCCTTTTTGAACGGTGGGGCCCAGAACTGGACACTGTTTTATTCCAGGTGGGGCCGCCTGACCAAAGCAGGAGGGAGCAAAGCAGGGCCATGCCTGGTCAGTCTTTGGAGGGGAGACAGAAGAAGAATCAAGACCTTTCCTGGGGGGGGGCAGCCCCATGGAGTCCCTGGCAGAGGAGACCTTCTGATGCTGCCAGTCCAGGGCCAAGGTTGCCGATCAACATATAAGATGCCAGACAGAAGGGGTCCAGGGGGGAAGCCCTGGGCCACTGTCAGTCCCTATGGGCTGACACTATGCAGCCAGGACATTCTTCTTGGGAGCGTTTATCTGCCAGCCCTGGAATGCTAGACCTGGAAGAGATGCCAGGGGCCACTCAGTCCAGCCCCCTCCTGCCATGCTCCTCAAATATGCCCCTTAACCTCTAATGGAAGATCTCCAAAGACGGAGAGCCACCCTCACCATGAGCCAGTCCATGTTCCAGCCTCAAACAGCTCCAAGAAGTCAAGAACCTCTTCCAAGTCTTCAGGTGGAACCTCTTTTCCTGCAGTTTGAATCTGTTGGGAAATGTAGTTCTTTCTTGAGGATCGTTAGAAACTCAGGAAGGTAAGCAAGATTGTTTCATCTCACTAGCAGAGCTCACTCCGCAGAAAATGGGGCCAGCAGCAAAACTCAACTAGCTCCACTCCTTTCTCCCAGCCCCCCCCCAGTGTCCCCAATAAAAAACACACAGCCACTTGCTTAAAAGTGAAAAAGAAATCAGTTTACTGTGTATGAAGAGATAGACAGGTCTTCTAGCTTCATGGTGCAAGAAATAGGAGGTAGAAAACATGCTTCTTAGAAAAGTCCTATCCCAGCATCTTTTCAGCTCCGGATGCAGCCATGCAAGGCTAGTAGGGAAGTGTTGGCTAGCAATGGCGACTCATCCTTGCTTCTTCTTCACCTCAAGATAAAGGGGATACAGGGAATGAGGAGGGGGTTGTTAGTGGGCAATAAAAATACCATAGACATGCATTACTAGAAGGGCTCAGCAGCATGCGAAGTTGCGATATCCCAACAGAATCCCTTGGTTCCTGACCTAAACTCTGTTCCCTCTCAGGCTGCATCCACACTGGAGAAATAACCCAGTTGGCACTGCTTTTCAGCATCCTGGCTCAAGGCTATGGCATTCTGGGAATTGGAGTTTGTTGTGGACCTGCTCTGGACCCCACAACATACTCCAACTCCCAGAATTCCATAGCCTCGAGCCAGGATGTTGAAAAGCAGTGCCAACTGGGTTATTTATTTCTCCAGTGTGGATGCAGCCTAAGATGGCTGCTTTCTATCTTCTCCAGGTCAACCCAGCCCAGATCCCTCTTTGCCCTCTGCATTTTCCAGGCCCTTGGCCCTCTGTCCTGGCTGCCCTCCTCTGGACCTGGTCCAGCTTGCCCCCCCCTTTCTTTCCCACTTGGCTGCAGCATCCAGAACTGGACCAGAGCCTGCCTCTCCCATCCCTTCCTCAGCCCAATGCTGTTGCCCCACTTTCTGGTTTCAGATGAAGAAGGCCTTTAGCAACAAGCAGCAGGAATTTAATCAAAAGGGGCTTATTTTGCCAAGGACGGGAATGGCCCTCTGGCACAGATGGTGGCATTGAGGGCTCAGGGGTCTGACCTTCGCCTGGGGCTGGGGCTGAGAGAGGGGCCCAGTGGGGCTGGGGAGGGGGCAGCTTTTTCTGAGTAACCCTCCCTGCTTCACTCCATCCCAGGGGGGGCTCTCTGCATAACTACTGCTCCCCATTTTTTCTGGTGTGGTGGGGAGAAAGAGGAGTTTCCCTTAAAGAGTCATAGAATAGGAGCATAGAATCCTAGAGTTGGAAGAGACCCCGAGAAGGGCCATCCAGTCCAACCCCATTCTTCTGCCATGCAGGAACTCCCATTCAAAGCATCCCCAATGACCTATGGCCATCCAGCCTCTGTTTAAAGACCTCCAAAGAAGGAGACTTTGGGAGCGTCTTCCACTGTCCAACAGCTCTCCTTGTTCCTCCTAATGTTTCCTGCAGTTGTAGGAAATGGGTTCTTGGGGGCTTTCCGGGCAGCCCTTTGACACCTGGGGATCTGGAAGGCGATGCACAGCTCTTGAACTGATTGGCAGCTGTGCATACCCAAATGCACAACGCAGGCCCCCATGCCCCTTTGTGTCTCCATGCGCAATTCCACCTCTGGAGATGCCCTGCTCCGGGTAAAAAAGTCCAGCCGCTTCTTTAGGAGAAGCAGGCATCTCCCCAGAGGAACCTCCTAAGATCATCAGAGGAAAGCTTTCTCTCGGTCCTACCACCATCACAGGCTCACTTGCTGAGGACAGCAGAGACGGGGCCTTCTCAGCGGCGGCTCCCATCCCTGGAACTCCCTTCCATGGTAGGCTACGCTGCTCTCCTTTCCCTGGCAGGCAAAGACATTTGCATTTAAGCAGGCTTTGAATATATACTATTTGTCAGGGAGGTTTGGAGCGGGCCAAGTGGCGGCGGTGGCAGCAGCACTGCTGGGACTGAGCAGGGAATGTTGCCCGTGGATTGGGCCCGGCACCATACAACGGCTTTGCTCTATGACAAGAAACTGACCCAGATCCCCCTTCCCTGCAAATCCGGCACTTTAGCCTTTGGAATTTCCTCCAACCAAAGGAGAGAATTCCTCTGACCAGGAGAAGGAGGCATTGGCGGTTGTTGGGGGGGCTGGAGAGGGGCTGAGGTTGTGAGGAAGGACCCAGCAGAGGCCACATTGAGGACCACTGCAAAGGGGACACCTCCATTATATGCTCCACCAGCAGATTCAGAGCAGGCCCTGATCCAGGTCTGATGAGTAAAATCCAGCAGTTAGTTCTGTGGGCCTCCTCTTCAACTGCACTTATGCCTCAGGGCCCCCTTCCTCTCCCTGCACAACTTTTCCCTCCAAGATCCCTGATACATGGGAACATACACACAGGACACCCTAAGCATCTCCAAAGGCTGGTGGGGGGTTTTCAAGTGTGTGTTGTGTGTGTGTGTGTGTGTGTATGAGAGAGAGAGACAGACAGACAGACAGACAGACAGAATAATAGAAGCATAGAATCGTAGTTGGAAGAGACCCCAAGAAGGGCCCTGATCCAGTCCAACCCCCTTCTGCCATACAGGAACTCTCAATCAAAGCATCCCCATTGACAGATGGCCATCCAGCCTCTCTTTAAAGGCCTCCAGGGAAGGAGACTCCACCAAAATCTCCAAGGACAGCCCTTACTCCCAGAAGTTCCTCCTAATGTTGAGCTGGAATCTCTGTCCTAGAGCTTACATCCATTGCTTTATTGGGTCCCATTCTCTGAAGCAGCAGAAAACAAGCTTGCTCCCTCCTCAATGTGACATCCCTTCAAATACTTAAACAGGGCTATTATCATATCACTCCTTAACCTTCCCTTCTTCAGGCTAAACATCCCCAGCATATCCCCCAGCCTTTCCTCATAGGGCTCCATGGTTTCCAGGCCCTTCACCATTTTAGTGGCCCTCCTTTGGACACATCCCAAGGGAAGCAGAGTGATCCAGCAATGGGGTTTCCATAAGTGCTGAGGTTTGGTTGTTCCAAGAGAGATATTGCTAGAACATTAGACAATTCTGAAAAGATCTTTCCAGTTCTCCCTATTTTAGGAAGGCGGTGAAGGGAGGGGTGCATCACGTTGGTCTCTCTCTCTCTCTCTCTCTCTCTCTCTCTCTGAGGCTGCCTGGCATTTACCCCTTGGTGGCACAAGAGGGGCAAATGAGGCCTGTCTTGTCCCCCTGGCTGGCAGCACCCCCAGGACAGACACAGACACACACACCAAGGGGGGCTGCTGGAGTCAAGGGGGGATTCCCTGGGGAGGCCTGCCACCCCCTTGCAGGCCACTTGTGCCTCCTCTGCTGGGGTCTGCAAGCCTCCAGGGGTAGGGAGGGGCTTTCTGTGGGTGGTGTGGGATGTCTCGAACCCATGTCCAGACCCCCAGTCCTGCCTCCAGCATCCCCTGCAGCCTTGCATTTTGGGGTAGGGAACTCATGCCCCCCCCCCCCAAAAGGATGTGACGTCTGGGGACAAAGCCACAGGAAGGAAGAAGGAGTGGCTGTTTCTGAGCCCAGGAATGAGGCCAAAGAGAGAAAAAGAAAGAGGGAAGGAGGGAAAGGGGAGAGATTCAGGCCCTGGGGAAAGTTGGGAGAAGCTTAGAGCAAGAAGGGAGACATGGGAAGGGGGTATGTATGTCTGAAATAGCCACTTGATTTGGGGAGGGGCCCTCCTGTCTTTCTTGTGCCAAAGATCATGGAATCCTGGGATTTGTATGTGGGGAGGAGGACCCCTGCCAGAGAGCAATAGGGCTGGAGCTTAGGAGGGGCCAGGCCCAATGCTAAGTCCTGAGACCTAAGACTGTAGTGCTTAAGATGGTACCAGGCAGTGCCAATGGCGGCTCGTGGCTCTTCCACTGCTCCGTGGAATTAAGGCTGCCCAGAAATCCCCTGGAGAGGGGTCTGTGGTTCCTCCTTCAGAAAAGCCCTCAGTCATGGCCTCCTCCATGGAAAGAACTACTTGGGTACCAAGCAGGCCTCCCAGCCCCAAATAAGAAATGTCTGCTGGGGTTTTCCTTGGGGCTGGATGACGCAGATTGCCCCCAGCCAGAAGAAGGCAAGGCAAAGGTGCTAAAGATGCCCCCAGCCCCAAATCTGCACAGGACCCATGATAGGCCATTCCTGTGTCCTCAGTGGGTCCCTCTGGAATCTGGGCTCCCCAAAAGCCTTGGCCTCCTCCTCCTCCTCCTCCTGCAGCCCCAGCTGGTCCTCTCCCCACTTGTCTGCTGCTGCTGCTGCTCTTTGCAGGGTCTTTTATCTGGACAGGTTTGTTCTCGATGAGCAGCATTTTCCAGGAGACATTCCATGATTATCCAGGCCTCTTCCCATGTACTCCAAAATGCCTCTACAGCCGACCCCACTCAGCATCACCCAACGCATTCCAGACATTTTGCATTACAAGCCCCATCATCTCCAGCCAGAAGGATGTTGATATTTGGGTGATTCCGGTCTGGTGGCAAATGGATGATGATGTCGGCTATCTCTCCAACACAGGAACAGAGCAAAGCTCCAAACACAAGCTTTCGGCTTGCTTGGAAGAATGAATGCCTGGAGAAACAGCTGCTAGATCAAAGAAACGCTCTCCAGCAGTTCACTCCTCAGAGGACTTTATTGCTTTGTTTCAAATAACACGAGCTAATCACCACTATACAAAAACTCTTACCATCCGACACACCACACTACCTCACACTCCCACAATCCCACAGAACAGCGTTTTGCTTATATTCAGAATTACCACGAGGCGACCACTAAGCCCAGCCTCTTCCTATACAACATGCTATGCACCATAGACGCCAATCCCTCTTTAGACTGAAGACATAGCATAGTTACATTTAGACCTTGAGCATCCAGCTGCTGCTCTGGGCTCCAGCTGCAGCCAATTTAGGTTTCTGCAACCATTGCCACATCTGAACATTTTCACCTTCAATACCTTAACAAAGGACCCTTGCTCAGTGGTTCTATTGAACCCAAGCAAGCAAGCAAGCAAGCAAGCAACCCACCCCCTCCTCACACTGAGACCCTCCCCTCTGGAGCAGGACTTGGACGCTTCCCTGGAAGCCGCCTGGCATCTCCTGCAAGTGCGCCCCATGGGTGCCAATGGCCCTGTTTGGCAGCTGGGCTGCAGAGAGAAAACTGTCCAGGCAGCCTTGCAAAATACTGCTCTGTGGATATTCTCCTCTCCACACATGCAAGCTCCTTCCTTCCTTCCTTCCATTTGGGTTTCCTAGTCCAGCCCATTTCTCCAGGGCTGTTCCTTTGACAAGAGGATAGATCCAGAGCATTCTCTCAGCAGTCCCAAGTCTGCAGACATTTGGGAGTAGAGTTCTTGAAGGGTGAGGAAAAGGACGCTCCCTGGGGCTGCTCCTTTGGTTAGTGAATAGGACCAGTCCAGCTCCCTTCTCGGCTTGGTGTTATTCCTGGAAGAGAGTAGGTGCACAGCACAGTGGCTTTTAGTTGTTTAGTCTTAGATGGTAGATGTCAGAGTTTTCTCCTTTCTTCCATTTGCTATAAGGGCACACAAGACATCTTACACCTGGTCAGTCAGTGCATTTCTCTGGAGGACATGAGCATGGGAGAACTGCTCCCCGTCCTCTCTCCCTGTTTTGCTCCTTTGCACTTTGCTGGTGACCTTTCCCTTCTTCATCCTTTCCCCACAGGTGCATGAAGCACACAGAAGGAATGCCAAGCCTTGCCTTCCATTTGCTGGAGTGGCATAGGAAACCCATCTGTTTCATGCCCGCTTTGGCTGTTTCACTTTCCCCCTGGTTCATAGAATCATAGAATTCGCCGCTTTGATCAGGTTTTGGAAAAGCGGGATACAAATAAACTATATTATTATTATTATTATTATTATTATTATTATTATTAGAATCATAGAGTTGGAAGAGACCACAAGCGCCATCCAGTCCAACCCCCTGCTGTCAGTTCAGATTAAAGCCCTTGGATGTTTCTGCCTCTGAATGGCTCCTCACGGGAGGAACACGGCTTCCAATGTCAGCCGTCTTAAGGCTGCATGAAACCAGCGTTGCACTGTGAGGAAATCTTGCTCTCAGTGGCATTCGCCCCATGGGCTCTGGAATCTCAAAGTGGTACCAGCCCTTCGCTGCTCTGCTGCCATCTGTTTGGCCCAAGCTCCTGTGCGAAATCCTGGCCTTCAGGCAAATCAGACTGCGGGGCTGGAAGTGCCATCTCCCAGTGTCTGGCTAGCAGGTTCCCATTCTGGCTGATGCCAGGAGTCTCACTTTGCAGCGTTCAGCCCAGGCCCAGCCAGGCAAGGACCCAGGTTACATCCCACGGGCAGCTGGCTTTCCCTCTTTTTATCTGGGATGTTATCCGAAGAACTGTTTTGCCTCCTGTGGCTGTGATTTTCCAAAAAGATGAATACAAATATTGCCATTTCTCTTTAGTTGGCTTGTAAGTTGGCCACTGAGTCTCACTGCTTACGTTTTATTCTTGTTTAGTGTTTCTAAATTGCATTAGCCTATGAAAGTCTCTGTGAGAGAGAAACAGAGAGTTTGCAAATCATGGCTGGGGAGGCAGAGGGTAGTTCTCTCGCTATGAGCGGGGCTCCTATTGGAGTAGTGTGGGGCAGGGGGAGGTATGGCGGTAGGAGAGTGGATCAGCGTTACAGGGGAAGGCGAGATCAATGCTTAATATCTATCTCCCCTTCCTATCCCTCTTCTATCCAAAGAGATCTGAGGGTCATTCCAACCGTACCACAAACCCTGTCTCTGCTCCTGTGCAATGCCAGGTCTATCAAGAACAAGACCCACATTATCTACGACCTGCTCGAAGATACCAACTGTGACCTGGCTTACATTACTGAGACCTGGCTTGGGCCTGAAGGGGAAGCTGTGTGGGCTCAGGCCCTACCTGCCGGGTACTCAGTGAAGGATCAGACCAGGTTAGGTGGGCGGGGGGGGGGGGGTGTTGCCTTGGTTCATAAGAACACCTTGTCTCTATCTAGGAACCATGTTCGTCAAACTTCCTTTATTGAGTGTATTTACTTGACCCTGAAGGCCAGAGACAGTTTAGGGATCCTGTTGGTCTACCGGCCACCTCGTGCGCTAACAGACTCCCTTAAAGAGCTGACACAGTTGGTCTCGGAGCTGGTGCTGGAATCCCCCAGGCTCTTGGTCCTGGGGGATCTCAACATCCCCTTCGCAGCCAACCATATCCCATCTGGTGCAGCTCGGGAATTCATGGATACCATGACAGCCATGGGCCTGTCACAACTAGTCTCGGGGCCTACGCATTCTGCAGGTAATACACTGGATATGGTCTTTTGTACGGACATGGAGATTCCGTGGGCGGAAATAACCTACATCTCCGCCCTGTCATGGACGGACCATTTCCTGGTGGAGGCAAAAATCAAGGCATCTACCCAGATCCCTCCCGGGGGTGGCGGACCTATTAGGATGGTCCACCCTTGAAGGCTGATGGAACCCAAAAGGTTCCAAGAAGCCCTAGAAGGGTTTATGGTTGGAAATGACGGCGATTCTGTTGATGCCCTGACTACCATCTGGGACACTGATCTCTCCAGGGCTATACACAGTATCGCTCCCAAGCGCCCTCTCAGGCCTGCTTCCAAAAAGAAGCCCTGGTATACGGAAGATCTCCGGGCAAGGAAGTGGGTGCTGCGACAGCTAGAGCGTGCCTGGCGGAGAAATCAGCGCTTAGCCGACAAGGCTCTCCTAGACTGACTTTTGGAGGACTATGGAGAGGCGATAGATGCAGCAAAGAACTTGTTCTTTGCTGCACGTATCGTGTCCGCAGAGTCGCGTCCAGGAGAGCTGTTCAGGGTGGTGAGGGAGCTAACTCAGCTCCCTCCTGCTCTGAACCCTATCCTTGAACCATCTAAGGCCTGCTGTGACCAATTTAACAACTTCTTTGCGGATAAAACCTCTCGGATAAGGGAAGGTCTTGACGCTAGCATTGGTGCAGAACCCGGAGTAGAGGCATCCAGAGCTTCCGTGGACTCGGTTATACTGGATCACTTTGAGTCTGTAAGTACCGAGGATGTGGACAAGATCCTTAGAAGTGTTAGGAGGACAACTTGCTCCCTCGATCCCTGTCCCTCATGGCTAGCGGCTCAGGGGGGACCGGTAGTAACATCCATGTTACACCGTATAATTAATACATCATTGAGGGATGGGCAATTTCCAGCTAGCTTAAAATTGGCCATTGTAAAACCATTGCTAAAAAAGCCCTCCCTCGACCCCCTGATGCATAATAATTATCGGCCAGTATCGCTATTGCCATTTTTGGGGAAGGTGATCGAGAGGGCGGTTGCAATCCAGCTTCAATCGATCTTGGATGAAATGGATTATCTGGACCCATTTCAAACCGGCTTTCGGGCAGGCTACGGGGTTTAGACTGCCATGGTCTCCTTGGTCGATGATCTCCGTCTGGGCATGGACAGGGGTAGCGTGTCCCTGTTGGTGCTCTTGGACATCTCAGCGGCTTTCGATACTATAGACCATGGTATCCTTCTGGAACGCCTGGGGGAGTTGGGAATCGGGGGCACTGCGCTCCAGTGGTTCCGATCCTACCTCTCCGGGAGGTTCCAGATGGTGCAGCTGGGGGACGTGTGCTCCGACAAGAGGGCCCTGACATCTGGTGTCCCTCAAGGAGCCATTCTGTCCCCCATGCTCTTTAACATTTACATGAAACCGCTGGGAGTACGCTGATGACACCCAAATAGTCCTCTCTATGTCTCTGACTGATTCAGTGACCAAGGATGGCATCTCTCCTCTTGTTGTCTGTCTGGAGTCGGTAATGGGCTGGATGAGGGAAAACAGACTCAGCCTGAATCCAGAGAAAATGGAAGTGCTCGTGATAGGTTCTCCTGGCACAGGGATGGCGGTATTTCCACCTGTCCTGAATGGGATCACGCTTCCTGTGAAGGACTCGGTACGCAGTCTGGGGGTGCTTCTTGATTTGTCGCTCCACCTTACTTCACAGGTGGATGCTACGGTCAGGAGCACCTGTTATCAGCTTCAGCTGATACGCCAGCTGCGTCCCTACCTGAGCCGGGGGGACCTTGAAACAGTAGTACATGCTCTGGTAACCTCTCATTTGGATTTCTGCAATGCGCTCTACATGGGGCAACCCTTGTACCATACCCGGAAGCTGCAATTGGTGCAGAATATGGCGGCTAGACTGGTCACTAATACATCTAGGACCAGTCACATAACACCGGTCTTAAAAGACCTTCATTGGCTGCCCATTCGCTTCCGGGCGCAATACAAGGTGTTGGTTATTACCTATAAAGCCCTAAATGGCTTGGGCCCAGGGTACTTGGAGGACCGCCTCTCTCCATATAATCCGCCCTGCACTCTCAGATCATCCGGGAAGCAAATGCTAAGAGTTCCGGAGGCTAGATTGGCTACCACCACCAGGAGGGCCTTTTCTATTTCGGCCCCCAAGCTCTGGAACTCGCTCCCCGGCGAGCTCCGCTCGGCCACCTCCTTAGACCAATTTAAGAAGGGGCTGAAAACACACTTTTTCGAGCAGGCATACCCCTGACTCCTGACTCCTGAACGCTCTCCCTCCCCTCCTGACAGCACTGCTGAACTGGCATGAGATATGGTTTTGTTATTTGTATATGGGGGGATTTTTAATATATTCATGTTTTAATATTTATATTGTATGTTATATATGCTGTTAAACCGCTTTGATCAATGGAAAAGTGGTATATAAATAAAATTTTATTATTATTATTATTATTATTATTATTATTATTATTTTAAATGCAATATATAAATGTTATGTTCTAATGTTACACTGGCTGCATTTCTGTCAGTGGTGGCGAGGTATGGTTCTCTTCGGAAAAAGATCACTGGAGGGTTATTGGCATTTTGCATCATTTGGTTTATCTACAACTGAACACATTGAGAGACAGCTTTGGCATGCCAGCTGACACCCAAAATTACCACGCTTGCATCCAACCCCCAGGAAGACAAGCTCACCCTTGGGTGCTTGCATGGCCCTCTGTTGTGGTTCACAGCTTATTCTGTTGATACCCAAATGATGTATATTATCACCCCAAGACCCCTCCAGGAGTAAGGAGTGTGGCATGGCATGCCCATCTTCCAAATTGTCTCCCACTTTGTACTCTGTGGCCAGTCATGTCTTTGAGAGAGAAGACAGGGGCCATGACCATTCAAGCCCTGACCTCAAATCCTGCTCCTTCCATTAGCCTTCTCCTGCCAAAGCCCAGTCTGACAAACGAAGGATCGTGTTTCTGAGCATGGAGGAGTGGAGACATTTGCAGGACGGAGCCTCCGCCAGAGGGCCAAAGGACTTCCCCATTCCACTGCCCAGACATCTTCAGCTCAGAACAGAGAAGGCCTGCCCTGCGCTGCCCCCTTCCTCCTCCTCTTCCTCCTGCAGAGTGACCAGATGCCCACCTGCCCACTGGGCACCTTGGTGAGGCTGACCATGCTCTCTCCTTCTCTCCCTTCTTCCCAGTGAGGTCTGGAGGACTGTGGTTGCCTGGGGGAAACCACCACTTTCTCCCACGGAGCCGCTTCCCCTCCAGGTTTTATTGCAGAGAGTGTCTTTCTGTCAGCACTGCTTGGAAGTGTTGCACATGATTGTTTTTATTGTATTTTCTTAAAGCGATAAGCCACCTCCGGATCTAAGCTGTGCTGGGTCTGTCAGGGATAAATCTTCCCACGGGGAGCTGCAGGGAGATAATGCTGCGTAACAAGGCCTTCACTGGATGAGAAGAGCCACAATTCCTTGCCAAATGCTCAGTCCCATGTGAACCAAACGTGCAGCTGAATGAGCAGCCAAAGGCAGGGCCTGTCGATGCCACAACAACACACGTGAAACGCAGTTTCTGCAGCCAAGAAGGGCCTTACGCGTGGGACACAGATGCTCCACTGCTTTCCTAGGTGGGTTTGCACAAGCGCAAGATACCCCCAGGGTTCTAGCCCTGGAGTGGAGGGGCAAATTGGAAATATCTTAAGTACAGAAGTGGAAGGGGGAGCCCTGGGGAGCCTGGGCACCCCTCCAGTTGTGTGCATTTGTGCATGTGCACTTTCAAATTGCCTGTCGACTTATGGCAGCCCCATGAATTTCAAAGGGTTTACTTAGGCAAAGAATCCTGAGAGAGAAATTCCACCCAAAGCCATCCAGGGGGGCAACCTGTGCTGCATCTGGGGGTGTGAGTGGGGCTGGCTGTGGAATTAGAAGAGGAGGAGGAGGAAGAAGAAGAAGGGGGACAGTAGCCTTACTCCCTTGGAGTCCACCTTCCCAGGTCCCTTCTGTCCCAAGTGCTGACCCTGCAGTGACCCCTGAGCCCCTTTGGCTTTGGCCCTATTTTTATCCCCTCTTAATCTATGTCTGGCTCTCCCTTCTAAGTCCCTGCTGTGGCAGCCAGTTGCCAGTTGCAGGAGTGCAGAAGGGGTGTGTGTATGTGTGTGACTCTCTCTCTCTTTCTTCCAAGCTGCCAGTGGTGATGGCAAGGAATCCAAGGTGCCCTGGATTGGGCAGGCAGACACCCATGGGCCTTGTGTGCATCGGGGGTCTTGGTCTGCCCCCAGCCCCCCTTCTCTGCTCTTCTTTAAAGTGGGAAGCAACCAGGCTCTCTTGTTGCGAGACTCACCTGGCCGTTGTTGAGGCCAGAAATGCCATAGGGAGAGCAAGCTGTCCCCGAGCCACAAGCTGCCAATCTTGGAAAGAACAAAGGCACCGAGGCCCCTGAATTTGTCCTGCCAGGCTGGCCCCTTTTAGATTAGGGGTGACCCTGAGAGGACCGGTGTGGGCTTGGGGAGGGTCTTCTCAGCCTCTGGGTCTTTGACTGTTGAGTTCTCCATTGGGAGCATCTCCTGCTGGAAGGGGCAGAAATGGGGAGCAAGGGGGCAAGCTGGGCTCTTGGGCTTCTGACAACCCCAAACGGAGCTGCCTTTGTGGGAAGCCTTCTGACAGCCCAGCAGCCAGGGCAAGCAGAAAACACTGCTTAACAGATAAACACCAAACAGAAGAGCCAACGAGAGCAGACAACAGTTGCACAAAGGTTTGCTTGGGTGCTGGTATAAAGCAATCTGTGCTGGAATCAATGAATCACCTTTAAAGGGACTCCTGAGTGGCTGGGTCCACTTTTAGTGGGACGCCTCTCCTGCAAAGCAGGACCTTCCCTCCAAGAAACCCCTCCTCCAACCCCCAAAGTCATGGGGGTTTGTTTGTAGAGATTTCCCCATCCCTTGGGGTAGCTTTATTTTGGGAGAGGGCTTCCAGATGAAGCTTTTAATTGTGCAATGCCTTCCTCTCCTTCACATACTCTTTCAGGGTTCCAGCTGATGCCAACATCTGCCTGTGACCCTGCTCCTCTTCTCCATGGCTGCATCTCTGTCTTGCCACAGAAAATCCATTCAGGAGGGGATGAAGGACCAGCTGAGCTGCACAGGATGCCTTGATCCCTGGATGGGAAAGCCTCCCCCCCATCCATGCCATTGGGAAGCCTCTCCGCCTGTTTCCTTTGCTGCCTGCCTTCCTTCCTCAAGTCCCTTGGCTATTTGCCGGCACATGGCCACTCTCTCCCCCAGTGAAGGAAGAAAGCCATGCACAGGGCAAAGGAGAGCACGATTCAGGGCCATGTGGCCACGATGGAGGCCATACCCGGTGTCTTACTCTGCCCAGGAGTGCTATAGGGCCATGTGGGGAGGGGTCTGCCCTCTGGGTGCCCCTGCATGAGAATCGGCCGCTCTTCCTGGCTGCAAAGCTGGCCTTCTGGGAAGATGAGAGGAGGATCCCTTTTGTTCAGAGCATCTCTCAACTTACGCGCAGGGCCTCATTTTGATCTGAATGTTGCTCCCACCCGGATGAAACAAGTGGGTGGGTAAACCCCAGAGAGGCTGCCATGCTGTCCTCCTCTGGAGAATGGCAGTGCCCTCCCTTCTGGCATGGCACCTTGCAATTACTAAGGGAGCTCTGGCTGCCAGAAATAGCATCCTCTCTGCCTCATCCCTGCTGGAGGGCATGCGTGCCAGGGAGGGGGGCTGCAAAGCAACGGGGCTCTCTGCCTGTCCTGCTGGCACGGGCAGCAGTTGTGAGCATGGGGGGGGGGGGGGAGTGGGGAGAAGATATGCTAGTCTGGGCAGCTGGTGTCAGCCTGAGGTGTAGAGAGAAAGCAATCCATCCCTCTCTCTCTTCCTTGAGGCTGGAAAGATCTTTGTTGTCCAGGTTATTTGGCATGACCAGCTGAGCTGATGCCACCATTGGTGCCCAGACCCCAGTTCTTGCTTGGCCTCTTTGCCATTGTAGCACCCTGCAGGTGTGGGGGGCAAGAACACCAACCATCCACAGCCACCATGGCCACTAGCCCCTCTCAGAGAGCTCACCGTTGGGAGGGGTGCCTTCTTAGTCCACTTGCCAAGGCAACTTTAGAAGATGCAGGGCTGTGCCTGGGCTTGGTGGGCAGGATGGCAAAGGATTTGAATGAAGCTGGGCATAATGTGCCTGAAGAGGGAAGACAGGATGGGGCACACTGCCTGGCACCCCCAGGCCAACTGCAAGGCCACAGGCGAGAGCAAAGGACCCACAGGAGCAGGGCTGGCAGTGGTCCTCGTATATCAGTGGAACAGCCCCATCCCTCCATCTGACCAGAGGATCTTCCCAGGTTACTCAGATCCCCCCCCCCAAAAAAAAAAAAACAAATCCAAAGAGGCTGGATGGCCATCTAAACAGAGGCTGGATGGCCATCTGTCGGGGATGCTTTGATTTAGATTTCCTGCATGTAAGGGGTTGGACTCGATGGCCCTTGTGCTCTCTTCCAACTCTACGATTCTATGGTTCTAGGACCTCTGACCTAAAGAGGACCCCTGGCAACCCCCCTCCACCTGAGCAGAGCAAACAGCGACAGGCGACTGGAATGGGCAGGTTGAACTACAGGTGAAACATTCCAGAAGAACAGCCAAAAGGGAACGTTGTGTCCAGGTAACCTCTCTGGCTGAACCTGGACCAAAGCCCTCCATGGGTGGGTGCCCATGACCTCCCATATCCTCAGTCCTTTCCTGAAGGTCGTTGGAGTAGGAGGTTCTCCAGTACCCCCTCCCCTAACTATCCCACACACCGGTATGCACACCAGCAAAGTCACGGGTACACTTGCATCAGGCAAAGGGGACTCTTGTCGGACAGTGGCAGCTGGCACCCAAGTTGGTGGTGCAGTGGTTCAATGCCTGTACTGCAGCCACTCACTCACAAAACCATAAGGTTGCGAGTTCAATACTAGCAAAAGGGTTGAAGCTCAGCTCAGGCTTGCATCCTTCCGAGGAGGTGGCTAAAATGAGGACTCAGATTGTTTGTTGGGGGCAATTAGCTTACACTTTGTAAATCGCTGAGGGAGTGCTTCAGTGCCCTGAGAAGCGGTATAGAAATGCACTTGCTATTGCTCCTTGCTATTGTTTTACCTACCGGCAAATTCCCTGATTGTGGGGGGCCATGGCAGATGGACTGCATTCTGTTCAGCCTTGCCTGAGTGGAGTTCTGCAAGTGTGGCCATTTCACATGCGGTTGGATGATGTGTAACTCTTTGTCAGTGCCTTCAGATTGTGGGAGCAGCCTCTGCACATGACTCCCCATGGCACAGGGGGACAGGAAGCCACAGGCGCATGGGCAGACTCACTGTTCATGGCACAATGCTGGGCCTGAAGAGAAGGATGGTGCAGCACAACCACCAAGTAATTACATGAATGTTGATATGTACTATGAAAGCACCATGGAAGCCAGTGTGCTGTTGGGGTTGGAGTGTCAGACTGGGGAGTCCAGGGTTCGAGTGTCCACTGCTCAGGGGTAGAAACACACTGGGAAGGCCACGGCAAGCCTCCTCTGAAAGAACCTGGCAAAAAACCATAGGAGGGGTGGTGTTATAAGTCAGAGCTCACTTGGAGGCACATAACTACAACAACAGCAACAGAACACCATTTAAGACCACAGCTGACATGTTTATCTTGAAGATGCTGTGCAGCTCTCTGTTGTTTTTGGCATCATGTTCCTCTGGTGCATCCCACAAGTGACCTATGCCACCAAAACAAAGGGGAGAATGAAAGGGTCCAGCTTTAGTGCCCACCGTGAATCCCGGTGGAAATCCCGCTCCCTCAGACCTGCACCAAAGATGGGGTCAGCCAAGGCGATCTGGGAAGGCTTACGTCTCCGCCATTCAATTTCCCACTTTCCTGGGGAAGGAGGGAGGCAGGCTTACCCTGGTTCCCAGTCCTGCTTCCTATAAAGTGATGCTGAGCAGCTCAGCCAGAAGCTCTGGAGGCCAAAACATCCAAAGTTGTTGGATCAACCCCAGACTGGAGATACTGAGGCTTCCTTTCCACAGGAAGCTGTAACACATCCAGATTAACTAAAGCAGAGATGACAACTCACAGCTGCCGAAAGCGTCCCTCTGCAGCAGCAACTGGGGCCGCATGCCAGCTTTCCTGTTTATCAGCGTTTGGGGGGAGGCTCCATTGTTCAGCTCAGGAAGCAGCCATTTCCCCCTTTGGGTCCCAGGAGGGAGGAGTGGGCAGCAATGGGAGCAGCTGGGGCCCTTCTGGGGGAGATGGAGAGGACCCTTTCAATTGACAGAATTAACTGCAAGACAAAGAACTACGCTGCTCCTCCTCTTCCCTGAAATGCCTGAGTCCAGTCCTGGCAGACAGTGGAAGGGGGTCAGTTGGGATTTGGGGAGGCAATGAGAGCATGCCCCCCCCCTTTAGAAGACACACAAAGCACAACACACTTTGGGAAACCGGTGGGAAAACAGGAAGAATAGAAGGGCCATCTGCAATGATATTGCTGATATCAAAGCAGGACTGTAGAACGTAAGGTTTGAGCCACGACGATGGATATGTCTCATGCTAGGTATAGGACCCAGTGTTGCTCAGGAGGGTCTTTCCCCGTTGTTCCTGTTTGGTTTCAGCTGCTCTGGAAGATGCTCCTCTTTTGGGGGTTCCCCACAGCCTCCCCAGAGACATTGGTCTCACTTGCCCTTGAGAGGCAGACAGACAAAGATTTAGGAAGGGAGGGAAATTCCATCATCATATCCATGATGCAGTGACAGACAGACAGACATTTTATTTATATTGTTATGACAAAAAACAACAACAAAAATTGACTTTTGAAAGTCAAGCTCATTGAAATCTTCAAAATATAATGCCACACTCTTCTGTATGAATGAAAAAAGAGTTGGGGTTCCTCCTGAAAGGGAATCTCAGCAACTACATGTAGCTTGTACGTTAAGTCAGAACAGCCCAAATAGCCCCTCCAATTTTTATTGGTGAAAGTCCAATAAAAAAATACCCCCCCCCCCAAGATATGACCCAGCAGCTGGTCTTGTCTCAGGGGGGAAGATACCAGGGTCTGCTCATAGACAGAGCGCAACCTCTGTTTCTTTCCCCTCAGAGCCCAGGGCAGTTGCATCTTCTCATCTGAACTCCATTCCTTCTGGAAAGCAACAGCACTGGCCCCTCATGGGCTTGGAGCTATGGGGAGGATTGTTTGCATGGGGTTCACTAGAGAATAGCTCCCTGCGCCTGCTTCCAGAAACAGACATACACGCAGATGACCTCCACATATGCACATGTATGTCACTAAGAGGATACGGCCCATGATTACACCTGGGACAAGTTTGGAGAAGTCTTGGGCCAGAACCCCTCTCCCTAGCCAGCATCCAAAGGGCAGTGGCTGCAGGATACTTGGAGATGTTGTCATAGAATCATAGAATCCTAGAGCTGGAAGAGACCGCAAGGGGCATCCAGTCCAATCTCTTTCTGCCATGCAGGAACTCTCAAAGCATCCTCATTGACAGATGGCCATCCAGCCTCTGTTTAAAGACCTCCAAGGAAGGAGACTCCACCACAATCTCCGAGGAAGAAGTGTGTTCCACTGTCGAACAGCCCTTACTCTCAGGAAGTTCTTCCGAATGTTGAGGTGGAATCTCTTTTCCTGGAGCTTGCATCCATTGCACCATTGGGTCCTATTCTCTAGTGCAGCAGAAAACAAGCTTGCTCCCTCCTCAATATGACATCCCTTCAAGTATTTAAACAGGGCTCTCATATCACCTCTTAACCTCCTCATCCAGAAAAGTAACTTTTGCAAGTTCCAAGAGCCAGTTTGAAAGCTTGGGATAAGGCTACCTGCCCTTGGTCTGGCTTCTCCCAGGGGGACCTACCTGAACTGCAAGACCATAAGTGTGGGGGAGGCTCCAGCCAACTACCCCTTCCCCAATTCAAGGGAGTCGAGGGAGGTGAAGCTCTTGCAGGGAGAGGGGCTTTTCTGGGCATAGCCTGGTGCCACCTGGGTGGACTTGCCATTCCCCTTTCAGACTTTGAGGCAACATCAGTAAGCCAAGCCTCTCAGCTGCGTCATGTTCCCTATGTTTTTTGACTTTTATGGTTTTGCCACCATGCCTTTACCACCATGCCTCTACGGTGGATATTTGTTTCTTTGTTGTGGAGTAGCATAAATATATTTGATTCTTCATAGAAATGGTGGTTCCTTGACCTTGGGGCCCAGCCTCGAAGAGTCTCAGGCCCTGAACTCTCTTTCAAGGGGAGGAATCTCAGGCCAAGAGCGCTGCCTGGACTGCCATGTGCCTCTGTGTTTCCTTGCTCCTGTGGCGGATCAGCCAGAGCCTGGGTCACCATCCCTGGTTGGGTTCACACTCCCCCCTCCCTCAAATGCTCTGAAAAGCAGTGCTTGCAAAAACAGAGCAGAGGAAAGTATTGATTTCCCACCAGAGAAGCCTGCTTCTCATCTGCCAGACTCTGTGCATGGCACCACCAGCAGCTGCCCTTCGGTCCCAGGCCTTGGCCCTGAAATCTCCTCACCTGGCCCTCCTAAGGAAGGGCCCTCTCTTCCCCTTCCTCCTCTGGGGTCTTGCACAGGCTGCCCCACCTCACAGCCTTCTCTCTGCTCCGCTGCACCAGCTGCAAACATCTTGCTTTGCTTTGGGGAGGGAGGGCCGGATCCTGTGCTCAGGCAAGGCGGCTTTCACCCCAAATGCTCCCGAGTGCTTTTCACGAGAAGCAGCACCAAGTCCCCGGAGAGCACTAGTGGGTGCTGCTGCCCATCATTGGCCCAGCCAGATGCTGCCCTTCTCCCTCTGGCCGCTCCAGAGGAAGCCTCAACCCAGGCCAGGGACCCTTGCTCTCGCTGCTGCTGCTGCTGCTGTTTCTTCTTCTTCTTCTTCCTGCTCTTGGAGAGCAAGGCCAGTCCCAGGGAGGGCTCTCTGTCCATCTGCCCCTCCCAGGCTCCAGCAAGCATTCCTGCCAGGAGGAAAACAGCCTTGTCCAGCTTGGTAGAGGAGGGGAG
Organism: Sceloporus occidentalis; assembly: GCA_023333645.1. Taxonomy (NCBI): domain Eukaryota; kingdom Metazoa; phylum Chordata; class Lepidosauria; order Squamata; family Phrynosomatidae; genus Sceloporus; species Sceloporus occidentalis. The sequence goes on along the minus strand of JALMGF010000002.1, from coordinate 491,465 downwards.
AGGTGCCCTGGCTGGGCTGCCAGTCTGACTGGGGCAGGCAGTGGAGGAGCCCCACTCTGGGACTGGAAAGGCTCTTGAGGAGCCAATACAGACCCAGCAACAAAGGAATGTGTGTCTGTAAACAGGCCAATGTCCTCTGCTGCTGAGTTCTGACAAAACATATCCTTTCCAAGCAGAGGTTGGTTGCGCACAGCACTGCTTGGCTAGTGTCCATGATGTCTCCAATAAACCCTTCCCCACATTCCTGCAACATTTTTAAAATTTAAAACGACATTACCTTGTTTGTTGTTCTGTATGAAAGGGTGGGGGTTCATAATGGACATAGAAAATAAGTGCTCAGTGAGTGGATTGGATGAGACGCTCCACTGTCCCGCACTCTGTGGCTCCCACAGGGGTCAGCCAGAGGCCTTCCAAGCTGGACAGCTGGGTCCAAGCCTCCTCCTCTGGCTGCTGGCTCTGGGTGGAGTGGCATTGTTCCACTTTCTGAAGAGGGCATTGCTCCAGACAAGGGATTGCATTTCTCTCCCCCAGCTCTGTTCACCATCATCCCCATCCCACCCACCAACAGCCCCACCCAGTGGGATGCAGACAGATGGCCAAAGGGCTGGTGAAGGTCCTTGCTCTTTGGGACTCTGGTTTCTCCCCGCCAAGTGCTGAAGGGGCTGCCAAGTGGACCAGGCCAAAGCCCCCCAGGCCAGCAGAAATGCAGAAGGCTGTGGGTGCAGGCCGCCAGCAGTACTGCTCCAGTTCTCTGGAAGGAAATGGGAAATGGATGGGGAAACTGGCTAGCAAGAGGTAGGCTGTGGGGAGACAGGGGTCAAAAGCTGCAGGGTAGTACCAGACCCTGGAGGAGCTTGGAGGCCTGCTTGTGGGGGTGGGGGGTGGGGGGCGGAGCTTAGTGCCTCTCAGCCTTTCCTGGCCTGTGAAAAGGGAGCCCCCCCCCCCCATTTATCACCTACAGCTGCCTGGGGTTCCCATCACTCAGATTGGAAGGAGCCAGGATTTGGCCATGCCTCCTCTGGAGCCTGGATATGCACTTGGGGCACCATTAGGTGCTCATCTCCCCCTCTGAACTCAGGCTGAGGTCCCATGCTCAGCCCTCCTGCCCAGGAACTGCCCCCTTGCTCAGTGTAGATGAAGAGGAGCAGGCTGGGGGCCATTGCATTTTTGGAGGGCCTTCCTTGTGTGCAGCTGCCATGATTTGGGCCCAGGGAGGTTTGTGTTGGCGCTGCGAACTAGCAGTAGCATGAGCCTCCCCTCGCCCACCTGTCACCCATGCCCTTGTCCAGGGTGCCAGCCTTGCAAAGCAAGGAGTGGGGCAACCTGAGCCATGCCCCTCAGTTAGCAGGACCTCTGGTGGGCCAGGATGGATTCAGTTCATTCATTCATTCTACACCCCGCTTTTCTCCCATATGGGGCCCAGATTAGCTGTCACTTCAGGCTGTCCTTTCTCTCAGTGCCTGGGGTCTGACCCTCCTTGCTGCATCCGATCCGTGTGCGGACCACCGCCAGCAGAAGCCGGAGGCAGCCTTGCCAGGGCTCAGAAAGTGGGCACTGAGAAGGAAACGGTTGGGGACAAAGCAGCAAGGAGACCCTCACACACACCCCCCACACATACACTGGGGAAGGGGCTTCTTGCCCTGGTGGGTGTCCGAGGATATCATCTGTTACTCCTGATGCTAATGAATTAGGTTTTGGAATTTGTACCTCTGTATTGTTTGAAATGCATTCATTCATTCATTTGAGGGGTGGTGCTCTAGGATTCTAGGAATGAAGCCATCTGCAGCCACGGCTGCCAGGCCCCCTGCCCTGCGGAGTGGCCTGGGGGCACCCCACTGTCAGACCCCTCCCTGACTCATAGCACCCCTCTCAGCCTGGCTCAGGGGGGCAGGACCTCGCTGAGGGATCTGTGGGGCCAGAGGAGGAAGGTACCAAGAGTTGCACCAGATCAGACCAAAAGATGAGTGTGTCTGTGGCTAGCCCAGCATCCTGCTGCCAGTGACCAACCGAGGACCCCAACGTGAAGCCCCCCAACAGCTGGGCAGACACACAAGGTGACCCACCCACCTCTTGCATTCCCCAGCAGCAACTGAGGCCCAGAGCAGCCCCAGACATGGAGGGGGAACTACTGCATCCTAGAATCCTAGAGTTGGAAGAGAGCCCAAGAAGGGCCCCGATCCTGTACCATCCCCTTCTTCTGCCATGCAGGAACTCTCCATCAAAGCATCCCCATCTTCCCCCCTTTTGCCCTTCATCTCAGTTGGGGCAGGCAGGGATGAGGAGGAGAGCAGGGCCCTCTCTGGAGGGTCATCTGGTCAGTGATGGAGAAGGGAGCCTACCCAAGCCCCTGCCGGTCCCTGGTTCTCCCTCCATTTTGAGTGGGGGCTGGGGGGGGCATTAGGAGATGCCATTTTTTGACCTGGAAGGGGTCAGCAGCCTTCTGCCCTCCCACCGCCCCCCTCTCCCCCGGAAATGGTACCTGGCCATGCTTCATCAGCCACATCAGCCGCACCAGCCGCATGGGGGGCATGGGATTTCCTTTGGGGATAGCCCCTTTTCCAGAGTGCTCCCCGGCCCCCATCCACACAGAAGGCAGGCAGGCCAAGGCGGAGGCCGGAAAGGGCTAGAAACCCCCAAGCCTTACCAGGAGGGGCTTAAGGAACTGCTGGGGAAGTTGAACCTGGAGAAGAGACGGGGCAGAGGTGACAGGAAAGCCTTAAGGATTTGAAGGCATGTCGCCCTCAGGAGGGAGCAAGCTTGTTTTCTGCTGCTCCAGAGAATAGGAGACAGTGGAGCAATGGATGCAAGCTCCAGGAAAAGAGATCCCTCCTCAACATTAGGAAGAACTTCCTGACTGAGAGAACTGTTTGAGAGAGGAACACACTCCTTCCTTGAGTCTAGTGGAGTCTCCTTCCCTGGAGGCTGTCTTTAAGCAGAGGCTGGATGGCCGTCTGTCAAAATGGGGAGGCTTGGACTGGGAGTTCCTGCAGGGCAGAAGAAGAAGGGGCTTGGACTGGGTGGCCCTTTTTGGGGTCTCTTCCAGCTCTAGGATCCTGGAACCCATTTGGCCAGAAATGCCAGTCCTGGGAGGTGCTGGGGGGGGGGGGGGCTACATCACCTCTCCCCAATCTCCTGTGCAGCCCAGCTCTGCCTCCTGCCCAGCTGGGGGGGGGCATGGAAGGGGTCCCCTGGACTCTCCTGCTCCCAATAAACCCGGGCGTCAGTTGGGCAGTGGGTGGGTGTGGGGGGGCACCCTGACAGCCTGTCCCCTCCTTCTGCTCCAGAGCAAGCAAAGGCAGGCCAGGCTCCACCGTGCGGTGTGTGTGTGTTGCCCCCCCAGAGGAACCTGGCACTGCCAGGCAGAAAACACACTGGGCGCCTCTTCTGCTGCCACCATCGGCTCTTTATTCCCTCCATCTGTGAGCAAAAGCAAAGCAAACCTCCTCCCCAAGCCCTGCCAGTCTTCTCATGAAGGAGGGCGGCCTGTTTCTCCCGAGGAGGCCTGGGGCCCTTTCCTTTTGTCCAGCAAAAAGGCAAGAGGGTCCAAAAAAAAGGGGGGGGGTAGGGGTGCCAGCTACTTTTATCGGGGGGGGGAGGGAGGGCTCCAGGAGCTCAGTGCTTCAGAGGACTCCGAAAGCCCCTTCCCTGCCGCCAAAGGCCTCTCCTGGGCATGTGTGGAGTGCCACCCTCCCTCCCTCCCTCCCGGGGGGGGCAAGGGGAGGGGCCAGCTGTCCAGGGCCAGAGAGGGAGATTGGCAGGTGGCCCCTTCTGGGTCCAGCGGATCAAGGGGGGCTCTTCCCCGGACGAGGCTGCTCTGCTGCTCCTTCTTCTTCTTCTTCTTCTTGCTCTCACTGGGGCTGGCTGCGGCTGCCCCGGGGGGGCTCCGTCCGGGGGCCGTCGGCGTGGTTGGCGAGGCCCATCCGCCGCAGGCCCCGCGCCAGCCGCCCTTCCTCCTCCTCCTCCTCCTCCTCCTCGGGGTCCTCCTCCTCCTCGGGGTCCCGGCGGCGGGCCTCCCTCTCCTCCCCGAGGGGGTCCTCGGCGATGGCTGCCAGGCGGGGGGCGCTGCGGCTGCGCTGGCCGGGGGTCCGGGAGGTGTCTGGGTTGGCGGCGTCGGCGCCGGCGGCGTCGAGGAGGCCCTTCCCGGGCCCGAGGTGGCGCTGGAGGTGGAGCAGGTGCTGGCGTCGGGCGTCGCTGCGCTTCTTGAGGCGCCGGAAGTCCTGGAGGGCGGCCTGGGAGGCCTGGCCCAGGCGGAGGGCCAGGGCGCGGGCCTGGGCGGCCTTGGGCAGCAGCACGGCGTGGCAGCGGAGCACCACGGCCTTGTGGCGGCCCTCGTGCCGGTAGACCCAGGCCAGCAGCCGCGGCAGCCGGGCGTCGGGCGCGCAGTGGGTCAGGCGCTGCAGCAGGTAGAGCTGCTGGTGCTGCTGCTGCTGCTGCTGGTGCTGCTGGGCGGCCGGGGCTCCCTGCGGCGGCGGCGGGGCTGCGGGCTCCTGGGCGGGGGCCAGGCGGAGGCCCTGGGGCGCCAGCCAGAGCCGCATCCGGCTGCCCAGCCGCCCGGCCTGGCTCCGCGCCCAGATCTTGCCCACCGCGCCCTCGGTGCAGCCCTCGCCCTTGGCCTGCAGGGTGCCCGCGTTGCCCAGGTAGAGCCCCGAGTAGACCGGCGCCTCCCGGCTCACCGGGAAGCTCCGCCGCCGCCGCCGCCAGCCCAGCAGCCGACCCACGCCCAGCAGCGCCCCGCCGCCCGAGGAGCCCGAGGCCGAGCAGGAGACCGACGAGGAGGAGGAGGAGGGCGACCCAGGAGGAGGAGGGCCGCCGCCGCCGGGAGACACCGCGAACTTGTGCCGCTTCCAGGGCAGCATGGCTGCCGCCGGCGGCACAGGGCTCGGGTCGGGGCTCTCAGCCGGAGGCTCCCGCAGCAGCCCCGGCAGACGCATCCCCGCCGGCGCCCGACCAGAGAGGGACCGGCCTCCGACGCCTCCGCCTCCGACGCCGCCGCATGGGCCCCAGCGCAGCCCCGCCGCTGCCGCCGCCGCCGCCTCCTTGTCCGCCTGCTGGTCCTGGCCATCCCCGACCAGGAGGAGGAGGAAGGCGGCGCGCCCTCACATCCCGGCCCCCGCCTCTGCCGGGGCCCAGAAGAGCCAGCAGCAGCGCCCCGCAGCAGCACCAGCACCAGCAGCAGCAGCAGCAGCAGCCTCTGGCCCCCGCGGCCAGCCTCCCTCCGCCGCCACTGACCCTCCGGAGACCACGACCCCGCCCCCGCCCCGCCCCCTTGCGTGGCCTGCGTGCGCGTGCCCGACTCAAGGGAGGGACCCCCCCCTCGAAGGAAGAGCTCAGCTGCGGAGCCCCGAAGAGAGCGAGAGCCAGGGAACTGGGGCCAGGGAGGGAGACAAGGCGGCGACGGAGGAGGCAAGGGCCAGCCGAACGCCCTCCTTCCTCCAGGGAGGCTGTCTTGAAGCAGAGATGGAGAGTTCCTGCATGGCAGAAGAAGGGCTTGGGCCGGACCAGGGCCCTCCTGGCCCCCCGCCAGACGGCATCCTGGCAGCTGAAGGCGGCCTCATAGCGCTACAAGAGTCCCTCAGAAGCTCGCAGCTTCAAAGAAGTCCTCTGCAACTAGTTTCAGATGGAGATATTCGGAAGGCGCCCCAGAAAAGGCCCACAAGGCCTGGCTTTGGGGCGCATCGGGCCCTGGGGAGCGATGGGGCTGGCTGCCCCAGGCCTGGGGGGGGGCAGGGGCCAAGTGGAGAGAGGTGCCTGCCATCCGCGGGCTCTCCCTGGCCCTCTAGGCCTGCCCTGGCTGGGCCTCTGGGGCTGGCGCTCTCCTCAGGGGCTTCGCTTGCCAGGTTGCCTGGTTTTCTGTGGGGCCTTGGGAGGAGGAAGGAGGGGATGATGGTTCAGGGAGATCCTCTCCATGGGGGAAGTGGGTTTCTCAGGGGCCCTGAGCTGCCTGGCACAGAGTGGCACAGCAGGGGAGGCTGCGGGGCAAGCGACGGGCTGGGCTTCCCCAGCAGGGTGCCTGCATCCCGGCCAGGTGCTTGCAGCACTTCCTTCCTTGCCACCCGTGGCCATATGGGGTCTCTGCCCTTAGGAGGCATGCCCTGGGTGCCCCTCCATGTGAGAGCCCCCTGCCAAGGCCACTTCAGCCCACGCCCCAGGACTGCTTCTCCTCTTCCTCCTCTGCCCCTTCGGCTGCCCATCCGTGCCGCATTTACCACCGGAAGTAGGATAAGACTAATGTAACCGAATTACGACCCACAAGCTGGCAGCCAGCAATGATAGAGAGATACGGATAGAAATGTTGTAAGGAAAGAAGAAAGAGGACCTCGGCTGGCGGTCCTTGTCCCTTCTGAGTTGTCTTTGCCTGCGGCTGTTGAGGTCTTTTTAGTTCTCTTGGCCCTTACTTCACTCCTTTCTCTAGATGGGGGTGTGTGTGTGTGATATATATGTATATACACACCCACGCACACAAACACACATGTGACAATAAAAGAAGAAAAAGAAAGAGGAGATAACAATGAAAAGAAGGAAAACAGGATCTACAAACAAGAAGGAAAAGAAGGCATGTCTGCCAGAAGACACTGTATATATAGCAAGAATTAAAACGAACTCTATAAAGAAAGGAAGATACAATATTAGAAATACATTGACGATAATCTGTTAACTGGAACTATAAATGTAAAGAAAATAATTGTGATAGAAGATACTTAAATAAAGAGGGACATTTAAAAGAAAACAAAAACAAAAGCACCAGCTGAGCATGGAGGGAGCAGAGGGGTCTCTGGGCATGCGCCAAAGGGCTTCTTCCCTTGACCTCTGGGGCTGGGCAGCGGACGGAGCCCCACTGATCTGGGCTGAGAGAACAGAGGAGACTGAGTCGCAGCAAAGCAAGAGCCGGCCACCCTCCTTCCAGATGATGCTCTCTTGCCCCGCTCTCAGTGGCCCTCCAGCCTGGATTAAATCCCAGAGCCACAGCCTCAGTTGGCTCCCAGCTGTCAAAGGGCAGCATTTTGTTGCATGAGATCCAGTCAGGCCCTTTTTTTTCCAGCTGGGTTGCTTCAACTTCCAGAAACCAGCAAGTTGTTTGGCAGCCCAAGCCTTCAATTAGAAGTGCCTCCTTCCTAAGCAGAGCAGCTGGGGCTTGTGGGCTCCACGTATCGCCTCCACCCAGGGATTAAGCAAGGCAGCGCTCGCCAACAGCTGAGCATGCCAAGGCACTGGGCTGCCAGCAACACCCTCTTAGGCAGATTCCCTGTTGAGTCACCCTGAAGGATGGATTCTGGGTCAAGAGGCAGCGAGAAGGAGGTGGGCGAGCCAGGAATGCCTTGCGCCAAGAGGAGGCCCTGGACGCCCCATGTTCCTGGAGGCCTCCGGAGGGAGGGAGCTGGAGCCTCGGGGAATGCTTGACTGACACAGGGACAGAACCCCACTTTAGGAACCAGCTTTGCCCCTTTCAGGCCTTCCAGAACGCAACAGCTAGGATGCTCAGCGGAGCACCAGGATGTGCGTTTGCGTGGTGCCTGCCCTGCCTGAAGGAATTGCCTCGCTGCCTGTTTAGCTTCTCAGCAATGGGCAAGGTCTTGCAAAAGAATATGGTAGCATCTTTGAGACTAACTGAGAGAAAGAGGTTTGTGGCGTATGCTTTCCTAGACTACTACCTTCTGCTTCATTAGATGATCAAGACTTTGTTATTGAGGTATGAAGTCTTCAAGGCCTGGAGACCAGGAGACCTTTGATGAAGGCTTCATTGGTTGTCCTGAATTCAGTGAGGTTCTGGCAGGAAGCATTATGAAGGCGGACTTCACAGACTTGCAGAGCTGGAAGGGACACCTTTGCGGAGAGAGCTGTTTCACCTGTCAAGAACCTCCCAAGAAGGAGGCTCCATCACCACCTTCTGAGGGAATCCACTGCTCTTGCAGCCAAGCTGACTTTCCTACTTTTAGGTGGAACCTCCTTTGTGAATGGACTAGTTCAGTTCCTGCCTTCTGGAGCAATGGAAAACAAACCATCCCATCTCATTGCCCTATATTCTATGAGGAGTGGCTTGGGGAACTGCCTGGAGAAGAGAAGGTTAAGCGGTAACATGATAGCTGTCTATAAATATTTAAAAGGATGTCATATTGAGGATGGAGCAAGCGTCTTTTTGGCTGCTGCAGAGACTGGGACACAGAGCAAGGGATGCAAACTACTGTAAACGAGATGCCAGCTGTTGGACAACGGGAGACATTGCTGCCTGGGATTATGGGGGAGCCTCCTTCTCCGGAGGTTTTCAAATAGACTGGATGGCCATCTGTCACAGCGGCTACTTGGACTATTTCATGAAATTGTTTTGTATTCTTTTATACTGTATTTTAGTGTAGACTGCTTAGAGACAGTTATTACATCAGACGGTAAATAATGTAGCTACCATAAATAAATGGAAATCATACCAGAACTGGCCGACACAGGAGCAAGTGACCAGAGGTGTGTGATTCAGGACATACAGAAGAGAGAACGTCTTCACACAGCACATAAGGAAACTGGAACTCACTGCCACAAGTTGTAGCGATGGCTTTGTCAGGGATTTAAAAGACAAGACCATGGCACTCGGTTGCCTCTCATCCTGGAGAGGACTAGCAGCTACCTTGGTGTCTAACAGCCAGCCTTGTCCTCCAGCAGCAACCGGCAGTGACCATGGCCTTCCTGTCCCTCTGCTTATCTGCTTCCAAAGGTATGGAAGGTATGCTTAGCCACAGGCCAGAGGAGGACCAAGCCGCTGCTCCTTGGAAGGGCTGTGAGGAGATTACAGCTCTGTCTCTCTGCACACAGAATAGCTCCCCTGGCGATGTCTCAAGTGAAAAGGATCCCTGGCTGTCAGACTAGGCAAGAGACCGCTTTGCAAGCTACTGGCAGCCCAAGCAGTGCCCTATGGCTGGGTTAGAGCTGGGGGTGGCATGGGGCCGCCTGGCCCAGCATCTTGTTTCCAGCGGCGGTCAGAGTCGTGTGCTTCCAACCCCCCCCCCCAAAAAAAAAGCATGAGAGCCCACCTGCACCCCTACCCCCTGCCAGTTTCCAATGTGCGGCCCTCAGAGCTAAGCTGTAATCCCTTCTGAAAGCCACTTAGGCCAGTGACCCTTGTTATGTCGCGTAGGATGAGCCCATTCTTTGAGCCACAAGTGGACCACCTGCATCCTGCCCACTGCTGCGTGCCAACTGGGCAGAAGAGAGAAAGGTGCCCTTTTCCCAGCTAAAATGAGAACTAAGCACCCCCCTGCTTTTGATCAGGATTGCTGCAGGAGTGGTATGCTGAAACCTTGGAAACAGCCCCCTGAAGCATCCCTCCTAGAGGGTCCCTGTGAAAGGACCCCCCCTCCTTAATAACTTAGGTCAGTTCCATCTTCCAGCCTTTCACCAGCACTTGCTTTACTTTCACCCTTTTGACACCATCCGTAAGCAAGATCCCAAGTGCCTCCATAAACCAATTCCAGTATTAGAGACCCACATCTCTGGGTCAGCTCTTTGGCTATCCCAGTTTTTCCCAACCTTTGGCCCTCCAGATGTTTGGGACTTCAGCCCCCGAAATTCCTGGTTAATAGCCCAAATTGCTAGGACCTCTGGGAGTTGAGGTCCAAAACACCTAGAAGACCAAAGTTTGGGAAACACTGGGCTCCCCTCTCTCTTACTAGGAGCGCTAACCAGACCGAATGCCAGAACCTGCTTTCTAAAACACACTTCTCACCAGGAGTCCACTTCCATTGAACACAGTTGGGCTGGGTTTCGCTACTCCAGTGCTGTCCATTGCCTGGCATTTCACCCCAAATAGCCAGCTCCTAATGCCACTTTTTTGTCACGGTGCCACATGGTTTCCTCCTCTGCCCCCCTGGGTCACAGGATCATAGCCGGAAGGCATCTGAGAGGTCATTCAGTCAAACCCTGGCTGTGTTTTTGAGTCCTGCATGGCAGGGAGCTTCCCAGGCAGATGGCCTCTTTCTAAAGGCTAAGAATGAAGGAGAATCCACCATCCTTTTCCAAGGGAGTCTCTTGCACTGCTGAGAATGCTGTTTGGAAGTGCTTCCCAAAATTTAGCCAAATGATTTAAGAGAGTAAGAGAGAGGGGAGCCCAGTGTTTCACAAACTTTGGTCTTCCAGGTGTTTTGGACTTCAATCCATTGCGGTTTTGATCCTAAGCTCTGGAGCAGCAGAGAACCAACTACATTCGTCCCTGATTTCTGGGTTTGACCTTTGTGGGTTTGATTAGTTCAGATTTTATTAATAGGTTCTGTTTAAACATCTCTAGGTCCTCCACAGCAGCAACTCTATGGTCAACTTTACTCGAAGGTTGCACCGAAGGACCTGGAGATTCCTAGAGAGGACGCTCCGCCGGGCCTCTGTGGCTCCCCCAGCGCAGCCCCGTGGTCAGTGGAGGCCCTGGAGGGTCCTGGAGAGGCATCCTCCTCTCAGGTCTTAATTCACGGCGGGGGTCCTGTGCCCGTCTTCCGCATGACGGCAGTCCCTCAGATGTTTGGGATGGCTCTTCCTCCTCTCACTCTCTCCTCGCAGTGTTGCCAACAAGCCTCGGAGATAAGTCCCCAAACGTTTGGCCCAAAACTCACCCAAGCCCCCCGTATCTCACCAAATATTCAGTAAAATCCCCGAAAAGTCCCCGTAATGTGAATATGGCAATAAAACGTAGCCCTAATTGAATAAAAATAATTGGAACTTATTTCAACTCTCAAAATTCCCATTAAAACCAACCAAAGTATCCTTCAGTGCTTCTAATATTTTTTAGATCTTGATTTTGACATGAAGGGGCTCCAGGAATCCCAGCGCTAGGGAATCCTGGGAATTCTAGTTTTCGGAGACATTTAACCCTCTCTCTCAGCAAATTCTGGTGTGACAACAAACTACAATTCCCAGGATTTCATAGCACTGGGCCATGGCAGTAAAAAGGGTATGAAACTGGATTGTCTCTGGAGTGAGTTGGGTCCAAGACCCACCGCAGAAATAATCCAGTTTGAGACTGCCTTAGCTGCCCTGGCTCAGTGCTAGGGAACTCTGGGAATTGTAGTTTTGTAAGAAAGAGCTCTGGTGCCACCGTGAACTACAATTCCCATGCATCTGAGGAAGCTAGACTTAAGAGGGAGTCAGGGGCTGAGAGAGAGAGAGAGAGCGCGTTTTCCGTTGCTGTGTAGCCGCCAGCCTCTCTCTCAGAGTCAGGGCTGGAGCTGAAGTGGGCCAAAGTCACCCAAAACGCCCTGAAATAGAGCCAGGCACCAGAATCACACGGAAAGCCCTGAAAAGTCCCCACATTGGCAACACTGCGACTCAGAGACAGAGACTACAAGCCCCAGGGTCCCACGGGCGAAGCGGGGCTCTCTCGCTGCCTGCCCTGGAAGGCCTTTGGCTCAGGGGCCCCGCTAACTAAGGGCCTTCTTTCGGAGGAGCCGGGCTGGCGCCCCCTGCTGGCTGACCCGGAACCGAAGCGGCGCGAGGCGCGGAGTCCGCCCGGAGCCTGAGAGGCGACGCACCCGAGCGCAAGAACCCTATTGGCCGAGCGGCGCCACGTGACCAGGCGCGTGTCTGGCCGAAACCCTTCCCCTGGCTGAGCGGCGGCGCCCAGAGCAAGATGGGCAAGAAGAAGCAGCGGAAGCCGGCGGCGGGGGCGGCGGGGCTGGGCCGGTCCCTCCTCCGGGAGCGCGGAGGCCGAGGCCGCCAAGGCGTAGGGACGGGATGGGTGAGCCGAGCCACTTCAGCCTTCTTCTCTGCCCAGGAGCCCCGGTGCCCTCGGCCCTTCAAGTGCCTGCAGGGTGGGGATGCCAGGGATGCAGCCAAGTCCCATAGACCCCTAGAGCTGGCCTGGAAGAGACCCCAAGGAGGGCCCTGGTCCAGTGCAGCCCCTTCTTCTTCTCCCCCCTCAAAGCGCCAGCCAGCCTCTGCTTAAAGCCCCTCCAAGGAAGGAGGCCCCGCCAAACTCCGTCCGAGGGAGTCTATTCCCTTTCTGACAGCAGCTGGAATCTCTTGCATCCATTGCTCCGTTGTCTCCCATTCTCTGCAGCAGCAGAAAACAAGCTTGCTCCCTGCTGAGTATGGCATTTTAAGCAGGGCTATGATCATATCCTCTCCAGGCTAAACATCCCAACTCCCCAAATCTCTCCTCATAGGGCTTCACCATTTTAGCCGCCTTCCTCTGGATGCTTGGCTCCAGTTTCTCAGCGTCCTTTTTGGACTGTGTTGCCCAGAACTGACCCCTTCTCTCAGAAACCAGTGGGCAGAGGTTCTGGCAGCTGTAGCCCAAAGCAGCCGGTGAGCAAAGTTAGAGAGGCATGGCCCTGGGGTTTGGTAGTTGGCTGAACCTTCTCTCTCTCTCTGTGGCAAGGGCATGATAGATGCCCCACGGACAGAAAGGTCGCAGGCAAACCTTTTGCCCGGCTGGGGAGCTCAAGGCCTTGTGCCTTTCTGTAGCCACGGAAGGTAGAAACATAGGCTGGGAACCTCCGTTACCTTCAGGTGGTGGATTGTGAGAATATGCCTTCCTCTGTCCACCTTTGTTTTTGGTTATCAACCTCTGTTCTGGGCCCTACAGAGGAGATGTGTTTGGTGCCCTGTGTAGGCTGGCACTCTGGCATGGAGCCTCAGATCCAAGTCACTTGCCCTTGAACGCAGCGGGGGCTGTTGGCTCTAATGACCAGATCTTTCGTTCTGGGCTTTCCTTCACAGCTCCACACCAGTGAACTGAACGACGGCTATGACTGGGGACGCCTCAGCCTCCGGTCGGTCACAGAGCAGAACTCGCTGGAGGAATTCTTGGCCACGGCAGAATTGGCAGGAACCGAATTTGCAGCAGGTGAGTTGCTTGCAAGCATGTTCTTTTACAGATCCACATTTCCACTGACATTTTTATTGCTGTTACTGTTCTGCAGAAAAAATGAACATTAAGATAGTTTCTCCTGAGGCTCGGACTGGTCTGCTGACTGCAGAAGAGACCAGAAAGATCCAGGAGCTTCATGAGCAGAACAAGCAATTTCTGTGTGTCCCAAGGAGGTAAGACTGATGCTACCCAGGGTCCTGTTGAGGCTTTGTGTTCTGCATGTCCTCTGCATCCCTTGCATGTTACGCCTGCAGTTTTGAACCTGTACGTTCAGTGTGTCGACAGACGTTTGGATGTTGGTGGTTGCTGGTAGTACTGCGTGTCCTCGGTCACATGTGCCTGCCACCACACAAGGGTACTTTAATATTGCGGGGAGATCCTGCTTTGTGCAAAATTTGAAGTTGGAAGGGTCATCAAGTCTAGCCCTTTGCCATGCAGAAGCCTACATCAAAAGCATTCCCCCAAAATGGTCACCCAACCTTTGTTCAAAGATCTGCAAAGATGGAGAGTCCACCACCCTCCAAGGCAGTCCATTTCACTGTTGAACTGCTCATATGATAAAGAATTTCTGCCTAATATATAGGTAGAATCTCTTTTCTCATATCGGAATCTATTGGTTCACATTCTAGTCTTTGGAGCAGCAGAAAACAAGCTCATGCCATCTTCCATCCCTTCAGATATTTAAAGACACCTATAATGTCATTTCTCAGTCTTCTCATCTCTAAGCTAAACATACCCAGCTCTCTAAGCCATTCCTCAAAGGGCTTGTTGGTTTCCAGACCTTCGATCGTTTTGGTTGCCCTCCTCTTTCAATATCCTTCTTTGAGCTATGGTACCCAAAATTGGACACAGACTTTTGGGTGAGGCCTAACCAAAGCAGAGTAGAGTGGCGCTATGACTTCCCTTTATTTGAGCACTTTCCCCATTCGATGCAGCCTAGAATTTTTTGGCTGTCATGCCACAGTGTTCATTCAGTGCTACCTAAAAACTTGCATGGAAGAATCTAAGCTTCATTACACAATAGACCAGACTACTAAATCTATACAAATATTTTGCAGCGAGAAGCTAATTAGACTAATCCAATTAAGCTTGGGCCAATAGCTATCTCACAACGTGAATCAGGAAGGATAGAGAAAGGAATAGGGGTGGGCAGATGGCACAAGGAAAGGGGCCGGTCCTAGAGCTTTGGTGGAGATGCGGTGGGAGAAGTTTGTCATAGAAAGACGGAAATGGATAGTATGGGTCGTAGACTCATAGAGTTGTAAGAGACCACAAGAGCCATCCAGTCCACTCCCTGCCATGCAGGAACTCACAATCAGAGCATCACAGGGTTGAAAATGGAAACTGAGAGAGGTGGAAAAGAGATATGAAAGAGAGAGTGAAAATACTTTGTTCCTGGGTTAGGGTCTGCTTTTCAGCCATGGGCCCTGTAGACTGTCCAGATCCTTATAAGCCTCTTGAACTTTGACCTTTTTATTCTTAGGAATTTGTTGGAAAGCTTGGAGGGAGCAGAATCATAAAACTGCACATATTCTGGAGTGCTGACTAAAGAACAAACCCAGACACATGGAAGGGGGTTGGGGTCCCGATTACAGTGAAGCAAAGCAAAGGTTAGAGTAGTCTTGCTGAATTCTTCCTCTCTCTTCCTGGCAAGAGAAGCTCTCTTGGTTGCCAGGAACTTGGCAGAGAATTGCTCCTCATTATTCTGTGTGCAAAATGGTGGAGATTTTTTCATGGCTGTGAGCCAATGCTGATGGGTTCTGGGTTTTGACTAGTTTACCTCCTAGGTGAAGCTGTGTGACACCAATTCTTCAGAAGGAAGAAAAGATACTGGGAGACATTTGGGCACCAAGTCATTTAGGTGAGCAAAGGTGAGAACTAGGCACCTCGAGACGGATACAGAAACAAACACAGAGCCAATACAGCTCCTTCAGATATTTTTTCTATATCCATCTCAAGGTGCCAAATGTTAACCTCTGAAGCCCTAAATAACTTTGAAGCCCAAATGTCTCCCAGGATCCTTTCTTCCTTCTTCATCCTGAATGAATCAGAACAATCAAGAATGGCTCAACAAGATTCTGGCCGAGGCTTGGCAATCCTTTGGCCAATACATGAAGAAGTTACTGGTGGAGAACATTGCCCCAAGCATCCGGGCTTCCAACACTCATCTCCAGACTTTCACCTTCACCAAGGTTGACATGGGAGAGAAGCCCCTAAAGTCATTGGAGTCAAGGTACACACTGGCCAGAACAAGAAGCAAATCTTGCTGGACCTAAACATCAGAGGGAGACAAAGGCAAGCCAGCTGCATCAGGCCTTGCCTGAAAGAACAGCCCCCCCTCCATCCACGATCATCCAGAAGGAGAGAAGGGCAAGCCAGCTGCATCAGGCCTTGCCTGTAAGAAGAGCCCTCCCCCCTCCATCCACGATCATCCAGAAGGAGAGATAGACAAGCCATCCGGCCTGGAGGGAATGAAAAGGCAGGCCCATCCCCATCTGGCCTAGCCTGAAAAAGAAGAAGAGCCCTCCCTCCATCTCATCTGTCATCATCCGGCCTGGAGGGAATAAAAAGGCAGGGCCAGCTCCATCAGGCCTGGCCTCAGTTAAGAAGCAGAGCCCTCCCTTCAGTCCATCTCCCTTGGTCCCAGCCTCAGAGGAAGAAATCCTGGACCTGATCCCTTCCCCACCACCATTCCCTTCTCCTTTTGTGTCGTGTCTTTTTCGATTGTAAGCCTGAGGGCAGGGAACCGTCTATAAAAATAAAGCTTAATAATAATAATAATAATAAGGGTATAATATAGTAAGTACTCACCAGGCAAACTGGGCATAGATTGTTCTATGATAGCACAGACCTTCTCTTTAGCTTGGTTAAGCGGTGATATGATAGCCCTGCTTAAACATTTGAAAGGATGGAACAAATGTGTTTACTGCTGCTCCAGAAAATCAGATCAGGTCCAATGGGTTCAAACTACAGAAAAGAGATTCCGCCTGAACATTAGGAGGAACTTCCGGAGGTTAAGAGCTGTTCGACAGTGGAATGGAGAATGGTGGAGTCTCCTTCTTTGGAGGCTGTTTTTAAACAGAGACTGGATGGCCATCTGTCCCAGGGAGGGCTTGGATGGTGTCTTCCTGCATGGCAGAAGCGGCTTCGACTGGATGGTCCCTGTGGGTCTCTTCCAATTCTGATTCTGTTATTCTAACTGTCAACATCCTTTTAACATTGAAAACTGTTCCTGTATGCTTTGTTCTTTTAACCATTTTTCTGGTGCATAACCAATTTGCCCAGACTTTCTTCTTGCTCCATGTCCTTCTGGTTTGCATATATTGATCATAATAATCTGAAGTCTGTCCAGCAACAGCCATACCTTCTCTTTTTTCCATCTTTGACTTGCTGTATTGAAGCAAAACTTACAGGCACTTTCATGTTGAACACTTTGGCTGCTGTTCCAGCTGCTGCTCCTTCAAGACTGACCCTAATCCTGTTCTGATATAATTTCCTTCTCATTTTATGATTGGTTGCTCTAGGCCAAACTGGGACAAGCAAACCAGCCCTGAAATGTTGAGCCAGGCAGAGAGAGATAGCTTCCTGGAGTGGAGGAGGCAGCTTGCCCGGTGAGTGCTTTATCCTGGCAGTTTCTTCTTGTGATGTTGTGGTTCCTGACATTCTGCAAGGGACACCAGCCTCTGTCCATCCTCAATTAAACAGGGTTAGAATATGTGCTGGACAAATGGTGGATCTGCAGAGATCTTAGTAGCCCTATCTAGCTGGACTTGTGTTCAGGGGTGATTGGACTTGTCATCTGATAACATCTGGACGGTCATCGTTTTTGTGGGTTTTTCCGGCTATGTGGCCATGCCCTAGAAGAGTATGTTCCTGACGTTTCGTCAGCATCTGTGGCTGGCATCTTCAGAGATCTTTTTCTGAAGATGCCAGCCACAGATGCTGGCAAAACATTAGGAACAAACTCTTCTAGAACATGGCCACATAACCCGAAAAACCCACAAAAACTATGGATGCCAGCCATGAAAGCCTTCAACTTCACATCTGGATGGTCATTGGTTGCCATCTTGTTAATATAGAGTCCACAGGATGGAGCTGAGAACCTGAAGGATGCAAGTCTCATGTTCCTAGATGCTTTCCTCTGAGACTTGGTACTACTTACTGAACTCAGCAGGCATTCCTCTGTGGAGACGAAGAAAGCACACTTCAAATACATTAAGCGCCACTTTGGTGGATTAGGGCGAAGTTTCCAAACCCTGCTCCCTATCTGAAGAAAGGGCATTATTTTTGTCTGATCTCTAAAAGCCATCCAAAAGGGAGCCAGGTAAACAGGGAAGGAATTTAACAATGGAGAGGGCCAGTTCCACCTTTCTCCCACCAGTTCTCTCTGCTTCTGGGGGCTGCTGGCTGGTGTCTGTGGAAGAGCTGATAGAGCAGAGAGTGGCAGCTGTTGGGTTGCAGCGTCTGGCTGTGTGTGGTGGACTTTTCTCTTAACCTCAGTGCAGGGACACACTTCTGGTCTACAATGTATTGAAGCTGCAGTCGCTCCAGGTACTGAGGATTCCCCCTGCAGGAGTTCACCCTGCGCTGAATGTTCTAGCCAGAGAAGTTAGAAAACAGTTGTGCAGGTAATAAATCATGGTGCTGCAGAATAATAGTTGCTTGTTAAACACCCCAATATTGAGGTTTACCCTCCCCTGCTTCTTCTAGGTTGGAGGAAGAACAGAAACTCCTTTTGACACCCTTTGAACGAAATTTGGATTTTTGGCGTCAGCTGTGGCGAGTCCTGGAAAGAAGGTAGCATTCTCAGGCTGTCTTTTGCATGCAGTGCTCCTTGCTTTGAGCTGGCAATGGCAGTGGCGGCTGGAACAGTTGCAGCTGTGGGTTGGAACTGTCTGGGCAGAGGGGCTCAGGTCTGTTTTCAGGGGCATCAGGGCAGGGCAAGGCAGGGAGGGGCAGTAAGGAGAATGTGGCTTTGGAGGCCTTCGCTGGTGTGGAAGGAGTTGGAAGGAAGGGCTCTTTTAAGAAAGGAGAATTGGAAAGAAGCATTGGGGTCCATGCAGCTGGAATGAATAAACTGTTCAAGGATATAGTTAAAAATATGAAGGAAATTGGAGAGGATCATAAAAATATGCTAAATGAAGACAAGGGTATCATTGGGTTTATATATAGAGTAGTATTAGGGCATCAGTTTAAAATCATAGACATTTTGAAAGGAGTTTGGGAAAGAGATTTAAATTTAACAAGTGAAGATATACAGTTGTGGGTACAAGAAGTTGAGAGAAACAAGCACATTAGAATAAAAGATGAAATGAATAAGGCGACGGAACAGGACCCCTTCTCAATTAGCCCTTTTCAATAAAAATGGTTCAGCTAAATGTTGGCACTGCGGTGGGTCCAAAGGGTTTCCACATGCGTTTGTGGTGGGATTGTCCGTGTGTCCAGAAGTTTTGGGGTGAAGTGATAAAAGAGATTAATAAAATTATAGGCAAGGATGTTCATTTGAGCAAAGAGAATTGTATAATGTTAAATTTGAAGAAAAGGGGATTGAAGAATAATGAAGAGAAAGCAATAAAGAATATATTAAAAGCAACACAGGCCATGATAGCATCAGGATGGAAAGAAAGTAAAAATTGAAACTTGACCAAAGTAGATCAGTATTTGGCAGATAACCTGTTGTTTGGTATTATTAGAGATAGAAGATTAAAATATACTGGAGAAAGGAAAGTAGAAACTTGGAATTTGGGTTGGGAAATCCTGCTTGAGAAGGTTAAAGGGAATACGGAGTACGATGAAGTCAAAAATGTAACCAGATCCCACATATTGAATGTTAGGTCCTAATTATAAACAGTGTACTGATTCTAAACTCTATCAAGCCGTGAGGGAGGAGGGAGGGAGGGGGAATGGGGCAGACACAACGTTGTTATATATGTTAAAAATACACTTATAATTTTTAAAGAACATTTTTAAAAAGGAGAGGGACCATCTAGTTATACCTTTCCACAGCATCGTTGTGTATGTTTGTGTAGCTACATTACCTTTGTTTTAATTTGTGAGTTGCCATGGGTCCTGTTTGTTTTGGGAGAGGGGAAGGTAGGATATAAATGTATATACTGTCTGTTAAGATATCTGCTGTAAATAAATAATTGGAGGGTGCTGGGATGTGGCTGCGGGGTCAGAGCTGGCCCCTGCCAACATGTTTGACTCGCTGCTTGTCTTGTGCCTCTGTCTTTGCTGCCTCACAGCTCCTCACTCCCTCTCTCTTGCTGCTGGAGGAAGAGCAGGAGCATTGGGGAGTGAGTGACCAAAGGGCAACAGCCATGGCTTCCCCTTTTCCTTTGCAGTGACGTTGTGGTTCAGATAGTAGATGCCAGGAACCCACTCCTGTTCAGGTGCCAAGATCTGGTAGGTGTGACAGCCTGGGTGGGCTTTTTTGAGGCATCTGCTTCACCTTAGGCACCAGAAGACTTGTGGCCATCCCTGCCCAGAAGTCCATGTTTGTGGCAAGTAAACCCAAATTCTTTCCCCAGTCCCTTGCCCTCCTGCCAATTTTCTGCCCAAAATGGTATGTTGAAGTTGCAACAGGCAAATATTATTTGTATTTGGAAATGTGCGGAAGACAAAAGCTGGGGAGCTGAGTGAGGAGAGCCTCCCTTACCTTTCCCTAGTGATGTTCCCTTGCTGGGCCATGACAATGGGTGACTCTTGCTTTTACCTCTCATAGGAGTATTATGCCAAAGAAATCAGCCCAGAGAAGGAGAACCTCATTCTGCTGAACAAGGCTGACCTGTTGAGTGAGGAACAACGCTCTGCCTGGGCCCAATTCTTCGAGGAGGAGGGTGTCAAAGTAGTGTTCTGGTCAGCCCTGGCGGAGGGAAGGCGGCTGGCTGCACTCTTTAAGGTAGTGAGAAGGGGTTGTTGCTCAGACCGGGGCACAGCACAAATGGGGGGCGAGGGGGTATAGGCAGCTTTCTTGCAGACAGTTCTCCCTGCCTCTGGGGCTTTGAAAGCACACATACCTTCTCACAAGACACACACACACACACCAGTTGAACCTAAGGTACATTCTGTAAAATATCATTTTGGGATGATCAGTGGATTGTCCCCCCCCCCCCCCCGCCATCCCAGAATGACCCTTCTCTGTAAGTACAACTTCTCATTCTACAGTCAAGAGTAGTTCAGGCTCATAGAATTATAGAGCTGGAGCTTTCTCCCAAGGGCTGTGAAGTCCAAGCCCCCTGCTGCCACTGCAAGCAACCCACAATGAAATCACCCGTGAGGGGGCCATGCGACCTCTATTAAAAACATCCAACAAAGGAGAGTAACACCTCCCAAAGCACTCCTCTCTGAAACAGCTGTTGCCTACAGTATCTTCTTCCTAATGTGTAGTCAGAATTTGGAATTTTAATTTGTTGGTTTTTGCTTTATTGTCTGAAGCAGCAGTAAATAGGTTCGCTCCCCCTTCTCCATGACATCCCTTCAAACATTTAAGGGTGGCTGCGATGTCCCCTCTTAACCTTTTTTTTCTCCAGGCTAAACATACCTAGTACCCTCAGCCACTCCTCAGAGGGCTTGGTAGTTTCTAGGCCTGCTACCATTTTACTTGCCTTACTCTGGACACACTCCAGCCTCTCAACATGTCTCTTGAATTGTGGTGCCCAGACCTGGACACAGCATTATTGCAAGGGAGGTCTAACCAAAGCAGAATAGAGCACCCCTTCCACTTCACTTGACTGGGACACTTTGCTCCTATTGATGCAGCTTAGAATTGCATTGACTTTTTTGGCTGCTGCATCAGACTCTTTACTCACATTAAGCTTTCAGTCTTGCAATGCACCTCAGCACCAAGAGGGCCACAGCAATCTTCATATACTCAGGCTCCCACTTGCATTCCATGTGAGCAGCAAACACATCTCCCATCTCTCCCATTGTGTGAGCGCACAACTTCAGCTTTCTGCCCTCGGAGAGGATCAGTTTGGAAGAGGGCCTGGCAGGAGTTGGGCCAGTGCAGAAGCAAGGCTTTGGTGGGGAGAGGTCTGTGAATCCAACCTGTTTAGGACAGACCACCAACCTCTTGCAGAGCTACAGTCCTTCACGCCTTCAGCACATACATGTTTTGCAATGGCTGGCAGAGGAGTTTTGGTCTGCAATGTGTGGCCTGCTTTCTTTGTGCAGGAGACGGAAGCTGTGGAGGATCCAGGCCTTGAGGAGGAGCCTTCCAGTCAGAGCTCTAGCAGCCATTCCGAGAGTGAGCCAGACTCCCCCTCTGAACTGGAAAGTGACTTGGAAGGAGAGAGCGACATCTATGAGGATTGCGATGAGGACTTGGAGGGGGAGGAGGCCTGGCTGACGTGCTCCGAAGATGAGGGGAGCAGGACCATGGATGGGGCCTTGCGGGAGAACAGGACTGAGGATGCTGACTGTCCCCAGGGGCCCAGAGCCAAACAGGAGCAGCCCATCAGAAACAGCAGCCACTTAGTGCAGAGAGAGGAGCTCCTGGAGGTCTTTAAGTTGGTCCATGCTGGGAAGACGAAGATCAGAGAAGGGGAAGTGACCATAGGGCTGGTGAGTTTGAGGCTGCCAGGCCCAAGGCCAGCTGAACCCAGGGCTCCTGGGCAGCTTGCCTGGGTCTGGTTGGAGGGAGGCAGGGCTGGTCTCACCATTATGCCAGCTGATGCAGGGTCTGTGGAGGCTAAGCCTGGGGAGAGCTGTATCCCTTAGGAGGGGCTGTTGCTCTCAGGAGAGATGAAGTAGGGGTGCTGCCCCATGGCCTGTGTCAATATAGAAAATGTCAATCCACTTAGTTTTTTTATGTGGGAATGGGGGGCAGGGAGAGGGAAGGAATCACCATCTTGACCTTGGTCTTAGGTTGAAAAAACACCAGGGCTGCTGCCCCTGTTTAGCAGAGTGAAGGGTCAGTCTTTGGGGCTGTTGCCAACCAGCAGTGCTTGCTGTGGGTCAGGTAGAGGGGATGGTGGGAAGCCAGTCAGGGTACCTCTCTCCCTCATGGGCTGAGACAGCCCAAGATGAAATCCTCATGCTTGGTCCCTGGTAGAGATCCAGACTATGCAGTCAGTGCTCAGATTTGGAGCTGGGTTTGAAAGGCAGGGCCCAGCTGTTGAATAGAGAAGGGTATCACTGAGCATAAACTGAGTGTTTATGGTTTTGTTGTAATCAGATGCAGCCTGGCTTATGGGACGTGTTACAGTGAGGAGGGTAGGGTCCCCTGCCAGGGCTAGTGGGGAAAGTATTTCTGAGCATGGTGCATGGGAGCATAAACCATGGAAGCCCTATTGAAAATGTTGTCCCAGAGGTGGAGTGGCTGGACTTGCTGATTTCCCTGGCCTTGGTTTGCTTCTGGGAGCCTCTTCAGGGAATCCTGCTTTTGGTCTCTTGCCCTTTCCCCTCTTGTGGGACAGTTTCACTTTTCTGTCTCTTTGCTCTTATATCCAGTTACTCAGGCTTTCTCCTTGGCTGTCCTCTGACTCTTACAAAAGCTACTTTTCTTCCCCAGAACATGGTTTTGGTTCTAAAGCACACTTGGGATGGTCCTCAGGGTTCCTCTGACAGGGCCCAGATCTCAAGATAGAGCTGCCTTTGGTTCCCTCCCCAGTGGCCCTCTCAGGTGTCACAGGTTCAGGAAAGAGCCAAATAAGCCCGGCTGAGGTTGACTTCCTCCTCCTCCAGGTGGGCTATCCCAACGTTGGAAAGAGCTCCACCATCAACACCATTTTGGGAAAGAAGAAGGTCTCTGTCTCTGCCACCCCGGGGCACACAAAGCATTTCCAGGTACTGCCAGGTGGTTGCAAGGCTGGTGGCTGATGAGGGCTCTTTGGTTTCTGTCAGGCTGCCCTTGTTGGCACTGGGCTGTGGAGCAAAGGGAAACTTTGGGGGTGATGTTTCCATCCCCCCCACGCATGTCATTTTGCAGGAGCTGCTGTGCTTGGGGAGGAAGGCTGGGTCCAGCATAGTTTGAGGCTGTTCTCATACCTCCCCCTTGCCCTGCTCCTGATTCCAGTCAGGAGGCCCTCCTGAGCAGGGACTGCCAAGAGAAGGCTGCGTCCTGAGAGTCCCCAGCGGGTGTTTCTGCACAGGAGAGCCTCCATTTCCCAGAAGGCTTGCCTTTGTGCAGCATGCCTTTCTGAGGGGCTGGAGTGAGTTTCCAGTTATGAGGGAGTGAATTAAACTGACCTCTGGGGTGGGTGTTAGTGACAGATCCTGCATGAATGGCAGATGAGAGAGAGGAAGGGGTATCTCTCTTGCTCAGGGTCATGAGCCTCACCAGTGTCTTTGATTGATTCCTGGTAGGGTGCCCACAGTTTATTTCTTGAGCAGTGGGGAGGAGAAGGTGGGAGAGGTAGGAAAACAGTTGTGGGGTTCTGTATTGGTGCTCCTGAGCCAGTGGTGGGAATGGACTGTGTGGGTTTGCTGGCTGTAGCTGGCCTGCCCACTCCTCTTCAGGGGCATCTCTGACCCAAGGAGGGAGGCCCTCAGAGAGCCTGCCCACTCCATCCTCAGCCTTGCTGATTCCTCTTGGTTTCCTCCTTGCAGACGCTGTACGTGGAGCCCGGCTTGTGTCTCTGTGACTGCCCTGGCTTGGTGATGCCCTCCTTTGTCTCCACAAAGGCTGAGATGGTTTGCAGTGGGATCTTGCCTATAGACCAGATGAGGGACCATGTCCCCCCTGTTTCCCTCATATCCTTCCCTGTCAGTTGGACTATAGAGCGGGTGTGCCTTCTTGCTTGCACTCTGTCCATGCCAGAAAACATGGTGGTGTTTCCAGGTTTGAGGATGGAGGGATGCTTTAACTGTGGATTCCTACACCATTTGGGTGGACTAGATGGTCCCTCCGACTCTGTCTGTTTGCACAAAGGAGTTGGGCAGAAGGCAGTGATGGGGTGGAGGGAAGAAGCATTGCTTGCAAAGGGGATGAGAAGAGGCTGTTAGGGGGTGCAAGTGGAAGGCGGAAGGGGGCGAGGCAGATGGTGGAGGGAGGCAGAGACCACTGAAGTCCGGGAATGAGTAGCTGGGTGCTGAGGGGAAGAAAGGAGGGCCTAGAAAAGGACCCTGACATCAAGTGGGTGTTGGCCAAGAGGATGACTGGAGCTGATGTGAGGGGTTTGGGTGGCTGGCGTGAGGGGGAAGGATGAATCTTAGAGGAACCGAAGGAGGAGGAGGAGCAGGGGGCAGGTGGGGAGGGGACCCCAACATTGGACATGGGCAGATTGGTGGATGGGAAAGGGAATTCTGTTTTGTATGGATTGTAGTCTCTGGATGCTCAGCTCCAAAGTGAGGTCCCTCAGGTCAGCCCCTAGCACTGGCTTATCCTTTTGAGGTATTTTTCAGCATGGCTTCAGTTTACAGGAGCCCCAGGGCAGCTGAGAACAATTCTTAAACCAGTCAGTGAAAACTTATGGCTATGACTGGCTTGGCAGGACATTAAGAGCTGGTCAGAGGAGCAGAGCATCCTGGGCGGCCCAAAGTGAAGGCAATGTCCTGGGAGCCTTGGGCAAGTGAAAAGGCCTTTTGCATCCCCTTAGACTTCCACTGAGGGAGTGGTATTCAGACAGGTCTTCTTCACAGGGCTTTTTTAAGGACTGCAGAGAAGAAAATGTGTGCAGGGCTTTTGCACCAGTCTTCCTTTTCTTCAAGGCAGCCTGGCCCTCATGAATTTGGGTGGCCTGGGACCTTTGGGTCCACGTGTGCCACCTGTGCCTGCAAGTTTTTGATCTGGTGCTGCCCTTCAAATACTCAGTGTGTGCACATTTGGATATGGGGGAATGTGGAGCCTCTGGAGGGTGGCTCCATATTGAGCTATGGAACATTGTTTTCCAGGCCAGGGATGTCTGAAATGGGTGCTAGTGCGTGGCCTAGTGTTCCCATGGGTGTTTGTGTGGGAGGTCATTGCAAATAGAGGTGGGTGAACACTTCAAACCCCCCCCCCCCCCCCCCAGTTCTACCTTAATTCTCTCACGTCTGCCAGCGGATCCCTCGTCCTGTCCTGGAGAAAACCTATGGCATCAGCATCATCCGGCCAAGAGAGGACGAGGCACCTGACCGGTCGCCCACCTCTGAGGAGCTGCTGACTGCCTACGGATGTGAGTGGCTGCCGTGCGAGGCTGGTGTGTGTGTATGTGTGTTTGTGCATGCATGTCCCAGCTCTTGGTTGTTAGCCGGTCCAAGAGCCCAGCAAGGCCTGGATCTTGAAGGGTAGACTTCCCTGTCTAGTTCAGGGCTGGAATGGAGACCCCTGCTGTGCAAGGAGGGCAGGTGACCCTCCCTTGTCCTTGTCCTGTGAGAGCTGTCCTTCTCCAAAAGCAGCTTGACCTCTCATTACCTGTCTCTCTTTTTTGCCACACACCCCTGGCACAGATATGAGAGGATTCATGACTGACCACGGACAGCCGGACCAGCCCCGCTCAGCTCGCTACGTGTTGAAGGACTACGTCTCTGTAAGTTTCTGGCAGACTCCAGAGCCTGGTAGGCCACAGTGGGAGGTAGCAGGTAGCATAGGAGGGCCACCAACATGGTGAAGGGCATGGAAACCATAAAGCCCTATGAGGAAAGACTTAAGGAGTTGAGTATGTTTAGCCTGGAGAAGAGACAGTTCAGAGGTGATATGATAGCCCTGTTTAAGTATTTGAGGAGGTGTCACATTGAGGAGGGAGCAAGCTTGTTTTCTGCTGCTCCAGAGAATAGGATACAACATGGATGCAAGCTACAGGAAAAGAGATCCCACCTCAACATTAGGAGCTCTTTGAGAGTGGAAGATGCTTTTGCCTTGGAGAGTGATGGAGTCTCCTTCTTTGGAGATATTTAAGCAGAGGCTGGATGGCCATCTGTCAATGGGGATGCTTTGATTGTGAGTTCCTGCATGGCAGAAGGGGCTTGGACTGGATGGCCCCTTAGGATCCCTTCCAACTCTAGGATTCTATGCTTTATGTGCTATGTGTTATAAAATCACCTCAAGCACTGAGTGGGGATAGAGGTTAAGTAAAGAGATGTAGAGAAGACAAGGCAGGAACCAAGACCAGCACAGAGGAATGGACCTGCTTTCCCTTCTCTCTGTGGATTGTTTCACTGCCTGTCTCTTCTGCCCCCACCTTAGAATCAGTTCCATAGAATCACCATTGCCTTGCCTGGAAACTTTTAGAGACATTTCCTTATTCAAATTTTAAGACTTCTAGCAAACTGTTCACCTCTGGGTTCATTTAAATATTGTTTGTCACAACATTTAAAAATAAAGGGAATTGTGCAGAAGAGTAGCTTTCAAAGTCCTGACCTTTGACTGCCGGCTGGGAGTTCTGGGAGATAAAATTCAAAACATGTCTGGGCCAAAGTTTGAGAAGGACTGGTGTAGCATGTCAGTGGTCAGGCAGTAAAATGACATTGGGTTTTCCGTTGGATGCACTGAGCCGGCCCACTGAAGGAAATTGCTACCTGCAAAGAGTTTAGATGACTGACGGTTGAATGAATGGGAGGCAGGGGAGTGGTCACTTTACCCCTATGAGCATGGCTGAGTCTGCTGAATGCACGGAGGAAGCCCTGGGGAGAGAAGGTCTGCCCACCCTGCATAAAAATCACCATAAGGGCTGTTTACTCAGGAAGTTCCATGGATCTTGCAGTGGGAAGGAGGAGGCACTCAAGAACTGTCCCTTCTCATCTTGGCACCTTGCAGCTAAGGCCACGTAGATTATTGGGGTTGATGGGGACACTTTACCTTTTGTGATAGCTGTGGGTTATGAAAAATAGAGCTTAGTCTGGGTGAGTTGAGCTAGTGAAACTGACCCCCCCCCATTGTTTCCAGGGCAAGCTGCTTTACTGCCACCCGCCTCCCGGACTAGAGGCCCAGGAGTTCCAGCTCTGGCACAGAACAGGCACCCCCCACAAAGCCCCACCACTGGATGCAGGCACACAACCGGGCAGGAACCGGAAGACCAAGCAGATAGAAAATGTGGTGGACACCGCTTTTTTCCACCAGGTAAAGCTCCCTAAGAGAGATGCCAGGTGCCCCTCTGCTCTGGCCCTTTTGGTGTTGGACTACAGCTCCTATCATCCCCAGTGGACATGGCCAGTATTCAAGGAGGAGTGTTGGAGACCTCCATGGCCACCTTGGCCTCCCAGCAAACCTCCCTTCTGAGCAACCCTCCCCCTGTGCCTTTTTTTCCAGGAGAACATCCGTGCCCTGACCCGAGGCAGCCAGTCAGCGCTGGGCTATCACGGAGGGGCTTCTGGCCTGCAGGGCCTGTTGCCAGCCGCTGCGAAGGATAGCGTTCCAGGGAAGCCCTGGAAGAAACATGGCAACAGGAACAAGAGGGAGAAGATCCGCCGTGTCACCAAGCACCTGCAGGCTTAAGGAAAGGGTTGGACTCAGAGTGGGAGGGAAGCAGCAGCCGCGTATGCCTCTGGGGTATCCAACATACAAAATGGTGACAGGCCCATGCGTCTGCCTTCTCTCCCATCCCTTCCCAAGTGGAGCTGTCAGGGTCGCCCAAGTCTCTGCCCTCGGATTGCTCTCAGAGGGCTGCTGGCTCAGGGGAGGTGCCCAGACATATGGGACTCGGTGTCCCTTTTGGCTTGTGCTTCAGGCATGATCCAGGGAAAGCTGCCGTGCAGCACAAGACCCATTCTCTACTCCTCTGGGGGAATAAAGTTTTATTATATTTCCATTTGCCATCTTTTCTCTTATGTGGCACAGGTGGCATTCAGGCTCTGGTTCTGCTGCTCTGTTTTCCTCTGCAAGGACTTCCTGCCAGGTCACGCTCCCTGATCCCCTTTAGCCCCTGCCCTTTGTGCCCACTGCAGAGGACAGGCAGACGGACAGATCCAACCCTGTTGCATGCTGGGGTGAGTGACGGTCTCTCTTTCTTAGCAGCAGCAATGTCTTCTCCCACTTGCCCACTCACCCTTTTATTTTCTCCTAGGGAAGAGCGGTGGGCGGAGGCTTGTGAAACTTGGGGGGGGGGGGCTTCTGTTGCTGGACAGCTTCCCCCTTTGCCCCCTCAGGAGGCACCTCCAGCAGTTCCTGCAGGATCTTCTCCTTCAGACACAATCATGGCCCTGGAAGGGAGTGGGTTCGGCCTCACCAGCCTGGGGGACAAAAGCTCCTCTGCCCCCCTGAGCAAGCTGGTCCAGGCTGAAAGGGTGGCAAGTCCTTCCCTTCTCTGCCGGGAGGGGGCACCCCAGATCCAGGCTTCCCAAATAGGCCTGCTCGTGCCAGGAGTGAATCCGTGGTCGAAAGGACTCTGTGGCTGTGGAAGGGTGACCCCACGCACATCCTAAGCTCTGGGAGATTAAAACCCTCAGAGCTCACAGAGCCTTCAGTCTTTTGGGAGGAGAGGGGCTGGTCAGGACTGAGCTAACAAGTGTGGGGTTTTCCCTCTGCAGCAACTGACATGAAAACTGGAAACCTCTTGCGTTTCCCCTTTGAGCATTTCCCCTTGTGTAACCACCACACACTGGGAAAACGAGGTTCCACAACCACAGGTCTCAGCAACTGGGAACAACTTGTAGTTGTGCCTGTTTTTCACCAGATGCATACAACTGGGAGAATATAAATTGCCAGCCAAAGTGCCAGAGGCCGGTGTCCCTCTGGGTTGCCCTGCCTCTCTAGATATGCCCTGAAGAGATTGGCTCTGGGTTCTTTACCAACTGCCAGGGAAAGGGGCACCTTTAAGGCGAAGGGAGGGGTTTTGGAGGCAGGATGGCCTTATAATGGGTCTCTTCAATTCCTCCTTCAGCCAGCCATGAGGATTGGCCCACAGACCAAATTGTAAGTGGACACCCCACAAGTTGGCTTCAGGATTGGTAGAGTTGGAAGGGGCCTGTGAAGGCCATCTATGGTTAGGGTTTGACCCCCCCCCCAAGATGGCTGCAGAAACCTGGATGCTGCTGGCCTTTGGTGTGAAGACACACAGCTGCGCTGGATGCTCACAGACCTCCCTAGGAGGTCAGGTTTGGCAGACGAACATCCCACTTTTCCCTAGAGGGACCCCCAGAGCCTTCTCTTGTGGACTCGCCTGAGGAATGGCTGTTTTGTTGCAGCAAAAGCAACTTGAGTCTGTGGCTCCTTAAAGAGGGGCAGGCTCAATGTGGGCAAAGCTCTTATGGAGAAAAATCTATGAAACAGGTCACCCAGCTTGAGCCTCAGGGGAGAGGAGCCTCCAGGGAACTGCAGCCCCACATCTATTTTCTTCTCTTTCCTTAGATGCTGAATTTGTTCTGGTTTGCCTCTTTTAAGCTGGCATGATGAGAAAGAAGGAGAGCTCACCTGCCTTTCCTCTGTTTGGGCCAGTTCTAAAAAGGCACGACTCAGCTCTGAATGTTGTTTTATCACCGTGGCAGCCTTTGACTTCTTTTATTTTTGCTTTGCACCAGAGAGGCCGCTGCAAGGTCTGGGCCAGGTGCCCTTCTGGGGGCTGCAGTCTTCTCCCACCGGTTTCAGAATATTCCTGCTTCTGGTACCAGGTTCCTGTCAGTTCACTCCTTTCCATAGAAACTGGTCTGTTTCCCTAGGTTGCTTTTTGAAGAAGGCATTTCAGTCACAGGGCAGATCCAAGGAGGGTCTGCGTGCCCCTGCTCTGCGGTTGCCCAGGGCCAGTTGGGCAATGGGAAGGTCATGGGCAGGGATACTCTGCCTTAAGTGCCCCCTTTCTCAAATATGCCTTTCCCTCCTGTGAGTAGGCCAGGCCTGGCTGATGCAGTCAGAAGGCCATGGGCTTGTCTGGAAGGGCCTGGTCAGTAGTCCAGGCCAAGGGACGATGGGGCAGGCAAGAGCCCCGCAGAGAGCAAGCTGTGGCTTTTCCTATGGCAATGCTTAAGGCAGGAGCAGCACACAACCAAGGGCTCCCTTTGCATCCCTCCCCAAGGGAAAGCTGGATTGATGCCCACAATGGCCTGCTCTCTGGGACAGACATCAGGGGAGGGGGGTGGGCTTGGGGTTGATGGGGTGCTCCCTGGACATGGTCTGGTTCTGGTTCTGCTGGATCTCTGGTTTGTGGGATGGGGAGGACCGAAACAGGCCCTGCCAGCCATCAGGGTAGGGCTTCAGCTGGTCACTCCCCTGCCCCCTCTATGTCATGGGCAACAGCCATGAAAGTCCTTAAATGGCTACCTTAGTAGTGGATTTTGAAGCAACAACTATGTCATTTTGGTTTGGTGCCTCTGAAGATGTGGATCAATAACTGTGGAAACTGCGCACGCAACTCCCCTTCTGCAGACCTGCCCTGAATGTGGACTGTGCGCCTTGGATGTCCTGGGCCCAGTGCTATTCAACATCTTTATCAATGACCTGGATGACAGAATTGGGAGCATACTTATCAAATTTGCAGATGACACCAAATTAGGAGGAATAGCTAATACCCCAGAGGACAGGATCAAGATTCAAAATGACCTGAATAGACTAGAAAGCTGGGCCAAAGCTAACAAAATGAAATTCAACACAGAGAAATGTAAGGTATTGCACTTAGGGAGGAAAAATAAAATGCACAGATATAGGATGGGTGACACCTGGCTGAATGAAACTACGTGTGAAAGGGATCTAGGAGTCCAAGTAGACCATAAGTTGAACATGAGTCAACAATGCGATGCGGCAGCTAAAAAGGCCAATGCAATTTTAGGCTGCATCAATAAAAGTATAGTGTCTAGATCAAGGGAAGTCATAGTGCCGCTCTATTCTGCTCTGGTCAGGCCCCACCTGGAATATTGTGTCCAGTTCTGGGCACCACAATTCAGAAAGGACATTGAGAAACTGGAGCGTGTCCAAAGGAGGGCGACAAAAATGGTGAAGGGTCTGGAGACCATGCCCTATGAGGAACGACTTAGGGAGCTGGGGATGTTTAGCCTGGAGAAAAGAAGGTTAAGAGGTGATATGATAGCCCTGTTTAAATATTTGAAAGGATGTCATATTGAGGAGGGAGCAAGCTTGTTCTCTGCTGCTCCAGAGAACAGGACCCGGAACAATGGATGCAAGCTACAGGAAAAGAGATTCCACCTCAACATTAGGAGGAACTTCCTGACAGTAAGGGCTGTTCGGCAGTGGAATGCACTTCCTTGGAAGGTGTTAGAGTCTCCTTCCTTGGAGGTCTTTAAACAGAGGCTGGATGGCCATCTGTCAGGGATGCTTTGAATTGGATTTCCTGCATGGCAGAATGGGGTTGGACTGGATGGCCCTAGTGGTCTCTTCCAACTCTATGATTCTATGATTCTATGAATGTGTCCCTCTGGTTCTGCAGGGGATCTGAGGCGCCTGTTGGTCATCAGCAGGAGTGTGGCCAGAGGCGCCGGTGTCAGCAGGCCCAAGAAATCCACCATCGCCACCGTTGTCCCCAGGTGTGTTTGGGCTCCTCTTGAGAGGCTTTGCTCTGCAGTGAGTCAGGGACTGGATGCAAACTATAGCTTCAACTAGACAAGGCAGAGGTGCTTCTGGTCAGAAGACAAATCGAGGAACGGACTGGGCAGAATCATCGGTGGGTCCAAAATGCTGCGGCCAGAGTGCAGAGCAGGGTTGGCTATAAGGAATGTATTGCAGGGAGCTTGTTGCAACCACTCCAGAGCTGCTGATCAGTTTCTGGCCACAATTAAAAGGTCGGGTTTGGACCTACAAAGCCTCATACAGTTTGGTCTCAGGCAGCCTCTTTGTGATCCTTCCGTGTCCCAAGATCTTCAGGGAAGAAGGGCTTTCTCTCCCTCCTGCCACCGTCACAGGGATACACAGCAAGGACCAGGGAGACGGGGCCTTCTCGGTGGCTGCTCTCAGGCTGTGGAACTCCCTGCCACTGCAGGAGCCTCATGTGGACCTCTCTCTTCGCTAGCCAGCAAAGACCTTTTTGGAAATACAGGCCTTGGCCATTCTGTTTGTAAACCTTTGTAGTTGTGTGATTTGCCTTGGCTCCCATGTCGGGAGAAAAGCGGGCTTTAGCTTGAACGCATGCACTTGTGGGTCACTCTTCCCTGCCAGTCCCTGCCCATTTGGATGTAGGTGCCAAGCTGGGCCCTCTGGGTCTGCCCTGCTGCAATGGAGGGCAGGGGCTTTGCTGGCGCAGCAGCTGGAGATGGCTCCCACTGCCTCTGCATCTTTCTTCCAGAAAAGCCTGATAGCATCTCCTTTGCAAGCGCAGCCCCGGTCTCCCTCTCTGCAATGGGACCTTATCAGCTCTGTTCTGAGCCGGCCGGAGCGGAGGTCCAAGGCCCCCAAAGCCAGCCACCAGCCATCCTGCCAGTGGCCTTCGCCCACCTCGGCCATTGTGTCTGCAGGCAGGGCCCACCCACAGGACAATGGGGCAGAGCAGAGCCAAGGGAGCGGCCCCCCAGGCCCCCAGCCTCTCTTCCTCCCCACGCTCCGCTCGGAGGCACGTGCCGGTCAGCAGTGGCCTGCCTTGGGCACGGATCCTGCGCAGGGCCAGGAGGACAATGGCCGCTGGGGGGGAGAGGGGCTGCGGAGGCCCCCGACTGCCGCCCGTTTGTCCCGATCTTGCTTGCTCCCGGGCTTCCCTTCTGATAAGAGAGGGGCCTGGGAGCCAGATTGTCACTTCCAGGGAGACAGGGTGCCCCCAGCCAGCCCTCCTCCGCCTTTGCCAGGGCTGCGCAAGGGAGGGAGTGGGTCAGGGCTGGGGGCATGCAGGTCTGGGCCAGGGCCCAGAAAGGGAGCTTGCAGGCCCCCTTCCCATCTTGGGGGGCTAGAGCTGCCCTGGCAAGAGCAGGGGCAGATAGCAGGGCCCAGGGGGGCCCTTACCTTGAGAGGAAAGGAGTTGGGGGACGGAGGGGAGGCTGCGGAGGAATGCGTCTCAACAGCATCTCCCAACCTGGACCCTGAAGAACCATGCAGCCCCTGATCCAGCGCAAGCCCCTTCTTCTGCCATGCAGGAACTCACTGTCAAAGTACCTCCAGCCTCTGCTTAAAAACCCTACAAAGAAGGAAGAAGAGAATCATAGAGGTGAGGGTGCTTAACAACAACAAAGAGCAAAGCCATGCAGTCCAAGCCCCCTTCTGCCAGGCAGGAAGACACCGTCCAAGCCCTCCTGGGAGCGGTGGCCACCAGCCTCTGCTCTGAGAAGGAGACTCCGCTGCACTCCCAGGAAGGCCCTGCTAAGGTTGAGCTTGCATCCATCGCTCCACTGCCTCCTCTTCTCTGGAGCAGCAGAAGACAAGCCTGCTCCCTCCTCAGTCTGGCCTCCCTCTATGACCCGATCCCCTCGGGGCCTTCTCTTCTCTTCTCCAGGCTACACATCCCCAGCAATTCCGAAGTCTCTCCTCCGACTCGGGCTTCATGGTCTCCAGGCCCTCCTCCACCGCCGCCTCCTTTTCGAATCGCTTTGCCCAGGGCTGGGCCCAGGGCCATTCCAGGTGGGGCCTGAGCCAGCGGCGCGATGACTTCGCTATACTTCCATTGAGGCAGCCTGGCATCGCATTGGCCTTTTCAGCTGCCGCATCGCACCGTTGGCTCACGTCCCGCTTGTGGCCCTTAAAGGCCCCGGGTCCAGGCCTGCCTCCCTCCCTGCCAAGGACGGCCATCAAAGCGGGCCTTTCTTTCGGGCTCCTCCCGCCACCGCCTGGCCCCTCCCTCGCCGGCCTGCGCGCACGCGTCACTCTCCTGGCCACGCCCACCGCGGCGTGCGTGCCTAAAGGCGGGGCCAAGCGGAGCGCTCTCTCGCTCTGGCGCCCGGAGCGTGACGTCACTTCCCGGCGCCGGCGGCGAAGGGCGGGGAGAGCGGGCGAGGGCCGGCGGTTGGCCAGGCAACGGGCGGCGGCGGCGGCGGCGGCAAGGAAGGAAGCAAGCAAGGAAGCAAGCAAGGAAGGAAGCAAGGAAGTGCAGCCGTCCGGCCGGCCGGGGCCCCTGGTTCCCTGGAGCCCGGAGCAGCAGGTGAGGCGAGGCGAGGCGAGGCGGAGAAGCAACACGTGGCGCCGGGCAGGAAGCCTGGCTGGGGTCTGTGGAGGGAAGGGCGCCCCTTCCTTCGGGCTCCAGGGACGGAGGCCTCCCGGGAGGAGCCGGCCTTGCCTTGGGAGCAGGCGGGGAAGGGCGGGCCATAGCAGCCCAAGCCTCTCCTTCTTCTGCCCCGCAGGAGCTCTCCGTCAAAGCCTCCCCCTTGAGCGGTGTGTCTGGGGCTCCTCCGCCCTCGAGGGAAATAGGATCCTAGGCTGCTAGAGTCGGAAGAGACCCCAAGAAGGGCCCTGGCCCAGGCCAAGCCCCTCCCCATCGAGAGACGGCCGTCCAGCCTCCAAGGAGGGAGCCTCCACCAGAATCTCCATTGAGGAAGGAGTCTGTTCCTCTGTCGAACAGCCCTTTTACTCTCAGGAAGGTCCTCCTCATGTTGAGCTGGAATCTCTTTTCCTGGAGCTTGCATCCATTGCTCCATTGGGTCCTGTTCTCTGGAGTAGCAGAAAACAAGCTTGCTCCCTCCTCAATGTGACATCCCTTCAAGTATTTAAACAGGGCTCTCATATCCCCTCTGAACCTTCTCTTCTCCCTAAGTTGCTGCTCGTAGGGCTTGGTTTCCAGACCTAGAAGTTCCTCCGACTGTTGAGCTGGAATCTCTTTTCTTGGAGCTTGCATCCATTGCTCCATTGTGTCCTATTCTCTGGAGCAGCAGAAAACAAGCTTGCTGTATCCTCAGTATGACACTTCTTCCAATACCTAAGCAGGGCTATCCTATTACCTCTGGTTTAGGACACTGGTTTAGCACCAGGACAACCTCCTTGGATTGAGGTGGAATCATAGAATCGTAGAGTCGGAAGAGATCTCAAGAAGGGCCCTGATCCAGTCCAAGCCCCTTCCTTCTTCTGCCATGCAGGAACTCTCCATCAAAGCATCCCCATTGACAGACGGCCATCCAGCCTCTGTTTAAAGACCTTGGGTGTCATCCGCATACTGGCGACACCGCACCCCACAACTCTGAGCCATCGTCTAGCCTTCTCCAGGCTAAACATACCCAGCAATTCCCAAAGTCTCTCCTCAGAGGGCTTCCTGGTTTCCAGACCGACTGAGCTGAATGTCTTCCTGGCCACTTTCTTCTCTGTCCAGCTCTCAGCTCCATTCCTGGGGAAGGGGAATGGAGAGCCTTGGGGGGTCCTTAGTTCAGTGTTCAGCGTTATAGCTGTACACTTGATGGTTTTGCCATAGCTGCCCTTCCTAATCCCAGTCCTCTTCCCCATTTCCCCACAGAGACCTGCTTCAACATCCAAGCAACAAGACAAGAAGAAAAGAAATGAACCGAAGCCTACATTAAGATGGAAAGTACTGTATATACGCAACTATAAGTCGACCTCCTGGCTAAGTCAAGGGTAAAACTTAGGAGCATTGAATCCATCCTGAGTGTGATGGCCCTTCAGATACTGTCATGTCACCCTCCTCTTCTCCAGGCTAAGCATCCCCAGCAATTCCCTCAGTCTTTCCAAGGCTGCCTCATGACAGGTCCACAGGAATCAGGGATGACCTGGAAGCACCCAGCAGCAGCAACAGCAGCAATGTACCTTGTGCTCAGAGCCAGGGGGTGATTGTATACACAGTGGGTTTAAGAAATGAAACCCAGTCAGTCTGTGTGCATTCCACCTTCAGAAAGCAAAGGTGCTACTGGCCAGCCAGCCATGAAGAAGGTTTAGGGTTTGGGGAGATTAGGGGATTGTAGGCCAGGGAGGCACAGGTCATGGAGCCGGTGGCGGCAGCTGCTGCTGCTGCTGCTGCTCTGGGTCCTGGCTCTAAGGAGCGGCCACCGCCATCCCCACGGCTGCCTCTGTGTTTCTGTCTACGGCCGCTGAGGGCTCCGTTTCCCCTGACTGGGCTTGGAGGCAGGCGTCCTCCCCGTGGCCCTTGGGCTGCCCTGCCTTGCCGCATTGTCTGTGGCTTGCTTCCTCCCATGTTCTCATCTGGGCCATGGTCAGCACATTCACCCTTCTTCCCTAGTTCATCCCCAGCCTCCTTCGGGCACCAACACGGGGCTGCTTGCACTGTGACCCATTCAGCAGAGGCACTCTTGCCATGTCGCCACGGTCATGCTTTTTTCCAGGACCTGGTTTGTGTGGCCCAGCAGAAGAAGAAGCGGTGGCAGAAGGGGATGCTTACTTCACAGTATCTCCGTCCTGTTTTCCACATTAAGCAGCTTTGAACCTATCTTAGAGAACAGTCCTTGGGAGACACAAATATGCAAAGCACAGTAAAGGAGCTTCATAACAGGGAGTATGGTCTGGGCTTCTCCAGCCCAAAGAACACAGCAGAGAGTGCCAGCTCAGGTCTTCTGTTGCTGTTGGTCCTGGATCATGGGACCAAGGCTCCATCTCAGCCATTGGGCACAGCCTTGAGATCAGGAGGCCCCAGGAGCTCTCCCATGTTCCAGCTCTGACTCTTAGACTTAGACTCATAGAGCTGGAAGAGAGTTCTCAGTGCCATCTAGTGCAGCCCCTTCTGCCATACAGGAAGACACGTCGGAGCACCATCCAGCCTCTGTTTAAAGACCATCAAGGAAGGAGATTCCACCACTCTCCAAAGAGTTATCAAATAGAGTTGGAAGAGCCATCCAGTCCAACTCCCTGCCATGCAGGAACTCTCAATCAAAGCATACCCAACAGAAGGCTATGCAGCCTCTCCACCACACATCAAGGGAGGGTCTTCCACTGTCTAACAGCCCTCACTGTCAGGAGGTTTCTCCTAAAGTTTAGGTGGAATCTCTTTTCCTGTAGCTTGCATCCATTGCTCCATCGTGTCCCAGTCTCTGGATTAGCAGAAAATAAGCTAGCTCCATCTTCAATATGGAACCTCATCACATACCTAAACAGGGCTATCGTCATATCACCTCTTAACCTTCTCTTCTCTAGGCTAAACATTTCCAGCTCCCCAAGTTGTTCCTCATAGGGCTTGCAGGTTTGCAGATCTCCCACCATTTTGGTTGCCCTCCTCTGGACAATTATCCATCCTCCAAAGAAAGAGACCACCAGTCCAATCCTAATGTTGAGCTGGAATCTCTTTTCCTGTAGCTTGTATCCATTGTTCTGGGTCTTGTTCTCTGGAGCAGCAGAAAACAAGCTTGTTCCATCCTCAATGTGACACCCCTTCAAATACTTAAACTAGGCCGTCATATCACCTCTTAACCATCCAGGCTAAACATCTCCAGCTCCCTAAGTGTTTCCTCATGGGGCTTTATGGTTTCCAAACCCTTCCATCTTTTTAGTAGCCCTCTGGACGCGTTCCAGCTTGTCAACATCTTTTTTGAATTCTGTCTTTCAGAAAAGTATTTCAGGGGCAAGGTCCTGCTCCCTCTTCCACCACCTGCACATAATACTTCTCTTTATGAGGGATGTGCATGAGGGCACATGTGTGCCCAGTGATGGTGGTATCCCAGGTCTTGCGTGTGCATGTGTGTGGTCAAAGTACACTCTGCAACAATTTGAAATGCCTGTTGGGGCCCAGGGCTGGGCAGTCGTCCAGCAGGCTTTTCTGGAAGTGGCAGTGTATCCTTGCCAGGTCCTCTGGAGGTTTTGCTCTCTACACAAGTTAAAGGGAAGGCTGTCAGTGAGGAAGAGGAGACTGTGGAGAAGGAGGGCATGCTGCACCTGGGCGTTCCCTTGGGCTCTCCAGGAACTACTTTTCTCTTCCAAGTTTTAAAACTTGGGCGGCTTTCAGGCAGAGGCTGAATTATTGCTTAACTTATGGATGTCTTTGACTCATCTCCTTGACTCTTAAACATAGAGTGCTGCCGCTTGGCCTGGTGTTGAACCTGCCCAGGAGTGATATAGCAGCGGAGGACAAGGAAGTCCTGGCTCCAGAGCCCCAGGTGACTTAGTGCGCCATTGTTCAAGCGGCTTCTTGTGGAAACTGCCTTTGAGTGAAGAGGTTCAGCCAGGCAGCACAGGGCCTGGCAAAGGAGGAGTCCAGCAGGTCTGGTGGAGTTTGAGAGGGTACAGCTGTGGCTTGGTGTCAGGTTTGTAGAGCTATTTGGGAGTGCAGTAGATGGAGTGATGTTTGTGGAAATGGTCAGGCCTCCAAGAGGCAGTGATCAGCCAGGCCTTTAGCTGGTGGGCAGGTAGGTAAGGGGGCTCTTCACGCGACACATTTCCCAGCACGTTCGGGGGCCACAGTCTCCTAGCAGCACTTCCCTCCCAGTTCGAGAGGGCTTTTGTAAATCCCAGATTACAGGAGGACAGGACCCTGTCTGCTGGGAAAACGAACGTTGGTACTTAACCGTGATACGTTCATTTCCAGCAGACGAGGGTCCTAGCATCCTGCCCACCCGGGTGCTGCCTGCGGCCTCCGACCCTGGCTGCCTCTCGGTGGACCTGCCTTGTTCTTCTTGTTGTTGTTGCTGGATTGGTTTTTCTGAGTTCTAGTTTGTTCTTGGACTAGTTTTTTCTAAGGTGTTGTAGTTAACCCTTAGCTGATGTTACTAAAGTTCAGTTCCTTGATTACCTTACTAGTCGCTTGGCTTGTTATTGACTGAGGCCCAGGGGGGCTAGCTCCTCCCTATATAGGGGCCGGTCTTTTCTTTATTGGCCCTGCCTACAGGAGCAAATAGGAGGAGCTTAACCCAGAAATGAACGTATCACGGGTAAGTGCCAACGTTCGTTTTGCTCTCCATGTGAGCAGTGCCAACCTCAAGCGGAAAGACATGCTGCCTGACTATCTTAACACAGAACGCAAAGCCCAATGGGGCTGGCTTTTAAGGGGATGTCAGCCCATTGGCCTCATGTTCAGCTCCTTGGGCCATGGAGGCCGTTGTTAGCAGCTCATGGGTGATTGCAGCCACCTTTGACTTGAAAGTTAGCTTTCTCAGTTGAATGTGCTGCGGGGCATTGGGCACAACCCACAAAACTATTGTAGAAAATTATAGAAAGAATGCACTTTCTGCAAATGTAAATACTGTTTTAGTTGGGTAGTTGCTAGATACAATGGTCTTCCTTGGGCTGAAAGGCTGAAACAAAAGCCTGCATTATAACCAGAGAACTCAAGATGGGAAGTGATAAAAATGGCCATTGAGAGGAGAGCTTTGTGAAGGGATCACTGGTATACTTGTAAAATTTCCAGGTATTCATTAAGTCGTAATGTCATGATGATTGTCCCTGTTTTGTTAGTGGAGTAAATGTGAGTCTTTGTTTGCAGTGGTTCAGCAATTGAGCTATTTTGGCTGGGGAGGAATTCCTTCAGGGGCTTGTCTGTCCCCAAGGCCAGGCCAGAGAGGGGTTGATGATGATGGAAGAGGACCAGGAGGGAGGCTCAAGTGGCAGCAGGGGGCAGGGTGACCCACCTGGCCCTGCTGCTCTGCCTTGGGGTGAGGTGTTGCGGAAGGGGCACTGATATGAAGCTGGGTCATTTCGGACTTAAGGTGACCAAAAGGCAAACCTATCATGGGGTTTTCTTATCACGATTTGTTGGGAGGGGGTTGCCTTGCCTTTCTCTGAGGCTCAGAGAGCGTGATTTGCCCAAAGTTACCCAGTGGGTTGCCATGGCTGAGTGGAGATTCGAACCCTGATCTCCAGAATTGTAGTCTCATGCTCAAATGTCTGAGGCTTTTGGCTGTGCATAAAGCAGCTGTGCGTAGGGCAGGTGGTACTTGGCTGGGGACTGTTCGTTCATGTTTGGTTCTCTCCCCCCCCCCCCATGAGCTGGGCAGTTGCTCTGGGACCTCCAGAGATCACCTGGACATTAGCACTTTTCCCCAGGACGAGTTGCTTCTTCCTGACAGCCCTTGTGAGACTCTGACTGAGGGAGAGCCATCTCAGTCCAGTTGTGGGGAAAGCCATGCTCTTAGTGCATTTGGGCTATCAGGAGCCAGGGTGGGGTGGTGCCAGTGATCAGCCAGAGGGATCTGGGGAGCTTATGCAGAGACACTGGGGGAGCTTTATAGGCCAGCAAGTGTGGCAGGAGGCAGTTAAGAGGCCAGCAGAGATGGAACGAAGGAGGCAAGATGTGCAGCAAAGCAGCCGTCCTTCTGCTCTGGGAGCTGAACACTGCCTAGTTC
The DNA here is from genome assembly GCA_023333645.1 of Sceloporus occidentalis. NCBI lineage: Eukaryota > Metazoa > Chordata > Lepidosauria > Squamata > Phrynosomatidae > Sceloporus > Sceloporus occidentalis. The sequence continues at coordinate 451,684 of JALMGF010000002.1, read as the reverse complement.
AGGGAGATGCCACTGGCCCCAAATAGAGTACGAAGGGCTTGTACCTGCAACTGTACACAGATGTACTTAGCCCCCCTCTTCCCACTCCTCCTGGATATATCTCTGTGTCCAGAGAAAGGGAGACATCTGGCAACTGCTCCAGGCATAAGTGGGCATGGAGGCAAAGTCCTTCCCCATTCCTTTCACACATTCCTTACACACACACACACACGCATACGCATGATGGCCACTAAAATTGGATGTCCCTGGCAAGGGGAAAACAGCATTCAGACTTGGGACCCTCAAAGCCCTCTCCCTCTCTCTTTTTTTCTTGCAATGGCAGGGGATTGAATTAGATGGCTTTAGGGGTTTACTTCCAGTATGAGTCTCCGTTCTCTGTCCAACGCTTATGTGGACTGGAGGCCTTTTCATCATACCCACTTGGCTCACATAAGGCTCACGTCTCTCTCTAGAATCAGTTGGTGGGTAGGATTTGGGCTTGCTTGCTTGCTTGCTCAGTTACTAAAGGGCTTCTCTGTTGTGCTTTTATAGTTAACTTGGTGTTAAAAAGGACTCTTACTCATCAGAGGGCAGCAGCGTCAGAGCGTCCTGAGTGAAAGATTTCCTGTCCCATGTGTTTTGTCCAGCTGGTTCTTTAGTGGGTTGGTGGAGATGTGTGTTTCTGGCCCTGAGAGTCTAGGTTAAAATGCCAAAATCATAGAATCGTAGAGTTGGAAGAGACCCCAAGGGCCATCCAGTCCAAGCCCATGCCAATCAGGAACTCTCAGTCAAAGCGTCCCTGACAGATGGCCACCCAGCCTCTGTTTAAAGACCTCTAAGGAAGGAGACTCCACTACACTCCAAGGAAAAGGTCGCCCTCCTTTGGACACACTTCAGTTTCTCAATGTCCTCCTTGAATTGTGATGCCCAGAACTGGACACAGGGTTATTCCAGGTGGGGCCTGACCAAAGCAGAATAGTGTGGCGCTATTACTTCCCTTGATCTAGAAACTATCTCTCTATTGATGCAGCCTAAAATTGCATTGGCCTTTTTAGCTGCCACATCGCACTGTTGACTCATGTTCAAGTTGTGGTCTACGTGGAATCCTAGATCCCTTTCACATATAAAGGTCTCCTTAAGCCAGGTGTCCTCTGTCCTATATCTGTGCATTTTTCCACCCAAAGTGCAGTACCTTACATTTCTCCATGTTGAAATTCATTTTAATAAATAATAATAATAATAATAATAAACTGTTTATTTTTATACCGCTTTTCCTCGAGATCAAAGCGGTTCACATCTACTAAAACTATGACATATGTCATAATACAATATAAAAACAGTTAAAAACATTCAATTACAATTACAGCTAATCAATAGGATTATCTAAAAACAGCTATAAACTGTCAAAGTATCTTAATCTAATTGGGGAATACTTTCTCTACAGAGAGTTGGGAGGGTATGCTTGATGGAAGAGATAGGTTTTTAATGCCTTTTTAAAGGCTTCCAATGTACCGCTAAGGCGGATCTCTTCCAGGAGTGTGTTCCAAAGAGTAGGTGCTATCACTGTATAAGCTCTTTGATGGGTTGTTGCCAGTCTCACCTCAGGGTGTTCGAGTAGCAATTTCCCCATTCTTCTATGGGTGCGGGGCGGATTGTGTAGGGAGAGGCGTTCCCTCAAGTAACTCGAGCCCAAGCCATGTAGGGCTTTAAAGGTAATATACAGGAAAAGAGATTCCACCTCAACATTAGGAAGAACTTCCTGACAGTAAGGGCTGTTTGACGGTGGAACACACTCCTTCCTCGCAGTGTAGTGGCGTCTCCTTCCTTGGAGGACTTTAAGCAGAGGCTGGATGGCTATCTGCTGGGGATGCTTTGATTTGGAGTTCCTGCATGGCAGAATGGGGTTGGACTGGATCAGGGCCCGTGCGGTCTCTTCTAACTCTATGATTCTATGATTCTAACCAACACTTTGTATTGCGCCCAGAAGCTGATAGATAGCCAGTGGAGAGATTTTAATATAGGTGTTATATGGTCCAATCTTGGGGTACCTGTGATCAATCTGGCTGCAGCATTCTGAACTAGTTGTAGCTTCCGAACCTGGTATAAAGGTAGCCCCATGTAGCGCGCATTACAGAAATCCAAGCAAGAGGTTACCAGTGCGTGTACTACGGTTTCAAGGTCCTTTTGGTCCAGACAGGGACGCAGTTGGCGTATCAGCCGCAGCTGGTACCAAGCGCTCCTGGCCATCGCATCTACTTGAGATGAGTCCAGGAGTACTCCCAAACTGCGGACTTTGTCCTTTAGGGGAAGTGTGACCCTGTCCAGGACTGGATGGCAAATCTACCTGCCTGGACTTGGGGTACCTTTCGCGAGTACCTCTGTTTTCTCTGGATTCAACCTGAGTTTGTTTTCCCTCATCCAGCCCATTACTGACCCCAGACAGGCATCCAGAGGAGAGTCACTGTCTCAGTCGGAGACATGGAGAGATAGATCTGGGTGTCATCAGCTTACTGATAACACCGAGCTCCATGCTTCCGGATGATCTCTCCCAGCGGCTTCATGTGAATGTTAAATAGCATGGGGGATAGAATGGCGCCTTGAGGGACGCCAGATGTCAGCTCTCTTTTACAAGAGCAACTGTCCCCAAGCCTCACCATCTGGAATCTCCCCGAGAGGTAGGATTGGTGGAACCACTGGAGCGCACTGCCCTCAATGCCTAATTCTCTCAGGCGTTCCAGAAGGATACCATGGTCGATGGTATCGGAGGCCACTGAGATGTCCAAGAGCACCAACAGGGTCGCACTTCCCCTGCCAGTGGCCAGACGGAGGTCATCGACTAAGGCGACCGTGGCAGTCTCAACTCCGTAACCCGCCCTGAAGCCAGTTTGAAATGGGTCCAGATAATCGGTTTCATCCAAGACAGCTTGGAGTTGGAAGGCGACCACCCTCTCGATCACCTTGCCCAAAAATGGTAATAGGGAGACCGGTCTATAATTATGCATTGATAGGGGATCAAGAGAAGGTTTCTTCAAAAGAGACTTTACTATTGCCTGTTTCAAAGATGAAGGAACTATACCTTCCCGAAGAGATGCATTTATTATTAGATGAAGTGCGGTTTTTATGGCATCTCCTCCCTGAGCGGTCAACCAAGCAGGGCAAGGGTCAAGAGGGCACGTCGTCTTTTTCACACACCCAAGGAGCTTGTCAACGTCCTCGGTACTCACAAACTCAAAACGATCCAGAATAACCTTGCTGCCAGAGTCACTGGATGCCTCTACTATAGGTTCTGTCAGAAAACCGGTGTTGAGATCAGCCCTTATCTGAGAGACTTTATCAGCAAAAAAGTCATTAAAAGCTTCACAGAAGGCTATTCTTGGTTCTAATAAAGGGTTCCGGGTGGCCGGGGGTTGAGTTAGTTCCCTAACCACCCTGAACAGCTCTGCTAGACGAGATTCTGCTGATGCAATCCGTGCAGCACAGAACGAATTCTTAGCTGCATCGATTGCCACTCCGTAGGAATATAGCATGTTCTCATGGAGTGTTCTGTCAGATAAGTTCTGATGTTTCTGCCAGTAGCGCTCTAGTCGTTGCACAGCCCGCTTCATCTGGCGAAGATCTTTAGTGTACCAGGGTCTTTTTTTAGAAGCGGGCTGGTAAGGACGCTCGGGAGCGATACTGTCTATTGCCCCGGTGAGGTTCGTATTTCAGTTGTCAACCAGGGTTTCGACAGTGTCGCCATCCTTCCCAAACATAATACCCTCTAGGGCTTCTTGGAACCTTTTGGGTTCCATCAGCCTTCGAGGGCAGACCATTGTAATGGGTCCTCCACCCCCGAGCGGTTTTTGAATTGTGGCTTTCAGTCCTATCTTGACCAGAAAATGGGCTGTCCATGGCAAGGGGGAAATAGCATTTGTTTCCACCCATGGACATTCTCGGACCGTACTGAAGACTATATCAAGTGTGTTACCAGCACAATGTGTTGGACCCGAAACCAATTGGGACAGGCCCGTGGCTGTCATGGATACCATGAAGAGCCGAGCCGCACCTGTTAGATCTGATGAGCCAGCCTCGAAGGGGATGTTGAGGTCCCCCAGGACAAGAAGCCTGGGAGACTCCAACACCAGCTCCGAGACCAGCTGTGTCAACTCGGCCAGGGAGTCTGTTAGGCCACGGAGTGGACGGTAGACCAACAGAATCCCCAGACTGTCTTTGGCTTTCAGAGTCAGGTAAATGCACTCGATATGTCTCCGTTTCGGAAGTGAGTTCCTGGTCAAGGTGATATAGCTTTCATGGACCACTGCCACACCTCCCCCTCGCCCACTTTCCCTAACCTGCTCCTTCAGCACATACCTGGCTGGGAGGGCTTTGGCCCAGGTCACACAGCTATCCTCCCCCAGCCAGGTTTCTGTGATGCATGCCAGGTTGGCAGCTTGTTCATCCAATAGATCGTATGTGATGTGAGCTTTGGCATTACATAGGAGCAAGGTAAGGGTCTGTGGTATGCTTGGGACGATCCTCGGTTCTTTCGGGTTAACAGGGTGGCTGGAAGACGGGATAGGTGTCAAATATCGATCTCGTCTTCCTTTAGAGGTCCTGTTCAGCCTGTTAGCGCTATATCTCCCCATGCCCCGCACAACTCTTATCGGAGCTCCATGACTGTTTTTGGTCTCTATATCAATACAGTTAGCCTCAGTGCTCTTACCAACAACCTCCTCCACATGATGTTCCAATTGTTGTTGTAACTCAGTAGGGCCAAACAACATAGTATATCCAGCTATAAGACAGTAAACAAAAAGAAATCCTGATATTATGATTCCTGATGATGCCATATGATGGCTTTGGCCCAGCTTTCCAGTTTATTCAGGTCATTTTGAATTTTGATCCTGTCCTCTGGAGTGTTAAGCTACTCCTCCTAATTTGGTGTCATCTACAGATTTGATAAGGATGCCCCCAATTCTGTCATCCAGGTCATTGATAAAGATGTTGAATAACACTGGGCCCAGGACAGAGCCCCACTGGACACCCCCCTGGTCACTTCCCTCCAGGCTGAAAAGGAGCCATTGCTGACCATCCTTTGGGTTTGGCCGGTCAACCAATTACAGATCCATGTAACAGTTGCCTTGTCTAGCCCACATTTTAGAAGCTTGTTTGCAAGAATGCCATGGGAAACCTTGTCAAAGGCCTTACTGAAATCAAGATCTACTACATCCATAGCATTCCCTTCATCTACCAAGATGGTCATTTTATCAAAGAAAGAGATAAGGTTTGTCTGACATGACTTCTTTCTCTGAAACCCATGTTGACTTTTTGTGATGATGGCATTGCCTTCTAGATGTTCACAGACTCTCTGTTTAATGATCTGCTCCAGAATCTTTCCTGGGATTGATGTCAGACTAACTGGAGGATCATTGTTGAGATCCTCTTTCTTCCCCTTTTTGAAGATGGGGACAACGTTTGCCCTCCTCCATTCTGCTGGGACTTCTCCTGTTCTCCAGGAGTCCTCAAAGACTATTATTGCTAATGGCTCCGATATTACATTTGCCAGTTCTTTTAATGCCCTTGGATGCAGTTCATCTGGTCCTGGAGACTTAAATTCATTTAGATTAACAAGGTTTTCCTCTACTATCTCTTTACTTATTCTGTCCTCTGCTCCATTATCCTCCGGTTGAGCCCCTTTTCCTTTTCTGAGAAGACGGAGGCAAAGAAGGTCTTGAGGAATTCTGCCTTTTCTCTGTCTTCTGGTAGCATTTTGCCATCTTCTCCACGCAGTGAACCTACCGTTTCCTTCTTCTTCCTTTTGCTGCGGACATATCCATAAAAGCCATTTTTGTTGTTCTTAACATCTCTAGCAAGCCTGAGTTCATTCTGCGCTTTCGCTTTTCTGACTTTACCCCACAAATGCCTGCTATTTCTTTGAATTCCTTTTTCATGATTTCCCCCTTTTTCCATTTCTTATACATCTTCCGTTGAAAGTTCCTTAGTCTCTTGAGACATCTCCCATTTTTCTCTCTCACTGGAACTGTTTGAGATTGTGCCTTCAGTATCTCCCTTTTGAGAAACTCCCATCCATCCTGAACTCCCTTCTCTTTTAGTATTTCTGACCAGGGATCACCCTCAATACTTCTCTAAGTTTGCTGAAATCCTCTCTCTTAAAGTCTAGGATGCGTGTCTGACTCTGCCTGGCTTCTCCTTTCCACTTCACAGGATGCACTTTGCTGTGAATGGACATTGTGAGGGGAGAGGGAGCTGGTACCTTCCTTGACCGAATCCTGCTTTTATCTGCCCTGTGTAGCATCTCTCTTGCCCTGCCACTTGCCACCTCATCCCTGTGGCTCCTGCTGGTGCCATTGCATCCTCCGAAGGGTGTGGAGAAGGCAAACAATAACCTGAATGAGCTGCTCAAGGTCTTGTGGGGAGGAGAGGGGAAGGCCCAGGTGCAGCTTTTGGGCAAAGTTGTGAGTATCCTTTCAGATTCATTTGCAAAGGCTGGGAGTCGTTCCGTTTATGGGAAGGGGAAGGCTTGGGGAACAGACAAGTGGCTGTTCTGCATCCCTGCGTTTTAACTTTGTGTGCTTGTTTCTCAGAGGTTTGGGAAGGGATGATCCCTGGTTCTTGGCTCATTGCTTCCATGAGGATTGTGGTGGGATTAAGGGCTTTTCATAGTTTCAGCATGACCTATATTTCCAAGTTTGTGTGAATTTCCTAGCTATCCTGATGTTTTGCACCTGGAATTGTGAGCCCACTGTGCATACAATGAAATGAGTGCCTCTTGGACATTTTGTAGCTCAGGCACAATGAAATGCAAGATGATGTTCACTGCCCCCATGTCTTACTGGCTCATTCTGTATGTAAAGCGGTCGTCAACAATGGGTCGGCTCTGGATTTGTCTGATGGTCTCAGTGCCCAGCCGGAAGAATGGGACCAAGGGTAGGCTCTGCCCCAGAGATGTTGAGAGGCCAGTGGGGCAGGGTAGTTTTTGACACATGTAAAACAGTCCTTTCTGTTTTCTGCTAGCTGTCTTCCTTGGATTAAGCCAGCACTAGTTAAAAAGTCTTCTTTTTAAAAAACATTATTTCAGCAGTGGAATATTTCAGCTTTTAGGAGCAGGATGGGGAAACTGACTAGATTCTCTGCTAGAAGTGCCTTGTGGGCCTCAGGTGCCAAAACGTATGCATGTGCATACAGAAACACACACACACCGTAAAGCTGGGTTGTTGTTGCGTCCCACCAGTGACCGTGAGCCCTAGGATACTGAGAATGCATTCCTTTACAGAATTTATGCCCTTGCCCCATATTGGAAGATCTCTGGGTGTTTTACATTGAAATGATTTGAGCCATTCATTATGTAAAGCGCAAAGATAGCAAGATTTAGAAAAAAAATAATTTAATTAATTAAACAATCTCTCATTTTCTTTCTCCCAAATCTGGGTTCCCTGATTCAGTTTGTGTTCTAGCCGTTGTGGAGGATGTGATGGGTTTGCTGGTTTCCGCCTGGTCTCTGTTGGCACCTGGTTGCCTTTGATGGTGATGGGGCAATCTGCTTGGATGGTTACGGAAGTTGGCACTTAGTTTTCCATTAAGAAAGTCGCTGCACGTGTGACTCACGGGGGTGGCACAGCTGGGTGACTCATACTGCTTGCTGGCAGAGTGCCCTTGCCCTTGGCCCAAGTGTGAGGTGGCACCTGCCTCCAGCAAAAGTGTGTCTGGGAATTCCACCTGCCATGGCTCCCCTGTGGCCACTTGGACTGGGAACACTGGGATGAGATACCTTGTGACCTGGGCATATCAGGCGCCCCTGGCAAAACGCCTGCTCTCCTGGCTCACCTCACTTCCCTCTTTGGGGTCACATTGAATTTCCCTACAGGGCAGTGATTGGAAGATGGCCCACAGTCATTGTGAAATTTTGGAAGCACTCTTGTGGAGTCACATTTGCCCCTCTTCTTTCTTGGTGTTGTCATTTGTCAAGTCTCTTTGCAAGGTTGGCTGTACTGGCTCAGCGTCTGCTCTCACAGCAGAACATGTGGGCCAGAGCTGGTCAGGCTTGTCTGCTCATTTTTCTGTGTTTTGTGTGGGTTGGAAAGTGCTTTGTGGGTCAATGCTGGGATGTGTGGCTATCACACTCTCTGATGTCTCTGCAGACCTGGAATATTGGAAGAGCCTCCCTTGCACTTGGACTGGAAGGCTAAACTTGCCTGTATTCTTAAGTCAGACAGAGGTACTGCCAAACAGTTTCCCAGCTCATTCTTTGAAGAAAGCACCAGAGTAACCATTGTATGAAACATACATGCAAATTGGAGGCCACATCTCAATGGCATCTCCTTGCCCCCTTCCCTCCTTACTACCCCGGTCCCCAAATTCCATGGGCAAATGTTGTGCATGAGCTGTCTTTGGGAAGCAAGGCTAAAGCTTGTGAGTCTTGTTCCTTGGGTTGTGAGTGCTAGGGATTCAGCCACTTGAGGAATATGTGCCAGGCCATCTTTGGCTGGCACACCTTGGCCATGCCAGTCCTTGTCTTAAGAGTTGTTCTGTGGAGCAGCGGATAACAAAGGTACTCCATGTGTGAAGCGCTGGCGCCTCTTTTTCCATTTTTTGTGACTTGCATTATAGGTTTACTCCCATTCTGAGCACAAAGCTACCCATTGTATGAGCAAGGAAGGGCTGGGCTGCCCAGCAGCATAATACCCTTAAGTGCTTTTGGCTATGGAGATAACATCGGGGCTCTGACTGCTCATGGGGCAGGGACCGAGGCCCCTCGCCCGCCTGCCCGCCCGCCCGCCCGCCGGCTGTTTGTGGGCTTTGAATAGCATGCGCTTGCACCATCAGTCTGGGGCTGCAGACACATCCTTCATCCAACCCCATTCAAGGGAGCTATTGTTGTTTTGGGGTTTTCCTTTTTAAAAAAACAAACTCTCTTAGGCGAAGGGTGCCAAATGCTGTTGAGATAAGGTTGTTTAAGCAGATCTTTGTTAAAGGCTTTAGACAAAATAGTTCATTGGCAGGACTTCCCTTCCAGATAAGGTGCTGGCCATGAAGGGCTGCTACTTCATGTAAGTCCCAGCAATAAAAGGCAGCCAGGAGGAGGAGGAAGGAGAAGGAGAAGAAGAGGAGGAGGAGGAGGAGGAGGAAGAGGAGAGCCACTGGGGAGAAGGACGCCTGCCTCCTCCCCGCTGCCTCTCGCTGCCTTCTCTGCAGGACAGGTGCTTCCCTGGGGCTTTGGGCAGCAAGCTTCTGGGGCGGAAGAAGAGCAAGGGCTTCTGGTTTTGTGCTTACAAACCAGGGAGGGAGGCGAACAGTGACTGGGGAACCGATTCTTAGGGTGGCTTAGCGCTGGTTAAACCCCAGTGGTTCATATAATTCTGAGGTTTGTGAGTGGCCTTTTCAGGCAGGGGAAAATGCCTCTCTTACATTGGCCAGTGGGGATGCCTCAGAAATGAAGTTGGTGAAGTTCAGCAGTTGGGCTTGTGGTTCGGCTTTAGAGTCTAGCATCGGGTTTTTCTTACAGGAAAATGTCATTCTAACAACTTCTTCTTCTTTTCCCCTTCCTTCTTCTAGTCATTTTGTTTTCAAGAACCACATTACTTGTGAACGCACAGCAATGTTAGGAATGGAATGAAACATTTTTGTAATGACTGGATGTTTTCTCTTTTCTACATCAGATTATGATTTCCTTTTTAAAATGCATCTTTGCTGCCAGGTTCTCGAGTCCTGATACGTGGCTGACAGCGCCCTGGCCTTTGTGAGTGGACCGGGCATGGCCTTCAGACTGAGATGCCATGGGGGATGCCATGGGTGGGTGGGAGTGGCATCTGCTGCAAATGGCTGCCTGGATTGCCCCTCTGAGGATATGCCCTTCAGTTCTTTTCCCCCATCTGCCAGGTTTTTCCCTCTGCCTCACTCAACTCTGCATTCTGTAGCCACTGAGCAGCTCAGTCTCCGTGGGGCTATCTTAGAGGGCCCCCCAGAGATCCCCCACTTTTTTGAGGTTTCTCCATGGCTGCCGCCGCCACCACTTCAGTGTCAGCAGGACTTCCCCGTTGTCCGTTGGTGCGGAGGAGCTGCAGAGGGGATCCCCCTGCCGCCGCTGCCGCCACTGTGGGATGGGCCAGGTTTCCTCTGTGGCCTCAGATGAGGCCAGGGGATGGCAGGGGTCTGGAGGGGACCCTCTTCTGGCATCTCTCACCCATCCCTTTCTTATTTTCCCACTGGAATGATACGCCTGTCCCTAAACAGAGGTTGGCCTTTGCTTTGCAGTTGGCACCCACAGCGTCTCTCCTTAGGCATCCTGCTAAAAGCCTTTCATAAATTTAGGGGATTTAATGAGATGATGTCTTCTTTCTTTCTTTCTTTCTTTCTTTCTTTCTTTCTTTTCCCCCCTCCACTGAATTCAGGCTGTTTAGTGGAGAAGGGGGTGGTGTTGGTGTTGTGACAGCTGGGATCCCAGTGTGGTCCTTGGCTGCAAGGGGTCTTCTCTGATTTTAAGATAAAATAAAGAGACCTTATGAAAGGCAGCAGCACCTTTGAGACATTTCTGGCATGAGCCTCCATAAACTCCATCCCCTTTTCAGGTGCCTGGGGCTGTTTAGATATGCAAGGAAAAGTGGTGATGGCCTCCTTCACCTCCCACCTTTAAATATTGTGGATGTAAACTTTAAAGCATTCTTCAAGGAGTTTGTGCCTCGGAGAATAATTTTTAAAAAGAGAAGAAAAGAAGCCACCCAGGAAAACACAATAAACAAATTTATTTGCCTTGTGGGGGCTTTAATAGAGGTGGAAAAGGGATTTTTGACTGGGTTGCTTGTCTGGGGATTCAGAAGCAAACCCCAAAACATCTCAGGGGCAGATTCTGACAATGGTATGCAGCTGTCGTATGAAGGAGTTGCCCCTGAAGATTTCTGAGCATTTTCATATAGTTATAAGAGTGTAAGGATCTCACTTCAGCCGTGCAGGAATACAGAATTAAAGCACTTGTGAGAGTTGCCCACCCAACCTCTTTGTAAAGACCTCCAGTGAAGAGTCTCCACTCTCAAACAGCTCTTAACAGTAGAAAAGTTCTTCCTCATGTTTAGGTGGGATCTCTTTTCTTGCAATTTGAATCCACTGGTTCATGTTCTTTCGTTGGAGAAAGGAGGCTGCCAATGATTCCTGACCATGATAGTTGCACATTTCCTTTGTTATTGGAGGCAGTGAGCCCTGTGGGGAAGAGGCTAGTGTTTTGTGAGAAACGCGCCAGAGGCGTCCGGCTGGCTGCTTTTAGGAACAGAGTGTTGAACTAGGGATGCCTGCTGTGCTCTGATCCAGCTTCAGAGATCTTCTTTGTGCTCTAAGGTGGCTGTCCCATCAAAATATTTGAAGTTCTGCATGTGTTTTGCACAAACTGTGCCTGTCTTCCAGCGTGTGTGTAGAAACCAGCTGGGCTCTGGTGACTCTGGAGGAGGAAGGCTAGCAGAAGGTTCCTTGTACGTTCCTTAGAACACCGTGAAAAATTGTGCAAAATGTGCATTTCATGCCCCTGTTGGCAAAGCAACTGCATGGTGGCTGCATGGCTCCTCTGGGGTCTCAGAGTTATCACACATTTCCCCACTGCAACCCAGTAAACCGTGGTTGGAGACCATTGGGAGTTTTGGGGAAGGTGCCGTCAGTGTTCTGGTGATACCCAGCGCCACGTCTTTAGAGCTGGGAGGCTGCAGATGGAGGCCAGTAGTCTCTGTGGACTGTTGGTTCTTGGGTTGAAGGATTGGGTGGGTTACCTTCCCTGGATGGGGTTGCATTCCTGTCCCCCGAAAGGAGGAGGGGTGCAGCTTGGGAGAACTGTTAGATCCCTTGCGGTCACTTGGGGCAGAAGTGGACCTGTGACTGGTCCACTGGCCACAGCCTCTCCTGCAGAGGGATAACCTGACCACAGTAGAAGCAATAACATCCAGTTATGAGACTGCACCTGCAGTGCACTTTCTAGCCTTGTACAGGATGGAGATTCTGCTCCTGAGAACATCTGCTGAAATGTTGAGGAAACAGAACGGCGTCCGTTGCTAAACCCACGAACTCTAGAAAGTCTTGTTGCACCTTCCAGAGCCCTCAGGAGATGTCACAGATTGCAGCATTCCTTTTGATAACCACTCACTGTAAAGGAAATAGCATGGCTATTAAAATAAGGCACTGTTGATTTATGTAGTTGAAGGGCTTGGAGTGCGGAGTTAATTTCTTCTTAAAATGGTTGCATATGAAAAGACACATCCTCTTGTTTTGAAAGTTTATGGGTTTCACAGCTGAAGCCAAGATGCCCCATGGCATAGCATGGGTCTTGCTTCCAGTCTGATTCTGTATGTACTTTGGGATGTGATTTATTCTGCATGGCTTGAAATCCTGCATGCTTCTTGGCACTCTGTCTCTTTGTGTCTCTTTATATTCTAAGTAGAACTGTTAACTTTAAATAGTGTTAGCTCTTCTCGCACCAGTAGGCAGACATCTGTAGCCAAACTGATTTATTGACTTGCCGTAGCCGGGTTCCTACCTTTTCGAAGTCTAGCAGTGTGCCTGCGAGACTCATGACTCAGAACAGTGCTACCCACCAAAGTGCTCTGTGAGCCTCCCAACATGCGGCGGTTTTGTTTAGGCTTAGTCTGGATGATGCGGGGAGTAACTTGTATAGTAAGCTTCGTTGGGATGTTCCCCCCCAATAACATATTCAGAGCAGCTTGCAAAAATCCCCCTTCTCAGGGACTTTTTCTTGTTTCTTAAGGATTGAGCAAAGGGTCCCAGTGATGCCTCAGTGGAAAGTGGGGTCTCAGATGTATTCCCCTGTTTAGTCAACCAGAGCAATAAGAGGGCAGCTTTATTCTCATGGCCTGGCATGTCAACTTGGATTAAAAGGTGGGGGGGGGGGATGGAGCACATGGCCTCTTAAAGAGTCAGCATGGCATAATGGTTTGAGCATTGGACTATGACTCTGGAGATCAGGATTCAAATCACCACTCAGCCATGAAACCCATTGGGTGACCTTGGGCAAGTTACATGCTCTCAGCCTCAGGAGAAGGCAATGGGAAACATCCTCTCAACAAATCTTGCCAAGGAAACCCATGATAGGGTCACCACAAGCCAGCCAGAAATGACTTGAAGGCACACGATGTGCACATATATGCACACAGACACACACAGTCTCATGTTGGTGCTTAATGTTAATTGCTTAAGTACCAATGTTACACAACATCTTTGGATCGATGTGAAAATAATTTAGGAGTTGGTAGGAGATTCTTGCCACAGGTAGCAGTGTTCATGAGTTGTCCGTGAAACCACCTGTGGAAGATATTCTGCACAAACCTTGTGATAGCCCTGTGTCCCTGATAGTGTCCTCCAGGCCCAGGCAGGCAGAGAAGGGGCAAGCTCATTGCTTTTGCAGACCTCCGTTGAGGGGAAGCAGGGACTATCGCAGGAAAGGGGCACCGTAGCAACATGCTGTTGGTGCTGAAGGGTTTTTTTAAATTGAACTGGTTAGCCTTGTTGACAAAATTTGTTAGTTCTTAATGTGAACATCCTTTTCTCTTTATGGTTTCCTTGTTAGACAAAGCAGCACTATAACACTGGGAGACCAGGATTCACATCACCACTTAGCCATGGAAACCCACTGGGTTACCTAGGGCAAGTCAGGCTTTTCTCTTGGCCATAAGTCAGAAGTGACTTGAAGGCACACAGCAACATTTATAAAACCATGCACTTAGTTTTGTGGCAAAGATTTATTAGATTCGTTTTAATTTAGGCCTTACTTGTCAAACTAGCAGCCTCCTGAATGGTGTAATTTTGCTGGTGGCAGTTGGCATGAATCTGACATTCAAGGGGAGTGTTTTAGGCAGGTTGACCCCTTTTGTGTGTGTGTTGTGTTCATACTGCAGAGTAATCCCTGGAGATAAATGCAGCACCCCAGGGCCAGACAAATCTTTATAAAATGTTTCTTAGGCACCTGTTTCCCCTCTTGTCTTCAGTCCAGGCCTTCCTTGTGTCTGACGCTGAGAACGCCCACGTCACGTTGACGATGGAGAATGAGGAGAAGATCATCAATAAAGGCGAGGAAGATGAGATGGTAACTGGCTCCATGATCTGTTTCCTTTGCCTTTAGAAAACATTTTCTTGCTCTCTGGAGCAAATAGCAACAGGAGATGATTGAAGCTGAGATGAATAACAGCGAAGAGTCCTCGTGATGCCTCTCTCTTAATCAAGTGCAGCTCTGAGGGCAGTAGAGGTTGGCTTCCTCTGGGGCGCCCCTTGGCTAAGAGCTGGACCACGATGTTCCTTCCATGGGCAGCAGCGCCTGAGCTGAGCCTGGGGGCTTCTCTTCCCCCTCGTTCCTGAGGACCTGGTGTCCGTACAGCAGATGTGCCCCCAGAGATGCCTGGCTCCTCCCTGAGCTGCCCTCCTGCCCTGTGGCAGGGGCTTTGGAGGTCAGGCCTCATGCCCTTCTCTCTTGGCTGATCTGCAGGTGGATGGGAATGTCGGACAGCCAGAGGACGAGAGCTCAGCCAAGGAGTGTGACGTGTCACCCAGTGGGACACAAAAGAAACTTAGGTTCATGCGGGATGGTTGCTGCGGTGTTGGTGGCTGACCAGGGAAGGGCTTTTGAGGTGGTTGGACAGAATTTCAGTTTCAAAAGACCAGCCCAGGCCATGGCTACTTTCAGACAGGCAGACTTCACATGGGAGACCCATGGGAGAGGGAAGGGGCCACAAGTGAAACCCTTCACATCCTCATGCCGTGGTGTACCAGTCGGTGGTGAAGCCACATTTGGAGTACCATGCGTAGTTCTGGATGGTACACCTCCAGGAGGGTGTTGTAGAATTGGGAAAGTTGGCAGGGAGGGGAAAATAAACTGGTGAAGGGAGTGGTCTAAACCAGCCTCCCTACAAGGCAGGTTAAAAATATTTGCGGTGTCCCTGTTTGGCAAAATGATGCATGAAAAGTGGGACGGAAGTGTATCCCATCATGCAATGTGAGGAGAAAGTAGATAGAAAAGGAGAGCTTGTCTTGCACTGTGAGTATCTGTGGGCAACCTGTGAAGGGGATGTGAGCCTTTCAACATAATTAGCTGATTTAATTGGTTGCCAGAGAGGTGCGGGCAATGACTGCTCAGCTGGATGAGTCTAAAATGGAAGCAGACATTATCGTGGAGAAAGGGGCAAATCCACTGGTGTTTCCTCATCAGTGTGGCCTGCTTCACCCACCAGTGAATAAAATAATATCTGATTTGGCAGAGATGTGACCTGTCAGGGAGTCAAAAATCGCCCCAGCAGAGTTGCCCATCCTAGTAGTGAATAGGAGGATGGAGTGGCTTTCATCTCTTTGCTGTTGAAGAAAGAACTGGACTGGAGCTGCATGGAAGCAGCTGCATCCAGGTTTGGTGGGTTGTGTTTTCTTCTGATGGTGCCTCTTTTAAGCATAGGATCTGGCTCGCTGCAGATTCCAAGCCAGAAATCTGTCATTTTTATTATTATTAAACTTTATTTCTGAAGCGCTGTAATTATACACAGCGCTGTACAAAGTCGGTAAAATTAAAGAGAATATAAAAGCCTGCCCAAGGCATACATTCTAAAATAATAACAATTAAAAGAGGAATAGATAAAATTGCAGCCCCTGCCCTTCCCAAGAGTGGACCTGGCCCATAGGAGGGCTGGCAAGCAGGCAGGAAAGCAGCAGGACTTTTCTCTTGGGGCAAGAGGTTGGTCCCAAGCTGTCTTGTCAAAGCTGCCAGGATGCCATTGTGTCCCTGTCTGACTTGCTTCCCTGCAGAGAATTTACGGCTATACCTTCTGCCCATGGAAGCTGGTTCTGGTGGCTGTGGGTGTGCTGTGCACCGGCGGCTTCCTCCTCCTCCTCCTCTACTGGATGCCAGAGTGGCGGGTGAAAGCGGCGTGCAGAAGAGCTTCGCTCAGAGGCTGCCAAGTGGTGCTGCTGAGAACCACGGTGAGTGTTTTGGCGAGAGGGAGATGTCCACAGAGGCCCATGCGCTCCAAGGAGGGATTAGCAGAAGAGCCATTTAGCACTTGGGACCCTCCTCTCCTGTGATGCAGTGGCCTCCTCAGTGTGTGGGAAAGGAGCCTCTTGCAAAGGGACCCCTTGTGGTTGCAAGCCTGTCTCTTTGGTAGATGAAGGGGATGCTGTGTATATAGCATATCTTGATTTCAGTAAGGCATTTGACAAGAAGCTGAATGGTGAATAGATGCCAGCTACTGCAATGTGCTGTACATGGGGCAGCCTTTGAAAGGTGTTTGGAAGCTCCACCAGGTACAAAATGCATTAGCCAGACTCGTGTCAGGTGTATCTTTCAGACACACATAATGTTAGTCTTGCAAGAACCATACTGGTTTACAGTTTGCTTCCAAACTCAAGTCAAGGTACTGGCTTTGACCTAAAAAGCCCAGTGACTCCTCCCGTGTCAGGCTGCTAGGAATGTCAGAGGAGGCCAACACATTGGGAGGTCAGGTTAGTATGTAGCAGGGCCTTGCTTCTGTGGCAGCAGCGGCAGCAGCACCCCGACTGTGAAGCTCCCTGCCCAAGAATGGGAGGGCAGCCCCATCTTTTTGGAGCTTCCAGTGGACATCCATGAGAGTGCTCTTCCGCATGGTCTTCAATGCTCGAAATTGCTTCGTTTTAGTTAGAGAACATCTTAATTTTTAAAAAATGTTTTAATTTTTATACTGTTTTAATTGTTTTGATCTGTCCATTGCCTTGGGATCCCCTGTTTGTATTTATTTAGTAAGTTTCTAGCTGGGGCTCCTTTGTTCTGCCGTTGCCCACTGTGGTGCATCATGTACCTCCGGTGTTTTCTCAGAGACAGGGTTGCCTGTAAGATTTGCCAACTGCTGCTTCATTTGAGGGCATGGAGACTCGTTATGCATTCCCTCCCTTTTTGAAATCTCTCCTCTCTTTGCCACACTAGGATGAGTTCCAGACCTGGTTTTGTGCAAAGGTTCGCAGTGTGCTCTCTTTGGGACTCCATCCGTTGCAGACTCCAAAATACGTGTCCGAGAAAGTGACCAATGGTTGCAGCAGCCACTTATGCATAACTCCTTCTGATGAGAACGGAAGTGACGTCAACGGTTACTCCAAGGCTCACCTGCAGGAGGTATCGGGACTTGGTTGTAAGGTGGTCCTCTTCGCAGGGCTCTAAATCACACCCTGTGGCTTCCACCTGGTAATAAACCTGGGGTCCCTTCTTCCACATAGGGTATCTCATAGAAGACAGCAGAGCTTTTGCTGGCTAGAGTGGAGCATGTGTTACTCCTGCCTATCTTTCTTTACTGGACCCTGCCATCTGAGGCATGGCTCCCCAAAATGTCCCCCATCCCACACACAAACCCCACTGGCAAATACGCTGCCGGCACATTGTGAGCAGTGCCTGTTTGCTGGTGCTCCTGGCAGTTTGCCATATGGCATGTTGGAGTACCAGAGTGCTAGGAAGTCTCCCATCTCTAATCTGAAAGTATTGTCTCTCTGTGCCCCATTGTACTGAAGATGTCGCCTCAGAGCAGACAGCCGGGTGGCATTGGTAGCAAAGGGCTGCAGGCAGAACTGCAGTAATGTTGCATTTCATTTTTCAAAACTCCCAGCAGCTCAGCTTGGTTTTACCAGAAATACCCTTCCAAGTTGCACACTCAGCCTTGTATTAATTGCTTGCTTGTTTACCTGCCTTGCAGATCCGTTGTTTCACTCATCATAGTATGAAGTATTTCTGGAACGATGTGATCCAAAACTTTGGCTCCATAAAGTAAGAACTTGATACTGAACTGGAATTTAAAGTAAGAATTTGATGCACTGCCACTGTAGATTTTGGTCTTAATATTAGAGGCTTCTGGAGGTTGAGGCCTTGTTAGTTGCAGGGTATAGGGTGGGATAGAAATGCTTTGATAAGAAATGTGAAAACCAAAGACACCCTGTTTTTCCTCACCTCAGAAGCAATGGCCTTTTGTGAAAGGAATGGGGCCTTAGAGTATATGTGTGCATGCATGTGTGTGTTTCTTTTAATGCTCTCCACTTCCCGCAGAGGCCTGGATGAATCGACATCCTGTTCATCGATCCATAATGAGCACAGCAGAGGGCTGACCAAGGGCATGCGGGATTACAGGTATGCCTTAATGGAGGAAACATGGTGCACTCTCCTCTTGGAAGTGGCCCAACTCCAAGATGCCATTTTAAACATATAATGGTGGCAAAATCCTGCTCAAGGGGGGCTGCCCACGTTGGTCCGCTTTCCATTTGTATAGTTTAAAATGTGAGCCCTCCTTTTGAAAAGTTGGTATCACCGTTTATAGGCTCCACAATCCAGATGGTTGACTTCTGCCTCCATTTTTGGGTTGATGATCACCCCTATTGCTATAAGCCCTAGAGGATGCACTCCGGTCTATGGCTCCCCACCCCACTTTCTTTTTCTTGTTTTCCTTTGTTCTCCCCTACTCCTTCCCTGGGGAGCCACCACAGCAAGGGAACCTCAAGAGCTCATAATTTTCAGTTGTGGTGGGCATAGGGGCTGGGGGTGGTCCAGGCCAGCTCTTCTTTGTCTTCCTCCCCTGGGACCTGCCTGGCCCTGGCATAAGTTCCTGGCCCTGCAAGGCAGGCTGTCTCCAATGTCTCCTCTGTGCCCGAGCCAGTTCCTTGTTATGAATTGGCCTTGCTCTCTGTCTTAGCAGGAATGTAGCTCGGTACCAGCAAACAAAGTATAAATGCTTTTGTTTCCATCACCTTTTAATACAGAAAATTATTCTATGGAGTAAATGAAATTGCCGTGAAAGTGCCTTCCATTTTTAAACTTTTGATTAAGGAGGTAAGAATCGTGTGTGTGTGTGTGTGTGTGTAAAGGGGGAGCCTTTGGAGTTGGGGTGGGGTGGATACTGTGCCACCACCTGGCTTGGTGTCCAGTCCGCACTGTGACTGTTTCAAGGGGGCTTGCTGGCACTCAAGGGGCACACGCTGCTGGGGTTTCCTCCTGATCAAGGGCAGCCTTGCACCATTGCATCTCTTAGATGAGGCCTCTGAGTCTTTTTGCACAACACTTTTTCTTTTCTGTATTGTTTCCTTGCTGGCTAAATTTCATTATTTTTTGAGTTTTGATAATGTTGTTTAATAAAATTTGTTGCTTGTAAACCACTTTAACTGATTGTGGAAGATTATATAAATTTGATAAATAAGTAAATAAAGCAGTTTTTTTTAAAAAGATTCTGAACCTGCAGGCATTGCACATTGTGCCCAGATGCACCAGCTGCCTCTTAAATGCAGCACAGCTGATGGCACCTGGGTCTCCTTTTGAGCTCTTGCTCTTAGATGTTGCAGTGGGACTTCTCCGGAGGAGGGCAGCTACCTGACTGTGTGCTGCAGGAGCTGGGCTTTGGGGAGGCTATACTGGTTTGGTTGGATCTGAGAGGGAGATCCCCTGTAGGAAACCTAAATGGCTGCTGTGGCCCAAAGCCATCCCTCCAACTGTCCAGCAGGCACCTCTGAAGCTGCAAAAGGTTTTGCATCTCAGGCCATAACTCCCTGCTCTACCACCCCAGTGCCCTAGTGAGGGGACTGAAGCAAAAGCTATGAGCTGGCATCAAGCACAAGATATAACCTGATGGGTTTTGTTTCTCTCTCTCTCTCCTCCCTCCCCTCCCACCTCCGTCTGCCCCCAGGTTCTCAATCCTTTTTACATTTTCCAGCTGTTCAGTGTGATCTTGTGGAGCACAGATGAATATTACTACTACGCAGCAGCGATTGTGATCATGTCTCTGATATCTGTGGTTAGCTCCCTGTACACCATCCGGAAGGTAAGGGTCCAGGTGCCACTCCCCCTGCCTGTCTCATGGGGTCCTTAGAGCTGGCACCCAATTGATCCTCCCAAATTCCTGTAGCCTTTTAAAAGGGGATGGTCCCAGCTGCCCCATGTGTAATTTGACCCCAGAGAGCTTAGGAGGCTTCTGCTCTCCCTGCTCTGTCCTGTGTTGACTGGAAGCTCTCCAAAGACCTGTTGCCCCGTTGCAAAGCACTCCAAGCAGAAGGAGCTCTTTGGATCCTGTGAGAGGTCTCTGAGGGTCCATTTCTGAAAACATGATGCACATGAGTTCCCTTATATATGCAGTTGTACTTCGTTGGCCATTGTGCAACAGATGCATTTCGGTTCCTAGTTCTGCAACTAGAGTTCCACAAGCACAAACCATTTCACATCAGCTTGAAGCCTTCTATTAGTCCTGAGCAGAGTAGAGCCATTGAATTGTTGGGGTTTCCTATGTGTTGACTCTCACTGTTCAAGTGTTGATTGAGCAAGTCTGCTGCAGTGTAGCTCCTTTTCAGTGCCTTCTGTGTCCCCACTTGACTCCCTGGGATTGAGGAAAAAGGTTTCTCATCTAGGTTAAGCGGAAGGCATGTTGTGCAGCTGATGGCATATTTGTCAGTGTCTGTGTTCAGCAGAAGGGTAGTGCAGCTCAACCACTCTGTAATTGCATGGGCAGGCATGATAGAGGAACTGGAATGGTGTGTTTGTGGACTAGGATGATGCAGCCTCATGGGCTGGCCTGTGCCGCTTCCCCGCTTGCTGCATTTGTGGCACACTGCAGGCTGGTATTCAAAGGCAACCAGGCACAAGACAGTGAGGTAGTCCAGAGGCTACCAAGGCAAGGATGAGGGGTGGTCAGGTCATCCCTGTGTAGGAAGGAGGAAGCTGATGGTCTAAACCCCCCCCCAAAGGCTACCCCCTGAGCATCGCCTCCCAAAATAGAGTGAGTCTGCTCTTTTGGGAGGGGAGTGGCCCCTTTTAAACTAGGCTGTTAATCTGTTTGCTGGGTGGATGTGTCAGCTGCTGGTCTTCCGCTCTCCATCTTGGGGTCATTTTTCTGTCAGTCCTGCTACTGACTCCAGATGAGCACTAGGGAATGTCACTGGTTTGGGATGACAACTCTCCAGATCCCCACGCAACAGGGACAATGGCATCATTGGATGGGGGATTCTGATAGTCACCATTAAAAGAAATGTAATGATCCTGTGGTCTTCTCCTGGCCACTGGTGCAGGGAACATGGTGCGGTAGATGCAGGTGGTTGTCAGTGACCCCATAGGGCCAGTCTGGCTAGTGACGACTTCTCTTTCCTTTCCTTCCCTCAGCAATACCAGATGCTCCATGAGATGGTGGCTGCTCACAGCGTTGTCAGAGTGTCGGTCAGCAGAGCAAATCAAGGTAGGGGGGCAGGCTGGACAAGCGGTTCACCCGAAGGGAAAGGGGGAGGTGGTGGGACCCATGTCTGTACGGACTCCTGCCCTCCATGATCACTTGTGGGGAGGGCTTCTGAAGAGCGGGGCAGCTCCATCTCTTCCATGACTGTGTGTGTATATGTATGTGTCGCTTGACTGCACCTGACAGGAAGGATCCTGGTTTTGTGGATTGTGAAAGGGTGAGGGTTGGCTGCTGGCATCACAGGGGGCCAGGAATCCTCTGTGCCACATTTTCTGCTCAGCGAATTGTGTGGTTCGCAGACGTTGGCAGGACTGCATCTGCCAGCATTCCTTACTGCTGCCTTGGCTGGCTAGGGGACTGCGTGAAATTTTATGTGATTCCTCCACCATAGATCTTCTTCTGTGGGACTCTGAAGGTCCGTCATGGGCCTGTATATGCATGTGTGAGGAGACAACTACTTACTCCTTTAATCTGCCTCCTCATAGAATGGGGGCAAAA
Organism: Sceloporus occidentalis; assembly: GCA_023333645.1. Taxonomy (NCBI): domain Eukaryota; kingdom Metazoa; phylum Chordata; class Lepidosauria; order Squamata; family Phrynosomatidae; genus Sceloporus; species Sceloporus occidentalis. The sequence goes on along the minus strand of JALMGF010000002.1, from coordinate 430,025 downwards.
GAATGAGTGTCTGGCACTCTCTGCAACAGGCTGCCCAGGCATATCTTCCCAAGGGTGGAACCTCTTTAGCCAGTAAGGTTTTTAGTATTCACTGGGTTGGTGGTGGTATGAGAAAGAGGCTTAGCCTCAGCAGGCAGCTTTGCCTTTGGCTCTCTGTCAGGGAACCAGAGAGTCGTGGAAGAGACCTCCAGAGCCATCCAGTTCAACCCTGTTCTTCCAAGCAGAAAAACATAATCCAAGCACTCCAGCCTCTGCTTAAAAACCTCCAAAGAAGGAGACGCCACTGCATTCTGAGGCAGCGTCTTCCACTGTTAAAGAGTTCTTACTGCCTTGCCGTCTTGGGGAAGACTTTTTGGAATAATCGGCCCCTGTTCTTTCTCCCCTGGGCTCCTGTGTTCAGCACCCATCTTCCTGTTCACAGAATTCAAAGACATAGATAGTGTCAGAGCCAGCCAAGAGCAGGTCTCGGAGGATGAGGATGGGGCTCCTCCAGTGCAAGAGGTAATTGAGGCTACACCCGGTGCTAATCCTGCTCTGCCAGAGCCCAGCCCTGATCTCCCAGCCCCAGAGGAGGAGGCTCAGCCAGGTCCTAGTGCTGATGGGATTCCTCTGATGGTACAGCAGCCTAGTGGTGACTCTCGGGAGGAACCAGGCCTGGAGGTTCCCTCCTTTAGGCAAAGCAGGGCTGAGAGTGCTGGCAGATGCAGGTCCAGGAGGATTGCCGAGAGACAATTGGCAAACAAGCCTCAGCTGGCACCAAGAAGAGAGTCTCCTACTTAAACACCTGTGAGACGCTGACTCAGTGTCAGAGTTTATTGCATGACTCTTTGGTGTGATTGCTGCCGGTACTGGCTCCGTGTATCCTGACTCCTTGTTGCCTTGACTCTTGACCTTGGAACGGACTGGACTCTTGCTACCTTCTGGCTGCCCTGACCCTGGACTGGTCTGACTACTCTGACCTCTGTTTTCTTGACTTCGGCTCTGGCTTTCAGCTTGCTCTTTAAATTTCACTCCTTGCAAGGTTTGTGGTCTGTTTCCAGTTGCTTGCTAATTACCTTGCTGAGACATCCTTATCAGTGTTGTTTGTGTGTGCTGGCCGCAGTCCAGGACAGATAGCCATGTTAGTCCGGTTTGAAATGCTGCAGGAACCTCAACCAGGCACATTCTGTCTTACCCAAAAACATAAAAAGGGCAAGCCTGAATGGTCCATTGTCTCAGTCATTGGAACATTTGCAGTTGGTGCCCCTGGATATATGGACAGTATCCTTAGACCATATATCGCCAACACTCTGAGATACGTGAAGGACATTGCTGACTTTATACAGAAATTACAGTCCATCTATCTCCCCAGGAACACTGTCTTAGCCACGATGGATGTGGTGTACCAGTATACCAACATCCCACACATGGATGGACAATATGCAATCAGGAACATCATTCCAGATGGGACCATTGTAGACCTAGCCATTTCTGTCTGCCGCTTTGTTCTCACGCTGAACTAATTGAGAAAGTAGTTCATAAGAAAGTACACCTTCAGGTTAATGGTATTGCCATGGGCACATTGTGGTACCACAATATGCCAACTTCTTTATGGCTGACCTGGAACGCTTCCTTAACTCCTACACCCAGAAACCTCTCTTCCAGAGTCATAGAATCATGGAGTTCGAAGAGACCCTAAGGCCTATCCAGTCCAACCCTTTTCTGCCATGCAGAAAGACACCATCCAACCCCTCTCTGTGACAGATAGTCTTCTAGCCTCTGCTGAATAACTTCCAAAAGGAGGAGAGTCCACCACTCTCCGAGGGAATATATTCCACTGTTGAACAGCTCTTACCCTCAGGAAGTTCTTCCTAATGTTTAAATGGAATCTCTTTTCCTGTGGCTTTAATCCATTGTTCTGGATTGTCTCTGGAGCAGCAGAAAACAAGCTTGTTCCAGGTCCAGGTTCCAGTTGTACTCTCCTCCTCATCTCTCTTTAAGAGATCTCCAGGGGCTGGAGGACACTGCCCTGACAGCTCCCACCAAGAGACCTCATGAGGCATTCCACGGTTTTAGTCTGATTACAGAATTTTTTTAAAAGCAGATGCTGGAACTGGATGCTATGTATGTGGCTTATTTTCCATATTTGTACACCTCTTTCTAACTTCAGGTGCAGAAGAGATCCTTTCCACAGAGCTGGTGCCTGGAGACGTCATTGTGGTCCCACTGAATGGGATGATCATGCCCTGCGATGCTGTCCTGGTCAGCGGGACGTGCATTGTCAATGAAAGCATGTTGACAGGTCAGGGAAGAATGGCTTGCCCTGCAAATCTGGGCACAGGAGCTGAGAGCTGGATTGGTCAGGGTGGGGCAGGTGTGCTTGCGTCTGGGGGTGACCATGCTTTTTTCTGTCGGTCTGGTTTCAGGCGAAAGTGTCCCGGTCACGAAGACTAACCTGCCAAATCCCACAGAGGATGCCAGAGCTCTGGCGGATGAAATCTACAGTCCCGAAGGACACCGTAGGCACACACTGTTCTGTGGCACCACCGTCATCCAGACCCGCTTCTACAGCGGAGAGCTTGTCAAAGCTATTGTTGTCCGAACAGGTAAATATGTCTTATAAGGGATGAGTTGAAGGCTCTGAGTGGCAATGATAACCCCCCATTTTGTCTGATGGTGGAGCATGGCGTTGTGTTTCTTTGCCACTGTGATTCAAGGCAAGATATGATGCCAGGCAGGCAGAGAGGAGTTCTTTCACCTGTTCCCTGGGTACTGCTTCTTATCTGAGGATGCTGGTGGGAGGGTGAGGGCACATGACACTTGTCCTGGGGTTTCTCTCTCTTGAGGTGCCCCTCTGCCCCTTGTGGTCCCTTAAAGGGCTTCCCTGCTCCTGCAAAGAGTCTGGTTAGTGTCTGCCAGGATGAGCCTGCTCCCTCCCATCAATAACATGCTATCTTGGCTTATTGAGGTGGGGGTGGGCTTTGCCTGCTCCCTCATGTTCTCCAAAAACCCCTCTTTGTTTTGTAGGCTTCAGCACATCTAAGGGGCAGCTCGTCCGCTCCATCTTGTACCCAAAGCCAATGGATTTTAAGCTCTACCGAGATGCTTACATGTTCTTGCTCTGCCTGGTGGGGGTGGCAGCTGTTGGATTTCTGTACACAGTGGTCATCAGTATTCTTTATAAGGTATGGTTCCTGCCAAACTCCTTTTTCCTTTAATCTCCTCAGCTGACCACTAGAGGCTAACCAAAGCATCTAGTCCGCCTTTCCTCTTGCAATCTTTCTCCCCATTTCTGCCCCTAGGAATAAGTCTCTGTGCCAGTGGATAAAGTTGCCAAGGGGCAATGGGTAAATCCTCTTTTTGGCTGCCAGGGAAAAAGGGAGGGTGGCCCCCCACATCCTTCAGCTGTGACTGGTGCTCTCTTTGTTCATCAGAAGCAGGAGGAGAGCAGCTCCCTTAGCAAAATGTGGCTCTCAGTGTAAGACCAAGCAGAACATTGTTAGTTTTGCAAGGGCTGACTTTGGAAGTGTTAGCTCAAGGAAAAAGGAAAGGCAGGTCCCAGTCTGTAATGTCCCATTTGGCCTCTTGCGGCCCCAGCTGTATCTTCCAATATCCCCTTTGGGAGTTGCTCCCTGAGGCCAGACAAGGCCACTTGGCCTTGTCAGCTCTCCTCTGAGGGGACAGCAGGGCTCTCCCCCATCCCCTTCATCTTGGCGGTGGCGTTGTCTCTAATAGGGTTTATTTATATGCCGCCCAATCACTGGGAATCCAGGCGGCTTACAACAGAGGGGATAATAGACGGTTCCCTGCCCTCAGGCTTACAATCTAAAAAGACACGACACAAAAGGAGAAGGGAATGGTGGGGGGGAGAGGATCAGGTCCAGCATTCTTCCCTCCCTCTGAGGCCTGGACCAAGGCAGATGGACTGGAGGGAGGGCTCTTCTTCTTCAGGCTAGCCCTGGTGGAGCTGGGCCTGCCTAGTCAACTCCCTCTCGGGCCGGAAGATGACAGGTATGGAGGGAGGAGTCTCTTCTTCCAAGCTAGCCCTGATGGAGCTGGGCCTGCCTGGTCAACTCCCTTGCGGGCCGGAAGATAACAGGTATGGAGGGAGGAGTCTCTTCTTTCAGGCTAGCCCTGATGGAGCTGGGCCTGCCTGGTCAACTCCCTCACGGGCCGGAAGATGACAGTTATGGAGACAGACAATTCTGTCTCTGGCAGAATGAAGCGGTTGGCACCTGCTGCCCCCTGAGCCCCCCACTGGCAGGGGTGTATGTGTATGTATGGTGAGGTCACTGAGTTCCAGGCCTGTTTCCCCTTCGGTTCCTCTGAGGGTAGGAGACCCTTTGGTCCCTTGGACCCAAGATCTGTCTCCTCCTCACAACAAGAAATGGGCCAGTGCTTTGGGTCTGAGGGCCAGTTTTCTCTCTGGCACACTCTGGCGGCTGAGCAGCGTAAGGGTGTGGAGGCTGCCCTCTGTCTATAACGGATGGGCAAAGGGTGGCCTGTGGACCCCAGGACCATTTTTGTGGGCCCCCGTGGCCTGCCAAGAGCTAGGCATTTTTTGACTGTGATCTGCTCTGAGAGCCTTTGAGGCTGAAGAGCGGGTTAGAAATACTCTAAATAAAAAATAACTAAAACTTGTTTTGATCCATAATGCCACCAAATACACTCTAGCAGTGCGGAGGCTGTTTCTATCGTGTTTGGAGGCTTCTTGCCCGCCCCCTCGGGTTAAAAACAATTTTATATACATAATTCTTCATAGCCATTTTTTTGTACCCAAATACTCCAAAGTGTCCACTAGCAGGTATAGCAGAAGGCTGTTGTTCCCTAAGCGTGGTGCCTCTTGTCATGTAGGTGTCAGCTAAAATCATCATCATTGAGTCCCTGGACATCATCACCATCACCGTCCCGCCTGCGCTTCCGGCAGCCATGACGGCTGGGATTGTGTATGCCCAGCGGCGGCTGAAGAAAGTCGGGATCTTCTGCATCAGCCCCCAGAGGATCAACATCTGTGGGCAGCTGAACCTCATCTGCTTTGACAAGGTACTTTCTTTGTTGATGTGTGGTCCCCCGGGTTCAGTTCAGGATGAGGTTTGCTGGAAGATCATCCCTTCCACTGGTCTTGACCCTCAGCCTTCTTGTGGTCCATGGAGCTAGCCAATGAGCGTACTGTATGGATATTGAGTGGGCCCCAGGGGTGGGAAATGCCAGGGCCTCTTTGGGCTACTCTGGCTGGCCTCACTGGCAGCAAATCTCAGAGATCCGGTTGGCCAAGGGGTGGTGGTCATATGGCTCCCGTGAGGGGGCTGGCTGGATGTGGGCCTTTTTTGCTTCCTCAGACCCTGTTTCTGAATTTCATTTCTCCCCTCTCTCCCTCTTTTACTAGACGGGCACCCTTACCGAAGATGGCCTGGACCTGTGGGGGTTCCAGAGGGTGGAGAGCTCTTGGTGAGGGCAGCGTGGGGGTGGGATGGGGTGAGCTTTGGCTGAGAAAGGCAGGCTGGAAAACAAGAGGTGGGCAGGGAAGGGATGTCCCTGCATGCAGAACAAGCGAGAGGGAAAGAAGTTCTCAGAGGACTTGCATTTGTTACGGTGCATTTTGGAAATTCTGTGTCTGAATTCCTTTTTTACTTGCAGACAGATATGTGCTCTCATAATCCTCAGTCATTTAGAGTGCTATACTGCCCCTGAGACTTCTGGGGGGTGGGTGCAAGGTCCCTTTGGAGGGTCAAATTCCTTTTCTGTGATGGTGAGGAATCCCACCGAAGGCCATGCCAGATAATGCCCCACTCCCCCTCCATGTTTTGTGTCTACATTCCTCTCCAGCATTCCCATTAGCCAGAGCATTGGCTTATGCATTTTTCTTTTTCTAGCCTGGATAGCATTTTGATTTTTTGTGGAATGTAGACTTGGGAGCAAGTTGGATGGCTGTCTTTGAAGAAAGACTGAAATTTTCTGGAAGTGGCTCCCACCCAGGAAGGTCAGGATCCTGGCTGGTCACTGGCATGGTTCCATCTGGCTTCGTTCCTCCCCATAGCTTCCTTTTGCCAGAAGAGAGTGCGTGCAGCGAGGCCCTGGTCAAGTCGCCCTTCGTGGCCTGCATGGCGACCTGCCATTCCCTCACCAAGATCGAAGGAGTGCTTTCTGGAGACCCCCTCGACCTGAAGATGTTTGAAGCCACTGGATGGGTGAGGAGCAGTGCCTGCCAGGGAAAGGAGGGTGCAGATAGCAGGGCAGGTGGTGCCCAAAGTGCCAGGGAGTGAGTTGGCCCTCTCTTAAATTGCAGGCAAAAGGTATAGCAAATTCAGGGGAGAAGGCTTGCTGTGCTGGATCAGCCCAAAGGAGGCTCGCTAGTGGCACTTTCCATTCCCCCGTTGATCCATGAGGTGCCCCAGTGGGACTAGGGCTGCTAGTATGGCAGCAGGTGGGCAAATGCCCCTCCACTGCGACTGATGCCCGGAGGACTGCTGTGCCTCTGAAGGTCGCGACAGTGACCCTAAGCTCCATGGATGGGCATCTTTCAGGAGTGCTGTGTTTCATCTTCCTGCATGGCTGGGGGCTGGCCTAGATTTCCCTTGGGAAACTCTTCCAGCTCTAAGATTCTGTGATTCACTCAGTCCCCTTTAAAAGCATCCAGACAGCAGCCATGATGCCATCTTGTGGTAGCAAATGCCACAGTTTAACTGTGCATTATGTGATTAATTTTTCAAAAATGTATTAACTTTATTTATATCCAGCTCTCCCCCTCGCTCCCGGTCGCAAAATCAACTCTAATCAATTAAAACAGATCCAGTTTAGCTGAACCATACAAAAAGTTATAGTTAAAGTGAAATTAATATGTCAATAATATTAAAAACAAGGTAGAGCATACAATTCCAAATTATGAAGAGGCAGTATAAAACAGTTTATTACATGCAGTGGGACACACCGTCAAAAGCTCTACTTGTGAAGATGTCCAGTTCTTGAAAGCCTGTCTTGGCTGCAGATGTAAGGAAAGCTGGTGCAGCTTCTGTTGCCCTCTCCAGATCACAGAGGGCTGCTCTTCCTTTTTCCAAAGAAGAAAGCCTGTTTACCCCCCTCTCTTCCATGCCAGTAATGGGCAATAATGTGTGGTTTGGTGGGTTTTTCAAAATGTGCGGTTGGACAGGGTGCCTTGCGTTGCTCTTTTCCCATGGAAGGAGAGGCTATGAGCTTTGGAAGGCCTGCTTCTGGGGCTGAAACTGCAAAGCAAGCTGGTGTCTGTGCTTCATGTCTGCCTCTGTGTGTGTTTCATTCAGATTCTTGAAGAAGCAACGGAAGAGGAAACAGCCCTTCACAACCAAATTATGCCTACTGTGGTCCGGCCTCCCAAGCAGTTCCTTCAGGACTCCAAACCTGCAAGCCACAAAGAAATGGTAAATCACTTCAGAGGCTTCCTTTGTTGTCTTGGGTCCATTCTGCTCTTCATTTATTTTGGAGAAGAAGGCCTTGACAAGGTTTCCCATGACATTCTTGCAAACAAGCTTGTAAAATGTGGGCTAGACAAGGTACCTGTTACATGGATTTATCATTGGTTGACCGGCTGAACCCAAAGGATGGTCAGCCATGGCTCCTTTTCATCCTGGAGAGAAGTGACCAGTGGGGTGTCCAGTGGGGCTCTGTCCTGGGCCCAGGGCTATTCAACATCTTTATCAGTGACTTGGAGGACAGAATTGGGGGCATACTTATCAAACTTGCGGATGACACCAAATTTGGATGAGGAGCTAATACTCCAGAGGACAGGATTAAAATTCAAGATGAACCTGAATAGACTAGAAAGCTGGGCCACAGCTAACAAAATGAATTCAACACAGAGAAATGTAAGGTAGTGCACTTAAGGTGGAAAAATGAAATGCACAGATATAGGATTATGGGAGACACCTGGCTGAATGAAACTACGTGTGAAAGGGATCTAGGAGTCCAAGTAGACCACAAGTTGAACATGAGCCAACAGTGCGATGCAGCAGCTAAAAAGGCCAATGCAATTTTAGGCTGCATCAATAAAGTATAGTGTCTAGATCAAGAAAAGTAATAGTGCCACTCTATTCTGCTCTGGTCAGGCCTCACTTGGAATATTGTGTCCAGTTCTGGGCACCACAATTCAAAAAGGACATTGAGAAACTGGAGCCATATGTCCAAAGGAGGGTAGCCAAAATGGTGAAGGGTCTGGAAACCATGAAGCCCTATGAGGAAGAACTTAGGGAGCTGGGGATGTTTAGCCTGGAGAAGAGAAGATTAAGGGGTGATGTGATAGCCCTGTTTAAATACTTGAAGGGATGTCATGTTGAGGAGGGAGCAAGCTTGTTTTCTGCTGTTCCAGAGAATAGGAGACAGTAGATCAATGGATGCAAGCTGCAGGAAAAGAGATTCCACCTCAACATTAGGAAGAACTTCCTGACAGTAAGGGCTATTCCACAGAGGAACACACAGAATCCCTTGGAGATTGTGGTGGGGTCTCCTTCTTTGGAGGTCTTTAAGCAGAGGCTGGATGGCTATCTGTCAGGGATGCTTTAATTGAGATTTCCTGCATGGCAGGGAGTTGGACTGGATGGCCCTTGTGGTCTCTTCCAACTCTACGATTCTATGATTCTTGAGCCACTGGTGTGGAATGGGGACCATCTATCTGGCTGCTCTCTTCCCCAGAGCTCTAGGTCAGTTGTCAGACTGGGGAGCAGTCAGGCTGGGGGGAAAAGCTATGGGTCACATATTTGTTTAAAATGTTTTACACCACATTTCCTGGGAAGGCATCCCTTAGATCAATCCCAAAGGTTGAAATAGCATGTGTGCAGTAGCATCTTATAGCAGGGATGTAAAGAAAACCCCTTTACCTTGTGTGTTGGTCAGACGCTAAGAAAGCAACGCCATAGACAGGGTCGGCCCAAGATACTTTACTGCCTGAGGGTTCAAATCCCTGCTTAGCCACATAAACCTCCAATGGGGCGGGGGGGGGGGGGGGACTGGATGGGTCTCACTCAGCCTCAGAGGAAGACAAGGGCAAACCTCTGGGTGAAACTCTGGCCAAGGAAACCCTAGGAGAGGGGCTCCATAAATGGACGTCGATTGGAAGGCAGACAACAACCTCATTCCAAGGACAGGCAGCAGGATGGCTGAGTCCTAGTTTAACCATCATGTTGGGAAGACATTCCCTCCTCTAAAAGAGTGGAGGCAACAGGATGGCCGAGGGCCCCCCAAGAGCCCTTGTGGCACGGAGAGCTCTGCCCCTTCTGCCAACGCAGAGGACTGCTCCCATGCACCATGGAGTCCAGCCAGGAAGTTGTGACTGATGACCTCCCCCAGCCTCTCCCACCAAAGTGGCTCCCACCCAAGTGGGGCTGCTCTGGCTAGTGTTAGGACTGGCCTGTTAAGCCTTCATGGAAGATTTTGGGGAAATAGTCTGCTGCAATAGAGCTTTGGACAGCGATGGAGTTGGAGAGGCGGTGACAAAGTCTCATTTCCCCTTCCTCATTTCCCCCTCCCTCTGCAGGAGCTGTTTGAACTTTCGGTGAGTACCTTCCCTTTCGCTTCCTTGGCTGCCTTCCTGTTGATGCCCCCCGTCCCTGCCCCGTTGGCTGGTGTCTGGCCTGACTCCCTCTCCTCCTCCTCCTCCAACTGGGCCAGGCGAGCTACGAGATCGGCATTGTGCGGCAGTTCCCATTCTCTTCCGCTTTGCAACGGATGTGTGTGGTGGCAAGGGCCCTCGGGCAGAAGAGGATGGATGCCTATGTAAAGGGGGCCCCAGAAGTGGTAGCCGGATTGTGCAAGCGCGAGACAGGTACGCAGGCAAAGGACAAGAGAGAGAGAAGTGCACACTGATGGTTTGCACTGCAACTCAAATATGGCTGCTTCTAATATTATTGTGATTATTATTTGTCCTATTCTGTTTTTATTAGTCCCCAGTGACTTCGAAAGGGTGCTGGAAGAGTACACCAGGCAGGGCTTCCGTGTCATTGCTCTTGCTCACAAAAAGCTAGAATCCAAACTGACCTGGCACAAAGTCCTGAATGTTGGCCGGTAAGTTGGCAACAAAGGCAGTTCAGTTCCTGGGTATACCTTTCACAACCTGTGTCCCCTTAGTCAGGCTTGGCAGAAACCTCCTCTGTGGTGTTCTTGCTGGGAGAATGGCGTGTGGGTCATGCCTGCAATTTGAATCCATATTGTGCCCTCTTGTAGCAAAGGATGGGCATGACATGGGGGCCCTCAGACACCACCCCTTGCCTCTTTGGTCCACACTTGAGTTTCCTGGAGCCCTAGAAGTAATGTCATACCATTTTCTGCCTCTATTTTGGGTTAGCTTTTAGACCCAACAAGGTGGTTTTGAGGCAAAGATGGAGGTCCTGGGGATGTGAAAATGGAAATGAAGCTGCAACATTGATAAACGGTTTCCTTCAGTTTTTGGCCATTGTCAGATGGGAGTTTTTTGGTAAAGGAACAAAGTGGCTTTGGGTAACTTCCTGGAGACTTTGGGGCCAGATATGGCAGGTGGTTCTGAAATGCCAGACTGCAGGGGAGGGATGAACTCTGGGTGGCTCTCCTGCTTGCCCCTGCAGCCAGTGGGCATATCCTGGGCTTGGCAAAGAGGGAGGGGGGCCTGGGCTTTCCTTGCCACCTCCCTTGTAAGCCTCCCCCTCTTAGTCAGCCCTTGGTGGCACTCTGTGGTTGGCCTCTGACAACAGGGCTGGGTTCCATGGTAGCCCTCCTGCCCATGGATCAAGCTCTTCCCCAGATGTAGGCCTACTGCTCAACACCTTACTTTAAATTTCAGGAAGGTACCTGTTAGTCAGTTGGCCTGACCACCTTTTTCCAGCAGTTAGGTCCCTGGATCCAGCCTGACAGATCCAACTTGGTAGTGTTGCTTTTAGGGCTAAAGTTCCTGAAGCTCTGAACCTTGCCCTTCTGAGTCGGCCTTCTCCATGAGCCACCCACCACAACCCCAGAGGTAGATGGTCTCAGACTTAGCTGGCATTGCATGTTGAAGGGATTTCCCCCTTCCAACATGCCTCTCTCTTGCACTTAATCTCCTCTACTGTTTTGCTGCCTGGTTCACACCATTTGCCATGGCCTTGTGGCAGCTCTTGCTGCTCCACACTTGCGTTCTGCCACATCCCTGTCCCCTGCGATCCCTGAACCTGGATTAATTTTGCTGTCAGGTGAATCAGCAGTTGGCTGTCCCTGTTGGTTCCCTAACAGCGTGTGTTTATGTATGTCCCTTTCCCCCCATCTGTTTTGCTGCAGAGATGTCATTGAGGCCAACATGGACTTCATGGGGTTAATCGTAATGCAGAACAAGCTCAAGCAGGAAACCCCAGCTGTACTGGAAGATCTGCACAAAGCTGGCATCCGCACTGTGATGGTCACAGGTTTGTAAGCCACGCTTCTGGCCCCTTCAGGTTGCTGAAGCCTCATGGGGTATTGTACAAAAATGGGCACACATGAGCCAGGCTTCTGGTCCTGTTGCTGTTGGATTTGGCCCCAGCCTGAGTCCTCAGGGTTGGGTTTGGTTTCGGCACAACTGCCCTTGGGTCACGGTGAGAGTGACAAATGAGTGAATTCTTTGTTTAAGCAGTAATGGTCATGAGGACAATTCTATTACCTTTGTAAGCTGCAAACAGCAAGTTTTATTTCTGGTTCCATATGGAAGTTTATTTAAAAATAATTACATCGATATATCGGGGCTAGTTCATAAACATGGCAAGCCCAAAGATCAGCCAGGGTGGAATAATAATAGGCTGCAAAGAAATAATGGAGGTGCTCCATTTTGGGCTGATGCTTGGATCCTCAGTATATTGGGGGCTGGAGTTAAGAAGTCCCTCTTGGTCTGTTTGGAGCCCTCTAAGTAAAAGGAGCAGAAGCATGGGGTGAAACTAGTTGGGGATGAAGGGATCAGAGGCTGCCCGAGAGGAGAGTTTCCAGAGCCAAAGGGATAGTGAGCGGCCCAGGAAGGTGGTCGAGGTGGCAGGGCCTGACCCTCTCCCGTGTGCTTCCCTTTGCAGGAGATAACATGCTGACAGCCATCTCTGTGGCCAGGGACTGCGGGATGATCCAGCCTCAGGACAAAGTGATCATTGCTGACGCACTGCCTCCCAAGGATGGCCAGCCAGCCAGGGTCAACTGGCATTACGCTGATGCCCTGCCAAAAGGTGCCAGTGCCACACTGGCCATCGACGTGGAGGTAACTACAGAACCAGCCGACCAGAGCAGGGGATTTTGTGGTTCTATGGAGTGGCCAGCAGCCATTTCCCCCAGTGGAAACGGAAGGGAGGGACCAGTGGCCAGGCAGTTGTGTGCTTTCACTTCCTTCTAGCAACTGGAGGACCTTTGGTGAAAAGGAGAATGCAGAGGGTAAACTGAGGAGTGTGTACACACGCATGTGTAAGAATCTTCAGGGGTTCCTTTCTGCCCCACACATATATACCATCAAGCCTTTCTTATCACCCGCTCCCTAGTGGACTTTCAACCAGCAAGGCAGTCTTGGGGGGGGGGGGGCTGCCCGAAGGGAGTGTTTAGAGAAGGCCTGATATGTGTCTGTTCTGTCCAGTATTGCTCCTGACCGCTGATCCCTCCCCCCGCAAGTGTCAGTTGAGTAACACACATTTGCCATGATGTGGCATACATTCCAGTCCTTGATGGCCTATAAAACAGATCACAAAAGTTGAGGAGCCTCCAGGCCTCTTGAGCAGGTGGGTGCCATTTGCACAAAGGCAAAGCGGATTCTCCTTGGTTGGAGGTTTTTAAGCAGAGGTCAGAGTCAGCCACCTGTGGATATAATAATAATAATAATAATAATAATAATAATAATAATAATAATAAATTTTATTTATGTTTTCCCGCCTCTCCCGAGGGATCGAAGCGGGATGACAGTCAAAATACATAATACGATAATATAGTATAACAATACAATAATTCCAATAACATTTAGATAAAATCAGAGTATAAAACAATGTGCTATCTAAAAACATGCTCTGTGCCGATCCCAATTAACATCCTGAGGTAGCCTTCTGTTGAAAGTGATATTCTTTAGAAAGAATCAGGGGGGTAGCCTCATTGGAAGAGGTGAGTTTTCAGCGCCTTCTTGAAGGCATCCAGAGTAGAGATAAGTTGGATCTCTTCCGGGAGATTGTTCCATTGCAAAGGGACCATGGCCGTAAATGCTCTTTGGTGAGTGGTTGTTAATCTCACTTTGGGATGCTCAAGTAAATACTTCCCGGTTGTTGTGAGAGTGTGGGACGGATTGTGTTGGGAGAGGCGTTCCCTCAAATAACTTGGGCCCAAGCCATGTAGGGCTTTATAGGTAATAACCAACACTTTGTATTGAGCCCAGAAGCTAATAGGCAGCCAGTGTAGCAACTTTACTACGGGTGTTATATGGTCTGACCTTGAGGTTCCCATGACCAATCCGGCTGCGGCATTTTGAACTAGTTGAAGCTTCTGAACTTGGTACAAAGGTAGCCCCATGTAGCGCGCATTACAGAAATCCAAGCAAGAGGTTACCAGTGCGTGTACTACGGTTTCAAGGTCCTTTCGGTCCAGACAGGGACGCAGTTGGCGTATCAGCCGCAGCTGGTACCAAGCGCTCCTGGCCATCGCATCTACTTGAGATGAGTCCAGGAGTACTCCCAAACTGCGGACTTTGTCCTTTAGGGGAAGTGTGACCCTGTCCAGGACTGGATGGCAAATCTACCTGCCTGGACTTGGGGTACCTTTCGCGAGTACCTCTGTTTTCTCTGGATTCAACCTGAGTTTGTTTTCCCTCATCCAGCCCATTACTGACCCCAGACAGGCATCCAGAGGAGAGTCACTGTCTCAGTCGGAGACATGGAGAGATAGATCTGGGTGTCATCAGCTTACTGATAACACCGAGCTCCATGCTTCCGGATGATCTCTCCCAGCGGCTTCATGTGAATGTTAAATAGCATGGGGGATAGAATGGCGCCTTGAGGGACGCCAGATGTCAGCTCTCTTTTACAAGAGCAACTGTCCCCAAGCCTCACCATCTGGAGCCTTCCCGAGAGGTAGGATCGGAACCACTGGAGCGCAGTGCCCTCAATGCCTAATTCTCTCAGGCGTTCCAGAAGGATACCATGGTCGATGGTATCGGAGGCCGCTGAGATGTCCAAGAGCACCAACAAGGTCACACTTCCCCTGTCGATACTCAGACGGAGATCATCGACTAAGGCGACCGTGGCAGTCTCAACTCTGTATCCCGCTCTGAAGCCAGTTTGAAATGGGTCCAGACAATCGGTTTCATCCAAGACAGCTTGGAGTTGGAAGGCGACCACCCTCTCAATCACCTTGCCCAAAAATGGTAATAGGGAGACCGGTCTGTAGTTATTTCTCAGCAGGGGATCTAGGGAGGTTTCTTCAAAAGTGCTTTCACTATTACCTGTTTTAAGGCAGATGAAAATATACCCTCACGAAAGGATGCATTAAAAGAGGGCATTCTATCTTATAATGGTGTTTTTATGGCATCTCCTCCCTGAATGGTCAGCCAAGATGGGCAAGGGTCGAGAGAACACATCGTCTTCTTTACACAACCAAGGAGCTTGTCCACGTCATTGGTATTTACAAACTCAAAGTGATCCAGTTTAATCTTGTTTCCAGAGTCACTGGGTACCTCTCTCATTGATTCCGTCAAAAGGCCGGCGTCGAGATCAGCCCTTATCTGAGAGACTTTATCGGCGAAAAAGTCATTAAAAGCGTCGCACAGGCTGTGGTTGGTTCTAGTAAAAGGTTCTGGGTGGCCAGGAGTTGAGTTAGTTCCCTAACCACCCTGAACAGCTCTGCTGGGCAGTTGCCCTTCACAGGCAGCAGGGTAGATAGCCCTTTAGGGTCCTTTCCAATTCTGTATGGTTCTAGGATCCCGTGGACTCGTGGCCTTCCTTGCCATGAGCCACACTGGCTGGGCCTCATAGGAATTGTGGTACAGCCATCTGGAGGCTGGGACACCTCTTCCAAGGCGGCTTCTGCCACATCTGTGCTCCTTTTCAAGTGTTTCTTTTATTAAGAATTAACATTTTTTTAAAAAAGTGTGTCACCAAATTAAAAAGGGTGCTTTTTATGTTCCATGTTACTTGAGACATTCCAGTGGGTGCTAAACTGTGGGTGCAGGTTGTCTCAAATCAGGCATTTTGCTCACATTTGTCAGTCGGCTGCCCCCCTCCTGCAAATTTCTGCCAGGCAGAGGACTGCCTGCTTTGGCCCTAGGCTTCCAGCTTCTTCTAAAAGAGCAGCAGGAGTGTTTTCGCCCCAAAGGAAACAGGTGTTGCCAGATTCACTCCATGACCCTCCTCTTTCCTTACAGGATATCCCTATTAAACTGGCGCACAAAAGCTTTGAGGACCTCCAGGTGACCAGATACCACTTTGCTATGAATGGAAAGTCCTTCGCTGTGATCCAGGAACACTTTCAGGATCTCATCCCCAAGGTCTGCATCAGGTGTTTGGCAGGGAGAAAGGAAGGAGGGAAATTCAGCGCATTGGCAGTGCTGCGCATGTCAGGAAGAGAGAGGGATAGATAGGCATGATCATAACAGCCTTTGGCAGTGCAGTGGTGCAAACACAACAGGAGGGGGCATTTTGCAGGCTTGGATGGAAAGAAAACCCCAAAGTGACTACAGTGTTTTTAGTTAGCCAGAGGTGTCCTGTTTCCTCCCAGGCTGAGCCCAGGCGAGGAGCTTTTCCAGAGCACCTTCCTCCTGTTTCCTGGGCTGACTCATCCCGAGGGCAGCCAACACACATCTCTGCCCCGCTGACAACGCAGCCCCAGTTACAATAGCCAAGCTAAGGGCAGAGCTGTGGTTGCCTGGCATGCCAACCTCTCCTCTGCTTCTTTGCCACTCTGGCCAGTGGGTGCTGCTGTGGAAGCTCCCCTCCCTGCAAGACACAGCAGCACGCGCACACACACACACACACACCATATGTAGTTTGCTGCTGGCGCCAGTGATAAATTGTTCCAAATCTTGGAGATTCCTCCTAGCCTTGGAGAGACCATTCCTCCTCCATGATTTGGTCTTGGCCTTTGAACAGCCATGTCTTCTGCACCTTGGTAGGAGGCAGTTGTTCCTCCCTGCTATGGATCACCTGCCCTCTCCCGCTTTTGCAAGAAGCCCAGAGAGTTTCTAGCATTACAAGAGAGGGTAAAGCCTCTCTCTTTCTCTCTCACTTTAATCCTTGGGGTGAGCTGCCCGGATACCCATTAAATACAAAAACGAATAAAAGGAACATTTTTTGTTCACTATTTTGTGCTCCTGCACCCAAGAGTGAAACACCCAGTGCTTCAGCCTCTCCCCATCCCAATCCCCGGCTTAAGTAGTCCTTCTGTGCCCCTTTCCCCCAATGCAGTGTGATCCTGGCAGTGATGCTGGTGAGGATTGGGGCCACCAGAGACGGGTCCCTGGCAGGCCAGGAAACGCTGCTTCTCCGTGCTGCAGAACCCATCTGGGGCTTGAGAATCTACAGGGTTCCCTCTCTCCCTGCTTTGGGGTTTTTTGGGGGTTTCCACGTGACGCGGGTGGTAAGAGGACCTGTGTTTTCCAGCTTGTGCTGCATGGCACCATCTTTGCTCGCATGGCGCCGGATCAGAAAACCCAGCTGGTGGAGGCTTTGCAAAATGTGGAGTAAGTATTGCCCTTTCCTGCTGGGGCCACTGCTGCAACTGCTGACCCTGCTGCCTTCTCACCGTCGCCGTCAGGTGTTCTGGTTGGTCCACATGGCCTTTCAAGCAGGGGCCTTTCGAGGTTTTTTCTGCAGGCCATTGTTGCCTGCGTGTGGCAAGTTGCCCCTTTCTTTGGGCAGGCGGTCCCAGCTGGGTCCAGGGGCATCAAGGGGACTGAGGGGGGTCCTTGCATTCCTCCGCCTGTTATCAGAAAGGGGCAAAAAAGGTGTTTTAGAATTGGTTTTCAGACTTTCTGTAAACATTTGTTGTTACGGAAGCCGCTTTGGGTGCTGGCCTGGGAGAAAGGCAGCCTATGAATAAAGTAAATAAATATATCAATAATATATATATTTAATCTAATAAATTTTTATTAGACAAACATAACACAAACCTTACTAATCACAAATACAATCTTACATATGAAGTACTTTACCTTCTGAGTATTAAAACAAACTTCTCTCATTCCCGTCCTTCCCCTTTTCTCTCTTCTCCTTCTCTCCTCTGTTCATCTATTCACTCTTCCTCCTTACTACACAAACTTTCTTCACTTACACTTGCCCTCTTCCATCTACTAAAACATTCTTTCTTCTTCACATTACAGATCATTCTGACTAACTTTCAAAGACACACTGCACTAACTAAACATTCATCCAACATAAAACACATATCTTCCCGTCTTGTACATGGGAATAATCTTTAACGTTTCATTTGTGATCCTTATTATCTCTTTATTTGTTTACTACTGTCTCTATGCTACATCTTACTAAAAGCTTCTAAGAAAGGCTCTAGTTTCCTAATACTTCTTCATGGCCATTCTGTTAACTTATTAACTTATGTTCAAATCAACATTTTTTATTCTATCTTGTGAGTTACTATTACTTAAAAGTATTCTAATCTATGAAGCCT
The DNA here is from genome assembly GCA_023333645.1 of Sceloporus occidentalis. Lineage (NCBI taxonomy): Eukaryota > Metazoa > Chordata > Lepidosauria > Squamata > Phrynosomatidae > Sceloporus > Sceloporus occidentalis. The sequence continues at coordinate 412,472 of JALMGF010000002.1, read as the reverse complement.
TCTACACAAAGTTCCTTTTCTTCTTGATGCAGAAAAGTTATCACGCTTTCCCATTCTCTAAAGAAGTCCTCCATATTTTCGTCATCTCAAAGTCTAGTCAATTTCTCCATTTCAACCACTTTGTAGATTTTATCTGTCCATTCTTTTATATCCTGGATGTTTTCTTCTTTCCATTTTCGTGACGATACAATCCTTGCTGCAGCGATCAAATGAAAGATATTCTCTAATTTGCGATCAATTGTATTTAGTAGGTAAATTTCAGGTTTAAATTCCATTTTAATTTTTAACATATTCCCAATTAAGTTATGAATTTCATGCCAATATTTTTGGATTATCGGGAAGACCACCAACAATGGAAAAACGTTCCTTTTCCTTTTAAACATTTCCAACATTTATCTTTTGTTCCATATATTTTAGCTAATTTATCCGGCGTAATATACCATCGATAGAACACTTTATAGTAATTCTCCCTAATATTTTGACTTCTGGTATCTTTTAAACGTATATTCCATGAATATTCCCATTGATCTAACTCTATATTGTGTCCTATATTTTGTGCCCAAGTTATCATATTGTTTTTAATGACTTCTTTTTCTAGTTCTGTTTTCAATAAAAAATTGTAAAGTTTAGAGAGTAAACCTTTATTTGCTAATTTTAATAGTTTCTCCAGTTCTGTCTCTTCTTCCACAAACTTATTCTCCTTCTGATCTGTTTTAAACCTTTCTTTTAGTTCCACTTCAGATACCAGTGAATTTTATAATTTTGATCCTGAAATTCTTCTTCTGTCGTAAATCTGTCCTTTTCCCCATCTTTTACTAACAGGTCTTTCTACTTTAACCAATCCTTTCTCTCTCCATAAAAATGCTTCCTTTCTCTTGTAATTGGTTCACCCATTTCCCCCTCACTTTTTTCCAGATCCATCGTAGCGGCTTCTTTATACAACGGTTGTTAAATTCCTTGTCTGTTTTCTCTTTATTGTAATATAGGTCTGCATGCCAACCAAAAGTTAATTTTTCTCCCTCTGATTTCAATCATTTTCTATCTTTCAGTTTTAACCAATCTTTAATCCAAATCAGACACGTAGCTTGAAAGTAAATTTTTAAACCACCTCTTTCTTTAGGATCCTCTCGTATTTTCATTCTGGCCCTTAGGTTTTTTCCCCATCCATATGAATTTAAACAAATCTTTTTGCCAGTTTTGAATTAATTTCTCTTTTTGTGTTATTGGGATTGTTTGATATAAAAAGAGAATCTTTAGTAACACGTTCATTTTAATACACGCTATTCTTCCTAATAATGATCATTTTAAAGATTTCCAATTTTCTAAGTCTTTTTTAATTTGGTTCCATAATTTATTATAGTTGTTTTTAAAGAGATCTGCATTGTTTGTTGTTATGTCAATCCCTAAATACCTTACTTCTTTTGTTATATTATAGCCTGTTGTTTCCGTTAATTCCTTTTCTTCCCTTTGGTTTAAATGTTTTGTTGTCATTAACCTTTAGTCCTGCTATTTTTTCGAATTCATTAAGTTCCTTTTGTAGCATTTTACTATTTAATAAAGGACCCTCTATAAAAAAACCTAAATCGTCCACAAAAGCTAGTGTTTTTAATTTAGTTCCCTTGTTATCTAATCCCTGAATTTCTCTATTCTAATCAGTTCTCCTAATAAGTATTTCTATTAGCATAATAAATAATAAAGGAGATCAGGGGCACCCTTGTCTTGTACCTTGCCTCATCTTTACTACCTTGGTTCTTTCTCTGTTTATAATTAAATGGGCCTCTTGTTCTCTATATATTGCTCTAATCCATTCCAGAAATCTTTTTTTAATTCCTATTTTTTTGAAAGGTTCAAATATCGTAACCCAATGCACTCTTTCAAAAGCCTTTTCCTTGTCTATTAGTACAATCGCCACTCCTTTGCCTTTTTTCCCCTTCAACAATTCCGTAGAGTTTATCATGATTCTAATATTCTTCCTTAAATATCTTTCTTCCTCTCCTGTCCAAATCTTTAAGGTTTTTTTAAATCTAGTGGCCAATATAGTTGTGAAGATTTTATAGTCATTGTTTAGTAATGAGATTGGTCTATAATTTTTAATTTCTTGGGGATCTTTATCTGTTTTTAAAATTAATGTAATGTTTGCTTCTTTCCATGTTTTAGGGAAATTTTCAACACTCGTTTCATTTAACATTTTTTGCAATGGTTCAATTAGTTCATCTTCAAATAATTTATAGTATGTCATTGTAAATCCATCCAGGCCTGGTGTTTTTCCTTTCTCTCTCTCTTAGAGCCTGTCTGATTTCCTCTTTTGTAATTGGGAAATACATAAATCATATTGACCCTTAATTATGTGGAAGAAGAAAGGTGTCTGAGAGAGAGGGAAATGAAAGGGGGGCAGAGTGGCTGCTTTCTCTGCTTCTCTTTTGCTTCCCTTGGGCAGAGCTCCTTGGCAGGCCTCTCTTTCTATCTCTCTCTTTCTGTATCTGGTGCTGGGGAGATTGGCGTAGTTGGGGGTCAGTAGGGCTGACCCTCCAAGGGATGGCTCCTTCTGGAGGAAGAGATGATTCCCCCCACCCCACAACCAGCCTTTATGCCTTGACCTTCATCCCGGGTGGCTGGTGTCGTGTCCTTTTCTGTGGAAGCACAATGCTCCCCAGCAGTGACTCTTGGGGGCTGCTTTGCTTCTTGCTTGCTCCCGCACATGCGCAGGTGGAGACCAGGGCTCTGTGTGTGTGTTGCAACCCTTTGTCCTGCAGCACAGTGGGGAATCTGGGCTTTGGCATGGCAGTCCTGCTTGCTCTCTCGCATGGTGATGAAACGGACCGCTCTCTGAGTGTGTCCTAATTATGGGCCTCGGTGTCTCCCCTGGCTGGGACAAGTGGAAGCATGTTGGCAGTGGTGTGCTGCCCTGATGTGCCAGGCCCTGCCCTGAGCCTGCCCTGTTTGGGCCATGGGTAGTGCTCTAATGAGAGTCCCCAGAGAGCCATACAAAGGCAGAGATATTGGGCTGAGAGAAGTGGATTAGGCCCAGAATTCAGTGAGGCCCTGATATTCACACTCCCCATGTCTTTGTTCTCTTTACAGTTACTACGTGGGCATGTGTGGTGATGGAGCAAATGACTGCGGGGTGAGTATTTGTGCCTGGTTAAAACATGGTTCCCATTTGGCTCATTAATCCTAATGGATGAAAGTAATGTTCACTGTTCTCTCTCCATATTCTCTCCGGCAGGCACTAAAGCAGGCACATGGTGGCATTTCCCTCTCTGAGCTAGAGGCTTCTGTAGCATCGCCCTTCACCTCCCGGACCCCCAGCATCGCCTGTGTGCCAAACCTGATCAGGTAAAGGGATGCTCAAGAGTTTTCTGGAAGTGGGGGTCCAGTGCAGGACAGGTGGCACGGTGCTCCTGGTGCCAGGCAGACCAGCCCAGTTGCGTGTTCTTGCCAGAGTGCCAGGCTCTGAGTGAGAAGGGCCTGGCGGGCAGAGGAGGGGGGTGTCATTCACAACTTGGAAGGGCTGTGGGATTACTGCCCCAGGCAGCCTTTGAACAACCCCCAAGGGCAGGCCAGGAACAAAGCTGCCCCCATTTTGCATACTCAGCAGCCCACCAGGGCATTTGCTCATCTGCTCTGCCTTCCTGTGGCAGATCCCACTTCATGGCGGGTGATTTCCTTTCTCTCAGTTGTGGGTCTGCCTTCTGGCTTTTGCTTTTCCGCAAGGTATGGTGCCTGTATGGGAAGACTTTTATTTACTCACACAAAATCTGGAAGCTTGCTGTAGCCTCTTGTTATTGTGTGGATGCCGTTTTTTCACAGGGAGGGCCGCGCTGCTTTAATAACTTCTTTCTGCGTGTTCAAATTCATGGCTTTATACAGTATCATCCAGTATGTCAGTGTCACCCTCCTTTACTCAGTGAGTATTTTGCAAGCAGGTTTTTGCTGTTGAGTTAAACATTTATTTTGTGCAAATGTGGTATTTGTGAAGACAGTGGGAAAGCCTATCCGCCCCATTCTTTCTTGTTGGCTGAGGTACAAGGGGCTCCATACCTTCTTAACCAGCCCCCTCCTGCTTCAGCAGGCACTGAGCTAGTAGGCAAAACAGGGGCATAATGTAGTGGTTATGCAATGACTCTGAGCAAAAAGTGTGTTGCCATCTTTGCATTCCCCATTCTCTCATTTCAGCCACAAATGCTGGGAAGGAGAGGGCAGAGTGGTCATTCTGTCACTTAGGAACCTGAAGCTCTGGGGGAGGGGGGGCAGGCCAGTTGTGATGGCTGCAGAGCAAGCCCTGGCCCCACACAGCAGTGGGGTGGGCACAAGTCTCCTTCTTTGGAGGTCTTTAAACAGAGGCTGGATGGCCATCTGTTGGGGATGCTTTGACTGAGAGTTCCTGCAGGGTAGAAGAATGGGGGGCTATATCATGGACTGGATCAGGGCCCTTGAAGTCTCTTCCAGCTCTATGACTCTTTGATTCTAAGTCTCCCTGGCTCAGAGGGGACCCCTCAGTGCTTCTGAAGGGCATGGCAAAGACCCTGCTGCAAAGTGTCATTGCTGCTTCCCTTCTAGATCCAGAGCAACTTGGGAGATTTCCAGTTCCTCTTCATTGACCTCGCCATCATCTTGGTGGTGGTCTTCACCAGTGAGTATTGCCCCAGGCTCCCTTGTGGTTGTGTCTTTCACTTTCAAAAGGGCTTAAGTCACCCCCTCCGCTCTCAGCTGCTCGCAGAACAGCCCTGCAGTGTATGTGTCCGTGCTGCAGTTGAGTTCCAGACACAGGGCCCCTCTCGCTCTCTGCTCTGCGTGGCTCTGGCTAAGTCCTTGGAGCCCCAGGAGAAAGGAGGCTGCTGAGAGCAATGGGGGCTGCCATGGATTGCGCATGAGCAGAACAGTGTTACAGACATCCACTCCCAGCTCAGTGCTCTGTCCTGGTCGAAAGAGCAGCTCTCATGAGCTTCTTGCTGTGAAAGGAGATGAGAGAGACCAGAAACCCGCTGCTCTCTAACCCCTTTTCACAGCGATGGGCGCAGCAGCAGCTTTTTTGGCCAGGGTTGAGTACCACTGTGAAGATGGGGTTTGCCCCGGGTGTGGCAGTGTGCAAAACGAGTGCGATTTATGTCAGTCCTGATTGCAGAACTTGGCTTCATGGAGATGCTCCTTTCTCTTGCTTCTTGCATCTCCACAGTGAGCTTGAATCCTGCATGGAAGGAGCTGGTGGCACAGCGGCCACCCTCCGGCCTCATTTCGGGGGCCCTGCTCTGCTCCGTCCTTTCTCAGATCCTCATCTCCCTCGGCTTCCAGACCTTGGGATTCCTGTGGGTCAGGCGGCAGCCCTGGTATGAAACCCGGGCCCCACTCTCCCGCAAGTAAGTGGGCAAGGGACCCCAGGGGTTGCTGTGGGACTCGCGGGTGGGTTTCATTTCCAAAGGCTTTTGTCTCTGTGTGGAATTGGCACGGTCTGCACTCCATGGACTGCCCTTCAGAGAGGCTTTCAAAACAGAAAGCTTTTAAAGAAAGGCCAGGGGTGCTATATCAAGTATTTGGTATTTTAATATGTAATTTGTTTTAATTACTGTAGGAATGTAATTCTATTTTAATGTACTGTTTTGTTATGTTTTTAATTGTATTGTTTTTTAATGTTGTAAGCTGCCCTGAGTCCCAGTCTTAAGAGAAGGGTGGGATGATACTAATACTAATACTAATACTAATGCTGCCATGAGGACATGGGGGTGTCCAAGATATACAGCAGGATCTCATTTTGTGTCCTGGAAACAACTCTGAGGAGGCCTCAGATGAGTCCAGTGGGCAAAAGAGGAGCTGAGGCTCATAGGCCTCTGGGGAAGCACAATGATTGATCGACTGATCAGTTGCGCGCATATATATATATAGAGATAGATAGAGAGAGAGAGAGAGACACCCAGCCACTAAGGGCTCCCCAAGTAATTTAAATAATTTAAAATAGTACAGAAATTTAAAAAAAACCACCTTTAAAAGCACCTTAACATACTTGTTAAAACAGCCTAAACTTTAAATATGCTTTTAAAGCAAATCATAGAATCATAGAATCATAGAGTTGGAAGAGACCACAAGGGCCCTGATCCAGTCCAACCCCATTCTGCCATGCAGGAAATCCCAATCAAAGCATCCCCAGCAGATGGCCATCTAGCCTCTGCTTAAAGACCTCCAAGGAAGGAGACTCCACTACACTCCGGGGGAGTTTGTTCCACTGTCGAACAGCCCTTACTCTCAGGAAGTTCTTCCTAATGTTGAGGTGGAAGAACTTCCTGACAGTAAGGGCTGTTCGACAGTGGAACAAACTCCCCCGGAGAGTAGTGGATTCTCCTTCCTTTAAATGATTAAAACAGAAGAGTTTCAGGCATGGGGCACAACCCTTTTAGCTGCCCACTGGGGGGGAAATTCCTTACTTTTAAAATCATATAATCATAGAATTGTAGAGTTGGAAGAGACCCCAAGAAGGGCCCTGATCCAATCCAAGCCCCTTCTTCTGCCATGCAGGAACTCCCCATCAAAGCATCCTCATTGACAGATGGCCATCCATCCTCTGCTTAAAGACTTCCAAGGAAGGAGACTCCACCACAATCTCCGAGGAAGGAGTGTCTTCCATTGCCAAACAGCTCTTGCTGTCAGGAGATTCCTCCCAATGTTGAGCTGGAATCTCTTTTCCTGTAGCTTGCATCCATTGTGTCCTGTTCTCTGGAGCAGCAGAAAACAAGCTTGCTCCCTCTTCAGTATGGCACCCTTTCATATACTTAAACAGGGCTTTCATAGCACCTCTTAATAATAGCTCTACTGTCCTAAATGTCTTAGAGGAAGGATGGCTTTTAAAAACAGAGTTGCCCATGTTGAAAGAGATCCTTGTCTATTTGTTGCATGATGAGACTTGGTTGTTTGACAAGGGTCGGTGTGTGTACTAGTAAAAATGGGCCTTCTGCAGCAACAGGCACACTTCCTTGATGAGACCGACACGGGTGTAAATGTGTGCAGACACACCTGCAGAGGAAGCCTTCTCTTCACAGTCACAGTTGCCTCCTGGGGGCCGAGGACTTCATGCTCCCTCTGCCGTTTCTGTAAGCGTATGCTCTTCACAGGCGGGAGTGTTGTTAATAACAGAAGTAATAATATCTCCAGTGGATTGGGACATCTTTTCAGTTGTTCTGAATTTTGAGAATGATTAACCTTTTACACAAATGTGGTAGTCCTCAGAAGAACAGGTAAAGCGAGCTGATTTGTCAAAAGGTGCCCAGTGCCTGGAAGGTTGAGCTGCCAGGCTTTCCTTTGTCTGCCTGTGTTTGTGTGGGTTGCCCAGATGGCAGAGGAAGGGCAGGAGGCCAGAGAGTGGGATGGGCCTCCTCTTTTTCAGCACAGATGGTCCACTGCACTCTCCTCTGACTCTCTTGGATGGACTTGCTTGTTCCAGCGTTTGCGATGTATCCGGAGTCCCCTTTGCCAATGCATCACAGCACAACAGCACATCCGTTCACGATGAGCACAACATCCGAAACTACGAGAACACCACAATCTTCTTCATCTCTAGCTTCCAGTACCTGATAGTCGCCGTTGCCTTTTCGAAAGGGAGGCCTTTCCGGCAGCCTTGCTACAAGAACTGTAAGTACTCAAGACAATCTCAAAACCTGCCATAGTGGTGTTCCTAGGGCAGGTGGGGAAAGGGGAGGGGGGCACAGGGGGGCAGCCCCGCCAGGCAAAGCAAGGGGTCTCTGATGGCGTTGTCAGGCTGACATCCCCGTGTAGAGTAGACCTTCGCTTGCTTGCAAACATAAAGACATCACATGGCATCAGTTGGGTGGGTCCTTCCAGGAGGAATAGTTCCTTCTTGGTTGCTCTGGCTTGAATCAGAAGTAAAGAAAATAACTCTGCATGGAGAATGAGGATTACTTGGAAGGAAGACAATAAGCCCTGGAGGACAAGCAGAAATTGGCTGCAGAAAATGTCTTTCCCCGATTGTTGTTTGTTGTGTGCCTTCAAGTCATTTCCGACTTAAGGTGACCCTAAGGCAACCCTATCGTAGGGTTTTCTTGGCAGGATTTGTGCAGAAGGGGTTTGCTATTGCCATCCTTTGAGGCTGAGGGCATGTGACTTGCCCAAGGGCACCCAGTGGGTTTCATGGCCAAGTGGGGAATCAGACCCTGGTCCCCAGAGTAGTAGACCAACACTGAAACTACTATGCCATGCTGTCTCTCCTCCCAGATTGTCCAAGTGGCAACCCACCCAAGAGATAGCCATTGTTGGCTGTAAGGAAAAATAGATGCCAAAATCATTTATTAGCACTGTACCATAGGTTTATTAGGCTGACCCAAAAGGTCACAAAATCTGCAGGTCTCCAGGTGATATCCTATATCTTTTTGCCCGAGTTGTTGTTGTGTCCCCTGAAGCTGTTTCCAAGTTATGGCTACCCTAAGGCGGCCCTACTACAGGGTTGCTTTAGGGTAGCCATAACCTAGCTCCTCTCCCCATATACTGTGATTTACGTCGCTGTTGAGTCTAAAGAGAAGAAGGAAAGGATTAATTTTTAACTTCATTGTGTTTGCTATGCATTTTTATTGTTTTAACCCACCCAGATTCCTTGTGATTGGGCGGGCTATAAATAAATCATTTATTATTATTATTATTATTATTATTATTATTATTATTCATGTTTTCCTGGCACGAATTGTTCAAGAGGTTTGCCATAGCCTTCCTCCGAGGCTGAGAAAGTGTGACTTGCTCAAGGTCACCCAGTGGGTTTCCATGGCTGAGTAGGAATTTGAACCTTGGTTTCCAGAGTCATTGTCTGATGCTACACCACTCTGACTCTCATGACAAGCTCTGGAGATCACAAAAGTGTGTACATAATGTGGATTTTGGGCTTTTTCTGAATGGGTGGCATTTCTGGAGAGGCGTGGGTTTTGTAGTGGGAGCAGGAAGGAAGGGGGAAGTCAGGGCACTCTTTGTCCCCGAGGAGAGAAAATGCTGCTAGGCTGTGGGCAAGCCAGAAGGCATCCAAGGAGGGTGGCCAGGATGACCAGAAGCCTGGAAGCCACCAAGTCCGGTGAAGAGCAGCTGCGGGAGCTGGGCTGTCCAGCTGGGAGGACAAAAGACTTAGAGGGGACATGGCGCAGCTGTCTTTAAATACCCGAAGGAATGCCATCGTGTAGAAGGTGCAGCCAGCTTGTTTTCTGCTGCTCCAGAGAACACTAGAACACAAACCAGTGGGTCCACATTACAACAAGAGTGATTCCTCCTAAAGATTGGGAGGAACTTCTTGACTGTCAGGGCTGTTTGAGGGTGGACTATGGACTGCTTCAGTGGGCAATGGACTCTCCCTTTTTGGAGGTCTTAACCAGAGGCTGGATGGGTATCTTTTGGGTGTGGAACCCTGGTGGCGCAGTGGTTCAATGCCAGTACTGCAGCCACTCACTCAAAACCATAAGGTTGCGAGCTCACTACCAGCAAAAGGACTGAGGCTTGACTCAGCCTTGCATCCTTCCAAGGAGGTTGCTAAAATGAGTACCAGCTTGTTGGGGGCAATTAGCTTACAGTTGTAAACCGCTTAGACACTGTTAGTTCAGTATGAAGCGGTATATAAATGAAGCTGTTTGTTTGTGGTAATTGTGTATTCCTGCATGGCAGAAAGGGACTTGACTTATATGGCCCCTGGGATCCCTGCCGACTCCATGGTTGTGTGACTCCAAGGGAGAGGTGCATGTACTCCTGTGCCAAGAGGTATCCAGAGCAATGATTCCACCTAAACATTAGGAGGAACTTGTTTGGCAGTGGAACACGCTCCTTCCTTGGAGTGCAGTGGAGTCTCCTTCTTTGGAGGTTTTTAAACAGAGGCTGGATGGCCATCTGTCAGTGGGGATGCTTTGACTGAGAGTTCCTGCATGGCAGAAGGAGGCTGGACTGGATCAGGGCCCTTGGAGTCTTTTCCAGCTCTGTGATTCTATGATCCCTCCACTTCCCCACTACCACTCCACAGGGCCTCACTGCCCCTCCATTTTCTCAGAGGTTATGCCAGGGGAAAGGGGTCCACACCAGACTGTAACTTTCAGAGCCACTCTGCACATCTCTCCTTCACAGATTTCTTTGTGATCTCCATCCTTGTCCTGTACGCCGTCATCCTCACCATCCTGCTGCATCCAGTGGCATCGGTTGACACTTTTCTGGAGGTAAGATTGCAATATGCTGCTCCCCAGTTCCCCCGTGTTAGCCCCAGCTGTGCCCCCAATGCACAGGGGCTTTGGCCTTGGCTTGCTTTCTCTCGAGCTCCTCTCCTTCTCTCCAGAGCAAGCCTGCTCTTCTCAGGCATTATTCCCTGGCTTCCGCCCCCGTCCCTGGGCAGCCAGAAACCACCCTGGCCCCCAGTTTTAGGACTTTGGGTTGTGTGGGGAAAGAGGCGGCTCCCCTCCAACCGCTGAGGCAGACGCCTGCAAGGCTGACATGGGGGGGGGGGGTGTTTGGGGAGGCAGAAGGGTTGGGAACCTCTGCCCTGAGCCCTAGCCATCTTCCTCGGTGGCCCAGCAGGCAGGAGGGACCCTCTGGGGGCAGAATCCTAGAGTTGGGAAGGGTCCCCAGAGGGCATCAGGGCCAACCCCAAGCCCTTGCTCAACACAGAACCTCCAGCTAGACTAGCCTCCCCAGCGGCAGGGAGCTGCTGTTCAGCATCTTTTTGAAGGTGTCCAGAGAAGGAGGCCTTTAGGCCGTCGGTTCCGTTGCTGAACCACTCTTTCTGTCAAGAAGTTCCTTTTTTTGATTCATTCAAAATCTGCCCTCTTGCTTACTTCCTACTGCTAGACCTGACCCTACTTGCTTGCTTACTACTGTTAGACCTGATTCTCCCCTCTGCGGCAGCCAAGGACAGGCCTGCTCCCTCCTCTTTGTGACAGCCCTTGGGGTACCCTTCAGTTTTCTCTCCATGAAGCTGAACATGCCCAGCTCCTTCAATCTTTCATCACCTGTTTTGTTCTTCATGCCTCTTGTCATCGTTGTTGCCCTTCTCTGAACCTGCCCCAACCTGTCCATATCCTTCCTAAAATGAGGCACCCAGAACTGAAAGCAGGGCTCCGGAAGAGGCCTGACCAGCACAGAATATAGTGGGACTACTACTTCCCTCACTTGGAAACTAATAGCATTCACCTTCTTAGCTGCAGCTTCACACTGCTGGCTCATTCAGTTATGATCAGTTATGGTATAATCCCAAAGTCCTTTTCGCATGTAGTGCTGCTGAGCCACATTTCCTAAATGTAGAATTTTCCATTTGTTTCTGTTGAATTATGTTTTCTTAATATCAGCCCAGTTTTCTAGTTTATCAGAGTCCTTCTAATTCTTTTCCTGTCTTCAAACATGTTAGTTCTCTAACTTTGTATTGTCTGCAAATTTGATAAGAATCCCCTCCACTCTATTATCTAAATCAGTGGTTCTGAGCAAAGCCAGAAACTATGGGAGCTGCATTTCAAGACCTTTAAGGACCAAAGGTTGGGAACCTCTGATCTCTTTAAACAGAGGCTGGATGGACCTCTGTCAGTGAGGATGCTTTGATTGAGAGTTCCTGCATGGCAGAATGGGGTTGGACTGAATCGGGGCCCTTGGGGTCTCTTCCAACTCAACTCTATGATCTAAATCATTGATGAAAATATTGGAGAGCCTTGGCCCCAGAAGAGACTCCTGCAGCAACTCCACTTGAGACCTCCTTCAAATCTGAAGCACAGCCACTGATGACAACATATGAATTTTCCAACCAGTTACTGGTCCATCTGATAATGTTTCAGTCGATTCCATATTTAGTCACTTTGCTGATCAAAATATCCTGAGGGGCCTTATCAAATGCTTTGCTGAAATCCAGATAAATCGCATTCACAGCTGATCAAAAGAAGATGCAAGGTTAGTTTGGCAGGATTTGCATTGTGATCCCGATACTTGCCAACAGGCTCCTAATAGACATTTTTTCCCTGGCGCTGAGGCCCGGCTGACTGGCTTCTGGGACCTTGGACCTTCTTTTCTGCTTTTTTTGAAGAGAGGGACAATCTTTGCCCTTCGCCAGTCCTCTGGCACCTCACCCGTTCTTCAAGACTGCTCCGAAATCATGGCAAGGGGTCTTGTGTTTTCCTTCAGTAATTTGGGATGCAGTTCATTTGGCCCTAGAGATCTGAACTCATTGATGTTAACTAAGTAACTGCCGATTAACTCCTTATCGGCCTTTGCAAGCCGGATTCCTTGCCAAGGCCTCTGTTGATGCATAGAAGTGCGCAGTCCTCCTTTGGGGAGACTGAAGCAACATTGGAATTGAGCACTTCTGCCTTTTTGTTTTGATCTGTTGGCATTTTACCATCCTTGCAGAGCAGCAGTCCCACCGTTAAAAGACCCTAACAATCCCCCCCCTTTCCAGTTGTAGATGGGAAAGCAAGGGGCTGCTGGGTTTTTTATGCCCACCCAGCCAAGATCACAAGGATGCTGCTGGAAATTCTTCAGAGAAGCACACAAATGGAAAAGAATCCCCCCCTTCCCCCCCAAAAAAAATTAACCAAGAAAGCTAAAGGCACGAACCACAGACCACTAAGAATGAGACAGTCCCAAATACCCAACATACACGTGTCTTTAATAAAAGGCAGTTGAATCATGTCTGCTTTTCAAATAACCACATGCAACATTGCCTTGCCCTTTTATTGCCATGAGACATGAATCCAGCAGAGACGTGGAGAGCTTCTTCCTCCCTGCGTGTCTTCTTGGCCTTGTCCTATTGTGTTGTGCCACTTTGCCATGGCCCTTCTGAATAAGGGTAGTCAAATTCCTGAGCCGTGGCTCCCTTGTCCTGTCCGCTTGCATGCCTGTCTGCGTCCGAGTAGGGAGTGGCGTGGCTCCTCAGTCTTCGGATTGGGTCTCCTGCCTCACACTTCTGCCCTCTGTACAGCCCACTGGGGGGTCTTGGGGGTGGTATTTATTGGTGGTGTGTACATGCAGTGACCCTTTTGAGTAGACCCTTTTGGCAGCCCCCCACCTCTGGATGGAGCGAGCCCAGTTTAGAGGCCTCCATGCTGGGGCTGCCCAGCTCCGAAGCATCCAGCTGGAGTTTTCTGTTTGGAGGGACATGAGGCCCATCTCTCCATTCATAGAATCATAGAATCATAGACTTGGAAGAGACCGCAAGGACCATCCAGTCCAACCCCCTGCCATGCAGGAACTCCCAATCAAAGCAGCCTCATTGACAGATGGCCATCTAGCCTCTGCTTAAAGACCTCCAAGGAAGGAGATTCCACTACACTCCAAGGAAGGAGTGTGTTCTATTGTCGAACAGCCCTTACTCTTAGGAAGGTCCTCCTAATGTTGAGCTGGAATCTCTTTTCCTGTAGCTTCCATCCATTGCTCCATTGTCTCCTATTCTCTGGAGCAGCAGAAAATAAGCTTTCTCCCTCCTCAATATGACATCCCTTCAAGTATTTAAACAGGGCTATCATATCACCTCTTAACCTTCTCTTTTCCAGGCTAAACCCCAGCTCCCTAAGTCATTCCTCATAGTTAGATTGGTTACCAAATCTTGCACTATTTTAGTCACCCTCCTTTGGACACACTCCAGTTTTTCCACATCCTTTTTGAATTGTGGTGCCCAGAACTGGACACAGAATTATTCCAGGTGAGGCCTGACCAGAGCAGAATAGAGTGGAACTATTACTTCCCTTGATCTAGACACTATACTTCTGTTGCAGCCTAAAATTGCCTTGGCCTTTTTAGCTGCCACCTCGCACTGTTGACTCATGATCAACTTATGGTCTACTTGGACTCCTAGATCCCTTTCACACAGATAAGTCTCTCATTCAGCCAGGTGTCCCCCATCCTGTGCATTTCATTCCCCCAGACCTGAGGTGGGTCACTTAGACCCCACCAACTCTGTCCCCCAGTGAAGACCCTCTATCCAGAGGCTGAGCTTTTGGGCCCATCTTGGGGGTGACTGGTGGAGGGCTGGTCTCTTGGTGTCTGTGAACAGCGCAGCTGCCCTGCCTTCTAACAAGACTCTTGCTTCTGTTTGTGTCTCTCTGTGTGTCTGTGTCTCTGTTGGGGTGGCACCTTTGTTTTGCAGCTGGTCTGTCTACCCCATTCATGGCGGGGCAAAGTCCTCCTCATCGTTGCCATCAATGCCTTTGTCTCCATTCTGGTGGAGGTGAGTAATTTGGGGTCTCAGGTGTAAATCACTGGTGAGGGGGGGAGCAAGAGGGGCTTGGGGGGTTGTTGAAAGTGTCAAATCAAGTGTTTCATAACTCAGAAGACAATTTCGTTTTTTAAGACTTGGCATTCCCAAATCTTCATAATTCTCCCCAAGGCCCTGCGTTCCCTTCCTGGGTCTCTGAAATCCTTTTTTTGAGAGATGAGACTGACCGTTGGAAGGCCACGCCAGACCCCGGGGGGGGGGGGGGAGGCAGAGGGAGGTGAACTCACCCCCCCTCCCAGGACAGTCATCTCTCTATTGAAACACACCTTTGCAGTCTTTTGAATGCAGAGCAATGCTGAATTGTAATACAAAAGGCTGGAAATCTCCCTACCCACCCACGCACCCAGTGCATTTGGGCCACCATCAACTTGGATGAACTCAGTGGAAGGGCCAAGGACTAATGGGAGCTCTAAATGCAAATATTTAAAAGTTACCTGGCTGGGAGCCTCCAGAATGAGTCTTGGGGTTTTGCCAAATTGCAGAGGAGCCACGTTCTGGGTTTGAGAAACTGAATCCCCGCAGCCCAGCCCTCCTAGAAAAGAGGAGCCCCTCATCTTTCCCACAGCTGAATTGGAATCATAAGAGTTGGAAGAGACCCCAGGGGCCATCTAGTCCAACCCCATTCTGCCATGCAGGAACTCTCAATGAAAGCATCCCCGACAGAATTATAGAGTGCCTTTGCCAGGGGAGGGTGAGTCCCCCCTGCACTGAGCTGTTTGCCCCGGCATTGCTGCCCTTTGTGAAGTGCTCTCTCTCTATGAATGATCTCCCCTCTTCTTGATTCTCCCTGCTCCCTGGAACAACCCACAGAATGTCCTCCTTGACACGGTCCTTTGGAAAGCTCTCTTCAGCCGAGACAAGCAAGGGGAATACCGCCTAGCCTCCTCTTCCTCCTCCTCCTTCTCCTCCTCTTCCTCCCACCCACCACAGGTTGGAACTCTGATCTTTACTGTCCATCCTTCATGCATGCGGCCGTTCCCATTACTGCGGATGCCACAAAGATTGTGTGGGGTGGGTAGGTGGGAGGTTTTGCTGAATGTCGCCCTTGTGCCTCTGGGTTTGCCGGGGTGTCTTTTCTGGAAAGGTTTTCCCAGTGGGGTGGGATGGCAGTGGTCTCCTGATTCTTTCTGTCTCATATGCTGGCCACCTTCCCGAATGCTCTGTGAGGTACGAGAGACCAGGGATGTGAGGCTTTTTGGGGTGCTTCTTCCCTGGTCTGATAGCATGGCCCTTGGACCAGGCCTCGCTTATGGCCACAGGCCTCCATTGGGTAGGCTTGAACAGACCAGATTCATCCCTGGAGAACGGATGGGGCATGTGGCCGAGTGGGATGACCGCAACAGCCATCACAGAGAAGGTGGCATCAGGAGCAGAAAAGAGCCACTCTGGTGGTGGGAAAGCGGGGAGAGAGGTGGCTTGATGACAGTTTTTCAGCTGGAGTCAAGCATGGGGTGCTTGGCCCCGGGGCCCCACTTCCTGCAGCAGGCCAGCCCCCAAGACAGAGGGGCCTGCTCCACCCACATCAGCCACGCATGCTTTGAAGGCCTGGAGACTGCCGATGGGGGGGCATGCAGGGGCTGCAGGTGGTAGGAGTTCTTCTCTCTGCTGGGGTTTCCCTGCTGCTTCCACTTCATGGTCCTAGGAGATATACCCAGGAGGGCATCGTGGAAGCCAAGGTGGACATGGGAGGATGCCTTTGCTCTTGCTTCTAACCTTCCTGTTCTCCCTCTTTCACTAGGAGACACTGGGCAGCTGGCGGTGGTGTGCCCTTCCTGCACTGCTCCGGTCCAGGAGGAAGCCCCCCAAAGCCAAGTACATGCACCTGGCCCAGGAGCTGCTGGTGGACCCAGAGTGGCCACCCAAGCCATCCACGACCACGGAGGCCAGGGCCCCGGGGAATGGCTCCTCCTACCAAATCGTCACTGTCACATAGCGGCTGGCTGCTCCTCCTCCTCCTGTCATTCTGGCTTCCTCCGTCACGTCCAGAGAGGCAGCCGCTGCTGGGAGCCCATCAGGCCTGGACCTGGACTGACCAGTAGAAGCCCCTTCTCTGTGGAGTGGGAACCTTCAACAACCGAGGCGAGGCGTTGGTATTTCTTTTAGCCAGTTTCCTTTGGCCCTGTGTCCAAGCAACGCTCCTGGGCCTGTAAAGATTGTTCCCGTGGGAAGTCTGGGTTCTGGGTCGCACAGAGCTTGGCGGACACAGTTCCTGCGCTGAAGGGATGGCAGGCCTCCTCTTGCAGTCACGTCTTCTCTGTCTCCTTTTATATCAGAAATGGTGTGTTTGCGCCACATTGAATGCAGGTTGTCGAATGTGTTCCTGGCAGCCCCCTCTGGCCAGCTGCAGCCGCCCCGCCACCTTTGACCCCCAACTCAAAGTCTGACCCCACCTCCCACATTGGCTCAGCAAAAGCGCAAGAAACGAACACGGCTGAGGACCCACAGTTGCTCTCCCGGTAGGGAATGGTGGGGGATCTGCCCCCGTGAAGTCCCCTGCAACAAGAGAAAGGACGACTTCAGGATGACTGGCTGTGTTGTGGGTCCTGGGCTGAGGACAGTGGGATTTACCTTTTGGATTGAGGCTTCCAGCTCATGGCCAGACCACCTTCTCTGCCACTACCCTGAGGGGGAATTGAGATGCAAAATGGGGAGGCAGAAAGGCAGGTGGGTGGGGGACATGCCACAAATTGGAGCCTTCCTGGCATGGAGGGTCAGGCGGTTGAGCTGCTTGTGAGTGCATGTTCCCTCCCTGCCTTCCTTCTTCATAGCACACCCCACGTGTGTACAAATCACCCCCATCTCCTGGGCATGGTTTTGAAAGATGTTCTCTGTGTGCACAATGCCAAAGGGGCCTGGTCTGGCTCCAAAGGATGCATTTGCTGCTGAAACAATAGGGCAGGGGGTGCGCATGTCCAAAAAGGCCTCTGTGAAGGCCTCCAGCATGAGAGCAGCACCTCTGGGTAGTTTCCTTCCTCACCTTGCATCCCAACAGAAAGGGCTAGGGAGAGGCCTCCTGGGTCTCTGCTGTCTCTTGTAGGAGAGCAGGCAGCCCAATGTGGCCCCACAGGCCTTTCTCCTGTGTCCAGCCAGGGCCACAGGCCACCAGCCTTCCCCGGTGGATGCCTGTCTTCCTTCCTCCTCCGTCTTGACCCCATTCTTGCTCCAGTGTGTTGCCTTTCCCCTGCAGTGCAAAAAAGCTTGCCTCTCCCTTGCAGCGCATCAAGGCAGGGGTGGCCCCGCTTGCGACCCCGGAGGAGGCTGGGGCAGTGGGAGGGGGTCCCTTTGGTCCTCCATGCCGACCAGGTTCCCCTCCTTCCTGCGTGGGCAGAAAATGCCAAGGTGTTTCAGAATGAAATCCATGTAGCTATGCATCTTTTGACCTTGGGACTGTGACTTGCAAACACCTCATCTGACTAGTTATGTTGGTGTGTGTGTTGGGGAGGGCTGAGGTGTATGGGAAGAGCCCCTAGGGTCAGAGTGGCACTGGTGGAGGGGGTCTTTCTTTTATCTCCTCTGTTCCCTAATTGCACCCATACACAGAACCCCCCCCCCTGACCTGCTGAAATGCCCGAATTGGGGAGAGGGGATGGCTGTGCTGGTGCAGGGCAAGCTGTGGCCTGCCAGGTTCTTGTTCAACTCTTAGCTCCTGGTGTCATTCAGCACTGGCTCTGTGGGGTGGGGCCAATGGGAATTGCAGTCCAGTGGCATCTGGAGGGCAGCCCCATCATCCATGCTGTGCTGGTGGCTGCTCTTCCATAGGCTTCTGTGTGGTGCTCCTGCTTGGCCTCTGAAGGGTGGTGCTGCCTTCCCTTCTGCCCTGGCTGATCCTCTGGTGCCCGCCTGAGAGGATGCCTCCCTGTCCCTGGAAGGGTCCTTGGGGCTGGAAGGTGCATGTGGGATGGGGGAGAGGACAAGCGGTTGCCTTGCTCTGGGGGCATCTTGCTTGCCAGCTGTTTGGCCTTTGGCCACCACCACCTGCTCCTCTGCAAGACCTTTGAGGAAGGGCAGCCGCTGCCGCCTCCTCCTGCTGCACCTTGTGTGCCTGCCTTGCCGAAACCCAAAATGTGTGGTTATGGGGGATCACTGCCGCTCTTCCATGGGACCCCCTTGCCTGCTCTGGAGTGGCCCCTGGTTTCTCCCTTCCTTTGGTAAAAGTCTGGCATCAACTTGACAACTTGGATTCCGAATTCCCTTAAATTATTTGTCTCATTTGGACCCCGATGCCCTAAATCTTGTCTTTTGGCGTGTTGGGATTGTAAGTACAGCCAACGGAATAGTATTGCTATTATTGCTATTATTATTATTTTAAAATATTTTTATTATTTATGTGCATTCCTAAAGGACTGATGCGCTCAAGAAAAGAGCAGCTCTTAAGTTATACTTTCGCAAAATGCAAAGCCAGACTTTTAAAATGGTCTGTCCCTCAGGGTTATTTTTACAAGAGCTTTCCCCTCTTCTTTCCTTCCCAGACAGTTTGGGGCTGTTTCATAGGAACTTGGAGTGGGGTGAGGTGGGGCGGGGGACCCACATTTGTTTGGGCCAGTGGCGGTGGTGGCGGGGGTCTTATGCACGTTTCTCCCCAGCCGTGGATTGCGTGTCCCCCCACGGTCTCCACTTCTGGGGGTGCCCCCCATTCCACGGTTGTTAACCCCCCAATACAGAAACTGACCTTCCTCCAGCCCTTCCGGGGGGCAGCAAGTTTTTGTGTATTGGAGGCCAGATGTTCTACTGCCACAGATGGGCTGCAAATGATGCTCCGTTTGGTTGTGGCCACGGTGCCACTGGACAAACATGTTCATTTCCTGTTACAGTCTTTAAAATGGGGAATGTTAACACTTTGCACTTGCTTTTTCTAATTTATTGGGGAGATTTTTTTTAATGAAGATTTAATGCTGGCGGGTTTTACTCTGGATGTGTTAATCTACTGTCGAATTAAACTACTGTAATCTGCAGCGGACGTGTTCGTCTGCTGTGTTTCCTTGTGTGTATAAAAGTACCCCAGTTAAAGAGAGGAAGGCTCTTTCCGTTGCGCCGCTGCCGCAGGGCCCTCTTCCTCTCATACAAATGCTTCCTTTGGTCAGTTAGTCGCCACTCGTCTCGAGACTTTGGGTGACTTTATCCCCCAAAACTCCAAGCTGTAAAAGCAAATGTTTGCATTTGGGAGGGAAGGAGTTGCTCTTTGATGGCTCTAAATTGCTAGTTTGGTGCCATATAATGGCAGCCTTGAGAAAACCATCCCCATTAAATGCTAAAACCTCTGGATAAAGTGCGTAGGTCCAGCATCGGCTCCTGGGTCAGAGTCCAGCCGTCGCACGGGAAAACTAGAAATTCCTCCTCTGCTTTAAGGAGTGATGCCGCATTTCCCTCCGTGAAACAAAAATGTTTTTGCTGCTTTTATAATGGTACCTGGTTGTAATAAAGGCCTTTTTTAAGAACTATTAAATCTTTATTAAACAGTAACAAAACATAATCAACAATTTAAAAAAAAGCATACAAATACAAACTATTTTTCTATACCTAAAAAACGTTGTTGTCGTCATTGTGTGCCTTCAAGTCATTTCTGACCCTAAGGCAATCCTATCATGGAGTTTCGTGGCAAGATTTGTTTGGAAGGGGTTTGCCATGGCCATCCTCTGAGGCTGAGAGAGCGTGACTCGTGGCCCAAGGTCAGCCAGTGGGTTTTCATGGCTGAACCAGGATTTGAACTCCGGCCTCCAGAGTCATCAGCACTCAAAGCACTCGGCCAAAACATAAGGGGTAAACAATACAACCTACAATTAATAATACAATGCATTGCATCACTATAAACTATAGAGCTACCAATAAAACAAAAGTAACAATCATATACCTTACAGACGGAGACCATGGCACCCGGCGGATCCGACGGCAATCCCTGATCCCACCCCAAGATCCCTCCAAAAGTCTCTCTATATTTCTATGGACCAAAACTGGAAAACCCCTTCGGTGCAGCAAGCAACGCTCCCTGGCTGCTTAGCAGTGTCCTTCGTGCGGCCGTTTCCTCTCTTCTGTTTTTATTTACTGGTTAGAGTTTTATTCAAAGTTTTAAAAACACACCAAGAATCCTAAGAAAGAACAAAGAGCAGAAAAGAAAGGCGGCTTCCGGCCGTCCTTTCAGTGGCGATGTTTCTGCTTGCAGTTAGTCACCCTCTTGTTCCTTCTCTTCAGATCATGGGAATCTTGGGTGTTTTGCCGTTTCCTCTGTTTTAAATGGGTTTTTGAGATGACAAAGCAACTTGTGACACGTTCCATTTTTTAAAAACAACGACAGGGCTAGCTTTCCAAAGTCATGGCCAAACTCTGCAAAATAGCAAGTTCATGCACAAAAAATGCACGGTGCTAAAATTGGACTTTGGTGTCATGTTTTGCAGTGTTTTGGTGCACAGGTGTCCCAGGCTTATAGATCACTCCCCTTTCGTACGGATGGCACACGGAGGGCATGAGGGTCAGAAACTGTCCAGTCCAGAGCAGCTGGCCAGTCCCTTTTGCCAGTTGAGCGGCTGGGGTGGAGGCACGTCCTCCTGCATGAGAGATGGTCACTGCTTGGGGGGGCATCCCAGGCCCACAGCTGTCCCTCGAGGCACACAGAGGGGTGTCCTAGGGCTGGGCGCTCCATCCCAGTCTGGACAGGGATGTCCATCCTTCAGCAGACCATCCTCTGTGTTAAGTGACCCCAACATGCCGTTTCTGGGGCTGCCTTTGAAGACGGTTTGGGAAAGTGGTTGACCAAGAGCCCCCCCCCCCCCCCCGCAGCAAGTCAAGCGGCTCCCGAGGGAAGAGGAGACCCAGCTTGGCAACGGTGCATGCGCAAGGGATCTATCAGCATGTGCTGATAGCAGGGGGTCACTGGGCTAAATCAAGGGGAGACTCGGAAGCTATGCAGCTGTAGAGTTTAACGTTGCTGAAAACAGATTGGACAGTTGGGCCAAAACTGACAAAATGGATTTCAACACAGAAAAAATGTAAGGTACTGCACTTACGGCGGAAAAATGAAATGCAGATATAGGATCGGGACACCTGGCTTAAGGAGACGTGTTCAAAAGGGATCTAGGAGTCCTAGTAGACCACAAGTTGAACATGAGTCAACAGAACGATGTCGTCAATGTGATTTTAGGCTGCATCAATTGAAGTATAGTGTCTAGATCAAGAGAAGTAATGGTACCCCTCTATTCTGCTCTGGTCAGGCCCCAGCTGGAATACTGTGTCCAGTTCTGAGTCCCACAATTTAAAAAGGACATTGAGAAACTGGAGCCATGTGTCCAAAGGACAGAGACTTAAGATGGTGAAAGGTCTGGAATTCATGAAGCCCTATGAGAAGAGACTTAGGGAATTGCTGGGGATGTTTAGCCTGGAGAAGAGAAAGTTAAGAGGTGATATAAGAGCCCTGTTTAAATACTTGAAGGGATGTCATATTGAGGAGGGAGCAAGCTTGTTTTCTGCTGCTCCAGAGAACAGGACCCAATGGAGCAATGGATGCAAGCTCCAGGAAAAGAGATTCCAGCTCAACATTAGGAGGACCTTCCTGACAGTAAAAGGGCTGTTCGACAGAGGAATGGACTGACTCAGACCATGGTGGATTCTCCTTCTTTGGAGGTCTTTAAGCAGAGGCTGGATGGCCATCTGTCAAAATGGGGGTGCATTGATGGAGAGTTCCTGCATGGCTGAAGGGGGTTGGACTGGATGCCCCATGGGGTCTCTTGCAATTCTATGACCTAAGATGGAGAGGGGTTCAACAAGGAGGAGTGGGAAGACCCCCACTCATTCTTGCCTGCTCAGTGATGCTTTTGCCCTCCAGAAAAGGCTGAAAAGAGGGGTGTGTTTGTGTCTTACAGCTATCAGAGCAGCTATTTTAAAATGGAGGAAAGCCTCACGCAGCCCAGAGGTTCCCCCCGGAGCCTTGATGGACCCCATCATTGAAGAACATGTGAGGGGGGCACTGCTTCTTTATGGCCAAGATCATCTTGCCTATCAGCAAGATGGCGAGGGCACAATCCACAGAGGCCTAAAGCAACATGGATGGCAGGCACAATGGCATCACAATCTCCTTGTTTCTAGCTGAATCCGCAGAAAGACAGGAACTGCACCACTTTCTGTTCTGCTTTTCAAGCGTGAAATGCCTCACAATGGCTGAACCAACGCTTTGCGTGAAGGAAGGACTGCATCCGGTCCCCAGCTGCCTCTCCAGGCCAAAGGTTCTCTCCCAGCTGAAGGAGAAGATGTCAGGGTTCCAGGCGCAGAAAAAGAGAGAGAACTGCGGGTCAAGGGGGTCAAGGGGGTCAAGGGCCTGCCTTGGTCCAAAGCAGTGTCCTCCCTAAGGCTGCTTCTCATGACCGGACATTTGCGCCTCGGAAACCGGCCGCAGTGGGGGCAGGTCAGGGGAGGCTCAGGGCTGCGATCCTGCCAGGAGCCCTTTCCCACTTTTGGGGTGCTACAGGCCCCTGTACCCTTTCCTTGCTTAAACCTCTTTCTTTTCTTGACCCAGGCCTTCAAAAAACATCTAAGCCATGATGGGGTCTTGAAAGGGGTGCCATAAGAGGAGGAGAAATACATCCAGACCCCACCTTTAATGGGGGGACTATAAGGACCCCGAAGGATTTTAAAAAGCTGTTTAAGCTAGCAGAGATACAAACATTGTGAGGCAATGGATCCCACAGGCTAGTTATGCGCACGGCATAAAGTCCCATTGGGCTTTAACCTGGACCTTAGTATATTTTGTAACTTATATCTGTATTAAGCAGAGCAGCAGCATATCCAAAGGTATATCTGAGCTTCTGGTCAAAGACAGGATACTCCGGTAAGGTAAAAAACTTTATTGTCACAAAGAATTCATCTAACATCCAGAAAAAATCAACAGCAGAAAAATCTATACTTTGATACAAGAGTCCCTAAAACTGCCCCGATGAGTGAAAGTAAGGGGGAGAAAACATCCCTGGGGCAGACCCTCTTGGTCCATCCTTTCAGACTCAGGAGAGAGAAGGAGAGAGACAAAGAGTCGTAAACCTTGACTCTTCATCTTTAGCAGAGAAGAGCAGGACGCAGCAAGTGACCGCTTGGCAATGGCACTGGCCAAAGACAGGCAACCAAGGAAGGTATCTCTCTACTCAAAGTGCCATAGAGACCAGCATCAGTCTTCTTCACAAACGCATGGCACCTGGGAAGGAAAGTCTGTCTGGAATGGTTTGATGCCGCCGCTGCTGCCAACGCAACTCCTGCCCTTCTTGCCTCCTCAAAACTGGGATAAATACCAGAAAGCACCACTCTAAGTTGTCCTTGGAGTTGTCCCTCGGAGCGCAGTGGAGTCTCCTTCTTTGGAGGCTGGATGTCCATCTGTCTCAGGGGATGCTTTGATGGAGAGTTCCTGCATGGTGGAAGAAGAGGCTTGGACTGATCAGGGCCCTTCTTGGGATCTCTTCCGAATCTAAGGTTCTATGCTTCTATCCAGGGAGTGTTTTCTCAATAGAAGAGGTTTTCTTTTGATTACTGATCAGGAGTGGCTGGAGGCACAGAGCTAAGAGCCCAAAACAATGAATTTGCAAACATTGTATACACTGAGGTGCAAAGACTCCCTGGAGCAGCCCCAGAGTAGAGCAGGGCGATGAAGGGCGAGGGTCCCAAAGCAGCGGAGGTTGCAGTCAGACCCTCAGAGGAGCCTCCCAAGCACTCCACCTTCCAGATAGGTCCAGTGCCTTGAAAGTTGAGAAATGTAAGGCAGAAGAAATTAAATGCACAGATATAGAATGGGGGACACCTGGCGTAAGAAGATTATGTGTGAAAGGGACCTAGGAGATTACAAGCCAAGCATGAGCCAACAGTGTGATGCGGCAGCTAAAAAGGCCAATGCGATCCTAGGCTGCATCAACAGAAGTACAATCATAGAATCATAGAATCATAGAATCGTAGAGTTGGAAGAGACCACTAGGGCCATCCAGTCCAACCCCCTGCCATGCAGGAAATCCAAATCAAAGCATCCCTGACAGATGGCCATCCAGCCTCTGTTTAAAGACCTCCAAGGAAGGAGACTCTATCACCCTCCGAGGAAGGAGTGCATTCCACTGTCGAACAGCCCTTACTGTCAGGAAGTTCCTCCTAATGTTCAGGTGGAATCTCTTTTCCTGTAGCTTGCATCCATTGTTCCGGGTCCTGTTCTCTGGAGCAGCAGAAAACAAGCTTGCTCCCTCCTCAATATGACATCCTTTCAAATATTTAAACAGGGCTATCATATCACCTCTTAACCTTCTTTTCTCCAGGCTAAACATCCCCAGCTCCCTAAGTCGTTCCTCATAGGGCATGGTTTCCAGACCCTTCACCATTTTTGTCGCCCTCCTTTGGACACATGGCTCCAGTTTCTCAATGTCCTTTTTGAATTGTGGTGCCCAGAACTGGACACAATATTCTAGGTGGGGCCTGACCAGAGCAGAATACAGTGACACTATTACTTCTCTTGATCTATACACTATACTTCTATTGATGCAGCCTAAAATAGCATTGGCCTTTTTAGCTGCCGCATCACACTGTTCACTCATGTTCAACTTGTGGTCTACTTGGACTCCTAGATCCCTTTCACACGTAGTTTCATTCAGCCAGGTGTCACCCATCCTATATCTGTGCATTTTATTTTTCCGCCCTAAGTGCAATACCTTACATTTCTCTGTGTTGAATTTCATTTTGTTAGCTTTGGCCCAGCTTTCTAGTCTATTCAGGTCATTTTGAATCTTGATCCTATCCTCTGGGGTATTAGCTATTCCCCCTAATTTGGTGTCATCTGCAAATTTGATAAGTATGCTCCCAATTCTGTCATCCAGGTCATTGATAAAGATGTTGAATAGCACTGGGCCCAGGACAGAGCCCTGTGGGACCCCACTGGTCACTTCTCTCCAGGATGAAAAGGAGCCATTGCTGACCATCCTTTGGGTTTGGCCGGTCAACCAATTACAGATCCATGTAACAGTTGCCTTGTCTAGCCCACATTTTACAATCTTGCTTGCAAGAATGTCATGGGAAACCTTGTCAAACGCCTTACTGAAATCAAGATCTACTACATCCATAGCATTCCCTTCATCTACCAAGCTGGTAATTTTGTCAAAGACGGAGATTAGATTTGTCTGGCATGACTTCTTTCTCTGAAACCCATGTTGACTTTTTGTGATGATGGCATTGCCTTCTAGATGTCCACAGACTCTCTGTTTATTGATCTGCTCCAGAATCTTTCCTGGGATTGATGTCAGACTAACTGGACGATAATTGTTGGGATCCCCTTCTTCCCCTTTTTGAAGATGGGGACAACGTTTGCCCTTCGCCAGTCTGCTGGGATCTCTCCTCTTCTCCAGGAGTTTTCAAATATGATTGCCAATGGCTCCGATATTACTTTTGCCAGTTCTTTTAATACCCTTGGATGGAGTTCATCTGGTCCCGGAGACTTAAATTCATTTAGATTAACAAGGTGTTCCTCTACTATCTCTTTACTTATTCTGTGCTGAAATTCCCCTATTCTGTCCTCTGCTCCATTATCCTCAGGTTGAGCCCCTTTGCCTTTTCTGAGAAGACTGAGGCAAAGAAGGTGGCAACCCTAGATGAAGACAGCTTGTTTTCTGCAGCTCCTGAAGGCAGGGTCTGGACGAATAGGCTCAAATGGCCAGGAAAAAACTTTAGAGAAAACCTGGTGGAAAGCGCTGCTTGACACTGGATCAGAAACCCTTGGAAGGTGGAGGACTCTTGCTGCCCGGAGGCTTTGAAACAGCATCCGGATGGCCCACCTAGCAGGGTTGGTCTAGCTGGCCCTTGAGGCCCCGGCCCCAAATATCCTATGAGGGCATGAGAATGTGGCTCTAGTTTCCCATGAGCACAGAAGGGGACAGGCTCTTGCGGCAAAAGCTGGTGATGCTGCAGCCCAGGACCTGGCCTCCCGCCTTCCTTGGAATCGCCGCAGGGTCCAAGTGGGGCGTGAGAGCCCCCCCCCCCCCCCCAGTCAAGTGGCACTTACAGAACGGGCCATGAGGGTTCGGGGCAGGCTTGGGAGCTTGGGTTTGGCTTAGGTCTGGGTGAGCCTCTTCAGCCTGGCCATGCCCCCCTCCTGCCCTGGGCTGTGGTCACCTCTGCAGCCATTCCTGCCTGGCTGCCTCCTGTTTGGCTGCTCTGCCCCAGAGAGGAGTGTGGCCACAAGGCAGAGGAAACCCACAAGGAGCTCTTATCTGGCCCTTCTGGAAAACGCAGCATCACTTCCGGCCATGAGCCTGCATTTGTGGGCTTTGCAGCTGCCCCTCCGGACACTTGCTTTCGTTCCGACCAGAGACAAACTGCTCCCCATGGTAAGTCCCAGCCTGTCATTTCATGGTGCTTGGCTTGCTTTAGGTATTGAGTGAGTGTGAGTGTGCAAGAAAGAGGCTGAGCTCCCTGGAACACGAAATGCTCTCCCACCATCACCTGGTTGTTATTATTATTATTATTATTATTATTAACCTTTATTTATAAAGCGCTGTAAATTTACACAGCGCTGTACATACAATCTTTTTAATTAGATGGTTCCCTGCTCTCAGGCTTACAATCTAAAAAGACATGACATAAAAGGAGAAGGGAAAGGTGGTGGGGGTAGTAGGCTAATACATATAAAGTACACAGCAATACAGGAAATGGTTCAATAAAACAGGCACCAAAAGATCATCAAATAGCAAGCGACAATTATGCAATGCCTGGGAAGGCTTCTCTGAACAGGATGGTCTTCAACTCTGTTTTGAAGCTGGTTAAAGAAGTGATCAGGGCCCTTGTGTCTTGCGGGAAAGAAGGTTCCAGGAGTGAGGGGCAGCGAGAGAAAAGGGGCGAATCCAGTTCATGCAGTTTGTGCCCAGATCAAGCATAGAATCATAGGGTTGGAAGAAGAGACCCTAAGGGCCATCCAGGCCAACCCCATTCTGCCATGCAGGAACTCTCCATCAAAGCAGATGGCTATCCAGCCTCTCTTTAAAGACCTACAAAGAAGGAGGCTCCACCGCTCTCCAAGGAAGCATCTTTTACTGTGGAACAGCCCTTACTGTCAGGAAGTTCCTCCTAATGTTAAGGTGGAATCTCTTTTCCTGGAGCTTGCATCCATTATCTTAATGTAATGTAACTCAATGTAAGATGCTGCACTTAGGCAGAAAAAATGAAATGCACAGATATAGGATTATGGGGGACACCTGGCTGAACGGGAGACTTCTACGTGCGAAAGGGGTCTAGGAGTCCAAGTAGACCACAAGTTGAACATGAGTCAACAGTGCGATGTGGCAACTAAAGAGGCCAATGCAATTCTAGGCTGCATCAATAGAAGCATAGTGTCCAGATCAAGGGAAGTAATAGTGCCATTCTAGTCCGCTTTCGTCAGGCCTCAGCTGGAATAATCCTGTGTTGAGCTAAGGGGAACCACAATTCAAAATGGATGTGGAGCTGGAAAGATGTCCAAAGGAGGGTGACTAAAATGGAGAAGGGTCTGGAAACCATGAAGCCCTCTGAGGAACGACTCAGGGAGCTGGGGATGTTCAGCCTGGAGAAAAGAAGGTTAAAAGGTGATATGAGAGCCCTGTTTCAATACTTGAAGGGAGGCCATATTGAGGAGGGAGCAAGCTTGTTTTCTGCTGCTCCAGAGACTGGATCAAGGGAAGCCATTTGTTGTTGTGTGCCTCCCAAATGACCCTAAGGCAGACCAGTATAGGGTTTTCTTGGCCAGATTTGCTCTGAGGGGTTTCTGTCTTTGCCTTCTTCCTCCACATCTCATCCCCAAAGCCTCCCAGTCACTGATGCCTATAAATTCCTGAAACTTTGCCCTCAGGACACATTTTTGGCTATGCATACATGTGCCCAGACAATAGCATTTTGGACTAGTTTGAAGCCAGGCCAAATCTCTGTTGATTTCAGCCGGCCTCCTCAGTAGCCGGCCACTCGCACTTCAAGGCAGCCGTGGATCCATCCTGACTCTGGTGACCCAGCATTTGGAGCTGTGCCTCCGGATCAGTGTAGAAGTGCCTCCTTATTGCCGCTTGCTATCTCCTTCTCCCTTTGCATCATTAGTTCTCCTGTGTGTGGGTTCCCCTTTTTAAATAAACTAAATTAATCTGGGCAACTGCCTCTGCAGTCCTCTGAGTTTGCAGCCATTATGGAAAGGCTGAGAGCACGGCTTTATGTTCTGGAGTCCTTTTCCTGCTTCCTATTGAGCTAAATTAATTTCTCCATTGAGTACAATCTGTGGCTGCCCTGTTGGCATCTCCTGCAGTGTAGATAACAAGGGGAATCCGTGGTCCCTGGCGCTTCAGGTTCTTTGCATTCCTCTTCCACAGCGTCCGGTTGGTGGACACGGCTGACCTTTGGGGCCAGGATGTGGCCGCTTCCTTCCTCCGCTGCTCTGCTGTTCCTCTTCTCCCGGCCGGCCATCGCAACCGCGGCCTTGGCCTGTGAGTACCTCTTCCGGGACGCCTTCCGGTGCTCAGGTCCGGCTGTCCAGGACCTGGCCGCGCTGGGCCTCCCCACCAACGTGACCCAGATGCTGATAACGGACACGAGGGTCACAGCGCTCCCGCCCGGCTTGTTCTCTGGCATGACCGTCCTGCAGCGGCTCATCCTCTCTTCCAACCGGCTCTCCACTGCTTCGCCCGGAGCCTTCCGTGGCCTCTCCAGGCTGAAGACCCTGAAGCTGGACAACAACCGCCTGGGGCAGCTGCCTGGGGGGCTCTTTGAGGGTCTGGCTTGCCTCCAGCAGCTGATCCTGGAGAGCAACCAGCTGTCCACTCTCCCATCAGTCATCTTTGATCCGCTGCTGGACTTGCAGGAGCTTTTCTTGAACAAGAATCTCTTGGCCCAACTTCCCAAGGGGCTCTTCAGAAACCTGGCCAAGCTGAAAGTGCTCAACCTCTCCAGGAACCGGCTGGCAGCCTTGCCTGCTGACCTTTTCTTGCCCTTGTCGGACCTCCGGAGGGTCTTCCTCTACTTCAACCCACTCCCCTCCCTTCCCTTGGGACTCTTCTCTGGCCTGGGGGAACTGCTGGAGCTGCGGCTCCACTCCTGTGCCCTCCAGGCCATCCCTCCAGGGGCCTTTGACCACCTCCACAAGCTCCAGACCCTGACCCTCTCCAGGAACCGGCTTCCCTCCTTGCCCCCAGGGCTCTTCCTCTCCCTGGGCAACCTCTCCCTGCTGACTCTGCACCAGAACCCCTTGCGTTCCCTCCCAGCCAGGCTCTTTGGGGAGACCCCAAACCTCCAAAGCCTCTGGCTCTATGAGACAGAGCTGCCCACCTTCCCAGCCACAACGTTCAGCAACCTGACTGGCCTGGAGATGCTGGTGCTGACCCGGAACCCGCGCCTGAGTGCCCTCCCAAGAGAGGCCTTCTGGGGCCTCCGACGCCTCCAGACCCTTTCTCTGCACAGCAACAGCCTCTCCAGCCTGGCCAGCGGCACTTTTGCCGGGCTGGAGAACCTCCAGGAAGTCTCCCTCTTTGGCAACCGGTTTGAGGGCCTTCCTCGGGATATTTTCAGCCCCCTCAATCGCCTGGAGACCCTCTACTTAAACAGCACAGGGCTGCACTCCCTTCCAGGGGATATTTTTGCCTCCTTGCTAGGGCTGAGGGCAGTCTGGCTTGACGGAAATCCATGGCACTGCCACTGCCGGCTGGGCCCCTTTGTGGCCTGGATCCGGAAGAACCGGGGACTTGTGGAGAACGCCACGGCCATGACCTGCCAAGACCCTCCGGCCTTGCGGCACACGCCTGTACTAGCCGTCCCGGAGGCCCAGTTTGTCTGCCTGGCCACCACAGACCCCACTTCCCAGACCCCCAAAGGCAGCACCCCAACCCCTTCTCCTTGGATAACTGGACCAGTGGCTTCCACATGGCTACTGACCCAGACCCAACTTCCGGCTACCTGGCCCAGCCCCCCTTCTTTCTCCAGCACAGAAGCTACACTCAGAGAGAAGGAGACTGACCCCCGGTTGCCCCCAGCCACATCACAAATGCCTTCCTCCACAGATCAGGGCCACCCCCCAGATCCAGGGGCCACCCCCAAAGTCAGTATCCCCCTGGCCAGGGGTCAGCACTGGCGGTCTTTTGGCCTAAAGGGCCCCATCGGTTGGGTTTTCTTCAGTCTCTATCTCCTGGTGCTACTGACCCAGGCTTTTGCCATGGCACTGTTGCTGTGCTCTGGCCTTTGCTTCAGGCGCATCTGGCACAGGAGGGGGGATTGGGGCCCTGTCAGGCCACTTCTTTTGGGCCCAGCCTCGGGGGGCACTGGGGCAGGTGCTCAGGAGCAACTGGCAGGCCCAGTCTATTGCACCCTTGGGTTGGTGTTGGCCAGTGCCCAGCGCAGCCCTCTGGCCCCCCGGCTGGGGCAGGTGACGGTCACAGTACGCTCAGGCTCCCTCCCAGTGTCCCAAGGGAGCCGGCTTTGAAGGGGCAGCCAGGATCCTCCTCCTACTCTCCTCCAAGTGTGGCCAGAGAGAGCCTCTCCCCTCGGCCCAAGGCCCTTTGGAGGCTGCACCCACTTTCCTTCCCTGGCAATACTGGCCAATGTCCGGTGCAGTGGAGACCCTGGCCTGGCCTGGCACTGCCCCTGAGAAGGGTCTCCAGGAAGGTCCCCTTACCTTGCCTCCTGACCTGCTTGGAGAACTGGAGCTCTCCATAGGGGCTGCAAAGGGGATAAAGGCAATGAAGAGGCCAGGAGAGAGAGGCCAGGGATGGAGAGGAGGAGGAGGAGGCCCTGCTTGGCTGCCTGCGGAGGGAGGGGTCCTTTAGCCCTCCCCCCCCCGTCCGACATTTCCGCCTTCTTTTTGGGAGGAATTCCAAAACATCCTCCATCTTTGTATTTTAAACTATTTGTTTTAATATTGCAATAATTTAGTTCCTTTTTAAAGGACTTTTCCCTATGTTTTTAACGTCGTGAAGCCGCTCTGGGTCCCAGTTCTGGGAAAAGAGCGGGACGCAAAGAGCCATCCTCCTCCTCGTCTTGAGCGTGGCAAAGAAGCGCACATTTATATTGGAGTGTTTTTAGCTTTTATTTGATAATGCCCTACATCTTTTTGGGACGCCCTGCATTTTGGGGTGCCTTGTCCCCCTTTGCGCTGAGATCCTGGCCACCCTCTTCGTCCCCTTCCTCCGTCCGGCCGTCTCTCCCTCCGGTCCTGGCCTGGAAAACCCAGAAGCCCGAGGGCTGACCCCAAACCCACTCCTTGGGCTGAGGGGCGTGAGGGGTGTCGTGGCGCAGGGCCCTGTGGCCCGCTTTAGGGTCTCCTCCCGGCAGCCACCGTGTTTCAATGCAAAGCCTCAAGTGCCCCGTGTCTTCTTGCCGCTTCAGCCATTTGGAAAGGGCTCTGGGTTGTTTCCTTCTGGAGGAAAAATAACTCAGGGCAGTTGTGTACAATATCAGAGGCTGACCCTTTGACATGGGACAGTGCCCATATTTCCAGACTGTCCCATTGGTACAATATGAACGTCACTTTTGTCCATCATTTCCCAAGAAAAATGGCCTCTTATGTTGAGAAAATGGCTTGAAGATCCCTGTATAAACTGGCTGCCAAAACCAAGCCAAGCCAAAGATTGTGTCCCGGAGTGTGAGAAGTCTTATGATGAATTGCTGAAAGACCAACATTTGCCGCGTAAGATTGCTTCGTCTGAGAAATATTCGTGGGACGGTTGTTTTGGGATCCAGTCCCTCTCTACTTCGACCTAACGTTTTGCATGAGTTCTGTCACAGAAGAATAATTATTAGCTGACTATGTTCACTCATAAAACTTGTCATCATCTTGTTTTTTAATGCATAGGGAATATCCCATAACCCAGACCCGCTTCTGCTCTCTCTGTTATGCCCCGTGTTTGTCTCAAGGAGACAGGGCCAGCCTAGTTACTACAAGAACTCCCAAAATCCACCAGAGAGGGATGGCTTTGGGTTTTTGCGGGTTCTGAAGATGCCAGCCTCAGATGCTGGCAAAAGAAACTCTTCTAGAGCATGGCATTCACAGAGCCCCCCCAAAAAAACCCCCCAAAACCATGGATGCCGGCCATGAACGCCTTTGCCTTCACAGTGATACCTTTATTGGCCGCCCAAAATGCATGAAATACATCTTGCAAGCTCACAAAGCCCTACTGGCTTCTTTGTCAAGCAAAGATCTTTAGACCGGTACAGGATTTCTATGGGGCTTTTCCTCCTGTCTGATCCGAGATGAGGAAGGAGCCAGCGGACCTTTGAACGCTTGCAGTGTGCACTTGGTGAATGTTGGTTGCTCCAAGGAAGCTATCACTCTCTGCTGCATGGCCAACCCCTGCTCCCCCAGATAGGTCTTTTGGGGCGGTTGCGCAGGTGAGTGACTTGCCCCATGAATCATGATGCCCAACTGCAGCGGTGGTGGATGGGGTCCGGGGTGAAGGACTTTTGGGGTATCTGCTCAGCATGGAAAGGCCCCTAGAGGCACAGGTGGACTCCAGATCCCCTGGCCCCCAACGCTCACCCATGCCCTGTCCAAAGGCCCACTCCAAAGGAGGAGGAGGAGGAGGAGGAGGAGGAGGAGGCCAGCAGCTCTGCTCCGGTGCCCCAACCAACTACCCTTCCTCCCAGGACTCCATAGCACTGAGCCATGGCAGTTATTTAAGTGGTGGGTTATTTGAAGTGGATGCAGCCACAGAAAAGCAGCAAAAGCCCCCCACCCCCCACCCCCCTTCCGATTTGCCATTGAATGATACAGGAGTGAGTTTGAGCACAGAGGGGGGGAAGAGAGCCTCCCAAAAGGCCTCAGAAAGGGGGGCTGTGGATGGCCCAGGAGGAGAGGTGTCCACCTGAACAACGGTCAGCCTTTCCCCAGCTTGGCTTGGGGTCCTCAAGGGCCTGGGGCCCTTGGGACAGGCAGCCACTGGGTTTTCTCTGCTGGGGATGAGGAGGGGGTCCGGGGGGTTGTCGGTTTGGCTTGTTGCAGGCCCTGCGCATAAGAGCCCACTGTGCGGCCTTTCCCTTCCCACTGAACCAGTGCATTGACTGATAACTTCTCCCAAATGGCCCCCCCTTTTCCCTTCCTTCTTGGGGCCTTGCATTGCAGAAGCCCTCTTTGGGGATGGCTAAATAAGCAAGGCTCCTGGGAGCAGTGTGGCCAGGTTTCAGGATTTTGACTGAATAATAATAATAATAATAATAATAATAATAATAAATATTGGGGGGTTCCAGGGATTTTGGTAAAACGTTCCGGGGAATATCTTCGAGGCTTGTTGGCACACTGCTCCTGGGAGGTGCTTTCTCTGTGGGTTCCTGCCAGGCAAGGGATGGCCGTTGGGGTCCGCCTGGGACTCTCTGGCCTGAAGGGAGGGATGCCCACATTTATACTGGCCACTGGCCATGCTGTCTGACCATGCTGTCTGGGGTTGCTGGGAGCTGGACTACCAAAACACTACTGTCTCTGTGTGCCCCCCCCCCCGCTGTTGAGGTTCAGGGGGAGGGTCCGCATTTGGGGGACCCTCCTCGGTCGGTTTGGCCACAAGTGGGGCTTGGCTGGGCTGGCAGGGGGCAAGAGGTTTAATACAGACACCCCCCTGCGGCTGCACAGGATGCCCAGACATGTCCTCCTTCCCCAGGGCCTGTCCTCCATCCCAGCCTCCTGTCCAGAGGAGTTTCAAAATGCCCTCCATTTTGAGCAGGGCTAAGACCCAGGGGTTTCCATGGCCTTTTGCAGATCCTGGTCCTCCTTTGCAGTATCTAGCCCTCTGCTCCCCTGGCTATTGAGTGTGTGTGTGTGTGGGGGTCCCTATGGGGCCAGGAGCTTCCCAAGGCAGGCCTCCTTTCTGGGAGAGGGGGGTTCCCAATTTTCCAGGCCCCATAGAAATACTGCTGGGTCGACTCCCCCGCTCCCTCCCTTTCAGGTGCAGACCCTTTTGTGTGTTTGGGGGGGCAGTGGCTGGGGGGGGAGGCTGGGAAGACCCCCTGGCAAGGAGGACCCTGGGGGGCAATTGGGGCTGGGGGTCCTGGGCACCCTTTGTGGTCCTTCAGTTCCTCTGGAAGCAGCCCCCCCCCCCCACAAAAATAGCAACAACCCAGGGCTGAGTTTGCAGGGCCAGCCAGCTATGCACCCCCTGTAACTTCCAGCTGAAGTTCGGAGAGAGAAGGAGGGAGACACCCCCTGGGTCTTGCAAGCTAAGCAGAGTCAGCCCTGGTTGAGACTTGGATGGGAGACCACCAGGGGAAGGAGGCCATTGTTGTTAGGCTCTGTTTCAGAGGAAGGGACTGGCAAAGCCGCCTCTGGGGAGCCCTTGGCTGAGAAAACTCTCAACATCCACAGATTGCTCTGACTCTCGAGGCAATATGGAGGCACTACAAGGCCCTAGATCAGGGGTAGGCAACCTGCGGCCCGCGGGCCGGATGCGGCCCGGCAAGGCCTTGGGACCAGCCCCAGCCCAGTCCTGACGCCGATTGCCGCCGGAGCCTTTGGCCTATCAGGAGGAGGCGGGCAAGGGGGGGCAAGGGGCAGGCAAGGGGAGCAAGCGGCGGGCAAGGGGGGCAATTGTCTATAGAAGCCTCCGAAACATGCATTTATATTAACATTTTTTAAAAAATCAGCAATTTTTAGTGTGTCCTCCATATTTTTAAAAAGTGTCCTCCATTTGAAAGTTTTGTCCTACATCTGTCCCGGTTTATTTATTTATTTTAATTTTTTAATCATTTATTTTTTGGTTTCGGCCCCCCAGTTGTCTGAGGGACAGCAACCTGGCCCCCGGCTCAAAAAGGTTGCCTACCCCTGCCCTAGATGATGCCATCTGGCCCTGGAAGGTGAGGGGCTGGATGGGAGACCGCCAAGGAAGGCCAGGAGCTGAGGCTCTGTTTCAGAGGAAGGGACTGGCAAAGCCGCCTCTGAATATTCCTTTCCGAAGAAAGCCCCACGAAATTGCATTAAGTCAACAGGCAACTTCTAAGGCACATAATACAAGCCAGGTATTATCTCCAAGGTACCAGGCGAAGCAGGGGCAGCACTGGTTGGTACTTGGATGGGAGACCCCCAACCAGTACCAGAAGAAGAAGGAACAGGCCAAAGTGTCCTTTGCCTAAGGGAAAAAACCAGGGGGAAATTCCTGGGGTCACCATAAGTCAATGGGGGCCTTGAAAGCACACACACACACACAGATGTGCTAGTTGGGGGGGTCCTGCTTTCTGGGTCCCCCTCAGAGCCCCTGCCATTCTTGGTGCTGGGCACCACTTCCACGAAGGCCATGGAGGAGGTCCTGCCTGGCGCAAGCATGGACTGCAGCATCATCATCCCAGCCCTCTCTCTCTTCAGGGAAGGTGGAGGCTTCTCTGCCTTCTGCTTGCCAGCCTGTTCTAGCCGAAATGCAGCAATATCGCCAAGGGCCTTCTGAGATCGGAAAAGCCTTGCAACATGAGAGGGATAATCAGGATCACAGAATCGTTGAGTTGGAAGAGACCCCAAGAAGGGCCCTGGTCCACTCCAACCCCCTTCTTCTTCTGCCGTGCAGGAACTCTCCATC
Organism: Sceloporus occidentalis; assembly: GCA_023333645.1. Lineage (NCBI taxonomy): Eukaryota > Metazoa > Chordata > Lepidosauria > Squamata > Phrynosomatidae > Sceloporus > Sceloporus occidentalis. The sequence continues at coordinate 376,778 of JALMGF010000002.1, read as the reverse complement.
AAAACATCCCCATTTTGACAGATGGCCATCCAGCCTCTGCTTAAAGACAGCCTCCAAGGAAGGAGTGCTTTCCACTCTCGAACAGCGCTTACTGTCAGGAGGGTCCTCCTAATGTTTAGGGGGAATCTCATATATATATATATATATATATATATATATATTGGTTTCCTTATTTACAACATAAATGATATGTTTTTTCCATCAGTACGCTATGATTTTTTACACGCTGTTCACAAATTTACGTGTTTCTAACCATCCCCATATGTACATATTTACAAAACCCATATATATTCCATGTTATGCCATAAACAATTATTATCCCAAATGAAATCATAGAGTTTACTTTGTCTACTTAGACGATTAATACAAGAATTCTTCTTTTATGTCACATGTTTTAATCCTGTATTTTTTAACCAAGTCCCAATCTATTTCTCTTTTTGCTTTCGATCCATTATTGATTAATGCCGTCAATCTATCCATGTCTTTCCATTCTATAACTTTCTGTAGCCATTCATCTCCTTTAGGTCTGTTGTCCAGCCTCCAGTTTTGCGCAAGGTCAGCTATAATGTTATTCGCCAGTACCTTTTCCCTACTCTTTCTCCCGTGAAAGAGGCCATATTTAGCAAGTATAACTCTGGAGTCAAAGGGTATTTTATTCCCAACATTTCTTGTCTTTTCTTAGGTATCGTTTGCCAGAACTTCCTAACCTTTTGACAGGACCGGCGCATGCGGCGCACGCGGCAGTGAGATCCTTTCTCTTTATGGCACTTCCAACATTCACCATCTTTTAGGTTGTATTGCTTAGCAGTTTTAATGGTGTGTAATACCATCTGTTTGCTATTGTGATATAATTTTCTCTAATATCTTGTGAGGTGGTAAATGTATTGGTGTTTTCCCATGCCTTTCCCCGATTACGAGTGCTCTCTCGCCTGCGACGCATTTCCTGCGCCCGTTTAATCATTTCTGTTGTCGCCGCCTCCTGCTCCAATCTCTTCTTGGAAATAGTTTGTATAGTCTTTCCCAAACATTATTCGATCTAAAGCATTTGACCCTTTTCCGAATCCTTCTTTGTGTAGATCTTCTTTATATCTCTGTCTGATTTGCAGATACTCAGACCAACTAACGTTTTCCCACTGTTCTTTCGTTCTTCTCTCGATCTTAACACTATCGTCGTTATTATCTTTCCTTATCTTTGTGTCCAACAAGAGCTCTCTTCCCTCCTTCTTCCAACGGAGAAAGCCTCTACCATCGAAACCCAGGATGGCATTCCTATGTAAAACCTTTTTCTCACCATATTCCAAGTCTTAAACAGTGCTTTTCTGACGGTGTGATTGTTGAGGTTTCTATCAATGACATCTCTAGACTTCCACAAAGAGGTGTGCAAACCCTGTTTTATATCCGTTGCCTGAAGAGGTAATAGTTCTTTGTCCTCTAAAGTTACCCATTCTTGGATCCATAAAATACTGCATGCTCCGCACTCCATAGTTTTAGGTCTGGCAAAGCGCATCCTCTGGACTTGCTCTTTTTAAAATACTTTTAACGGTGTTCTTGCTTTTTTACTTCTCCAAACGAATTTGGAGACGACTCTTTGCCAGTCTTGGAATATCTTTTCGTTTGCGATAGTCGGAAGGTTTATAAATAAAAGCATAGCTCTCGGCGTATCTTCATTTTCATAGCGGCGATTCTGCCCAAAAGAGAGACAAATTGAACGTGTTCCATTGCTTCAGACCTTTCTCGATTCATTGTCTTATAGTTGTTTTCTTTCTTTCTTTAAAGTAATTTTATTATTAAAGTTAGACAAACCAACAATCACATTACATTACACACAACATCACACCGTACAGAAACAACACATCACCAACGCATAGCCGAATGTCCCAACGTATCTATACACACCTACATTTGCATTACCACATTCTTCCTTCACAGATCTTCCTTAAGCCAAATCTCCTTCATTTCTTCTTACTTCTTGCTATTTACTTTATCCTTCTTTCCCTTCATTCATACTAACAAACATAAAACCTACTTCCTTCCTATCAGTATTCTATCTAGCATTGTATGTTTTGACTTTCTTATACTTATAGCTAAATTCATGGATCCAATCTCAAATCATATTAATGTAAATGAAGAGTCGCCATTCCCCCCAATTTGATTCCAAAACCTTGACTGCTCCGTCCCATTCATCCAAGGGAGACCCTTTCGATTGCCTCTTAATGCTTGTGTTAATTTATCCATCTCTATTCCCTGATTTAACATCCAGTCTTCTTTCAATGGGATATCTTTACATTTCCATCTTTGCGCAAAACACACACAAGAAAGAGATCACATAGAATAGGGCTTTTTCATATTTAGCTCCAACTTTGTCACCAAATATCCCCAGTAAATAACATTCTGGCTTTAATTGCAACTTAATCCTTAGAGCTTCTCCATTAGAGCCACTTATCAATTCCCAATATCCTTTCGCCCATTTACTTCTCCACCGACAGAATGCACCTATTTTCTTCCTACATTTCCAACATGGATCATTTTCTGCTTTATGGGTTTTGGCTGTTTTCTCCGGCGTAAAGTGCCATCGGAAGAACCTTCTATAAAAACGTTCCCTTATATTTTGAGAAGCGGTGAAAGCGAGCCCATTTTCCACGCTTTTTCCCATTGCGACATTAGGACCGGGTGACCGACAGATATATCTTGCCCATCTTATCATTTGATCCTTTACTACCTCTTCTTCGGTGTCAGATTCCAACAATATACTATAGGTCTTTCCAATCAACCTATTATTTTCTTTAGTTAAGATTTCTTCTAAATTTGAATTTTCTCCTCTTGACTGAAAGCCATATACTTTTTAATCAGTTTCAGACCTTTCCTGCAATGGCTTGTGTGCGAACCACGCAAGGCCCAGCCTCCTTCATTTGATTCCTCTCTTGGTCATTGCCTTTTGATTCTCGGACATCCTCATGCCTTTGCCATCCCTTACCTTTGATCATTTCTCTTCCGAAAAAGGCCTCGTGAGGAGAGATCCACCGCCTCGTTTTGGGTCGGATTCTTCTTTTGTGTCTGTTCCAAACTCTAATCAAAGATGTTCTAATACAATGATTCAAAAAGTTCTTGTTTTGTTTATCTTCATCGCTTGCCAAATACGCTTCCCATCCCAGTTCATCCCATCTGCTTCCAGATCTAGCAAGCCATCATCAGGTAAGACAACCCATTCTTTTAACCAAACCACAGGCTTCAAGATACGGTTTCAAATTCGGAAGACTGAGGCCACCTCTGTCTCTTGCATCCTGAAAGGTTTTTAGTTTCTCCCTCGGCTTTCTCCCCCCAAATAAACCGAGCCATATCTTTATACCAATCTATAAACATTTCATCAGTGGTTATTATTGGGATCATTTGGAATAGAAACGACATCCTCGGCAGCACATTCATTTTTATTACTGAGACTCTTCCCTTCATGGATAAATGTAGTCTATTCAATGCATTAAATCCTCCCTTATCTTTTCCCATAAAGACTTCTAGTTATTTCTGGATAATTCCGCTGATTTTTTTGTAATTTGGACTCCTAAACATTTAGTTTTCTTCACCATTTTCATTCCCGCTTTTTCTTCCAATCCTTTCTCTTCACTCTTTCTTACATTTTTTGTTATAACAACTGATTTATCTTTATTAATTCTACATCCTGATATCGATCCAAAGGTATCTCTCCAATATTCTCTTGGGGATCTTCTATTCTTATAACCGCATCGTCAGCAAATGCTCTAATTTTATGATTATGTTTTTTAATCCTTGCCCCTCTTAAATTGGCATTTGCCTTGATTTCTTGCATTAAGAGTCAAGAAGACTAACGAGGGTGAAAGAGGGCAACCCTGCCGAGTTCCTCTTTGAATCTGAGTAAATTCAGTTCTTTCCCCATTCGTCCTAATCCGGGTTTTCTGACGGTCATACATTTTTCTTATCCAATTTGTAAAATCTTCCCCAGCCTTTATTTTCGCTATCGATTCCACGGATGTTTCCCAGTTTACAGAGTCAAAGGCCTTTTCTAGAAGAGCATTCCCAGTTTCTTTATCGTTGTGAAGTTCAATTACAATTCTTATCTTTTCCCTCATATACCGATTGGGCAAAAAGCCTCTTTGATCTGTATCTATTGTCTCCTTTAGACAATTTTTAACCGTTTGGAGAGGATGGGTGTGAGAATCTTGTAATCGTTGTGAAGGAGTGAGACTGGCCTGTCATCCGATGGGTCCTGTGCCCCTTTCCCTTCTTTCTGACTCAAAACAGCTTCAGCTCCCTTCAGGAGGAGTCTGTAGTTCCCCTTTGAGACCCGCATTCGCCACCCGCTGCAAAGGGTCTGTCGATCCGTCCACAAAGGTCTTAGAGAAGGGTGCGTTTGGGCCACCGCTCCCGGGGGCCTTCCCCACCTTGGCGGGTTTATTGCGTCCCCAATTCCTTTTTAGGTTTTCTTGGTGCGTTTGGGAGAGAATTCCTATATCACTATTAGACAGATACTCAGTCATTTTTGTTTCCTCTATTTCTTGTTTCCCATCCAAATTCTCATAGACTTCCACAAGAACTTCCTCGATCTCTTTTCTGTCTGGCCAGATATTTCCCTTTTTAATTTTGCCGATTGACTTTTCCTCTTCTTCCTTTCTTAACCGAAGGCTAACCATTTCCCCGATTTATTTGCCCTTTCGAAATTCTTCTGCTTTGTTGCTTTCAATTTCTTTTCTCGTTCAGTAGCAGCTTCTATTTCTAGCTGCTTTTGTAACATTTTGATTTATTTTGGGGATATGTCTTCAATTCTTCCTCAACGTAATATTTAGAATAGTCAGCCTTTGTTTGTTCTGCTTGTGGAATGTTATGTTTTGTTGTGTAAACAACCCTCTGGTCACTGCCTCTCACACAGTTGGCAAATTAGCTTCATTGCTCACATCCTCTCTAAAGAAAGGTTGAATGGTTGTCTTCCCTTTATCTACCTCTTCCTTATTTCTGAAGAGGTCAGCATTTAATTTCCTTTTACATTTTTTGTTGGACTCTCCTAAATGTAACAATAAGGGGTTGTGGTCAGAGATTTCTCTGTTCAGTGTCTCCATTCCTCTAACTTCTTTAATCAACCATTGTTATGCCTCCAGAGCATCTTTGATGCTCTTGAGACATATATTTAGTTGACATTATATTAGGTTTTCTATGTCTTAATTTAAGAGGGGAAATACAGATCTACAGCTTTAAGAAAGACCAAGATTGTGGGAAATCCCAGGGTCTCTTACTGTCTCCCTTTAGCTAAGTCTCAGTCTGTAGTAAGATTTCAGCCAAGTCAGGCCTGGAGAAGAGAGTATTTTCCTTTGACAAAAAGCTAAGTCCACAAAGGAAAAAAGATAAGTCCACAAAGGAAGAAAGATAGTCCTCAAAGAAAGATAGAGTACATCAAGAAGAGAGCAAGGCATTTAGAAAGGACTATAGTAGGAAAAAGAAGAAATCAGTTTTGTGTTTTTTGTGTTATAACCAGCAAAGCTTTTGGAAACGTAAGAAATGTGTGGACAAGTCTTTTGTTCCGGCTGTGTTCCCGAGAGCCAGAGGCCTTACTACACCCAAAGTCCATAGCATCGCTCTTGTTCAGTATCTCCATTCCTCTGACTTCTTTAATCAACCATTTTGATATCAAAAAGAAGTCAATCCTAGATAAAGATTCATGTCTCGGGGGAAAATGTGTAGGTTTTCTCCTCATGATATAAATGTCTCCAAACTTCTGTTAACGAAAAATTGTCTAGTAATTGTAAGAAGCTTCTGGGCAGTTTACCTTGGCTTTCTCTATTTGTGTGTGAGGTTCTATCCAATTTGGGTTCTGTGACCCCATTGAAGTCTCCTACTATTATGATGACAGACAGGTTCATATTCGAATTCTGAAAGTTCCCTCTGCACTTTGTGAGAGAAGGTGCTCTTCTTTTCTTGTGGGACGTTTACATCAAGACCTTTTTCCCATTCAAACTACCTCTACGCCCATTTTCATCTTTAAAAATCTCTTTGGGTTCTTACTTATCTCTAACATAAGTGATCACTCCTCTTCTACTTTTGTTTATCGAACCGACATATTCCTTTCCTAGTCTGCTGTTTTTAATTAGTCTGATATCTTTCAATTTTATGTCTGATTCTTGCAAACAAACAATGTCCAAATTGTTTTTTTCTGAGAGTAAAAACACTCTTTTTCTTTTCTGCGGCGAGTTTAATCCTTTTACGTTCCGTGAAAGTATCTTCCTTTTCCACCTTTAATCAACTCAAATCAGAAAGGATCAACAACATTTCTCTGAATATAATTTTATTAAAGCAATACGGTTAATGTTGGTTCAAACCGGTTCAATCTCCCGTCAGTAGAAGAGGGAAAATAGTAATCACAAAAGCTGCCCCTCTCCTTCTTCTTCTTCCTCCCCTCCTTCTCCCTCTCCTTCTCTCACTTCATCCTTATTCTTCTTCTCCTCAGAGTTACTGTTCAGGCCACTTAGAAAGCGCCTTGCTTTTTCAATTGAATTCAGTCTTACTTTCTTTGGCTTCAACTGCTTCCCATCTCTATGAAATTCCTCCAGACTTCAACTCTTCTCTCAAAAAACTATACTCCTTCCATTTCCTCAGAATGCTCCCAGGAATATCTCTCATGACTCAATCTCTCTGCCCTCAATTACTACTTTTGATTTGGAGCTCTTTCGGAGAATTAACTCTTTAATTTCTTTCCGGACAAAGTCAATTACCGCGTCTCTTGAGAGGTTCTTGGTTTTCGCTATACGCGAATCTACCCTGTAAACGCGGTCTATTTCCCAATGAAAAAGAGTGTCTGATTCCTTGAGGAACTTAGCCAGGATTGGAGCGAGATATGAATATAGACTTTTGTCTTTTCGTTCTGGAAGGCCTCGTAATCTCAAGCAATTTTCTTTTTGCTTCGTCTGTAGTCTTAAAATCGCCTCACGGTCCTCCTGTGGATCTTTACACGAGATTTTGACCTTCAGTTCTGTTTTCTTCACATCTTCTTCCAGTTTCCCCACTTTCCTGTTAATTAGATTTATGTCACCATCAATTTTATCCAATCTAGATGTTACATTTCTCAGTTCTTTCTTGAATTCTAGTTTTATTTCTTCTCTAGATTTCTGGATTTCGGCATTCGTTTCTTGGAGCATTCTTCTAATTCCCTCCATCATTGTTTCCTTTGGTTCAACTATTTTGGCTATTGATTCGCTTGATGATCTTCGTTGTATAGTATTTACTGCTTGGAGTTTGGTCTTCTTCGTTGACATCTTGATTCAAACAAACTGACAAAATATAAGACAAAAAGAAGAAAAGGAAAGGGGAAAAAAGAAAAAGAAAAAAGCAGGTGGGGAGATGAGGAAGTAGAAACAGAAGCAACTCTAAATCAAAATTCAGATTTGAGGCTCTAAAAAGAGTTCAAGGTCCAAATTCTGAACCTTGAATGAATGAATGAAAGTTTATTTCTAGACCGCTATTCCTTAGAGATGATAGCGGTTTACAAAGTTTAACATCGAAAGACAATACAAAGTGAAAGCCCATAACCCGACAATAAAAAACCCACACGTACCACTTAAAAACAATACAACAATTCTAAAAACATTCTATACAATCATTCAATATAAAAACCAGTTAAAACCCATTAAAACACATATAACAAATTAGCTGGATCAAACAAAATGCATAGAGAGAGAGGATAACATCAAGGCACAAGGAGGAAGGCTTGACGGAAGAAGAAGGTCTTCAATTTCTTCCTAAAGAGATCTAGGGAGGTTGCTGAGCGGAGCTCGTCGGGCAAAGAGTTCCAGGACTGCAGGGCCACGATGGAGAAGGCCCTTCATGAAGAAGACACAAACCTTGCCATGGGAACTCTTAATAGATGTTTTCCGCCCGATCTGAGAGTGCGGGGCGGACTGTATGGGGAGAGGCGGTCCTCCAAGTACCCTGGGCCCAAGCCATTTAGGGATTTATAGGTCATTACCAACACCTTGTATTGAGCCCGGAAGCGAATAGGCAGCCAGTGTAGATCTTGCAATATAGGTGTTATATGGCTGGTCCTGGAGCATCCAGTGACCAGCCTCGCTGGCATATTCTGCACCAATTGAAGCTTCCGGGTTTCGTACAAGGGTTGCCCCATGTAGAGCGCATTACAGAAATCCAACCAAGAGGTTACCACTGTTTCAAGGTCCCCCTCCGGCCCAGGTAGGGTCGCAGCTGGCGTATCAGCCGAAGCTGATAACAGGTACTCCTGACCATCGCATCCACCTGAGATGTAAGGTGGAGCAATGAGTCCAGAAGCACCCCCAGACTGCGAACTGAGTCCTTCAGGGGGAGCGTGACCCCATTCAGGACAGGTGGACAAATTTCCTTTCCAGGGCCAGGGGAACCTATCACTAGTACTTCTGTTTTCTCTGGATTCAAGCTGAGTCTGTTTTCCCTCATCCAGCCCATTACCGACTCCAAGCAGGCATTTAGAGGAGAGATGCCATTCCTAGTCACTGCATCAGTCGGGGACACAGAGAAACATATTTGGGTGTCATCAGCGTATTGATAACACCGCGCCCCATGTCTCCGGATGATCTCTCCCAGCGGTTTCATGTAAATGTTGAATAGCATGGGGGACAAAATAGCTCCCTGAGGGGCCCCAGATGTTAGTTCCCTCTTAGAGGAGCAAGTGTCCCCCAACTGCACCATCTGGAATCTTCCCAAGAGGTAGGACCAGAACCACTGGAGCGCAGTGCCTCCGATGCCCAGCTCCCTCAGGCGTTCCAGGAGGATATTATAGTCAAAATAGCCCCTGTTCCTTCCTCCCTCACCTTTCCCCAGATATAACAATTAGAGCCAGCTGGGTCTGATTACTCAAAGAGTCCACAATAAATGACCTTGACAGCTACCGTCTCTTATCTCTTCGCCTTCAATGTCTTTTAGGTCTTTAACACGCTGTCCTCCACACTCAGAGTTTGCTGTCCTCCTTTTTGTCAGTGACCCGCCACTCTCCTTCTTCCTTTGCAGCTTTACTGATGGCGATTTTTTGGGGTCCTCTCTACCTTAGAGGCCCCAAACCCCTCTAATAATATATAGGTAATGCAAAAAAGGGGGGAGGATATAATACAGTGAAGACAAGAACATGAACCCAATCTCCACAGCTTTCTCTTCCCTGTGCCTCTTCTTTCCTCTTTTTATTGTCCTCCATGTCTCCTCATCACTGGACCCTATCCTCTCCGACTCTGTCACCGTTGCTTTCTCTTTCTTCCGCGTCTCTTTAGATGCTGTCCTCCATGTCGTCTCATCACTGGACCCTATCCTCTCCGACTCTGTCACCGTTGCTTTCTCTTTCTTCCGCGTCTCTTTAGATGCTGTCCTCCATGTCTCCTCATCACTGGACCCTATTCTCTCCGACTCTGTCACCGTCGCTTTCTCTTTCTTCTGCGTCTCTTTAGATGCTGTCCTCCATGTCTCCTCATCACTGGACCCTATCCTCTCCGACTCTGTCACCGTTGCTTTCTCTTTCTTCCGCGTCTCTTTAGATGCTGTCCTCCATGTCGTCTCATCACTGGACCCTATCCTCTCCGACTCTGTCACCGTTGCTTTCTCTTTCTTCCGCGTCTCTTTAGATGCTGTCCTCCATGTCTCCTCATCACTGGACCCTATTCTCTCCGACTCTGTCACCGTCGCTTTCTCTTTCTTCTGCGTCTCTTTAGATGCTGTCCTCCATGTCTCCTCATCACTGGACCCTATCCTCTCCGACTCTATCACCGTTGCTTTCTCTTTCTTCCGCGTCTCTTTAGATGCTGTCCCCCATGTCTCCTCATCACTGGACCCTATCCTCTCCGACTCTGTCACCGTTGCTTTCTCTTTCTTCCGCGTCTCTTTAGATGCTGTCCTCCATGTCGTCTCATCACTGGACCCTATCCTCTCCGACTCTGTCACCGTTGCTTTCTCTTTCTTCCGCGTCTCTTTAGATGCTGTCCTCCATGTCTCCTCATCACTGGACCCTATTCTCTCCGACTCTGTCACCGTCGCTTTCTCTTTCTTCTGCGTCTCTTTAGATGCTGTCCTCCATGTCTCCTCATCACTGGACCCTATTCTCTCCGACTCTGTCACCGTCGCTTTCTCTTTCTTCCGCGTCTCTTTAGATGCTGTCCTCCATGTCTCCTCATCACTGGACCCTATCCTCTCCGACTCTGTCACCGTTGCTTTCTCTTTCTTCCGCGTCTCTTTAGATGCTGTCCTCCATGTCGTCTCATCACTGGACCCTATCCTCTCCGACTCTGTCACCGTTGCTTTCTCTTTCTTCCGCGTCTCTTTAGATGCTGTCCTCCATGTCTCCTCATCACTGGACCCTATTCTCTCCGACTCTGTCACCGTCGCTTTCTCTTTCTTCTGCGTCTCTTTAGATGCTGTCCTCCATGTCTCCTCATCACTGGACCCTATCCTCTCCGACTCTATCACCGTTGCTTTCTCTTTCTTCCGCGTCTCTTTAGATGCTGTCCCCCATGTCTCCTCATCACTGGACCCTATCCTCTCCGACTCTATCACCGTCGCTTTCTCTTTCTTCCGCGTCTCTTTAGATGCTGTCCTCCATGTCTCCTCATCACTGGACCCTATCCTCTCCGACTCTATCACCGTCGCTTTCTCTTTCTTCTGCGTCTCTTTAGATGCTGTCCTCCATGTCTCCTCATCACTGGACCCTATCCTCTCCGACTCTGTCACCGTCGCTTTCTCTTTCTTCTGCGTCTCTTTAGATGCTGTCCTCCATGTCTCCTCATCACTGGACCCTATCCTCTCCGACTCTATCACCGTCGCTTTCTCTTTCTTCTGCGTCTCTTTAGATGCTGTCCTCCATGTCTCCTCATCACTGGACCCTATTCTCTCCGACTCTGTCACCGTCGCTTTCTCTTTCTTCTGCGTCTCTTTAGATGCTGTCCCCCATGTCTCCTCATCACTGGACCCTATTCTCTCTGACTCTGTCACCGTTGCTTTCTCTTTCTTCTGCGTCTCTTTAGATGCTGTCCTCCATGTCTCCTCATCACTGGACCCTATCCTCTCCGACTCTATCACCGTCGCTTTCTCTTTCTTCTGCGTCTCTTTAGATGCTGTCCTCCATGTCTCCTCATCACTGGACCCTATTCTCTCCGACTCTGTCACCGTCGCTTTCTCTTTCTTCTGCGTCTCTTTAGATGCTGTCCCCCATGTCTCCTCATCACTGGACCCTATTCTCTCCGACTCTGTCACCGTCGCTTTCTCTTTCTTCTGCGTCTCTTTAGATGCTGTCCTCCATGTCTCCTCATCACTGGACCCTATTCTCTCCGACTCTGTCACCATTGCTTTTTCTTTCTTCCGCGTCTCTTTAGATGCTGTCCTCCATATTGCCTCATCACTGGGCACTATTCTCTCCGACTCCGTCTCCGTTCTCTTTCTTCCGCGTCTCTTTAGATGCTGTCCTCCATATTGCCTCATCACTGGGCACTATTCTCTCCGACTCCGTCTCCGTTCTCTTTCTTCCGCGTCTCTTTAGATGCTGTCCTCCACGCCTCCTCGCCTCTGGGCACTGTTCTCCTCAACTCCGTCCCTTTATTTTCCAGTTGTGTCTTTCTACACACTGTCCCTCTTATCAACACACCTCTCTTGATGCCCTCCTCTCCGTCCTTGGCTGTTTTTAGATATTCTCCATCTTACCTTTGTCTCTCTCTTTCTCCGTTCACCACTACTCCACTCTTAATTCTTAGGTCTTAATACAACCACAATCTCTCATAGTTCAGTCCATACACCAACACTACACCAGATGGATCCCCACTTGCAGAAAGTATGATTAATTGATAGGTTAAGTTCAAAACTGCAATTTCACTTCAGTTGAACAATTAAAAGCGGTGGCGGTGCCCCTGTCACCAAGTTGCGGCTTGGGGCTGCTTACCGCGGACGTGGTCTTTGGGCTTCTCTACAGCTCTTACACACTCGTTGTTCCGTTGCAAATATGTTGAATAGATGTTGTAAAAAAAGGGCTGGGGAGCCTTTGTCGAGCCCCTCTGCCTCCCCTTTATCGGGGGGATGCTTCTGACCGGCTGGTATATTATCCCAGTCGATCCGGTCTCCGCAGCCTGCAAGCCCTCTCCGGAGCCTTCCAAAGAGAGTCCTTCTCGCACCGCCATACCACCGGAAGTCCGTCTTATAGTTGTTTTCGAACAGGTTTGTATTTCTCTCAGATAAGCAAATTCCTAGATATTTTCTTTTCTAGTTTAACACCAGACCTAGCCGTTAATTTGTCTGTCTCCCTTTCTTTAATGATGACAAACAGCCTAAAAGTCTCTCAGTCAAAGCATCCCCATTGACAGATGGCCATCCAGCCTCTGTTTAAAGACCTCCAGGGAAGGAGACTCCACAAAAATCTCCAAGGAAGGAGTGTGTTGCTCTGTCAAACAGCCATTTCTCTCAGGAAGGTCCTCCTAATATTTAAATGGTATCTCTTTTCCAGTAGCTTGCATCCATTGCTCCTTTGTGTCCTGCTCTCTGGAGCAGCAGAAAACAAGCTTGCTCCCTCCTCAATATGACATCCCTTCAAACATTTAAACAGGGCTGTCATATCACCTCTTAACCTTCTCTTCTCCAGACTAAACACCCCCAGTTCCCTAAGTTGTTCCTCATATGACTTCAGATCCTTCACCATTTTGGTGACCCTGCTCTGGACACATGGCTCCAGTTTCTCCACATCCTTTTTAAATTGTGGCACCCAGAACTGGACACAAAGGGCCTTTTTGCACTGGGATTTTTTGATCTCAGGAGTAGGGTGAGTGCACATTGGCCGATGCGTATTCACGTTAGATCGCGCTGTATTTTCACACCCGGTTGCTTTCCATGGGAGCCCCTTGTGTCCTCCTTCCGCGGGGGTTCTGAACTGAAGCCAGCTGGCTCCTCGTTTTGGCAAGTCCACCAAATTAGTGGATTGACAGGATCCGCATTGATGGCCAGTTCGAAACCTCTGCTGTTTGGGCTGGTGTGTAAATCCAATCTGCTGGTCCTCCTGAAGACCAGCGCAAGACCACCGGGTTACAAATTTCCCATGATGCTGCGCTGGAATTTCCTCCCGGTGGCCCTTTCCGCTTTCAGGAGAACCGCCGGGGTTGAGGAGCGATTTTTCCATTGGCCGAGATAAGGCTGAAACCTTTTGCATCTTTATTACGTCATTATTGTCGCGTTATAACTCGGGCGCACACATATATATGTGTGAGTGTGTGTGTGTGTGTGTGCTCTTTTCCGTTGTGCGAATGTGTGTGTGTGTGTGCAGCAATTCTCATGATATAATGCACTAAACAGTGACCTCCTTCTTCACCCCGGAAGTTTAAAAGGTCGCGACCCGTTCAGAGTCCCGCAGAGCATGCGCAAGGCTGCCGATGCGAATCGGTCAATACACATTGTATTGGGCTGGTGTGGTCATCCAATCTGCACTCGCCTCACTTTGCCTGAATACGCATCGTACTAATTACCCCCGATTTGAACCGACTCCGCAACCCCTCGATTCGGAAGGCCACCCAGGTGTGAAAATACAGCGCGATATAACGTGAATACACATCGTCCAATGCTCACTCACCCTACTTCTGAGCTCAGTGTGAAAAGGCCCAAAGTTATTCCAGGTGGGGCCTGACCAAAGCAGAATAGAGTGGCACTATTACTTCTCTTGACCTAGACACTATATATACTTCATAAGATGAGTAATACCCTGAGTACAAACACCAAACTATTGATCAGTCGTAATAGGAAGTGTAGATTGTTGCCAGATTCCTCTGGGTTTCATAGAATCCTAAAGTTAGAAGAGGCTCCCCAAAAGCCATGGCCGTTCCTGCCATGCAGGAATACACAGAATCACAGTTGGAGGGACCCCAAGGGGCCATCCAGTCCAGCCCCTTCCAAGGCCACCCTGTGGCAGATGGCCATCCAGGCTCTCTTTAAAAACAGCATCCAAAGGAGGAGTCTTGGCCACCAAAAGACGGCCACGTCAGACTCTTTGCCCAGGGCAGAGCAGCCATGGTTGGTTCAAAGCTGCAGAAGCAGAGTGACCCATGCAGTGTCCACTGCCCAGGCTGGGGTACATCGTGCATGGATGTGCATTGAGCATTTTGTGGTGCATCTGGCGCTCTCGGTCAGTTGCCCTTCAGTTGTGTAGCACACTTAATGCTCAGTCACCAGTCAGCCCAGTGAGGGACAGTGGTGTGGCTTGAGTGCTGGGAAAGACTCTGGGAGACCAGGGTTCAAATTCCCACTCAGCTGTGGAAACCCAAAGAAGTCACACACTCTCAGCTTCAGGGAAAGGTAACAGCAAACCTCCTCTGAACAAAGCTTGCAAGAAAACCTCATGATAGCTTTGCTTTAGAATTGTCACAAGTCCAAAACAACTTGAAGGCACGCAACATTGGCAGCCCTGAGGTAGGACCATGATTCTAATGTCCGGACTGCAATGCTGTGAAGCGTCTGCATACAAGGAGCATGTAATTACTACAAGGCTACTCCTCTGTTTCTCCGTCTCTGTCTTGTTCCCAGCCTGTCATTTGGCTCTTTGAAAGCATGGGGCTGCGCTGCCTTTTCCAAACAAGAGTGCTGCAACATGAAGAGACCTGGAAAATGTTTATTCCCCTCCTAAGTAGCTCCAGATGTTCTCCCTGCAGTTCCAGATGTGCCAAGCCCTTTTGGCAGCTCCGTCTTGCTGGAGTGCAGCACAGAGGGAATCTGCTGTGTATCTCTTGCGTGTGTGACTGTGCATTCTGTGCTTCCAGGCGCTTCCACCTCTTGCTTCAGCTCCAATGCTTTGTTTGGGAGTTCCTGCATGGCAGAAGAAGGGGTTGGGCTGGATGGCCCTTGGGGTCTCTTCCAACTCTAGGATTCTATGATTCTAAAAGGGAGAGGGAACAGAAAAGGCTCCTGGGCAATGCAGGGGTCCAGCATGCAGCTCTGGGCAATGCAGATGCTGAGGCAGACCCACACCAGAGGCCCAGAGGAAGCCATGGCCCAGTCCCTCAGCTTGGCGCAATAGAACCAAGGGTCCTGGGGCCAGGGGAGGTAAGGGGCAGGGAGGCCAGGCTGTGCTTGCGCACTTGCGTCAGCCTTTTCCAGGGGGCTGCTTCGCTGCCATCTCCCCCTTTCCTTGCTCCCTGGGAACTCCCAGTGTTGTGTGGGTTTGTTGCAAGCTGCACCCCAGTCCTTCCTTGGGGCTACCCACCCCACGCAGCAGTGGCCCAGGCCCTTGCTGAAGGGTTCCCGTGGTTAAAGAAATCGGGAAAGAGAAGCACCAAAGACTGCACACGCTTCCTTTTCTGTGCCCATCCCATGTCACAGATGGCAAAATGGTGACAGGGGAGAGAAAAAAGGCAGAACGACTCAACACCTTCTTTTCCTCCATCTTCTCTGAAAAGAAGAACAGTGGAGCAGAGGATGCAGCACAGAACAGGTCAAGCTGCAGGAAAAGAGGTTCCATCTCAACATTAGGAGAGACTTCCTGACAGTAAGGGCTGTTTGACAGTGGAATATACTCTTTACTTGGAGATTTTGGTGAAGTCTCCTTCCTTGGAGGTCTTTAAAAAGAGGCTGGATGGCCATCTGTCAATGGGGATGACTTGACTGAGAGTTCCTGCATGGCAGAAGAAGGGGGTTGGACTGGGTGGCCCCTGGGGTCTCTTCCAACTCTATGATTCTATGAAGAAGGAGCATAGGAATACCTGAATAGTCTAAAGAAACCCATCATGTCCCCAGGGCCAGGTGAACATCATCCACGGGGATTAGAAGGACTGGAAGAAGGAATCTCAGAGCCACTGGCAATAAGCTTTGAGAATTCCTGGAATCTCAGAGCTGGAAGAGTCCCCCCCAAAAAAGGCCATCCAGTCCAACCCCCTTCTTCTGCCATTTAGGAAGACATCCAAGCCCTCCCTTGGACAGATGTCCATCCAGCCTCTCTTTTAAAACCTCCAAAGAAGTAGACTCCAACTCACTCCATGGAAGAAGCAGCGTCCTCCAATGTCGATCAGTTCTTACTGTCAGGAATTTCTTCCTAATGTTGCGCTTTAATCTCTTTTCCTGTTGCTTCCATCCATTGCTCTTTGTCCTGTTCTCTGGAGCAGCAGAAAACAAGCTTGCTCCCTCCTCAATATGACACCCCTTTGTATACTTAAACAGGGCTATCATCACATCACCTTTTAACCTTCTCTTCTCCAGACTAAGCATCCCAGCTCCTTAAGGCGCTCCTCCGAGGGCTTGGTGGTTCCCAGACTATCTATCATTTGGGCCAGCCTCTGCTGGACACGCTCCGGCTTCATGTCTGGAGCAGCCCCAGAGCAGCTCTGGCGATGGCTGAGGCTCCCAAGGCAGTTGCGTGTCGTAGTCGGAATTGCACAGAAGCCAACTAAGCTGCTAAACACTACATCCCAAATTGGGTTCAGCCCTTGGGATTGCTCCTTTCAAGTTCAGACAAGAACCAAGAATGGCTTCCCACCATGTCAGCATGGGAACCACGGCTCCCCCAAACACATTGGTGGGACGTGTCTGGCGGAGATGATGGGTTCCTCTCCAGGCCCAGAGCCTCCAGGCCCAGAGGGGCAAAGGGGCTGTTTTTCGTGCTTGCTCCCTCTCCCTGGGACCCAGAACAGCAAAGGGCTCCTGAGGGCAGCCCCACCTCTGTCAGCCAGAAACAGGGTCAGGGGACTCATTCTCGGCCCGGTGCCTCCATCCCATTCAATGGGACGCCTCATGGAGGATGAACTGGTGCCACCAGGATGCTCCAAGGGTCAATGGGGGATGGAGAAGAGTGGGGAAGAAGGGTATTTAAACAGGGCCATCATATCACCTCTTAACCTTCTCTTCTCCAGGCTAAACATACCTAGTTCTCTAAGTGTTTCCTCGTAGGAATCATAGAATCATACAGTTGGAAGAGACCCCCAAGGACCCCGATCCAGTCCAACGCTCAGCCATGCAGGAACTCTTAATCAAAGCATCCCCACTGACAGGTAGCCATCCAGTCTCTGTTTAAAAACAGCCTCCAAAGAAGGAGAATCCACCATTCTTCATTGGGGGAGTGTTTTCCACTGTCAAACAGCTCTTACTCTCAACTAGTTCCTCCTAATGTTGACCTGGAATCTCTTTTCCTGGAGCTTGCATCCATTTCTCCTTGTCCTGTTCTCTGGAGCAGCAGAAAACAAGCTTGCTCCCTCCTCAATATGGCATCCCTTCAAATATTTAAACAGGGCTATTATCATATCACCTCTTAACCTTCTTTTCTCCAGGCTAAACATCCCCAGCTCCCTAAGTCTCTCCTCATAGGCATGCCTTACAGACCCCCTCCTCTGGACGCAAGCTCCAGCCTTGCCCCATTCATTGCATCTTTTCAGCCTTTTAAATGGTGTGTGTGTGTGAACGTTACAGCCCGTTTCTGCCCAAAGGCAGATGTTTGGGGAGCAGTGGAGTCACCCCCCCTCCCTTTTAGGGTGTCACCTGGTGCAATCCGTACTCCCTGCACCTCCCTGGCGATGATGCCCCTTCTTGGCCATGACTTTGCTGGATGCAAGGGCATCTGCCTCAGTTTCCCTCCACACTTGGCTGCCCCCATGTCTTGCCCCCCCCCCCCCAACTGCTTGTAGGAAGGGCTTCCCAGTGCAGCACCCACTGGGCAAGGGCAAGGGGAAGGTCTCCCCTTCACTGGGAACAATGGCATGTGTGCAAGTGTGTGTCTGTGTGGCTTCCAGGAAGGCCCCAGCCTGGGAAACCCCAGAACCTGCCCAGCAGAGCGGGAAGCGGCCTGTGCGCATGAGTGTGTCCCTAGATAAGGCACCTCTCTGGCCAGAGGGTCAGAGAAGCCAGGGCTTATCTCCTCATTCCAGGGGAGGAAGTGAGTCACAGAGTGATACAACGGTCCCAAGAGCTCACCCTTCCTCCGAAACGGGGGCTTCCTCCCCTTTCCCAAAAAAGAACCTCTTGCAGAGGATGCAGCTGAGCGAAACCTGACAAGCCTCCCCTTCTTCATCCAGGCAGATTTTCCAGGCCAGGAGGAAATGGTGCAAAATGGGGAAAGGGAGGCAGGAGGGGGAACTCCAAGGGGAGCTGGCGGCTGGAGGAGGACCAAGCCCACGGCCAAAGAGCTGGCTGGGGAGGAGGCCTGGGCCCCATAGCTGACCCATGGGATGGGACCCAGAGGAGGGGGCAAAGGTGAGGGGCACCCCGGGGTCCCCTGGTCTGTGCCTCCGCTTGCAAAAGTGGTCTGCGATGGGAGAAGGTGGGGAACGGCTTGGCAAGGGCCCCACTCCACTGCCTGGAGGAGTGTTTCCAGAAGGAGGTACCCAGGGCTTCCTGGCAGGGCTGTTGTTGTGTGCCATTGAGTCATTTCTAACTTCTGGCAACCCCAAAGTGAACCTATCATGGGATTTTCTTGGCAAGAGATGTTCAGAGGAGGTTTGCCATGGCCTTTCCCTGAAGCTGAGAGAACTTGACCAGCGTCGCACAGTGGGTTTCGGTGGCCAAGCGGGGATTCGAATCTTGGCCTCCAGGCTCGTAGTCCAATGCTCAAAACACTACACCACATTGGCTCTCAGGAATGCTGTGGGGAACCCCAAATTTCTGCTCCCCCCCCCAAATATGCCACAACATTTCTAGGAAACCACAGAGTGAGGTCAGCCACACGTGCCAAATGCAGTGGGTTGGCACCACATTTTGCCAGACAATGACATTCAGCTTTCTTTCTTTCTTTCAGCTGCCACGCTCCCTCCATCCCGTCTCCTCTCCCCTGCACCAGACCCAAAGGAGGGCTGAGCCGGCACCAGTGTCCAGAAATGGAGGGATGAAGGCCATCCTTTGTCCAGCTCTGTCCAGACAGGGCAGAGGCATTGCCAGAGGGCAGCATGGCCAACCGGAGGGGCTGCCTTCCCCGTGAAGAGTCTGAAGGGGGAGAGGCCTTGGGAGTCAACCCCATCACTAGAGGGTCCCCCCCCCCCCCAGCGGTCTAGGGCTTCAAGTCAAGACTATCCCAGGCCCTGAGATTTGGGGTGTAAAGCCAGACCCCAGCAGCATCGGAGGTGACCCCAGTGATGTCAGTGAGCATGGGGAGACCCCCCCAGAGCTGCACACAGTGTAGGGCTCCTTTGATCGGCCATGGAAACTCACCAGTTAGGAATAGTTAAAGTGTTTGCCCATTGAAGGCACTAGAAGGCCGCTTTCTTAGAGTGCCATGAACTCATGAAGGGTATCTCTAAGGGAATCTTCCTAGTTAAGAACGTTTAAAGAAAGTGTTTGCTCAATGAAACGTGAAACACCACGGATGACCCCAGACTGAGGTTCGTTTAACCTTCCAGTTTTCCCAGGGTGAAAATTCCTGGATGACCTTGGGCAAATCACACTCTCTGGACCTCAGAAGCAGGCAATGGCAAATGTCCTCTGAAGGCATGTTTCCAAGAAACCCCTAAGAGATGGTCACCTTAAAGTCACTTAAAACAGCTTGAGAGCACAGAAGGACAAACACACACACACACACACACACACTTTTCAGGGCAGTGTTCTCACCCTGGGATTCCTCACCTTGTCCTGAGGGCCGGAGAAGAGGGTCCAGGCCCTGAGACTGGCCACCCCATTGAGGGGCACTGAGCCCTTGACCATCCTGGGCTGGGATGCCAGCTGTGAGCTGACCTGCATCGAGAGCGAGCGAGTGAGCCCTGCCTGCCCCTCTGGAGGCCCTTGTATTCCAGGCGGACCCCTGGCTAGACCCCCGCAGTGCCTTGTGTGTGGGGCCTTCCCTTGGAGATGGCCCAGAGACCTCATTTAGTACACAGCGGGGCACCAAAGGGCCTGACTGGAGCCAGGACTACAATTCCATCATGCCTCCACTGCTGTCTCAACTTCAGTAGTCCTTGCCTAAGATGAAGTCAAAATGTTGAGCTGAAATTAGAAAGCTGTTGAGAGAAGGCGAAGGCAATGGCTCCAGATATATAGGATGTGTGTTTACTCCCAGAAACAGCGCAGGGCCATGAAATGGCTGTTTGTCTTTCCTCAGGGACCCTTGCAAGAGCAATGGAGGGGGAGGCGGAGGAGACACAGAAAGGATTAATAATGAGAAGCCAGTTGCGGACTGAAGAGGCGCAAATGTTTAACATCCCGCAAAGAACATCACTGTGCAAATGTTTTCCAGATGGAACACGCCGGGCTGTTATTAATTTGTTTAGGAATCCTGGGAATCTGTCCCACTCATCAAATTGCGCTGGATGCTTTCTTCTGTTTTTAGCCCATAAAGCCCTGCAGAGTTTGGGGGCCACAGTTCTGAAGGACCACCCTCTCCCTCTCTGACTTCCTTCCTTCCTTCCTTCCTTCCTTCCTTCCTTCCTTCCTTCCTGCCTTCCCTTCTTCCTTCCCCCAATAGAAGACCCAAGGCAGAGTGAGACAAAGGCAGCAGTGGAACGGTTACTACCTCACTACCTACACTATACTAACCCTATACCTATACTGTTACTACCTCACTATGCTATAACCCCCCCCCCCCCTTTTGCCTCTGGTTGAAGGTTGATATCAAACTCCTTCATGGAGGAAGGGATGCCTTGTGACACAGGCCTGGAAAGAAGGAAGGTATCCTTTGAACGTCAGAGCTATTCTCTCGATCCCAGGGGCATGGATGGCTCTGGTATCGGTGGGCCATGTGGAAATCAAAGGGACAAGCCATAGGATGGATTTGCCACCTCTTTGTTTAGGATTACATTTTACAGCCCTGTTGGTTCCAGGGCTCTGCTCTTTCCTTCTCATGGAAAATTCCATCCCAAAGATCCCAAAGAATCTGCCCCCAAAGCTAAAAGGTAGAAAGAGGAGCTATTTTGCTCTTTGTCTTGGGTTTTGACTGAAGCCAGGTAAATATTGCCCTAACCTGCTGCCCCTCTCAATGCCGCTTAATCTACCTGGCTCTGGCAAGAGTGTGCAAGCGAGCGCTTTTGCACGAATGCTGCAAACCCTTGGCTGTATCAATAAAACTACATTTAGACCTGCATTTTGGAGTTCCAGTGCTTAGGCTTGGTATAAAAAGGCAAAAGATCCCCACTTGTTAAAGTCACCAAAAGCCTTTCCTTGCTGAACTAATGAATTAATTCCTCTATTGTCATAGCCAGTTTTGGAGTCATGGAGGTCACAGGAGAGCCCTTCTCCCCCTGCTGTGTTTTGCAGCCTTGGAGGACAGAGATGCGTCTGCTGCATGCAGCCTCTTCAGGGGTCCCAAGTGAGCCCCTCGCCCTCTCGCCTCCTGGGGGCCTTTTGCAGGTCCAGCCAGCCATCTTGCCCTTTGCAAGGTCACCTTGCCCTTTGCCCGCAAAAGGTCTCATGCCCCCTTGGGCTGGGCATTTGGAGCCACTTGAGGGCAAATGCTCTCTTTGGGGCTTCGTGCAAAGCAGGGGATGGAGGACCAGGGGACCTTTGTGGTCCCTTCCCAATCCATGAATCTGTGTTGTCCGTGCTTCTTTTGTTTCCGCTGCTTTCACTGGGCTGCCTTTTGACTTGACGTAGATACTAATATTATTATTGGAATATCCACATACTTACATAATTATATACATAGAATCATAGAATCGTAGAGTTGGACGAGACCCCAAGGGCCCTGATCCAGTCCAACCCCATTCTGCCATGCAGGAAATCACAATCAAAGCATCCCTGACAGATGGCCATCCAGCCTCTGCTTGAAGACCTCCAAGGAAGGAGACTCCACCACAATTTCCGAGGAAGGAGTGTGTTCCTCTGTCGAACAGCCCTGACTCTCAGGAAGTTCCTCCTAATGTTGAGCTGGAATCTCTTTTCCTGGAGCTTGCATCCATTGTTCTGGGTCCAGTTCTCTGGAGCAGCAGAAAACAAGCTTGCTCCCTTCTCAATATGACATCCTTTCAAATATTTAAACAGGGCTATCATATCACCTCTTAACCTTCTCTTCTCCAGGCTAAACATCTCCAGCTCCCTGAGACGTTCCTCAGAGGGCAAGGTTTCCAGACCTTTCACCATTTTAGTCGCCTTCCTTTGGACACATGGCTCCAGTTTCTCAATGTCCTTTTTGAATTGTGGTGCCCAGAACTGGACACAATATTCCAGGTGGGGCTGACCAAAGCAGAATACAGTGGCACTATTAGTTCCCTGGATCTAAACACTATACTTCTATTGATGCAGCCTAAAATCGCATTGGCCTTGTTAGCTGCAACATCACACTGTTGACTCATGTTCAACTTGTGGTCTACTTGGACTCCTAGATCCCTTTCACACGTAGTTTCATCACAAACAGAACCTTAACTCCTTGTCATCCCATAATTTAGATATCCCTTTCCATTTTTCATCATATTGTTGAATTGTTCTGTGATTTTTGGGCATTGAAATCATATCAAATTGGCGAGTTCATTCACCTTCAGGCTCCATTCTGGTATTCTTGGAACAGTATTAGATTTCCAGTACTTGGCAAATGTCAATTGGGCAGCAGCTATCAAATACAGCAGAACACTCAGTTCATCTTGAACCAAAATGTCAGGTATTGCATCAGTAATATTCAACAAATACAGTTCGGGAAATTTTTCCTCATTGGGGTTATTGTTTTTCTATGTCTCAGCCTCCAGGATGTTTTAGCTTTGTGGGTAGTTTGTGCCTCTTTCCTGACGCACATCTGCTGGCTGCAGGGATGGTGGCCCTTGAAGGACAGGAGCCAGCAGCTTCTGCAAGCAAGAGCGCTGAGGCAAAAAGGTGGGAAATGAGTGGTCCTTGAGTGCAAGGACAGACACAGAATCATAGAATCGTAGAGTTGGAAGAGAACACAAGGGCCATCCAGTCCAACCCATTCTGCCATGCAGGAAATCCAAATCAAATCATCCCCATCGACAGATGGCTATCCAGCCTCTGTTTAAAGACCTCCAAAGAAGGAGACTCCACTACACTCCGAGGAAGGAGTGTGTTCCTCTATGGAACATCCCTTTCTGTCAGGAAGCTCCTCCTAATGTTGAGCTGGAATCTCTTTTCCTGGAGCTTGCATCCATTGCTCCATTGTGTCCTGTTCCCTGGAGCAGCAGAAAACAAGCTTGCTCCCTCCTCAATATGACATCCCTTCAAATATTTAAACAGGGCTATCATATCACCTCTTAACTTTCTCTTCTCCAGGCTAAACATCTCCAGCTCCCTAAGTCCTTCCTCATAGGGCTCCATGGTTTCTAGACCCTTCACCATTTTTGTTGCCCTCCTTTGCACGCACTCCTGCTTCCCAATATCCTTGCTCCAAAGTGAACCAACCATGACTTGGCCAGCTCCCTCTGAGAAGCCCATGAGAAGGAGATCACAAAGGCAACACTTGTGGCCCTGCTGCCTCTGGCCATGAAGGCCTCTTTCTGGCCCACAAAGGCTCCCTCTCCTGTGATTTCCTCCCCCAGCTTAAAGGTTTGTTGGAACCATTTTACCCTGGAGGCCCATCTCTACACTTTGGGCAATGGCTTCCTATCCCTGGAGGTGGCCAGAGCAGGGAGGCAGAGGGCAATGACCACTCTCTCTGGTGCTAAAAGGTGGACAGGGCAGAAGTTTCCTGGGCTTTCCTTGTGTCCAAGCCTTGTCCGCCTCTCCATCCCAGGAGGAGGCATCCCTGCCACTCCATCCCAGGATCCCTCCATCTCTTGGCTGCCCTGGCCCAGCTCTGCTCCTTTCCTCCGGAGGACATCGCCACGTCCATCGGGGGAATGGTGCCAGCTTGCTCCCTTCGAGCTTCAGGGCAGCAAAAGCAATGACGATAATGGCCGAGAGGCCAGAACACAGAAGAGGCAGCAGAGGAGAGAGAGAGAGAGAGAGCTCCATCCCGGCTGGTTTCTATTTTTGTTCCCAGTTTTTGTGATGAATAAGTCCCCAGGGGAGGTTTTTTTGGAGAGAGAAGAGAGAGCTGCTGGCTTGTGTTGCTCTTTCTATGTTGAAGCCCTGAAAGAATGTGGACCCCCCCCCCAAAAAAAAAGAAGAAGAAGAAGAAGAAGATGCAACAGATTTACTTTGGATGTGAATCCTGCAGCAGTGCCAAGAAAGGGATGTCTCTGTTCTCCTGGCTGCCAAGAGGAAGCGATAGGAAACGGAGGAGCAGCTGGAGCCAGGGAAGGGGCCCAGGTCGCTTGCCAGGACCACAAAAACGGCACCTGGAAAGAGCAGGGCTTGTTCCGGGGGCCCTGGCAAAAAGGGGCATTTTAGGGGAAGACCTTCCTCCAGCCGGGTGCCCCCAATGTTTGCCCTATGCAGAGTCAGGGAGGTAGACAAGTGGGGCCAGAGGTTGCCAAAGGCCAAAGGGGGGATCGGGGTCATATCCAGACCTGGAGATGCTGACAGCCAGCCTGAAATCTGCCACACTTTCTGCTCCTGCAGCCTTCTCCACACTAGACACTTATGGCACTTTGATACCTTTTTTAACTGGCATGGCTCAGTGCTAAGCCAGGACCCTGGTATTTTTAGTTTCGTGGGGTGTTTGATAACATAGCACCTTAACTGCCATCATGGCACCCACTTTGGCATCCTGGGATTTCTGGTTTCCAGAGGGCTGCTTGGATTTCTCAGCCAGAGCGCTCGAATACCATGGTGGGTTAAATGGGACCGGAGTGCTGCAGCTGGGCAGCGTGACAGAGACCCAAGCGGACGGGGCAAGAACGAGTGCGAATGCAGCTGTCCAAGTTCGCCTGTCTTTTGCTGTTTCGGCCGCCTAAATCCAGCTGCCAGTCCCAGCCAGAGCAGGCCCACTGAATCAATGGCTGGACAGTTATGCCACCGCTGACACCATCCCAGTGGACCCAGTCGTCCAGCTCTGGCTGCAGCAAACTGAGGCCACGGTGCCTGGATGCCTTTGTGCCAAACTGTATTTGGAGTTGCCAAGTTCCCCAACAGGAATATGAGCAGACAGACAACGAGGGGTGCGGATTTTGGAGGAACACATTGCTGGTCCTGTCGGGAATGTTTTGATTTGGATTCCCTGCATGGCAGAATGGGGTTGGACTGGATCAGGGCCCTTGCGGTCTCTTCCAACTCTATGATTCTATGAGCAATGAGCAAGCCTTTAAATGCCTCCAAAGCTGGAAAGTATCCAGGGAGATGGTTGGGCCACTGGAAGGCTGGTAATGCTCTTTACTTTTTATGAACGTCCTACATCTTGCGCTACCTTGTCCTCCTTTGTGGTGAGGACATCTGCATGAAATGATATGGCTCACTGGGAAAGGGGAAGAAGATACTGGGAAGAATGGGAAGCGGCAGGGAAAGAGGGAAGCCACACTGGAGGAAAATGGCCTGCAAGAAGGAAGCCGCTTTTTGCTGCCCTGAGTTTGCAAGAGCTGAGCTGGACCCAGGATGACCAGGGACAATGCCAACTGCAGAAAAAATGAAGCAGCCTGGCACCGCTTTCACTGCCATGGCTCCATCCCATGGAATCCTGGGATTTGTAGTTTGATGTGAGATATTTGGCCTTCCATGTCAGAGAGCTGGTCCTTGTGGTCTCTTCCAACTCTGTGATTCTATTATTCTATGGCACCTCAGGAGACAGCGCGACCCAATGGACAGCATTGGCCTATGACCCTAGAGACCAGGGTCCGGTTCCCCACTTGGCCATGAAACTGCACTGGATGCCCTTGGGCAAGAGGTCACACTCTCTCAACCTCAGGCAATGGCAAACCTCCTCTGAACAAATCTGCCAACTGACCGCCACAATAGGTTCCCCTTAGGGTCACAATCGGCCAGAAATTACACGAAGGCAAGCAGTAACAACAACAACAACGTTCCACTTACGAAGCATTCTTCTCTTTCCAACTGGTGAGTCATGACTTCCCATTATACTGTATGACTAAAGTATGATGACAGCAGCATCCGTTCAGCCATTGAGCTCAGGCCTGGTTTGCTCTCAGAGCCATGGCTTGCTCTTTTTAGCCATCCATGGCACCCACAGGACTTTTTCCCAGCATGTCCTCTTCTCAAATGAGTTTGTTTTCTTCCTGTCCGCTTTCTTCACCATCCAGCAATCGCATCGATCCATACAATGAATGTGGGGAATACAACAGCATGGACAATCCTAACTTTAGTTTTCAATTGCAGTCAGCCCTCCATAGCCACCGATTCAAGCATCCATGGCTTGAAAACCTTCCAAAGAAATATAAATTCTTCAAAGCAAGCCTTGATTTTGCCATTGTATTTAAGAGACACCATGCTTTTGTTTTTTGTGGGTCTTTCGGGCTCTGTGGCCATGTTCCAGAAAAGTTTCTTCCTGAGGTTTCGCCAGCATCTGAAGATGCCAGATGCCACAGATGCTGCTGGCGAAACGTCAGGAAGAAACTTTTCTGGAACATGGCCACAGAGCCTGAAAGACCCACAAAAAACTATGGATGCCGGCCATGAACGCCTTCGACTTTACCTTAGACACCATCCTATTCTCTGCTGTATTTAATAGGGCTTGAACATCCATGGATTTTGGGATCCACGGGGGACCCTGAAACCAAACCCCAGCAGATACCAAGAGCCTACTGTATATAACTTTGCACTTGAAGATCTTGTGTAGTTTCTTGGTAGCTGCCCTTCCAGGTTTTAGACTTCTTCTGATTTTTTGTAAACAAGCTTGTAAAATGTGGGCTGGACAAGGCAACTGACATGGATTTGTCATTGGTTGACCGGTCGACCCCAAAGGATGGTCAGCCATGGCTCCTTTTTATCCTGGAGAGAAGTGACCAGAGGGGTGTCCAGTGGGGCTCTGTCCTGGGGCCAGATTGCATTCAACATCTTTATCAAAGGTACTGCACTTAGGTAGAAAAAATGAAATGCACAGATATAGGATGGGGAGACCTGGCTTAAGGAGACTTAAACGTGTGAAGGGGATCTAGGAGTCCAAGTAGACCACAAGCCGAACATGAGTCAACAGTGCGATGTGGCAGCTAAAAAGGCCAATGCAATTTTAGGCTGCATCAATAAAGTATAGTATCTATCAAAGGAAGTCATAGTGCCACTCTGTTCTGCTCTGGTCAGGCTCCACCTGGAATAATCCTGTGTCCAGTTCTGGGCACCTCAATTCAAAAAGGACATTGAGAAACTAGAGCGGGTCCAAAGGAGGGCAACTAAAATGGTGAAGGATTTGAAAACCATGAAGCCCTATGAGGAGAGCTGGGGATGTTTAGCCTGGAGAAGAGAAGGTTAAGATATGAGAGCCCTGTTTAAATATTTGAAGGGATGTCACATTGAGGAAGGAGCAAGCAAGCATGTGCAGAATGGCATGTGCAACTCTGCATCTGGCACCTTGCAGTAAACACAGCCACTGAGCATCAGACAGAAATGTCCGACCCTTCCATGGGTGAGTGTGCGTGTATATTATAAGGCACGGACCAGACGCTGGACATTGCCTCCTGGGACCTCCAAGAGGCTTGTGATGAGGTTCCCCCCAAACCAGCTAAGGCCCATGGCAGGGGCAGGTGGAGAAGGGGACCCCCGGACAGGAGGCATGGAGTGGCCTAAGGGCAGAGGAGAGGGGGGAACGGGGGGGGGGGGAACCCACCACCAGGAAAACTGTGCATGGGGGGGTCCCCTTCACCCCCCCTTTTGGGGCCAGTGCCTTTTAGCTGTGCCACAGGTGAGCCTCAATAGGGATGGAGAGTGGGGTGCTCCTGCCAGCTCTGGAAGGATTCCTCCAAACTGGGGGTCATTGTTCACAAGAGACATCATGCGCTTTGGCCTAAGGAGCCAATGCAAAGGGGTGAGCATGGAGGCAAGCAAACCCAATGGGAGGCAGCCTGGCTGCCAGGTGCTCCGTTGTTCTTGTGTGCCTTGGAGTCATTCCCAACTCTCCTGGGCCTTTCTTGGCAAGACTGGCTCAGAGGGGTTTGCCTTCTCCTGAGGCTGAGAGAGTGTGACCTATTGCCCACGGCCTCTCAGTGGTTTCCATGGCCAAGCTGGCAATCGAATCCTGCTCTCCAGAGATCAAGTTCAATGCATGAGGAGGGGCAGCTGTTGTGAAAAGGGCAAATCCCAGGCTGGGGGCCCTGAGGAAAGGGACCCCAAAGAGGGCAGCCAGCCTCCTCAGGCCTTTGCCTTGACTCATCCATGGACCCACACAATGCGCCCATGCGCCCCTTGGGCCCTTCATGCCAAACCTCTGGGGCTGGCAGGCTATTCCCTTCCTCTTGAGCCGGGGTTGCAGGCAGGAAGGGTCTGAAGGGCAGGCTGCTCCTGGTCCTCCCAGAGGGCCCCCTTTCTTCTTGCTAGGGTCTGTGTGTTTGGGGGGGCTTTTCCAGGCCCTGGGTCTTTGGGGGTGTCCCTTGGCCGCCTTGCCTCCGCCAGCAGCTCATCTCACTGGTGGTTGCCCTCCTTTTCCTCGCCTGCTGAAAGCCTCCAAAGGGGCAAATGCTCTCTAGTTACAACGTCAATCTGAACCATTCGACCTGCATTCACCCCAAGAGTGAGACCCCAAGAAGGGCCCTGTTCGAGTCCAAGCCCCTTCTTCTGCCATGCAGGAACTCTCCGTCAAAGCATCCCCACTGACAGGTGGCCATCCAGCCTCCAAGGAGGGAGACTCCCCCACAATAATCTCCGAGGAAGGAGTGTGTTCTTCCTCTCAGAAAGTTCCTCCTCCTAATGTTTCTGTGGCCTCTCTTTTTCTGGAGCTTGCCTCCATTGCTCCGTTGGGTCCTTTTCTCTGGAGCAGCAGAAAAGAAGCTTACTTGTTGGCTGCCCTCAAGTGGCTCTGGCCCTGTTGTGGGGCTTTCTTGACAAGGGTCCTTCGGAGGAGGCCTTCTTCCCCTCGGGAGGCTGAGAGAGTGTGACTCGTTGCCCAAGGTCACTTCTCGGTAGGTTTCGTGGCCCAGACAGGATTCGAACCCTGGTCCCCAGAGTCCCAGTCCAGCCCTGGAAGGATGGCGCCCTCGAGGTTTCCTTGATCGGGCTCCCTCCCTCCCTCCCTCCCTCCCTGCCGGGGCTGCCCTTTCGCTGACTCAGGGCTGCTCCTGGGCCTCCTTCCTTTAAAGGCCGGAGGGAGGAAGAGGAGGAGGAGGAGGAGGAGGAGGAGGCAGCAGACCCAGCAGCCGGCGGAGCAGAGGGACTTCTCCCGGCAGGAGCCCCGGGTGAGCGCTCTCCCCTTTCGCGAGGGTGGCCTGTCTCCTCCGGAGGAGCCCCTTGCGCCCTCCCCTCCCCTGGCCCGGGGTTTCGGGGGCTCTCTCCTGGGAGGAGGGCAGGGGCCCGGCGGGTGTGGGTCCCCCGGGGTCCCCCCCCTCCTCCTCCTCCTCCAAGGGGGCTGCCCAGGCCCCCTGGGGACCCCCTCTGCACATGCCCAGAGGCACGCTTGCCACCGGACCCCAGAGCCTTCGAGGGGGCAGCCCTCGAGGGGGCAGCCAGAGGCCAAGAGGGAGCCCCTTCTCCTCCTCCTCCTCCTCCTCCTCCTCTTCGCCCGGAGCCAGCCGGGACAAGGAAGTCCCAAAGTGGTGAAGAAGGGCCTGGAAAGCACGAAGCCCTGCCAGGAGAGGTTTGGGGAAGGGCTGGAGAAGAGAAGGTTCAGGGGGGATATGAGGATGATGATGAGAGCCCTGTGTAAGTATCTGGAGGGAGAAAGCTTGTTTCCTGCTGCTCCAGAGAAGGGGACCCAATGGAGCAATGGAGGCAAGCTCCAGGAACAAAACCATTAGGAAGAAGCTCCGAGAGGAAGGGCTGCTTGAGAGCGGAACAGACTCCTTCTTCAGTCCATGGAGATTGTGGGGGAGTCTCCTTCCATCTGGGTGGCCATCTGTCCCAAGGTTTGCTTGGATGGAGGGTTCCTGCATGGCAGGAGAAGAAGGGGCTGGGGCTGGGGCTGGCTGGCTCTTCTTGGGGTCTCTTCCAGCTCCATGAAACGGGGACCACCACGTTTGCAGAGTGTAGGCTTTTGCAGGAGTCTGAGCAACACGAAAGTGCCTTTGTGGGCCAGGGGCCAGAGAAGAGGGGGCCTTGCCCTCCTGTCCTTGGGGGGGGGTCCTCACAGGGGTCTGGCCCACTTCCAGGACCCTTCTTCAGTCCTTCGGAGAAGGAAGGGGGAGGGAGGGAGGCCAGCTCAGGCTTTAGGAACCAGGAGGAAGCAGCACTCCAGAGGAGAAGATGCCCGCCCGGTGTGTGTGTGTGTGTATGTGCCCCGCTGTGTGGAAAGCCTCCTGTTGCCTCTGCCTGAGGATGGGGCCACAGACGGACAGAGGGAGGCCGTTCTGGCTCAGCCCTCTCTTTGGGTATTTATTCTGGAAGAGCCCAAAGTGGGCCGTGGCCCTTTTGGATACTTTGACACACGGATTGTGTGATGCAGCCCTTGTGTCAAATGGCAGATTGTGATCGCCACCATTGGATGCGTGACGGCACCCGCCATGAAATGCAAAACTGAATGATGCACCATCAAATGCACAACCAAAAGGGCATCTGCACATGAGGAACGGCTCCACATACGCAGCGTCACCCCAACGCCTTGAACCCCATGCAGGGGGCATCCCAACACTTCCACAGGGAACTTCTGTTTGGGTCTGACATGCAGAAGATCCTGGCTTTGTGTGAGTAATGGGTTTGCAAGGGGGCAGCAAAGTCACAGAAAGCCTTGTGGCACACGAAGCCCTGGCACACGCGTGGGCATATGCCAACGGGGGCCACTTTTTGGGATGGGAATGGCTGATCCACAAAGTGCAGCACAATTGGTTCCTTTTCAGCCTCTAATAATGCAGTGAATGGGCCGGTTTTGGGCTTCAATCTTTGACGTCAGTTTGGGTTTTAATGGGGGGGGGGGGGGGAGGAAATACTGGTGAGCTCTGTGCAGATGGGTGCTCCCCCTGACAGTGACAATTCTGCATCTGGCACCAGCCTTTGTGGGCCAGAATCCCCTCCTTTGTATAATCCCCCTCCTATTACATGCCTTGGGGTCTGGCAATGGGGGGCATTGGCCTGGGGGGGTGATGTCTACTGAGCCTCTGCTGCTCCAGGGCCTGGACCCATGTGTCCCTGCTGACCGACAAGGATGAGCTCACAGCCTGCGAATGTGCTGCGGACAGCGCCACTGGCCCAGGAGGAGCAAAAGGGGCTTATCCCTGCCAGGCCCCAGGCCCAGCTGCAGAGCATGGCTTGGCAGCAAGGGCCGCTTCCCTCTGACCACCAGCTTCCCTCAGAGTTTCCAGTCGGGATGGGAAACCATGACCTCTTCCTCCTCCTTCTGTTTCCACTCTTTGCCCTCAAGTATGCCGGATCCTCAGCCAGCCGGGCGCCAATGAGGGCCTCAGGAGGTAATAAGGAGCACATTTCGGCTGCCCACTGTGGCTCCCCCCCTCCGCTAGTCAAGGCTGCCAAATAATTCAGAGCAGCAGCAAAAAAGATGGGTTTTGCAAAGGAGGGATCCAGAAATGCTCCCAGCAGCATTTCCATGGCTTAATTTTTTTTGGGGGGGGGGGGCTTTGAGATGGAGGGCTCTGGAGCCTCACAACCAAAAGCAGGGACTGGATAGTGAGGCAGAGCCATCTCTCTGGTAGCTCTCAAAGAAGGAGCCCTTGCAATACCATTGAGACTAACTGAGAGAAAGAAGCTGGTAGCATGAGCTTTTGTAGACTGGAGTCCACTTCCTTGGATGCATTTGGTGGAGGGTCCAGGGACAGACCTTCAGGGACCTCCACTCCATGCATCTGAGGAGGCAGACTCAAGTACAGAAAAGCCCAAGGGACTAGCTTCGTCCCATGCATCTGAGGAAGTAGACTCCAGTTTAGCAAAGCTCATGCTGCCAACTTCTCTCTTTCATTTCGGTGCTGCCAGATCCCTTTGCAGCAGGCTGACTTCCTAGAGGTAATGGCACAGCTGTGCCTCTGAATTCTACCACCAAAGAAGTGGCCCTCTTAGTTTCTTGCAGCCTAAAAGGGAGGAAGGAAGTGTTAAGAGAATAATAATGCTTAAAAAAAGGAATTTGGTAGAAGAACATTTGAGGCTAACTCTGATTCTTGTTTCAGCCTGGAGTAGGTTTATCAGGCGGCCCAAGCGGGACACAAGAGCACACAGCAGACACATAATCTTGTTGTGCCCAGCTGAGAAGCTCTTCAGGACTGATAAGCCCTCAAAGGCCCCAGAGGGTCCCCCTTGTCTTGCCTCCCCACCGGCATTTATGATCTCCCACTTCATCCACAGATATCTGGGTCTTCCCCTTCCCAGGAGGCCTGTGCAGAGGTGGACCCCCACCCATCTCCCGAGGGGTGTGTGTGTGTGGGAGGACACTGACCGGCAAAGTGGTCATTCAAAGCAGAGGCATGCCCTCCAACTGTCCAGCCTAATCCTCTGTCCTCCCACGTTTACAGCCGTCCCTCTCACCTATTTTCCCCTTTAGCTTCCTCCAGTTGCTGCAAACTGAGTCCAAAGTGCAAAAGAAGTTTGCAGGAGGAGAGTAGGAGAGACGCAGGGCAGAGCCTTGCCCTTCCCTGTCAGCTCTGGCAAAAGCAAACTGCTCCAGCCTCTCCTGGCTTGTGCCTTCTTCTAAATTAAGAATAACACTTGCCATCTTGACCACAGCCTGATGTCCTTTGGCCACGGGAGTCCTGCTTTTCCTCCGTGAAACATTGGAGTCCCTGGGGAGGAAACGCATCTGCGGAGGAGGAAGTGCAGGCGCATTTGTGATGGCACAGCTAGGTGCAATGACTCCTGGGGCCATTTGGGATCATTGGCAGCAATGTGTGGAGATGGGCAAAAGCCAGAGGCAGCTGTTGTTGCTTGCCTGCAAGTCATTTCCAAATTATGGTGACCCTAAGGAGGCAAACCGATAACGGAGTTTCCTTGGCAGGTTTCTTCAGAGGGAGTTTGCCATTGCCATCCTCTGAGACTGAGAGAATGTGACTTTCCCATTGTCGCCCAGTGGGCTTCCATGGCCAAGCCAGGATTCAAACCCTGGTCTCTAGAGTCATAGCCTAACATTCAAGGTGCTTGTTTTTCCTGAAGCCCCTGGTTGTGGCTGTTTATGGCCCTGAGGGAGGGGACTGAGAAGGGGCCCTAGAGTCAGGGTGGTCAAAGCCCAGGATCAGGGAAGGCGCAGAGCAGGCGGACCCCCTTCCTCCATCTCCCAAAGTCTGCCAGTGGGCAACTCAGAGGAGGAGAGCCCAGTCTCTCTGAAGTATGGCAGAGCCACCCTCCAACATCTCAAGGGCCTTCACAAAGGCCTGGAAGGTGGAAGATGAAGCGTGGGTTTCCTCTGACCCTCCGAAGGGTGTGACCTGAACCACAGTGGGTCCAAACAACAAGGAAAGAGATTCCACCTAAATATGAGGAAGGACTTATCATAGAATCATAGAGTTGGAAGAGACCACAAGGGCCATCCTGTCCAACCCCATTCTTCTGCCATGCAGGAACTCTCAATCAAAGCATCCCCATTGACAGATGGCCATCCAGCCTCTGTTTAAAGACTTCCAAGCAAGGAGACTCCTCCACTTCGTCTTGCCAAGAGCAGCTGTTTCATTGGGGACTTTTTAAAATAAAAGAAGTTAGAGAGCCAGTGTCCTGCAGCCTTTCCAGTGTTGGACTACAGTTCTGGAAGCCAGGGTTCAAATCCTTGCTTGGCCATGGAAAACCTTGGGGACCTTGGGCAATTCACATGCCCATTTTACATGCCTCTGAGGTGCACTTTAGCAAAGGATTTCCTGCATTGTCAGGGGGTTGGGTTAGATGACCCCTTAGCATACCATCTCCCTCTATAGCTCTATGAAACATTGCTTTTTAATTGGGGAATGGCCCCCAATGGTCCAGGCTGAGGCGGATACTGTGCTTTTAAAAGGATTGTGGCGGGCGCAAACTAAACAGATGCAGCTTTTAATGCCAATGAAATCTGAGGATGTTGGGGTTCTTCCAGCCCCAGTTCAAATGCAGCCTCTTGACAACTGGCCTGATGTGGTTCTGCAAAATTCTCTGCTGGTTGAGCAACACTCCAGGTCATGTGTGCGTGTGTGTGCAAGTGCAAGAGAGGCCCAGCTGGCAAGAAGAGTGCCAGGATACAAGAGACAGTGGCTGGAACCAGGCAGAGAGGAGAAGGGCTGAGGTCCCCCATCAAAGCCATGGATGGTGGCCGGGTCCTGCTTTGCCACTTCCTTCCATGCTGTCCAGTGCTGTTTCTGAACGCTCAGGCTGTTCATGGTATTAGGCCTGGAGCAGGATCTCTGTTGGCAGCTCTCCTTGCTTGCATGAAACCATTGCATGCCTCCTTCGCGTCTTGAGAGCCTCCATAAAGTCCAGCCGGCCCTGCTCTGCTGAGCTTTATCCCTCTGCAAAGAGTACCTGGCACTCCTGAGGGTCCATGTTCCCCTGGGGGTCCGCCCGCCTGCCTCCACTGTGGCTGATGGAGGGAAGGAGTGTGGGTGGGAAGAGGGAGTGTCCACCAGCTGTGCGTCTGGAAGCGGTGTGGGAAAACCAGGGGCCTTCCGCTTCCACTGCCAAGAGTTTCATCTCCAGTCTGTGCTCTATTTGCAGGCCCCATGGATCTAACTGGACAGCATTGCTGCCCGGCTGCCTTGCTCCTCCTGGTGGGGTCCTTGACCCTTGGCCTGGTGGGAGCCCAGTGCCCAGAGGGATGCTCCTGCTCCAGGACCGCCCAGGTGGAGTGCTCCAGCCCTCTCATCTTGGAGATGCCCGGCCCGCTGCCCAGCAATGCCATGAGCCTGCAGGTGGTCAACACCCAGATTGCGGAGCTGGGCGAAGCAGCCTTTGGGAACGCTTCGGCGCTCATTGCGGTACGGATGGAGAAGAACAGCCTCTCCAGGCTCAGCCCCGGTGCCTTCCTCCACCTGGGCTCCCTGCGCTACCTCAGCCTGGCCAGCAACCGGATCCGGGAGCTGCCCTTGGAAGTCTTCCAGAGCCTGGGCCGGCTGGAGTCCCTCCTGCTCTCGGGCAACCAGCTCCAGCGCCTCCACCCAGCCCACTTCACCCAGCTGGGCAGCCTCAAGGAGCTGCAGCTGCAGGGGAATGAGCTGCAGGCTGTCCACCCGGGGGCCTTCGGCCAGCTGACCTCCCTCGCCAGGCTCAACCTGGGCAAAAACCGCTTGGCACGCCTCCCGCCCAAGGCCTTCGCCCAGCTTCGCCGCCTCCAGGTGCTGCGTCTCTATGAGAACCAGCTGTCCGAGGTGCCGCTGGGGGCCTTTGAGTCCCTTACAGAGCTCCAGGAGCTGGGCCTGCACCAAAACCAGATCCGATGGCTACCTGCCAGGCTCTTCTCTGCCAACCAGAAACTCCAGAAGCTCTTCCTCTCCCACAACCGGATCGAGGTCCTCCCAGAAGGTCTCCTCCTGGACCTGCCAGAGCTCTCCCGGCTCTCCCTCTTCGGGAACGTTCTCCAAGAGCTGCGCCCGGGGACCTTTGGGCCGATGCCTGGCCTGAGGGAGCTCTGGCTCTACGACAACCAGCTGTCCACTCTGCCTGGCCACCTCTTTGTCAACCTGACCCAGCTGCGGCTGCTGGTCCTGAGCCGGAACCAACTGCACTCCATCTCCCCTTCCGCCTTGGCTGGCCTGGGCGAGCTCCTGGAGGTTTCCCTGCACACCAACCAGCTGCCCACCTTGGATGGGGAGGCCTTCCGAGGCCTGGCCAAGCTCCAGAACGTCTCCCTGCAGAACAACCGGCTCCAGTCCCTGCCAAGAGGCCTCTTCCAACACACACCTGGCCTGAAGACCCTCCAGCTGCAGAACAACTCCCTGGAGACCCTCCCCGGTGGCCTCTTCAATCGGCTACACCACCTGCGTGACGTCCGGCTACACGACAATCCTTGGCGCTGTGACGCCATGCTCCAGGCCCTGAGGATCTGGCTGCAGGGGAACCGGCCTGTCCTTGGAAGCAGCCAACCACTCTGTGCCTCCCCTCCCCAGGTGGAAGGGCAGCCCATTTGGGAGGTGGAGGAGGGTTTCTTTGGCTCTGAGACACCTGAGGTCACTGAGTGGGGGATGCCCACCTCTGGGCAGACAGTGAGCCTCTCCTGGGACCCCCAGCCAGAGACCACTTTTGCATCCATGCACACCCAGTCCCTCTTGGACAATGAGGCTGGCAGTGCGGACATTGAGCAAGGCCCCTTGGGATTGGCCACCGACCTCCCCAACCCTGGGGTTTCCCAGGCCGAGGGGGGCATTTGGGGCCTGACGCGCACCCAGACAGGGGTGGTGGTCACCTGCATCGTGGTGGGCTGTGCCTTGCTGCTCGGTTCACTGGTGGCCATGATCTTCTATGGCTACCGAAGGAAGGACGCCAAAGTGTAAATGATGCTCAGAGGCTCACAGGAACACTAGTTTGACATTGATACAGGGAGTTCCATATCTGTTTTGCATTCCTTCCTCCAGCAGCTGCACCCTCTCCCACCAGGACTTAGTAGGAACCCACCTTGGTGCCTCTGCTCCTGGCAAGGGATACACCTGGATTCTCTCACTGTGTGCTGGTCTCCTTTGCCTCCCTATGCATATCTGCCAGCCTCCTCTACGTGGAGAGGCTCCTGGCCCCTTCTTTATTTCCATACCATGGGGGGGGGGGGGGAGGTTCCATAGGCTGCACCCCTGCACCCATCGTACAGCCCCTCCATTGATAGACTGCCCCTTCCAACGGTGCTTGTAGTGGGGATGCGTGCTGGAGTGGCACAGGTGGCTCGGACTGTAGCCCCATCCTCTCAGGCCCCCAGGGCCCTTCCTTACAGGCCAGCAAAATGGAGGAAGGAAGGTTGCCCCACAGAGACACGCCAACAGTTCTCAGGCGCCAACCAGTCAGTGCATGAGGGTTTCTGAAGGACCGAGGCTTCCCTTTTCTGTCCTCTTCAGAAACTCTTTAGGGGAAAGCCCAGCAAAGGCAGTGGGCAGCAGCCTTGAATGCCCTTCTGCTCAGCTTTTAGGAGGGAAAGAAGTCCTCTTTCCAAAAGGTTCAGTGGTGGGAAGGGAGGGTAGGGCTGGCATGTGCATTAGGCTGGCATGCACATAGGAACAAGCAAGAATCATGGGGGGGGGGGGGGTCATCTAGACCCTGGGGGTCATCTAGACAAACGTCCTGTCAGTGGCTGGCAACCCATAGCCACAGTACTCCTGATAGGTGGCCACCTAACCTCTCTCTAAAGAGACCTCTAAAAAAGTGCCCTCTGAGGAGGCAGAATATGTCCCCTGCCACAGTTTTGGAGATTTGCACAGATGGGCTCAAAGCAGGCCATTGTGGAAGCCATTGGGGCTTGTAGGAGAGGGCCTTGGCTAGCAGAGGTAGGCACAACTGCATCTGCATGGCTCTCCAAGCTTTGCCTCTTGTCGGATCTCAGGGATCCCATGCATCCCACCCACTGCCGCCCCTGAAATGGAGGGCATGGGAACGTCTGGGTCTGATGGAGAGTAGGACCACCCCTGGTACACACACAGCAGCACCCAGGCCTGATCCACTGCAGGAGGAGTGTGTGTTATGTAGGAGTAAGAGGTCCTCTGTGTCTAGCCAGTGTGTAAGCAGTCCCAGCCCCAGCATTAGGGCCATTGTGAGTAGGACCACCCAACAGAAGACTTTCCAGCACTGCAAACCTGAATTTTTTTCTTCCCCTTAGCAAAAGTTGGCATTTTGTTTTCAGTCATGCCTCTGCCCACCAGCTCTTCCTTCACAACCCATTTGCCACAACAGAAGCACAAAGTCTGGCCAGGAATCCATGTTGGCTCTCGCTCGGACTTTCCCTCTCTGCCCTTCGTCTTGGCCTGGAATCGCCTCTCTTCCCAGCCAACTTCTCCTCTCCAAATTAGCTCTTCGCTTGACACTTTTCTCACCCTTTCAGGCCAAATGCTTTCGGATGCCTCTGGGAGCATAGAAGTCTCTGCCTAAGGAAGCTGAAAGAGTCTCTCTAGACTTTGCTCTTTGCTGAATGCTGGAATATGTATTAAAACCCGTGGAGATGCTGGTGACCATTTTATCCCTTTTGTCAAGTTCTGTTGTTGGCAGCAGAACGTTTTGGAGAATGGCCAAATGGGGTTGGAGGCGGTCAGGGAAGGAGGTGCTGTTGGTTTGACCGGGCAGGGAAGGACCCAGGGCCAACGAATGCCCAGCGGCCGAAGCAATGCCCGGCAGATTACCTCCGCTGAAAGAGTTCCAGTGGAGAAGAGCCCACAGCTTTCTATCAGGGCAGTTCTTCCCAAGAACTTTATCTCAATCTCTTTTGGAAACAACCCTCCTCCCTCGTCCTGTGACCCTCTGTCCAGCTCCTGCTGACCAGAGACACCCTTCTTTGCCCTCTGTGCCATGGCCAGGGGGATGCTGGGCAAATTCGCACCCAGGTCCAGTGGCCTCCCCTTTCCATTCAGTTCCCCCAAAGGATTAAGCTCCATAGCTTTTCAGAACCAGAGACAAGATGCCACCGCAGAGAGGGGCTGTATATTCACAGAATTAAGAATCTGAGAGCTGGTGGGGACCCTAAGGGAAATCCAGTCCAGCCCCACTGTCTGAATGCCCAACTGCACTCCTTTCAGCCCACTCCACAGAGAACCTCTCATTCAGAGGAACTGGAGGGGGGACAGTTTTCTACCCCATGGCAGTACAATGTGCCCCGCTGCAAGCAATGGCATGCCACCAATGGGTTGCCATCCTTGGGTGGCTCTGGCCAGAAAAATGGCCTTTTGAGGGTAGCCAAAACTGCCATTTCTTTTCAGCATCTGGGGCTGGAGGAAAGTGACCCAAAGACCAGCCCAGAAAATGTCTAAAAGGCTGTTTAAAAGGTGGTTCTTCTGCAGAAGGGTCCTGCGGGTGCCACTGGGCAAAATGCAAGGCTCCAGGTGGGCAAATATGCCTTGGGAAGATGAACGCTGTACCCCTTTTCCTACTCCAAAATCTGTATTTGTGGGGTGGGGGGGCTTCCTTTCCTCTGCCCCCCAAGTCCTCTCCAGAGGGCATTTCCTCCAGGTCCTCTCATTTCCAACTCAGGTATGTTCGGGGGGGATCCCTTTTTGCCTGTCTACATGGAAGTATTGCAGTGGTTTGAGCACTGGACTATGACTCTGGGGACCAGGGTCCAAGCCCCCCTTTGCTTAGCCTTGGGCAGCTCACACTCTCTCAGCTTCAGAGGAAGGGAAAGGCCAAGCCCCTTCTGAACAAATCTGTGATAGTTTTGCCTTAGAGTTGCCTTAAGTCAGAAGCAACATGAAGACACACAACAACAACAACAAACACCTGAAAGACCCCATCTCCCCATATGAGCTTTCCTGTGTTTTAAGAACCCTCCAGCTCTTTCTCAGTCTTGCTACCATCACAGCTGCATTTGGAGAAAATCGGGGTGCTGTTCCTGGTGGCACATAACAACAACAACAACGACATTTAATAATAGCCCCACTGAAGTCAAGGCAGCCCATGCTGCTAGAGGTGGTGCTGGTGATGGGAACATGACTGCTGTTTGTGTAAGACAACCCTGCAGAGTAGGCCACTGTCCACAGTTCTGGTGAGAAGTGGGTCTGAGGCCGCTTTGCATTTCTTGCCCCAAATCCCTCACAGGAAATGTCCTCCTTCACGTGGCAGCAGCAAAGTCCAGTGCCATGGAAATGCCCCCCACCCCGGGCTGGACCCCAGTCTGATGCCCTCCCAGCTCAGCCATAGGAGAGACACAACAGCCTCCCCTCCATAGGCAGAACTGACCCTTCTGGGACTGAGCATTAGGGACAGCTGGACCCACTGGGACTTGGGCCCCTGTTTGGCAACCACAGTGTGGGGTGTGTGTTGGGGGGAGGGCAATGGTAGGGGTCATCTGGGTGGACGTGGGTGACCCCTTCCCTCCCAGCTCTGCTGTGGGTGCAGATCCAAGAGTCTTTGGGCAGTTGTGGCCACCCACTGCCCCTTTGGTTCAGGCAGAGGGTACCGAATCCTCTAGTGGAAAGGGGCCAGCTCCAGCTGAAGATGGTGAAGACCCTGGGACCCCCACCCATGGCATGAGAGGCATCAGCCCTTGATGGACAGGATTGGGGCAGATGGGGTGCATAAGGGACTGCTCTTGGCTAGAGTCCTGGGGGTCTCCTACACACTTGTAAGTAAGTCCTACTAGGGCTCCATTGGGTGTTTTAGTCTGATGCACAAAATCAGCATCTGCTTCAAGGCTGTGGAAGCAGAGCTGCCTTTCTGCATGCAGAAGCACACTGTGCACAAAGAGGCCCATGTGTGCACTAATGTGCATGCAGTTGTTCATACAGTTGCACGTTAACTTGTGGTAGGATTCAAAGATATAGCCGTGTTAGTCTGTGGAATCAGTATGTAGAGAGATCTTGTAGCACCTTTGAGACTCACTGAAAGACAGAAGTTGGCAGCATGACCTTTCCTGGGCTTCAGTCTGCTTCCTCAGATGCATTCACATGTGCCACACTGCCCTTCAAGACAAGGGTCCCATAGCAGAATCAGTGTCTCATTCTGTCCAGAGAGACTTAGGGTACACAACCCCGACGTGGGATCTGGG
Source organism: Sceloporus occidentalis (assembly GCA_023333645.1). Lineage (NCBI taxonomy): Eukaryota > Metazoa > Chordata > Lepidosauria > Squamata > Phrynosomatidae > Sceloporus > Sceloporus occidentalis. The sequence continues at coordinate 336,400 of JALMGF010000002.1, read as the reverse complement.
CTCTTGTTTGGACCCAGCCGGTGCCTCCGCCTGAGGCAATGGGGCTGCACCCAGGAGGCTCTACAGGCCAAGCTTCTCAACTGTCACTGGAAATGGTTAAAGTCAGGCATTTGAAAGGAAAAGGGTCAGTTCCTGGGGTCACTTTGGCCACAAGAGCAGATGTCCTCCCCCTCCCGATCTTGGGGCTGTGAGCCCTCGGGGGTCAAAATCCCCCCCCCCCCCCCCCGCTCATTGCTCTTCTGGAAGCCATTGTGGCTGACTCTGCAGGGTGGGTGCTTATGACAGAGACATGGGATCCCATGGGGTTTCCTGTGGTCTCTCCAGGTGTGGGATCAGCATGTGCAGGAGGAGAGGGGGATCAGGGGTAATAGGGGGAGAGTGACCTTTGTGGGTAGTTTGTGCCTCTTTCCTGACGCACATCTGCTGGCTGCAGGGATGGTGGCCCTTGAAGGACAGGAGCCAGCAGCTTCTGCAAGCAAGAGCGCTGAGGCAAAAAGGTGGGAAATGAGTGGTCCTTGAGTGCAAGGACAGACACAGAATCATAGAATCGTAGAGTTGGAAGAGAACACAAGGGCCATCCAGTCCAACCCATTCTGCCATGCAGGAAATCCAAATCAAATCATCCCCATCGACAGATGGCTATCCAGCCTCTGTTTAAAGACCTCCAAAGAAGGAGACTCCACTACACTCCGAGGAAGGAGTGTGTTCCTCTATGGAACATCCCTTTCTGTCAGGAAGTTCCTCCTAATGTTGAGCTGGAATCTCTTTTCCTGGAGCTTGCATCCATTGCTCCATTGTGTCCTGTTCCCTGGAGCAGCAGAAAACAAGCTTGCTCCCTCCTCAATATGGCATCCCTTCAAATATTTAAACAGGGCTATCATATCACCTCTTAATCTTCTTTTCTCCAAGCTAAACATCCCCAGTTCCCTGTCGTTCCTCATAGGGCTTCATGGTTTCCAGACCTTTCACCATTTTAGTTGCTCTCCTTTGGACACATGGCTCCAGTTTCTCACCACACCTTTTGAAATATTTTACCCAGAACTGGAGACAATATTATTCCAGGTGGGGCCTGACCAGAGCAGAATAGAGCGGCACTATGACTTCCCTTGATCTAGACACTATACTTTTATTGATGCAGCCTAAAATTGCATTGGCCTTTTTAGCTGCCGCATCGCATTGTTGACTCATGTTCAACTTATGGTCTACTTGGACTCCTAGATCCCTTTCACATGTAGTTTCATTCAGCCAGGTGTCACCCATCCTATATCTGTGCATTTTATTTTTCCGCCCTAAGTGCAATACCTTACATTTCTCTGTGTTGAATTTCATTTTGTTAGCTTTGGCCCAGCTTTCTAGTCTATTCAGGTCATTTTGAATCTTGATCCTGTCCTCTGGGGTATTAGCTATTCCCCCTAATTTGGTGTCATCTGCAAATTTGATAAGTATGCTCCCAATTCTGTCATCCAGGTCATTGATAAAGATGTTGAATAGCACTGGGCCCAGGACAGAGCCCCACTGGACACCCCACTGGTCACTTCTCTCCAGGATGAAAAGGAGCCATTGTTGAGCACCCTTTGGCTTCGGCCGGTCAACCAATTACAGATCCATGTAACAGTTGCCTTGTCTAGCCCACATTTTACAATCTTGCTTGCAAGAATGTCATGGGAAACCTTGTCAAAGGCCTTACTGAAATCAAGATCTACTACATCCACAGCATTCCCTTCATCTGCCAAGATGGGCATTTTATCAAAGACGGAGATAAGGTTTGTCTGGCATGACTTCTTTCTCTGAAACCCATGTTGACTCTTTGTGATGATGGCATTGCTGTTCACAGACTCTCTGTTTAATGATCTGCTCCAGAATCTTTCCTGGGATTGATGTCAGACTAACTGGAGGATCATTGTTGAGATCCTCTTTCTTCCCCTTTTTGAAGATGGGGACAACGTTTGCCCTCCTCCATTCTGCTGGGACTTCTCCTGTTCTCCAGGAGTCCTCAAAGACTATTATTGCCAATGGCTCCGATATTACATTTGCCAGTTCTTTTAATGCCCTTGGATGCAGTTCATCTGGTCCTGGAGACTTAAATTCATTTAGATTAACCAGGTATTCCTCTACTATCTCTTTACTTATTCTGTCCTCTGCTCCATTATCCTCAGGTTGAGCCCCTTCTCCTTTTCTGAGAAGACGGAGGCAATCCTAGAGAGGGAAGAGACCCCATGCAGTCCAACCCCCTTCTTCCTCTGCCATGCAGGGACTCTCCATCAAAGCACCCCATTGACAGATGGCTGTCCAGCCTCTGTCTAAAGACCTCCAAAGAAGGAGACTCCACCAAAACAAAACAAAATCTCCATATCCATTTTTAAAAAATGCAATAAATTGATAATGTTACTGATTTGTAAACAATAGTCCAAAGCACAAATAAAACAGCCGGCCGTAAAGGATGATTGTGAGGACAAGCGTCGTGTAGGAACTTGAGAAGCGCCTCTCTCGATCCATTGTGTGTTGATGCCCATGGCACACTTTGCTGCCAGGTTGCAAAGAAATACATCATTCCTTTTCTTTGAATAGCTTCCTGTGAGGAAAGCCATCAAGGTATGTTCTGTTTTTGTATTTCTTCCATATTTTCAACAATGGCTGTTAAAACCTTTATTGCGTTTTCCTTTTCCGTATATCGGAAAGGCGGCATGCCAGCCCAATCTCAAGCCTTCCCCTTCTCGCTCTAGCAATTTGCTGTCCTCAAGCTTCACCCAGTTTCTTAACCAAGTTGAAATACTTGCCTCGGAGTATAGTTTTAAGTTGGGGATGCCCAAACCTCCTCGTCTTCTGAGTCCTGCAATGCTTTTAACCGCCTTCTTGGCTTTTTGCCATCCATGGGTATTTGGATAGCTCCTTCTTCCGTCAGTTATAATAACGGGGATCATCTGAAAGAGAAAGAACGTTTTGGGAAGGATTGACATTTTAAACGCTGCAATTCTCCCTAATAGAGATAAATGAACTTTGTTCCATCTAATTAAGTTCCTTTTTATTTCTTCCCAGGTTTTAACGTAGCTTTTCTCGAATAAATCTGCACTTTTATTTGGGATGTTAATTCCGAGATATTTCAGTTTTTCTTATTTTGAATCCTGAAATACTTTCTAGATTTTGTTCTTCAGTTTTGGATAGATTTTTGGTAATTATTGATGATTTTTCTAAGTTAATTTTGCACCCTGTAATTTCTCCAAATTTGTTTATTAAGTCAAATAGCGGCTTGATACTTTGCAGTGGATTTTCCAGAATTATGACTGAGTCGTCTGCAAACGCTCCAATCTTAAAAGTAAACTGTTTAATCCTTAAACCTTCAATACAATTGTCCCCCTTGACTCCTTGAATCGGCCCCCCCATAATCGCCAAAATCAAAAGCGGGGACAGGGGACATCCTCCCTAGTTCCTCTATTCGTACATAAGTTTTCTTCACTTCTTTTCTTTGTACTAAACCGTATACAAGAAAGTCAGTCCTTGCGATCCACCAAACCATGGAAAATGCACTGCGGAGAGGCCAGTCTTGCTGCCTCGATCCTCAAAAGGGAGAGTGGGATACCAATAAACATTGTATTGTTTATTATTGCTATTATTATTACTGGGTCATCGGTGGCAGAAGAAAAGGCAGTGAGTGAATCACCCTTTATTTTGCACTGGGTCGGGTGGCGTCCGGTGAGCAAGTAGCAGCAGTAGGCGGCTGGGTCCTTTGCCACGGCTTCCCTTGGAACTGGAGTTGCCCAGAGGAAGGAGGAAGAGGAGAGAGAACCTGGCTCCAGGAGCAGAGAGAAGGCCTCCTGGGTCCCATCCCCATCCCTGACCCCTTCTTCTCCTGCTCTGCCCTCAAACCTTCAGCACATTCGCCAATGGGTCCTTGGAAGACCCCCCCCCCCCCCATGATGCCACCTTCCAATGCCAACATGGCAACTGGCAGTGAGTAGGAGCCCCTCCTGTCTGTCTGTCCCCTTTCTCTTGGGACGGTGCCTTCCCTCATGGACCCCTGCTTCTTCTTCTTCTTCTCCCCTGTAGACCCCCATTTGTACCAACCCCAGGTACGAATCGTTACTGGATCCAAATAGGAATACCAATCACGGCGCGGCAGTTGAGTAGACAGCAGCCAGTGAGAATCCAAGGAGGGAGGTGGGAAGGACGCAAACTGTGGGGAGGAAGGGGGGCAAAAGGTGCCAGCTCACAATGCCAACGCTGCCACTGGCCGTGAGTAAGAGACCCTCCTGTCTCTGTCTCTTTTCCCTCTTCTTCCTCTTATCCCCTTTAGATCCACCATTTGTACCAATCCCAGGTACGAATCGGTGCTGGATCCAAATTGAATTTCCTATCATGGTGCGGCAGACGAGGAGACAGCAGCCGGTGAGAAGACAGCAATGTCAATTCCCAACAAGAAGAGAAGTGGATTACAAATGGGGAAAGATAGAAGGAGTGTCTTTCTCCTAGGAACAAGAGATACAGAGGAAGTACGACAGAGAAAGCAAAGGAAGTATATGATATGGGGGGAGACTGATAGAAGAAATGAAAACAGACTCCAGAGAGACAAAGATACGGATATAAGAGATCCTGAGGAGGGGAAGCAAACGAAAGGGGAAGTAACAACGCTTCGTAGCATAAAAGGGTTTTCTATTTTATCTCTTGGTTTGTATTTGTGGCCTTCTCTGCTGCTCCCCCATATCCTCCCCTTCCCTTCCCTCTCTGTACTAATTGTGTTAATTATGTTAATCCAGTGAATTCTAACTCGGAACTTTTAAAAAGGGAAGTGAAACTATGACAATAAAACTATTGACTTGGAAGGGTTTAAATTCAGGGGCTAAGAGGAGACATGTGTCTCTCTCTGTATGCGGAAAGACAAACATTGGACATTATATGCATGCAAGAAACTCATTAATAAAAAGGATATAAAGTATCTAGAAAACCACAAAGTTGGCTATACACTTTATGTATCAGCGGCAGAAAGAAGAAAGAAGGGCGCAGCTATCTATATTAACAAAAGGTTTAAAAGTAAGGAACTATTTCCGGATGAACAAGGACTATATCTTGGCGTGGAAGTAAATATAAAAGGCACGGAAGTGTTAATTATAGGAATTTATGCATCCTTTGCAAGAAAGGAGACATTTTTCCAAAACGTTCTGGATAAGATCCCAGAACAGAAATCGACCAAGATCCTGTTACTGGGGGATTGGAACGGGGCGATAGACCCCAAACCGGATAGATCAGTAAAGAAAGGAAAGACAGGAAAGAACGAATCACAAGGGAAGCAGCTTCCAAAAATAGTAAGCGATATGATGGAGGAATGTGCATTAGAAGATGAATGGAGACATAGACAAGGGAAGGAAAAGGTTATGCACACAAATCCATGTCAAGATTGGATACGTATTTAGTATCGAAAGACATATTACCAAACCTGAAGAATGTAGAAATTCTTCCGAAAACAACAGCAGATCATAATCCAATGAGAGTAGAACTAAAAGAGAACAAAAAGGAATGGTGCTGGGGAGGAGAGGAGGAACGACGAAGGAACGACAAAAAATGAAATAAAGAGGGAATTAAAATGCTTTTTGTGGAGAATAATAAAGGAGGAATTGAAAATAACGTGATCTGGGACACGAGCAAAGCTTACTAATAAAATACGGAGCAGAAAAGAGGAAAATGAAAGAGAGGAAAGTAAAAAATAGAACATGTAAATTGCAGGAAAAGGAAAAGAGTTAAGAATAAACCCAAAGAATAAGAAACTGAAATTGGAAGTGGACATATTACAGAAAGAATTAAATGAGGAATTGAATAAGAAAATAGTAAGAGCGATACAAACTGGGGAAGTGGCTTCCCCAAAGAACGAGAAAAGAAAAGAGAAACAATAACAGAAACAGAGTATAAAGGAAAGAGAAATAAAGAGCAGGATTTAATTTTGAAAAAGGCATTCGAGGATTCCTATAAAGAACGACTTTAAGGAAGAAAATAAGGGCAGCCAATATCAAGAAAAAAGTACTTAGATAAACAAAAGATTAAGCGGTTGAAAAAAGAACAACAAGAAAAGTTAAACACCCCAATAACAATTGAAGGAAGAAGAGATAACACAAGGAAGGCCAAAAAAGGAACCGTGCCAGGTCCAGACGGTCTGTCAATAAGCTACTATAAAATATTTGAGGACAGATTAACACATCATAGGTATGAAGTATTTAACAACATCATAAAAGAAGGTAAGCCAAAATCTTGGAAGGAGGCAAATATTAACCTAATTCCAAAAGATGGAAAGAATTCATTAGAACCAAAGAACTACAGACCAATTGCGTTACTTTATCATGATTATAAAAGTCTAACATCAATATTAGCAAACAGATTAAGAACAGTGTTGAAAGAAATCATCCATCCTGACCAAAACGGATTCCTCCCGAATAGACAACTCAAGGATAATCATAGGACATTGATAGATGTCTTGGAACATTATGAAAGCCAAAAGGAGGAAAAGCAAGCGGCTATTTTGCTCTTAGACGCAGAGAAGGCTTTTGATAACATGGGAGTTTATGAAAGAACTGTTGAAAAGGCATCAAACAGGGAAAAGATTTGCCGGTCGGAGTCAGCAAATATATACAAAAGCCAAGTGGCTCGGATTCTAGTCAACGGAGAGAAAGCTACAGATATTGAAATCCAAAAAGGGGACGAGGCAGGGATGCCCCCTCCTCTTTACATTGATAGTATCAGAAGAACTGAGAAAATACAAGGAGTTAAGATTAACTAACAGGATTACAAACTACAATAAATGTATGCAGATGATGCCATCATATTTCTAGAAAACCCAGTTCAAAGCATAAAAGAGCTGTAGGCCCTTAGAAGAAAGAAAGAAGAACAAAGAAAAGACATCAATGATAGTCAAAAGTATAAGTAAAAAAGAGGAAGGAGGAGGACTGACGGAAAGCAAAGGGAAATATCTGGGAATCTGGATCACCCAAAACCGACTATAAACAAAAACGGAGGGAGCGGAGAAAAGAGACGGAGAGGTGGGAACGAATGCAGTTATCTCCACTGGGAAGGATTTCGCTGATAAAAACGGATGTACTGCTGGAGTTTTTGTTTCAAAGCCTACCAATAATGAATAATCATATGGGATGTTTTGCCGAATGGAAAAAAGAAATGGCCGAGTTTATCTGGGCCGGCAAGCGACCGAGAATCAAGTGGAAACGAATGACCAGCGTAAAGGAAAGAGAGGGCTGGGAGAACCGGAACGGAAACTGTGTGACCAGGGCAGATGTGGACTGGATGGTCAAGAGGCTGGTGCTGCTAAATGATGAGAGATTGCCATGCATCTATGTTATGTGATAAATGCAAAGAGGATAAAAAGTCTAATGGCCACTATATTAGAAGAGGACTAGGGTTGCAATGTAAGAACAAGCTCTATATTAAAATACCAAGTTGGACATCTCCGCAGGAAGCTTCCTCGTTTAGACTAAAAAAGACAGGAATAAGGTGAATGACGAATAAACAACTACTAAAACAAGATGCTACTCTAAATAAGAAAACAAGAACAAGAACTAGAACAAGAAGGAATCAAATTGGATTGGGTCTCCCATAAACAACTAGAGGAGAGGTCAAAACAAGACTGAAAGAGCGAAGGTGTAGAAATGAGAAAAAATGAACAGGATGAGACAGTATTAGATGATGAAAAGAAAAAGAAAACGATTAAAAGATTCCACAAAGTGTTACTAGAAAGAGAATTGGAGCAGGACAAAGTCAAGGAGACAATGATTGGGTCCAGTCAACACTTTCAGCATAGCTAGGGTTGCCATTCATCAGGACCTACAAACCGGGACAAATGTAGGACACTTTTTTGTGTCCTACATTTGAATAGGAGCCTCGCTCAGGGGAGGCTTTCCCTCCTGGCCTGGGCCCCTGCCCTCAGCGGAGGCGGAGCCCAAACGGGGAGGGAATCCTCCCCTCAGCCCGGGGGCGGGGGCAAACCGGGGCGGGACTGTGTGGACCCGCCCCAAATCGGGAAAGTCCCGCCCCCAGGCGGGATATGGCAAGCCTAAGCATAGCACAGATTTAGAGATATGGCAAAAATCATGGTTGCATACAAGTAAATTCTCTCTGGCTCAAAATGATTCTATGATTCTACTACAAAATGTTATGTATGTGGCATTGGACACCGGTAAAGATAGGTACAGTGGTGCCTCGGGTTACGAAATTAATTCGTTCTGCTGTCAATTTCGTAACCCGAAAGGCTTTCGCAAGCCGAATCCCCATAGGCGCTAATGGGGAAAAGCCGCGATTTGGTGTAAAATAGCGCCGAAAAGCACCAAAAGTTTTTTCGTAACCCGAAAAAACTTTCTTAACCCGAAACAGTTTTTTTAAATTAATTTTTTTCGTATCCTGAAAATTTCGTAAGCTGGGTAATTCGTATCCCGAGGTACCACTGTAAAACATATAGAAATAGTAATACACTGAGTTGGAAAGGTGAAAGAGAGGAGGGAGCCTTCTCTCACATATAGAGGTGGAAGTGTGAAAAAGCAAAAGGATATCGGGACAAGATGCATGGAGCTATGAAGGAAATATTGGGTATAGATTTTCATAGCATTTCTTTTCTTTCAATACCAGTTGAAAAAGATTCCAAAATATGATATTATAGACGGCGACGGCAGCAAGGACCCTGTGCCCCCAAAACTGGGGACTCCCCAGGACAAGACCAGCCACAGAGGACTGGCTGAGAAAGGAGCCTCCTGGAAAGGAGAGGCGCAGTGGGATGTCGAGGGAAGCCAGAGAAGACAACACAAAGAATGAAGGCGGATGGGAATTAGTAGTGACTCAATACTGGTCAAAGGAGTTAGAGAAAGAATAAAATGAAAGAAGAAACCACATAGTATTAAAAAAGACAAGTATGACAGGAAGACAATGAACGCTATGTAATTTACTGGTAGTTGTAAAATTTATTTTCTGTTGGTAAGAGGTATTAAAGGAAGGGAGGAGCAATGATAAACACACACACACACATATCAACTGGATAACATAATCTGAAATGTAATATTGAAAGAAAGAAAGAAAGAAAGAAAGAAAGAAAGAAAGAAAGAAAGAAAGCAGCCTCCTCTTGCCTCAATGGGCAAACACTTCCTTTAAATATTCCTAACTGGCAGGAAGAGACATAGAGACGGAAGATTCCCTTGGAATAAGCTCAGCGTGATTATATTGTTGGTGTAACATGCCTTGAAACGGCAGAAAGGCTTTCCTATTGGCAGCTGCAATGTTCTCGACCGAACAGCCAGGAAGATACTCCTGGTCTTAACTCCCGCTGCTCCCCTTCGAGTGATGAACTCCCCAGAAACCCCAAACCCTCGGAGCCACACGGCTCCTCGCCGTAAATGACCCAGACAGAGTCAAAGGCATCCAGAAGACCCAGGAGTACTTGCAGAAGGCGATGGAATACCTGTGCCAAATATTTCATGTACGGTTACCCTTCCCCTTTTGCCTTTTAAAAGTTGCAGAAGCGGCAACACTTCTAGTGCCAGCCTCGCTGTGGTGATGCGAGTTTGTTTTTTACTGTCCTAATTAATAATGTCCCTGCGTGCGCAACATGTTTTGCCAGATGCAAAACGCTCAGCTCAGGGTCTTTGATATGGCTCCAGTTTGGCTTGGGCGGTTTTGCTTGATCCACATCCCGCTTGCATGCGCTTGTGGGACTGTAGTGTTTCCCCAGATGAGCAGTGCTTCAGGTGGCAACCGCGACAGAGGCGGCTTTGGGGGCGTGAAGGCATGGGAGGGACGCATGCAAGGCCACCTTGGAAACCACCTGGCCCTATTCAGGAGCATTGGTAGAGGAGCCATCATTGGCATAGAGTCCGGCGCCAACCCAACCATCGGGGCTATCCTTAAGAAGAAGAGCCCTCCTTCCACCTGAATAACCATTCTCTAGTAAACTAGTCAATTAGGAATGCAGAAAAAACGATCCATCGGGGGATTGTTGAACGTTTGAATTTGTTGTTGTTTTTCAGATTAAGAGGGAAATACAAAGGAAGGGAAATGCGAAGAAAGTAATTTGAGAGAATATTAGATTCATTTACATTCCTATAAAATACCATCCTACAATCAAACCATCACTCCATCTATAATGGTATTATAACAACAAATATAATAGAAAAATAATACAAAACCTAACTGCCATGGCCATTCCTTTGGGATCCCTGACGCTGTTGTATCCTATGACAGCCAGCAATACACCTGTATATGTTTTGTGTGTGAATGAAGATCTTTAACACATCCGTGTTCAAAATCCCTCTCTCTTTTGGAGTGCGCCACATGCAAGTCTTCAAAACGCCTCTGAGTATTTCTGAGCATAGCACACAGATGTCCACTAATTGCAGCACAAAGGGATTCCAACAGCAAGCGCCAGAAAATGTAGATGCACAAAGCAAAGTGGAAGCATCTGCTGTTCGCTATATACATTTGGATTTAATTTTGCCCCTGTGATACTTTTGTGTAGCCACAATGTTACAGAGGAGCCAGTGATAAGCATGGCAGTGTGGCGCCAGCAGGCGCATGCCACCCAATGACTGCTTTGCATCTGCTAAGAAGCATGCCCTTATTATATCATAGAATCATAGAGTTGGAAGAGACCACATGGGCCCTGATCCAGTCAAACCCCATTCTGCCATTCAGGAAATCAAAGGGATACTAAGCAACATCTAAGCTCCAAGAGATGTGGCATAGCTTCAATGCGAGCAGTTCATGCAAGCGGAGGACTCTCTTTCTGTTATGTCTCCTAGGGCTAGCTTTTTGTTGGATGGATACCAATCAGTCCGGGAAAGAGAGAGAGAGGCCTGTAAAAAGTGAGCAGCAGTCCAAGGCCTCTTTCCAGTATGCAGCCGATTCCCAGGATCAAAATGGTAGACAGAGCCTGGCAGAAGGGAGTCAGTAGGTTGGATAGACTGGCTGCGCTGTTGATCTGCAAAGTGATTCCTGTCTGAGGCAGACAGTTCAGCCAAGGCTTGGGGCTGCCAACAGACAAGGATTTAAAACAGCCACAACATGCAAGGCACTGAATGAAAGCGCGACAGTTCATATGGCAGGTACTTGTGTCTTTGTAAAAAAGACATGGTGAATACTACTCTTTTTCTCTCTCGTTCGTCATGTTCCTAAAAGGCTGAGCGCTGGCTCCTTGCGCATGCCCAGGCCATAGCACTTGGGGACAGCACTGAGTCCAGCTATCAGACGTCTTCCGCTGGTAGCGCATGTCTGTCTCTGGCAGGGAATGGTGGTCATCTAGCTGGACAGAAGGTGGTTTCCGGCCATTTTCCCCCCTGAATTTATTTTCCATATTGTAAACTTGAAGAAGATTCAAATGGCCTTTGAATCATACGCTCTCACATGTTGAAACACAAATACAGCAGTCTTCACTTTTCACTTTGTTAGAGACTCAGTTGGAATTACGACCATGAATTAGTAGGTGCGTTCGGTTGCGGATTTATAGAAACACTTGAAAAGGTATGCAATCTCTTGTTTGCTGTCTTGGGTAATGTTCTTGTGGGATACTGTTTTGCTTGTGCTTTGGAGCAAATATCCTCTTTTTCGTCAAACAGAAAAGCACTGGGAACAAATCTTGTATCACTTATACAACATGACAGTTCTGCTGTAACCTCTTGCCATAATTATAAATATGTAGCCATTCAGGCATTTCCAACAAAACAACAAACATAAGGCTGTGTTCTCTCTTAATAAAATATAAAGTATATGCTTGGTGTCAGAAAACATTGGTAACAGAAACCAGAGGTAATCTTAAATGCTGTTTGCGTTATACTCTTGAGATGGACTTGTCAGGATGTGCAAAAGTCAGCAGAGTAAGTTGTGACTGGATGAAGGAAGGTGTAGCAAACGGCTTTGCGAGGAATTCACATCCGCACCTCTACTATCTCCAAAATAGCCCTGTCAAGAAAACTCTACAGAGCGCCTCCGGAACCCGGAGCATTTGCAGCATATGCAGAAACCTTTTCTGGAGTTGTTGGAGTATTGATTGCTTTGAGTTCCCTTGACGATTCCTGGGAGGTGTTTTCTCAAAGTCTAGAGAGGGAGGAGGCTGAAGCTCTCCCATGTCTTCCACAAAGCCAAGAATGCGAGAGGCTTCAAGGAAGACCCAGAAGAGATGGCAAGCCTTCAGTTTAAGCCAATGGTGTCCTCAAAGACAAGCATTTCCGTGAGCCAATCGCCATTCACAGTTGTGAAATTGGGAGGTGTCGCTTCACCTTTCAGGAGACAGGAAAGGACGCCGCTTTGGTATGACATCCCCGTTGATGGATGGCCATCCAGGGAAGGGAAGGGAAGGAGGGCTGGGCAGAGTCCATCTTTGCATCTTTGCCCCTGCCCCATGGAAAAGGGCCATGTCCATAGCAGAGAAAGCAGAGACAGGGCATTGCTATGGAGGCAGAGGTCTCTGAGCAAGGCCCCATAGATGAAGCGTCCAGCCTCTCCAACCCATCCAACAGGCCTCTACCCGCACCCCAAAGCGGAGGAGGGAAGGGACGTAGGTGCCAGGACCACTGGGAAGGAGGCATTGAGCGCCATGACGTTATGAAAACAGACAAACAAGAACAAGATGCAAAAAGGCAGAGATGGTGAGTAGGATCCCCTCTGGTCTAACTGTCTGTCCAATTTCTCTTGGGACGCCTTCATGAAGCCAGTCTCTGGCCGGTGTCTCCAGGACTGAAGGCCCTAGGCTAAGAGAAGTCACCTCCATCTCTGGGAAAAGGGACATTGGTTTGGGAACTGAATTTTCCTCTCCAACGGATGCAGCACAAAGGGCAGCAATACTGATGGCAGCAGTGGCACACTTGGCAGAGCAGGCGGCTCAGGCAGCGGAGGAAGCTGAGCAGGAAGCCTTGGCGGAGAAAGAGGCACACGCCAATGAAGAGTAACATCGCCACTGATGCCACCTCACAACGTCAACATCAGCACTGGCGGTGAGTAGGATCCCCTCCGGTCTACCTGTCTGTCCCCTTTCTCTTGGGACTCCCTTTCAAACTTTGTTAAGTGTTCTAATAGTTTTTCACATCCTGAGAATGGTTCTTGCAAGGTTAACACAATATCATCAGCGTATGCCCTTACTTTCAGACATTCACCCTTGAATTTAACACCTTGAATTAGCTGCTCCTTTCTTATGTTAATTAGAAGATACCAGCCACAGATGCTGGCGAAACATCAGAAAGAAACACTTCTAGAACATGGCCACATAGCCCAAAAAACCCACAAAAAAGTATGGATGCCGGCCATGAAAGCCTTCGACTTAATTAGAAGAGTTTTCAAGACCAGAATAAACAGGAGAGGGGATAAGCCAATTCAATTGTTTTTCCCAGAACTGGACACAATATTATTCCAGGTGGGGCCTGACCAAAGCAGAATAGAGTGGCACTATGACTTCTCTTGATCTAGACACTCAGGTACGAAGGCGTGCTGCTTACACCAGTGCTGGCAATTGATGAATAAGGCTCTGCCAATTGATTTGCCTCATTCCTCCCTCGTAAGTGAATCATATGGCAAAATAATCTTTGCAGAAATTGCATAATTGAGGCAAGAACAGTGCTGTGACACTGTTGTGGTTGCTCCTCCAAATACACACACAGCCAGAGAAGTCAAGAACTGTACCAGGCCACAAGGGAAGGTATTAGAAGCCGATATTTTGGACTCTCAGAGAGCTCCTACTGCAGGAACCCTGTCCACAAACCCAGGGATGACCCAAAGTGACCACGAAGGACCAGAAAGGCCGTAAATGTTAAGGAAAATGCAACATGGGTTATACAGTGAAAGAAATAAAACATGTATGTGAGAGTCAGGATGACTCAGCAAAAGCAATTAGAAGCCACACAGGTGTAAATGGTAATGTAATTAACAAGTCCTAAATGCCAAGGACAGAAATGCAAAGTGGATAATTGAACACACCTGAGAATTGTTAAGTGGACAAGATGAAATCATTAATTATGGGATGAACCAAGAGAACCAATGAAAATGGTTGTACACGCCCACTGGGTGGAAACTGACAAGAGTGGGTGGTGTTTTCCAAGGGCTATAATAATTGCTATGAATCCCAATGTATTGTGTGGGTAGTTGTGGAGCTGTATATAGTAGAGTAAAGTAGATCTTTTATATAAGACTACTGAGTTGTCTGGTGTCTTGAGTGAAGAGACAAGAGCCAGCTGGATCCTGAAGAAGTGGGAAGACTTCTGTGGAAGCAAGAGTGAGAAGGCTTGGAGAGTTTGTCAGGGTCTTCAGCCTGTTCTCTGTAACTCTGCTGCTTTAGAGCAAAGTTTTAACCACTGACCAAAACTGGTCAGCGCTGGTGCGTAACAAGGTGGTGAGTTCGAGCCAGAGGTGAAGAGCTACAACTCCCATCATCCCTGACAGTAAATGCTAAAGCAGACATGGCTTTGTACAACAATAAACATGCCATGTTTATGGCGTGCCACTGAGCTGCTCCTGAAGGAGATGGCAGCCGTCGAGAATCCTAGAAGAATAAAGAGATGGGGGCCCTCAGGCGAAGGCGATCCCAAAGAAATCCAACAACAGGAGTACGAAGAGCTTCATGCAAGCAAAGCCAACACTGGAGCCCACAGCTCTGAGGAGGAGAAAGGGCCAGCCTTGTGGCTACTCAAGGAGTAAATGCGAGAAGTGGCAGAAGCAGCCGTGACAGCTGAGGAGAGGGACCAATAAGTGATGGCCATCTAGGTCAGGATTCTTATTACTCATTGGCCCTCATGGGTTTCACGGCTTGCCTCAGTTGTTCGAAGCCTCTATAGAGTAGATCTGACTAAGTGTCAGAACCTGGGCCCCAAAGTTTTATCCAAAAACTTTGCTTTTTTTCCTACCCAGGGATCCGTGCTGGACATAAGAATGACCGCTGGCTATGGGTTGCATTGGAGGAGGCTTTGAAACTGGTTAGGATGTCTCTATGTGTGTGTGCATAGCTTTCCCCCTTGTTCTTCTGCGCTGCCATATGCCCTTGACCACCTGCAATGATGGATGGCTTCTGTGGGCATTTAGATTTTGGGGAAGGAGGCCGCGATGGACGATGTCAAAGAAGGAGGCAGTTGGAAGGTTCGGCTGGTTGAGAGAGACATGGCTGAAGTCTCTGTGAAGCAGACTTTGAAGCTGATTTTAAGTTGTAGGTCACATTCATTTAGGAATTAAGTACAGAATACAAGGGAAACCTTTACAGTGCCGGAACATAGCAACTTATGTCATCGCAACAATGCCCGCCCATGGCTGGGTTAATTCTAGGTGCAATAACATTTGTGCACAAAGTTATTCTACCATTGGTGAAGAAGAAAAGGCAGTAAGTCACTGTTTATTATGCACCTCTCCCTCATTTTGGCATTTAGATGGCTTCCAAATTGCAAGGAGGTTCATTTTGTATTTGTAATCTTGTATCCCTTACGATGCCATGCACAATATCAACACAAAACATCATGCTATAATGGCAGTTTTATGGCAAGGTATTATTTTTATTAGTCTTATTATCACGAGGTCCTCTGTGTCCTTCTCTTGCATCTCCAGCTGCACCAAGCCAGGACTCTTGGAAACCAGTTCCTGCGGCCCCGATCCTCCCCAGAAACGGAGCCTACAAGGCAGGGCCCCTGAAGGCCCTCTCTTTTATTATTTATTATTATTAACCTTTATTTATGAAGCACTGTAAATTTACACAGCGCTGTACATACAATCTTTTTAGTTAGACGGATCCCTACCCTCGGGCTTACAATCTAAAAGACATGACACAGAAGGAGAAGAAGGGAGTGGTGGAGGGAAAGGGTAAGAGGTCCAGGAGTTCCTCTCTACCTCCGAGGTCTGGACCAAGGCAGATGGACTGGAGGGATAGGGCTTGGCTTCATCATGGATGGTTAATCTTCTTCCAGGGAAAATACATACTCTCAAGTAGGATAATGCATATGCAATACATAGCAATACAGGAAATGGTTTCATAAACAGGCACCAAAAGAACACCAAATAGCAAGCGACAATTATGCAATGCCTGGGAAGGCTTCTCTGAACAGGATGGTTTTCAACTCCGTTTTGAAGCTGGTTAAAGAAGTGATGGCTCTTGCTTGTGGGGGAAGGAGGTTCCAGGAGTGGGGGGCAGCAAGTGAAAAGGGGCGAATTCAGGACGGGGCAGAGGAAATCCTGGGCTGAGACAGGAGCCCTTGACTACCAGAACGGAGGGAACAATAGAGTGGGAAGGAGAGGAGAAAGAAGGTCTGATAAGTAAGGAGGGGCCAGTCCATGGAGGGCTTTAAATGTCGACAGATAATAAACCTTTTGCCATAGGTTTATTATCTCTACCTCTAAAGAGCCTTTCCAGCTCAATTAGTGCAAATCACATTTCTAGCCAAACCTGTTGTCAGCCACTGTCTAACATTATTATGGCCTTCCTCCATAAAGGCAAATCCAACACCGGATGAGGGGCCCTGCCGGCCCGGAGGAGGACAGCGCAATGGCGCTTTGCAGGCGCCCTGCGTCACGGGGGACAAGTGCCTGGCAGGGACTCAAAGGGGAAGGAAACACAACCTCCAAATGGTCTACATACTGACCAAGAAAACCCAGCAAATGGACAGGAGAAACACTCTTATGGCCACAGGAGTTGACCACATATGGACAAGTCTCCATAGGGACCGCCAAACGCAGTGTCCGAACACGAATCAAGGAATATGAGAGACCAGAAAAACCAGCCATAGCAGAAGACGTAATAAACCATCCTGGGCATAAAATGCTGTTTGAAAAACACTGAAATCCTGGACCGTGCCAACAGCTATCAACCAGGTCAGAATGCAAAAGGAAAGCCATTGACATCCACAAACGCCTGGAGAACTTCAACAGGAAAGAAGAAACCCTTAAAGTGAACAAAGTTTGGCTCCCAGTCCCGAAAAACAACAAAACCAAGACCCAGCAAATGCAAATGGAAGCCAGTGAAGGTCAGTGGGGTTTCCCAGTGGGCAATGGACCATTAATTAAATAGGCCCCCTGAGGCCTTGCCATTCAGCAACAGAACAATACACAGATGGAAATGGAAACCACTCCTGCGTTCCCAGAGTCACACAGTATAAACCCACAAAAAACTATGGATGCCGGCCATGAAAGCCTCCGACTTCTATTTTAGCCGGAAACAACAAACTGACGCAGAGAACAGCCAAAACAAATTCTTACAGATGCTAAAGGTCAAGCCCAAAATGAAGGGTGAAGCTGGGCTTGGGTCTCTTTCATGAGTTCCCAATGGGGAAAATGGGTTGCCTTCTGCCTGAACAGTCTGTTATCTATACTTTTAAAGTAATAAAGAATGTATGTTTTAAAAAGCTTCTCTTTCCTTTTCAGCCCTAGACAACTCGATCTCTTTCCTCATTGGAGCCTTGGTGGCGCAGTGGTTCAATGCCTGTACTGCAGCCATTCACTCAAGACCACAAGGTTGCGAGTTCAAGACCAGCAAAAGGGCCCAAGCTCGACTCAGGCTTGCATCCTTCCGAGGAGGGAGCTAAAATGAGTACCCAGACTGTTGGGGGCAAATTAGCTTACTTGCTAATTAGCTTACTTGCTGTTCACTGCTATGATCTTTGGAATAGCGGTATATAAATAAAACAAATTATTATTAATTATTATTTCCCAGACCTCCACAGTATCAGGAAACTCAGCCATGGAGGTGTCCATACTTGCTCCTTCCAAATGGGTTTTATCTCCCTGGGAACCATCTTTTTAGTACTTTAGTACTATTGTCACAAACTTTTACCTCACAAACAACAATAATTAAGTATTTCCTGAGGTGTTTAATGAAGCGGTTACTGTTTTTTCATGGCCACTTAGTGATTTCTTATCACAGCCCAAATTATTACCTCAGAATCACTTAATTTGCCAAAGTCCTTTTGCTTTAAACCTCAGAAGCCACTGGTTCGTACCATATTTCTTGGTATCGTTATCCTTCTTTATGTACTGTTCAGAGGAACTATATTCACCTGCTTTCACTATGTACTATTCCCCTACTCTACCCAAATGGTTACCTCAGGGAATCTCGGACTCTTGGGTGTACTGAGTCTCATTTGAGGCCAGCCTCCAAGTAATAATACCTTACAATTACCCCTGCAGTTATTACCTCAGGGATCACTCTGGCACCTTCCTCACTTTTCACATCCAAACCTCTGGACTTTAGTTTGGCCAGTTCAGTAAATTCTCGGGATCCCTTTGCCAGTTCTCAGGAACCTCTCAGCAACTGGATCTGTCAGATCCCACCAGCTGCCACCAATCTGTCACGACGAGACTTGAACTCGGGACTGCAATCTAACTCTCTCTTGATGCCAGCCATCTAGGTTTCAATTTCCCTCCCTTCATTGACAGCTACACACCCGCTGTCTATAAAGCATCCCAAACCAAAAAGACTTTTCAGGCAACCGCTCCCTGAAACAAAAAGGAACACTTTGTTTACAACAAGCTTGTTTACAGTCTTTCTTGTGGGTGATGTTTGAGAGTGATGCGCTGCATTGTTGTTTTAAGATAACTCACATTTCCACATCTGGTGGTAACGAAGGAATAAAAGCGGTCAATTTCCTACAAGTTATTTCTACAAGGGTTGTCTTTACACTCAAGCACTGCTATACTGAAGGTTTGGTTTAGCAAAGCAATGGATGCTGCTCAAAATGGTGGCTGTTGGTTCTTGGCGAATGCCCAGGAGAGAAAAACACACAATCGCCACCCAAAGGCACAAATATGTATTGGTTCTTGGCACACTAAGGAGGAGGAAATGAGTTACCTCGCATCACACACACCTTGAGAAACAGGGGTTTCTTAAGAGTTTCCTAATGTCAGTGGAACATAAAGAGATGAGTTCACATCTCCAGTTTTTGCTGGACATAAACCTGTTTTTTGCCCTGAATTTTTGTGCCATGGTTTTAAAACTCCTGTTTCCAGATCTGGTGGGAGCAAAGGAAGGGATAAAAGTGGGGCCTTTTCTTCTACAAGTTTTGAATGTTTTGAAAGAATGAAGGAAAACCTAAACCAAAAAGAATTCTAAAAAACAACAAATGAATTCCATAGTATTGAGGCAAGAAATGATACAAGGCATAAAAAGTTTAAAGAAGCAGGGAAATCTCTGGGCCTTTATGGCTTTATAGCTATCTTTTATAAAACTTTTTAAAATCAATTACTGGAACCCTTATATATAAACTGATAAGCTTAATCAACATAGAAGGAATACCTCAGACCTGGAATGGAGCAAGTATAACGTTAAGCCCGAAAGAAGAGAAAGACAGCCCTCAGATGGCTTATTATACACCGTTATCCCTTCTTAATATTGATTATAAAATATATATACTCAAATTATGGCCAATAGATTTAAAAAAGGTTTTAGCAGACAAAGTGGTAGGAGATGAACAAAATGGCTTTTTGCCAGGAAGACAAATAAGAAATAACATTGGAACCACCATCTTAAACAGCTTCGAGTATTATGTCAACCATAAGAAGAGGTTTGCCCTGATCTGCATTGACATGGAAAAGGCATTTGATAATGTTAGGTGGGATTTTTTAGTGGAAGTACCAGAAAGAATGGAGTCGAGGGAACAATTTATAGCCAGAATTAAGCAGATTTATAAACAATTAATGGAGAAAAAAACAGCTGAATTCAGGATTAAGAGAAGGACAAGACAGGGCTGCCCTGTTTCTCCACTTCTGTTTATCCTACTCTTGGAAATCTTAATTAGGGCAATTAAATCTAATACTAACAGAAAAGGGCTAAAAATAAAAGGCCTTCGTGGGTGATATGGGAATAATCTTATCAGACCCAACTGAGGCCCTTTAAAGTATTTGCTTTATGAGATGAGTAAGTTGGGGAAATATGCATGGTTGAGATTAAGAAAGGAAAAACATTGATGACAACAAAGAATATATCAAAACAAAAAGAAGGGGTATTAGTGCAGAAATCAGGTTGTAAAACTGAGAAGAAATTAAAATAGCTGGGAATCTGGATGACAAAAAGTAGTTTAAAACTAGTGGGAAATGATTATCACAAGACCTGGAAAGAAATAAAAGAAAACTTACAGAGATGGAATAAACTGAATTTGTCAATATTAGGAAGGATGTCAGTAATTAAAATGGTAGTTTTACCCAAAGTAATGTTTTTAATGCTTAATCTCCCAATTATAACTAAGGAGAAACTATTGAAAGAATGGGACACAAAATTAAAAATATTGGTTTGGAAGGGAAACAAACATAGAATCAACTGGCTTAATTTAAAAGATACTAAAGAGGGAGGATGCTATGATAAAATATTAATTATTAGGGACTTTAATAACCATCCAGTCGGAAAAACCATATTCAATATTTATAAAAAGATTAAAGAAAGATTTTACTTTAAACTACTCATTTGGACTTCACCCAGGAAGCCTTTTTCGGGAGATGGACACCGGGGGGGGTGGGTGGGGAATGGCTGACTTATGAAGCCATCATAAAATTTGACAAGCAAGGTAATCTGGAATTAAAATCGAGCAAAGGAAGGAGAAAAATAACACGCGTTCGTTTAATTATCTCCAAATAAAACAAAGATTCGCAGAGGCAGAATGAGTTGGATAAGTTATTATGGTTCCCAGAGAAAAAGAAAGGTTTTGCAAACAAATTTGCAGTAGCCCAAGGCCTTTAGGAAAACCATCTGAAAATAACTAATAGATGGCATTATACACCTCTGAAACTAACAAAAACCAGAAGAAGGAAGTATTTTAAGAGGCTATGAAAAGATATCAGATACTATCTTGATTTTATTTTGTAGGGAATGCATGATGTTAGTAAAGATTACAGTCGGCCCTTCTTATACACGGATTTTTTATACACGGATTGAAAATGTTCCAAAAAGGTATAAATTTACCTTGATTTTCCATTTTTTATAAGGGACACCATTTTTCTGTGCCATTATATGTAATGGGACCTGAGCATACACGGATTTTGTTAAACACGGGGGATCTTGGAACCAAACCCCAGCGTATAACAAGGGTCCACTGTATTTTGGATAAAAACAAAAACATTATTATTATTATTATTATTATTATTATTATTATTGCTATTATTATTTATATAGCACTGTAGATTTGATCTACATTATTGATCTTCATTAAAAAAAAAAAAAGCTTGAGCACTCAAAGGTGCCTTTTGACAGGGAAGCAGATGCTTGGTAGGAACAGTCATAGATATACCATTTGGTCTCCCTGCGCTTTCATTCTGTCCAATCAGCATTTGGCAACACAACTTTGTCTGCCAATCACAATCTGACAGCACATCCCAGCCCTCCAATCAGAGTCTGCCACCACTCTATTACCTTATATGGACAGGGTATATAGGGGGGGGTCAGGCCTTTCTCCTCATAACTGCTACCACAATGGCTTTGGCCTAGTCCACTCACAGAAGTGGAAGCTAGATTAGAATATGTGTTTGTATTCATGGACATATCTTTTATGACATTTGTTTCTTTAAGTTATTAAAATATTAATAAAAACAATGAAAAATTGTAAAAACACTCTTCAAAAACCCCTAAAATAATAGAATCATAGAATCGTAGAGTTGGAAGAGACTGCAAGGGCCCTGATCCAGTCCAACCCCATTCTGCCATGCAGGAAATCCAAATCAAAGCATCCCTGACAGATGGCCATCCAGCCTCTGTTTAAAGACCTCCAAGGAAGGAGACTCTATCACCCTCCGAGGGAGTGCATTCCACTGCCGAACAGCCCTTACTGTCAGGAAGTTCCTCCTAATGTTGAGGTGGAATCTCATTTCCTGTAGCTTGCATCCATTGTTCCGGGTCCTGTTCTCTGGAGCAGCAGAAAACAAGCTTGCTCCCTCTTCAATATGACATCCTTTCAAATATTTAAACAGGGCTATCATATCACCTCTTAACCTTCTCTTCTCCAGGCTAAACATCCCCAGCTCCCTGAGTCGTTCCTCATAGGGCTTCATGGTTTCCAGACCCTTCACCATTTTTGTCACCCTCCTTTGGACACATGGCTCCAGTTTCTCAATGTCCTTTTTGAATTGTGGTGCCCAGAACTGGACACAATATTCCAGGTGGGACCTGACCAAAGCAGAACAGAGTGGCACTATGACTTCCCTTGATCTTGACACTATACTATTATTGATGCAGCCTAAAATTGCATTGGCCTTTTTAGCTGCTGCATCGCACTGTTGACTCATGTTCAACTTGTGGTCTACTTGGACTCCCAGATCCTTTTCACATGTAGTCTCCTTAAGCCAGGTGTCACCCATCCTATATCTGTGCATTTCATTTTTCCGCCCTAAGTGCAATACCTTACATTTCTCCGTGTTGAATTTCATTTTGTTAGCTTTGGTCCAGCTTTCTAGTCCTAGAATCCAGTTCTGGAATAGTTAAAATAGACATTTAGAAAGCAGTTCCATAATAACAAAAAAGTCAACATGGGTTTCAGAGAAACAAGTCATGCCAGACTCATCTGGTCTCCATTTTGTGATAAAATGACCAGCTTGTTATTAGAGGAAAGGAATTGCTGTGCATTTAGTATATCCTGATTTCAGTAAGGCCCAAGGCTCTGGGGTATTATCTACTCCTCCGAATTTGGAGTCCCCTGCAAATTGGATTGGCATGCCCTCTGTTCTTTCCTCCTTAAAGTCCTTGATAAAGATGTGGAATAGCTCCACTGAATGCCATTAGGACTCAGCCTGGCATCTTTCCCAGATCGCTAAAATGATTTCCCCTGAACCTCCATGGCTTGCACCCAAACTCTTTCCTGAAATGCCCCAAGTTTCTTTCCCTCCTTTGCATTCTTCCTCCTGCCCCTTTCACTAACCATAACTAAGGCTATGCGAGAAAAACAGGAAAGAGGTGGCTTAAGCATTCCGCATTTCGAAATATATTGCCACGCGTGCCGCCTAGAATGGATAAAAGAATGGATTCAAATTAAAGATGAAAAGTGATTACAATTAGAAGGCCACAGCAATCCATTCGGGTGGCAGGCATATCTGATTTATAACAAGGTAGAAACCAATAAAGATTTCAACAACCGCTATATAGGAAGATCCTTGGATGAAATACAAATCACAATTGGTACAAATTAGGATTCCAAGTTGGACATCCACAAACAGAAAGAAAGGAGGAGACTGGATGACATATAAAGACTTATTGATTAAATGAGGAGGAAAACACAAAATGAAAAGAATGGGTGAATTACTGAAGGATGATCTGAAATGTAACTAGTTCCCATATAGACAAATTTTAGAAAGATTTAAGATAGACAAAAAAATTATATTGGATAGAGAAAGAGGATACTTTGGAAAGCTTATGATTAAAGACACCAGGCACACAATATAAAAACTATATCAATTACTACTAAATTTGGAAATGAAACAAACAGTTAAACAATACTTGGTAGATTGGGCACAAGACATACTTTTTGAAGATCGGGAGAAAAATTGGAAAAAGAGACTCAAATACACTCCAAGTTCAGATGTAAAGGCAAATTATTTTACAATTCAGATGGTACCTCACCCTGGAGAAAATATCCAAAATGAGCAAAAAGACTAAAAATGAATGCTGGAACTGTCTAAAAAAATAAAGGTACATTCATACGCATGTGTTGGGAATGCAAAAGAGTGAAAAAATATTGGGACCAGATACATAATGAAACTGAAAACCATCTAGATATGAAACTGAATTTGGAACCCACTATGCACCTCTTAGGAATGGATGAATTAGAAAAGAACGATGGAAAGATTATTTTCATATGACTTTTGCACCAAGATCTGTACTAGCAAAGAAATGGAAAGATAAAGAGGAACCTAATGAGAAAGACTGGCTGATAAAATTATATGATTTAATGAAGAGTAAGGGCTGTTCGACAGTGGAACAATCTCCTTTCTCGGAGTGTAGTGGAGTCTCCTTCCTTGGAGGTCTTTAAGCAGAGGCTAGATGGCCATCTGCTGGGGATGCTTTGATTTGGATTTCCTGCATGGCAGAAGAAGAGGGTTGGACTGGATCAGGGCCCTTGGGGTCTCTTCCAACTCTATGATTCTATGAAACTGGATAAATTAACGTCTCGACTGGAAATAAATAGCAAATATGAGAGGGAATGGTCATTAAAAGAACCAAATACCTCTCACAAAGGTGAGGAGAAAATGGTATTATAGCACTAGTGGAATAAGGCTGAATGAATTTTAAAAGACTGTATGAACAGGAACGTAATAACAATATTGTCTTAATACAATTTGAAGGCAAGTTAAGGACTTATTAATATGGAATGGTTACTGTGAAAAGGGGAGATGAAGGAAAAGGAAAAAAATATGATGCTAAACATTTAAGATTTATTATTTCCCAAAACAGAATGAGTTGTATAATCATGAAAGTACAGCACTCTAAAGAAAACTTTTGAGTAATGATAGAAAGTCAAGAAAGATTCATAAAGTAAAATATACATAACAAATGAAAGGTAGCCATTTTATGTTTTATGTTTGTTTTATATCTTGTTTGTAAATGTTGTTTATTTTTATGTGTTTATTTTTAGAAACATTTTTGTATTGTTTGTGATTTTATTAATTTTTATAAATAATAATAATAATAATATGTAGAGAGGTCTTGTAGCACTTTTGAGACTCACTGAAATAAAGAAGTTGGCAGCATGAGCTTTCCTAGACAATGATAATAATAATAATAGTAATAATAATAATAATAATAATAATAATAATAATAATAGAGAGCGATCTTATAGCACCTTTGAGTAGGGATGCCATAACCCGGCTGCAGGTGGGGCAAACCAGCTTTTGGGGATGCTGGCACGGTCATGGTCCAGTTTTGTGCCAAAACCGTGACTGCCCCCGCCTGCGGCCACCTCTGCCCCCACGCGCGCCTTCGTTATGGCCACCCACTTCCGCGTCCACCTCCTCCTCCTCCGCCCCCTGCGCGCTCCCTCTGGCCACCATCCACCTGCCTCCACCTCCTTCTCCAACCTCCTCCTCCCCCCGCACATCCCCCTGGCCTGCAGGGCTGTGCGCGGCTGGCTGGCTGGCCACCCACCTCCTCCTCCTCTGCCTCCTCTGCGACCACACCGAGGAGGCCCGCTTGCATGACTGGGCCCTGGTCGCACGCCGGCCTCAAAAGGGAGCTGGTCCCCTTAAGGAGGCAGAGCCTCAGAAGGGGAGGAGGAGGAGGAGGTGGAGCCGCGCGCAGGGCTAATGAGGAGGACTTCCTCCTCCTGAGGCTGGGGCTGAACAGCCTGCCCCTTCTCCAGGCCTGAGCCTGTGAGCGCTGGCAGGGGGCGGGGCTGTTCCAGCCCCAGTCTGCCCCCATTGGCCAGCCAGACTCAGGAGGCGGAGCTCCTCCTCTGTTGGGCCAGGCTGCAGCCAGAAAGGGCCATAAAGAAGTTGGCAGCATGGTCAGTTGTGGAGGGGGCATATAATAATGATAATAATAATAATAATAATAATAATAATAATATGTTTTATTTTTATACCGCTTTTCCGAGGTGATCAAAGCGGTTCACAAAAATTAACACATCATAAAAACAACCTCACAAAAACTAATAAAAATCAACAACATGCAATAAAGACAAGCAAGATGGCGGTCGGGAGGAGGGCTTGACTTCTTAGCAGGCAGAGGCCTGTTGTTGCTGGCCTGCTTCTCTCCCCCTGAAGATGGTGGTCGGGAGGAGGGCTTGACTTCTTAGCAGGCAGAGGCCTGTTGTTGCTGGCCTGCTTCTCTCCCCCTCAAGATGGCGGTCGGGAGGAGGGCTTGTCTTCTTAGCAGGCAGAGGCCTATTCTTACTGGCCTGCTTATCTCCCCCTCAAGATGACGGTCGGGAGGAGGGCTTGTCTTCTTAGCAGGCAGAGGCCTGTTGTTGCTGGCCTGCTTCTCTCCCCCTCAAGATGGTGGTCGGGAGGAGGGCTTGACTTCTTAGCAGGCAGAGGCCTGTTGTTGCTGGCCTGCTTCTCTCCCCCTCAAGATGGTGGTCGGGAGGAGGGCTTGTCTTCTTAGCAGGCAGAGGCCTGTTGTTGCTGGCCTGCTTCTCTCCCCCTCAAGATGGTGGTCGGGAGGAGGGCTTGTCTTCTTAGCAGGCGGAGGCCTATTCTTACTGGCCTGCTTATCTCCCCCTCAAGATGGCGGTCGGGAGGAGGGCTTGTCTTCTTAGCAGGCGGAGGCCTATTCTTACTGGCCTGCTTATCTCCCCCTCAAGATGGCGGTCGGGAGGAGGGCTTGTCTTCTTAGCAGGCGGAGGCCTGTTGTTGCTGGCCAGCTTCTCTCCCCCTCAAGATGGTGGTCGGGAGGAGGGCTTGTCTTCTTAGCAGGCAGAGGCCTGTTGTTGCTGGCCTGCTTCTCTCCCCCTCAAGATGGTGGTCGGGAGGAGGGCTTGACTTCTTAGCAGGCAGAGGCCTGTTGTTGCTGGCCTGCTTCTCTCCCCCTCAAGATGGTGGTCGGGAGGAGGGCTTGACTTCTTAGCAGGCAGAGGCCTGTTGTTGCTGGCCTGCTTCTCTCCCCCTCAAGATGGTGGTCGGGAGGAGGGCTTGTCTTCTTAGCAGGCAGAGGCCTGTTGTTGCTGGCCTGCTTCTCTCCCCCTCAAGATGGTGGTCGGGAGGAGGGCTTGTCTTCTTAGCAGGCGGAGGCCTATTCTTACTGGCCTGCTTATCTCCCCCTCAAGATGGCGGTCGGGAGGAGGGCTTGTCTTCTTAGCAGGCGGAGGCCTGTTGTTGCTGGCCAGCTTCTCTCCCCCTCAAGATGGTGGTCGGGAGGAGGGCTTGTCTTCTTAGCAGGCAGAGGCCTGTTGTTGCTGGCCTGCTTCTCTCCCCCTCAAGATGGCGGTCGGGAGGAGGGCTTGTCTTCTGAGCAGGCGGAGGCCTGTTGTTGCTGGCCTGCTTCTCTCCCCCTCAAGATAGTGGTCGGGAGGAGGGCTTGTCTTCTTAGCAGGCAGAGGCCTGTTGTTGCTGGCCTGCTTCTCTCCCCCTCAAGATGGTGGTCGGGAGGAGGGCTTGACTTCTTAGCAGGCAGAGGCCTGTTGTTGCTGGCCTGCTTCTCTCCCCCTCAAGATGGCGGTCGGGAGGAGGGCTTGTCTTCTTAGCAGGCAGAGGCCTATTCTTACTGGCCTGCTTATCTCCCCCTCAAGATGGCGGTCGGGAGGAGGGCTTGTCTTCTTAGCAGGCAGAGGCCTGTTGTTGCTGGCCTGCTTCTCTCCCCCTCAAGATGGCGGTCGGGAGGAGGGCTTGTCTTCTTAGCAGGCAGAGGCCTGTTGTTGCTGGCCTGCTTCTCTCCCCCTCAAGATGGCGGTCGGGAGGAGGGCTTGACTTCTTAGCAGGCAGAGGCCTGTTGTTGCTGGCCTGCTTCTCTCCCCCTCAAGATGGCGGTCGGGAGGAGGGCTTGACTTCTTAGCAGGCGGAGGCCTGTTGTTACTGGCCTGCTTCTCTCCCCCTCAAGATGGCGGTCGGGAGGAGGGCTTGACTTCTTAGCAGGCAGAGGCCTGTTGTTGCTGGCCTGCTTCTCTCCCCTCAAGATGGTGGTCGGGAGGAGGGCTTGACTTCTTAGCAGGCGGAGGCCTATTGTTGCTGGCCTGCTTCTCTTTCCCTCAAGATGGCGGTCGGGAGGAGGGCTTGTCTTCTGAGCAGGCGGAGGCCTGTTGTTGCTGGCCTGCTTCTCTCCCCCTCAAGATGGCGGTCGGGAGGAGGGCTTGACTTCTTAGCAGGCAGAGGCCTGTTGTTGCTGGCCTGCTTCTCTCCCCCTCAAGATGGCGGTCGGGAGGAGGGCTTGTCTTCTTAGCAGGCGGAGGCCTATTCTTACTGGCCTGCTTATCTCCCCCTCAAGATGGTGGTCGGGAGGAGGGCTTGTCTTCTTAGCAGGCGGAGGCCTATTCTTACTGGCCTGCTTATCTCCCCCTCAAGATGGCGGTCGGGAGGAGGGCTTGACTTCTTAGCAGGCAGAGGCCTGTTGTTGCTGGCCTGCTTCTCTCCCCCTCAAGATGGTGGTCAGGAGGAGGGCTTGACTTCTTAGCAGGCAGAGGCCTGTTGTTGCTGGCCTGCTTCTTTCCCCCTCAAGATGGCGGTCGGGAGGAGGGCTTGTCTTCTTAGCAGGCGGAGGCCTATTCTTACTGGCCTGCTTCTCTCCCCCTCAAGATGGCGGTCGGGAGGAGGGCTTGTCTTCTTAGCAGGCGGAGGCCTATTCTTACTGGCCTGCTTATCTCCCCCTCAAAATGGTGGTCGGGAGGAGGGCTTGTCTTCTTAGCAGGCAGAGGCCTGTTGTTGTTGGCCTGCTTCTCTCCCCCTCAAGATGGCGGTCGGGAGGAGGGCTTGTCTTCTTAGCAGGCAGAGGCCTGTTGTTGCTGGCCTGCTTCTCTCCCCCTCAAGATGGCGGTCGGGAGGAGGGCTTGTCTTCTTAGCAGGCAGAGGCCTATTCTTACTGGCCTGCTTCTCTCCCCCTCAAGATGGCGGTCGGGAGGAGGGCTTGTCTTCTTAGCAGGCGGAGGCCTGTTGTTGCTGGCCTGCTTCTCTCTCCCTCAAGATGGCGGTCGGGAGGAGGGCTTGTCTTCTTAGCAGGCGGAGGCCTGTTGTTGCTGGCCTGCTTCTTTCCCCCTCAAGATGGTGGTCGGGAGGAGGGCTTGTCTTCTTAGCAGGCAGAGGCCTATTGTTGCTGGCCTGCTTCTCTCTCCCTCAAGATGGCGGTCGGGAGGAGGGCTTGTCTTCTTAGCAGGCAGAGGCCTGTTGTTGCTGGCCTGCTTCTTTCCCCCTCAAGATGGCGGTCGGGAGGAGGGCTTGTCTTCTTAGCAGGCGGAGGCCTATTCTTACTGGCCTGCTTATCTCCCCCTCAAGATGGCGGTCGGGAGGAGGGCTTGTCTTCTTAGCAGGCAGAGGCCTGTTGTTGCTGGCCTGCTTCTCTCCCCCTCAAGATGGTGGTCGGGGGCGGGCTTGTCTTCTTAGCAGGCGGAGGCCTGTTGTTGCTGGCCTGCTTCTCTCCCCCTCAAGATGGTGGTCGGGAGGAGGGCTTGTCTTCTTAGCAGGCAGAGGCCTGTTGTTGCTGGCCTGCTTCTCTCCCCCTCAAGATGGCGGTCGGGAGGAGGGCTTGTCTTCTTAGCAGGCGGAGGCCTGTTGTTGCTGGCCTGCTTCTCTCCCCCTCAAGATGGCGGTCGGGAGGAGGGCTTGTCTTCTTAGCAGGCAGAGGCCTATTCTTACTGGCCTGCTTCTCTCCCCCTCAAGATGGCGGTCGGGAGGAGGGCTTGACCTCTTAGCAGGCGGAGGCCTGTTGTTGCTGGCCTGCTTCTTTCCCCCTCAAGGTGGTGGTCGGGAGGAGGGCTTGTCTTCTTAGCAGGCGGAGGCCTGTTGTTGCTGGCCTGCTTCTCTCCCCCTCAAGATGGCGGTCGGGAGGAGGGCTTGTCTTCTTAGCAGGCAGAGGCCTGTTGTTGCTGGCCTGCTTCTCTCCCCCTCAAGATGGCGGTCGGGAGGAGGGCTTGTCTTCTTAGCAGGCAGAGGCCTGTTGTTGCTGGCCTGCTTCTCTCCCCCTCAAGATGGCGGTCGGGAGGAGGGCTTGTCTTCTTAGCAGGCGGAGGCCTGTTGTTGCTGGCCTGCTTCTCTCCCCCTCAAGATGGCGGTCGGGAGGAGGGCTTGACTTCTTAACAGGCGGAGGCATATAATAACCATCCTTAAATATGGAAATGCTGCCATGTGGAAGAAGAGTGAGCTTGTTTTCTGCCAAAACTGTTGGGTTCCAGCTGTGAGTGGTGGACTAGGCCGAAACCACTCTGGTAGTAGTTATGAGTGGAAAGTCCTTGTATGTCTGAACCATATAAGACAATAGAGTGGTGGCACCTAATGATCCCACCACTTGCACCCCATTGACTAAGTCATCCTTGTTGGTTCGGTTTCAGATCCAAAATAGCTGACCCCCTTGTTGCCTCTTCCACCTTTTGGACCATGAAATAGTCTTCCAGGCAAGTGAGGAATTTGCTAGACCTTGAGGATTTTGCTGAGTTTGACTTCCAGCAAATATCAGGATAGTTGAAGTCTACCATCACTACTACATCTCTCCTTTCTGAATCTATGGGTCATCTGTTCTAGAAAGATATCATCCAATTCCTCAGTCTGACTTGGGGGTCTGTAGTAGACTCCCACCGTAACACCCTTGTTGTTTCCCTCCCCTTTGATTCTTATCCAGATGCTCTCCTCCTGGCTTCCAGGATTGATGTCCTGGATCTCTTCTCTGGTGTAAATATCTCTGACATATAGTGCTATTCCTCCTCCTTTCCTGTTTGGCCTTAAAAAGGTTATACCCCTCTATTTCCACATTCCAATCATGAGACTCATCCCACCAGGTTTCAGTGATGCCTATTATATCATATTTGCTTTGTTGTACTAGGAGTTCGAGTTCATCTTGCTTATTTCCCATGCTCTGTGCATTAGTGTAGAGGCATCGCAGACTACGGGTCCCATTTACTTGTTGCTTGTGCAAGTTTTTCTGCCTCCCACTGTTGGGTCCTTGCACTGTTTGCCTTGTTTCCTCTATGTCAGTTTGACTATTTTCGCCATCCCTTTCGCCTTGCTTAATATTGTCTCCCTTCCCCTCGGAACTCAGTTTAAAGCTCTCCTGATCAAGTTCTTGAGACTGTTGGCAAAAACATTTCTTCCAACTGGCGTGAGATGCTACTCGTCCGTTGCAAGAAGTCCCTCCTCATGGAACCGCAGCCCATGATCGAAGAATCCAAATCCTTCTCGGCGGCACCATCTGCGAAGCCAGTTGTTCACATCCGCTATTTTCCTCTCCCTTCCTGGACCATGCCCTTCAACTGGCAGAAGAGACGAGATGACAACCTGTACATCCATTCCTTTCAGCTTCCTACCAAGCGCCTCGTAATCCCTTTTGATGTTCTGAATGCTGTGTCTTGCAGTATCATTTGTTCCCATGTGGACCAAAAGGAAGGGGTATTGGTCACTAGGCTTGACCAGTCTTGTCAGCCTCTCTGTCACATCACGGATCTTTGCACCTGGAAGACAACACACCTCTCGAGACATCTTGTCAGGCCTACAAATCACTGCTTCTGTACCCCTCAGCAAGGAGTCCCCCACTACGACCACACGCCTCTTACGAGGCTTAGCAGCAGCTGTTCCCTCGGGTGGGACTCTCAGGCTCCCCTGCTCTGTCCCTGAAGTCTGTCCATGCTGCTCTTCTTCATCCTCCTTGATAAGGGAAAGAGCTTCGAATCGATTCTCTAGCTGCAAGCTCCATGAAGAATCCCTTCTTGGCCTACTTCTCTTTGTGACATTCCTCCAGCTGTCTTCCTCCTGTGTATGTGAAGTGACCTCCTCCACCTTAGCATCTTCCTCTGCGTGGTACTCATCCAAGATCGTTAGTTCTGTTGTGTCCAGGAAATCCTCTTGTTCCCTAATATGCTGAAGTGTAGCTACTCTGGACTCCAGCTGCTGCACTTTCTCCTCCAGGAGAGCTACCAACTTGCACTTGGTGCATGTGAAGTTCTCCACTTCTGTAGGCAAGAAGAGAAACATGCCACAAGAGTTGCAGGTGACTGCAGCAGATCCCTCGTTGTCCATGCTGCAAAGTCTTTAGTAATGACTATAACAGTCAATCTACTGGGAATACTACTTTAAAGGAATGTCCTGGCTGCTATCTTACACTTAAAGGAAGGTTCTGTTTCAATATCTGATTCTAACCCGATGCCACTTGAGTAGAGTTGTTGAGTTAAAGAAAATTAAAAACTCACAGAAGCTCCGCCCTTTCAGCAACAAGCACACGGTCTCAAAATGGCTGCCCAGCAGCTCCTCTCCTTCTCCTCTCTCTGGCCGGACTGTTCTGGAAGGCTCTGGAAGGTGGTATATAAAGCTAGTCTGCTAGCTCCGCCCCCTTGTGACTCACAGATGTGACTCACAGAAGCTCCGCCCCTTCAGCAACAAGCACACGGTCTCAAAATGGCTGCCCAGCTGCTCCTCTCCTTCTCCTCTCTCTGGCCGGACTGTTCTGGAAGGCTCTGGAAGGTGGTATATAAAGCTAGTCTGCTAGCTCCGCCCCCTTGTGACTCACAGATGTGACTCACAGAAGCTCCGCCCCTTCAGCAACAAGCACACGGTCTCAATATGGCGGCCCAGCTGCTCCTCTCCTTCTCCTCTCTCTGGCCGGACTGTTCTGGAAGGCTCTGGAAGGTGGTATATAAAGCTAGTCTGCTAGCTCTGCCCCCTTGTGACTCACAGATGTGACTCACAGAAGCTCCGCCCCTTCAGCAACAAGCACACGGTCTCAATATGGCGGCCCAGCTGCTCCTCCCCTTCTCCTCTCTCTGGCCGGACTGTTCTGGAAGGCTCTGGAAGGTGGTATATAAAGCTAGTCTGCTAGCTCTGCCCCCTTGTGACTCACAGATGTGACTCACAGAAGCTCCGCCCCTTCAGCAACAAGCACACGGTCTCAATATGGCGGCCCAGCTGCTCCTCTCCTTCTCCTCTCTCTGGCCGGACTGTTCTGGAAGGCTCTGGAAGGTGGTATATAAAGCTAGTCTGCTAGCTCCGCCCCCTTGTGACTCACAGATGTGACTCACAGAAGCTCCGCCCCTTCAGCAACAAGCACACGGTCTCAATATGGCGGCCCAGCTGCTCCTCTCCTTCTCCTCTCTCTGGCCGGACTGTTCTGGAAGGCTCTGGAAGGTGGTATATAAAGCTAGTCTGCTAGCTCCGCCCCCTTGTGACTCACAGATGTGACTCACAGAAGCTCCGCCCCTTCAGCAACAAGCACACGGTCTCAATATGGCGGCCCAGCTGCTCCTCTCCTTCTCCTCCCTCTGGCCGGACATGAAAGGCAGAGGAAGACTGCTTTGGAAATAGGACATAATGGGAAAAGAGTAAGCGACCAAGACGAAATCCAGGAGGCCTTTGGGAACTATTTCAGAAACATATACAAGAAAGATGAAATATCCGAACAAGAAATAGCAGACTGCTTAGAAAAACAGAACATTAAGTCCATCTCACAGCAACAGCAAATAATTTTAAAGGCAGCATTGACTGTAGAGGAAGTGATGGAAGCAATCGACAAACTAAAAATCAATAAGGCGCCTGGTCCAGATGGATATATGGCTTGGCATTATTAAAAGTTTAAAGAAGAAATAAAGATTCTCTTACAGAAAACTTTGAATGAAATTAAAACGATGTGCAAACATAGTGCTAATTCCAAAAGAAGAGAAAGACCCCAAATATATGACTAATTACAGACCCATCTCTTTGCTCAACACAGATGATAAGATTCTAACTTTGATATTGGTGGAAAGATTTAAGAAAGTGTTAAAAGAACATATCAATCTGGATTTCTGTCCTCTTGCCAAATGAAGGAACAATATAAGAACAATCCTGGATCTTATAGAATACGATGAACGTAACAAGGAAAGAAAGCCAGCGCTAATTTTTACAGACGCCGAAAAGGCATTTGGCAATTTTGAACTGGGATTGTTTATTAGGAATCTTGAAAAGAATGGGAGCGGGTGAAAATCGTTTGAATTGGATCAGGAGAATATATGAAACACAAGATGCTCAATTAATAATTAACAGAAGGAAATCCAAAAAGACTGAAATAAGGAAAGGAACAAGACAAGGATGCCCCTCTCCCCTTTACTTTTTATTGTTGTATTAGAGCCGCGCGCCGCCATTGGGGACAACTTCCGGATTTGCCATGCGCAAATGTATGCTCAAATCCGCGCATGGCAAATCCGCGTATAAGGAGGGCCGACTGTATATCTTAACATTTATATCAGACAATTCCAGTTATACCAAAGGATAAACTAATTCAAGTATGGCAAAAGGATTTAACAAAATTTATTTGGGTGGGGAAAACACCCAGGGTGCGAATGAAAATATGACAAGATGCTAGATCTAAAAATCCATTTCCGTTCCGCATGTCTAGTATGGGCCAAAGAATGGCTGGAATTAAAAGATAAACAATCATTGAGATCAGAAGGAGAGGGATTGGCTTTTGGATGGCAGACATACATGTACTATAACAAAGAAAGAATTGATCAAGAATTTAATAATCATTGCATAAGGAAAGCACTGCTTTGGATTTGGAAAAGAGTCAGGAAAACATTAGTGAAACAATGACAGTAGAAACTTCCTCCCAAGAAGCATTTCTCTGGAGAGAGAAAGGAGTAACAAAAATGGGCAAGATATAAAGATTTATTAGTCAAAGAAAATAATGAATATAGATTTAAATCAGAAGAAGAGCTAATAAATCAAAATTACAAAATACATTGGTACTTAAAATGGCAATTAAAGGAAAGATTTAAGGCAGACCAAAAGGAAAATTCAATTAGAACTAGAAAAAATATTAAATTCTAACAATAAAGGATTGTTATCCGATATATAAATATTTATTAAAAGTTGAGTTAGAAAAAGAAACAATTAAAAGTAATATGATCATTTGGGCCCAGAATGTCGGACACAATATCGAACTGTTTCAATGGGAATTTACTTGGAATAACAGATTAAAATACACGCGTCGTCAAAATATCGAGAAAGTTATGACAAAATGTTCTATAGATAGTATAGAAAACTTAGCTGAAATACTTGGTATGAATGTCGGAAGCGCTGAAAAGATAGAGGAACGTTTCTCCATTGCTGGTGGTCTTCTCCAAAAATTAAAAACACTGGCAAGAAATCCACAAAATAATTAGTATTATATTGAAAATAAAAATAGAATTAAACCGGAAATTTACTTGTTGAATATAATAGATAAAAAATTAGGAAAAAAGTATGGTAGAATAATGTTTTATTTAATTACTGCAGCAAGAATAATATTGGCTCATAAATGGAAGGAAGAAAATATACCAGAATTAAAAGAATGGATTGAAAAAATATCTGAATTGGCTGAAATGGACAAATTGAGACGGCTTTGAAAGACGAAAATATGGAAGGCTTCTATAAAGACTGGAAAGAGGTGAAAAGCTCCTTGCATCAAGAAGGAGAAGAAATATTGCAGAAGGCTTTAAAGACTAATGGATGGAAATTATATTTATACATCTAGATAGATAGATAGATAGATAGATAGATAGATAGATAGATAGATTAAAAGAAAATGTGTTTAGATAAAGCAGCCATGTAATATGACAAGATTTAGAGTTTATTAGAAAATAGATATAGTTAAGATGTAGCAAACAAAATATTAAAACTAAGAGATAAGTGAAAAGGGGTCACAAATGAAATTATAACTATTGTCCTGGCGCACAAGAAAGGAAGAATGGTTTTTAGTGATGTGTCATAGAAGGTGTTTAGAGAGTTATTAGTTGTTAGAAAGGTTAGAGAGAAAGGAGATGATGTTCTGTGTTTTCTACCATCTGAGTGTTTGCCTTTTCAGGCGTAAAGTCAGTGGAGACAATTGAGTTTGGATTTTTCTTCTTCCTTTTCTTTCTTTCTTCCTTTTTCTGTGATTTTTGCCAGTTTAGGTCCAGTTCATGTTTGTGTTGCATTCTCTATATTCTCAATTAATAATTTTTTTTAAAAAAGAAGCTTTTTAGGTCGTTGGAAATCTTTAAACAACTGGCTGACATAGAAAGATATTTTACCTAAAATAGACCCAAACGAATATGAAATGAGGAGCTCACCCAAACTGATCCGAGAATACATTGGCTTTTGTACATACGGTGAAAAGAGAGATTTAAAATGGACGCCAAAATATGTGAGTTTGGAGAGGAACAAGTCCAATTGGAGGAAGCATTGAAGAGTAAAAGAATAAAAAAGTAGCCAATATCTATAGAGCTTTGCATAACTTGGAACAAGAAGAAGAAGAAGAAGATCCGATATCGGAAGCCATGATGAAACAAGCAACTGACTGCGGGAAGATCACTGATCTTGAAAGCTGGAGGGATGCAAGGGAAGACTCAGGGAATTGCTGGGGATGTTTAGTCTGGAGAAGAGAAGGTTAAGGGATGACATGAGAGCCCTGTTTAAGTATTTGAAGGGAGGTCATCTGGAGGAGGCAGCGAGCTTGTTTTCTGCTGCTCCAGAGAACAGGAGACAATGGGGCAATGGATGCAAGCTCCAGGAAAAGAGATTCCAGCTCAACATTAGGAGGACCTTCCTGGGAGTAAAGGATGTTCGACAGAGGAACACACTTCTTCCTCGGAGATTGTGGTGGAGTCTCCTTCCTTAGAGGCTCTTTTCAAACAGAGGCTGGATGGCAATCTGTCAATGGGGATGCTGTGATTGAGAGTTCCTGCATGGCAGAAGAAGGGGCTTGGACTGGATCAGGGCCCTTCTTGGGATCCCTAACAGTTTTATGATTCTAGGTTACTCTGGGATCTTTCTAAAATGCTATTGGCTCATTGACTCTCAGAAGTACCATGGTCACACTACAGTCCTCTGCTACAAGGCAACTGTTTTATATTTGTATTGGAAACGAATAGTGTGGCAGAACGATCACAGAGTTGGACCAGGACTTGGAAGACCCAGGTTCCGTCACTGGCCTCATTCCCACTATGTTTTAAAACGGGTTGCAAATCGGTTTGAAGCGGTTCAAATGACTCTGGTTCGCACTTGGAGGGGGGCATGCGCCAGACCCATTTAACCCACGTCTTTTTGATGCTGATTTTTTCTGCACCTTTTTGGATAAATCGATTTCATGAAAGTGTGAACCAGATGCGGATCAGAATCGATTTCAAGAATTGATTTGGTGTCAGTGTGAAGGAGATGCAGATTGGAATGGATTTGCTGTGACGCAATAAGGGGTCGCCGGGCAGGAAAGTGGGAGTGAGCCATCTATGTCTGTGCGCCCTTCGACCCTTGTATGGAACGAGGCGAATGCAGTTGCAGCGATGATGGACAGAGGGGCAAAATCCCACTGGAAACGCTCCCAATTGAACCAATCCATTTGCCAATGTGAACCACAAGTGGGTTATTTGGAGAGACTCCCTCAGGAAATGGGTTAAATCGAATCGATTCAGTCATCAACGTGAACCACAAGTGGCTTGTGTCATTTCATTTTACAGCAAGAAGATGTGATCGGGGCAAATGTGGTGTGAACCGATCCATCAATTCGGAACGCAAAGTGATTTAATTTGTCAGTGGGAATGAGGCCACTGTCCCTAAGCCTG
Source organism: Sceloporus occidentalis (assembly GCA_023333645.1). NCBI lineage: Eukaryota > Metazoa > Chordata > Lepidosauria > Squamata > Phrynosomatidae > Sceloporus > Sceloporus occidentalis. The sequence continues at coordinate 299,327 of JALMGF010000002.1, read as the reverse complement.
AGCGCTTTATAGGGTTTTTGTGGCAAGCAAATGGGAGAAATAGCTGCAACCATTGCGTTGAGATCATTGAAAGAAAGGCAGGATATACCAGGAGATGAAACAGTAAATAAACAAGTTTTGAGTTATTTAAACAGCTATTTGAGTTCTTTGGCATTCAATGGGTAGCATCAGGACTCAGCAGTTAATAGTTTTTAAAAATGTGTCAACAATGTCTAGAACTCCTCTTCTATGATCTCCGTCTGGGCATTGACAGCGGACAAGTGACCCTGTTAGTGCTCTTGGACATCTCAGTGGCCTCCGATACCATCGACCATGGTATCCTTCTGGAACGCCTGAGAGAATTAGGCATTGAGGGCAGTGCGCTCCAGTGGTTCCACCAATCCTACCTCTCGGGGAGATTCCAGATGGTGAGGCTTGGGGACAGTTGCTCTTGTAAAAGAGAGCTGACATCTGGCGTCCCTCAAGGCGCCATTCTATCCCCCATGCTATTTAACATTCACATGAAGCCGCTGGGAGAGATCATCCGGAAGCATGGAGCTCGGTGTTATCAGTAAGCTGATGACACCCAGATCTATCTCTCCATGTCTCCGACTGAGACAGTGACTCTCCTCTGGATGCCTGTCTGGGGTCAGTAATGGGCTGGATGAGGGAAAACAAACTCAGGTTGAATCCAGAGAAAACAGAGGTACTCGCGAAAGGTACCCCAAGTCCAGGCAGGTAGATTTGCCATCCAGTCCTGGACAGGGTCACACTTCCCCTAAAGGACAAAGTCCGCAGTTTGGGAGTACTCCTGGACTCATCTCAAGTAGATGCGATGGCCAGGAGCGCTTGGTACCAGCTGCGGCTGATACGCCAACTGCGTCCCTGTCTGGACCGAAAGGACCTTGAAACCGTAGTACACGCACTGGTAACCTCTTGCTTGGATTTCTGTAATGCGCGCTACATGGGGCTACCTTTGTACCAGGTTCGGAAGCTACAACTAGTTCAGAATGCTGCAGCCAGATTGATCACAGGTACCCCAAGATTGGACCATATAACACCTATATTAAAATCTCTCCACTGGCTATCTATCAGCTTCTGGGCGCAATACAAAGTGTTGCTCGTTACCTATAAAGTCCTATATGGCTTGGGCCCGAGTTACTTAAGGGAGCGCCTCTCCCTACATAATCAGCCCCGCACCCTCAGAAGAATGGGGAAACTTTTACTTGACTGCCCCAAGGTAAAACTAGCAGCAACTCATCGGAGGGTCTATACGGCAACAGCCCCGACCCTCTGGAACGCACTCCCAGAAAAGATCCGACTCTGTTCCACAGTAGAAGCCTTTAAGAGGGCATTAAAAACCCACCTCTTTCAAGTAGCCTTGCCTCCCGACTCTGTTTAGATGAGGAAGTCCCCCCCCCCCCATAACTGATGGTTTTAATGGTATGTATATGGGTCAGGTTTTTATGCAATCTGTATGAAAGTGTGATTTGTAATTAACGTATTGTTTATTGCTTTGTACTGTGACATGTGTCACATAACTGTTGTATTGTAAATGGCTTTGATCTACAGGAAAGGCGGTATATAAATAAAGTTTTTATATTATTATTATTATTATTATTATTATTATTATTATTATTTGCTTCAGTTTCTCAGATTTCCTTCCTGCAAACACTGGTTCAGAGGAGGGTAGCTCCTCTTATGTCTTAAGATGCATCTGCACCCTAGAATTAATGTTGTTTGGTGCCACTTTAACTTCCATGCCCCCGTCCTGCAGAATCCTGGGATTTGTAGTATTTGTCAGGCAGCAACAGCCAAAGACACTGAAGGCCAAAGACCTCGAAAAGTTCCAAATCCTGACACTCCATCGGATGGAGCTACAGCACTGAAGGCGGTGTCAAACTACATTTCTTCCACAGCGTAGATGCACTCTGAATAATAATAATAATAATAATAATAATAATAATAATAATAAGGTGACTACAACTCACCCAGCTTCTCGGCAACCTCTTTGTCTTACTTTAGTAGTCGTGGTTCAATGCCTGTCCTGCAGCCACTCACTCAAAGCCACAAGGTTGCAAGTTCAATACCAGCGAAAGGGCTTGCATCCTTCCGAGGAGGGGGCTAAAATGAGGAGCCAGATTGTTTGTTGGGGGCAATTAGCTTACACTTTGTAAACCGCTGAGGGAGTGCTTCAGTGCCCTGAGAAGCGGAATAGAAATGCACTTGCTATTGCTATTATTCTCCAAGGGCCCAGCTGCCTCCTGGACGTCTGTAGACTGTCGTCGGTCCTGATGTTACCAAAACAGTTTCTTCCATCCTTTATTAACTTCTTTTTACAAGTGCATCTTCCTCCTCCTCCTGTTCTCTTGATCTGTGCAGGACTTCCGTGTTTTCCAAAGGAAGCATCATTCCTTGACGCTGCTGGCGACCTTCTGTCTAGGCTTTTTGCTGCCTTTCCTGACTTGTGCCCAGCTTCTATTCCTGCGCTTTGCCAGTAACTCCCAAGTATTTTGGAGAGATAAACCTTCTTGGCTCCCCTTCTTTCAATGCCTTGCTGACCGATTGGTAAAAGACAAAGAGTTCTCTGGAAGCACTGACCGCCGCCTTCTCTCTCATCCATCCAGCCTTTACTATGGGCACAAATAGTTATGCCTTCTCTGGCCTTGTTTTCCTTGGCTTTGTCCTCTACATCCTCCATTACATGCCCCTAGGTTTGACCCTCGACCCATCCATGGGTCATATCAAAAGCAAGCCAATTGGCTGATGCTTATCACACACAGAGCACAACAAGAGGTGAAAAGCACATTGCTTAGGCAAGAAAGGGGGTCAAGTGTGAATTTGGGTTTCAGACGGATGAGGGGCATCTGGGAACAGGGAGAATCCCGCAAGTGATTTCAGATTACAGCAATTGCACAAACACAGAGAATTTGTAAATAATCAAGAGCTGAAAACAGTATTTTCCCAAAAATGCCTGTTCCCTGATTCACGTCATTTTCTGACTAGATTCTAAGCTCTTTGCGCATGGTGGCATCTGATTAGCAATTGCAATTGTGCCCTGGAAAACCCCGGGTTCTGACCAGTTTAACCTTCCCATTTTCCCCATGGGATAAGGTCCCAATAAGTAGCACCCACTTGTGGGTCACGGAGGGGCCCAGAGAGAGAGGGTCAATGTGCCAGAGGGAAACCCCCAGGAGGCTCCTTTTGCCCCGAAAGAGACCCCTGAGCCGCAGGGCCTTCCCTGCATGGACCCCTCCCCTTTGAACATGGCTTTCCTCCTCCATGCTTCTCGGCCGTCCCTTGCTTTGCTCCTCCTCTGCAAAGCCACCCTTCTTCCCCAGTTAAGGCCAGCTTTCTACTGCCCTCCTCCAGCTGGGCAAAAACCCAAAGGGCAATGCCCTGCAAGCAGAGTCCCAGTCCTGGCGGTGGGCAGCAGCCTGGGCCACTTATTTCAGGCATGTCCTTCTCCCTCGCGTGCCTGGAAGCTGTCTGGGTGGGAGCATCTTCTGAGCATGGTCAGAGTGCTTTGCAACCCACACTCCCGGTGCCCACTCATGTGGGTTTACAGCAAGTCAGTGGGCTTCTGGGCTCTAGTGTGGGCCTCCTCCACAGCTCATCCCTGGCCAGGGTTATGTAACTGGGGTCCACAGGAGCACTTCATGTATTTGAACACCAAAGACCTTTTCAGCAGCTTTTTCCGTCTCTGGTGGAGCTGCCAACTGGGAGCCAAAGGGAGGAGACCCTCTTTCCCAGGCGAATAGCAAAGCCGCCAAACGCAGAAGAAGGTGTGTCCCCCTGCACCCCCGAGAGACCCCCTTCCTTCCTTCCTTCCTTCCTTCCTTCCTTCCTTCCTTCCTTTCTGGGCCCTTTGCCCTGCCATCCTCAATGGGAGAGAAGCCAAGCTCCAGCTGACACGCCAGCTGCGACGCTTCCTGGTGACCTAGAAACAGTAGTATATGTGCTGATGACCTCTCGACTTGACTTCTGCAATGCGCTCTACATGGGGCTACCCTTGTGGAAACTTCAATTGAACCCCATAACATCTGTTTTGAAATCTCTGCATTGGCTGCCTATTAGTTTCCAGGGGCAGTACAAGGTGTTGGTTATAGCCTTTAAAGCCCTCCATGGCCTGGGTCCAGGCTACTTGTGGGAGCGCCTTCCTCCACACAATCTGCCCACACACTTCGCTCCTCTGAGAAGAACCTGCTGCAGCCCAAGAAGGCCAGAGCGACCGCAGTGACCCAGAGGACCTTCGCATCGGCCGCTCCTAGGCTTTGCAACGCCCTTCGGATAAGAAGCCTTTGCCCCCCCCCCCCACTGTCACCGGAATCATTGGCCCCGTGTCCCCCCCCCCAAGAAGGAGATACTTAGCAAATCTGTATTTGAACATTTGAATTTACCTTGTTTAATCTTTTATTGCTCTTCGGTTAAAGTTTTTATGGTGGGGGGAGGGTTGGGATATGGGGTGGTTTGTAATTGTGAAGTTTTATTCTTATGATATTTTATTGTTATAGTTGTGTTATAATCCGCCTGGGTTCCCTCGGGAAAAGGCGGAATATAAATAGATTATTATTATTAATTATTATTAGCAGAAGGGGCAGTTTCACCCAGAAACCACCAGGTGGCAGTCTAAGGTCAAGGATAAGGTCACCCTGTTGCTGCAGTGGGAAAAGTTCTTCTGCCGTGCAGGAATGCCCAGTCCAAGTCCTCCTTGTGACAGAGGGCCACCCAGCCTCTGCTTAAAAACCACCCCCAAAGAAGGGGAACCCACCACCTTCTGAGGGTCCACAGTTGACCCCCCTGAGTCCCAGCCTGGAGATGGCATGATGGCAGGGGAAGAAGGGTAGTTGTGCCAGGGAAGGCAATGCCCAAGCGATGCCAGGCACAGAGAGAGGTGCAGTCTGGCAATGGGGGATGCCAGCAGAAGGGGATGGGGCAAGGGCACGGGTTAGCGCCAGGAAAGGGGCCCCCACCCCATAATGGAGCAAGGTCCCAAAAGAGGCAAACCAGGGGAGAAAGGCAGGCCTCCCAGAGGAGAGCTCAATGGCCATTTATGCAACAACATTCATAGAATCATAGGAGGATATCACACGACTGAAACTGGAAGTATAATCCAGTGTCATCCTGAACGCAATAATGCGTATTCAAGTTATTGCACGAAAGGTTACCACACGCAATCTCTGGCAGTCCGAATGCACTCCGAACCCAATCATGTGTCAATCCACAGTTAAGTAAATTCAGTGAAATAGCGAAGTCGCAAACCCTGTTCCTAGGCAACTTCGCACTCAGTGCGCTGTTGTTTGGTGTGATGTGCATGTCTCCTTTGGCCCTGGTTCCCCCCCATCCGTAAGGGGGGGTTTCCTATGAAGCCACGCTGCAATTCCGCTTCCATTTTGCTTCCACTTGTCCTTCAGCATTGCTGAGGGGGGTTGCTGCCTGTTAATGAAGAGGCATGGACCGGGAGCTATGGGATAACCATTATATTCACGTTTTAACATGACAAGAGTGAATAGATGCTCATTTTAATGTGAATAGCGCATGTTCTTTCAACCATTCATCCCGCCCCCCAACTTCTTTTGTAAATTGTGGGGTTCCTTGGTTCCTCTCACTCGCCTAAATATGCTATGCTCCAGTCATCTGGAGTCTCACTGAGCATGCGCAAGGGGGCCAATGCGCAACGAAGAACCCATCGAAGTGATGGCTTACTTTGCACAGAATCTGGGTTGCGTTCAGGGAGGCCATTACAGTGAATTTAAGCTGTGATAAGGAATCACGTAATTGTGTGGATTTTCGAATTGCCCACGCTATCTTCTCTTTCAAAATTGAGAGCCTCCCGTCCCATGTGATAAACTCCATAGAATCCTAGAGTTGGAAGAGACCACAAGAAGGGCCTGATCCAGTCCAACCCCCTTCTTCTGCCATGCAGGAACTCTCAATCAAAGCATCCCCATTGACAGATGGCCATCCAGCCTCTGTTTAAAGACCTCCAAGGAGGGAGCCTCCACCAAAATCTGGAGAGTATGGAGAGAGTGGAAGGTATTATTCTTCCCTCTTTTTACATGAAGATGGAATTGCATGAGAGTAGACTCAGGGGAGAGGAGAGGAAGAACCTTCGCACATAAAAACCAGCATATCCTATTTGCTCCAGCAAGAGTGACAACTGTCTTTTGGTCTGATTGAAACCTGAGTGCGAATCCAAAAGGGTGGCTGCGGACTCTGAGTGGCGCAACGGACCACTGGAGCAAGGGTTGGGCATTGATGGTCACTCTAGGGTCCTTCTGCTGGTGACTGGCCCTTCCTGGGCACTGCTGGACCCAGTGGTCATTTCCAACATGAAGGCCAAGAGGGTTGCATACTCTGGAGACCCTCCTGGAAGCCCCAACCAAGCTCTTTCTGGATGTAAGGACTACCCTGCCCTTTGCCACTGGTTGTGTGTTTGTGTGTGGTTCCCCAGGTTGCGTTGGCAGGGGTGGTTTCCAGCCAAATGTTGACCCTGCTGTAGGTAGGGAGACTGAGGCTGGGTTGCCGTCCGGTGTGTGCCATGAGAGGCCAGTGCCCACCTCCATTATGTGGCCTTTGAGAAGCCGGATGCACGGCAGGTCAGTGACCGTACACCTCGGCTGGTCAACAGCGCTGGATGAGGGGCCCTGCCAACACGGACAAGGACGACGCAATGGCACATCGTGAGTGCCCTGCGTCATGGGGGGTAAGTGCCTGGCAGGGACTCCGAAAGGGAGGGAGGGAAGGAAGGAAGGAAGGAAGGAAGGAAGGAAGGAAAGCCAGATGGGTCTCCAGCAGAAGAGCAAGTCCTGGGGGCAGGAGGGGAGGGACGGTGGCTGGATCCCAAGGCCTGGCACTGAGACAGTCCGTTTTCATGGGTCATCCCCAGCCAGGAAGAGGGGCTGCAAGTTCCCTGCTTTGGAAAGGCCTGGGTGCAAATCTCCAGCTCCAATGTTAAAGCAGCAGCTTTCTTGGTTTCTCGCTGTAGCTGGCAAAGGCTCCCCAGGAAAAGAGATTCCACCTGAAACATTAGGAAGAGCTTCCTGACAGTAAGAGCTCTTAAACAGTGGAAGACTCTCCCTCAATGGAGTCTGGTGGGGCCTCCTTCTTTGGAGGCTGTTTTTAAACAGGGGCTGGATGGCCATCTCTCACAGGGAGGAGGGTTTGGATGGTGTCTCCTTGCATTGGATGTTCCTTGGAGCTCTCATATAATTCTGTTTTACTACAGTTGGCTTCCCCCTTCCGTCCCAATTGCTGGGGTTCAAGGGCTCCCCTTCTGCTCTTCTGACAGTGGTTCCCAAACTTTGGCCCTCCAGATAAACTGATCATACATTAGCGAGTTGTAACAAACTCCAAAGGGCAAATAAAACAGCTGGCTGCAAACGATGATTGTGCAGACAAGAGTTATGTAGAGAATGGAAACGCCTCTCTCTCAATCCGTTGTGTGTCAATGCCCATGGCACACTTTGCTCCCAGGGCAAATCCTGCCCCAAAAACCAAAACCATCAACTGCCCCTTTCCTCCCTCCCATTTCGGGTTCAAAGCCGCTCTTTTCCACACTCTGCAATGGTGGCATTTTGTTACTCTTTAAACTTCCACCTGTGATTTGTAGTTGCAAGAGGTCTTTAGGGTTCTCTGCCAAGGAGCCCTAGGGCTCCATGAGGGTGCTGTATTGAGTTGTGCAAATGAACTCCTTCTGTCCTCCTTTCCCCCAGAGCTGTCCTGCATTTCATCCTTCTGTCCAGGGGCAGTTCCCAAATGCCCTCCATTTTGAGCCTGACTAAGAAGTCTAAATGAGAATTTGCAGCTTCTCTTTGAGCATGTCCTACGTTTTTCTCATCCTCTGTTTTGCTCTGCCTTGCCCTCCTTTGGGGTGGTTAGGACATCTGGCCTCCCTGTCTGTCCATCCCTGTGGCCTAAGCCCACTCTGTCCAGAAAAGCTGGGGATGCCCTGCCACCCCCCAAAAAGGCACAAATCCTCAGCACGAAGGAGGCTCAGAATGCCTCCTAGGCTCAGTTGCCCCATAGCCCCGAAGTGGGTTTCCCATAGTAGCGCCCTTCTGGCCAGCCTGCATCCCTCTGGCCTCCTTCCGAGGGTCATTGATGCGCACCTGAAGGAGGCCCAGAATGCCCCATAGCCCTGAAGTGGGCTTCCTATAGTAGTGCCTTCTGGCCAGCCTGCATCCGAGGGTCACTGACATGTTCCTGCGTTTCCTTCCCTCCATCTCAGGGCATGTGGACCTCCAGGGGTCGTTCCCTGCTGCTGCTGCTGTGGTTCTTCCTGGCCCACCTGGGCAACGTGGCCCACTCCTGCCCAGCCCTGTGCCAATGCTACGGGAACGTGACTGTCTTCTGTGCCGAGGAGGGCCTCGTGGACGTGCCGGAGGGGATCCCCGCCAACGCCACCCAGCTCTTCTTCATGGAGACCTCCCTAGGGTCCATCCGGAGTGGGGCCTTTGCCAACATCAGTGCCCCCCTCCTCCGCAAGCTGGTCTTCCTTGGCAGCCCACTGAGTTCTCTGAGCGAGGCGGCCTTTGCAGGGCTGACCAGCCTGCAGGAGCTGGATATCTCCTCCAGCCTCTTGACTGCCCTGAGCGGGGAGAGCTTCCAGGGCCTGGCCGGCCTGAGCACGCTCTCCCTCACATTCAGCCCCCTGGAGACCCTGGAAGAAGGGCTCTTTAGGAACCCCCCGGCCCTCCGGACGCTCCACCTGCAAGGGAACAGGATCAGGGCTCTGCTCCCGGGCATCTTCCACCCAGTGAGGGGCCTGGAGACCCTGTCCCTTGCCCAGAATGGCCTGGCCAGCCTGGCAGGGAGGGCCTTTGCCCTTGTGCCCCACCTGCAGGTTCTGAGGCTAAGCGACAACAACATTTCTTCCCTCCCAGCAGAAGTCTTCCTGCCTCTACCTGACCTCCGCGAGCTCTTCCTAGACGGGAATGCTCTGGCCATGCTGCCCACTGGGGTCTTCTCCCAGCAATCCCACCTGCGTCGGCTTCACCTCCAGCACAATGCCCTCCAAGGCCTGCGGACCACCATCTTCTCCTCCTTGACCAACCTGACCTTCCTGCACCTGGACAGCAACCGGCTGAAGGAGCTTCCGGAGGGGCTCTTTGAGGGGACCCCCCACCTGGTGGAGCTCTCCATGGCCCACAACCAGCTGGAGACCCTCCGAGAGGGGCTCTTTGCCACCCTCCCGCGCTTGACCATCCTATCCCTGTCCCACAACCGCCTCCACCGCTTGACCGCCGGCCTCTTCCAGGGGCTGCCGGCCCTCGCCAGGCTGCAGCTGGACCACAACAACCTCAGTGGGCTTCCCCAGGATCTTCTGGCCAACCTCAGTGGCTTGGAGGCCTTGGACCTTTCGCACAACCGGCTGGCCACCCTGCCAGAGGGCATCTTTGACTCCAACTTTGCCCTCTTCTACGTGGCTTTGGGGCGCAACCCCTGGGCATGCGATTGCCACCTGGGCTACCTGGCCGACTGGCTCCTGTATGCTGACCCCCTTGTCAATGCCCAGGCCCTCTGCCGCAGTCCGGCTGACCTCCAGGGACTGACCCTCCCGGCGGTCAGGAGGGAGCAGCTGGCATGCCCCCAACGCCCCCCAGGACCTTCCCGCTGCCGGACAGAGGCTCAGGAGCCCCCCAAGGAGGAGGCCAGCCCCCTGCCCCAGTGCGCTTACCAGGACGCAGAGGGGGGCCTCCAGCTGACCTGTGACCCAGACGCGTGCCACCGTCTCAGGCTGACCCTTCCTCCGGGCGATGGTGGTGTGCCAGGTGCAGGGCAGCGTTTCAGTGGGAACTGGACACTGGACAATGGCTGTGGGAGGCTGAGAGTCGAGGTCTCCGTGACCATTGAGAAGGAGACGCCTCTGGCTGGACCAGCGAGCATGGAGACCCCATGAGCCAGTCACTCTCACCTGTGGTCAAGCAGGGATGGGGCAAGGGGGGGAGGTAGGGGCAATTCTTATTGGAGCCAGACAGGCTTAGATGACATTGGCCTCTTTGCCACTGTTCCTCTCCAAGAAGCCTACCTTGCAGGGCTGCTGTGAAAGACAAACATACCAAAGATCTGCAAAGCATAAAGAATGAACAAAGTACTGGCGTTTTCCTCTCTCTCATTCGCTCTCATTTCCAGAATGACCAGATGTCCTCCTTTCCCAGGACATGCCCTACATTTCAACCTCCTGTCCAGAGGGAAATTCCAAAATGCCCTCCATTTTGAGCACGACTAAGAAGCATGGCTTTACACTTATGTTAGTGTTTTTGGCTTTTCTTTTGTCATGTCCCACATATTTTGCAGTGGCTTGTCCTCCCTTGGGGTGAGGACATCTGCTGGTCACCCTGACCAGGTCAGTCCCTCCAAATGGGTCAATGGCAGTTCCCAGCACAGCAAGGGTTTCCCTGGGGATGATGGGGGCTGCAGTCCGACATGCCAAGAGGGTGAAGGGGAGGTTTCTGGGGGTCCAACTGCCTGTCCCTTGGCTCCCCTTCCCAGACATGTGTCTCCTTGGACTGGCAGATGCCAGAGGTGGGGGGCTTTCCGGCGGGGCCCATCCTCTCAAATGCCCTCCCCGGAAAATGCGTTTGCCCTCCTGAGGAGGACTTGCCCGTGTGAGTGCGTGTGCGGCGGGGCGCTGGGTTTGGGAAGACCTTTGCCTTCCTGCCAGTTTCTGCAGCCAGATTAACCTTCTGATGCTCTTTTAACCATTTTTGTTTGCTGCTTCCATTTTCTTCTCATCATTTTATTGGTTCTGCCCCTGATATCATCATCATCATCATCATCATCATCATCATCATCATCATCATCTTGTTGCTTCACTGGCTGTTGAATAGATCCATTCCAGTCCCAACAGCCCACTGAATAAACCCCTCTTCTTGGGAATTTGGGGCCAGGGTCTCAGACCCTTGGTATCCATGAGGGAGTGAAGGAGCTTCCGAACAGCTCTCGGGTCAGAAATGGTTGCAAAAATGGGCATGGCCAGGGTGAATGGGCACAAGATCTGGGCGACACCGGGCCGAGCAGGCAGCATGGCAACCCAGAGCCACTAAAGAGAACCACGCCGAGGCCATGGCCTTTGGGTCAGGCGGAAGAGTGCTTGGCCCTTGCTGCCCCTCCGCTTGCCTCTTTCTCGCATGACCCTCCTCCGTAGGATGGACGCAGGGCACCTGGGCGGCTCTGCCAGCTGCCCTTATGGAAAGACCCCAACGGCCTTCAGGAGGTGGGTTTCCTTCCCAGGCCCCTTGCCTCTGCGGCCACAAGCCCTGGCTGACCATCAGGGACAATAATGGGACTGCCCTCCCTGCCTTCCCCCAAATGCCAAGTAGCCACCATCTCTCTCCTCCATTTCTCCCTTCCTGGCTTTTTGGTGGTATTGGTGTTGCACAAGTGCACTTGCACACTGAGCCATTGAGTCCTGCCAATACCTGGGAAGGGATGCACCCCACATCCATACAAAGAAGCACAAGGCAAAATACAAGGAAGGAAGCAAATGTCCTCCTCTTCCGGTTCTTGCCCTGTCTGGAAAACCCAAGGAAACAGAGCACTGCAGCTGTCCTTTTAAAGAAAGAGGAGGCTTTTCTTCTGCTGCTCCAGGGAATAGGATCTGGAGCAATGGATGCAAACTCCAGGAAAACGTATTCCAGCCGGACATTAGGAAGAAGACTGTCCTGGCAGCTGTTAGGGAGCTCCTGGCCACAGGTTTAATTTGGAAACTAAAGGCAGAATCCAGACCCGTTTCATCTGAATGAACAGCTTTTATCTGCAGTAAAGAAACTTTAACAGGCAGTCTGTAACTTTGTTGACACACAACTAACACTTTTATAGATGAACCTTAAAACTCCACCTGGCAACCGGGTGTAACAATAAAATTGGCAGAGCATTCCCATGGTTTTCTTCGCTCCTGATGGAATCGCTAAGAGTCCGGCATTTTGGCCAAGTCCTGAGAGCGTCCTCTTTCCCAAAACAGATGGACAAAACCATTTGGGAACACGGTGCACCTAACTATATATATCTAGCAATCTTTAATATCTCAAAGAAAGCACCTGTAAACTCAAAAGTAAAACTTAGCAGTTCACTTTCTCTCTTCAGTATCTCCTGCTTCTACAAAGGCAAACCTCAGAAGAAAGATAACTCCTCCGCATTCCTTTACAGTCAGCTCTTGCAAATTCCCTGCTATTAGAAACACCCTTTCAACCCAAGCCCTTTATAACCAACTATAAATCCCATCACCCTTTTCCTTATCCTGACAACCCATCTCTCAAGGGATCCCATTCCTGTGTCGGAGTCTCCTCCTTTGGAGGCTGCTTGCAGCCGGAGGCCGGGTGGCCCTCAGTCGCAGGGAGGGCTTGGATGGACGGGGTCTTCCTGCATGGCAGCAGAAAGGAGTTGGACTGGATCAGGGCCCCTGGGGGTCTCTTCCGACTCTATGGTTCTATGATTGACAACCGGAAACATGGCAATGGGTTCGTCCCCAAATCCGTGGGTGCCAGGAAGGGTTATGGGGCACACTGGAGGCAGCTCTTTTGCTCTTCTCCTGGGGAAACCTCTGCTGTGTGTTATGTGCAGCCCAGGCTCCTCTCTCTCCGCTTGATCCAGAGTTTTCTGGGTGTGAAGAAAGGGCACCGAGGGTCCAGGATCAGGCAGAGGATGTGCCCACAAACCCCTTTCCCTTCCCGTAGAGGCCCCACTGTGTCCTGGGGATGCCTCACGCGTGGCCAGAAGAGTGGCTCTCTCTCTCAGACAGGGGCCAGGCCTTGGCTGTTATCTGGCCACGGAGGCCTGCAGAGCCAGGCAACACTCATGTGCCCAGAAGATAGAGAGAGAGGGGGAGCAGCTGTGCCATCATCCCAGGGCAGAGGGTTGCCTCTGAGAGATAAGCCCCAAAGACTAGGCTCCGCAGCCTCACTTAGCACTGCTTCTGGCTCAGTCCAGTCTCCAGGGGCCACCGGTCAGGTAAGTGGCCTGGCCCTTCCGGCCAAAGGGGGGATAGAGCCCCCTGCTCTCCTCTCCTCTCCCTTCCCTGCTGCCCCCAAAGCCCGGCCTCAGCCCAGAGGGTCCAGCCTTGCAGGGTCTTCCCTGGGCTGCAAGGCCAACAGGGAAAACGTGCCCCTGGCCCCCTGTGGCCCCACAGCACCCCTCTGGGCTGCCCCACCTGAAGCCCTGCCGGACCCCTTGAGCGTGGCTTTGGGGGGGTGCCAGGGATACAGAGGGGAGGAAGGACGGAGCTGGCAGCTGTTTGGAGGCAGGGGCAGCAGCAGGCACAGCGCATGCTGTGTGTGATTTGCATCAAACCTAGTTCTGCATGTGCCAAAGAGGAGGAGGAGGTCAGGCACACGGGTGGCAGCCGCTTGCTCAGTTCTTGCAGGATCTGCACCAGTCACCCTTCCTCCCCTTCTCTGCCAGGGTTACTCCTGAGTTGCTCTTGGTGCAGCAGAAGAAGAATGGCTCCCAGGGGCTTAAGCAGCCAAACTGGGCTCCTTCCATCCACAGACTGGGATGGGGAGTTTCCAGAAAGGCAACAGAATTGGGGAGGGGGAAGCAAAAGGCCCGGTGGGTGTCCACCTAGGAAGCCAGGAAACCTCTGGCCGGTTTCTCTCTCAGCTTGGGAAGAGAAAGGCCAGTTAATTCCTCCCTCTCGCAGCCTAAGCCAGAGCAACCTATCTGATGTTTTAGCACTACAGCTCCCATCATCCCCTTCCAGTAAATATTCTGGATGAATAAAGGTTGCTCCCCGCCACCCATGGCTTCCATTCTTTTCAAGAAAATAAAAATACAGAGGAAGCCATATAGTCCCACCATAGTCTTCTGTGCTAGCTGACCCTTGCCTGCCGTCCTCCATTCAGTTCTGGGGCCTCATTTCAAGAAGGATAGAGACACGAAGGACAATGGCTATGATAAGGACAGTGGTCCCTCCACATTCCCTAGGGTTTGGGGTGAAGGACCCCTGAGAGAACACCTCTCTAGGACTCTCCAGGTCCTCCAGTGCAGCTCTATGTTCCACATCTGCCAGAGGTTGATCAGAGAATCCCATCAGAGGACCTACAAATGCCTAGAGAAGTGTTTCCTCTCGAATCATAGACTCATAGAGTTGGAAGAGACCGCAAGGGCCATCCAGTCCAACCCCATTCTGCCATGCAGGAAATCCAAATCAAAGCATCCCCATTGACAGATGGCCATCCAGCCTCTGTTTTAAAAGCTCTAAGGAAGGAGACTCCACTACACTCCGAGGGAGTTTGTTCCAACTTCCGGCAGAATTGCACTGGAGGACTTAGAGAGAAGATATCCGTCCCTCCCCGCTCTTGGAGTCCTATGGATCTATGGGTCAGTAGCTCAGTGTTAGGGGCTGCAGCATTTACAGACGGCCAGGTGCAATCCTCTGCCGCTTACTCAGAGGTAGGCCCTCTTGCCTTGGGGCATTCCTCCAAGCTGGTGTACCTGGGATCAGCATGTCAGCATCGACACGGAGAGTAAGAGTTGTTTCACAGTGGAATGATATGCTGCTGCCCCAATAGAGGAGGCTGGTGGGTCTCCTTCTTTGGGGGCTCTTTTTAAACAGAGGGGTTGGGCTGGATGACCCTTGAACCTATGATTCCATGATGTACATGGGGCATTTTCTTTCTACCAGGTTGACCAAGCATGGCCTCCATGGACCGCAAGGGTCAAGTGAGAAGCTCAGACCAAAGAGTAAGGGCAGGGGAGCCCTTTGGTCAGCAACCAGAAAGCCTGCCCTCGATTCCTTCCAGCATGTCCCCCCGGACGCTTGCCCTCTTCCTCCTCCTCCTCCTCCTCCTGCTGGATGCCAGCCAAGGCCAGCCGCCCTGCCATGGGACTGGGAAGCACGACTGCCCCCTGCCCCACCAGGACGTCTACACGAAGACCCGCGACGTGGCAGAGATCCCAACAGAGATGGCCAACCCCCTCATCACCGAAATGTTCTTTGTGCAAACCAGCCTGACGGAAATCCCAGAGGGAGCCTTCCGGAGCAGACCCAACCTGAAGATACTGGAGTTTATTGACAACAAGATCAAAAAGGTGGAAGTGGGGGCCTTTGACAACCTGGAAAAACTGGAGGAGCTGGAGCTATCGGGTGCACAGTTGGGCAGCCTTCCCGTTGGCACCTTCCGGTCTCTTCCTCGCTTGCGGAAGCTCAACCTGAGGAACTCCCACCTCACCTGGATCGCCAAGGGCCTCTTTGACCACCTTGGGGCCTTGGAGGAGATGTACCTGCATCTGAACGAGATCCCTTCCCTTCCCGAGGGGGTCTTCCAGGGGCTTCCCAATCTCACCTACTTGCATCTGGCCAACAACAAGCTTTCAAGCCTCCTGAGGGACATCTTCAAGCCCCTGACCCGACTGAAGACCCTCCGGCTGTATGACAACGAGATCGGCAACCTCCTGGATGGAGGCCTGGACAGCCAGCAAAGCCTGACAGAGCTCAACCTGGCAAGGAACCGGATCCGGACCTTCCCACCAAACCTCTTTAGGAACCTCTCCAGCCTGGAGAAGCTTTACCTGGAGAACAACCAAATCGAGGTTCTCCCAAACAGGATGTTCTTTGGTTTGGGAAACCTGAAGCAGCTGAACCTGGCTTCAAACCAGCTGAAAGTGCTCCATGGCCAGTTGTTTGGGGAGATGCCCAAACTCACAAACCTGGACCTGAGCAAGAACCGAATCTTCTCTGTGGAGGGCCTGGCCTCTTCATCCTCTCCTTTCCCGCGGCTGGAGAAACTCAGACTGGACAGGAACCATCTGGGGAGCATTCCCGAGGGTCTCCTTGATAACTTCAGAAAGCTGGCCTCGGTGCACCTGGGAGACAACCCATGGCAGTGCGACTGCCGCCTTCGCTACCTCTTCCGGTGGCTGAGAGGCCATCCCAAAAAAGTGAAGGATGCCACCATGATAAAATGTATGAGCCCTGACCATCTCACTGGGAAAGCGGTTGGCTCTCTGATGGAAGAGCAATTAATCTGCTTGACCACCATGTCCCCTTCCATCACTGCAGACACCTCCAGAGTGACCACTGCCCTATCAAGGGAAATCACAACAGCTCCAGCAGAGACTAAAAAACCCACAGCGACTGAGGAGACTACAACTATCCACCCACCGAAGTCCACCCCTGGAAAGTCTCCAGCCACAGCCCCCCAAATCCCCACCAGCGCAGAGGGTCCAGTCACAGCCCCACAGATTGTCCCCACTTCAGAGAGCCCCATGGAAAGCTCATGGGTCAGGACCACCAGCAAGGCATCTCTGGAAACTGTGACTCCAGCGCCACAAACCATCGCCACAGAGACAAGGCCTGAAACCACTGTCAAAGTTTCAAGCACAACCTCTCAGTCCATCACAACCACAGCCACAACTCTCACAGCCACAGCCCCACAGATTGTCCCCACCTCAGAGAGCCCCATGGAAACCTCATGGGTTGGGACCACCAGCAAGGCCTCTCCGGAAACAGCAACTCCAGCTCCACAAACCATCGCCACAGAAATAAGGCCTGAAACCACTGCTAAAGTTTCAAGCACAACCTCTCAGTTCATCACAACCACAACTCCCACAGTTGTCTGGACCATCACTGAGATTCCCTCAACAACTCCTGGAGTCAGCACTACACATCCTCCTCCCACTTTGGACAAGAAACGCTTTGAAACCGCCACTGAGATTTTTGGCACAACCTCTGAGCCCATCACAACTACAACTCCCCAAGTGGCCTCAACCGTAGCTGGTGTCCTGGCCAGCACCCCCCAAGCCACGAGTATCAGAGGCATCCAGACCACATCCACTGAACTGACCACTCGTTGGACTTGGACACCAGGGGCTGCCACGGAACCATTGCACACAAGCACACTTGGCACCTGCGCCACAACCACAACCTTGGCAGTTGTCACCACCACTATTATCAAGACATCCACCAGCAGGCATGAAACACCCAGCGGGATGCATGCCACATCTACTCCATCACTTGGACCCTCCCATGGAGGAGATCTCTCTCCCTTTGGCACACTTGCCACTCCACCAGAGACCACTGAACGATGCCTCTACAAGGCCAGGCCTCCAACTGGGCATCCCTCTGCATTCTCCCCCACACCTGCGGGACCCCCAACCCCCCAACGGACAACAGCAGCCCTGAGTCACAATCCAATGGGAAATAGCACCTCTGTCGCTGGTGCAGCCGTGACAGCTGCAACCAAAAGCAAGCTCAGTTCTCCTGCCTTTATTCCGACAGCAGCAGCAACATCTCCCCAAAGCTCTGGGGCTGGAGGGCCAGCTGGCGTCCCTTGGCCCCGATCCCAGTGGGCCCTTGGCTTCTCCCTGACCACCAACTACCGCTACTGCCGGGTGGCTCTGACCATGTACCTCTCCATGCTTTGTGTTGAGATCTGCTGCACGGCTGCCTTAGCTACATTTGTGTACATGCTGCACAAAGAAAGCACCAAGGAAAGGCCAACCAGGCCGGTCAAGTTGGTAGACATCAAGTGCAGGAAGGAGAAGTTGTAAAGGGCACATTATGGGAGCGGGAAAAGCAGCCCCTCCGTCCCCTTGGTTGTCATCCATGGGAACCTCCTGTGCCCCAGCACTGCCCAATGCCCTCCGCTGCCCTTCTCCATGGCAGCTGTCCACTTCCTTTGGAGCGAGAGGAGATTTGGCCCCAGAGGAGGAGGTTGGGCCACTCTCTGCTTTCAGCACTGACCAGCAGTGACCCAGTCCCTACGGCTGTGTCCCAGTCCTCACTCCGACCCAGAGAAGGCAGGTCCAGGGGGACCATTGAGGGGCTGCGGTCACCTCGATCAGCCCCAGGGGACACCCCAAGTGAGGCCACACCACTGCTGCCCAAACATCTTCCGCATTTGGCCTGTGTCCCTTTAAAACACTGAAGGGACGGTGGCAGTGGGACCCTGAGGCTCAATGGGAGGAAAAAGGGGAGGACGGGGGGGGGGGGGGCTTTGAAAAAATAATACTATTGTTTTAAAAAATTAAAATAAAATAAAGTCAAAATTTTAAATTATTTCAAAAATGTCTTTTTTTAAAAATCACATTTTCCCAAATGTTCACTTTAACCCCATGAAGCTCTGTGTGTATGATATTGCAATTTAAAGGTATTTACTTTTGCTAGTTTTTCATGCCACAACTGTTATCAATAGATTCAGTGATATAGAGTCATTACGATTGATGAGTCACGTTAGAACAGGAAGCATTGCCAAGGATTCTGTATGGTTTGGAGTAGGAAGAGGAGGTCAGTTGGTGGGAGACCAAAATGGTGAAGGGTCTGGAAACCATGAAGCCCTTTGAGGAAAGACTAAGGATGTTATCAGACAAGGGAAATTGGAAGTATAATCCAAGCGCAATCCGAACGCAATCATGGGGTTTCACGTTATTGCGTGATAGACTGCCACACACAGTTTTGGGCAATGGCATGCTATTTTCTGGCAATGGGAAACCAGTTCGAATGCAATTCGCATTCATATGGATTCGCTGAACTAGCGAATTCAGGTGAATGTGTTCTGGCCCACTTTTGTTTCATTCGAAACAGCAGAAAACAAATTCGCTCCCTCCTCAATACGACATCCCTTCAAATATTTAAATAGGGCTTTCATATCACCTCTTAACCTTCTCTTCTCCAGGCTAAACACCTCCAGCTCTCTTAGGACTTTATCATGAATATCATGAAATTTATCACGAATTTGCATGTGGTAGTCTATCACGCAATAATGTGAAACCCCATAATTGCATTCACATTGCCATTGGATTATACTTCCAATTTCCCTTGCCTGATAAACTCCTAAGACATGGAACAATGGATGCAAGCTGCAAGGAAAGAGATTCCACCTCAACATTAGGAAGAACCTCCGACAGCAAGGGCTGTTCGACAGGGGAACACACTCCTTCCTCAGAGTGCAATGGAGTGTCCTTCCTTGGAGGTTTTTAAACAGGGGCTGGATGGCCATCTGTCGGGGATGCTTTGATTCGGATTTCATGCATGGCAGAAGGGGGTTGGACTGGATCAGGGCCCTTGGGTCTCTTCCAACTCTATGATTCTATTCTATGAGACACTGGGCAATGTCAGCCTTAGGGCAGATGCAGCAAGTGAGGAAGCAGACAGCGGTCAGTTCTCCCTCCCTTGGCCCTCCCAGTCTCCCAGTATGGCCAGTGTCCTGTCAGTGATGGATATGGATATATGGGATAGAGTCTGAGGAAGGAAGAGAAGGTCAATTATAGGAAGACGCTGGGTAATGCCAGCCTTAGGGCAGATGCAAGGGAGGAAGTAAGCATCAGTCAGTTCTCCTTCCCTCGGCCCTCCCAGCCTCCCAGTATGGCCAGTGTCCTGTCAGTGATGGATATGGATATATGGGGATAGGGCCTGGGGTAAGAAGAGAAGGTCAATTGGTGGGAGACACTGGGCAATGCCAGCCTTAGGGCAGATGCAGCAAGTGAGGAAGCAGACAGTGGTCAGTGCTCCCTCCCTTGGCCCTCCCAGCCTCCCTGTATGGCCAGTGTCCTGTCAGTGATCTATATGGGCATAGTTGAAGGCTTTCATGGCCGGCATCCATAGTTTTTTGTGGGTTTTTCGGGCTATGTGGCCATGTTCTAGAAGATGCTAGCCACAGATGCTGGTGAAATGTCAGGAAGAAACTCTTCTAGAACATGGCTACAGAGCCCAAAAAACCCACAAAGAACTATATATGGGCATACATTGTATTACTGGGCATTGTGCAATGGCCATAACCAGTGGCCAGGGACAAATGTGGAGGTGCACATGTGGAGGATACATGGGTGGGCATGGCTGTCCATAGGGAGACACTGGTGCCAATGGTGCCATGGGGGGCATCCCACATCTGCGCCCCATCTGTTCTCCATCAAGGTCTGGGGGATGGAGGATTCTAGCAGAGCAGGAGGGTTCAGGGCAGAGCTGGTGTATATGCCCCCCACCAGAGGCTTATGTGCATCCCACCAGGTCTTTCCCCCAAAGTCTCCAGAGCCCCTCTTATTGTTGTCCTTTGCCATCAAGATGGCGTTGGCCTCTGGCCGCTGTCCAGAAGGAGAGACCTCCAAAAGGGGCCCCCTGGCCTCCTCCGTGGGTCTCGTCGCTCTGCCATGGGGCCTCCCTCATGCCCTCCCAGTAAAAGTGGGGCAGGGGTGCATGTGTGTCTGCACTTGTGTCCTGGGACTGAGCGAAACTGGAAGTCTAGGTATTCAGCAGTGTCTTCTGGTAATAAACAGGATACGCTGGGAAGGTAAAAAGCAGGACCTCTGGTCTCCTGGAATGGAGGAGGACCTTCCTCCCAGGCCCTGTGGCCCTGGACAAGCTCAAAGTGACCCCCTGCTGCCCACGGAGAAGAATAAGATGCGTGCCGCCTCGGCTGCCCATGCAAAGAGGAGCATTGGTGCGCTGAAGCCGCCAGGCGTCCTCCTCCCCTTAATTGAGAGAAGTGCAGCTCTTGGCTCCCCTGGGAATGCAGTGCCCCCTGCTGGAGGAAATGGGCAGGACATGCCATGCTTTATGCTCAGAATCACCCAAAGATCTCTGATCATATCTCTCTGTGACTGAAAGAGTAAACATTGACCAGAATGGTGACTAGAGTCAAGAAATTAGGAGAAGGCTGGGAATGGGAAGGGCAGCAGCCATGAAAGAATGGGACAGGAGCTGAAAGTGCAAAGATGCACAGCTGCGCACAAAAGGTAGAGGTGTGCAAGCCATGGAATCCTTCATCCCTGTGTAAGACGCGAGAGCTGGACAGTGAAGAAAGTGGACAAAAGGAAAATCAACTCATTGGAGATGTGGTTCTGGAGAAGAGTGCCGAGAGTACTATGGACAGCCAAGGAGTCAAAGGAGGAGTTATTTCTTTGAACAGACCAAGCCAGATCTAATCCAAGTGGATTTGCCAAGAGGATCGAACTGAAGCTGTGGTCCTTTGGTCACATCACGAGAATCTGTGCATCACTAGAAAGACAATAATGCTGGGGAAGGCATTAGGAAGAGAGGAGGCCCCCATTGCAGGAGGACGCAGACTCGGTCATGGAGGACACAGCCATGGACCTTTGGAACCTGAGCAGAGCAGCAAAGGGGGCACTTGGAGGGGCCTCATCCACAGGGCAGGGATGTAGCCAAGGGGGGGGTTCTTGGGGTCTGGACCCCCCTTCCATTAGAAAAATGAATGGTATGTGATGCTGCACCGCCACACCCAAGCCCCATTATAATGGTGGCACTTAGACTGGACCCCCCCTTCCTGAAATCCTAGCTACGTCCCTGCACAAGGTCTCTGTGGGTCAAGGGCAGCTGGCAACCACAACGACAACTATGGTCTTGGCCATGTGCCAGAGGCCCCCAGTGGCCATCCTTCCATATGGTCATCTCTGGCTGCTTTTGAGGCCAGGATTCTCTCTCTTGGCAGCCAGTGTCCAGTAATGCAAGCAGCTGGGCATTTCACTGTGCAAGGTGCCCAAGCCCTCCTTCTGCAAGCATTGCCCTTGGCATAGAGCATAGCAGGCCATGGCACTCCTGGAGCTGTGGGAAGGCACATTGCATTGCACTGGCATTGCATTGCACTAGCTCCCAATGGGACCTTGCCATTGACAGCCCTATCCTCCCTCTGCGTATCCTTTCCCTCATGAGATGACGCTGTTCTCCATAGCCTGTGACCTTACATGATGCTCAAAGGGTGAAGTGCTGCTCCACCAGTGCACTCAACAGGTCTCTTCATGTGCTCCTTGCTCTGAAGAAGGCAGCATCTCAGTGCACACATGCATGGGCTCTAATGGCTAGGGATCCTAGTACCGTAGAGTTTGAGGGGACCCCAAGGGCCATCCAGCTGGGGAGAGAGGACACCCCCCTCCTGCACCTCAGCCGCACTCCTCCTCAGACGCCCCTCAGCCGGACTCTGGCCCTCTTGCTAGCCCCACTTGATGAGTGGCAGCACTCCCCACACTTTGCAATAGGGCCCTGCAGCTGCAGCCAGACCCTTTTCACCAGAAGGACCCTTCCAGGGCCAGAAGGTCTGCAGCAGGGAGCCCCACGAGGGCAACCCAGCAGCTGGGAACATCTGGCCCCAGCTTTGGGCTCCTCTTCTGACAGAGGGCTAGCTGGCCCTTGGAGGGTCCCCTTAGAGCCAGCCCCTTTGGCTGGGACTTCTTGCATGGAAGAAGAGGCTTGGACTCGATGGCCCTTCTTAGGGTCTCTTCCAACTCTAGGATTCTAGGATTTTAAATACCTCACAGGACTACAAATCCCAGCTGGCAGCTCAAGTGGGGTCGAAGCACCATTACTTGTCTAGTGTGGAGGAGGCCTCAAGAACCAAAATGCTGTGCCCAGGAGGTGCCAGCAAGGGGCACCACAGCGCACAGTATTAATGTATGCATGCGTACCGTGAGCATGGCTTCCCCACAGCAGCAGGGCTGGACTTGGGATGCCCAGAACAGAACCAGGGCCCAGCTGGAGCATCTCTGAGGTGGTCAGCCCTCAGGCAAGGACCCAAACATCCCCTGCGGCCACTCAGGGCTGCCCACAGCAGACGGCAGGAAAACCCCTTTGATGCCTGACTCCGCAGGGTGCCCCCCAAACCAGAGTCACTGGCACAGTTCCTGCTGCTTTCCTTCGCATTCCCACAACCACACCACGCCTCTGAGCCACTCTGAGGCATCAAACCCCTGCCTACTTCCCTCCTTCCGGCCCTCGAATCCTGCCAGGGACCCAAAAGGCCACCTACTCCAACCCTCTGCCAGGAAGAAACCTATTCCAAGGGGTGGTCATCCCACCTTGGCTTCAGACTTTATTTGCTTTAGAAACTTCCCACAAGGTTGGAAGCCCACCGCCTTCCCAGGGAGCCAGTCCCACTGCTGGGCAGCTCTTTCTTTCCTTTCAGGAGGCCCTTCCCAAGAACCCCATAAATGGCACCTTCCTTGGCGCAGTCCTGCCCCATTGCCACCCTCTGCCTTTGGGAAAACCACGCAAACTGGGAGGAGACTCCACAACACCAAAGGCATCAGGTAAACATGAATCAAGAAAGTAGGCCATATGTTCAGATAACGGGCAGAAGTATAATCGAAGGGTATGAGAGCAGTATCAAAAACTGATTGCAAAACCCACTGCCAGGAACAGGAGTACAGTCTGTTGTAACCTGGTTTGTCTGTATGAATAGCTGCCTGCTCCAAGTTGCAGCAGAAGACGCTGCAGTGATATTCAGAGGATTGCCAGACGCTGAAGCCTCCTTGACTGAGAGTTCCTGCATGGCAGAAGAAGGGGGTTGGACTGGATCAGGACCCTTCTTGGGGTCTCTTCCAACTCTATGGTTCTGGCTCTATGACTGTGCAGAACAATCCCAACCACTGGCTCCATTTGGGTCTGTTTGCTGAATGTGACTTATTTTCATGAACTGCATTTGCAGATGGCCCTCCGTATCCACAGATTCAAGCATCCAGAGTTTGAAAATATTCCAAAAATATTATAAATTCCAAAAAACACACACAAAAAACCTTGATTTTGCCATTTTATATAAGGGCACCATTTTACTACCCCACTGTATATATTGGGAATTGATGCTGGTATCCATGGAGGTCCTGGGGCCAAACCCCAGCGGATCCCAAGGGGCCCTTCCTCTTCTTGGTGGCCCTCTCTGTCCTTGCGGTTTCCCTTTGGAGGATTCAGCAGCAGCCTGATGTGCCTCAGGACCGTCCGTGCCCCACTGCCTTTGCCCCACGGAGCTAGGGGCCGCATGGTGGCCAACTGGGCCACACCCGATCCCTCCGTCTCCTCCAAAGCAGGGAGCCATTCAAGCTTCTCCTGCTGCCAAGCGGAGGAAGTCCCATCATCCCCTTGCCAGAGAAACGGGTGATGCTAGCAGTCCTTTCTGTTTCTGTCACGGAGCTTCCAAAAACAAAGAAATCTTTGGTGCCGTTTTTTAAAAAAGGATAAAGGAAAATGAAGGGTGGGGGGGTGGATGAGGAGGTGTGACGTCCTCTTGCCCACCCAGGCGAGCCCACCCCACTCCACACCGCTGGGGGGGCACAGGAAGGGGAAAGCAGGGAGGGGTTTGCTACCATACAAAGGCACAATGCAAGAGTTTCAGGGTGGTCGATTCACAAGAACCACACTCCCCCTCCCTCTCCCCAGGAAGAGGAAGAGGACCCCAAACCCTGGCCACTCCGGGGGGGGGCCACCCGGTCCAAGCACCCAAGGCTCTGCTCCAACCAGAGTCCCTCTGCGTCCAGTGCAGCCCCATCACCAAGGTCTCCAAATTGAGTCCGCCGGAAGGGACTGGCTCGATCCGGGTGAGACGGCAGCCGTGGGGGAAAGGAGCCCTCCGGAGCCAATTCCTGCGCTGGCGTAGAGCGGGATGACCGCGCTGCCATGGGGGGCGAAGGCTGTGTTGGGGATGAGGAAGGCAAACTGCCCGTTGGAGGCCGGGACCAGCTGGAAGCCGCCGTAGACCTTTGGGGTCTCCCCAGGAGCCACTGGGTTGCTGGACGGCTTGCAAGGAGCTGCGCTGCCAGTCGGGGGTGCTGGTGCTGTGGGGATTGGGACCAGGGCTTGCCCAAAAGAGGCCGAGGGGGGCGGTGGTGGGGCCGGGTAGTTCATGGCGTTGATCTGGCTCATGCAGCTGCCCAGGTGGCTGAGGAGGCGGGTGCGAACCTCGGCGGTAACCCCCTCACAGGTGGAGAGGAAGCGCGTCACTTCGTTCATGCACTCATTAAAGCCAGCGCGGTATTTGCCCAGCACCGTGGGATCCGCATTCAGCACCGCTGCCAAGAGAGGAGGGGGCAAAGAGAGCGCAGTCAGAAAAAGAGCAGCAAAGGGAAGCCCCCTCCAAAGTCAGAAAGAGCTCAGGTGGCGCAGTGGTTCAATGCCTCCACAGCAGCCACTCACAAAGCACAAGGTTGCGAGTTCAATTCCAGCGAAAGGGCTCAGGCTTGACTCAGGCTTGCATCGTTCCAAGGAGGTTGAGGGGCAATTAGCTTACACTTTGTAAACCGCTTAGGGAGTGCTTAGTGTAGCATGAAGCGATATATAAATGAAGTTGACATATATACACCCTTCTCTCTTGCATCTCAACATTCTCTGAAAATGCCAAAGCCACAGATGCTGGCAAAATGTCAAGAATAAACTTTTGTAGAACAAGGCCTCATAGTCCTCAAAACCCACAAAAAACTATGGAGCTGCTTTTGCTATCCCAGGCAGGAGGGCACCCCAAAGGCCAACTAGATTAACCCCCCATTAAGCACCCACAGCCTAAACCCTATTGCGACTCCAGAGTCGGACACAGCCAGTGAATCAATGCCACTTGCCTATGCGCTGGTTGACACGCTGTTTAACAATTTACTTTATTCGTTAACACTTCCTGCTCTTCTCCCAATAATGGGGCTCAAGGTGGCTAACAGCAATAAGATATCAAAAGCCATGCAAAGTTATTAATAAAAGTATTATTAAAGCAGTGTTAGTTACTGGAGTGTAGTGAAGTCTCCCTCCTTGGAGGTCTTTAAGCAGAAGTTGGATGGCCATTGGTCAATGGGGGTACTTTGATTGTGAGTTCCTGCATGGCAGAAGTGGGTTGATTGGATGGCCCCTGTGGGTCCTTTCCTAATGTGATGCTATGTATTCTTGCATGGCAGAAGGGGCTCAGACTGCATGCTGCCTTGGGGGCCCTTCCCTCTCTGGGGTCGTATGTCTTCTTCCATGGAAGAAGGGGGCTGGACTGTGTGGCCCTGTGTCTTCCTCCAAGGGAGAAGGGGGCTGGACGGCACGGCCCCTGGGGGGTCCCTTCCTGCCCTAGGGCCCTGTGTCTTCCTCCAAGGGAGAAGGGGCCTGGACAGCACGGCCCCTGGGGGGTCCCTCCCCTCCCTAGGGCCCTCTGTCCTCCTCCATGGGAGAAGGGGGCTGGACGGCGTGGCCTTTGGGGGGTCCCTTCCCTCTCTAGGGCCCTGTGTCTTCCTCCGTGGGAGAAGGGGGATGGTCTGCGTGGCCCTTGGGGGGGTCCCTTCCCTCCGTAGGGCCCTGTGTCTTCCTCCGGGGGAGAAGGGGGCTGGACTGTGTGGCCCTGTGTCTTCCTCTGTGGGAGAAGGGGGCAGGACTGCGTGGCCCTTGGGGGTCCCTTCTCTCTCTAGGGCCCCCTGTCTTCCTCCGTGGGAGAAGGGGGCTGGACGGCGTGGCCCTTGGGGGTCCCTTCCCTCTCTAGGGCCCCCTGTCTTCCTCCGTGGGAGAAGGGGGCTGGACTGCGTGGCCTTTGGGGGGTCCCTTCCCTTCCTAGGGCCCCGTGTCTTCCTCCGTGGGAGAAGGGGGCTGGACTGCGTGGCCTTTGGGGGTCCCTTCCCTCCCTAGGGCCCTGTGTCTTCCTCCGTGGGAGAAGGGGGGCTGGACTGCGTGGCCCTTAGGGGTCCCTTCCCTCCCTAGGGCCCTGTGTCTTCCTCTGTGGGAGAAGGGGGGCTGGACTGCGTGGCCCTTGGGGGTCCCTTCCCTCCCTAGGGCCCTGTGTCTTCCTCCATGGGAGAAGGGGGATGGACTGCGTGGCCCTTGGGGGTCCCTTCCCTCCCTAGGGCCCTGTGTCTTCCTCCATGGGAGAAGGGGGATGGACTGCGTGGCCCTTGGGGGTGTCCCTTCCCTCCCTAGGGCCCTGTGTCTTCCTCTGTGGGAGAAGGGGGCTGGACTGTGTGGCCCTTAGGGGTCCCTTCCCTCCCTAGGGCCCTGTGTCTTCCTCCGTGGGAGAAGGGGGCTGGACTGCGTGGCCCTTAGGGGTCCCTTCCCTCCCTAGGGCCTGTGTCTTCCTCCGTGGGAGAAGGGGGGATGGACTGCGTGGCCCTTGGGGGTCCCTTCCCTCCCTGGGGCCCTGTGTCTTCCTCCGTGGGAGAAGGGGGATGGACTGCGTGGCCCTTGGGGGTCCCTTCCCTCCCTAGGGCCCTGTGTCTTCCTCCGTGTGAGAAGGGGGGCTGGACTGCGTGGCCCTTAGGGGTCCCTTCCCTCCCTAGGGCCCTGTGTCTTCCTCCGTGGGAGAAGGGAGGCTGGACTGCGTGGCCCTTGGGAGTCCCTTCCCTCCCTAGGGCCCTGTGTCTTCCTCCATGGGAGAAGGGGGATGGACTGCGTGGCCTTTGGGGGGTCCCTTCCCTCCCTAGGGCCCTGTGTCTTCCTCCGTGGGAGAAGGGGGATGGACTGCGTGGCCCTTGGGGGGCCCTTTCCCTCCCTAGGGCCCTGTGTCTTCCTCCTTGGGAGAAGGGGGGCTGGACTGCTTGGCCCTTAGGGGTCCCTTCCCCCTAGGGCCCTGTGTCTTCCTCCGTGGGAGAAGGGGGGCTGGACTGCGTGGCCCTTGGGGGTCCCTTCCCTCCCTAGGGCCCTGTATCTTCCTCTGTGGGAGAAGGAGGGCTGGACTGCGTGGCCCTTGGGGTGGTCCCTTCCCTCCCTAGGGCCCTGTGTCTTCCTCTGTGGGAGAAGGGGGATGGACTGCGTGGCCTTTGGGGGGTCCCTTCCCTCTCTAGGGCCCCCTGTCTTCCTCCTTGGGAGAAGGGGGGCTGGACTGCTTGGCCCTTAGTGGTCCCTTCCCCCTAGGGCCCTGTGTCTTCCTCCGTGGGAGAAGGGGGGCTGGACTGCGTGGCCCTTGGGGGTCCCTTCCCTCCCTAGGGCCCTGTATCTTCCTCTGTGGGAGAAGGAGGGCTGGACTGCGTGGCCCTTGGGGTGGTCCCTTCCCTCCCTAGGGCCCTGTGTCTTCCTCTGTGGGAGAAGGGGGATGGACTGCGTGGCCTTTGGGGGGTCCCTTCCCTCTCTAGGGCCCCCTGTCTTCCTCCTTGGGAGAAGGGGGCTGGACTGCGTGGTCTTTGGGGGGTCCCTTCCCTCCCTGGGGCCCCGTGTCTTCCTCTGTGGGAGAAGGGGGATGGACTGCGTGGCCTTTGGGGGGTCCCTTCCCTCCCTAGGGCCCTGTGTCTTCCTCTGTGGGAGAAGGGGGATGGACTGCGTGGCCTTTGGGGGGTCCCTTCCCTCTCTAGGGCCCTGTGTCTTCCTCCGTGGGAGAAGGGGGCTGGACTGCGTGGCCTTTGGGGGGTCCCTTCCCTCTCTAGGGCCCCCTGTCTTCCTCCTTGGGAGAAGGGGGCTGGACTGCGTGGCCTTTGGGGGGGTCCCTTCCCTCCCTAGGGCCCTGTGTCTTCCTCTGTGGGAGAAGGGGGATGGACTGCGTGGCCTTTGGGGGGTCCCTTCCCTCCCTAGGGCCCTGTGTCTTCCTCCGTGGGAGAAGGGGGCTGGACTGCGTGGCCTTTGGGGGGTCCCTTCCCTCCCTAGGGCCCTGTGTCTTCCTCTGTGGGAGAAGGGGGATGGACTGCGTGGCCCTTGGGGGTCCCTTCCCTCCCTAGGGCCCTGTGTCTTTCTCCGTGGGAGAAGGGGGATGGACTGCGTGGCCCTTGGGGGTCCCTTCCCTCCCTAGGGCCCTGTGTCTTCCTCTGTGGGAGAAGGGGGCTGGACTGCGTGGCCTTTGGGGGGTCCCTTCCCTCCCTAGGGCCCTGTGTCTTCCTCCGTGGGAGAAGGGGGATGGACTGCGTGGCCTTTGGGGGGTCCCTTCCCTCTCTAGGGCCCTGTGTCTTCCTTCGTGGGAGAAGGGGGATGGACTGCGTGGCCTTTGGGGGGTCCCTTCCCTCTCTAGGGCCCTGTGTCTTCCTCCGTGGGAGAAGGGGGATGGACTGCGTGGCCTTTGGGGGGTCCCTTCCCTCTCTAGGGCACCCTGTCTTCCTCCGTGGGAGAAGGGGGATGGACTGCGTGGCCTTTGGGGGGTCCCTTCCCTCCCTAGGGCCCCGTGTTTTCCTCCGTGGGAGAAGGGGGATGGACTGCGTGGCCTTTGGGGGGTCCCTTCCCTCTCTAGGGCCCCCTGTCTTCCTCCTTGGGAGAAGGGGGGCTGGACTGCTTGGCCCTTAGTGGTCCCTTCCCCCTAGGGCCCTGTGTCTTCCTCCGTGGGAGAAGGGGGGCTGGACTGCGTGGCCCTTGGGGGTCCCTTCCCTCCCTAGGGCCCTGTATCTTCCTCTGTGGGAGAAGGAGGGCTGGACTGCGTGGCCCTTGGGGTGGTCCCTTCCCTCCCTAGGGCCCTGTGTCTTCCTCTGTGGGAGAAGGGGGATGGACTGCGTGGCCTTTGGGGGGTCCCTTCCCTCTCTAGGGCCCCCTGTCTTCCTCCTTGGGAGAAGGGGGCTGGACTGCGTGGTCTTTGGGGGGTCCCTTCCCTCCCTGGGGCCCCGTGTCTTCCTCTGTGGGAGAAGGGGGATGGACTGCGTGGCCTTTGGGGGGTCCCTTCCCTCCCTAGGGCCCTGTGTCTTCCTCTGTGGGAGAAGGGGGATGGACTGCGTGGCCTTTGGGGGGTCCCTTCCCTCTCTAGGGCCCTGTGTCTTCCTCCGTGGGAGAAGGGGGCTGGACTGCGTGGCCTTTGGGGGGTCCCTTCCCTCTCTAGGGCCCCCTGTCTTCCTCCTTGGGAGAAGGGGGCTGGACTGCGTGGCCTTTGGGGGGGTCCCTTCCCTCCCTAGGGCCCTGTGTCTTCCTCTGTGGGAGAAGGGGGATGGACTGCGTGGCCTTTGGGGGGTCCCTTCCCTCCCTAGGGCCCTGTGTCTTCCTCCGTGGGAGAAGGGGGCTGGACTGCGTGGCCTTTGGGGGGTCCCTTCCCTCCCTAGGGCCCTGTGTCTTCCTCTGTGGGAGAAGGGGGATGGACTGCGTGGCCCTTGGGGGTCCCTTCCCTCCCTAGGGCCCTGTGTCTTTCTCCGTGGGAGAAGGGGGATGGACTGCGTGGCCCTTGGGGGTCCCTTCCCTCCCTAGGGCCCTGTGTCTTCCTCTGTGGGAGAAGGGGGCTGGACTGCGTGGCCTTTGGGGGGTCCCTTCCCTCCCTAGGGCCCTGTGTCTTCCTCCGTGGGAGAAGGGGGATGGACTGCGTGGCCTTTGGGGGGTCCCTTCCCTCTCTAGGGCCCTGTGTCTTCCTTCGTGGGAGAAGGGGGATGGACTGCGTGGCCTTTGGGGGGTCCCTTCCCTCTCTAGGGCCCTGTGTCTTCCTCCGTGGGAGAAGGGGGATGGACTGCGTGGCCTTTGGGGGGTCCCTTCCCTCTCTAGGGCACCCTGTCTTCCTCCGTGGGAGAAGGGGGATGGACTGCGTGGCCTTTGGGGGGTCCCTTCCCTCCCTAGGGCCCCGTGTTTTCCTCCGTGGGAGAAGGGGGATGGACTGCGTGGCCTTTGGGGGGTCCCTTCCCTCTCTAGGGCCCCGTGTCTTCCTCCGTGGGAGAAGGGGGCTGGACTGCGTGGCCTTTGGGGGGTCCCTTCCCTCTCTAGGGCCCTGTGTCTTCCTCTGTGGGAGAAGGGGGATGGACTGCGTGGCCTTTGGGGGGTTCCTTCCCTCTCTAGGGCCCTGTGTCTTCCTCTGTGGGAGAAGGGGGCTGGACTGCGTGGCCTTTGGGGGGCCCCTTCCCTCCCTAGGGCCCTGTGTCTTCCTCCGTGGGAGAAGGGGGCTGGACTGCGTGGCCTTTGGGGGGTCCCTTCCCTCTCTAGGGCCCCGTGTCTTCCTCCGTGGGAGAAGGGGGCTGGACTGCGTGGTCTTTGGGGGGTCCCTTCCCTCCCTAGGGCCCTGTGTCTTCCTCCGTGGGAGAAGGGGGATGGACTGTGTGGCCCTTGGGGGGCCCTTTCCCTCCCTAGGGCCCTGTGTCTTCCTCCTTGGGAGAAGGGGGGCTGGACTGCTTGGCCCTTAGTGGTCCCTTCCCCCTAGGGCTCTGTGTCTTCCTCCGTGGGAGAAGGGGGGCTGGACTGCGTGGCCCTTGGGGGTCCCTTCCCTCCCTAGGGCCCTGTATCTTCCTCTGTGGGAGAAGGAGGGCTGGACTGCGTGGCCCTTGGGGTGGTCCCTTCCCTCCCTAGGGCCCTGTGTCTTCCTCCGTGGGAGAAGGGGGATGGACTGCGTGGCCTTTGGGGGGTCCCTTCCCTCTCTAGGGCCCCCTGTCTTCCTCCTTGGGAGAAGGGGGCTGGACTGCGTGGTCTTTGGGGGGTACCTTCCCTCCCTGGGGCCCCGTGTCTTCCTCTGTGGGAGAAGGGGGATGGACTGCGTGGCCTTTGGGGGGTCCCTTCCCTCCCTAGGGCCCTGTGTCTTCCTCTGTGGGAGAAGGGGGCTGGACTGCGTGGCCTTTGGGGGGTCCCTTCCCTCTCTAGGGCCCTGTGTCTTCCTCCGTGGGAGAAGGGGGCTGGACTGCGTGGCCTTTGGGGGGTCCCTTCCCTCTCTAGGGCCCCCTGTCTTCCTCCTTGGGAGAAGGGGGCTGGACTGCGTGGCCTTTGGGGGGGTCCCTTCCCTCCCTAGGGCCCTGTGTCTTCCTCTGTGGGAGAAGGGGGATGGACTGCGTGGCCTTTGGGGGTTCCCTTCCCTCCCTAGGGCCCTGTGTCTTCCTCCGTGGGAGAAGGGGGCTGGACTGCGTGGCCTTTGGGGGGTCCCTTCCCTCCCTAGGGCCCTGTGTCTTCCTCTGTGGGAGAAGGGGGATGGACTGCGTGGCCCTTGGGGGTCCCTTCCCTCCCTAGGGCCCTGTGTCTTTCTCCGTGGGAGAAGGGGGATGGACTGCGTGGCCCTTGGGGGTCCCTTCCCTCCCTAGGGCCCTGTGTCTTCCTCTGTGGGAGAAGGGGGCTGGACTGCGTGGCCTTTGGGGGGTCCCTTCCCTCCCTAGGGCCCTGTGTCTTCCTCCGTGGGAGAAGGGGGATGGACTGCGTGGCCTTTGGGGGGTCCCTTCCCTCTCTAGGGCCCTGTGTCTTCCTTCGTGGGAGAAGGGGGATGGACTGCGTGGCCTTTGGGGGGTCCCTTCCCTCCCTAGGGCCCCGTGTCTTCCTCCGTGGGAGAAGGGGGATGGACTGCGTGGCCTTTGGGGGGTCCCTTCCCTCCCTAGGGCCCTGTGTCTTCCTCTGTGGGAGAAGGGGGATGGACTGCGTGGCCTTTGGGGGGTCCCTTCCCTCTCTAGGGCCCCGTGTCTTCCTCCGTGGGAGAAGGGGGCTGGACTGCGTGGCCTTTGGGGGGTCCCTTCCCTCTCTAGGGCCCTGTGTCTTCCTCTGTGGGAGAAGGGGGATGGACTGCGTGGCCTTTGGGGGGTCCCTTCCCTCTCTAGGGCCCTGTGTCTTCCTCCGTGGGAGAAGGGGGCTGGACTGCGTGGCCTTTGGGGGGCCCCTTCCCTCCCTAGGGCCCTGTGTCTTCCTCTGTGGGAGAAGGGGGCTGGACTGCGTGGCCTTTGGGGGGTCCCTTCCCTCTCTAGGGTCCCGTGTCTTCCTCCGTGGGAGAAGGGGGCTGGACTGCGTGGCCTTTGGGGGGTCCCTTCCCTCCCTAGGGCCCCGTGTCTTCCTCCGTGGGAGAAGGGGGATGGACTGCGTGGCCTTTGGGGGGTCCCTTCCCTCTCTAGGGCCCCGTGTCTTCCTCCGTGGGAGAAGGGGGATGGACTGCGTGGCCCTTAGGGGTCCCTTCCCTCCCTAGGGCCCTGTGTCTTCCTCCGTGGGAGAAGGGGGATGGACTGCGTGGCCTTTGGGGGGTCCCTTCCCTCTCTAGGGCCCCCTGTCTTCCTCCTTGGGAGAAGGGGGCTGGACTGCGTGGTCTTTGGGGGGTCCCTTCCCTCCCTGGGGCCCCGTGTCTTCCTCTGTGGGAGAAGGGGGATGGACTGCGTGGCCTTTGGGGGGTCCCTTCCCTCCCTAGGGCCCCGTGTCTTCCTCTGTGGGAGAAGGGGGATGGACTGCGTGGCCTTTGGGGGGTCCCTTCCCTCTCTAGGGCCCTGTGTCTTCCTCCGTGGGAGAAGGGGGCTGGACTGCGTGGCCTTTGGGGGGTCCCTTCCCTCTCTAGGGCCCCCTGTCTTCCTCCTTGGGAGAAGGGGGCTGGACTGCGTGGCCTTTGGGGGGGTCCCTTCCCTCCCTAGGGCCCTGTGTCTTCCTCTGTGGGAGAAGGGGGATGGACTGCGTGGCCTTTGGGGGTTCCCTTCCCTCCCTAGGGCCCTGTGTCTTCCTCCGTGGGAGAAGGGGGCTGGACTGCGTGGCCTTTGGGGGGTCCCTTCCCTCCCTAGGGCCCTGTGTCTTCCTCTGTGGGAGAAGGGGGATGGACTGCGTGGCCCTTGGGGGTCCCTTCCCTCCCTAGGGCCCTGTGTCTTTCTCCGTGGGAGAAGGGGGATGGACTGCGTGGCCCTTGGGGGTCCCTTCCCTCCCTAGGGCCCTGTGTCTTCCTCTGTGGGAGAAGGGGGCTGGACTGCGTGGCCTTTGGGGGGTCCCTTCCCTCCCTAGGGCCCTGTGTCTTCCTCCGTGGGAGAAGGGGGATGGACTGCGTGGCCTTTGGGGGGTCCCTTCCCTCTCTAGGGCCCTGTGTCTTCCTTCGTGGGAGAAGGGGGATGGACTGCGTGGCCTTTGGGGGGTCCCTTCCCTCCCTAGGGCCCCGTGTCTTCCTCCGTGGGAGAAGGGGGATGGACTGCGTGGCCTTTGGGGGGTCCCTTCCCTCCCTAGGGCCCCGTGTCTTCCTCTGTGGGAGAAGGGGGATGGACTGCGTGGCCTTTGGGGGGTCCCTTCCCTCTCTAGGGCACCCTGTCTTCCTCCGTGGGAGAAGGGGGCTGGACTGCGTGGCCTTTGGGGGGTCCCTTCCCTCTCTAGGGCCCTGTGTC
Organism: Sceloporus occidentalis; assembly: GCA_023333645.1. Classification (NCBI taxonomy): domain Eukaryota; kingdom Metazoa; phylum Chordata; class Lepidosauria; order Squamata; family Phrynosomatidae; genus Sceloporus; species Sceloporus occidentalis. The sequence goes on along the minus strand of JALMGF010000002.1, from coordinate 265,775 downwards.
TTCCTCTGTGGGAGAAGGGGGATGGACTGCGTGGCCTTTGGGGGGTCCCTTCCCTCTCTAGGGCCCTGTGTCTTCCTCCGTGGGAGAAGGGGGCTGGACTGCGTGGCCTTTGGGGGGCCCCTTCCCTCCCTAGGGCCCTGTGTCTTCCTCCGTGGGAGAAGGGGGCTGGACTGCGTGGCCTTTGGGGGGTCCCTTCCCTCTCTAGGGTCCCGTGTCTTCCTCCGTGGGAGAAGGGGGCTGGACTGCGTGGCCTTTGGGGGGTCCCTTCCCTCCCTAGGGCCCTGTGTCTTCCTCCGTGGGAGAAGGGGGATGGACTGCGTGGCCTTTGGGGGGTCCCTTCCCTCTCTAGGGCCCCGTGTCTTCCTCCGTGGGAGAAGGGGGATGGACTGCGTGGCCCTTAGGGGTCCCTTCCCTCCCTAGGGCCCTGTGTCTTCCTCCGTGCGAGAAGGGGGCTGGACTGCGTGGCCTTTGGGGGGCCCCTTCCCTCCCTAGGGCCCTGTGTCTTCCTCCGTGGGAGAAGGGGGCTGGACTGCGTGGCCTTTGGGGGGTCCCTTCCCTCCCTAGGGCCCTGTGTCTTCCTCTGTGGGAGAAGGGGGATGGACTGCGTGGCCCTTGGGGGTCCCTTCCCTCCCTAGGGCCCTGTGTCTTTCTCCGTGGGAGAAGGGGGATGGACTGCGTGGCCCTTGGGGGTCCCTTCCCTCCCTAGGGCCCTGTGTCTTCCTCTGTGGGAGAAGGGGGCTGGACTGCGTGGCCTTTGGGGGGTCCCTTCCCTCCCTAGGGCCCTGTGTCTTCCTCCGTGGGAGAAGGGGGATGGACTGCGTGGCCTTTGGGGGGTCCCTTCCCTCTCTAGGGCCCTGTGTCTTCCTTCGTGGGAGAAGGGGGATGGACTGCGTGGCCTTTGGGGGGTCCCTTCCCTCTCTAGGGCCCTGTGTCTTCCTCCGTGGGAGAAGGGGGATGGACTGCGTGGCCTTTGGGGGGTCCCTTCCCTCTCTAGGGCACCCTGTCTTCCTCCGTGGGAGAAGGGGGATGGACTGCGTGGCCTTTGGGGGGTCCCTTCCCTCCCTAGGGCCCCGTGTTTTCCTCCGTGGGAGAAGGGGGATGGACTGCGTGGCCTTTGGGGGGTCCCTTCCCTCTCTAGGGCCCCGTGTCTTCCTCCGTGGGAGAAGGGGGCTGGACTGCGTGGCCTTTGGGGGGTCCCTTCCCTCTCTAGGGCCCTGTGTCTTCCTCTGTGGGAGAAGGGGGATGGACTGCGTGGCCTTTGGGGGGTTCCTTCCCTCTCTAGGGTCCTGTGTCTTCCTCTGTGGGAGAAGGGGGCTGGACTGCGTGGCCTTTGGGGGGCCCCTTCCCTCCCTAGGGCCCTGTGTCTTCCTCCGTGGGAGAAGGGGGCTGGACTGCGTGGCCTTTGGGGGGTCCCTTCCCTCTCTAGGGCCCCGTGTCTTCCTCCGTGGGAGAAGGGGGCTGGACTGCGTGGTCTTTGGGGGGTCCCTTCCCTCCCTAGGGCCCTGTGTCTTCCTCCGTGGGAGAAGGGGGATGGACTGTGTGGCCCTTGGGGGGCCCTTTCCCTCCCTAGGGCCCTGTGTCTTCCTCCTTGGGAGAAGGGGGGCTGGACTGCTTGGCCCTTAGTGGTCCCTTCCCCCTAGGGCTCTGTGTCTTCCTCCGTGGGAGAAGGGGGGCTGGACTGCGTGGCCCTTGGGGGTCCCTTCCCTCCCTAGGGCCCTGTATCTTCCTCTGTGGGAGAAGGAGGGCTGGACTGCGTGGCCCTTGGGGTGGTCCCTTCCCTCCCTAGGGCCCTGTGTCTTCCTCCGTGGGAGAAGGGGGATGGACTGCGTGGCCTTTGGGGGGTCCCTTCCCTCTCTAGGGCCCCCTGTCTTCCTCCTTGGGAGAAGGGGGCTGGACTGCGTGGTCTTTGGGGGGTACCTTCCCTCCCTGGGGCCCCGTGTCTTCCTCTGTGGGAGAAGGGGGATGGACTGCGTGGCCTTTGGGGGGTCCCTTCCCTCCCTAGGGCCCTGTGTCTTCCTCTGTGGGAGAAGGGGGCTGGACTGCGTGGCCTTTGGGGGGTCCCTTCCCTCTCTAGGGCCCTGTGTCTTCCTCCGTGGGAGAAGGGGGCTGGACTGCGTGGCCTTTGGGGGGTCCCTTCCCTCTCTAGGGCCCCCTGTCTTCCTCCTTGGGAGAAGGGGGCTGGACTGCGTGGCCTTTGGGGGGGTCCCTTCCCTCCCTAGGGCCCTGTGTCTTCCTCTGTGGGAGAAGGGGGATGGACTGCGTGGCCTTTGGGGGTTCCCTTCCCTCCCTAGGGCCCTGTGTCTTCCTCCGTGGGAGAAGGGGGCTGGACTGCGTGGCCTTTGGGGGGTCCCTTCCCTCCCTAGGGCCCTGTGTCTTCCTCTGTGGGAGAAGGGGGATGGACTGCGTGGCCCTTGGGGGTCCCTTCCCTCCCTAGGGCCCTGTGTCTTTCTCCGTGGGAGAAGGGGGATGGACTGCGTGGCCCTTGGGGGTCCCTTCCCTCCCTAGGGCCCTGTGTCTTCCTCTGTGGGAGAAGGGGGCTGGACTGCGTGGCCTTTGGGGGGTCCCTTCCCTCCCTAGGGCCCTGTGTCTTCCTCCGTGGGAGAAGGGGGATGGACTGCGTGGCCTTTGGGGGGTCCCTTCCCTCTCTAGGGCCCTGTGTCTTCCTTCGTGGGAGAAGGGGGATGGACTGCGTGGCCTTTGGGGGGTCCCTTCCCTCCCTAGGGCCCCGTGTCTTCCTCCGTGGGAGAAGGGGGATGGACTGCGTGGCCTTTGGGGGGTCCCTTCCCTCCCTAGGGCCCTGTGTCTTCCTCTGTGGGAGAAGGGGGATGGACTGCGTGGCCTTTGGGGGGTCCCTTCCCTCTCTAGGGCCCCGTGTCTTCCTCCGTGGGAGAAGGGGGCTGGACTGCGTGGCCTTTGGGGGGTCCCTTCCCTCTCTAGGGCCCTGTGTCTTCCTCTGTGGGAGAAGGGGGATGGACTGCGTGGCCTTTGGGGGGTCCCTTCCCTCTCTAGGGCCCTGTGTCTTCCTCCGTGGGAGAAGGGGGCTGGACTGCGTGGCCTTTGGGGGGCCCCTTCCCTCCCTAGGGCCCTGTGTCTTCCTCCGTGGGAGAAGGGGGCTGGACTGCGTGGCCTTTGGGGGGTCCCTTCCCTCTCTAGGGTCCCGTGTCTTCCTCCGTGGGAGAAGGGGGCTGGACTGCGTGGCCTTTGGGGGGTCCCTTCCCTCCCTAGGGCCCCGTGTCTTCCTCCGTGGGAGAAGGGGGATGGACTGCGTGGCCTTTGGGGGGTCCCTTCCCTCTCTAGGGCCCCGTGTCTTCCTCCGTGGGAGAAGGGGGATGGACTGCGTGGCCCTTAGGGGTCCCTTCCCTCCCTAGGGCCCTGTGTCTTCCTCCGTGGGAGAAGGGGGATGGACTGCGTGGCCTTTGGGGGGTCCCTTCCCTCTCTAGGGCCCCCTGTCTTCCTCCTTGGGAGAAGGGGGCTGGACTGCGTGGTCTTTGGGGGGTCCCTTCCCTCCCTGGGGCCCCGTGTCTTCCTCTGTGGGAGAAGGGGGATGGACTGCGTGGCCTTTGGGGGGTCCCTTCCCTCCCTAGGGCCCCGTGTCTTCCTCTGTGGGAGAAGGGGGATGGACTGCGTGGCCTTTGGGGGGTCCCTTCCCTCTCTAGGGCCCTGTGTCTTCCTCCGTGGGAGAAGGGGGCTGGACTGCGTGGCCTTTGGGGGGTCCCTTCCCTCTCTAGGGCCCCCTGTCTTCCTCCTTGGGAGAAGGGGGCTGGACTGCGTGGCCTTTGGGGGGGTCCCTTCCCTCCCTAGGGCCCTGTGTCTTCCTCTGTGGGAGAAGGGGGATGGACTGCGTGGCCTTTGGGGGTTCCCTTCCCTCCCTAGGGCCCTGTGTCTTCCTCCGTGGGAGAAGGGGGCTGGACTGCGTGGCCTTTGGGGGGTCCCTTCCCTCCCTAGGGCCCTGTGTCTTCCTCTGTGGGAGAAGGGGGATGGACTGCGTGGCCCTTGGGGGTCCCTTCCCTCCCTAGGGCCCTGTGTCTTTCTCCGTGGGAGAAGGGGGATGGACTGCGTGGCCCTTGGGGGTCCCTTCCCTCCCTAGGGCCCTGTGTCTTCCTCTGTGGGAGAAGGGGGCTGGACTGCGTGGCCTTTGGGGGGTCCCTTCCCTCCCTAGGGCCCTGTGTCTTCCTCCGTGGGAGAAGGGGGATGGACTGCGTGGCCTTTGGGGGGTCCCTTCCCTCTCTAGGGCCCTGTGTCTTCCTTCGTGGGAGAAGGGGGATGGACTGCGTGGCCTTTGGGGGGTCCCTTCCCTCCCTAGGGCCCCGTGTCTTCCTCCGTGGGAGAAGGGGGATGGACTGCGTGGCCTTTGGGGGGTCCCTTCCCTCCCTAGGGCCCCGTGTCTTCCTCTGTGGGAGAAGGGGGATGGACTGCGTGGCCTTTGGGGGGTCCCTTCCCTCTCTAGGGCACCCTGTCTTCCTCCGTGGGAGAAGGGGGCTGGACTGCGTGGCCTTTGGGGGGTCCCTTCCCTCTCTAGGGCCCTGTGTCTTCCTCTGTGGGAGAAGGGGGATGGACTGCGTGGCCTTTGGGGGGTCCCTTCCCTCTCTAGGGCCCTGTGTCTTCCTCCGTGGGAGAAGGGGGCTGGACTGCGTGGCCTTTGGGGGGCCCCTTCCCTCCCTAGGGCCCTGTGTCTTCCTCCGTGGGAGAAGGGGGCTGGACTGCGTGGCCTTTGGGGGGTCCCTTCCCTCTCTAGGGTCCCGTGTCTTCCTCCGTGGGAGAAGGGGGCTGGACTGCGTGGCCTTTGGGGGGTCCCTTCCCTCCCTAGGGCCCTGTGTCTTCCTCCGTGGGAGAAGGGGGATGGACTGCGTGGCCTTTGGGGGGTCCCTTCCCTCTCTAGGGCCCCGTGTCTTCCTCCGTGGGAGAAGGGGGATGGACTGCGTGGCCCTTAGGGGTCCCTTCCCTCCCTAGGGCCCTGTGTCTTCCTCCGTGCGAGAAGGGGGCTGGACTGCGTGGCCTTTGGGGGGCCCCTTCCCTCCCTAGGGCCCTGTGTCTTCCTCCGTGGGAGAAGGGGGCTGGACTGCGTGGCCTTTGGGGGGTCCCTTCCCTCTCTAGGGCCCCGTGTCTTCCTCCGTGGGAGAAGGGGGCTGGACTGCGTGGTCTTTGGGGGGTCCCTTCCCTCCCTAGGGCCCTGTGTCTTCCTCCGTGGGAGAAGGGGGATGGACTGTGTGGCCCTTGGGGGGCCCTTTCCCTCCCTAGGGCCCTGTGTCTTCCTCCGTGGGAGAAGGGGGCTGGACTGCGTGGCCTTTGGGGGGTCCCTTCCCTCCCTAGGGCCCTGTGTCTTCCTCCGTGGGAGAAGGGGGATGGACTGCGTGGCCTTTGGGGGGTCCCTTCCCTCTCTAGGGCCCCGTGTCTTCCTCCGTGGGAGAAGGGGGATGGACTGCGTGGCCCTTAGGGGTCCCTTCCCTCCCTAGGGCCCTGTGTCTTCCTCCGTGGGAGAAGGGGGATGGACTGCGTGGCCTTTGGGGGGTCCCTTCCCTCTCTAGGGCCCCCTGTCTTCCTCCTTGGGAGAAGGGGGCTGGACTGCGTGGTCTTTGGGGGGTCCCTTCCCTCCCTGGGGCCCCGTGTCTTCCTCTGTGGGAGAAGGGGGATGGACTGCGTGGCCTTTGGGGGGTCCCTTCCCTCCCTAGGGCCCTGTGTCTTCCTCTGTGGGAGAAGGGGGCTGGACTGCGTGGCCTTTGGGGGGTCCCTTCCCTCTCTAGGGCCCTGTGTCTTCCTCCGTGGGAGAAGGGGGCTGGACTGCGTGGCCTTTGGGGGGTCCCTTCCCTCTCTAGGGCCCCCTGTCTTCCTCCTTGGGAGAAGGGGGCTGGACTGCGTGGCCTTTGGGGGGGTCCCTTCCCTCCCTAGGGCCCTGTGTCTTCCTCTGTGGGAGAAGGGGGATGGACTGCGTGGCCTTTGGGGGTTCCCTTCCCTCCCTAGGGCCCTGTGTCTTCCTCCGTGGGAGAAGGGGGCTGGACTGCGTGGCCTTTGGGGGGTCCCTTCCCTCCCTAGGGCCCTGTGTCTTCCTCTGTGGGAGAAGGGGGATGGACTGCGTGGCCCTTGGGGGTCCCTTCCCTCCCTAGGGCCCTGTGTCTTTCTCCGTGGGAGAAGGGGGATGGACTGCGTGGCCCTTGGGGGTCCCTTCCCTCCCTAGGGCCCTGTGTCTTCCTCTGTGGGAGAAGGGGGCTGGACTGCGTGGCCTTTGGGGGGGTCCCTTCCCTCCCTAGGGCCCTGTGTCTTCCTCCGTGGGAGAAGGGGGATGGACTGCGTGGCCTTTGGGGGGTCCCTTCCCTCTCTAGGGCCCTGTGTCTTCCTTCGTGGGAGAAGGGGGATGGACTGCGTGGCCTTTGGGGGGTCCCTTCCCTCCCTAGGGCCCCGTGTCTTCCTCCGTGGGAGAAGGGGGATGGACTGCGTGGCCTTTGGGGGGTCCCTTCCCTCCCTAGGGCCCCGTGTCTTCCTCTGTGGGAGAAGGGGGATGGACTGCGTGGCCTTTGGGGGGTCCCTTCCCTCTCTAGGGCCCCGTGTCTTCCTCCGTGGGAGAAGGGGGCTGGACTGCGTGGCCTTTGGGGGGTCCCTTCCCTCTCTAGGGCCCTGTGTCTTCCTCTGTGGGAGAAGGGGGATGGACTGCGTGGCCTTTGGGGGGTCCCTTCCCTCTCTAGGGCCCTGTGTCTTCCTCCGTGGGAGAAGGGGGCTGGACTGCGTGGCCTTTGGGGGGCCCCTTCCCTCCCTAGGGCCCTGTGTCTTCCTCCGTGGGAGAAGGGGGCTGGACTGCGTGGCCTTTGGGGGGTCCCTTCCCTCTCTAGGGTCCCGTGTCTTCCTCCGTGGGAGAAGGGGGCTGGACTGCGTGGCCTTTGGGGGGTCCCTTCCCTCCCTAGGGCCCTGTGTCTTCCTCCGTGGGAGAAGGGGGATGGACTGCGTGGCCTTTGGGGGGTCCCTTCCCTCTCTAGGGCCCCGTGTCTTCCTCCGTGGGAGAAGGGGGATGGACTGCGTGGCCCTTAGGGGTCCCTTCCCTCCCTAGGGCCCTGTGTCTTCCTCCGTGGGAGAAGGGGGATGGACTGCGTGGCCTTTGGGGGGTCCCTTCCCTCCCTAGGGCCCTGTGTCTTCCTCCGTGGGAGAAGGGGGATGGACTGCGTGGCCCTTGGGGGGTCCCTTCCCTCTCTAGGGCCCTGTGTCTTCCTCCGTGGGAGAAGGGGGATGGACTGTGTGGCCCTTGGGGGTCCCTTCCCTCTCTAGGGCCCCGTGTCTTCCTCCGTGGGAGAAGGGGGATGGACTGCGTGGCCTTTGGGGGGTCCCTTCCCTCCCTAGGGCCCTGTGTCTTCCTCCGTGGGAGAAGGGGGATGGACTGCGTGGCCTTTGGGGGGTCCCTTCCCTCTCTAGGGCCCTGTGTCTTCCTCCAAGGAAGCCCTCCTTGTCTCAGTCTGGGAAGTCAGCCTGAAAGGGAGCTTGCAGCCCCTTTGGGACTAACTTTGCCAAAGCAGTTGCAGACTTGAGCCTTTTGTCAGATGCGTATTCAAAGGCAGAAAGGGCCCTGAGGAAGCCTTGCCCCCTCCCCGATCCCCCTCCCTTTTCCCTGCCCAGGAGGGAGTGGGCCCTGGGTCTCTGGCCCAGAGCCCCCTTGGGGCCCCTGCCCCGTCTCTCTCACCGGCGGCCATTTGGGGGCGCTGCAGGCTCCGCAGGTGCTTGACGGTCATCTCCAGGATGTCGGCCTTCTCCAGCTTCGAGTGGCGGGAGCTCTGCGGAGAAAGCGGGGCAGGGGTCAAAGGCTGCCTGTCTCCTCACCTGGGGGGGGGGCTTCCATTGCTAGGCCCTGCCCCTTGGTCTCCACTCACGTCCTTCTTGAGGGCCTCCAGGATGAGGGTCTTGAGCTGGGCCAGGCTCTCGTTGATCCGCGCCCTGCGACGCTTCTCCATGATGGGCTTCGAGGACTGAGGGACAGAGACCAGGGTCAGAGGGAGGGAGGGAGGGAGGGAGGGAGGGAGGGAGGAGGGAAGGGGGGGAAGGAGGCAGGGAGGGAGGCTGGAGGGCTTACCTTCCGGGGCTCAGAGGGCCCTCCCTGGGGGGCGGCGGCGGCGGCGGGGGCGGCGGGGCGGGGCTTGTCCGAGGGGGGGCCCTGCGTCTCCATCAGCAGCTGCAGCACCTGCTCCGCGCCGGGCATCCTGCTGCTGCTGGTGGAGGAGGAGCCCTTCCCTTCCCTCCCGCGGAGCCTGCCTCTGGCTCTGCTTCTGGCTCCGCTGGTGTCCGGGGCTTTTAAGGCCCGGCGGCGGCGGCCCCTCCCTCCCTCCCTCCCTCCCAGCGGGGCACGCGATCGGCTCGTGCGAAAGCGTCCGCCGGCCCTTTCCCACACTCGCCCGGCCAATGGGAGGGCGGCACCCACGCGCAGCCACGCCCACGAGCCACGCCCCCAGGCTCAGACCCAGAGGGAGGGAGGGAGGGGCAGCCCATTGGACGCCCCTCCCTCAGCCCCAGCCCCAGCCCAGCCCCCTTCGGAGCCAGCAGGCCCCTCCCTCGGAGCCCCGGCTGGGCCCTTGGGTCGGGAGGGGGCTTTTCCGGGCGAGAGGGGCTTCAGGCGCCTCTCTCTCTCTCTCTCTCAGGTGTGCCTCTATTACGTGAGACGAAGAGGGCTGGAAAAGTCCACCTCCTCGTAAAGCGTTCCTAAGCAGCGGCGAAACTGTATCCTCCTGAGAAGGATCAAGAACAGTGACTTTTTAGCCTGGGGGGGGGGGCAGATGGGGGTTTGGGGGGGCAGCTGATTCTCCCACGGAGGAAACCCCCGCGGGAGCCACTCTCTCGGCCACCTCCTCTTTGGGGGAAGGAGGCAGCCATGGCCAGCCTCTCTGAGCCCCGCGGGGCTTGCCTTTGGGGCGCCCCAGTCGGAAAGGGCCTCAGGGGGGCAGGCAGCGACAAGCAGCCCAGCTCCCAGCTTCATGGGGCAAACATCCCAAACTCCTGAGGGGCAAATACATACTGCTCTCTGGCCCTTTGCCTCCAACCCACCCATCGTTTCTGAGCCTCTCTTTCTGCCCCGTGGAACTCAAGCAGATGGAGAGAGAAGGTAGGGAAAGCCAGCCCTAATGGTCCCAAAGGGAAAGGCCTGGTCTGGGAGCAGAATGGCTTCCAAGGAAGGAGAAGAAAAGCACCCAGGAGCCACTCCCGGGGCAGGAAACGGGTTTTGCCTCCAGAAGAAGGGCCCGAGAAGCAGCCTGGTCCAGGGGTCTGAGTGGCTCTGGAGACCCGGGTTCGTGGGAGGCCACCTTGGAAAGCCTCGCTCTCTCAGCCTCAGAGGAGGGCAATGGCAAACCCTTGCCAAACGCCTCTCTCCAGGAGATAAGGCCCAGCAGAGAGGAGGCCAAGAGAGCCTCTTCTGGGAAGGAGTCCCACAGACTGGGATCATTGGACATGAGGCAGGACTTCCTGCGGCAAGAGCCCTTTGAGAGTGGAAGACGCTGCGGCCGCAATGGAGGACGGAGGAGCCTCCTTTCTTGGAGGCTGATGGCTCTCCCAGGGAAGAGGGCTTGGATGGAGAGAAGAAGGGGCTTGGACTGGACCGAGGCCCTTCTTGGGGTCTCTTCAAGCTCTGTGATGGTGGAAGGACTGAAAAGCCAGGCTCCTGGAGGGGGATGCGGCCTTTCGGGCGGCCTGGGCCCAATCCATGTAGGGCTTTGCACCCCACAAGCTGGCCTTTGGCCTGTATCTCATGGTGCTTCCGGAAGCAAGAGTCTCCCAAGGGCCATGTGCCTCTGGCTGGGTCTGTGGCCACAGAGGGAGGGTTGCACATGGTTGCAGGTCCAGCAGGATGGACAATGGGACGGTGGCCTCAGGACAGCTTGGAAGCTGCAGGAGGCAAGTGGGGGCCACTGAAGAACTGGGGTGGGATGTGTGGGGCGTGGGCCTCTCCAGCCCTGCCTCCTGGGTCTTTGCAAGGGGAGAGGGTTGGGGTTCCTTGGGGGTCTCTGCTTTTTGACAGACGCATTTGCCCTCTGCGCAGTTTCCCAGCCACCTCCTTCCCTGGAAAGTGGGCTGGGTTGGAGGTCCTTGGGAACAGCCCCCCCCCCCCCCATGGCTTCCTAGGCATCAGGATTGGCCCCCGGATCAGGCCCAGGGCGAAGAAGGAGCTGGGGGGCACCTCACATTCAGGTTGCAGCAACTTTAATCCCATCACTCCCTCCCCATGAAATTGGCTCGACAGTCATGGGGATCTGGGGGTCTCAATGGGTCTCTCGCTCTCTCCTACTCCCCCCCCCCCCATCTTTAGCCTTTTATTCTCCTCCAGAAACACAGAAGGCGAGGAGGGAACAAGTTACTTTTAAGCTATGTCTCTGTCAGTGTTTGTTGCCCAGGGCTCACTTTGGCTCCATCCTCTAGAATCCTAGAGATGGAAGAAATCCCAAGAAGGGCCTTGGTCCAGTCCAAGCCCCTTCTTCTGCCATGCAGGAACTCTCCCCCAAAGCCCTCCCTGTGACAAATGGCCATCCAGCCTCTGCTTAAAGACAGCCTCCAAAGAAGGAGACTCCACCGCAATCTCCATTGCTGCCAAGAAGTTCTTCCTAATGTTTTTAGGTAGAATCTCTTTTCCTGGAGCTTGCATCCATTGCTCCATTGGGTCCTGTTCTCTGGAGCAGCAGAAAACAAGCTTGCTCCCTCCTCAACATGACATCCCTTCAAATATTTAAACAGGGCTGTCATATCCCCTCTTAATCGTCTTTTCTTCAGGCTAAACATCCCCAGTTCTCTAAGTCCTTCCTCACCATTTTAGTCTTCCTTCTTTGGACACATGGCTCCAGTTTCTCAATGTCCTTCTTGAATTGTTTTGCCCAGAACTGGACACAGTATTCCAGGTGGGGCCTGACCAGAGCAGCTTGACTTCCCTTGATCTAGACACTATACTTCTGTTGATGCAGTCTAGAATCGCATTGGCCTTTTTAGCTGCCGCATCACACTGTTGACTCATGTTCATCTTGTGGTCTACTTGGGCTCCCAGACCCCTTTCTCTCATTCAGCCAGGTGTCCTCCATATCTCTGCATTTCCTTTTTAATTCCTAAGTGACCTGGCATTACGTGATTTTGCCTGGGGTCTTGAGAGGGGAGGCTCTGCCTGGAGGCCTCCGTGGGTCTTGCCCCCCATCTCTCCCCTCTTCCCCCTTGGCCTGAGTGGCTTTCCCACGCCAGGCGCCCTTCAGTCAGGTGCCAAGAGCCACCTCTGCTTGCTCCCAGCCAGAGCTCCCCCTCCTCCCTCTCTCCTTTTCTTTTCTTTCCTTCGTTCTTTCCTTTCTTCTTTGGGCCTCTTCCCTTCCCTGCTGCGCACCTGGCAGCCCTGCTTTTGGAGGCCTCACCTGAGCAGCCCTTTCAGGGACCGTGAGAAAACAGGTAGGAAAGAGGAGAGGCTCCTGGCTCACACACAACACACAACACTCACAGCTGAAGGGTCACGCTCAGCCGTGTGCCAAGGCCCTGGCAGCCTGGGATCTTTCAGCCTTTTGCAAGAGGGGCTGTTTCTGGAGGGGCCAGGCGCCCCAAGGATGCCGGAGGCCCCTTGGGAAAAGGGCTTCTGTGTGTGTGTGTGAGAAGGAATCTAGCAGGACCTTTAAAAGCCCTGTATCTGCTAGGATTCAAAGACATAGGCCCTTTCAGTCTGGAAAAACCAGCCTGCAAAAGGGATTTCCAGCCCCAGAACTGGTCAGTGGGACAGACTGGTATTTAGAGAGATCTTGCAGAAGCACCTTTGAGTCCAATGGAAAGAAAGAGGTTGGCAGCATGAGGAGGCGCTTCCCTAGGCTTCAGCCTAGCTGGCCCCGAGGTGTCTTGGCCAGATTTCCCCCGAGGGGTTTGCCACCATTGCAGGGGCACCAGACACCCTCCTTTTCCAGGACATGTCCTACACTTCGGCCCTCTTTCCAGGAGGAATCCCAAAATGTCCTCCAAATTTTTTTCCCTAGTCAAGGAATCCTCAGAGGGGTTTTTGCCAGTTCCTTCCTTGGAAATACAGCCTCCAGCACCGGCTGTTTGTCGGCGGTCTCCCATCTGAGTACTATCTATGACTGACCCTGCTTAGCTTCCAAGCTCAAATGGGATCTGGTGCCTTTAGGGCTGCTGTCTATGGACTTGCCTGTCACTTGCGGTGATGCCATGCGTTTCACGGGCTTTTCTTAGGCAGGGAATCCTGAGAGGTGGTTTTGCCGGTCCCTTCCTCTGAAATATCATCTAGGGCAGCAGCACCTGGTATTCACTGGTGGCCTCCCATCCAAGTACTAACAGGGACTGACCCTGCTTAGCTTCTAAGATCAGGCAGGGTCCAGTGCGATGTGTGTATCTGTCTATGCGCCTTGGAGTCGCCTGTTTCCTTACGGAGACCCCATGGACTTTTCACTGGGTTTTCTTAGTAGGTGAGAAATCCTGGGAGGTGGTTTTGCTTTTCCCAGTCCCTTCCTCAGGTATTGGCCCTGAAGTCTCAGGCCTGGCAACCCTGGCATGGAGTGACCAGTCGCAGAGGAGGTTTCCCAAAGGAGGTCACTCGGCCAGCCTGCCCACTTGCGTCCTTGGCACTAACGCCAAGCACCACCAGGACTCCTTCCTTTCCTGAAACCTGAAAGCCACAAAGCCGCCCCCTTTTCTTGCAAGATGGGACTTGCCTTTGCAGAGGGGCTCCTCAGGGATGGGAGCAGAGAGAGATGGAGAGAGAGAAAGGGGGAATGGGATGCTGCTGCCTTGTTTGCTGGGAAAGGGGGGGGGGGGTCCTTTTGCCCTCAGGCCTCCCATTCCCTGGGGCTCTTCAGATTCAGGCCCTTTTACTTTTTCAAAAACTCCTTAAGACTACTACTTTGGCTGCTTTAATTGTCTGCAGCCTTGTTGCTGTTGTTAGCTGCCCTGGCGTCCATTGGCGCTCATGGCATCCCTGCGGAGGAGGCATCTCCAGGAGAGCCTGCAATAAGCCCTTCCTTGCCCATAACAACCCCCTGATCGAACCCATCCATCTGGTTTGTGGCCTTCCTCTCTTTTTCCTGTCCTCTACCTTCCATAGCATTCTTGTTTTTCTTATGGACCTTTGCCTTCTCATTTTATGTGGCCAAAGTATGATAGTCTCCTCTTCCAAGGAGAGCCCTGGTCTGACCTGTTCAGCAACCCATTTGTTGGTCTTCTTGGCTCTCCATGGGATCCTCCTAAGCCCTCTTCTCCAGAACCACATTTCAAAGGAGTTGGTTTTCTTTCAGTCTGCTTCCTTCACTCTCCAGCTCTGCCATCCATTCATGGGGATGATGGGGAATACAGTGGCCTGGACCATTCTGACTGTAGTTCCCAGTTGTATGTCCTTGCTCTTCAGTGCCTTTCCCAGTTCTTTCATGGCTGCCCTTCCCATTCCTAGACTTCTTCTTCTTATTCCTTGACTGCAGCCTCCATTCTGGTCAGCGTTTGGTCCTAGAGATGGGAATCCTTTCACGAGTTCCATTTCCTCGTTGTCGAGATTGCGTTTGTGTATTTCTCCAGTGGCCATTCTTTTTGTTTTCCATGGCCTGTTACAGACTGCCAAAATAAAGCTGCTTCGGGTCTCTTTGGAGGTATGCTGTTTAAATGATGCCTGGGTCCTAAGAATCCGGAGGTCGCGCCAAAGCCACACTCCATTCCTAAACACTGGAGTGCAGCTTTGGTGCAGCTTCCGGATTCTTAGGATGCATGCTTAATTTAAACAGCATATCTCCAAAGAGACCCGAAGCAGCTTTATTTTGGCAGTCTGTAACAGGCCCATATGTTCAGCATCAGAGCTGCCTTTCCTCTTGGGCCTTCCTTATGAACGCTTCCGATTCCCGAAGGGCTTCTGCTAATACTTGGGTGCCATTCTCCGCATCATCTCTTTGGTTGTTAATGCTGCTTCCTCCTAGCTTCACTCCTCCTTTTTCTGATTCTAATTCTGCTTTTCTTACATTACTTTTAAAGTCTGTTTTTAAGTGCTTTTATTCACATATTTAATGTTTTAAACATTTCTGTCCAGCTTCTGTTGTCTGAAGGAACTGGTGGGTCCAGAAGCAATAGAAAAACACTTCGAATATCAATAAATAATTGCTTTTGAAACATGAAACTTAAGGAGTGATTTAACCAGACAAGAGAAACGCAGAGGCTAGAGAAAATGAGCTTTATTTGGAGTTGTGTAAAAGCAATGGCCCTATAATTTTTTAAAAAAGGTCTGTAAATGGCTTCTGAAACTAAAGGTGAGGCTGTGAAAGAGGACATCGTGTCCATAGGAATATATGGGGGAAATGTAGTCCAAAGAGAGAAGGTTTTGTGCAGTAATTTAAAAGAAAACCTGTTCAATGTGGGGTCTAGATGGCCTCCAACCCCAACTAAGTGGCCAAAAATGGCCCAGGATATTTCAGTTCCATTTCGGGGAGGTCAAGAGAAGGAGGGCTCTCTTTTTCATACAAGGTGGACCTGTAAGAAGGGGAAAATAACTGGACTTAGATTTGTAGGTTAATAATAATAATAATAATAATAATAATAATAATAATAATAATAATAATAATAATCCGACCTCTTTGGAGGTCTTTAAACAGAGGCTGGATGGCCATCTGTCAGGGATGCTTTGACTGGGATTTCCTGCATGGCAGCCTGCGTGCCCCTGTGCCCACCCGACCCCTTTCCCAAGGAGAAGTCATGGCTGCTGGGGGGTGGCAGAGGGGCTAAAGCCCTTAGAGGCACCTGCCTTCCAGGACAGAGGCATTGGGGGGGGGCCCTCTGGATCAAAGAGGACTGCTGCTGTTAACCGTCCTCCAGTCGATCTTCTCGACCCATGCTGACCCTGTGGATGAGGCATCTTTAAGACCTCCTGTCCTCCACTGCTCTGCTCAGGTCCTCCAAATTCATACCCGTGACCTCCTTCATAGGGTCCATCCATTTAGCATGCAGCTTTCCCCTCTTTCTATTTCACCTTTCCTAGCATCACTGTCTTTTCCAGGGAGCCCTTCCTTCTCGTGACGTGGCCCAAGTACAGCAGCCCCGGTTTGGTCATCTTGCCTTCAAAGGAGATTTCCGCCTTGATCTGCTCTAGGACCCATTTGTTCATCTCCTTGGCCCTCCACAGGATCCTCCGCACTCTTCTCCAACTCCGCATCTCACTGGAGCTTATTTTCTTCCTGCTTTCTTCACTGTCCATTTCTCGCATCTGTACATGGCAATAGGCAAAACAATGGCTTGTGTGATTCTAACATTCATGCTCAGAGGATTAGCTTACAGTTGTAAACTGCTTAGACACTGTTAGTTCATGATATATAAATGAAGCTGTTTGTTTTGCTTTTATTGGTCCTGGCTTTTTGTGGGGTGAGGGAACTGGCGCTGATTCCCAGGATCCAGTTGCTTTCCTGCCAGCCTCCTCTTGGCCTCCTTGGTGTGTGTTTGTGTGGCTTAGGCAGGCCTGCAGCTTGTGCAGGGGTCTCGGTCCCCTTGTGTTCCAGGGGGGCTCTGGGACCCATTTATCTGCCTTTTTGCAGCCCAGAGTCTCCACAGGACTCTCCTCCAGCTCCAGGTTTCTGACGCGTCGCCAATTGTCTTTGCGTCAACCTTTGCCACTGTCCAGATTCCACAGCCATACTGAGCAATATGAACTATTCTGGCCTGGATTGTTCTGACTTTGGTTTGTTCCTCTTGTTTTCGGTAAGGAGGGCTGATACTGGGGACCTTCAGTTCCACAAGACTGGCAAGATGCTGGGGAGCTGCAAAGCCAAGAAGGTGCGGAGACCCTCACCTGTCCCTGCTTTGTCCCTCCAGCAGTTTCTATGAGAGGAGAGAGTAGCCATGAGTCTGGCTTTGGCCTGGGGAGGGGGGCAGGCAGGGTCAGATCCTGCTTACGACCCTCTCAGCCCAGCCTACCTCACAGGGCCGTTGTGAAGATCTCTTCTCTTGGTGTGTGATTGTACAGAAAAGGCAGCAGATCCCGTCTGATCTTGGAAGCTAAGCAGGGACAGCCCTGGCTAGAACCTGAATGGGAGACAGCCAAAGAAGACCAGGTGCTGTTAACTGTTTTTTCAGAGGAAGGACCTGGCAAAACCACAGTGGAGGACTCCTTGCCTAAGGAAACCCTACAAAATTCAGGTGGCCAACCATAAGTGAACAGGTAACTTGAAGGAGCATTTGTTGTGGTTAACTGCCATCAAGTCGATTTATGGTGACTCCGTGGATGAGGGACCCCCAAGACCCCCATCATCCACAGCCAAGCCCCCATCATCCACAGGTCCTGCAGAGTGAGGGTAGCAGCCATGATGGCTTCCTTGGTGGGATGGGTCTCTTCCCCTCCCTTCTTCTTCCCCTTCCAGCTTCCCAAGGAGGACTGTCTTTCCCAGGGAGTCCTGCCTTCTCATGATGTGGCCAAAGTAGGACAGCCTCAGTTTAGTTGCCTGGGCTTCTAGGGAGAGTTTGGGACTCATTTGCTCTCTGGCCTTTTTGGCAGTCCAGAGTATTCTTCGCCAGTGCTCTCTTGATCATCTGCTGCCTATTGAAGCAAGGAGTGGCCCTGGCACTGGCTGGGCACCTCTCTCTGGGCTTCTGATGATGAGCCAGGCTCCTTGGGTCAAGCAGAAGCTGGGCAGCAGCAAGTAAGGGGCAGGTTTGGGGTGGAGGGTCCTCAGGGGCAACAGCAGTGGCTCCATAGCTGACTGCAAGGGAGCCAACATTGTGCAGATGGTGTTTGTTGTTGTTACTGTTGTGTGCCTTTGTTTCTCCAGTGAGCCTAAAGTGGGCCTATCATGAGGGTTTCTTGGAAAGAGTCCTTGGTCTTCCTCTGAGGCTGAGAAAGTATGCCTTGCCCTAAGTCACCCAGTGGGTTTTCATGGCTGAGCAGGGATTCGAACCCTTGTCTCCAGAGCTGTGCTCCAATGCTTAGGAAGGACTGCCTGATGTTTGACAGTGGAAGACGCTACTGCCTTGGAAAGTGGCCGACTCTCCTTCTTTGGAGGCTGTTTTTAAGCAGAGGCTGGCAGCCACCCATCCCAGGGAGGAGGGCTTGGACGGCAGGCGAAGGGGGCTGGACGGGTGGCCCCTTAGGATCCCTCCCAGCTGTAGGATACTGGGGATTCTGTGTATTCCTGCATGACAGAATGGGGTTGGACGGGGTGGCCCTTGGATTCTAGGACTCTGGGCTGGCTCTCCGGGAGACCACTCCTGAAGGCCCCACTGCCAGCCCCATGCCTGGCTCCTTCCCTCCCTCCTCTCCTCTGGGTCTGGGTCCTAAGAGGCTTCCAAAAGGTGGCGGGGGGGGGCACACGGACCCCCTTCAGGAGGAGGCACAGGGGAGGGAGGCTGGGGCTGAGGCTTGTTTCCAGGAGGCCCCAAAGAAGGGACCCCTGCTGCCTCCCCGATTTCAACAAATGGCCTGTTTAAGGGTGACCTGCTCTGGTGACCCCTGAAAGGATGGATGGGACTCTGGGGAGACAGAGGAGGAGGAAGGGGCTTCTGGCTGGGCATCAGGCCTTAGGCATAGGGCTAGGAATGAGTTCAAAACCTGCCCCCAATGGTTCTTAGTTCTTCGTAATGTTTAAGTGGAGTCTTTTCATCATCTGACTCTGGAAAGGCGACTTGGACTAAACATTAAGAACTTCCTGGCAAAGTAAGAGCTGTTCAGCCACAAAATGGTGGTTCATACATAGCATGGCTACATCTTGCTCAGCTGCGTCCGTACTGCTGTGCGTTTGGCTTGTGCAAAAGCGCTCTTGCCACAAAGCTTCCTGCAAGTGGGGAGACAGCAAAGCTATCAGGGATTGGGGTCCTTGCCTGGTTTATAAGGAGAGGGCCTGCTTGGACTCTGAATCTCGCTTGCCATAAGCAGGGCCAGGGGAGCCAGGTGGGTCCAGAGAGCTTTCTGGGGCCCTACAGCCTTTGAGGGATCAACCAAGGGTTCAGGGTCCATTCAGCCTGGCATCTTCCAAGGTCCCTAAAATGGGTCCCAAGCAGCTTGTTGGGGCCAATTGGCTAAAAGCATTGTAAACCACTTAGTGATTAAGTGCACTGATAAGTGGTCTAGAAATGCACTTGCTACCTGCTGCTTCTCCCACCGACCCACCAGGCCTGGCCTCCCAGGGCACTCTTCCATGTTTCCGCAGCCTTTGCTGGCCCAGGAGCTATTGCTGCTGCTGCTTCAGCTCCTTGGAGGGGCAGCCATGGCTGAGACGCTTTCCCTCCCCGGAAAGTGGCACCCGGCCTGGATGGGCTCAAAGCATCTGGAATGCTTGACCTCAGCTGCTAATCCCGTCTCCGTTGACGCCGTTCAGGGGATCGTCTTGCTGCCCAGCCCTGCTTACAGGGCAAATTGCGGAGATGACCAGAGCTCCCACCCAAAGGCCCAGCACCCGTCTCAGGTTCCGGACACCTGGCACGGTCAGGCGGCCAAAGGCCTGGGAGCCGGAGGGAGGGCAGAGAGAAGCTGGCAGACCTTCAGGGACACAGAAGGGATCCCAAACCCGGCTCCCCACCTATGAGACCGCTCTGTGGAGCTTCCTTCCTTCCTTCCTTCCTGCCCTCCCTCCACGTGCACCTTCCTTCCTTCCTTCCTTCCTTCCTTCCCTGGCACTGGACCTGACCCACTCAGCTGGCTCAATGGGCAGAAGGGGCAGGGGTGCCACTAGGGGCGTGCGGGGGGTTGAAGCCACACAGGAGACGCCTTAAGAAGGGGGTGACCGCACTGCTCTCCAAATATCTGCCTTTTGGTGGAAGTGGGCTGTGGCATTTCCCTGCATCTCTTTAAAATGCTGGAGATGGAGTGAGTGGGGTTAGGAAAGGAGAGGCTTCAGGGCTTTTTAAAATTTAAACATTTAATTTTTTAAAATTTGGGGGAAAAAGATTTTTATTGTTTTAAAATTTGCTTCAAAACCACAGCACATCTTGTCAAATTTTCACTTTACTCTAGCCATTATTTTAACACTAAGCCAAACTTGGTTTGGGGTGAAAGAAGGAGCTAGGTACATATCAATACACTTAGGCCTTGCGTATAATATTGTAATCTAAAAGTAGAATTAATAATTTAATTAATTAATTACTAATTTAATTAATGTCACAGCATTTGTCATTACAAAATGCCTTAGTGGTTCGAGTGTTTGACTGAAACTCTGGTGACCAGGGTTTGAAAACCCCCCCCCCCCCTTGGCCATGATCCCCACTTGGACATTGGTTCACTTGCACAACATCCCCCTTCAAGACACAGGATGCACAGCGCAAACCATGCGGAGCCTTGGACCCGTGTGCGTTTCACAATGATAGGGCCAGGTTTCCACGTCGGCTGGGGCCTGGGGTTTGGGGAGGCTTTCTGGCTGGAAATGTTAAGTGCCCTTCCTTCAGCAACCAGTCCCAGGATCCAATAGGACAGGATCATAGAATCATAGAGTTAGAAGAGACCCCAAGAAGGGCCCTGATCCAGTCCAACCCCATTCTGCCATGCAGGAAATCCAAATCAAAGCATCCCCGACAGATGGCCATCTAGCCTCTGCTTAAAGACCTCCAAGGAAGGAGACGCCACTACACTCCGAGGGAGTGCGTTCCACTGTTCATGGCTGTTAAAATGAATTGTGGTGCTATAATTTTCTGTAGTGAGAATGGGCCCCTACTCTGCAGGGCTGGTGCGAGCCTTAGGCAGAATGAGGACACATTTGTTTGTCCTTTTGGCTGTCCATGGGATCCTCAGCACTGATTTGTGCTCCATGGGCAGGCTCCTTCTTGCTCACCTCCAGTCCAGCGCCTGACTTTTCCCAGCTGCTCCCCACTGGATCTGGGCCTCAGTCTCAAATGTTCCCACAGTGGGGACCAGCAGTGCCACAACCCCCCATGCGTCCCACCTTTGGGCCCATTGGCTACCACTGGAAACTCTCCAGGGACTGGCAGAAAGTGGCTTGCAGACCCTCCAGGGACCCCTGGCGCAAGTTGTACAGCCCTGGAGGGACTTCTCCCCAAGGGACACAGAAAGAGCTCACAAGAAGCGCCCCAGCTTTGTGCTTCACAAACACCAGCAAAACCAGACTGAAGGGCAGGCGCAGCTCCTGCCCCAGTGCCCCCTGCTGCCCCACGGACTCTGCTGCCTGTCTTCCATCTGGGGGGCTTAGTTTTGCCTCTTGGAGGTCAGAGCCAACAGTATGGAGGAACTAAGGAGTGTGCGTCTCCGTGTTTACAGTCCTCATTTCTCTTTTGGAAAGCAATAAGCCCCCAAACCAAGCAATGGCTGAGAAAGCTGCAATGCTCCTCTGCCCAGGGAAGAAGGCTAGCGGAGCCAGAACAAAAGCTTTCATGCAACCCACTGCTGGGCTCCTCCAATAAATCTTGTTTGCTGATATTTTCCTCATTTTGTAGAGCTAAAACATGCTGCTGTTGTTTGCTGTCAAGTGGGGTTTGACTTCTGGAGCCCTTGCAAACTCGGAGCAGCGGCTGAGGCATCCTTGGTGGGACCGAGCCCCTGCGAAGCGGTCTCCTTCTTCTTCTACTCTCTGTGAGCTTCCCAGCATTATCTCCTTTCCCAGGGAGTTGTATCTTCTCATGCTATGTCCAAAGCCATTTTGTCTCTTGAGGATCCAGACTCATTTTCCTCTTGCAGCCCCTTCATTTACCCTTTTGGCAGACGTCTTGCCAACAGATGGGGATCCTCTGTATGAAAGGCTTCCAGGAGCGTCTCAGGTCTTGCAAAGCCAGGGCAGCAATGGAGGCTTCTTTGACGGAGTCCCTCCGTCTGGAATGCGGTCTTCCTCTTTCCCTGCTGCCTTCTGCCTTTCCAAACATTCTTTTCTTTTCTGGGGAGTTTGGTCTTCTTGTGCGTATGCCATTGAATATCCGTTGTGGGGGCTTGGGAGCCTTGAGTTTTGGGCCAGAGGAGATTTCAGCGTTGAACTCTTCTTGGACCCCTTTGTTTGTCCCTTTAAGTCCTCCATTGTGTTCACAGAACTCCTCTGACCCACATCTCAAAGGAGTGGGTTTCATTGCCCTCGTCTTCCTTCGCCGTCCAGCGCGCAACACAACCCACGCAGAAACTGGCTCCACGAAGCCACGCAGGAGCCTGGCTTTCTGGAGGAGCTCGCCTGGTTCCTCCATGGCTGCCCTTCCCAGTCTAACTGGTTTTCTTCCAGTTTCCCATCCTGTATTCAGTCTTCTCAGGCAATGGCCCATTTCAGGAAAAGAGGGCTAAAGCAGAGGAAACGATGGAAGAATCATAAAGCAAGCGAATGGCTCTTTCAGGGAGCAAACAAGAGCAAGAGCCTGTTCTTTCTGCTGCAAAGAAACCCCCCCCTTTAATTTCCCAAATCTTGCAGGAGGAATGCTGTGGTTTTGAAAAGGGCTCTTGGGTGGATTTACCTTCGGGGGGGGTGTCGGGGGGGATTCAAGGCCCAAAAGGAAGAGGATGGGCACCAGGCCTCTCACCCTCGCCCCAATTGGAAACATAAGAGGCTGATGGGAGTTGCAGTGGGTTGATATGGGATGATGGGGATTGCTGTCCTCTGGGAAGGCGCCTCTGGCCTGCTCTCTGCCCTCCAAGCAGGAGGTCAGACCCATTTTAAAAGAGAGAGAGAGAAGGGGAGAGACAGCAGACCCCTAATCCCTTCCTCCCCAGAAAAAGAGAGAGAGTAATGCTGTTATCTCAGATAAGGCACAAAGCCAGGCCAGGGACCTCTCTGTGGGGCAGATCTTGGGGGGCAGGGGGCAGTCTGCAGATTTGGGGCTGGATGAGGCCATAAAGAGGGAGGGTCTCTCTCTCTCTTCTCCCCCCCCCCCTTGGGATTCTGAAAAAGCCAAAGCCAAAAAGAACATGGAGGGACCTAGGAAGGAAGGAAGGAAAAGCAAAGGAGAGAAGGAAGGGTGGAAGGAAGGAGGAAAACCTCATCCGAGCATTGCTGCCTCCCCCCCCCCAGGTCCTGGCCCTGTGTCCCTTTCTTTGCTGGGCCCAAAGGTCTTGGCAAGCGGGCCTTGGCCAAGGAGCCAAAGGGGGTCTCCGGGAGAGCTGGGCTTTGCCTTGGGCCACAGCCAGAGTGCACCAGGGCATGTGCAGAGGGCCTCCAAGAGCAGTAGCCCAGGTGCCTTGGGGGGAGGAGGAAAGCCCTGAGGTCTTCAGCAGCTGGGGATGATGGGGCTGAGTCCTTTACTCCTCCCGCAAGGAAGGGGCCTGGATGGAGAGCTGGAAACAGGCCGGGGGGGGGGGGAGCTCCAGAGGCTGAAATGAGGGAGGCCTGGGGGGGGGGGGTTTCTCGAAGAAGGGGGGTTACCCTTTGAGGACTGCAGATGCCAGCAGCCACCCCAAGGGTCATACTGCCTGGAGGATGCTGGGGCTTGCCATGTGGCTCCAGAGAAGCACCCCCCCCCATCTCTCCTCTTCCCTAACTGGGCTGGGGGCCATGTTTCAGGGCAGGAAAGGCCCCCCCCAGGTCTCAGTCCTGGTGAGGCGCTTGCAGCCTTCCTTCCTTCCTTCCTTCCTTCCTTCCTTCCTTCTGATGGAGGAGGAAGAGGTGTGAATGGCTTTGGGGGGGCAGAGGGGGCTTTTCCTCCAGAGATTCCTAGAGTTTGGTCCTCCAAATATTTTGGGCTTCGGCTCCCAGAATTCCTGACTGTTGGCCAAGGTAGCTGAGGCTTCTGGGAGTTGAAGTCCAAAACACCCGGAGGACCTTTTGAACAACTAGGGTGCACCTTGTTGTTGGGTGCCTTCAAGTCATTTCCAGCTTCTGGTGACCCTGGTCTGGGCTTTCCTTGGCAAGGTTTGTTCAGAGGAACATGATCTAACTGGAATTCGAACTCTGCTCTTCCGAGTCATAAATGCCATGCTCAGTCCACCAGATCACACTGGTTCCCGCAGGGTGCATCTACACTGAAGGAATAATGCAGAATGACACCACTTTAACTTCCTTGGCTCCATCCTACAGAAGCCTGGGATTTGTAGTATTTGTGAGGCACCAGCCCTCTTTGGCAGAGAAGGCCAAAGACCTTGCAAAGCTGCCATGGGATGGAGCTGCTGTTTGAGAGACGGATAGAGGCTGCCTGGGAGCAGGAGGGGGCTCTCCTTTGCTTTGGAGGGCTTTGCAGGGATCCCAGCCATTGCTCAGGAGCTGGGCATCTGTGGACTGGCGCATCGCTGGGGCAGCCGGGGTCCGAATGCACCTGGGTCCCCTTCCAGGACTCTTGGGCTCTTTGCCATCTTGTTCGAAATGCTGACAGAGTCCTTGGCAGCAACAGCAGCACCCAATTTTATTTTTTAAACATGTATTTATGAAAACATTTACATCCCACCCTTCATAGAATCATAGAATCATTGTGGGATTTCAGACAAAACAATAAACAATATAAAACTAGTTCCAGAGTAAAACAAAAAAATAGTTTAAATAGGATGACAGGGTATTAAACAAGGCCACAAGTTAAAACAGCTTTAAAAAGTGCAATGCCTTTGAAACCAGGCAAATGTGCCTTTAAAGCGCATTAAGCCCCAAAGGGCTTCCTAAAAGGCCCCAGCCTGGCTGCCCCGATCCAGGGGCATCTCCAGGGGAATCTCTTTCCCTTGACAACTAACAAAGTGAGGAAGGGGCTCCTTAGCACCAAGGGACCCAGAGACCACCCCCAGCCAGGCAGAGCCTGAGGCGGGTGAAGGAGGAGGGGGATTCAGGGGGGCTGCAGCTCCCCAGGGATCCTCTCCGGATGATGGCAGGTGGCCCACCAGGGACTTTGACACTTTGCCCACCTGGTTGCTTCCTTCCTTCCTTCCTTCTTGCTTTCCTCCCTCCCGTCTTTCCTTTGTCCTTCCTTCCCTTCCCTTCCCGTTCCCCATCTCCTTCTCCTTCTCCTTCCTTCCTTCCTTCCTTCCTTCCTTCCTTCCTTCCTTCCTTCTTGCTTTCCTTCCTCCCTTCTTTCCTTTTCCTCCCTCCCTCCTTGCTTTCCTTCCTTTCTCCCTTCTCCAAGAGAATTCCTTCCGCTTGCAAGCCTCTCCTGAGCCTGTGGAGGACAGAGGACACAGGACAGTCAGTTGGTGACCCCTGAGATGGACGGAGGGCGTTGTGGTGCCAGCAGGTGCCACCTGGAGAAGTGCTGACAGGCAGACCTATTGGACTCAACTGACCACTGGCTCAGAGCCTCATAATTTGAACCCAAAGTGATGGGTCCCAAAGAGAAGAAAGGAGGTTCAAGTGGCCAAGGGGAATTCTTGCACATTTCTATGCACGCACGCAGAAGCGCGCGCGCACACGTCCCAAACTATGTTGCTCAGCTTCCTCAGAGATCCAGGAAACCTCAGGCCAACAGCTCCTTTGCTTTGATTCTTTCTCCTTCAAGCTGCCAAGTGCCTTCCTGCCTCCAAATCTGGAAGCACTTTAAAGAGCACAACCGTTTGCAGAAATCCATGGCAGCAGCCGCCCATCTCTCTCTCCTCCCTCTCTCTTGGGTCTTCCCATTGCAAGACCCATCCCAGCAAGCCCTTTCCCATGCCAATGCTGCTGCCGTCGCAGAAAGCCTCCCTCTCCTTCCCTCTGCGTTTGGAATGCCAAAATTTATGGGCACTTGGCCACACATCAAAAGCACGCTCAGCCACTTACAGTAAAATCAAAGCGAACAGAAGAATGAATATGGAGTAAGGTTAAAACACCTCATTACAGGAACAAATTGTTCATCTGACATCCAAATAATGGGATTTATTGCTCGGGAAGATTACAGCCAAATCTCTTCTCTAGCACCCGCTGCCACCGCCACCGCATGCCAACCCACCGACTGTAGGCCCAGGAGGCGCACCAGGTTTGGATCCATTGTTCCCTGTTCTAGGCTGAATCTGGATCTAGGGAATCCCTAGATTTGTAGTTTCTTGTGGCACCAGAGTATGGGAATTTACTCATGAGTAAAGACAAGAGTGGGATTCCGTCCGGAGGGTCTTTCTTTGGCCTCCTGCCCCAACCTCTTCCCCAGGACAGTCGCTGGCATTTGCCCACTGGAAAGACACCAAATATCCCTGTGTTTAACCCCTTTAAAGGAGAGGTTCTGTTTTCTACCCCCAAGTTCTATTAAGAAAAAAGGGAGTGGGAAAACAAGTGGACAACGCAATGGAGGGGGACTTTGGTTAATAAATCCCAACAGCTGTGGAAAGTGTGATGCGTCCAATGGCTCCAGGCAGAAAATTAAGAGCCCTGCAAGGAAGCCCTCGGCATGAGGCCTTGGCATCAGGTCAGCCTCTCCTTCATAGAATCATAGAATCGTAGAGTTGGAAGAGAACACTAGGGCCATCCAGTCCAACCCCATTCTGCCATGCAGGAAATCACAATCAAAGCATCCCCATTGACAGATGGCCATCCAGCCTCTGCTTGAAGAGCTCCAAAGAAGGAGACAGAATCACCCTCCGAGGAAGGAGTTTGTTCCACTGTCAAACAGCCCTGACTGTCAGGAAGTTCCTCCCAATGTTGAGGTGGAATCTCTTTTCCTGGAGCTTGCATCCATTGATCCACTGTCTCCTATTCTCTGGAACACCAGAAAACAAGCTTTCTCCCTCCTCAACATGACATCCCTTCAAATATTTAAACAGGGCTATCATATCACCTCTTAACCTTCTCCTCTCCAGGCTAAACATCCCCAGCTCCCTGAGTCTTTCTTCATAGGGCTTCATGGTTTCCAGACCCTTCGGCATTTTAGTTGCCCTCCTTTGGACATATGGCTCCAGTTTCTCAATGTCCTTTTTGAATTGTGGCGCCCAGAACTGGACACAATATTCCAGGTGGGGCCTGACCGAAGCAGAATAAAGTGGCACTATTATTTCCCTTGATCTAGACACTATACTTTTATTGATGCAGCCTAAAATTGCATTGGCCTTGTTAGCTGCCGCATCGCACTCTTGACTCATGTTCAACTTGTGGTCTACTTGGACTCCTAGATCCCTTTCACACTAGTTTCATTCAGCCAGGTGTCCCCCGTAATCCTATATCTGTGCATTTTATTTTTCCGCCGTAAGTGCAATACCTTACATTTCTCTGTGTTGAATTTCATTTTGTTAGCTTTGGCCCAGCTTTCTAGTCTATTCAGGTCATTTTGAATGTTGATCCTGTCCTCTGGAGTATTAGCTGTTCCTCCTAATTTGGTGTCATCTGCAAATTTGATAAGTATGCTCCCAATTCTGTCATCCAGGTCATTGATAAAGATGTTGAATAGCACTGGGCCCAGGACAGAGCCCCACTGGACACCCCCCTGGTCACTTCCCTCCAGGCTGAAAAAGAGCCATGGCTGACCATCCTTTGGGTTCGGCCGGTCAACAAATTCCAAATCCATGTAACAGTTGCCTTGTCTAGCCCACATTTTAGAAGCTTGTTTGCAAGAATGTCATGGGAAACCCTGTCAAAGGCCTTAGTGAAATCAAGATCTACTACATCCACAGCTTTCCCTTCATCTACCAAGATGGTCATTTTATCAAAGAAAGAGATAAGGTTTGTCTGGCATGACTTCTTTCTCTGAAACCCATGTTGACTTTTTGTGATGATGGCATTGCCTTCTAGATGTTCACAGACTCTCTGTTTAATGATCTGCTCCAGAATCTTTCCTGGGATTGATCTCAGACTAACTGGAGGATCATTGTTGAGATCCTCTTTCTTCCCCTTTTTGAAGATGGGGACAACGTTTGCCCTCCTCCATTCTGCTGGGACTTCTCCTGTTCTCCAGGAGTCCTCAAAGACTATTATTGCTAATGGCTCAGATATTACATTTGCCAGTTCTTTTAATGCCCTTGGATGCAGTTCATCTGGTCCTGGAGACTTAAATTCATTTAGATTAACAAGGTTTTCCTCTACTATCTCTTTACTTATTCTGTCCTCTGCTCCATTATCCTCTGGTTGAGCCCCTTTTCCTTTTCTGAGAAGACGGAGGCAAAGAAGGACTTGAGGAATTCTGCCTTTTCTCTGTCTTCTGGTAGCATTTTGCCATCTTCTCCACGCAGTGAACCTACCGTTTCCTTCTTCTTCCTTTTGCTGCGGACATATCCAAAAAACACCTCTCAAAACACCTCATAAAAGAGACGCTCCAAGGCACTGGGTTCGGGGGGGGGACAGAAAGAGGGGCAGCCCCACAGCAACCTATGGGTTCGGACGGCAAAGAGTGGCACCAGGCACAGTGTCCAGGCGAGGGACTGCCTCCCTTTGGGATGAGGGTCCTCTGAGGGTCCAGACGAGGTTCAGAGCCTCCTCTGGACAAGAGGGCAGTGAATGGGCACCAAATGAGAATCTGGGCAGGGGAGGGCTGGGGGCTCCTTAACGGGGTTATGGCACAATTACCTCATTAGGAAAAGGTGGCCATGTTTGTGGCAGGGTCCTAATCGACTTCAAAACCTCTGGTGAGGAGAAGGAAAAGGCCTCTGGAGGTGGCCATGTGTCACAATGGGCAAAGGGAGCAAAGCAGAGAGGAAGGAAGGGTTGCAGGGGACAAAGCTGGAACGCAGAGACCCACATTGGTGTGTGTGTGTGTATATGTGTCTGTGTGTGTTTGCGGGTGGACAGAGGGGGACCCAGAAAAGGGGACTCATGTGCCACCCCTGCCAGGCACATGCTGCGTCTGGGCACTGATTGTGGAGGGCAATAAACACAACCGGTGTGACCAGATGTCCTCACCACCGAGGAGGACAAGGCAGTGCAAGATGTAAGTCATTCAAGAAAAATGTAAGATGTTACCAAATAAAAAGTTAAAAACACTCCTATGGATGTGAAGTCGAAGGCTTTCATGGCCGGCATCCATAGTTTTTTGTGGGTTTCTTGGGCTATGTGGCCATATCCTAGAAGGGTTTCTTCCTGATGTTTCGCCAGCATCTGTGGCTGGCATCTTCAGTGAATGCTTGCCTGGAAAGGACTTGGCTATATATATATTGTGTGACCTGGAAAGACAGGAGTGATTTGCATATACAGGACTGTATATTGTTTTTGTTGCTAATGGCAGGCCTCAGGGTGGAGGGTCTGCAAAAGAGGATTGCTGTCTGCTTGATCCATGCTCATTGTCTGCTGGGAGGTTTTGCATTTGCATTTGTTCAGTCTTTATCTTGCTATCTTTCAGGACTGATAGCCAAACCTTGTTTACTTTAAAGGTTTCCTCTTTCCTGTTGAAATTGTCCAGGTGTTTGTGGATTTCAATGGCTTCCCTGTGCATCCTGACATGGAAGTGGTTGGCATGGTCCAGAACTTCAATGTTCTCAAACAGCATTTTATGCCCAGGATGGTTTATAATGTGTTCTGCTCCTAATGATTTTTCCGGCTGGCCCAGTCTGCTGCAGTGTCTCTCGTGTTCCTTGATCCTTGTTTGCACGCTGCGTTTGGGGGTCCCTATGGAGACTTGTCCGCAGCTGCATGGTATGCGCTAAACTCTTCCTGCGGCTGTGAGAGGGTCTCTCTGGTCCTTGGCTGAGCCAAGCATGGGCTGGATTTTCTTGGTCGGTTTGTAAACCGTTTGCAGGTTGTGCTTCCTCCCCAATTTGCCTATTCTGTCTGTGACTCCTTTGACGTATGATAAAAAATACCTTCCCTTTGGGTGGCTGCTTGTCTTCCCTCCTCTGGGTTTTCCTGGGCCTGGCAGCCCTTCTGAGGTCTGAGCTGGAATAACCATTGGCCTGTAGAGCCCGGTCCAAGTCCTTCAGTTCATCTTCCAAGGAGTGGGGTTCTCAGATGAGTTTTGCTCTGTCTACCAGTGTTTTGATTGTGCTTCTTTTCTGTCCTGGGTGATGGTTGGAGTTCTTGTGCAGGTATCGGTCTCTATGTGTGGGTTTTTGGTATACTGTGTGACCCAAACGTTGATTCGGTTTGTGGATGACTAGGACTTCCAAGAATGGCAGTGTTCCTTCCTTTTCCTTTTCCATAGTGAACTGGATGTTCAAGTGGATATTGTTCAAATGGTTCAGAAACACAGCCAGCTCTTCTTCTCCATGGATCCAAATGGTGAAAGTGTCATCCACATATCGGAACCAAGTTGTGGGCTTTTTCGGTGCCGTTTCCAGGGATTGCTTTTCAAAGTGTTCCATGTAAAAGTTTGCTATCACAGGGCTTAGAGGGCTTCCCATTGCTACTCCATCTCTCTGTCCGTAGAATCCATTGTCCCACTGGAAATATCTTGTGGTGAGGCAATGTTCGAACAGGGCTGTGATGTCTTCTGGAAATATCTGTCGGATGAGTGTCACGGTGTCCATTATGGGGACTTTGGTGAACAGGGAGACCTTTCCAGGTCACACAATATATACAGCCAAGTCCTTTCCAGGCAAACATTCTCTGAAGATGCCAGCCACAGATGCTGCTGGCGAAACGTCAGGAAGAAACTCTGCTAGAACATGGCATTCACAGAGGCCCCTGGAAAACCCACAAAAAACTCCTATGGATGTCAATTCATGCTTATGAGCCATGCTCCAAATGGAGGACATTTTGGAATTCCTCCTGGACAGAAGGTTGAAATGTTGAACATGTCCTGGAAAAGGAGGACCTGTGGTCCCCAAGGGGTTTTGTGTGTGTGTGTGGTGCCTTTTCCTCCCGCCAGGCCCAGGAAACAGAAATGGCACAGGGCTTGGCAGGCCTTTGGAGGGTGTGTGTGTTTGTGCCGCGGTCGAAGGGCAGCTGCGGAGGAAATGGACGCTGCTGGACAAGGGGCTGAAAGCACCCCACTCTCTGCCAGCCCCAATGTCTCTCTTATTATTATTATTATTATTATTAAGCTTAAATTTACACAGCACTGTACATACAATCTTTTAATTAGACGGTTCCCTGCCCTCAGGCTTACAATCTAAGAAGACACGACACAAAAGGAGAAGGGAATGGTTGGGGGGAAGGGGATCAGGTCCTGGAGTTCATCTTTCCCTCTGAGGCCTGGACCAAGGCAGATGGACAGATGGAGGGCTCTGTTTCTTAAGGATAGGCCCAATGGCATTGGGGAGGCCAGATGGGATTGGTCTACCTTCTCTTCCCTCAGAGGCCAGGATGGAGTCGGATGCCTTTTGGGAAGGGCTCAGTTCCTTTAGGGAGGCCAGATGGGATTGGCCTACCTTCTCTTCCCCCAGAGGCACCAAAGAGGCAGCAGCCAAGGGATGGAGATCGTGGCTGACTTCAGAGGCCAAAGCACACACAATGGTTGCGTCACACCTGCACAGAGTAGAGCCACTCCCCAGTCTGCAACCAAAGGGACTCTGCTTGACCGCTGGAACCAAACCAGGCCCCGTGGCTTTGCCCATCCAACTTCCAACAGAAATAAAAATCTTTCCCCCTGAACAAGGAGCCAGACTCCGTATCCATCAGCCATGGATGCAGAAAACAGGGAGGGCTGCATGCTCCTGGGCACCGGCTGCGCAGATCTCCTGGCTCAGCCTTTTCTTGCTGTGCAGTTGGTAATCACACGAAAGACAGACAGGTAAAATGAGGTTCACCCAAAGTGCCCTCCGCTTTCCCCTTCTGAGGCAGCCTTCCTTCTTCGCTGCCATGCTCCAGTGTGCACAAGTGTGCAAGTGAAGAGCCACAGAATCACAGATTCGGAAGACACCATCCAAGCCCTCCTCCCTGTGAGAGGTGGCCACCCAGCCTCTGTTTAAAAACAGCCTCCAAGGAAGGAGACTCCACCAGAATCTCCAAGGAAGCAGTGTCTGTTGGGGCGTGGAAAGACGCGCTGTGTCCCCCACGAACACCTGCAGAGTTGAACCACGTCGACAGGACACCAGGGAGAAGGAATCTGAAGAGATGTCTGCAAAGGTATTCAGGCCAAGAAGCAAAATATTCCTTCACCAATGCAAACGGCCTTGAGCTCCCGGCTTGAGAAATAAAGACAAGAGCACTTCAAGCCTTCACTCTTCACGAGGGCTTTAATAATAAAGTTACTTTGTCAACCAAACAACCATAACAATAAAACAGAGAGGCAGTTACTCTAACACCAACTGTCATAACTGACACTCTCTCTCAAGGACTGACAGCATCAACATTCCATAATGCAAGTGTCAACTGTCAACTGCCACTGGAACTATAATAGGTTCCGCTACAGCTCCATCTTGTGGTCACATACATGTCATTTCCTAACAGTGTCTTCCGCAGTCAAACAGCCCTTACTCTCAGGAGGTTCCTCCTAAGGTTGAGGCGGAATCTCTTTTCCTGTAAGACTGAATCCATTGCTCCATTGTGTCCTGTTCTCTGGAGCAGCAGAAAACAAGCTTCCTTCATCCCCAACATGAGAGCCCTTCAAATACTTAAACAGGGTTATCAAATCTCCTCTTAACCTTCTCAGGACTAAACATACCCAACTGTCTAAGCTGCTCCTCATAGGGCTTGGTGGTTTCCAGACCCCTTACCATTTTGGTTGCCATCCAAAATGTGGCCTGCTTTGCCAGGTGGTTGTGAGGGCAACATGGAAACAGCCATTCCAGAGCAGCAAAGTCTTCTTCTCTGCCCTCCAAATTGTCAGGAGAGGAGCTGCTCTCATGGGATCGCCAGACCTGGAGGCCAAGATGCGGAAAGGGCCTGACTAAATCAACAGAGATGGAGAGGACTTTTGGGTCCAGTGCCCACCTTTGCAGACTGGGTCTCCATCCAGGGAGATCTTTCCATTAGACGTGGTGTTTCTCCTTATTTGGCCATCATGCCCTAAGCCCCTGCGGCTGATGCTTCTTCATGCCCCCCGCTTGATGCTGACCCCTCTGGCATCCCAAGGGAATGGGCCTGGGCCTCAGGCATGGGCCCTGAAATCTCACCACTGACCCCCCCCCATAGCCCCCATAACAGAAGTGTGTGTAGGGACAAACACACCCCAACTCCATCATGTATGCACCAAGCAGGGACGTAGCCAGCATTTTAGGAAGGGGGGGTCCAGACTAAGTGCCACCATTATAATGGGGCTTGGGTGCGGCAGCGCAGCAGCATGCACCATTCATTTTTCTAATGGAAGGGGGGGTCCGGACCCCAAGAACCCCCCCCCCGCTACGTCCCTGCACCAAGATTTTATGCATGCATGCCTACAAGCTCACACAAACCAGCAACAATAACAACAATAACAACACAGATTTTGAGGGGAGGGGGACTCTCTGGAAGTCTAGCCCTGCCTTCCATTCAGCCTCCATTTCCCTTCCTTGGTTAATAATTACTGGGGGACGCCAGACCCTTCTGGGGTTAAGGAGCCCTTGCAGCAAAGAGACCCCCCCAAAGTGTGTGTGTGTGTGTGTGTGTGTGTCTCAGGTTCAGCTTTCAAGCCCCCCCCCCCCCAGTTCACAGCCAGCATCACCAAGTGCCCCAGAGCATCCATCCATCCATCATCTCTCCTGTCAAAGGCCTGGAGCAGCCTCAATCCACATCTCAGGCTCAGCCCTGGCTGCCAGCCGCCAAAGAAGGATGCAGACAGCAACAGCTCTTCCTTCCCAATAAACAAGGCGCAAAAGGCCCCAAGTTGCTCAAAGGCAACCTTTAAGTGATACCATCTGGGTCTTCTCTTCCAAGGGATGGGAGGGGGCTGTTGCAAGCAGAAAGGGCGCCGTTTGCACAGGAGCAGAGAGGGAGAGCTCTTCCTCCTCGGAGCCATCAAAGGATCCCCTCTCCTTGCGTTTGGTCTCTTGTATTCGGAAGGTACATCCATCTAGTGATGTACACACATGCGTTCAACCTAGACAATGAGAAAATTGAAACAGTCAAAGATTTCCCATACCTTGGATCAAGAAATCAGAAGAAGACTACAAATAAATGGGAAGGGCATAAAAGAACTAGAGAAGATCCTAAAGTGTAAAGATATACAACTGAGCACTAAAGTTGGGGTACTCCAAGCCATAGTGTTCCCCATAACTATTGATGGGAGAGCTGGACAGTGAAGAAAGTGGATGAGAAGAAAACAAACTCCTTTGAGATGTGGTTCTGGAGAAGAGTCTGAGGATGCTGTGGACAGCCAAAGAGATGCAAAACGCCTCCTTGCGCAGATCAAGCGGGAAATCTCCCTGGAAGAAGCCAAGATGACAAACCAAAGCCCACATCCTGAGAAGGGGAAATCCATTGGAAAAGCAATAATGCTGGGGAGGGTGGAGGGATGCAGAAAGAGAGGAAGGCCGCATGGCAGACGGAGGGGCTCTATCAGGGAGGCCACAGGAATGGATAAGACCCAGGAGCTGGGCAGAAGGGCTGGGAAAAGGGGCCTGGAGAGGCCTCATCCACCGGGTCGCCATGAGTTGGGGTTGATGAGGACAGTTAACAAACAAACAAACATCAGTATTAGTATTAGTATTATGTGGCCTTCTCTGCCAAAGAGTGCTGGTGCCGCATTCAACTACCGAATTCTCTACGATGGAGAGATGACAATTAAAATGGTGTTTCAACACTGCACCATTAGAGCACGTCTGGTGCCCTGGAGCTGGACTGACTTGTTTGGGAGCCAGAGAGCTGGTTGGCCAGGGGTACCTTTGGCCTGAGCTATTGGGAGCATCCATGTGCTTTTATGCTCCTTGCCCTCACTGCTTCTGAGATCTTGCATTGGGGCAATGCAGTGTGGTTCTCTGCATGTGGAGCTACTCCTTGACTGTGCTATGGAGAAAGCAAACCCACCCTTTCTGCTGAATGGTTGTATCTTGATCTCTTTCATTTATGAATTAAAATGATATTGACCTCTCACCCTTGGTCCAAGGGTCTCAGGGCGATGCTCAGGCTCATGTCAGTTTAAACCGATTATAGCCATTTGAAACAATAAGCATGGCTTAAGCAGACTAAGCAGCACATTGCAAAGAGCACCTTTGAGACCAACTGAAAGGAAGAGGTTGGTAGCAGGAGCTTCTGCAGACCTGAATCCAAATGCATTTGAGGAAGGAGGCTCTAGTCCAGGAAAGCTCTCATGCTGCCAACGCCTTTCTTTCAATGTGAAGCCAAAGCCTTTCATGGCCGGCATCCATAGTCTTTTGTGAGTTTTTGGGGCTATAGAACAGTTTATTCCTGACATTTCTTTCAGTTTCTCTCAAAAGTGCTGAAAGATCTCTTTGCAAACTGACTTTCCAAACACATAGTAGGCATTTAAATTTGTTATCTTATACTCTTATTTGTTATCGTATACTATTGTTTTAATATCTTTCTGGCTTACACTCTTTTTAGTATTACTGTTTTTATACTGGGGGGGATAGGGTTTTTTTAGAATTTTTAACTGTATCTCGTTTTATTGTTGTAATCCACTTGGATTCCAAGTGATTAAGCAGATTATTATTATTATTATTATTATTATTATTATTATTATTATTATATGCTTTGTCCCATCTTCTGAGATCACCTGTGGCCAGAGGTAACATCGGAAGCAATCTCATTAGGCTCCTCTGAGATTCTGTAGCGATCTGACCATCCAAAATTTGCTTTTCCCTTGAAAGGAAGGGCTGTGCTCCCTGAGCATCGATGCGCCCGCCAATGCTCCATTCATTTTGGACCTGGTGGTGTGGTGGATCCAGGCCAGGGTCCAAGGCGGGCTTTGCAGGCATCCTTTCAGGTGCTGATCCTGCTTCCTAAACTGGCCCAGGACTTGAAGAGCTCCCTCAAAGCTCCCAAGAGAGTGGGCTGGACTTCTCTCCCCTGAGATGGGAGCTGCCCCCCACAGCCCTCCCTTGGGGCCCTTGCATGGTGGGCACAGCTCCTCCTGCCTTTGCTGGCACAGTCTGGCCAGGGGGAGTGTCTCCTCCGGGAACTGACCCCAGGGACACAGCCGGCTGAGGCCCAACCCAGCACTTGCGCACTGAACTGGTCCTTCTGCTGAATACTGGCGTCATGCGACTGATGGTGTCTCTGACCATTGAATCCTAGAAGATGAGTGGTGGGAGGACCCCCCTCTGCCATGCGGGAAGACCTGGTCAAAGCACTCCGGAGAGAGGCCCATCCAACCTCCCAAGATGGCCACCCCCATCGGAGGCAGGCGGTGCTTCCCGCTCCTTTCTGCCATGAGGAATAGCAATGCATGGGGGATGTTTCTGCAACCCCAGAGAATCTGGTGAATAGTCCTGAGGATGATGGCATGAAAGAGCCATCTCTGAATACCTGGAGGGATGTCAGTCTCACATGCAAGGTGGAGCAAGATTGTTTTCTGCTGCTCCAATAGCAATAGCAATAATAGCAGGTACATTTTTATACTGCTTATCAGTGCACCTGAGCACTCCCTAAGCACTTTACAATGTGGAAGCCAATTGCCCCAAACAAACTGTGTACAGTGGAACCTCGCCTTATGAGGGGCATCCCTTCCAGACCCCCTCCTCCCAAGTAAGGCAAATTCAAGTGAATGGGGCTTGTACGCATGGCCGCGCAAATGTGCAGCAGCACAATGGCCCACGCGTGCCACGAGTGCGCACCCCATTCATCTGAATGGGACACGCCGCCCCTTGCACCCTGCGCACTCCTGTGCGGCTTTACCACATACGCTTAAATCTGTGTATAGCATGCCCTGTTTAACGCAGACGCACTGTATTCCTTTTAGCAATATTTGGAAAGATGCAAGCCTGAGTCGGGCCTGAGCCCCGGCTGGAATTGAACTCGCAACGTTGTGGTGGTTTGCAAGTGAGTGGCTGCAGCACAGGCACTGAACCACT
Source organism: Sceloporus occidentalis (assembly GCA_023333645.1). Lineage (NCBI taxonomy): Eukaryota > Metazoa > Chordata > Lepidosauria > Squamata > Phrynosomatidae > Sceloporus > Sceloporus occidentalis. Next base: position 230,281 of record JALMGF010000002.1, on the reverse strand, counting down.
GCACCACAAGGGCTCTTAAGAGACTAGAACACAAACCAATGGATTCAAGTGATTAAAAAAAGAGATTCCACCCAAACATTGAGAAGATTTTCTGTATAGTAAGATCTGTCTGACAGTAAAATGTTGGCTGGTGGGCTCCCCTTCCTTGGAGGACCCTAAACTGAGGTTGGATGATGATCTCTCAGGGCTGGCTTTGCTGTGGCTTCCTGAACGGCAAGGACAAGATGGTTTGCAATATAGTCATAGAATCATAGAGTTGGAAGAGACCCCAAAAAGGGCCATCCAGTCCGGAGGAAGCCTGCGGTTCTTGGGGTCCCTTGCAACTCCACAAAATAAAATAATATAATAAAATAAACCAGCAGGTCATCCAGCTGCTATGGGGCTCCGAAGATGGCTACTTCTTTTGACGCCACCCTCAACGTTTCCAGCTCTATGGTCAAATAATGCTCAACTGCACTTGCAACATTTATGCTTGTGGAACTCTGCATATACAACCTCCGTGTGGATAAGACACGGTCAGCGTTCCAGCCACGATGTCCAAAATCTCCCCCAAAAGGATTCCAGCCAAGATCTCCTCCCAGCCCACGAAGCTCAGGGCAGCAGAACCCCTTATAAGCTGCTCCTGGAGCATCTTCTTCATCCGTATCCCTCCATAATAATAATAATAATAATAATAATAATAATAATAATAATAATAATAAATTTTATTTATATACCGCTTTTCCAAAAAGATCAAAGGGGTTTACATAGAGTTTAAAACCAATTACAAAACACATCATAAAATAGATAAAACCAAGAGCACTAAATACAGCATACAATCTAAAAACAATCATTTAATCAATCAGTAGGGTGAGGTAGAGAGTCAATGGGATCAGAGGATACGACTTCATTTTCCAGAGGGGAAGGCTTGACAGAAGAGGAAGATTTTAAGCCTCTTTTTAAATGTTTCAAGGGGGGGTGATGAGACGGAGCTCCTCGGGGAGATTGTTCCAAATCCGTGGGGCCGCCACTGAAAAGGCCGTCTGGGATGTGGAGACATATTTGGAAGATGTCATCTCCAACAGATTCTTCCCAGTTGTTCTGAGAGTGCAGGCCGGATTATATGGGGAGATGCGGTCCCTCAAGTAACTCGGGCCCAAGCCATGTAGGGCTTTATAGGTGATAACCAACACCTTGTATTGCACTCGGAAGCGAATGGGCAGCCAGTGAAGATTTTTCAGAATAGGTGTTATGTGGTCAAACCTGGATGCGCCGGTGACCAGTCTGGCTGCCATGTTTTGTACTAACTGAAGCTTCCGGGTTTGGTACAAGGGTAGCCCCATGTAGAGCGCATTACAGAAATCTAAGCAAGAGGTTACCAGAGCATGTACCACGGCTTCAAGGTCCCTTTGGCCCAGGTAGGGTCGCAGTTGGCGTATCAACCGAAGCTGATAGCAAGCACTTCTGACCGTCGCATTTACTTGAGATGTCAACTGCAGGGACGAGTCCAGAAGTACTCCTAAGCTGCGAACTTCGTCCTTCAGGGGAAGTGTGACCCCGTCCAGGACAGGTGGATAAACTTCCTTTCTAAGGCCTGGGGAACCTATCACCAGTACTTCCGTTTTCTCTGGATTCAGGCTGAGTTTGTTTTCCCTCAACCAGCCCATGACCGGCTTCAGGCAGGCATTCAGAGAGACGCCATCCTTAGACACTGCAGCAGTTGGAGGCACAGAGAAGCATATTTGGGTGTCATCAGAGTACGGATAACACCGCGCCCCGTGTCTCCGGATGATCTCTCCCAGCGGTTTCATGTAAATGTTAAACAAAGTGGGGGACAAAATAGCTCCCTGAGGGACACCCTCCTTCCTTTCTTCCATCAGACTGGTCTCCATGGTGGACTCTGTCCAGCTGAAAGGCTCTCCCAGGTGCTGCCCTCTGGATTGTCTGGAGGGACTGTGTGCAGCGAAAGGGATTAGGGCTTGTAATCTGTGGAGAATCCCCCCACAATCCACTGGGCTAATGGACTCTGGGGGCGGGGGGGGGGCTTTGTGAGACCTGGGCCCCAGGAATGCCAGCCCCCAAAGCAAGCAAACACTCTCCGCTGGCAAGGGGTGGGGTGCATTTCCCTCTGGCTTTGGCAATATGGGAGCTTAATCTGCAAAGATCAGTGGAGACAAAAGGCTTCCTGGCTGGACTCTGTTTGCCAAGGCTGCAGCTGTGTCAATCCCCAAAGACAAAGGAGAGGGCGAAGCAGGGCCAGGCAGAAGCCAAAGGCCACTCCGGCCCCGGATGGTGGCATGGCTGGTCAAGGGACTGGGAAGAGGGAAGGAGGGCTGCGCCGTCCCAGGAGGACTGGATGGTTGCCCTGGGAAGGGGGCTCAAGAGGCAACAGGCCGTCCATGGGGGACCTCAGAAGGAATGACCCCCAGAGAAGGCAGAAGGCAGAGCTGCGTCTCTGAAGGGGAGAGCGGAGCAGAGTCCGGACAGGAGGCTGAGCAGGAAGGGGCTCGCCTGGCGGCTGCGGAGTAACCAAATTACCTTTCAGAAGCAGAGAAGCTATGCCACGGCTGCCTGGTCCAGGCCTCTGCACAGGGACATAGGCAAGGGGGGGAGGAGTTTCTTGGGGTCCAGACCCCCCCCCTTCCATTAGAAAAATGAATGGTGTGTGCTGCTGCGCCGCTGCACCCAAGCCTCATTATAATGGTGGCACTTAGTCTGGACCCCCCCCCCTTTCCTAAAATCCCAGCTACATCCCTGCTCTGCATGCAGCCCTTGTGCCGAATGGCAACATCATGCAATGGAATCCAAAAACCCAATGCACCACTGCATGCAGAACCAAACAGTTAACTCCACTTCCACAACCATGAACTCAGACAAAAATACCCAGCTGTTTCCACAGAGCAACTCTGGCCTGTGCAAGGCACCCACTGTGGAAGGAGCCTCTATGCAGCTCTAGCCAAGCACTGCTGGACATTTAAAAAGAAGCACAGGCTCATAGACTGCTAGAGCTGGGAGAGAGCCCCAGGGTCATCCAATCCAGCCCCATCCTGCCATGCAGAAAGGCACAACCTGGGACAGGTGGCCATCTGGCCTCTGTTTAAAGACCTCCAAGTAAGGAGACTTCCTCCAAAGAAGGAACCAATTTGTTCACATTCAGAAGTCGACTTCCAATGCTTTCTGGGGGCATTCTTAGCACCCATAAGCCCCCCTCCCCCTGGGGAGTACCAGGGGCATAGAATTGACCCCAGACCCACTGCAGTTGCCCGCCCTGCCCTACAAGCTGAGAGCCATGGGATCAAGAAGGAACCCAAAGGCCATGTAGTCAATCTCCCTGCCAGAACAGGTAAAGCTCCCCTTTCATTTGACTTTTTAATACCTTTGGCCTGATGAAGAAGAAGCCAGTGGAGCTTCGAAAGCTCGCATGGTGTGTTTTGTGCATTTTGGTTGGCCAATGAAAGTATTGCTCTTTTATGGAGTTTGTATGTTGTTGTGCTTTGCACTGGGAGCGGTAGACCTGGCACCTTGCTCTCCCACCACTGATTCCCCCCCCCCCATTGAATGACATAGAAATGGACCGATTGGAGAGGTCTGTGTCACTGCAAAGGTGCACAGGGGGTGGAATTTGATCATTATGCGCTTGGCAAAAGAACGCCAACTCCCCCAAAGGCCCCCAAAGTGGGTCACGGCAGCATAGGCTGGGCTCCCGATGCTGTATAACTGGCAAGCATAATGCCAGCCCCTTGCCTTGGAGGACTGAAGGCTGCAAGACCGCACCAGGAGGCACCCTCCTGTTAAGACCTTTGGGCATGATTTCACCCCCAAGTGCCAGGCCAAGGCAGTCCAGGGCTTTCTTTGGGGAGGTAAATCCCTCCCCTGCCATGGCTGGCTCTTAATGCCTCCAGCAGCCCTTTGGGAAGCGCTTCCGTCCAGGTGGCCCCAGAAGAGCAGCAGTGAGATCATGTCTTGGCCAGGCGGCCAGGCGGGCAGCCAGAAAGAGGACCCCCAGCCCTCTTTCCCAGAGGGGCCAGCCCCAGGGGGCTAAACCCACCACGGCTTGAGCGGCTGCAGCTGCTGTCTGCCCTCCCTGGTCTGGGGCCCAGATGGAAAGGGGTCCCTTGCTAAGGGCAGGATGCGGCCGAACGAGTCAAGGATGCGGCGCCTGCACACGCTGCGGCCTTTGCACAGGAGAGCATGCCAAAGCATAGAGAGTGAAGCATGCAAAGGAGGACTGCCAAATGGAGGACACACAAGAAAAATGGAGGAAACTATCAAATCAAAGCTAAAAACACCAATATGAATGAGAATTCATTCCATACGGTTTATTTACAGCTGTATTACATATACTGTATTTTGTTATGTACTCAGCGGTATTTTTCTCATGAATCTATCTGCATTAAAATGCCTTGTTGGCTTGCAATGTACTTAGAATCATAGAATCATAGAGTTGGAAGAGACCTGAGTCAAGGGCCATCCATCCAGAGCTCTAACAGAACTCTGAGCAAAGCAAATGCTTACATTTTTACTTTACCTTTAGCCATTGCCTTTAGCCACAAATCCTGGACTCAATCTACATTGAGGTTATTCCTTTCATTTGTCCACTGTGCTGAAATGAAGGGGGGAAACCCTTTTCCACATTTGCACTGTGTCCTCAAGCAGCCCATTGCCTCACAAACTGTTTGCTGCCCTTTTCCCCCCAGAAAGACAAATGTGCTCTGAGCTCTGGGTGCGAGTCCTGTCCACTGCTGCTCCAAGGAGAAAAGAACTCCAGAAGGAGCCCTCTGATCTTCCATTTGCAGCAAGGACAGGCTGCCAAGTAGATGAGTCTACCAAAGGGTGTTCCTGGATGGGCTTCTTAGCCATGCTCAAAATGGAGAAGATTTTGGAGTTCCTCCTGGGGAGAAGGTTGAAATGTTGGACATGTTCAGGAAAAGGAGGACGTCTGGTCCCCTGGCCTTAGAATCATAGAATCATAGAATCATAGCCCGCTTTTTCATTTTGCAAGGGATGCTAGGAGAGAGATGGCAGGTGGATGGAGGGGCGCCTGAGGCTCCTCCTGGGCCATCATCCAAAGGCCCCCATCTCCAGGGCAAACGCCCAGCCCTCAGGCACAGAAAGGGGCTCCAGGCCCTTCAGGAACGCTGGGGGGGTGTACCTTAGCCAGGTCTGACACCCAAAAGCAGCCATGCTTTGTGAAGAAACAGGAACACGGGAAGCCACCTGAGTCTCCTGTCACACGGCTCGGTTAGAGCACTCCACCTTTAAAATCCTGAGCCTTGTAGTTCCAGGAGGTACCCAGAATCCTCTGCCTGAGTGCTCTAGTCCTCTGACAAACTACAGATCCCAGGATTCCATAGGATGCTGCAACAGTGGGTAAAGTGGCATCGCAATGCTGTGATGCTGCAGCCAGGAAGGGGCCAAATTCAGGCCCTGGACGGCCGTCTAACCCAGTACTGTCCACTCTGACTGGCAATCTTGGCTTGCCAGACTCTGGTTTAGGCAGGGCTCCTTCCCTGCCCTCCCTGGCGTTCCCTTCTGTTGGTCTTCTATCCAATAATTAACCAGGCTCCATCCTGCTTAGCTTGTGAAAGCAGACACAGATCAGGAGCGTTTGTGCCTCGGGAGCTGCGGTTGCACTGGCTCATACCCTTGACCCCCAGAACCCACTACTGTCCACTCCAAGCCCCGAGTGGCTTTATTGCCCCACCGACATGGAAGCCATCTGCTCTTGCGGCTTCATTTAGTGTCTCTTGCGAACATGGTTGCAATGGGACATTGAAGCTGATGGTGACCCTGTGGCTGAGATTTCACCAAGGCCTCCTGTCCTCCTTTGCTTTGATCAGGTCCTGCAAATTCATGCCCATGGCCTCCCTCCGTCCGGTGTGCGGTCTTCCTCTCTTTACGCTGCCTTCTACCTTTCCTAATAGCGTTGCTGCCTTTCCCAATGATTCAGTCATGCCTTCTCATGATGTGGCCAAAGTATGACAATCTCCGTTTGGTAGGCTTGGCTTTCCAAAGAGATTTCTGTCTCAGTCTGTTCCGATTTGTTTGTCTTTTGGCTATCTTCAGTACTATTCTCCAGAACCACATCTCAAAGGAGCTGGTTTCTTCCTGTCCGCTGTCCAGCTCTCGCGTCCGAACGTGTCGATGGGGAATGCAAAGGCTTGGACGATCCTCGCTTAGTGTCTTGGCACTTTGGGATCCTGCCTAGTTTTTCCATGGCTGCCCTCCCCATTCCTTGACTTCTCCTTAGTTCTTGACGGCAGTCTCCGTTCTGATCCATCTTTGATCCAAGGTATGGGAAATCTTTGACTGTTTCTATTTCCTCATTGTCCAAGTTGAATTTATGTGTTTCTTATCTGGCCATTATTTTTGTTTTCGGTCAGCCGGGAAGAATCTGCTGAAGGTCCCAACTGCGCAATATGCAGCGACCTCGCAAAGGGCCTTTTCCATCTCAGCCTCAAAAATGTGGAACAACCTTCCCAACGAGCTCCGTTCCACCACCTCCCTGGACGTTTTCAGAAAGAACCTTAAGACCATTTTCTTTCACCAAGCTTCCCCCCCCCCATGAGATGCGATATTATGCCCTCTCCCCCTTTTGTGTAACGACTTTCGCAATGTTTTTGGATCAATTCAACCAAGCTGGCTGTGTAATAGTTTTTAATATGATATTTTTACATTGTTTTTATTGATATGTATGTATTTTTATGTTGATCATCGCGGAAAAGCAGGATAAAAATAAAATCTATTATTATTATTATTATTAGCGAGATCTTGCAGCACCTTTGAGACTCACTGAAAGAAAGAAATGCATCCACAGATGCATTTAGTAATCTACTGAAGTCTAGGAAAGCTCACATTGCCAATGTCTTTATTTCATTAGTCTCAAAGGTACTCGCTCTATATACTGATGCCACAGACTAACATAGCTATAGTTTTGGATTTATCTTCAGCAGTGAGCCTGTCTTTGCACTTTCTGCCTTGATTTTCCTCCATAATTGTTCAAAGTCTATGATCTTTTCCTCTAGTAGTATGGTCTCATCCGCATTTCTTAGACTGTTGACATCCCTTCTTCCAATCTTCCCTCTTTCTCCTGAGTCTAAACCTGCTTTTCCTATGATATTTTCTGCATACCATTTGAACAAGTGGGGTCACAGGATGCAGCCTTGCCCAAACCAATTGCCAATTGTAGTTTGACCACCCGGTAATTTACAAACTTGCTTGGTTTTCCATCAAGTCTGAAACCTTTGCAAGCTGCACTCACAGTTTTGTATGTTTTGTAAAGAGAGCTAACCTTCTCTCTTTCTCTGCCAAATCCTCGTGGGGGGGGGGGGGGATGAGTGGGAAGGTATGGGGCTGTTTGTTGCTCAGCTTCTGCTTTGCCCAGTGGAAGATCCACTATAATCTTTCCCATTCCCCACCAAGGTTGGGGCATTCACAGCTCTTGTTCCTGTTGTTCTCCCTTCCAACATCCTTTTCAGCATTTGCCTCTGGTTACACAGATGCCTCCATTTTGCCCAGCCAGGCTGAGAGCAATTGCCAGGAGAGCATCCCCTCCAGCCCCAGGAAACAGACGCGCAACACAACAGAGCAGCCGGAGATCTCTTGGCGAGCGGAGGCTAAGGGCCAGGATCCCTTTCAGGCGTCTGCCTTGGGGCTGGGACCGTGTCATTGCCCTGCAGCCTTGGTCGGGATATCCCTCCAGGCCACCTGTATGCATTGCTGGGCCCATCAGCTCCTGTCAGAGAGGGAAATGGCCTGACAAATTCCGGCCAGCAGGAATGGACGCTCTCCCGCCTGGACGCACGAAAGGCCCGGCGGCTCTCTCACGCTGGGAGCCAGGGAGCCCCACTGGGCTAGCAAGGAGGGCTGCCAGGCCACCAATTGTTCTGGAAATCAATGGGCCGGAAAGGCAGCTCTGCTCCTGCTGCTGAAGGAAGGGAAGGAGGCCGCGGGGAGGAAGGGCTGGCGGTGTGGGCAGAGTGGCCTGTCTGCCACAGAGGCTCCCATCCCTTTCCCCTTCTGAGGGTGGCAAGAGGGCACCGGCCCTGGGGCCAAAGTGAGGGCAACCACCCCCAGGAAGAACCTTGCTTCCCTCCATGAACTATCCCTCCCAATATCTGCTCTATGATTCGTCTATGATTCTGCTATCATTCGTTCTGTAATTCCATTGACAAGCTGGAACCATGTCCAGAGAAGGGCAACCAAAATGGTGGAAGCTCTGGGAATCCCCAAAGCCCTTTGAGGAGCAACTGAGGGAGCTGGATAGGTTTAGCTTGGAGAAATGAAGGTTATGAGGTATGTTAGCAGGTATGGCTACATCTCCCAGAATCCCCAAAACTGAAATGCATGCAAGTTGGGAGTTGTCTGGAAGGCACCAGGTTATGGGGCAGCTGTGCGAGTGTGTCCTAACCAGGCGCCGATCCTTTGGGATATGGAGATTGAGTTGGGGGCCAGAGGTAAGGCCTTGCAGGCAGGAGACGGGCTTGGTTCCCTGCTAGGCTGCAGAGAGCCAGAGAGAAGGAGCCGGAGCCTTGACCTGCCAGGGCCAGATCCACCAGGCGATGGGTCCCAGGAGCCATGCAACAGCCGGCAGAGAGTCATAGGGTCTCACAGCCGGGACCGGGAGGGACCCCCAAGGACTGCCCAGTCCAACCTCAGTCCGCAGTGAGCAAAGGCCAAGAGGCTATAAAGCAGGAGCTGATGGAGGTGAGAGGCAGGCAGGCAGGCTTTGGGGAAGCAGCTGCTCATTGCTGGAAGGGATCATAGAATCATAGAGTTGGAAGAGACCGCAAGGGCCCTGATCCAGTCCAACCCCATTCTGCCATGCAGGAAATCCAAATCAAAGCATCCCCGACAGATGGCCATCCAGCCTCTGTTTAAAGACCTACAAAGAAGGAGACTCCACTACACTCCGAGGAAGGAGTGTGTTCCTCTATGGAACATCCCTTTCTGTCAGGAAGTTCTTCCTAATGTTGAGCTGGAATCTCTTTTCCTGGAGCTTGCATCCATTGCTCCGTTGGGTCCTAGTCTCTGGAGCAGCAGAAAACAAGCTTGTTCATATGACATCCTTTCAAATATTTAAACAGGGCTATCATATCACCTCTTAACCTTCTCTTCTCCAGGCTAAACATCCCCAGCTCCCTGAGTCCTTCCTCATAGGGCTTCATGGTTTCCAGACCTTTCACCATTTTAGTCGCCCTCCTTTGGACACATGGCTCCAGTTTCTCAATGTCCTTTTTGAATTGTGGTGCCCAGAACTGGACACAATATTCCAGGTGGGGCTGACCAAAGCAGAATAGAGTGGCACTATTACTTCCCTTGATCTAGACACTATACTTTTATTGATGCAGCCTAAAATTGCATTGGCCTTGTTAGCTGCCGCATCGCACTGTTCACTCATGTTCAACTTGTGGTCCACTTGGACTCCCAGATCCCTTTCACATGTAGTTCCTTGCTGCACATCTGGTTAACTTTCCTTGGGGCAGCCAGCCCCCAAAGGAGGAGGGGGAGGCCTGCCCGGGGTTTTTATTTTGGGGGGTGGGAGGGTCAGCCTTTCACCCCATAGACCTCGGTCAGGTCAGGGGGTGTCCCTCCCTTCCCTGCTACCTGCTGCTTGGGACAATGCAATTGGACACAGGTCTTAACATGATGGAGGAGAATTTTCACACACCGAAGGGCCTCCATCTTGGGCCAGGAAAACCAAGAGAGAGAGCTGGGTTTCTCTGCCAAGGGAAGGAGGGCACCTGCTCTAGGTCTGCAACAAAGCAAGGGCTCCTTCTTTGCATGTGCACACGCGCGCACACACACACACACATGGCCCCTTCCATCAGGACAAAGGTCCAGGAGCCATGATGCCCAGCTAGTTTGGGCAAGAATCAAGAGAAAAGGGAAAAGTGCAGGGAAATGTGGAAGGGAGGAGGGGAAAAGGAGGGCCATGTTGCAAGGGGCTGAATCTGTCAAGGAAGGCATGGCTGCTGCCCTGAGCTTGCAAGACCAAGGAGGACAGGGTGACCAGCAGTCTTGCAGGTCTCCCATTGAGAGGGCCACCATGGCTGAAGGCAACTGGACATCATTCAAGGACAAGACATGGCTTCTGAGGGAAAGCGCACTTGCATTTCCGGCTGCGCACTTGCACACAAAGCGCCTGGGGCAGGGAGGGCTTGGATGCCGCTCCAGAGATGTCGGAAAACCAGGGAAGAAAAAGGCATACTCCTGGCAGAGTCATGCAATTGCTCTGAAGATTTTCAGAAAACATTGTGCTTATCCAGGAATGCTCCAGCAACAGACCATCGCCAGGACTTCCCCGTCTGATAATCTTCAATGTAAGAAAGAGATTTGTGCTATTAATCGACTACAAAGGAAGACTGGAATGAGAAATGGCTGAATTGGGATATATCCACAAGTTCCACTCCATCAACATTGGCTGAAAAAAAGGCAAGAGAAAAAAGGCATTAGCCATTGAAGAGTCGCATTCATGGTTCTGGTTTTGTTGCTATCTCCCTTTTCTTTTGCTTCTCTTCTTTCCTTGATTGCTTGGAGCGTTTCATCTGTTATCCATGGCTCCTTCTACATGACAGCTCTTCAGGGTTCTCAGTGCGGATCCTGCTTGGCCGCCCAGGAGAGAAGCAGGGATGCTAGACGTAGCCTCACAGAGCACTCTGGCGGAGCATTTTCTCATGGACATTTCTGCACATGGACGTCCTTTCCTTCCTTCTTGCGTTTTAATGAACACAAGGAGGTATTTACCTCCCCCCTCCTTAAACCCCTTTTCTTTCTTCCCCCAAAGCAGGTGTAAGCAGTTTGCAAGGAACATAAATCATCCATAATGGGAGTACAGGCCCCTGAGAACTTTATCTGGCTTTTATCAGCTCAGAAAGACCCCTGAAAGAAACACCCAGGAGGCCAAAGAGAGCAATCTGCAGCTAAGTCACCACTCCCCTCCTGCTCACCTGCAGGGTTTGTTTGCCTGCCCCAGACCAGAGCCCTCTCCCCAAAGAGAGAGATGTCCGGCCACCGCCTGGACATTAAACTCTTCCCTTGCAGAGCGTTGACCCACGGACGGAGATGGATCGGAGGGTCACTGGCTCATGAGCCACGCAATCCCAGCTCCTGGCGCTGGTCCGCAGCAGGGGCCAATTGCTTTCCCCAGAGACACTGCACAGCAAAGCCATGGCCGGCCATGGTTCTTGCTTGCCAAGTGAATCCTGGGAGAACAACCTTCCTCCCTGAGGCCAGCAGTGGGTGGCGGTGGGGCATCTGTGGATGAATGAGGCAAGGAGGGCTGGCCCAGAGCTTTACCTGTTCAGTGAGAAGAGCTTTGTCCAAGTCCCCTTCTGCTGCTCTCCTCAATAGGCCTCCCAGCCCAATCTGTTGGTGGCAGCAATAGCAACAAAGCTTCTGCAGACCTGAATCCTGCTCTCAGCAGATCCGAGTTGTACCCAAATGCAGCCTGAGCATTTCCATGCAAACCTCTAGTTTTATATTGCGCCTGCTTCCAGCATTTTATCCGGAAAGATTCTGGAGCAGATCATTAAAGAGAGAGTCTGTGAACATCTAGAAGGCAATGCCATCATCACAAAAGTCAACATGGGTTTCAGAGAAAGAAGTCATGCCAGACAAACCTTATCTCCTTCTCTGATAAAATGACCATCTTGGTAGATGAAGGGAATGCTATAGATGTAGTAGATCTTGATTTCAGTAAGGCCTTTGACAAGGTTCCCCATGGCATTCTTGCAAACAAGCTTGTAAAATGTGGGCTAGACAAGGCAACTGTTACATGGATCTGTAATTGGTTGACCGGCCAAACCCAAAGGATGGTCAGCAATGGCTCCTTTTCAGCCTGGAGGGAAGTGACCAGTGGGGTGTCCAGTGGGGCTCTGTCCTGGCCCAGTACTGTTCAACATCTTTATCAATTACTTGGATGAAAGAATTGGGGGCATACTTATCAAATTTGCAGATGATACCAAATTAGGAGGAACAGCTAATAGAGGACAGGATCAAAATTCAAAATGACCTTAATAGATTAGAAAGCTAGACCAAAGCTAACAAAATGAAATTCAACAGGGAGAAACGTAAGGTACTGCACTTAGGGCAGAAAAATGAAATGCTCAGATATAGGATTATGGGGAACACCTGGCTGAATGAGACTACATGCTAAAGGGATCTAGGAGTCCAAGTAGACCACAAGTTGAACATGAGTCAAGAGTGCGATGCAGCAGCTAAAAAGGCCAATGCAATTTTAGGCTGCATCAATAGAAGTATAGTGTCTAGATCAAGGGAAGTAATAGGTATTAAATCTTTGTTATGGGTGATGTCTCTTGCCCTCGAAGCCCCGAACTGGTACCAACTGGATGAGATGCCGGCTTCTCTGGAACTCAGGATCAAAGCAAACTCCAACACACAGGAGAAGCTTTCTGGAGCAATGCCTAGTGAAACAGCTGCTTAATTAATGACAGATTTTATAGCAGACTTCACTTATTATTATTATTATTATTATTATTATTATTATTAACCCTTATTTATAAAGCGCTGTAAATTTACACAGCGCTGTACATACAATCTTTTTAATTAGACGGTTCCCTGCCCTCAAGCTTACAATCTAAAAAGACACGACACAAAGGGAGAAGGGAAAGGTGGAGGGGAAGGGGCCTTTCTAGTAGGATAATACATATAAAATACATAGCAATACAGGAAATGGTTCGATAAAACAGGCACCAAAAGATCATCAAATAGCGAGCGACAATTATGCAATGCCTGGGAAGGCTTCTCTGAACAGGATGGTCGTCAACTCCGTTTTGAAGCTGGTTAAAGAAGTGATCAGGGCCCTTGTGTCTCGCGGGGGAAGAAGGTTCCAGGAGTGAGGGGCAGCAAGTGAAAAGGGGCGAATCCGAGATGGGGCAGAGGAAATCCTGGGTTGGGACAGCAGGCCTTGACTACCAGAACGGAGGGCCTTGGTGGGAAGGTGAGGAGAAAGAAGGTCTGATAAGTAAGGAGGGGCAGCCCATGGAGGGCTTTAAATGTTGACAGCAGGAGCTTATACTGAATGCGGAAAGGTAGTGGGAGCCAGTGAACTTCACCCAATGAGGGTTTTATTGTCTTAGTTGCCATTTACAAAACTAACAGCTACAAGTACTGTCTAACACATCCTTCTCTTTCAGAGTCCATGCTCAATACAAAAAACCACTTGAACAGTCCTTTGTTCTCCCATCAGGAACACGTTCCCACGATCTAGTCCAGCCTCTTCCCACATAGGGAACCAAGCACAGTACAAACAACAAACATGTCGTGTTTACATTCAGTCTCGGCCATTTGCCCTTCAACATTCTGTTTTCAAGCCTAGACTTCCTGGCCTTCAACAGGAACCAATTTTTTTTTTACTTTAGCAAACCATTGTCACATCTCAACATTTTAAATAGAAATAGAAATATACATTAACAATAGGCCACTCTATTCTGCTTTGGTCAAGCCCCACCTGGAATATTGCCTCCAGTTCTGGGCAAAACAATTCAAAAAGGACATTGAGAAACTGGAGCCATGTGTCCAAAGGAGGGAGACCAAAATGGTGAAAGGTCTGGAAAGCATGAAGCCCTCTGAGGAACGTCTCAGGGAGCTGGGGATGTTTAGCCTGGAGAAGAGAAGGTTAAGAGGTGATGTGATAGCCCTGTTTAAATACTTGAAAGGATGTCATATTGAGGAGGGAGCAAGCTTGTTTTCTGCTGCTCCAGAGAATAGGAGACAGTGGATCAATGGATGCAAGCTCCAGGAAAAGAGATTCCAGCTCAACATCAGGAGGAACTTCCTGAGAGTCAGGGCTGTTCGACAGTGGAACACACTCCTTCCTCAGAGATTGTGGTGGAGTCTCCTTCCTTGGAGGTCTTTAAGCAGAGGCTGGATGGCCATCTGTCAGGGATGCTTTGATTTAGATTTCCTGCATGGCAGAATGGGGTTGGACTGGATGGCCCTTCCTGGGGTCTCTTCCAACTCTATGATTCTATGAAAGATGAAGTGCCTCCATGATCTGCTCCTTCCCCTGGGGCCTGTCTCCATCCCTGTTCAAGATCTCATAGCCTCAAAGCCTCAGCCCAACCCAGGAGGAGGCAAGACGATGGCCGTTGTGCCCCCCACCCCTCTCCCCATTGGGCCCACGGTAGAGTCAATATTGACAAGATGGACCATTGCCCCCTCCCCAAATCCCTCCAGGCAGCTGGGTTTGCAAGGCATTCCCCTGCAGAGGAGCCCTCCAGCCATCTTAGTATTCAAATGGCAAAGAGGAACAGCCCGGTGGCACAGTAGCTGGGGGGTGAAATACCCTAACCCTAATCCTCTCCCCATGGGGCCCACAGGATGAGAGCCCACATTGACAGGGTGGGCCACTGCCCCCCTCCCAAAAGCCCTCCGGGGCTGGGCCTCCTCCTCCTCCTCAGGCGGCTGGGTTTGCAAGGCATGTCCCTGCGGAGGAGCGCAAACAGGAGAGGCCCAGGGAGCCATGCTGTCCTTCAACTAGCAAAGAGGAACAGCCAGGCACCCTCAGTAGATGGGGGGGGGGGGTTTACCCTGGTCCCCACCCCAACGTCCAGCTTCCTGAAAAACAGATGCTAAGCCAAGTTGACCCACCTCAATCGGATGGGATTTAGATGATGGGTTTCGTGACTGGCGTTTGCTTTGCGTGGGGCAGCCCTTGAAAAGTGTTCAGAACAGTATTAGATGCAGCAGCCAAAATGCTGTTGGATGTGTGTTTTAGTGGCCATGTAAGACTGGTCTTGCAAGAACAGCTCCAAGGTTGCTTCCAAGAGCAGTTCAAGGCGGTGGTTTGGAGCACCTTCCAATGCCCCAAATGGCTTGGTTCCAAGGTACAGAATCATAGGATCCTAGAGTTGGAAGGGACCCCAAGGATCATGCAGCCCAACCCCCTTTTTCTGCCATGCAGGAAGACACAATCACCAAAGCACCCCAACAAATGGCCATCCAGCCTCTGCTTAAAAACAGCCTCCAAAACTGGAGACCATTCCGAAACAGCAGCGACTTCCACTCTTGGACCAATCTTATGCTCAGGACATTCCTCCTAATGTTGAGCTGCAATCTCTTTTCCTGGAGCTTCCATCCATTGCTCCATTGTGTCCTATTTTCTGGAGCAGCAGAAAATAAGCTTGCTCCCTCCTCAACGTGGCATCCTTTCAGATATTTAAACAGGGCTCATATCATATCACCCCTTAATCTTCCCTTCTCCAGGCTTATCCCCAGCTCCCTAAGTCTCTCCTCATAGGGCTTCATGGTGGACACATGGCTCCAGTTTCTCCACCTCCTTTTTGAACTGCTTTGCCCAGAACTGGACACAGGATTATTCCGGGTGAGGCCTGAACAGAGCAGCATAGAGCGGCACTATTCTTTCCCTTGATCTAGACACTATACTTCTATTGATGCATCATTTGCTCTTCCTCCTCCTTCCATGTTAACTTCCCCTCATTTGCTAGACTTGGTGCCTTTGGTTTTCGCGGTGTATTCTGTGCAAGGACAGTCGATGCTGAAGGCATCTTGCATAATGGCGTCTGGCAGGGGCTGCCCCTTGTGCCATTGCCCCCATGGCCTGGCCAAGCTGACCGCCTCGGACGTCCCAAGATATATAACTGAACACTAAAGTGGGGATCGCCTGAGCCCTTGCGTTCCCCATCATCCCCATCATGTCCAGATGTGAGAGACAGCTGGACGCTGAAGGACGCAGGCGGAAGGAAAACCAGCCCATTTGGGGATGTGTTGCTGGAGGAGGGTCTGACTGAGGATGCCATGGACAGCCAGAGACAAAGAATTGGGTTGAGCCTTTGTCCTGGGATGGGGCTGAGGAGGAGGAGGAGGAGCAGGTCTGGAGAGCTTCCTGGAGCCAAGGGCCGAAGGACCAGATCTCTCCTTGCTGAGGGGCTCTCTCTCTCCCCAATTAGATCTCTGCAGGAGCCTTGGAGCCATCACTTTGCATGAGAAAGGCCCAGTAATTGGCAATGGTCAGAGTTGGCTCTGCCTCCCTTTGGGCCTTTCTTTGGGGAGAGAGAGAGAGAGAGCATGCCACCATGCAAATGCCCATCTTTTGCACCTGGGGAGACCCTCCTTGGGTTGCCACTGGGATTCCTGAGGCGAATCACAATGGGTTCTTCTTACAGCAGCAGCTTTGCCAGCCCAGGAGATTAACCCATCCCTCTCCAGGGCCAGGCTTTGGAGGGGGAAATGCTAAAGCTGGCCCTGGCCTGGACTCACTGCCCCACTGACCAGGGTCCAGCCCTTCATGCTGCTGTGTGCCCTTGCTGCATGCGCCTGGCAGCCCCCAGCTTGCCCCCAAGAAGACCCATAAGCCCCCCGACTCTCCAGGAAGCGAACAGCCTGAACAAAAGCTTACTGGGAGCGGAGCAGTGAATGGAGATCTTGCACAATGCGGACACACAAACACACACAACCCTGCCTTGTGGCCAGATTGCAAACATCTCTGCCTCTGCTGGCAGCCCTTGTGTGGAATGGCAACACTGCACAACTGAACCAAGACATGAAATATGCTACCAGATGCGCCTCCAAATATTCAGTGCATATCAGCAGGCAATGTGCCCCCGTGTGTGGCACAGAACGGAACGCGCAAGAAGCCTGCAGACGCAACCCCACTTCTGCAGCCATTGGGTAGAAACGTCTCACTGCTCCTGTCAGGGGACTTGTAATCATAGAACCATAGAGCTGGAAGAGACCCCAAGAAGGGCCCTGATCCTGTCCCACCCCCTTCTTCTTCTGCCATACAGGAACTCCATACCAAAGCATCCCCAATTTGACAGATGGCCATCCAACCTCTGTTTTGTTCAGGCTCCCATTGTGCAATGCGGCACTTTTCACAATGAGACATCTTGTGCATTGGGACTGTTGCACAAAAGCCGTTGGGAGGAAGGGCTTCTTTGCCGTGAGAAGTGTTTTGACAGTAGATTATTTATGTATTTCATTTTATTTATTTAGATGACCCTTTGGGTTCCCTTCTACCTCTAAGATTCCAAGATCCCAGGGTTTTGTGACATGAAATACAATCGGCCCTTCTTAGACACGGATTCTTTATACACGGATTCAAGCACCCACGGTTTGAAAATGTTCCCAAAAAGAATAAATTCCAAATATCAAACCTTGACTTTCCATTTTTTATAAGGGACACCATTTTGCTGTGACATTGTATTTAATGGGACTTGAGCTTCCACGGATTTTGTGATCCACGGAGGAGGGATCTTGGGACCAAACCCCAGCGGATAACAAGGGCCCACTGTATAGCTGCTGTGCTGCCATGTGCAAATCTACAGCGCTATATAAATAAATAAATAAATAAATAAATAATGCTAGGGAACTGCGGAATCATAGAATCATAGAATCGTAGAGTTGGAAGAGACCACTAGGGCCATCCAGTCCAACCCCATTCTGCCATGCAGGAAATCCAAATCAAAGCATCCCCATTGACAGATGGCCATCCAGCCTCTGTTTAAAGACCTCCAAGGAAGGAGATGCAGAAGACGTTCCCTTTTGCAACAGGGGCCTCCAGAGTCCAACCCCCAAACCACTAAAAACATTGTTTCAGAGGAGGGTTGCCGCCATTTTCCTATGAGGCTGAGAGAGTGTGGTTTCTTTCCATGGCTGAGCACTGAATTCCTCCAAATTGTGTGCAATTTCAGGTGGAACAGCCACCCTCCTTTCCGACGTCTGCTGCACATCTGTGAACATGTCTGGTGGCCAAAGAAGAACAACTGCCCATGTGAAGGGACTTATATCTGGGCAGGTGACCAGACGTCCCAAGGCCCTGCAAAATGTAGGACATTTGAGAAGAAGGCAAGACATTACCAAGTAAAAACTCAAGACACTCATAGAAATGTAGATCCATGCTTCTTAGTCATGCTCCAAATGGGGGACCTCTTGGAATTCCTCTTAGGCAGAAGGTTGGAATGGAAGATGTGTCCTGGAAAAGGAGGACATCTGATCACCCTGACTGTGCTGAAATTAAGGGGGGGGGGATCTTTCAGTATTTGCACTGTGTCCTCAAGTATCCCTTTGCCTAACAGGTTTGCTGTCCTTTTACCCTCTGAGAAACAAACACGCCCCAAGATCTGGGTGCGAGTCTTGCCTGCTGCTGCTGCTGCTGCTGCTGCTGCTGCTGCTGCTCCTAGAAAAAAGAACTTTAGATGGATCCATCCTATTCCTATATTTGCAGCACGGAAAGACTGCGAAGTAGATGCATTTCTGGAAATGAAGCAGCAAACGTGGTGTAACTCAATGGGCTTCATAGTCATGCTCAACATGGAGGACACTTTGGAATTCCTCCTGGACAGGAGGCTGAAAATGTAGGACACGTCCTGGAAACGGAGGGCGTGCCTGGCAAATGCAGCAGATTCCAGGATCCCCTCCAAAGGGTCCCAACTCTCTCTCAGAGGGAAGGAGACCATGCCTTGGCCTCTCTCTGGGAAAACGGGGTTTTGCTCATGGAGCTTTTTTGGGATGGGGCAATTCCTTCCATCTCCCCCATTTGGGGGTGTCTCCAGGTGTTTATGCTTTCCCTCTGAGAAAGAGGCTCAGCTGCCAGGGAACAGGAAGCCTTTGGCTTCAGCGGCTGCCAGCCAGCCAACAGCAGAGCAGGGCTAGTGTTTTCCTAGAGGTGTGAAAGCGTGTGCAAATGCACCTGGGGAGGGTCAGGGGCTGCCCCTCAGGAACCCCCCCAACCACGCATGACCCAGAGAGGGATGTGGATTGCCACCCCAGGGCAGCCCCCCCCCTTATCCCTTGTCTGCTCCTGGCAGTGCCCCCATTGACCCCCCCCCCCCGGCAGAGGAGGGCAGCGGCCTGGGGCTGCCCGCTGGGAGGGTCAGAGGTCAGCTCTGGCCAGCCAGATCATGTAAGGCCCCATTGCTGTGGAAGAGACAGTGTTTCCAAACCAAAGAAGGGGCACAATTCTTTCCCCTTTTGGGGTGGAGCAGAAGAGGGCATCTCAGGAGGCATTGTTTTTCTAAGCAGCCATGGGGCAACAGGGCAAGCTTGCCCCTTGTTTCACACTGGGAGACAGGGCCCTTCAGACTGCTTGGAACCCATCCATGCAGGAGAGGAAAGCAGGGGGAGACCTGGTCCCAGGGCATGCCTTCACCTGAGGGACAAATAGGGCAGACTCCCTGGGATGCTCTTTGGGCATGTAGACGCCACGAAGGGCGATGCCAGGTGCCCAGCCACAGCCATGAGGCTCCCAGCGCCTTTATGGGGATGGCCCATTGGGCTGGTGCTGCAGGGGCCATTGCCCTCCGCCTGCCTTGGGCTTAGGGAACTTTTGGGTTGGCAGCTCTTGCTTAGATCCCAACCAACCCTTTTGGATTCCTCCCAGGTTGCTGCCCACTGGCCTCTGGCAAGTGCCACCTCCATGCCCACGTACAGCAGGTGAAGTGTGCCCTCTGGGGGCCTCGAGGGACACTGCGACCTCCCCTGGCACCTCAAGGGCCCTCCTCTCACTTGACCCCTTTTCTGGCCAAAGCTGGCAGAAATGGTTGTGCCACCCTCAATGCCTGGTGGCCCCTTCTGCAGCCCCAGTGGACCAAGGGGTCAGTTGAGGGCACTGGCAAAGAGGGGCCAAGGCACTGGCCAGAGAGGCACATCTGCGTGCGCATGGGAACACTTTCAACACTCTGCCTATGTCTGTGTCCAGCTCTGCGCACCACAATCCAAGAATGATGTGGGCAAGCAGGGAGCATGTCTGGAGAAGGGCAAGCAAAATGGTGAAGGCCTGGAAAACATAAAGCCCTATGAGGAGAGACCTAGGGAATGGCTGGGTATGTTTAGCCTCAATTTCTGCAAGCAAAATCTTCCCTTCTTTCTTCTTCATATAAGACAGAAATAGTTCCCAGTCTTTTTAAAAATTGTCCAACAGTTTTACTTTGATCAAAGTGGCCATTATGTCCATCTTGAATAGCCCACTCTTCTTCTGTCGTATCCATTTTCCAGTTCTGGGCAAACAACAGTCTTGCTGCAATAACCAAGAATACATCGCTTTGTCATTTACATCTTCAAATTTCTCCTTTGAGATGCCCAACAAAAACAAAGCCGCTTAAAAACGGATACCCTTCGTTTGAGCTAATTAAACTCCCCCTTTGAATCCTGACTTGGGGCCCTTGCCTTTTGAGTAACAGGACTGGCATTGGTGGAGCAATGTGGGCAGACCCCATGCCCCAGGGGTGCCAAAGCGCATGGAAGTGCATCTGGCGGTGCAGAAGCCGGGAGAGAAAACTGGAACTCCCGGGTTGCCATTTAAATTGTGTTCAGGAATGATGGCTCCGTGTGTTGAGCCACAAAGGCTGACTATCAGCCAAGGCTGAAATCTGGTCCTTTTCTCATCTTCAGGCCGTTTCTGGCAACTCTTGTACACAGACCCCCAGCTTTTTAGTTCCCCAAAGCCCTCTTGCAGCCTCCATTTGAACTACTCAACCCCCACCCCTTTGCGTATGGACTGTGGGTGCCTTTTTGGGACTCTTGCGTTTTGGGTAACAGGGGAATACAAAATTGTGACGCTGTTAGTCCCAAGTCTGCCTTTGGTGAAGGTGTTGTGGCCGTTGTCTCCCCTCCGGAGGGTCTTCTTCCAGGGGTGCTTCAGTGGTGCCCTCCTGCATGGCAAAACATGGGGTTGCCTCCTCCAGCTGCATGGTCCTAAGCCTCTTTTCTCACCCCTTTAGTGGCCTCCTTTCTAACCGAAAAAGCCTTTCTTCCCATCCCAGGTTTGGTGGAGGTTTTGATGGTGGCTTTGAATGCATTGCAGCCAGAAGTGCAGCTGGAGTGCTTTGCAAAGTGGGTGGGAGGGGAGGGGTGCCTGCCTTTTAATGCTCCTCCTGAAGCTCAATGGGTGTTTTATGCCTTCCTCCTGGAGAAGGAGAAGGAGAAGGGGACTATCCTATCTATCGACTGATTCCCAGGCAGCAGCCGAGGGATGACTGATAGGCCCCGCTTCCCTTGAGTGCGTCTTTGGGGGCCTTGCAAGAGCAAGGAAGGGAGGCGCATACAGAGGTTGCGATTATGCTAACCAAGCCCTACATTAGTGAATTATGCTCCCCATTAAGTGGGCCTCTGCCAAACCTGAAAGCACCAATAAATTTTCTTCCAAGGGTCAGGAATAATGAAATGATGGATCGTCTGCCATTACTTAGCCTGGAAATTAAAGTTTGGCAGCTTTGTGTCTCTTCCATTTTGCTTCAATGGCATCCTTCCATCTTCCCAGAGTTGGAGGGGAGAGTGGGGGGGGGGGATCCTGGGGGGCTTCATCGTCTCCCAAAGGAAGATTCCCAAAGAAGAGCCCCTGGCTTTGGCTGCTGTCTAAAAGGCCCTCACCTTTTGGAATGGAGACTGGACCTCTGGCCGACTGGACAATGGAGTGGCCTCACTCCTGCTGCCCTTGACCACTTTCACATAAAGGGACACGTAGAGCGGGTCTGGGGCTGGAAAGCTACTTCTTTTGGACGACAGATCCCAGAATCCCCCAGCTGCATGTGTGGACTCCTGGGGATTTGTTCCCGTGGCTTCCAAGAAAAGTGGCCTCACCTTGGGAGCCCAATCCTCCTCCTTCAAGGCAGGCTCTCTCCAGGGTGAGCGGCTGTCTTCCTTTCCCAGGACATGTCCTACATCCCGGCCATCTGTCCAGGAGGGATGCCAAAATGTCCTCCCTTTTGAGCACGACCGGGAAGCATTTCGCTTCAAAGTCCTACTTTTCACAGTGAGAAATAACCCAGTTTGCCACCGCTTTTCAGCATCCTGGCTCAAGGCTATGGAATTCTGGGAGTTGGAGTTTGTTGTGGGCCCAGAACGGAGCGGAGCTTAAGGAAGGCCCCACAACAAACTCCAAATCCCAGAATTCCATAGCCTTGAGCCAGCATGCTGAAAAGTGGTGTCAAACTGGGTTATTCCTCCAGTGTGGATGCAGCCTTAAGCAAGCTGAGGACAAAGGAAGGGAAGGATAAAAGCAGCTGGGAAAGCGGGACGATGGCAGATTAAGGATTTTTCAAAGGGAATTGCCAGGCCAGTCCCAATGCCAGCACAAAAGGGCAACTGCAGGGATGCTGGAGGGAATGTTGCCCCAGGTGCCACGCTCCCTCTGTTTGCCCATAACTGCCCCGGATGCATTGCGAAGCACATCCCTTTTAGGATGGTTTTCCTTTTCAGCCCAAGGCATTGGCCCTGAATCTTGTTCATGCGACAAAGGAAGCAGAAGAGAGACTGCAGCCTGGCCAGTTTTTATTCGATATTTTAAAAAGCAAAAAGGAAATGGAAATGGGAAGCAAAGAGGCTGATCTAGGGTCAAGGGTCAGACGGATGGTGGCTAAGGTCAGGGCCAGCTCCTTTGCCCAGCAAGGCCAGCAGCGCCACTGGTCTCCCCTTGGATGCCAGCAGCTGGGGAAGGATGGGGCCGTGCCCCAATGCAACCAGTGAATTCAGCAGGGACCCCCCTCTTGCCCTTCCAGGAGGCTCAGGCAAAAGCAAAGGCCGCAGCCCCTCCCAGCTTCATCCATAGCTTTTGCCACCTTGACCACACTCTGAGGCTGCTTGGCCACTTGTGTCCCAGTTTCCAGCTGGGAAATGTTGGGGGGCATGCAGAAGCCCTGCAGCCGGGAGGAACGGAGGAAGGCCTTGGAGGGAAGGGGTCATAGGATCAGAGGAGAGCCCCAAGCGCCCTTCGGTCCAGTCTGGAGAAGAGGAGGGAAAGAGGGGCCACGATAGCCCTGTTTAGCCCCCATTTGAAGTGATGGGGCAAGCTTCTTTTCTGCTGCTCCAGAGAATAGAAAACAAAACAACTGAAGGGTTCTGACAAAAACTATAAGGGAATAACAGCACCCTGGAGCAAAAAAACAATGTAGTATCTAAAAGGGTAAAATTACCCCACTGGAAGATCTGTAAAACGCAAAGGGTGAGTAAAATATCCAAAATACAAAACCAGAGAAACTAAACCCTGGAGAAAAGCCAATAAAACAACCGAAAGGGTGGAGAAAAGCCCCCCCCCTTTTTGCCTTTGGCAATTATAAGCAATTCCATTAATAAAAAGCAAAGGCCAGAGGCGTTTCGACCGACGTCTTCTTCTTCTTCTTCTTCGTCAGTGGCCTGCCAGCGTTTAAAATATAAAATGTATAATAACTCCTTAGCACACAATGTGACTTTGCTGAATTCAAGAGCTGCAATGAGCTTGACCTGCTCTCGGAGTGCCTTCTATAACCAGCCGTGCCGGGAATGAGCATCACCCTGCTAGGACTCAAGGAAGGATCCTAGGGAGAAACAAGGGCTGTGGAGTAACAATACCAGTCTGAAATCGCCATCACAGGAGGTCAACGTGGGTTAAAATACCCACCACTGAGTCCCCGTATTTATGGTTGTGTATCGGATATCCCATCTGAATGCTACATTTTAAAGGAAATACTGCTCCTGTACCGTCAAGCCTTACAAACCCAATATCAGGAATCATCATGTAATGCGCTCTACATGGGGCAACCCTTGTACCAAACTCGGAAGCTTCAATTGGTTCAGAACATGGCAGCTAGACTGGTAATGGGTACCAGGAGCCCTGGTGGCGCAGTGGTTCAATGCCTGTACTGCAGCCATTCACTCAAGACCACAAGGTTGCGAGTTCAAGACCAGCAAAAGGGCCCAAGCTCGACTCAGGCTTGCATCCTTCTGAGGAGGGAGCTAAAATGAGGACCCAGACTGTTGGGGGCAAATTAGCTTACTTGCTAATTAGCTTACTTGCTGTTCACCGCTATGATCTTTGGAATAGCGGTATATAAACAAAACAAATTATTATTATAATTACCTCCAGAGCCAGTCATATTACACCGGTATTGGAGGACCTACACTGGCTGCCAATTTGGTTCCGGGCGCAATACAAGGTGTTGGTTATAACCTATAAAGCCCTAAATGGCTTGGGCCCAGGGTACTTGGAGGACCGCCTCTCCCCATACAATCCGCCCCGCACTCTCCGGTCGGGTGGGAAACAGCTTTTGAGAGTCCCTGACAGGAGATATGTGATGTCTGCAGATAGGGCTTTTTCTGCTTCGGCCCCACAGGCCTGGAACTCTCTCCCTGTCGAGCTCCGCTCAGCCCCCTCCCTGGAGTCTTTTAGGAAAGACCTAAAGACTCACTTTTTCCGCCTTGCTTTCCCCCATGTCCCTTAATTCCACTCTTCTCCTTTTATGTTGTTGTAATGTAATGGATGTCCTTGGTGTTATTGCTATTATTGGTTTTAATGGTTTTAAAAGGTGATTGAATGATGGATATTTTTACCGCTTGTATTTTATTGCTTAATGTGGGGGGATTTCTTTTATTGGATTTGCTGTTGTTGTATTTTAACTGATTGTAAACCGCTGTGATCATTGGAATAGCGGTATATAAATAAAGATTCATTCATTCATTCATTCATCATGTCAGAACACAAAGAAAATAGCACCCAGATATAAAAATACTCAAACTAACCAATTCACATTTTCATTTAAACCCCCGGGGATTCAGAATTCAAACGATGGATCCATTTGAGTTCCAATGCTTGTAAATGTTTTATGTTTTTCATAGTCGTTATCCCATCTATGCGCCAGAATTTGAATGAATCAAAAGTGTGATGTTCCTCTACAAAGTGTTTTCCAATTTTCGATTTTTGATACAACTTCTGTGTTCAATAATTCGGGTCCTTATCTCTCTGCTGGTCATATCCACATAGATCAGTTTACAAGGGCATTCAATTATGTATATGACATTTTTACTCGCACATGTAAAGCATTTATATAACTCATAGCTTTTACCATCAGCAGTATCGGTTATAGGGACTTTGGTTGGTTTGCTCCAGAGAATAGGACACAATGCAGCAATGGATATAAGCACCAGGAAAAGAGATGAGGAGGAATGCACTCCCTTGGAAAGTGATAGGACCTCCTTCTTTGGAGGCTGATTTTAAGCAGAGGCTGGATGGCTGTCTGTCACAGGGAGGGCTTTGATGGAGAGTTCCTGCATGGCAGAAGCGGGTTGGACTGGGTGGTTCTTCTTGGGGTCTCTTCCAACTCTAGGATCCTAGGATCCTATAACTGAATTGAGGCCAGTTTGGGACAGTCACTCATAGCAATAGCAATATCAAGGACACTTCTATACTGCTTATTGGTGCGCTTAAGCACTCCCTCAGCGGTTTACAAAGTGTAAGCTATTGCCCCCAACAATCTCATTTTAGCCACCTCCTTGGAAGGATGCAAGCCTGAGTTGAGCTGGAGCCCTTTCACTGGTATTGAACCCGCAACCTTATGGCTTTGAGTGAGTGGCTGCAGTGCAGGCATTGAACCTCTGCGCCACCAGGGCTCCTGATGCGCAAGGGGACCCTGGCGAAGGGGATCCAGTTGGGCTGCATTGGACCCAGTCCAGTTGGGCGCTCTTGCATCTGCACAGATCAGGAATAGGACTGTTTAGCTCCTCAGCGACATACGTAAAGCTGCAATTTTGGAGGTGATAAAAATTCTGGCCTGCCTTTTAATGTACTGAATGGGTGTGCCATACACACATATCCATGCTTCGCCCGTATGAAGTGAAAAGGTAAATTTGTATATCCTGATGTTCCAACTGCAAAATGCAGTCTATGCACGTCTGCTCATAGAATCATAGAATCGTAGAGTTGGAAGAGACCACTAGGGCCCTGATCCAGTCCAACCCCATTCTGCCATGCAGGAAATCCAATTCAAAGCATCCCTGACAGATGGCCATCCAGCCTCTGTTTAAAGACCTCCAAGGAAGGAGACTCTATCACCTTCCGAGGAAGTGCATTCCACTGCCGAACAGCCCTTACTCTCAGGAAGTTCCTCCTAATGTTCAGGTGGAATCTCTTTTCCTGTAGCTTGCATCCATTGCTCCATTGTGTCCTGTTCCCTGGAGCAGCAGAAAACAAGCTTTCTCCCTCCTCAACATGACATCCCTTCAAATATTTAAACAGGGCTATCATATCACCTCTTAACCTTCTCCTCTCCAGGCTAAACATCCCCAGCTCCCTAAGTCCTTCCTCATAGGGCATGGTTTCCAGACCCTTCACCATTTTTGTCGCCCTCCTTTGGACACGCTCCAGTTTCTCAATGTCCTTTTTGAATTGTGGCGCCCAGAACTGGACACAATATTCCAGGTGGGGCCTGACCAGAGCAGAATACAGTGGCACTATTACTTCTCTTGATCTAGACACTATACTTCTATTGATGCAGCCTAAAATAGCATTGGCCTTTTTAGCTGCCGCATCACACTGTTCACTCATGTTCAACTTGTGGTCTACTTGGACTCCTAGATCCCTTTCACACGTAGTTTCATTCAGCCAGGTGTCACCCATCCTATATCTGTGCATTTTATTTTTCCGCCCTAAGTGCAATACCTTACATTTCTCTGTGTTGAATTTCATTTTGTTAGCTTTGGCCCAGCTTTCTAGTCTATTCAGGTCATTTTGAAGCAAGTCTCAATGGGGCTCATTTCCAGGTGGCAGCAAACAGACTTCAGCACCACTGGGCTCAACATGTTTTACATCAGCATCATAATAATAATAATGATAACAACAATAATAATAATTTATTTTTATCCCGCCTCTCCCACAGACATGGAATCCAGTGGGTTTACCCTCTTCTATCCCAACAGAATTTGTCTTAGAGATTCGTGGTTGCTTCCAACATTGAACCGTCTATTATCCCCTCTGTTGTAAACCGCTCGGATTCCCAGTGATTGGGCGGTATGTAAATAAATCCTATTATTATTATTATTATTATTATTATTATTATTATTATGTTTGTTTCCTGTACTCTTAGAAAGGATAATATGGTATTTTGCAGTTTTATGACTGAATATATGGGATGATTCCCAAGTGGCCTGTTTTATTTATTTATTTGTTTATTTGTTTATTTATTTATTTATTTATTTATTTATTTATTATTTCTATAGCGCTGTAGATTTGCACAGCGCTGTACATAAAACAATAAATATGTAAGAGTAAACCTGCCTCTGGCGTACAATCTAAGAAATAATAGGATAATACATATAAAATACATAGCAATACAGGAAATGGTTCAATAAAACAGGCAACAAAAAAGAACATCAAATAGCAAGTGACAATCATGCAATGCCTGGGAACGCTTCTCTGAACAGGACAGAGAAGAGTCCTTTGGCTGCTGCTCCTGCCAAGGAAGGAACTGTCCATCAATGAAAAGGAGGGTCTCTGGGGAGCCAGGCTTGCCTTCTCTCGCCCATTCTTCCCTCCTTTGGGAGCCCAGAGGTGGCCGACATGGTCCTTTGTCTCCTCAGACAAAGCCAGCTTTCTGCTCCGGTGGCTCCAAACAAGGCTCTCCATTAACTCTGGCCTTGCCTCAGCCGCACGTGCAACAAAGGGCCCGACACGGCGCCCGGCCCCCCGACAAGCCGGGCAACAAAGGGGCGAGGGTTCCCCCAGCCAGAATCATGCGCTCGGTGTCAGTGCATACATTTACCTACCTCAGAGGCCATTGAGGGCTGCTCAGGCAGAAGAAGGTCAACATGGGCGGCGGGGCAGAGGTAGCCATGACAGCCAAGAAGGGGGGCGCGGGGCTTTTGGAAGCCCCCCAAGGACTGGAGGGTGCCCTGGGACTCCACAAGGGTAGAGAAGCAAGGCCCCAGAGCAAAGGGAGCAACACGGTGATGAAGAAAGGCACACAGAGCGAGAACAAGCAAACATTTGGGGGTTTGCACAGAGGATTAAGATGTGGCAAGCGGAGAATAATATACTAATAATAAATCATTTATTTCTAGCCCGCTTTTCCATGAGATCAAGGCGGGTTACAACTTCATAGAGCAACAAACGATAAATATCAACAATACAGTATAAAACAAAATCAGAGATTAAAACAAGGAATTAAAAACACAGATTAAAAACCTTACAAAATCTAGCCAAAGTGCAGGTGCAAAAGGAGGGGGGGAGAAAAAGCGATTACAACTGGGGGAAAGCTTGTTCGAAGAGAAAGGTTTTGAGTCTCTTCCTGAATTGGTTGAGGGAGGGGGTCGAGCGGAGCTCTTTGGGAAGCGAATTCCATAACTGTGGGGCTGAGATAGAAAATGCTCTCTGTGCAGTGGAAGAGCGTTTCAAGGGTGGAACTCTCAGAAATTGCTTCCCAGTTGACCTGAGTGTGCGGGGCGGACTATATGGGGAGAGGCAGTCCTCCAAGTACCCTGGGCCCAAGCCATTTAGGGCTTTATAGGTTATAACCAACACCTTGTATTGGGCTCGGAAGCAAATGGGCAGCCAGTGTAGATCTTGCAGAATAGGTGTTATATGGTTAGCCCTGGAACATCCAGTGACCAGTCTTGCTGCCATATTCTGAACCAATTGCAGCTTCCAAGTTTGGTACAAGGGTTGCCCCATGTAGAGCGCATTACAGAAATCCAAACGAGAGGTTACCAGAGCATGTACCACCATTTCAAGGTCCCTCTGGCCCAGGTAGGGTCGCAGCTGGCGTATCAGCCGAAGCTGATAACAGGCGCTTCTGACCGTCGCATCCACCTGAGAAGTCAGGTGGAGCGATGAGTCCAAAAGCACCCCCAGACTGCGAACTGAGTCCTTCAGGGGGAGCGTGACCCCATTCAGGACAGGTGGACAAATATCCATCCCTGGGCCAGGGGAACCTATCACGAGTACTTCTGTTTTCTCTGGATTCAAGCTGAGTCTGTTTTCCCTCATCCAGCCCATTACTGACTCCAGACAGGCATCTAGAGGAGAGATGCCATCCCTGGTCACTGCATCAGTCGGAGACACAGAGAAGCATATTTGGGTGTCATCAGCGTACTAATAACACCGCGCCCCGTGTCTCCGGATGATCTCTCCCAGTGGTTTCATGTAAATGTTGAATAGCATGGGGGACAAAATCGCTCCTTGAGGGACACCAGATGTAAGGGCCCTATATCGGAGCAGACGTCCCCCAGCTGCACCAACTGGAATCTGCCTGAGAGGTAGGAATGGAACCACTGGAGCGCAGTGCCCCCGATTCCTAACTCCCCCAGGCGCTCCAGAGGATACCATGGTCAATGGTATTGAAAGCCGCTGAGATGTCCAAGAGCACTAACAGGGACACTCTACCCCTGTCCATGCCCAGACGGAGATCATCGACTAAGGCGACCATGGCAGTCTCAACTCCATAGCCCGCCCGGAACCCAGTTTGAAATGGGTCTAGATAATCAGTATCATCCAAGATCGATTGAAGCTGGAGTGCAACCGCCCTCTCGATCACCTTCCCCAAAAAAGGCAATAACGATACAGGCCGATAATTGTTATGCAACAGGAGATCAAGGGAGGGCTTTTTTAACAATGGTTTTACAATGGCCAATTTCAAACTAGCTGGAAAGTGCCCTTCCTTGAGTGATGTATTAATTATATGTGTAACATGGATGTTACTACCGGTCCCCCCTGAGCCGCTAGCCATGAGGGACAGGGATCGAGAGAGCAAGTCATTTTCCTAACACTTCCAAGGATCTTGTCCATGTCCTTGGTATTCACAGACTCAAAGTGATCCAGTACAATTGAGTCCACGGAGTCTCTGGAGACCTCTACTCTGGTTTCTGAAGAAATACTGGCGTCAAGATCGGCCCTTATCCGAGAGGTTTTATCCACAAAGAAGTTGTCAAATTCGTCACAGCAGGCTTTGGATGGTTCCAGAATAGAGTTCAGGGAGGAGGGTAGCTGAGTAAGCTCCCTCACTACCCTGAACAGCTCTGCCGGACGCGACTCCGTGGACGCGATACGCGCAGAAAAGAATGAATTCTTTGCTGCACTTATCGCCACTCCATAGGCCTCCAAAAGAGAGTCTAGGAGTGCCTTGTCGGCTAAGTCCTGATGTCTCCGCCATTTGCGCTCTAGTCGTCGCAGAACCCGCTTCCTGGCCCGAAGATCTTCCAAGTACCAGGGCTGTTTTTTGGAAGCAGGCCTGAGAGGACGCTTGGGAGCGATACTGTGTATAGCCCTGGAGAGATCAGTATCCCAGATGTTTGTCAGGGCATCAACAGAATCACCGTCAGTGCCAACCA
The DNA here is from genome assembly GCA_023333645.1 of Sceloporus occidentalis. Lineage (NCBI taxonomy): Eukaryota > Metazoa > Chordata > Lepidosauria > Squamata > Phrynosomatidae > Sceloporus > Sceloporus occidentalis. The sequence continues at coordinate 200,251 of JALMGF010000002.1, read as the reverse complement.
AATACCCCTCTAGGGCTTCTTGGAACCTTTTGGGTTCCATCAGCCTTCAAGGGTGGACCATTCTAGTAGGTCCGCCACCCCCAGGGGAGGGTTGGGTAGATGCCTTGAATTTAGCCTCAACCAGGAAATGGTCTGTCCATGACAGAGCGGAAATATTAGTTACTTCCGCCCACGGAATCTCCATGTCCGTGCAAAAGACCATATCAAGCGTATTACCAGCAGAATGCGTGGGCCCTGAGACCAATTGAGATAGGCCCATGGCAGTCATGGTACCCATGAACTCGCGAGCCGCACCGGTTGGACTGTGGCTGGCCTCGAAAGGGATGTTGAGGTCCCCCAGGACGAGAAGCCTAGGGGACTCCAACACCAAGGGAGATTATCGCACTGCGTTCTGAGACCGTTCTCATCCCGTGATGAGAACGGAACGCATTTGAGTATACCGCACGTATGTGTTCCAATCGGGTTCTCAGAACGCTTAAATGTGTTCCAAATGTGTTCCAGGAGGGTACAGATATGAATGTGTTCCCAGAGAGCTGAAACGTGATGAGAACGTTCCAACAGAGGTGTGTGCGATATTCTTATCTGTTCTCAAATCCGTTCTCTCATTCCTCCGTCTCCTGATTGGCTGAAAGAATGACAGGCAGGGAGGGAGGCAGGCAGGCGAGCGACTGCAGTGAGGGAAGGTGTGTGTGTGTGAGGGGGGAAAGAAGGAGGGAGGGAAGGGAGGAAAGTTGGGACAAGTGAGAGAAGAGGAAAGAAGGGAAAGAGAGAGAAAGAGAGAGGGAAACAGGGGGGCCAGAGCAGAGAGCAAGAGGGAAAGGGTCTGGCTGCTTCTGCGGGGGCCTCTAGTGTCATGTCCAGCGGGGCTCCTGTGCTGGCAGCCTGCAGGAGGCAAGGATGGCAGAGATGCCCAGGACCTTCTCCTCCTTCCCTCCAGGAAGGAACCCACGAAAGCTCCTCTGTTTGGAGCAACACACAAAAGCAAGCAAACAACTCCCAGAATTCCATAGCAAAGAGCCAGACAAGAATTAAAGCGGGGAGGGAAGCTCACAGGCCCCACCTGGAATATTGTGTCCAGTTCTGGGCACTACAATTCAAAAAGGAGCGTGTCCAAAGGAGGGCGACTAAAATGGTGAAAGGTCTGGAAACCATGCCCTACAAGGAACGACTTAAGGAGCTGGGGATGTTTAGCCTGGAGAAGAGAAGATTAAGAGGTGATATGATAGCCCTGTTTAAATATTTGAAGGGATGTCACATTGATGAGGGAGCAAGCTTGTTTTCTGCTGCTCCAGAGAACAGGACCCAATGGAGCAATGGATGCAAGCTCCAGGAAAAGAGATTCCAGCTCAACAGTCGGAGGAACTTCTAGGTCTGGAAACCAAGCCCTACGAGCAGCAACTTAGGGAGAAGAGAAGGTTAAGAGGGGATATGAGAGCCCTGTTTAAATACTTGAAGGGATGTCACATTGAGGAGGGAGCAAGCTTGTTTTCTGCTACTCCAGAGAACAGGACCCAATGGAGCAATGGATGCAAGCTCCAGGAAAAGAGATTCCAGCTCAACAGTCGGAGGAACTTCTAGGTCTGGAAACCAAGCCCTACGAGCAGCAACTTAGGGAGAAGAGAAGGTTAAGAGGGGATATGATAGCCCTGTTTAAATATTTGAAGGGATGTCACATTGATGAGGGAGCAAGCTTGTTTTCTGCTGCTCCAGAGAACAGGACCCGGAGCAATGGATGCAAGCTCCAGGAAAAGAGATCCCACTTCAATATTAGGAGGAACTTCCTGAGAGTAAGGGCTGTTCGACAGTGGAACACACTCTTTCCTCAGAGTGTAGTGGAGTCTCCTTCCTTGGAGGTCTTTAAGCAGAGGCTGGATGGCCATCTGTCGGGGATGCTTTGATTGAGATTTCCTGCATGGCAGAATGGGGTTGGACTGGATGGCCCTTGGGGTCTCTTCCAACTCTATGATTCTATGATTCTATGAAGGCACACATTACATGCGCACACACACAGGAGGCAAAAGGCTGACAAGCAGCCAAATGGGGAATTGGGATGACAGCAGAGGACTCTTCTTTTCTAACCGGTTTAAAGAGCTGCTATGGCTGCCGGGGCTCTGCCCTTGGCCCAGTCCCCTCCCTGGCAACTTGCTTTTCTTCGGCTTGAAGAGACCTGCATGGAGCTCCTCGTTCTTCCCAGCCTTGCAAAGGAGGTTTGGGATGCAACTTGCAAAGCTCATCTCTCCCCATTTCTCTTTCTCCCTGCCTTCCTCCCGATCCCTCCTTCTTCCCTCCCTTCCCTCCCTCCTCCTTTCCCCCCTCTCTCTCTCTCACACACACCCCTTCCCTCACTGCAGTCACTCGCCTGCCTGCTTCCCTGCCTCCCTGCCTGTCATTCTTTCAGCCAATCAGGAGACGGAGGCGGCCTTGGTGGAATATGTTCTCGGAACAGTTTCAGGAATCGCTGTGCGGTAAAATGCAGTTCTGATCACGTTCTGATCACGTTCTAGTTTACTAATGCAGTAATATCTGTTCCAGGAACGTTCTCATCACGTGATGATAGGAACGTTCTCAGAACGCAGTGCGATAATCTCCGAGCTGTGTCAGCTCGGCCAGGGAGTCTGTTAGCGCACCGGGTGGCCAGTAGACCAACAGGATCCCTAAACTGTCTCTGGCCTTCAGGGTCAGGTAAATACACTCAATATGGATAGTTTGCCGGACACGGTTCCTGGTTAAGGAAAGGGTGTTCTTATGAATCAAGGCAACACCCCCCCCCCCCGCCCACCTAACCTGGTCTGGTCCTTAACTGAGAACCCACCCGGCAGGCAGGGCCTGAGCCCACACAGCTTCGCTTTCAGGCCCAAGCCAGGTCTCAGTGATGCAAGCCAGGTCACAGCTCTTGTCTTCCAATAGATTGTAGATTATGTGGGTCTTGTTTTTTACGGACCTGGCATTGCACAGGAGCAGAGACAAGGTTTGTGGTACAGTTGGGCTGACCCTCAGATCTCTTTGGTTAGGAGAGTGGATGGAAGGAGAGATAGATATTAAGCATCGATCTCGCCTTCCGAACTGACTCCACTCTCCTACCGCTATATCTCCCCCTGCCCCACACAACTCCAATTGGAGCCCCGCTCACCTCAAAACCATCACCCAACATCTCCCCCGACTGCAAGCTTCCTACACCCAAAGACATCCCCCCCAAGCAACCTGGTAGCAGGGAATAGATACTGTTCAATCATTCCACTGCTCCGACACAGCTAGCAAACTCCCTCCCCTAACGCCCTTAAGAGGCTGTGCAAATGCACAGTCCGAAGGCGGCTTCCCTGGGCCGGTGCGCAGATGCGCAGACTTACACCCGAACCCAGAGAGCGCTGCTGGGTTTGCAAAAGCTCTCCAGGCCCTGAGGAAGGGACCCTTCAAGCAAAAGGGAAGGACAGGGGAGCTGCTGATGAAGGGTCCACAAAAAGGGCTGCCCCTTCCTCCTCATGTGTGGCTGGCCATCCTTTTCTCCCAGTGTACCAGGGACTGGCACCACATTTGTGCCCCTTGGACACAACTGTCTCTTCCTTTTCTGGAAACGTGATGGGGACCAGGAGGAACCATGGCAGCCACAGGCCTTTGAATAGCTTGGCAGAGGGGTTTGGGTGCTGGAGGCTGTGGAGGCGCTGCCCGTCCCAGGAGAAGGACCCAGGGAGAGGTTTGGGGCCGCAGGGCTGGCTGGAGGGCCTCCATGTGGGACATGGGACCAAGGCGTCGCCTTTCCCTTGCACACATCCACATCCGATGCATCTCTAGAAGATACCTGCAGCCCTGGCAACTGGCTGCTGTAGGCTCTGCTTCTGCTGTAGGCAGCAGAAATGCCTACAACCCTAGAAGATGTCTGCAAGCCTGGCAAGGGGATGGAGGCGGCACACATGTTCCCAGTCACATCTCCATGAGTCCATTGCTTGGACCAGGGGTAGGCAACCGTTTTGAGCCGGGGGCCGGGTTGCTGTCCCTCAGACAACTGGGGGGCCGAAGCCAAAAAATAAATAATTAAATATTTTTTCCCAAAATAAATAAATAAATAAATAAATAAATCGGGACAAATGTAGGACAAAATTTTCAAATGGAGGACACTTTTATAAAAATGGAGGACACGCAAAAAAATTGCTGATTTTTAAAAAAATGTTAATATAAATGCATGTTTCGGAGCCTTCTATAGACAGTTGCCCCCCTTGCCTGCCGCTTGCCCCCCCTTGCCCGCCTCCTCCTGATAGGCCAAAGGCCCCACGCCCTCAGGAGAGAGGCCAAAGGCTACGGCGGCAATCGGTGGCAGGACCGGGCTGGGGCCGGTCCCAAGGCCTTGCCGAGCCACATTCAGCCCGCAGGCCGCAGGTTGCCTACCCCTGGCTTGGACACATGGAGAGGTGGCACTTGCCTCTTGGTACCCGGCGTGATCCTGACTCTGGCACATTCCACATACCACCATTGCCGCCACCACCCTTGCCACCATCCCAAAAGTAGCATCAGGGCTGAAGCCCCAGGGCCCTGGGTCCATCCAAGCCTCAGCTGAAAGCTTCATGTGAAAAGAGGGAGTCCTGGGTTTTTTCCAGGCATCTGTTCTTGGGGGTCTCCCCCAAGTTTGCTGGGTGAGTTTGCAATCCACCTCCCTGGGGACCCCTAGAGATGGCAGAGCAGGGCTGTCCAAAGTAATGCAAGCTGGCCTGGCCGTGTCCAGAGTCACCAGGGAGCTCTGCCCAGGCTGACCGCTTCCAGCTGCTGTGGGATCCCTTAGCGGGGGTAAGGCTGAAGCCCCAGTTGCCAATCCCAATTTAAGCCAAACTGCATCAGGGATCATCTCTCGTTTGCGACATGCCTCTCGTGCCAGCCTGGGGGCCTTGGCATCCCTTCGGTCTGGGCGCTGAGCAGCGTCTGCTTTCAATGCGGAGGGGAAATTCAAGCAGGTGCCAAATTCTGGGCGAAATGGAGACCTGAGGAAGGGGAGGGGGACGGGGCCCCCAACTTAGCGGTTGTCTTAAGGGAAGCCTATAGGGCTGCTCTGGAGGAGGAGGAGGCTGGAGGGGTGGCAGGTGCCTGGGGTGGGGGTCTGCTCCTGCCCAGGAGAACCTGAGAAGTGTGCCTGGATTAGCCCAGTGCTCTTCACCTGCTGCCCATCCGTCACCCGGGGCCAGTCGCATGGGGCTCATGTGGGTCTCCCTCCACAAGGCCAGGCATCGTGCCACATGGTCTCAGCAGCACAGGATGTGAGCAAAGTTAGCAGTCTCTTTGGCTCTCAAGCCTCCAGGGATTTAATCAGAGGGAGCTGCAGTGCAGACTAGTCTCAGAGGGTGGCCAGCAGGCTTATGGGCAGATGCGTCCATGGGCCTCCAAGCCACCTGTTGACTTATGATGACCCTATGGATTCTGTAGGGTTTGCTTAAGCCAGGAATCCCCAGGGGTGATTCCTTCCCCTGAAATATCACCTAAAGTATCTGGGCAGTGTCCCATCCAAGTACTAACCAGAGCTGACTTGCTTAGCTTCCAAGACCAGACAAGACCTGGTGCCTTCGGGGTGTTTAGACTCTGATATATTCTATGAGTACGTTGCCTGTCCAATTATGGCCTCTCCGTGGAGATTTCATGGAGATTTCTTAGGCAAGGGATCCCCAGAGGTGGTTTTGCCAGTTCCTCTGAAAAAGGGCCTAAAAGCACCAGGGATTCCTTGGGGGTCTCCCATCCTTGTCCCATACATTTCATAGATGCAAACCAGGACACTGTGGCCAAGCGAGACCAAAGGACCAAGCGGGAAAGTGGACACCGGAGAGGGAAACTGGGGCATTGCCAAAGCAGCTGAGAAAGTGGCAGAGGATGAATGAGAACGGTCCCTGCCAGACTGGGACCATTGGAGGGCATGGTGGTGATGGTCAAGCGGTCATAAAGGAGAGGTGCACAAAGGCCCTTCCTTTCAGTCACGCCGCGTCTTGGAAATGGCCAGCCCTGTTTCCTTTCAATATTAATTGGAGGCCCCACTTAAGTTTTTATTCTGGCAAGCTTAATAAAAAGGCTTTTCATGGCTAATGGCAGAGGAGAGCAGCTCCCAGCAAGATTGCTGCAAATGGACTATAATTAACACCTTCAGGAGGGAGAGGGAGGCATATGCTTATGCACACGCACACCGGCACACATCTGCACAAGTGCACCTTTTGAAAAGGCGATTAAGAGCCTCAGAGAATGGAGAGGAAGGAGGCAGGGCTGCATTTGGTGGAACCAAAGGAAACAGAGCATAGAGGTGGCCTGGCCTTAACTGTCCAGCCGGCCGGAGGGCTGACCCCTCCTGGGTCTTGGCCATACCTTTTGCAGAGGAGGCCTTTTGGCAAGGGCAGCCAGTAGCCCACTGGCCGCCATGGTCCGCAATGGCCTCTGCAGTGCCAGGGCTGTGGCTTGGCTTTGACTCCGAGGAGCAATTAAAGGCAGGGCTGGAGCAGGCAGGGAAGCCATGGAGGACCTCAGCCTTCAGCATGATAAACAGCCGCAGGCAGGGAGGTGGCCAGCTGCCCATTAATCTGGCTGATCACCTTGAAAGATGGCTTGTTTTATTTGGTAATTAAGTGGTTATCAGAGGAGGAGGAGGAGGGAGAAGAGGAAGGAGAAAGTGGCCCAAGTGTGTGGAGCAGCCATCCGACCGACCAACCAACCAGCAGATATTAAGATGCAGCTGGAGGGTCCCTTTCACCCCCCCATCTCTCTCTCTTTCTCTCTTTCTCTCAAGAGAGAGCCTGCAGTCCTGGGCTTTTCAATTATGGCAGTTAGCAAATGCTGAAAAATGGCCTTCGAACTCTGTCAGGGAAAGCCCCAGAGCCAGGCCCTCAGGATGATGCTAATTGCCTTCAGGTGAGGCAGAGCGGGGTTTCAGGCATACAATCCCCCCCCCCCCCCCGCAACCACTGAGATTTATTTAGGGACTCAGGCGCTGCGAGTGTTAAAGTGAACCAAGTGCCAAGAGACCGCCAGACCTTTCCACACACGCAGCTGCCAAGCTGGGCTGCCCTTGCACGCCTTCGAGTCATTTCGGACTTACGGCAACCCTAAGGTCACCCTATCTTGGGGTTTTCTTGGCCAGATTTGTTCAGAGGGAGAGTGCCATTTCCATCCCGAGGCTGAGAGAGTGTGACTTGCCCAAGGCTGCCCAGTGTGTTTCCATGGCCAAGCATCCAGAGCCATAGTCCACAGCTCAGACCGCTTGCTATGGGTCCCACATGGACCCAGGCATTGTCCATCTTGCATCCGTGCATCTGGCAATTCTTGCCTAGATGAGTGCCTAGCATTTATCCCTCTAGGAAGTGGTTCTGTCAGCTCCCACCCAATTCTCCAATCTGCCCAGGCCTCTTGGGCCTTGATTCTGCCTTCGAGGCCTTTGCTGCTGAAGGGCCACCTGCAGATTGGATGACCGTCCCATCGACTGCTTTGGGCCAGTCATACTGGGCACCCCACTGGTCACGCCTCTCCAGGACAAAGAGGAGCTACTGATGGGTGCTCTCTGGGTCCAGCTGGCCAGCTATAAACTCACCTGGCAGTCGCATGGTCTAGCCCACATTTGACCCGCTTGACTGGATACCATGGGCGACCTTGTCAAAAGCCTTACTGAAATCAAGGTATACTACATCCACAGCATTCTCCTGATCTGTCAAGCCGAACATATGAATATGGGTCCAGGAACATCAGGGGGGGCTTCATGGGGGTCAAATAAGGTTTTTCTTACCCGAGCAGGACCTGCCTCTTTCTCTCCCGTTCCAGCCCCATCATGCCCCAAAGAAGTCCCTCAGTACAACCACTGCCATGTGCCTCAACCTTGGAGGCTTGCACGCTTTGTGTGCATGGGACGGAAGCAGTGGCCACTTGGGAAAACTCGGCTGAATTTTAAAGGCTGTCGGCTGTGGCTCCGCTTCCCCTTTGGCTCCTTGTGACTCAAGAGTAGCGCTTTGCATGTCTGGACATCCCAGAAAGGCAGGGCAAAGGCATGGCCACTTTCACCTGGTCCTTTGTGAGAGCGAAAGGGACCCCTGTGCCTACCGCCTCCTCAGTTGCCCACTCATCCCCTTCTGGCTGCCCCCCAAATGCAAACAATGGGGCTGTGGCTTTGTTGTGGGAACAGCACAGGGCAAGCAGGGCCTCCCCTTCTTCAATGCCACCTCCGGATCTGCACACTGCGGCCCTTGTTTCCCCCCAAAAGCATTGGAGATGTGCCTGCGTTCCCCAAAGACAGCAGACGAAGGCCACCAGCTGCTTTAGGGCTCAAAGGGAAGAGAGAGACAAGGAAGGCGCTTGGCCCCAAATGTACTCCCCAGAGAAAGCAACAGCATCAATGAAGAGGAGACAGGAGGCCAGGGAAGGGGACCAATGGTGCATTCATTTCAAGAAGAGCGATGATGGTGGGCACAGGGTCAGCGGTGCCCAGCCTGCATCTCTTGGTGCTTCACCACAACGCCAGGCCCATGGCAATGAAGGGGACAGAGAGACCCTCTCTGTCTGTCCACTGGCTGTCATGGTCAAGATTACAGCCGTACCCAGGTCCCTATGCCACAGAAAAGAAGAGCAGTTCAGTACATTTCAGGAAAAGTATTTACCTAGATCTCACCATATATGCATGAGTGAAATGCAACAGCCAGGTTTGGCAAGCCTTGCCTTAGCAGACCAAAGCATTTTGAACCTTCTAGGGGCCATCTTCTTCGTCCAGGAGAGAAGTGACCAGTGAGGTGTCCAGTGGGTTTCGGTCCTGGGCCCAGTTTGCTATTCAGCCTCTTTATCAATGTCTTGAAGGAATAGAGTGCATGCTTATCAGATTTGCAGATGACACCAAATGAGGAGTAGCAGCTAATGCCCCAGAGGAGAGGATCAGCATTCAAAGTGCAGTGCCTTACATTTCTCCCTGCGGAAATCCATTTTGCTTGCTTTGGCCCAGCCTGCCATCCCTCACAGAACCAGGGCAGGAGGAAGACTGGGCTCAATGGCCGAAGGCATCCGGATCCGCTGGAGGAGTGCGGCTGAGGTCTTGCGCAGACTCCTTCTTGCAAAGCACCTTCCTCCCATCAGCATCTGCTTTCCTTACCCTCTCATGCTTGAGAGAAGCCATGGCAGAAGGCAGGCGGAGGGCCCTTTTGCATCTGGCTCTGTTTTGGAGGCCCTGGCGGCCCTTTTCTAGGGGCAGAGCAAACATCCAGGACCCTCCGCGGCTGGCCCCTGTTTGCACAGGAGCCACGGGGACAAAAGGGGACAAGGCTATTAGCTGCCTGTCCAAGAGGGGACATCCAAGGCTCAAGATGTTAGGTCAATATTTGCCCCAAGATGGCAGGGGCCTTGGGCTGACAAGGATGGCTCACTCTGCCTTCCAGCGTCTCCAGCCCAACCAAAAGGAACCGGCAAGAGGACAAGAACGCGGTTCCCGCAGAGGCAATGGATGGGAGACCTGGTCCTGATTGGGTTTTGAGAGCCTTCCTTGGGGGTCCCTTCCACCACGGATCCCACCCAAAGGGCCAGGCGCAGCTGGAGGACATGAGGGAAGAGGGTCTCCGGAGGGCAGCCAGAGGCCTCTGTGTCAGTGGAGATGGAACAGGACCCAATGGAGCAATGGATGCAAGCAGTCTCTTCCAATTCTAGGATTCTATGATTCTATGAGATGGTGAGTCCGTTCTGGGTTTTAGTCTGAACTTGGGAGCAGCCAACATGCCAATCCCCAGCTCCAGAATGGAAAGCTTTTAAGCTTCAGACCAAAAACTGGTGCAGACTCAGCAGCCCCACTGACTTCAGGCCAAAAGCAGCAGTGTGCTCCATGGAGGGAGCCAGGGATTTGAACCCGGCTAGGAGAGAGGAGCGTGGCCTAGTGGTCTGAGTGTTTGAATCTGGAGACCAGGGTGTGATTTCCCAATGCCAAGAGAGTGCCTACACTGTAGAAATAATGCAGTTTGACACCACTTTGACATCCTATGGAATCCTGGGTTTGTAGTTTGGAGAGGCAGAGAAGGCTAAAGACCTTGTAAAACTACAAACCCCAGGATTCTCTAGGATGGAGCTACAGCACTTAAAGTCATGTTAAATGGCATTATTTCCACAGTGCAGATGAACCACGCATCCCTGGAGACCAGGGTTCGATTCCCAGCTCAGCCATCGCACTCACGCTTTCTGGGTTTCTTGTTCTCACTAAAGAGCCACATCGATGTGCAACTATCTGAGTTCGGTTGCTCACAGGCGCAAGCATTCGAATGAAGATGGAGCCAATGATGTGAATGCACTGGGAACACGTTTAAGGCATGCAGAGTTTTATCCTGGATCGATTCACATCAGTTATTCACACCACCGACGATGCAGATCTTTAAAAAAACCTCAAGGAAAAGCCCAATGTCGATTATCCCAGATTAAGTGGATTTTTTGGCAGCCTCCCCCCAAAAATACTTAGTTGGGTGCATTTGAGATGCTTGCAAACAATGGAGATTGAACTCAGATTCATTGTGGGTTGTTTTAACAGTGTGAATAACTCCTCGTTCAGAGGCAGGAAAAGGAGGAAGGCGGACCCAGCCCTGAGAGGCAAAACATGGAAAAATGGGGGTTTTTTTTGGGGGGGGGGGCTGTACACTTAAACCCACATTTAAACAGCAGCAACAAGAAGATCCTTTTGTGAGCTATTCTCAGTGTTAGAAAAAGACAAACTCAAAAACCCCAATCAATCAATCAATCAATCAATCAATCGGTGTGGCTACTCCAGCTGACAAGAAGTTTGACAGGAGCATGATTTTGGCTGAGGCTCTCGCATCCCAGCGCTCTGCCGGGAAACAGCTCATGCAAACATACGTTTTCTCTGTTTTTAACTTTTATACGTTTTAAAATCAGTTTGATAGTATTTCGTAGTGTTTTTAAATTGGGTCTTGCACTTGTTGCAACGCTTCCGTGTGTTATGGGCGCCAATTGGGTCCTGGGCTGGGAAAGAGGCGGCATATAAATAAAGCCAAGGAAATAAACAGTGAACAAGCATCGCCTTCCTCTTTCTGGACGCTCAGGCCAGACCCAGGCAAGCCAGTCCTGCCCTTGGGGCTCCCAAAGGAGAGGAAATGACTCCCCCAAGAGGACTCCTGCCTTGCGCTCAGGCGCATTTCGTACTCGAGTCGTTGCGGATGGATGGCAGCCCTAAGGCAGCCCCATCATAGGGCTCTCTTGGCAAGGTTTGCTGAGAAGGGGCTGAGAGCGAGGGTCACCCAGTGGGGTCCCATGGCCGAGCAGGGATTCGAACCCTGGTCCTAGGGAGCCTGCGTGGCGGCAGAGTGGCTTGGGCATTGGGCCAGGACACTGGGAGGCCAGGGGTCAGCTCCCAGTTCAGCCATGAAACCCGCTGGCGGCCTTGGGCTGTAAGTCACACTCTCTCAGCCTCTGCAGGGGAAAACGGCCATGATCAACCGCCTCTGGACAGATCCTGCCAAGAAAAACCCATGAAGGGGTTGCCACAAGCTGGAAAGAACTTGAAGGCACACAACAGCGACTGTGATGTAAGGTACCTTTAAGACACAGCCCTGAGTGATATCAGCTGCAGTGTGTGTGTGTGTGTGTGTGTGTGTGTGTGTGTATATAAATAAACATTATTATTATTATTATTATTATTATTATTATTATTATTATTATTATTCTATAACCACGTTCAGACCACTTTCCCCAAAGCTCCCTCCATCTTCAGGGCCACAGCTCTTTCCTTCCATCTTGGAGGACAGGTGCTTCCCAAAACCGGTGCACTCCCCTTGGCCACCCGGCCCCCGGCCCCCTTGTGTTGGCCTGGCCCTTCTGCAGGGGGTGGATCCTGCCCCCCAAGCCCCAGTGAGTTGCAACTGGTACCTTTTTGCTTTTGGGGGGGGGGGGGCTGCAGACAGTAAACTATTAGCAACCAAAGTGCCAGGGATGTTGTCCTCAGAAAGGAAGGCTGTCATCCTGAATTCGTCTTCCTCCCCAAAGAGCCTTCAGGGGGAGAGCCAGGGAATGGGCCTCTTGTGGGTCGCCTGCCTCTTGACAAAATGGGGCAAGCGTCTGCCTGCCTTGTACCCCTTTGTGTCTCCTTGGATAGGGCCGAGTAAAGATGGGGAGAAGGCAGGAGAGCGGCACGGCCATGGGACTCAAGCCTCAGCGCAAAGAACCAGCCTCTGATGGTGATGTTAAGGAAAAAGCAACATGGGATATACAGTGAATGAAATAAAACATGTATGTGAGAGTCAGGGTGACTCAGCAGAAGCAAATTAAGAGCCACACAGGTGTAAATGGTAATGTAATTAACAAGTCCTGAATGCCAAGGACAGAAATGCAAAGTGGATAATTGAACACACCTGAGAATTGTTAAGTGGTCAAGGCTGAGATGATGAAATCATTAATTCTGGGTAGAAACAAGAGAACCAATGAGAGTGGATGTACACGCCCACTGGGTGGAAACAGACAAGAGTGGGTGGTATGATCCAAGGACTATAATAATGGCTATGAATCCTAATGTATTTTGTGGGTAGTAGAAGTGAGGAGTACTGGAGTTGTGTTGGATAGTTGTGGAGCTGTATATAGTAGAATAAAGTAGATCTTTGATATAAGACTACTGAGTTGTCTGGTGTCTTGAGTGAAGATACAAGAGCCAGCTGGATCCTGAAGAAGTGGGAAGACTTCTGTGGAAGAAGAGTGAGAAGGCTTGGAGAGTTTGTCAGGGTCTTCAGCCTGTTCTCTGTAACTCTGCTGCTTTAGAGCAAAGTTTTAACCACTGACCAAAACTGGTCAGCGCTGGTGCGTAACAAGGTGGTGAGTTCGAGCCAGAGGTGAAGAGCAACAACTCCCATCATCCCTGACAGGTGAATCCAAAGCAAAGAACCCCATTGAGTACATAAGGATGGACGTTTCCAAGTCACTGTTTAAGCTGGAACTGACCACGCTCTGCCCCAACGCATGACACAGCCCCCGAAGCCTAAAATCCCTACTACATTCCCACATCTGGGAAGCAGGTCTAGGGACCTATTGAGATTAAGCATCTCCATTTCGGGTTTGGGTTTTTGTCTCTCACCCCTTTTTTGTTTAACCCATGCTAGCAATACGGCAGAGGATGATTGGGGTATCTCCTCTCTGCCATCATTGCTGTACTGCGGGGGGAGGGGGAGGGTATGGATGTGGGGAGTGTTTTGGTTGGGGAGGCAGAGGGTAGTTCTCTCGGTACGAGCGGGGCTCCTATTGGAGTAGTGTGGGGCAGGGGGAGGTATGGCGGTAGGAGAGTGGACCAGCATTACAGGGGAAGGCAAAATCGATGCTTAATATCTATCTCCCCTTCCTATCCCTCTTCTATCCAAAGAGATCTGAGGGTCATTCCAACCGTACCACAAACCCTGTCTCTGCTCCTGAGATCCATTAAGAACAAGACCCACATCATTCATGACTTGCTGGAGGATAACAACTGTGACCTGGCTTGCATTACTGAGACCTGGCTTGGGCCTGAAGGGGAAGCTGTGTGGGCTCAGGCCCTACCTGCCGGGTACTTAGTGAAGGATCAGACCAGGTTAGGTGGGCGGGGGGGGGGGGGGTGTTGCCTTGGTTCATAAGAACACCTTGTCTCTATCCAGGAACCACGTTCGTCAAACTTCCTTTATTGAGTGTATTTACTTTACCCTGAAGGCCAGAGACAGTTTAGGGATTCTGTTGGTCTACCAGCCACCCCGTGCGCTAACAGACTCCCTTACCGAGCTGACACAGTTGGTCTCGGAGCTGGTGTTGGAGTCCCCAGGCTCTTGGTCCTGGGGGACCTCAACATCCCCTTCGCGGCCAACCATATTCCATCAGGTGCGGCTCGGGAATTCATGGATACCATGACAGCCATGGGCCTGTCACAACTGGTCATGGGGCCTACGCATTCTGCAGGCAATACACTGGATATGGTCTTTTGTACGGACATGGAGATTCCGTGGGCGGAAATAACTAATATTTCCACCCTGTCATGGACGGATCATTTCCTGGTGGAGGCAAAAATCAAGGCATCTACCCAGATCCCTCCCGGAGGCGGCGGACCTATTAGAATGGTCCACCCTCGAAGGCTGATGGAACCCAAAAGGTTCCAAGAAGCCCTAGAGGGGTTTATGGTTGGAAATGACGGCGATTCTGTTGATGCCCTGACTACCATCTGGGACACTGATCTCTCCAGGGCTATACACAGTATCGCTCCCAAGCGCCCTCTCAGGCCTGCTTCCAAAAAGAAGCCCTGGTATACGGAAGATCTCCGGGCAAGGAAGCGGGTGCTGCGACAGCTAGAGCGTGCCTGGCGGAGAAATCAGCGCTTATCCGACAAGGCTCTCCTAGACCGACTTTTGGAGGACTATGGAGAGGCAATAGATGCAACAAAGAACTTGTTCTTTGCTGCACGTATCGTGTCCGCAGAGTCGCGTCCAGGAGAGCTGTTCAGGGTGGTGAGGGAGCTAACTCAGCTCCCTCCTGCTCTGAACCCTATCCTTGAACCATCTAAGGCCTGCTGTGACCAATTTAACAACTTCTTCGCGGATAAAACCTCTCGGATAAGGGAAGGTCTTGACGCTAGCATTGGTGCAGAACCCGGAGTAGAGGCATCCAGAGCTTCCGTGGACTCGGTTATACTGGATCACTTTGAGTCTGTAAGTACCGAGGATGTGGACAAGATCCTTAGAAGCGTTAGGAAGACAACCTACTCCTCGATCCCTGTCCCTCGTGGCTAGTGGCTCAGGGGGGAACGGTAGTAACTTCCATGTTACACCGTATAATTAATACATCATTGAGGGATGGGCAATTTCCAGCTAGCTTAAAATTGGCCATTGTAAAACCATTGCTAAAAAAGCCCTCCCTCGACCCCCTGATGCATAATAATTATTGGCCAGTATCGCTATTGCCATTTTTAGGGAAGGTGATCGAGAAGGCGGTTGCAATCCAGCTTCAATCGATCTTGGATGAGACGGATTATCTAGACTCATTTCAAACCGGCTTTCGGGTGGGTTACGGGGTTGAGACCGCCATGGTCTCCTTGGTCGATGATCTTCGTCTAGGCATGGACAGGGGTAGTGTGTCCCTATTAGTGATTCTGGACATCTCAGCGGCTTTCGATACCATATACCATGGTATCCTTCTGGAGCGCCTAGCAGAGGTGGGAATCGGGGGCACTGCGCTCCAGTGGTTCCGATCCTACCTCTCTGGGAGGTTCCAGATGGTGCAGCTGGGGGACGTGTGCTCCGATAAGAGGGCCCTTACATCTGGTGTCCCTCAAGGAGCCATTCTGTCCCCCATGCTCTTTAACATTTACATGAAACCACTGGGAGAGATCATCCGGAGGCATGGGGCGCGGTGTTATCAGTACGCTGATGACACCCAAATATGTTTCTCTGTGTCTCTGACTGATGCAATGACCAAGGTTGGCATCTCTCCTCTCGTGGACTGCCTGGAATCATTAATGGGCTGGATGAGGGAAAACAGTTTGAATCCAGAGAAAACGGAAGTGCTCGTGATAGGTTCTCTGGGCTCGGGGATGGTGGTGTTTCCACCTGTCCTGAACGGGATCACGCTTCCTGTGAAGGACTCTGTTCGCAGTCTGGGGGTGCTCCTTGACTCGTCGCTCCACCTTACATCGCAGGTGGATGCGACGGTCAGGAGCACCTGTTATCAGCTTCGGTTGATACGCCAGCTGCATCCCTATCTGGGCTGGGGGGACCTTGAAACGGTGGTACATGCTCTGGTAACCTCTCGTTTGGATTTCTGCAATGCGCTCTACATGGGGCAACCCTTGTACCATACCCGGAAGCTGCAATTGGTGCAGAATATGGCGGCAAGGTTGGTCACTGATACTTCCAGGGCCAGTCACATAACACCGGTCCTTAAAGACCTTCATTGGCTGCCTATTCGCTTCCGGGCGCAATACAAAGTGTTGGTTATCACCTATAAAGCCCTAAATGGCTTGGGCCCAGGGTACTTGGAGGACCGCCTCTCTCCATACAATCTGCCTCGCACACTCAGGTCAGCCGGGAAGCAATTGTTAAGGGTTCCAGAAGCTAGATATACTACCACCACTCCGAGGGCCTTTTCTACCTCGGCCCCCAAGCTCTGGAACTCCCTTCCTGACAAGCTCCGCTCGGCCACCTCGCTGGACAAATTCAAAAAGGGGTTAAAGACATACCTGTTCCAGCAGGCTTACCCCTAACCCCTGAAGTACTCCCCCCTCCCCTCTCAGCAGCATTTGTCGCTAGCTTGAGATTTTTTAGACTGTAGTAATCTAGATGTATGAGTTAATTTTATGATGGTTTTTATGGTTGTTTGATGTTACATTGTTGTGTTTTAATATGCTGTTAACCGCCTTGATCTCCGGAAAAGCGGTATATAAATAAAATTTTATTATTATTATTATTGTTCAAAGTCTGGGAAACATTGGTCTGCAAAGAGGTCTTGCAGCACCTTTGAGACTCACTGAAAGAGAGAAGAGGAGCAGGAGCTTTTGTGGACTTGAGCCTCCTTCCTCAGATGCATTTGGCAGAGCACAGAATCCAGAGGCAGACCTATATATCAGACAGACCTTTTAAACTTGCCGCCTCTTCTCCAGACCCACAAGATTTTGAACCCGAATTGACATTCTCACACACAAACGACTTATGTCTGTCTGTCTCTGGATCCTCCACCCAAAAACATGCCTCTGAGGAAGGAGGCTCACGTCTACCAAAGCCCATGCTGCCAACCTCTCCTTTTTGTTCTCTGCCATCTTGGGCTGGGGATGACCCTCCGGATGAGGTTGCAAGGGTGGCAAATGCACAGCTGCCAAGGCTTCCTCAACGGAGTCCAGCCACGTCTCCTTCCACACTTTCCTCCTCTTTTCTGTGGCCTCTTGGGTCACTGAGTCAACTTCCAGGGGAACTCAGGCCTGGTTTTCTCTGGGGGCCATCCGTTTCCCTCCCTTTTTGGCAGTTGGTGGGGTCTGTAGAATCTCCCTCCGCTTCACAAAGGCATTGGTTTTCTTCCTGTTTGCTCTCTTCACTGTCCAGCTTTCAAAGCCATACACAGAAATCCTAAACTATGTGGGTAGGGATGATCTCTCCCCCCCCCCCCCCAAATCCACAAAAGTTGGATTATGAAGGCACTGCCACTCCGTTTTCACTGACAAGGGAGATAGGCTTCTATGAGCAAAGAGCCTTGCATCAGCTGCAGGTAGCCAGCCATTTTCTCACTGCAGAATATACAGGTGCGTTACAGACGGCCCAGAAGGGGCAGTCTTGCGCTGCTGCTGGTTGCTGCGTCCGGGAACCGCAGCATCCAAACCGCGCAGTTCCCGGACACAGCAAAGAAGGAGCATGAAAATCTCGCTCCTTCCTCGGCCCTGGAAGAGATGCCGCGAGGCGCTAGTCATGCACTCGCGGCGTCACTCCCGCCGCACGACATGCGGACGCAGAACGTCCGCTACATCAAAATGGCAGTGGCCATGTGGAACGGCCGCCACCATTTTGACATACTTACGCACAAGGGGCAAGGCGTGTCAGGATGTGCCGCCCCTCGCGCGTGATGACAGCACCTCATGGGCCTGTCTGTAACGCGCCTCAGAAACCCAAATGGAGAATGGAAGTAGCCCTTTACATGTTGCTGGACAGCAACTCCCCTTGTCCCCTCGGCCAAGAATGCCAATGGAGAGGGGTGCTGGGAGCTGTAGTCCTCGTTCGCAGCAGGGCATTCATCCAAGGAGCTCTACCCCCGTTTTGATGAAATTTCGATGACATGAGGGAGGACCCCCCCAAATATCTCTCCAATTTGCTCCTCCGACTCTTCCTCCCATCAACCGAACTGGGGCTCCGTGGGAAGGATTGATGGGCAAACTTCTGGGTAATGCACTGCAATTCCTTTGTTCCAACCAATCATCAGATAATTAGGGTAATTTTGTTTTAATACAGTTTCAAGGAAAGTGCAGCCAGCCAGCCGCTGCTCAAGGCCCAGGTTCCAGCTAATTAAAAGGAAAACCCATTTCCCTGACACTCAGCGATGGCCATAAAATCCCGGGCACTTGGTGTTTTACCAAAGGCGATCTGTCTTGGTTAATTAAGGAGCTGAAGGATTAGCATTTCAAGAAAGGAACAAATGCAGCGCACGTCTCTCCTCCGCTTCCCTTTAAAAAGAAAACAGAAAAAAGGGGGAGAAGAAGAGCCAGGCCAAAGAAGTGGGGCCAAGTGACCCCTGAAGACAAACAGGGGGAAAGGGTCAAGCGAGAGAGCGTCCACTTTGCTACTGTATATTGGACACGGCCAGCGTTTGCCCCTCTGAGTCCGATGGCACCCCGCTCCCTTCGCCACTCAAAGGAATCCACGCAGCCGAGAAGAGCCAACACAATGCTTTGATATAGATTTCCTGCATGGCAGAATGGGGTTGGACTGAATGGCCCTTGCGGTCTCTTCCAACTCTAGGATTCTATGATTCAACCCTTTGCAGGGCATTTGTTTGGACAGCCAGCGAAAGCCTTTGGGGTCAAGACCAGAACCCAGACCCCCCCCAAAAGAGAACTCAAGGGGCAGCTGCTGTCCTCTACGTCAAGTCAGCTTCGACCCATGGCACCTCTCTCAATGAGGGACCTCTGGGATGCAAGATCCCCTGGCCATTCCCTGCTCAGGTCTTGCAAAGTCAGGGCAGTAGTCATGGTGGCTTCCTTGATGGACTCCATCCGCTGCTCATGCCGTCTTCTTTCACACACAATGGTAGCAACTGTGGAGTTTTGGAAAACAGGAGGCCGTGGAGTGCCAGCGTAGTGAAGTAGTAGTGCTTTGTGTGTTGGGCTATGAATCTAGAGACCAAGGTTCAATCGCTGTCACATGTTCTCAGGGGAAGCCAATGGCAAGGAAACTCCAGGCATGTGCTCAGTCCTGCTTGCTGACCAGCCCCTCTTGACCCACACCGGTCCCCATCCTCCAAGGGGAAGAAGCCTGTTTAACGCTTGGCCATAGAGCCTGAGCGTCTCCCTGAGGAAAATGGAGCAGAGGACAGAACCGGGAGCGGGGGGATAGCACAGGGATACCTGGTTAATCATGGACAATATGAAAAGTAAAATGATACTGGGAAGTGCTCTCTCATAGCCTCCAACTTGTTTCTGTTGCTGCACGCCTTTGCATTTAAAGGTTTTCCTGGCAAAGTGTCTCCGGAGCAGGTTTGCCACAGCTGCCCTCCTCCTGAGGCTGAGAGAGTGTGACTTCCCCAAGACCCCCAATTGATTCCCAGGGTTAAATGGGCATTTGGTCTGGGTCCAACGCTCAAACCAGTATGCCATGCTGGCTCCCTCACCTCAACCTCGCAGGTAGAAAAACGTCTGTAAATATTTGCTTTTGCGTGCAAGGACGGAATAAAACCCAAGGTTTACCTGCCTTGCTAAGAGAGGCCCACTGAACCCTGACTGTTCTTTGTGCAAGAAATTTCTCATCTAAAAGGAATGGCAGAGAGCAGACCTGTGACACATGCGCACAGACACAAAGACACACTTGCAAGGCTTGAGCTGCTTAAGTGTTCAAAACCTGCATTTATTGAGCTTCTCTTCAATGACATCTGCATTCAATAAATAAACTTCCAGGGGATACATCATGCAAAATCTCAGGTCGGCAGCAGAGACTGAGACCCCAAAAGTGCACCAGGCGGCAGAAAGGGGAAGAGCATCAGGGTCAGTGGGCATGTGGCATCTCTGGCCAAAGACAGCCCCATTTGTCCAGCGAAGGTGGCCAAGGACACCCCTCTGCCCTCAACAGGGGTCTCCTCATTCGGGGCAGGGGGCTCTGGCCAGGAACTTCTCCGATGGCGTTTTAGGCCACCCCCAGCTCAGTGGAAGCCTCCAAGAGGGCCAGGGGGCAAGGAGATGGTCTTCCATGTAATGCCAGCTGATGAGTGGCGAGAGGAGAGGGCAGCCAACCAGTCTTGGCCCCTCCATTTTTACTGTTTTCCTCCTGGAAGAGCAGCACAGGGCTCCTCCGTCAACCTGGCCCTGCATTTCGGAGGGCAGAAGGCACAGCCAAGGCTACCATAAGGGCTGCAGCCGCGGCATGTGGGCATCCTCCTCCATGTGAAGGGCAACCGGAGACCAAGAGACGCAAGCATTTTGGAGCCAAAGAGCAACACAGAGAGACGTCTCAACCCAGCAACTGAGGAAGGGGAGAAAGGGGCTTTGAGGACCAGAGTGGTTACTATGGGGGTCTTATACATTTTGGAAACACAGAGAATGACCACTCCTTACTACACCTGAAAGGTCAAGAGGGAAGCGTTAGTGGCGAGAGAGAGAGAGAGAGCACCTCTCCCAGGTCAAGCAACTAGTGTCCCCAAGAATTCCCTGGAGGGCAGGCCATGGGCCTCCTCTCTGGGTCCAGGACCCTCGTCGGGCGAGGGCACCTCCTCCATGCCAACACAACACACAAAGGGACTCAGACAAGGGCCTTGGAGGTGTGCCAGCCTCCCTCTTGCAAGGCCATTGAACAAAGGGGAGAAGTCTTAACAAAGTGAGCTTTCCCTAGAAAAAGAAGAGGAACAAATGTCTTCAACCCTTCTCTCTTGGAGATGCTGAAGCAAGAGCATCCAAAGATGGAGACCTAACATTGCTTATCTGTGAAGCCAACCCTTTTGTCAGGCATGGAATCAGCAAGGGACTACTTAGCAATCTTAACAAATGAGGCGCGTCTGGTGACTGGAACCCCTTCTCCCTGCCTGACAAAAAACGCAGTCAAACAAACAGCAGGAGCCACCAGCTTCAGAGCAAGAGGGCCACAAATCTGGAAGCCCACTGGAGCCATTCACCGACTGCCATGGCTGAATTTCTCTGAAATGCTTCAACCAAGTCCATCGTTTACTCTCCAAAACGTTGTTTCTCAACAGGAAACCACTTGTTTCTGCCACTTGGAAGGACACATGGACACTGCTTTGCACATTCAAACAAGCAGTACTTAGATGTCATCAGTCTATGTACAAAGGTTGAACTTTTATTTTATGCTCCCGAGGGTCTTTTTAAACATTTTATTACACAACAGGTCCACCTAAAAATGCTTGAGAGGAGCCTGGAAGAGCCTGACCCTCCTTTGTCTGTTTCCAGGGGAGAAAAGAAAGGAACATGAATGATGGCGAATCTGAACGCCTCTCCAGCGCATCATCCCTTCACAGGAAGGACGCCCAGAGGTTTGGCGCCATGACTGCTTCTCTCTTGTCGCTCAACCAATGAGATACAGATTCCAGACATCCCAGTACTGTGAAGAATGGTGGCACTGGGTTTGTGACAAAGACCCTTCAGTAAGGTGACAGTGGAGGGAGGAAGAGGATGGGGATGATTCCACTTGCGCAGTTTGGGGCCGTGCGCGATCCGGACTGGGGCTTAGTCCTCACTACAAGGGTTCTGCTGAAACGTAAGACAAAAACAAACTGAATTTGCAAAGAGAGCCCAGCTCCGTTGCTGCAAGCCTTACAACTGGGAGGTCCATTGGTCTGAGGCATGGACTCAACACTCATGAGGTGGAGTCCTCCTGCAAAAAGAGGACAAGGGGGACCAGACCCTTGGCTGCCCAGAGAAAACACCAAAGCAGCCCCCTCACCTTTTTGCCATCCCACGATCCCAAACACTTTCCCATCCCAAGAGACGATGGCAGCATTCCCCTGCAAGTGGCTAAGATTTTGGAAACGGGACCCGAAAGGCCCAAAGGCTAAAGCAGCAAGAGGGAGAGGATCTGTCTATTGGCATGCGGGGCGCAATTCTGTCCAGGTGAGGAGTCCCAGGTTCAAGTCTCCCAACCAGGTAGCCTCTCTCTGTCCAGCCCATGGAGGACAAATGTCTGGCAAGATGGAGTGAGATGGGACACTCAGGGCCTCCTCCCGGCTCTCTCAGGATGTCTGCCCTGGGAGAGAAGGGTGTGCAGCAAATATGGGGTCTTGGCAGAGTAACACTTTGGCAACTTGCTGTTACTGTCAAAAAGCAGCCTACCTTTGTGAACCATCTACTTCTCTTCTTGATGGAGAGCTTCAATGAAGGCTTCAAGTTTCTCTTGGATCTCCCGAACTTTTTCTGGAAAGATTAAGACATTGCTGTGAAAATGGCTGAGCTCCAAAGAGATATCCCTCCTGGAGAAGGAAGGGAGGAAAGGCAGACAGGTGAAACTCAGAGCCAGAATGAGAGAGAGAGAAAGGCTGGGGATTGGGCCCATCGGGGAGAGAAAGGGGACTGACTCCAATGAAGTCAGTCCCCTTTGTTGGAAAATCATTGCATTCCCCTCCTCAGATAGATGGGATTTCCCTGCATGCATCTCTACTGTCTTCTATCTCTATCTGCATGCCATTTGATCCTGCTAAATTCCAGGGGCAATAAATACCTTTGTAAGTTGGTAAACAGATCATGGGATCTAGCTAACTTCCTTAGGAAGTCCTCTCACACAATAGATCTCTCCTGCTTTCCCTTCAGTCTCTCCATGCCCATGCATTGCTCTCCGAAAGATGGTGAGATACAGACTCCTTTTTTTGCCTGAACTATTCGCTAGATAGGTTAGGATGTAGCTTCCATGGATATGTAGATTTAAGCCATTAGTAAAGTTTTGTTTTTTAAACTACAAGCTATTTGTGTCAGCCTCAGTTCTTATAGAAGCATCTTAAGGCAAAAGACCATTTCTGCTGCTCTGCTGATTTACAAGCAAGACCCTCACAGCCTTGGCTTTGATAGCTTTGATATTTTTGTTTCCTTGCCAAGGGCTGAAGCCTCAGGAAACTTGAACTCCCCGACACCTACTACGATGGGGAAACCCTGCATGTCCAGTGCGCAAAGCTTTAGCCATCGCATAAAAGGAGGGAGAACACTGGGTCTCTCATTTGGAGGGTTTTTATTCCAGTCTCTTCCAGCTCTTTGATTCTATTATTCTTTTATACTTCTACTAAAACCTCTTCTAACAGGGGCTTTCTCGCTGACCGCCGCAGAAGGCGGCACGTGCCCCACTGCGTCTCGCTCACAGACCACGTTTGCTGTCCACCGCTAGGATTTCGACTTAGCTGACTTAGTTATTTATGTCTGTGTCATCATACAGATGCTTGTGCTAAATGCACTAAGTGCAGTACCTTACGTTTCTCCGTGTTGAATTTCATTTTGTTAGCTTTGGCCCAGCTTTCTAGTCTATTCAGGTCATTTTGAATTTTGATCCTGTCCTCTGGAGTATTAGCTATTCCTCCTAATTTGGTGTCATTTGCACATTTGATAAGTATTCCCTCAATACGTAAGGCACCGTGTGAATTGGTATGGATTCATTCACAGAGACTCCAGGACCTCCAAAGGAGGCCCTTCGCTCTCTCTCTTGGTCCAAGTGCCTTCCTGGCCGGCGGTCTCTCTGGCACAGCTACCTATAGCTCCTTGAGAACATCCCTGCCCCAAGCCCACCCCAGCATCTTTCCACTTGTCCGCATTTCCCACCAGTGCTCTGGCCATCGCTCTGGATGGCTCCTGCGCAAGAAAGCAAGGTCCCCTTGGATAGCTTTCTGTGCAGCGCAAAAGACGCGGACGCCGAATGCTGGGCAGCACTTGTTGAACAGCGGCCTCAGAGCCATTGGAGGGAGCAGCAGCCAGAGGCACAAAGCCCTCGTTTCCAGCTTTGCCACAATGAAAGGCGATGGGGGAGGCTTCTGCAGTGAATGGCCTTTCTCCTCCCCATTTACTCAGTGTTTACTCAAAAGATGAGCTGTTCCATGCCGCAATTCATCCTGGGCCCTGATCTGGTCATGAATATTCCCATAATCCCCTCTCTCCAATATCCCATAAACCCCAGTGGCTGACAACGGGGGCTAAGAAATCTGCTATTCAAAGGTCTGAAGAGACCCATTCAGGCCCCTGAGGCTCTTTGTCCCCACATGAAACAAAACCTACAGCCCACTCATTCTCTTTTCATTAATCTCCTGATAACCAGCTCTAAGGGGGCTCAAAAACAGACTAATTGATCTGTAATTAGGGTTTGAATACACACCAGGAACACAGCAAAACAAAGTGGAAGGGGAGGGGGGCTTTGGCTGGTAATGCCACCGCAAGACGACAAGATGGAAGACTTTTGCCCAGTTTTCGGGGAGAGTGGGTCTCAGAGGAGAGCCATGCCAGGAACAGGACTGAGGCGCTGGATGCAAGGCGGGGGAAATAAAGAGGAGAACCTTCCTATGCCCCCCTTCCCAGAGCAATGCTTCCTCCTTGCTTGCTCCCAGGAGACAGCCTCTTGGCTACTGCCATTACAGCAGCCAGCGCTCCCAGAGACTGACCAGCAGGCTCCCCATAATAACAACCCATGTGGTTTCACACTTGGCCATGGAAAATGTAGGGCCCACAGGCAGGCGCATGTCTAGAGAGGGGCCTCTCCCAAGTGAGGAAGTGAGTTACAGGTGCAAAGGGAACTGGTCCTAAACCAGGCAGAACAGCCAAAGGCAGGCATCCCACCTGGGAAGAAACCACTGGATCACTGTAAAGGGAGTCAGCACCACCTTCCTTTGAGGAGCTCTGCAGCGGTAGCAGCGCCAGCTGCCATAAAGAAATCCACCCCCAGCTCAAGGCGCCAAGTTCCCCCAGTTAGGTCCCTTGGCTCCCAGACTAGCTGGCAAACATCCTGCAGAACAGGAGCAGGAAGCCATTTCTCCCCAAAGACTTTGCAGAAAACGACTGAGAACAGCTGCTCCACACTACTGTAAGCCAGGGCCAGGATGCTAGACATAACCCGCACCCCATCCTGAACACCTCTGATCTCGCCTGATTTCACAAACCAAGACGGGTCAGGCCTGGTTAATACCCATATGGAAAACCATCAGAAGGGACAATCACCGGAGACCTCCATTTTGGGCTGGGAAGGAATCTCCAGAGGACCACTGCTGTGGCCAGACAGCACTGACAACACTGGGCTCAATGGACCACCAAAGCCTGGCTCCCTCCAAGGGCAACTTCCCTGACTCCTGGGCTAGGCCTGGACAGGCACACCAGGAGGGACAGGCCTCAAGATCACCACTATTCGCTCTGAGATACTCCCTCCCGATTCTTCTTCTGCTCATAATCTTCTATTGCCCTCGCCTAACAAATTTTCTGTGTTTCCTCCTGCTTCTTTGGATGAACTCTCTACACTTCTGAACTCTTGCAAACCTGCAACTTGTTCTCTTGACCCAATTCCTACTCGTCTTCTAATCTCTATAGCTCCTTCTTTTTTGCCCTCACTTCTCCATATCTCCAATCTCTCTCTCTCTACAGGCTCCTTCCCTTCGGACTTCAAATATGCTCTCATTTCCCCTATTCTGAAAAAACCTTCTCTTGACCCCTCCTCTTTGTCTAGCTATCATCTGATTTCCCTTTCTTTCTAAGGTTTTGGAACGGGTTGTTTATTCTCGCTGTCTTGAGTTTCTTGAAGCCAACTCCATTCTCGATCCCTTTCAGTCTGGCTTCCACCCAAGGCATTCCACAGAGACAGCCCTCACTAAGATCTCCAATGACCTTTTACAGGCCAAGGCTAATGGCCTTTACTCTGTTCTCATCCTTCTTGATTTGTCTGCAGCCTTTGACACTGTTGATCACTGTCTCCTAATTGACATACTCTCTGACCTTAGGTTCTCAGACTCTGTTCTCGACTGGTTTAGATCTTACTTGTCTTGCAGGGGTCAGACTTCTTCTCCTGTTCCCTTATCTGTTGGAGTTCCCCAGAGCTCTGTTCTGGGTCCCCTTCTATTTTCTCTCTACACACTGTCCTTAGGAAAACTCATTTCTCCTACCATCTATATGCTGATGACACCCAGTTGTATCTTTCCACCCCTGACCTTTCTCCAAGGCTTCAACAGCAAGTCTCGTCCTGCCTCACAGCTGTCTCACAGTGGATGCGCTTTCGGCGTTTGAAGCTCAACATGTCCAAGATGGAGCTTCTTGTCTTTCCTCCTAAGCCCACCCTTCAACACTCCTTTTCTGTCTCTGTGGACAACATTTCCATTCAACCAGTCCAGCAAGCCCACAGTCTTGGTTTTATCTTTGACTCTTCTGTCGTGTATCCCTCAGATCCAGACCACAGCCAAGGCTTGTAGATTGCCAAAATCCGACCATATCTCTCCGCCTCTTCTGCCAAGATCCTGGTCCATGCCCTAGTGATCTCACGACTAGATTACTGTAACGTCCTCCTGGCTGGGCTTCCTCTCTCTCACCTCCATCCTTTAATCTCTGTCCAGCATTCAGCTGCACGCATTATCACATCCACCCACCGCTCTGACCACATCTCTCCTGTCTTGGCATCCCTTCACTAGCTCCCCCTCCCTTTCTGCATTCAGTATAAGCTCCTGCTGTCAACATTTAAAGCCCTCCATGGGCTGCCCCTCCTTACTTATCAGACCTTCTTTCTCCTCACCTTCCCACCAAGGCCCTCCGTTCTGGTAGTCAAGGCCTGCTGTCCCAACCCAGGATTTCCTCTGCCCCATCTCGGATTCGCCCCTTTTCACTCGCTGCCCCTCACTCCTGGAACCTTCTTCCCCCGCGAGACACAAGGGCCCTGATCACTTCTTTAACCAGCTTCAAAACAGAGTTGAAGACCATCCTGTTCAGAGAAGCCTTCCCAGGCATTGCATAACTGTCACTTGCTATTTGATGTTCTTTTGATGCCTGTTTTATCGAACCATTTCCTGTATTGCTATGTATTTTATATGTATTATCCTACTAGAAAGGCCCCTTCCCCTCCACCTTTCCCTTCTCCCTTTGTGTCGTGTCTTTTTAGATTGTAAGCTTGAGGGCAGGGAACCGTCTAATTAAAAAGATTGTATGTACAGCGCTGTGTAAATTTACAGCGCTTTATAAATAAGGGTTAATAATAATAATAATAACCACCACCGTTTCCTTGGCATACTGCCCTTCCTTCCTCCTGCAAAGTCTGGATGCCCAGCGCAGGGACTCCACCATCCCAGGGATGCCTCAACTAGTTCGAATCCCAGGAAAGGGACAGTTTTGTCTCCTGCGGTGCGGAGTGCCTTCCCCTTAATCAAAGATTCCCCTTCTCTTGACATCAATCCAGACTCCTCCAACATCTTCATGGCCCATGGTTTCATTGCTCCACCGCGGTCACTGTGACCCTCTGCTCTCACACATGTTTCCTACTGACCCCTTCTCCATTTTATAAGTCCTGGGAAACTCCACTCTTGCAACCTGCAGGCGCTTCAGGCCCACTGAAAATAACATGCACAGGGATCTTGTAGCATCTTTGAAAGAAAGGAGGAGGTTCAAGTCTATGAAAGCTCATGTTACCAACTTCTTTCTTTCAGTTAGTCTCAGAGGTGCCCTTTGTATGTTATTTCCAGTGAGCCTGAAGGCAATGGTGAGGCCTGAAGGTTAGCCTCAAAGATGCTGCAAGATCTCTTTGATACTGATTTTCCAGACTAACATGGCTATGTCCTTGGAAATAACAATGCCAGCCACTATTTCAGCTAATTTCCAGACTGCCTGGCTATCTAACATGTACCAAGGGCCATGATCCAAGTAAATGGTACCCGGGCCATTTTCTTTTCTTTTAAAAAAACCATCATTTTACATTAATGCTTCACATTTTTAAGCCAGCTTCTTCTTGACCACATTCCTTTCCACTCGAGGAGGAGGAGGAGGAGGAGGAGAGCATCAGTGAAGCTTTATCTAAAGAGGGAAACCACCCAGGCTGCCTCTTAAAGAGAGCGATCTCCATCGATCACTTGCAAAGACAGAGGCATAATAAGTCTCCTGCCGCCCCCTCGGTTTCTCTAAGACCCCAAAACCAGATGGGAAGTGAAAGGACAGTCCGTGGGTCAAGAAAACACTGGGGAGGTTCCGCTTGTTTCCCGCGTTTCGGCAGCCAGGAGAGAAAAGGGGGTCAAGACGGAAACGGCTGGGCTGGCGGCTGGGAAAGGCCCTTTCTTCCGGGGGACAAAGGCTGGCGCTGTTCCTCAGCATCCCCAGCCTCAAGCGGGCAGAAAGATGGGCCTGTCAAAAGGCCAGACAAACGAATCTGGAGGGGATTCTTAAACAATTAGCTCATTAGTGCAAGGAGAACAGGAGGGACAAAGGGCTGCCAAAGGGGAAAAGCATTTGAATGGGATTTCTAACAGTTCAGCAAGAGAGTTGGGCCCATGAATCACCAGGAAGGCTATTACGGGAGCCTCGAGAAGAAAAGCTGAAGCAGCGAGAAGCATCTTGCCGTACGCCTCTCACTTCCCACCAAGGACTGAGCGCATCCCTGGGAGTCCCACGGCACGTGATGGAGCCAGTTTCGACCCTAAAGACCAAAGCTAGGCTTTCCAAGGTGTGGAAAACTGTGCCCAAAGAACTGGGGAACAACCATTAGCTGAGGCCCCACGTTTCTAGACCCAGCCAGCCTCAAAATTGGGTTCTCTGGGTGTCTGGGATCACAGCATCCAGCATCCTCTTTCACTGGTCCTGCTGGCCAGGGCTTCTAGGCACTGAAGGGTCCCAAGGCCCTGCTGCGACTGGAAAGCCATTAGGTTTTAATCTGCACCAGATGTTTACATATCATTCGCAGAGAACACGGGTAACTTTTGGGGCGTCAAGGTCTTGAGTGGGGAAAAAGTGAAGGAAGAGACTCCTGAGCAAAGACAGATGAAGGGCAATATGGAAGGGCAGTAGCTCAAGTACCTCAAGGAGACTCCGCCCTCCATAACTGCCATCCACTGGCCTGAGAGGGAGTTCACCAGGCAGGTCCAGCTCCATCAGGACTAGCCTGGAAGAAGGAAGAGCCCTCCCTCCAATCCATCTGCCTTGGTCCAGGCCTCAGAGGGAGAGAAGAACCACTGGACCTCATCTGCTTTCCCTCCACCATTCCCTTCTCCTTTTGTTTCGTGTCTTTTAGATTGTAAGCCTGAGGGCAGGGAACTGTCTGATTATAAACAACAATTGTAAGCCGTCCTGAGAGCCTTTAGGGATGAAGGGCGGGATAGAAATACCTAAATAAATAAATAAGTAAGAGCCATGGAGTTAGAAGGGACCCCAAGGGCCACAGAGTCCAAGCCCCCAACTAGCAAGACTCCACAAGTAAAGCTCTTCCAAGAGATGCCCATCCGGACGCCGCTGAAGAGCCTCCAAAGGAGGAGGGTCCACCAGACAGTCTCTTCCACTGCCAAACAGGGCTCACTTTTAAGAAGTTCCTCCTAATATTTAGGTATTTACTTCTGTCTTGTAATTTGTCCTGGTCTCTGGAGCAGCAGAAGACAACCTGCATGCCATCCTTTCAGGAATTTAAAGATGGCTCTATCCTGTCACCTCTCCGTCTTCTTTTCTCCAAGCTAAACAGACCCAGCTTCCTAAATCATTCTGCATAAGCCTTGGGCTCCCAACTTTTGACTACCTTGGTTCCCCTCCTCTGGACACAGTCCTGCTTGCCAATAGCCTTCTTGAACTGAGGTGCCCAGAAATGGACACAGGAGTCCAGGTGATTCCAGCCAAAGCAGGAAAGACTGGCATGAATGCTTGGCGCTACGCTCCTGTTGATGGAACTGCACTGGCCCTTCTGGCCGCCCATCCCACTCCTGGCGCAGGCTTAACTGAGGTCTATTCAGACCCCAGTTAAAGCAGAGAAGGGCAGCTGCAGGAGCAGGAAAAACCCCTCCCAATCCGCTTCATACGGAGTAAAGCCAGGGCCTGCACAGCACCATCGACAGCAGCAGCAGCAGGCCATCCAGGCCCAGGGCTGTGCACTGGACACACCACCTTTTGCAAAGGTTATTTTACTGTGGCAAACAGCTCTGAGAACCCACAAAAAGATATCGCATTTTACAATAGGTGTGTATCACACCACTGTGCAAGTCTATCTCCAACTTTTGATGGCTGCTTCTTCCAGAGGGTTATACCAGCATGGCTTCAGCGGAGAAGCCATGGAACGGACCTCTGGCCTGCAAAGCACAGGCCTGCCCTTCCACGGAGCATCAGGGAGAAGGCTACTAAGTGTGTGGGAAACAATGGCTCCAGCCTTCTTGCTGCCGCTTGCGAGGGCGTCTGGCCAGGGGTCCCCAATCTTTGGTCCTCCATTCATTTTGGACTTCAGATCCCAGAAACTCCAGACAACTTGGTCAATAGTCAGGAATTATGGCAGTTGGAGTCCAAAACATCTGGAGGACCAAAGGTTGGGAACCACTGCCCAAACCTGGCTATCTGGGGAACTGAGCTAACCCCAAGGCCAGATTCAGAGAGGAACCATCTGAACCCAAGCCCAAGAACCTGGCTGCCAATACATGCCTCACTTAAATTCACAGCGTTGATGGAGGATTTTCAAAATCACAAATGGTTTGGGACCCCCACACCTGAAGTAGCCCCTTTCCCTATACACACACACACGGTGGGCCCTTGTTATCCGCTGGGGTTTGGTCCCAAGATCCCCCCTCCGTGGATCACAAAATCAAGTCCCGTTAAATATAATGACACAGCAAAATGGTGTCCCTTATTAAAAAATGGAAAGTCAAGGTTTGATATTTGGAATTTATACTTCTTGGGAACATTTTCAAACTGTGTATAAAAAATCCGTGTATAAGAACCTGGAACCTGGTTTATTTTTTCCTAGAAGTATACACAGATTTAAACTGCATTTTATTCTGCAAATTGTTTAAATTATTATTTTTATGGTTCTAAATGATTTTATACTGGCTTATACTGATTTTGCTAGTACACCATCCAAAAAGACCTATGATATATAAAGAGCCATAAGATGTTAAATAAAGCACATTAGCCTGTCCAAAAGAAGCCTCCCAGTCCCCAGAAACTCCCTTCTGAAGGGAAGGGAAGAGCAAAGGAGAGGCTCCTTCCTTCCTTCCCTGCCTGCCTGCCTCCTGGTCAAGAAGCCCTTGGAAAAGGAAAGGCCGCAGGGAAGAGGGTTTGGGGACCGCTTGGTCCGCCTCCAGCTTCTTCCAAACCCCAAACTGCTGCGGTCAGACGAAGTGGGTCTAGGCGGGAATTCCTGAACGTCTGGCGAGTTCGGATTACGAGCAGCTCTCCTCGGAAGCGGAAAGGCTTGCAAACACACACTTTTGATGGGAATTCAGAGACATCACCGAGTTAGTCTGGAAAACCAGTGTGCAAAGGGATCTGGAACACCTTTGAGACTAACTGAGCAAAAGAAGTTGCAGCAAAAGCTTTCATAGACTTGGTCTTCTTCCTCAGATGCATGGAGTGAACTGGTGCCCAAGAAGGACCTTTATAATCAGACTGTACCACTCGCCATAGAAATGCAAAACTTGTGGGCATCGCATACAAAGAAATCTTGTAGTACCTTTGAGACTAACTTATAGCATAAGCATGCACCTGTGGAAGTGGACCAAGTCTACAAAAGCGTATGCTGCAACTTCTTTTTCACAGTGAGTCTCAAAGGTGGGCAAAGAGGATTTGGGTCTATTTCAAAATGCTATTGGAAAACACTGAAATCCTGGACCGTGCCAACAACTATCAGGTCAGAATGCACTGGGAAGCCACTGACATCCACAAACACCTGGGCAACTTCAACAGGAAAGTGAACAAAGTGTGGCTCCCAGCCCTGAAAAACACCAAAATCAAGACCCAGCAAAATGCAAATGAAAACCAGTGAGGGTCCTGGGGGGTTCCCAGCAGACAATGGATCTCCTAAAACAGACACAACCCTCCTTGCATCTCCTCCCAGCCTGAGGCTTTGCCATTCAACAAGGACTAACATGGAGATCACTCCTCCCAACCAACGATATATACTCCACTCCCTTCCACGCCAAGATGCCAAAGCCACAGATCCCGGCAAAACGTCAGGAATAAGCTCTTCTAGAACATGGCCACAGAGCCCCAAAAATCCCACAAAACACTGTGCCAACTGTAAATTGCCAGGCTGGTATTTTGGCCACGGCATCCCTAGTTTTATTTGGGTAATTAATGATATGAGCCAGTATGGCATAGTGGCTTTGACTCCAAATCCGAATGCTAAGGTTTGATTCCCTGCTCAGCCATGAAACCCACTGAGTGACTCTGGGCAAGAAGTCACACTCTCTCGGCCTCATCAGGGGAAGAAGGCCATGGCAAACTTCCTCTGGACACATCTTGCCAAGAAAGCTTGGCTGGAAACGACCTGAAGGCACACAGCAGCAGCAGCAGCAGCAGCAACAACTATTGACAAACCACCTCCAGCAAAGAGTCTCAGGGCCATGGAGAATAGGCTGGCAATGAAAAGAAGGAAATGCCTTCACAAAGCCCCTGCAACAGAGTGAGCAGCCGGGGGACAAGGAGAGATCTGCCTTGCGGCTGGAGCGAATGCAAGGTCAGCCAGAGTCTGGCCTGAGCGTGGCGCTGGCCACCTGGGCAGCGTCCCGACTCCGGCCCTTGTTTGGTCCACTTGCAAAAGGCTCTCGTGCCACGCTCCTGATTCCCCCACGCGACAGCCTTGAAGGGCAGCACAGTCTGGACTGAGTTCGAGTCTTGCAGTCACCCACAAAGTATGCAATGCAGCGGAGGAGGAAGGGTGGTGGAGCAGATGAGGGTGAAGAGGATGGTTTGGCTGCTGAAAACGGTCTCTCTGTTTCAGGGTCTACCAGAGGAATTTTGGACTCTCAGCGATTCAGATTCCATGAATCCACAATAATCTCATTATCCAGCAGTTTTATCAATTTGTTCTTATATAAATAAATCACTTTTCCCCAAAACTAAGACTCAAGGCGGCTCACAAAAATTAAGAACAAATACAGTGGACCCTTGTTATACGCTGGGGTTTGGTTCCAAGATCCCCCGTGGATAACAAAATCTGTGGATGCTCAAGTCCCATTAAGTATAATGACAGAGCAAAATGGTGTCCCTTATAAAAAAATGGAAAATCAAGGTAAATTTATACTTTTTTGGAACATTTTCAAAGCATGTATAAAAAATCCGTGTATAAGAAGGGCCGACTGTACAGGGAAATGCTTATAGAAAGACTAGAAAATGCAGAAAGCTACTGCCAGAATTCACCTCTCCTTCCCACAGAATTGCTGGTTGCTGCAGAAGGCCTTCCTCT
Organism: Sceloporus occidentalis; assembly: GCA_023333645.1. Lineage (NCBI taxonomy): Eukaryota > Metazoa > Chordata > Lepidosauria > Squamata > Phrynosomatidae > Sceloporus > Sceloporus occidentalis. Next base: position 167,285 of record JALMGF010000002.1, on the reverse strand, counting down.
GCCTTTTAAGGAAGGAGTGTGCTCCACTTTCATCTCTTTTATTACGTTTTAAATGCGTTTCAGACTCTTTTAACTTTGTGTTTTTAATATAACTTTGACAAATCAGAATGCAAAGGCCTCTTGTAGCACTTTTGAGAATAAGTGAAAGAAAGAAGTTGGCAGCATGAGCTTTTGTAGGCTTCAGCCTACTTCCTCAGATGCATGTTTTTAGATGCAAAACACGTTTTTAGATGCAAAACATGCATCTGAGGAAGAAGGCTGAAATCTACAAAGCTCATGCTGCCAACCTTTTTCCTTCCGCTTAGTCAGAATCCCCAGGACTGGAAACATCTCAGGACCCCAGACAAAACCAGGACAATTTCAACAGGTTCCAGGGTTGTTGTGTTTTTTTTTTTTTTTTTTTGGGGGGGGGGTTCAGAGAGGCTAGTTTTTAAGACTTCCAAGAGTGTGCAGAACAGCCCCGACTGCCTCCCAAAGTGGAGATGTATGCAAGACTGGGCAGCAAGGGTCTCCTTACAAACACAATGTACTTTGGGAATTATTTTTCCATGGAGAGGGGCTGCTTCAGGCTGGGATCAGCAGAAGCTGGTCTCTTCCCTTCTTCTCTCCCCTTTGAAAACGGTACTTGCTCCCAGGAAATAAAGCCTTTTAATTTGAACCCGGCATTTTTGTATTAATATGAAGGTGTGCACTAATACAGGACTAATTAGAAAATTAAGTAGCAAAATGCAGCTCATACGTTATTGCCACTAGCTTAAATAATAATTGTTCTTTAAGAGCAAGCTGTTTTGGCAGAACTTACGTTAATGGATGGATTTGTTTCTGGATGGCATGTCTTACATTATAAAATACAGTGACTAGAAAGAAGCCACTGCTGCTGGATGCTGGTCTAACAATGAACAGCTGCCAATAAAGTGTTGTTATTCTTAAACTGCATGTTGAATGCAATTGCAACTTTAGTTTGTTCCTCAGTCATGGAGAGATGCATTTTCGAATTCACTCCCCAGCAAAGATGGCAGTAGTTCCAGGAAAGGACAGGCAGCACGTCTCGAACCAAGCACCTTTCTGAAGCTGGGAGGGCTGTCAGAGCTCAGCAGGAGGGACGCATTAAAACCAATTCCTGGACAAACATCACCAGCTGCAAGTATTACAGACAAATATTTTGGCACGCAACCTCTTGGCCCATGCCTTTTTCAGACGTTCTGGGGCCATAAAATGTCATACTTGATCCCAGACCAACAATATTAATACTGAAGCTATTTAGTTCCAAACTATATTTCTAACAGAATCATATTTTCTGTTTTCATGTGTTCATAAAACATATGATGGATTTGTTTTTTTAAAGCAAGGCAATTTCTGTTCCTTTGCTTTTTCTGGGAATCCCTTTACAAGCAGGTGTCGCAAGGCTTCATTAACTGCAATAGCAGCAAAAGGGGGAAATCAACTCAAAAGAACGCACCTCCTGAACCAACCCCCCAAAATAAATCTCCAGAGGAAGAAGGAAGAAGCCGGGGACAAAGGATCACAGTACGCTAGAACGGCGCGCTTGGCGGCTCCAGGGCAGCCTCTCATGAGGAGAGAGCGCATACAGGGCGCAAGGGAAGGCGGAGAAGCCCTTTCAGCCACACAGCGGTCAGTCGGTCGGCCTCGGCATTAAACATCGAAGTCCCCTTAGCAACAGGGTAAGCCGCTGCATCCGGCCGCAGGCAAGCCCTGGCAAGAGAGAGGCTTTGTTGACCGGGAAATGCTTACAGAAGATTAAAACACAAATATTGGAGGAGGAAGGGAGGAGGATCGCCAATGGCGGCCAGCTGTGTGCGCCACACCTTCGCCCAAAGGAAAGGCTCATGGATAGAGGCACCTGGGACTCAGCCAGGAAAGGGGCAGCAGCCCCTGCGCGCCTGGTCTCTGTTCACTGCATGGAAAGCCAAGACTGACTGCCATGCATGAACAGCCCTTCCATTGAGGGAGAAGCCCAGAGCAGAAACGCTCCGAAGCCCGGCAGCCGGAATACAAGCCGGCCCCAAGATGGCCATTTCTGCGCTGTCAACAGAAGGCCTGGGACACACGGAAGAATGCTCCGACCCTCTTTCCAGCCTGAAGAGGGACGCTGGGCAACCCAAAGGCCTGCTGCGTAAAAGCTGCCCAAAAGGCTGGCTCCGTCAGTGGAGCCATGATGCCCCAGAAACGTCTGGGGAGCACCACTCTAGTGTATTCATGAAGAAACAGCAAAAGGGTCACAATTCCTAAAGCTTTCCTCAAAGTGGTAGCCAAATCAATTCCCTGGGCCAAACACAGGAAAGCAACCTAACCAAGATGGATTAAGTTAATACTCAACACCCACTTGGTTTTTAAAGCCTACGTCTAATAAAACAAGCACCATTAAAGAAATAAAATAAACACACACACAACCTACGAGGAGAGACTTAGGGAATTGCTGGGGATGTTTAGCCTGGAGAAGAGAAGGTTAAGGGATGACATAATAGCCGTTTAAGTACTTGAAGGGATGTCATATTGAGGAGAGAGCAAGCTTGTTTTCTGCTGCTCCAGAAACTAGGACCCGGAGCAATGGATGCAAGATCCAGGAAAAGAGGTTCCACCTGAACATTAGGAGGAACCTCCTGAGAGTAAGGGCTGTTTGACAGAGGAACACACTCCTTCCTTGGAGATTTTGGTGGAGTCTCCTTCCTTGGAGGCTGTCTTTAAGCAGAGGCTGGATGGCCATCTGTCAATGGAGGTGCTTTGATGGAGCGTTCCTGAATGGCAGAAGAAGGGGGTTGGACTGGACCAGGGCCCTTCTTGGGGCCTCTTCCAACTCTATGGGCAGAATCCTCAGAAGTGAGAGGCCAGGTCTTGCAGGCCAAGTGGTTTTTACTAGACAGACAGACAGACAAGATGGATAGAGAAAGAGACTGATCAAGAAAAAGACTCACTGAGGTCCTCAGCAAGCTGAACTCTTTTTCCCGTTAGTAACTTCATTTTCTTCTCACAGTCCTCCGCAAAATCTTCCAGCACTTCTTTCACATTCTTTTCTAGGCGCCGCACTGAAGGAAAGAGACAGAACTATTTCTACATTCTGCAGGAGGAAAAAACCCATTATGGCGGAGGAAGGTGCTTTTGCCAGACGCTGACTCGTGTGTGTGTGTGTGTGTGTGTGTGTGTGTGTGTGTGTGAATGTCCACACCACCAAGTCCCGCTTTGTCTTTACTTTTGTACCACAACAAAAATATTTTGTGCCTTCGCAACGCTGAGTGTGTTGTGTGGTAAGAACGCAAATGCAAAGCCAAGATGCAGCAAAGTCAATGGAGGGTGACCACTTCTGGCCCCAGAGTCTAAGGAAGGAGAGGTCTGAGGGGCAGGGATGGGGCCCAGGGCCCCCAAGGGACGGTGGCCCTCACCTTCCGTGTTGGTCAGCTGCTGCCTCAGCGTGTTGGCCGTGATGGACAGCATGCGCTGAATACGCCAGAAGAGGACCACATCGTTGCATTCCAGCTGAAACCAATAAATAATAGTAAGTCAGGACTGAACACACAGTGAGGTCCATTTTTCACATGCAACTCAAGATGCTTTAAAATGCCTTTCTTCAGTCTCTCAATGCTTCAAGCAACAAGTAATACTCCATAAACACATTCAGTTTTAAACAAAAGCCTCCAACTGAAGAGTGAAAAAAGCCTTTGCAACTATCAGATCCCAGCCACAATAAACAAGTCTTTTGGCCCTTATGGGCAACAGCCATGGATGGCCTCCTCCTCCTCTGTCTCCAAGCAGCGTCCTGTCGCCCTGCAAAGGGTCCAGAGCGGTGGGTGCCCTGATGTGCCTGGCCCCTTGCAACCAGAGGGCAGGCAGTCTCAGGTTTGAGGTGCAACAGCTGGCAACGTCTGCCAGGGCCCCCAAATCCTGTGGCCCTTTTGCTTTCAACTAGGAGAGAGAATGGGCTTCCCATTTGTCACCAGCCAAAGTGCTTGAAACTAGCAGTATCCATTGCAAAATGCAACATACTATTTACCATTCTGAAATGGCATTAAATGCAACAGATCCTGTTTCACCCACAATGACAGCAAGCTGTCTGGAAATTCAGTTGTTTTACCAAAGGGTCAGCAAAGCCTAACACGCAGAGCACTCGATGCGCCTGTGGCTGTCGCGAGGAACGCCTAAACCAGAAACGCCTGGAGCCCTCGCTTCCACTCGGTTGGCCGCCAGGAAAGGCTACGGTGGGAGCAGAGAGGCTGGCCATAAAGGGCTGAAGGCACGGCGAGGGCCAAGACAGATCCGCATCCCTTAATGTCTATCCCTTAACGGACTTCGCTGTGAGCTTTTCGGTCAGGAAGGCCTTCCCAGCATCTGGCTGGCTGCGCAGGAGAGGCCTCGTATGTACTGTATGTGCTTTCTAATCTCTTGTTGACTCAAGGCGGCCCCGTTGATTTCCCAGGGGTTCTCAGGCAAGGAAACCACAGAGGTGGCTTTGCCAGTTCCTTCCTCTGAAAAGCAGCCTATGGCACCTGAGACTCTTTGGTGGTCTTCCTTCCAAGTACCAACCAGGGCTGACCCTGCTTAGCTTCAGACAAGATCTGGTGCCTTCAGTGTATTTAGGCCCCATGCTACCTTGTGTATGTGTGTTCCTTAAGGTTTATGGTGACCCATGAATTTGGTAGGAATGTCCAGAGGTGGTTTTGCCAGTTCCTTTCTCTGAAATACAGCCTCCAGCGCCTGGGATTTCTTGGCGGTCTCCCATCCAGGTACTAGCCAGGGCTGTCCCTGCTCCCAAGATCTGGGGTGTGTGTGTCTGTGCCTCCAAGTTGCCTGTCAGTTTATGGTGGCCCTATGAATTACAGAGAGATTTCTTAAGCCAGGAATCTTCAAGGGTAGTTTTGTCAGTCCCTTCCTCTGAATTAGAGCCCACAGCTCCTGGCATCACACTTTACTGGAAACTGTAAATATGTCTTTTAATATCTTTTGAAATTAACAACGCTTTGTGTAACTGCCTGCTTCTTGGAGTCCCTGTTCTTTCAGGGCAGAGCAAGTGGGAAGCTGGAGACGCACCAGTTTTTGTTGAGAGGAGTTGCTCTTAGGAACAAAGAGCCCTACCTGCCCCCCCAAAATCCACTAAGGAAGAGGCCAGGCTCATCCCAAGAGTGCCCCCTGGTGGCAGCGCATGGCCACGCCACTCTCCCTTGCCCGCGCACAGTGTGCATACTCGCCTTGGTTGCTATGCACAGAGAGCACAGCCCCTCTTCTGCCCAGACAGGGACCCAGCCATTGCCAAGCGCTCCTCCCAACTCATTCACTCACCTCGGCGTCCACGAAATGCCTCTGGTAGTAATAAAAGCCCCGCCGGCAGAGGTTGCAGTGGCCCAGGGCCACCTTCAAGAAATGCCGCCTGTAAACCTGGTGCCAGGTGTCTTTAATCTGGGAGAGAGGGAAAGAGAAACGCCTGGTTGCTGTTGGCCTGAGTCCAGAGGGCTCCACTGCCAAAGAGGATCCATGTTGGGCTTGGCCCAGAAGAACCAGCCATTCTGTCTTCCCAGGTTGCAGAAGGCTGGCTGGGAATAAGGGCAGCAGTGCCCTTTGCTCCTACGGACCAAGGCTTCCACAGCAGCAATGTCTGGAAACCCTATGAAGCCCTATGAGGAGAGACGGAGAGAGCTGGGGATGTTTAGCCTAGAGAAGAGACAGTTTTAATATGTGAACGGATGTCACATTCAGGATGGAGCAAGCTTGTTTTCTGCTGCTCTGGAGAGTAAGACACATTGAAGCAATGGATGCAAGCTACAAGAAAAGAGACTCAATGGTCACCGGTGCTCTTTTTCTTTTGGCCCCAAAAGGTCTACCTAACAGTTGCCACCTGACAGCCACAAACCGGCACGCTCTCCTCCTTCCACAGAGCCTAAGCAGGGTCAGGCCTGAGGGTGGGCAACCAGGCACCAGGGAAACCACAGCAGGGATCTGCAGGGAGGGTTAGGGAAGCCCCAAAAGCCAGGGCCTGAGGTTGTGTCCTACATTGCATCCCCTGAACCGACAGGAGGTCCTCCCATATTATTATTCTTATCCCACAGGACCCACACCGGCAGGCACCCCATGAGGACAGGCAAAGGCAAAAGCTGCCCCACGGAGGACAGTCAGGGAGGCTGGGCAACAAAAATACTCTGTGCCTTCATAGTGCTGGGTCTGTTGTGAGCATCAGGTGGTAACAATGCCAACACAATCCATTCCAAGGCAAGTTGCCTCGAACCCAGGGAGACAAACACCAAGGAGGATAAGGCACTACAAAATGGAGGGCATTCCAAGAAGAATGTAGGACATTAGCAAATAAAAGCTAAATATACACTCATAAAAATGTAAATTTGTGCTTCTTAGTCGCACTCAAAAAGGGGGACAGTTTGGAGTTTCTGCTGGACAGAAGGTCGAAATGTAGGACATATCATGGAAAAAGAGGGCCCCTGGCCAGCCTGCTCAAACGCTTCATGCTGGAAAGAGGAATCACTGGATCTCAGAGATGGAAGAGATCCCAAGGGCACCCAGCCCAAGCTCCTGCCACGCAGGAAGACACAGTCAAACCACAGTTGGTAGCACTCTTGGAGGAGAAAGTGCAGCAGCTGGAGTGCAGAGTAGCTACACTTCAGCATATTAGGGAACAAGAGGATTTCCTGGACTCAATAGAACTAACCATCTTGGATGAGTACCACGCAGAGGAAGATGCTCGGGTGGAAGAGGTCACTTGCCAAACAGAGGAGGCAGACAGCTGGAGGAATGTCACAAAGAGAAGTAAGCCAAGAAGGAATTGTTCGGGGAGCTTGCAGCTAGAGAATCGATTCGAAGCTCTTTCCCTTATCAAGGAGGATGAAGAAGAGCAGCATGGACAGACTTCCGGGACAGAGCAGGGGAGCCTGAGAGTCCCACCCGAGGGAACAGTCGCTGCTAAGCCTCGGAGGAGGCGTGTGGTCGTAGTGGGGGACTCCTTGCTGAGGGGTACAGAAGCAGTGATTTGTAGGCCTGACAAGATGTCTCGAGAGGTGTGTTGTCTTCCAGGTGCAAAGATCCGTGATGTGACAGAGAGGCTGACAAGACTGGTCAAGCCTACTGACCAATACCCCTTCCTTTTGGTCCACGTGGGAACTAATGATACTGCAAGACACAGCATTCAGAACATCAAAAGGGATTACGAGGCGCTTGGTAGGAAGCTGAAAGGAATGGATGTACAGGTTGTCATCTTGTCTCTTCTGCCAGTTGAAGGGTCCAGGAAGGGAGAGGAAAATAGCGGATGTGAACAACTGGCTTCGCAGATGGTGCCGCCGAGAAGGATTTGGATTCTTCGATCATGGGCTGCGGTTCCATGAGGAGGGACTTCTTGCAACAGACGGGTTGCATCTCACGCCAGTTGGAAGAAATGTTTTTGCCAACAGTCTCAAGAACTTGATCAGGAGAGCTTTAAACTGAGTTCCGAGGGGAAGGGAGACAATATTAAGCAAGGCGAAAGGGATGGCGAAAATAGTCAAACTGACATAGAGGAAACAAGGCAAACAGTGCAAGGACCCAACAGTGGGAGGCAAAAAAACTTGCACAGGCAGCAAGTAAAAGGGAACCATGGTCTGCGATGTCTCTACACTAATGCACAGAGCATGGGAAATAAGCAAGATGAACTCGAACTCCTAGTACAACAAAGCAAATATGATATAATAGGCATCACTGAAACCTGGTGGGATGAGTCTCATGATTGGAATGTGGAAATAGAGGGGTATAACCTTATTAAGAGAAATAGGCCAAACAGGAAAGGAGGAGGAATAGCACTATATGTCAGAGATATTTACACCAGTGAAGAGATCCTGGACATCAATCATGGAAGCCAGGTGGAGAGCATCTGGATAAGAATCAAAGGGGAGGGAAACAACAAGGATGTTACAGTGGGAGTCTACTACAGACCCCCAAGTCAGACTGAGGAATTGGATGATGCCTTTCTAGAACAGATGACCACACACTCAGAAAGGAGAGATGTAGTAGTGATGGGCGACTTCAACTATCCTGATATTTGCTGGAAGTCAAACTCAGCAAAATCCTCAAGGTCTAGCAAATTCCTCACTTGCCTGGAAGACTATTTCATGGTCCAAAAGGTGGAAGAGGCAACAAGGGGGTCAGCTATTTTAGATCTGATCCTAACCAACAAGGATGACTTGGTTAATGGGATGCAAGTGGTGGGATCCTTAGGTGGAAGCGACCATGTTCTCCTGGAGTTTGTTATACAATGGAGAGGAGAAGCCAGGCAGAGTCAGACACGCATCCTAGACTTTAGGAGAACGGATTTCAGTAAACCTAGAGAAGTATTGAGGGTGATCCCTGGTCAGAAATACTAAAAGATAAAGGAGTTCAGGATGGATGGGACTTTCTCAAAAGGGAGATACTGAAGGCACAATTTCAAACAGTTCCAGTGAGAAAGAAAAACGGGAGGTGTCTCAAGAAACCAGGATGGATGACTAAGGAACTTTCAACGGAGATGAGTTTGAAACGGAACATGTATAAGAAATGGAAAAAGGGGGAAATCACGAAAAAGGAATTCAAAGAAATAGCAGGCATTTGTAGGGTAAAGTCAGAAAAGCTAAAGCGCAGAATGAACTCAGGCTTGCTAGAGAGGTTAAGAACAATAAAAAGGGCTTTTTTGGATATGTCCGCAGCAAAAGTAAGAAGGAGGAAACGGTAGGGCCACTGCGTGGAGAAGATGGCAAAATGCTAACAGGAGATAGAGAAAAGGCAGAATTACTCAAGACCTTCTTTGCCTCAGTCTTCTCAGAAAAGGCAAAGGGGCTCAACCTGAGGATAATGGAGCAGAGGACAGAATAGGGGAATTTCAGCACAGAATAAGTAAAGAGATAGTAGAGGAACACCTTGTTAATCTAAATGAATTTAAGTCTCCGGGACCAGATGAACTCCATCCAAGGGTATTAAAAGAACTGGCAAAAGTAATATCGGAGCCATTGGCAATCATATTTGAAAACTCCTGGAGAACAGGAGAGATCCCAGCCGACTGGAGGAGGGCAAACGTTGTCCCCATCTTCAAAAAGGGGAAGAAAGAGGATCCCAACAATGATCGTCCAGTTAGTCTGACATCAGTTCTAGGAAAGATTCTGGAGCAGATCATTAAACAGAGAGTCTGTGAACATCTAGAAGGCAATGCCATAATCACAAAAAGTCAACATGGGTTTCAGAGAAACAAGTCATGCCAGACAAATCTAATCTCTTTCTTTGATAAAATGACCATCTTGTTAGATGAAGGGAATGCTGTGGATATAGTATATCTTGATTTCAGTAAGGCCTTTGACAAGGTTTCCCATGACATTCTTGCAAACAAGCTTGTAAAATGTGGGCTAGACAAAGGAACTGTTACATGGATCTGTAATTGGTTGACCGGCCGAAGCCAAAGGGTGCTCAACAATGGCTCCTTTTCATCCTGGAGAGAAGTGACCAGTGGGGTCCCACAGGGCTCTGTCCTGGGCCCAGGGCTATTCAACATCTTTATCAATGACCTGGATGACAGAATTGGGAACATACTTATCAAATTTGCAGATGACACCAAGTTAGGAGGAATAGCTAATACCCCAGAGGACAGGATCAAGATTCAAAATGACCTGAATAGACTAGAAAGCTGGGCCAAAGCTAACAAAATGAAATTCAACACAGAGAAATGTAAGGTATTGCACTTACGGCGGAAAAATAAAATGCACAGATATAGGATTATGGGGGACACCTGGCTGAATGAAACTACGTGTGAAAGGGATCTAGGAGTCCAAGTAGACCACAAGTTGAACATGAGTGAACAGTGTGATGCGGCAGCTAAAAAGGCCAATGCTATTTTAGGCTGCATCAATAGAAGTATAGTGTCTAGATCAAGAGAAGTAATAGTGCCACTGTATTCTGCTCTGGTCAGGCCCCACCTGGAATATTGTGTCCAGTTCTGGGCGCCACAATTCAAAAAGGACATTGAGAAACTGGAGCGTGTCCAAAGGAGGGCGACAAAAATGGTGAAGGGTCTGGAAACCATGCCCTATGAGGAAGGACTTAGGGAGCTGGGGATGTTTAGCCTGGAGAAAAGAAGGTTAAGAGGTGATATGATAGCCCTGTTTAAATATTTGAAAGGATGTCATATTGAAGAGGGAGCAAGCTTGTTTTCTGCTGCTCCAGAGAACAGGACCCGGAACAATGGATGCAAGCTACAGGAAAAGAGATTCCACCTCAACATTAGGAGGAACTTCCTGACAGTAAGGGCTGTTCGACAGTGGAATGCACTTCCTCGGAAGGTGATAGAGTCTCCTTCCTTGGAGGTCTTTAAACAGAGGCTGGATGGCCATCTGTCAGGGATGCTTTGATTTGGATTTCCTGCATGGCAGGGGGTTGGACTGGATGGCCCTAGTGGTCTCTTCCAACTCTACGATTCTATGATTCACTCACTCGCACACAGCGCTGCAGCCACAAATTTCGCCAAAGTAGCACACAGCAACTCAGCACAGGCAGGACTTGGAACACACTTCCTTTGGCAATCCTCCACTGACAGGCCCAAAGTGTATTATTATTATTATTATTATTATTATTATTATTATTATTATTATTATTCTGACAGAGAATGGGATGTTTTTCGAGAAAGGCCAGCAAAGAGGGTGATGTACTCTTGTTTTGTATTTGTTTTCATGTGCAAGCTGCCAAGTCCTGCTTTTGGGGAAAAGGTGGGATGTAAATAAAGTTAACCTCCTCCTTCTCTTCCTCGTTTTGTGGTAACAGTCTTTTCCACACACAACCCTTTTCATACTGTGCCCCCCCTTACACTTACACACACACACTCTTCCTCAACCCAATTTATTTTTAAAGCCTCTGCTGGCCACTTGCAGGCGGGAGGAAGAGACTTCAAGGGGATTTCTTGAATGGCGATCCCGGTGCTCAGGGACGACTAACCCCTCCCTCGCCCCCCAAAACCTCACCCTGCCCCCCTCCAGCTTTAAACCATCCTCCAACAACAACCACAACAACTTGGTAGCCTGCAAACACATGACTGGATGAACGGTCTGGATCATGGCCTACCACTCCAAAGCCAGGCTCGGCAGGCGTCCTGCCGGTGGCCGCTTACCAGGCACGGGTCGACCGCCACTCCTCTGGCCTCCAGGTTCTTCCGGACGGTGGTGACCTCGTCGTTGGCCAGGTAGGCCGGGTGCTCCTCGTTGCACTTCATCATCTTCTCAAGCTCATTCTTGGTCTCGTTGCGGATGGTCTGAGACAAAAGAGGTGCAATTCCTGGTTTGCTTTGTTCCCTACTGTCATTGGCTGCTAAAGCAAAGTCTGGACGGACCCATGGAGGAGGAGGGGGGTCAGTTTCCAGCAATACATCCCTGCGTCTCTTTTACCTGCTCTTTGGTGCGCCTCACCCAGTAGAGCCACCTTTTCTTCCAGTCTGGGCCCACCATGTCCTCAATGACGGATTCAGCTGGAGAGACAGAGAGGAAAAGCTGAGACAAGCCAGAAAGGAAACCTCCACGACAGCAACGCAACACAGCAAAGGGGTTTGCTCTCTCTGTCCCTCTCCCTCTCCCCAGCGATGGAAGACAGAGAACCATTGCAGAATGCTCCTGGACCGAGCGCAAGGGAAGGCGGCCAGTGTGGAGCTCACCAGAGGCAGCTCAGTGGCAGAGGGGCTTTCAAGGGTGTGGGGCAGAATGGAGGGGGCTAAAGGAGGGAAGGCACTCACTGTCCTTCAGGCGACTCTGCAGCGTCTCCTCCATGAACTGGATGGCCGCGTCCCACTGCTGCTTGTCTGAGATGGAGCGGTCCTCCAAGGCATTGTGCTGGATCACCCTCTGTTGAAGCACAGCCCGAAGGTTAGGATCCTTTCCAGGGCTTTCCAGGCCCCGTCACCCACCAAAGGGACTATCTCCTTCCACTCAGCCCAATGCACAGCCCAATGCACAGGGAAGGTTCTGCACACGCTGCGGTAAAAGCCCTGGGTAATTCAGAACATTTCCCCCAAAGAACTCTCAAGCATTCTGAAGAATGGCCACAATGGGGTCTGAGTCCAGGCCCAGCTGGTCAGGCTTCCCCCCAAAGAAATCAAGGAGCTAAATAGGCCGTGGTTCCGGTGGAGGAATGCCAAGCTCATAAAGGCTGCAGCAGGCGATGGAATCAACACCTCAAGGAAGTACTTTGGACAAGGCCCTTTGGGCAAGGAGTGTAGTGGAGTCTCCTTCCTTGGAGGTCTTTAAGCAGAGGCTGGATGGCCATCTGTCGGGGATGCTTTGACTGAGAGTTCCTGCATGGCAGGGGGTTGGACTGGATGGCCCTTGCAGTCTCTTCCAATCTTCCAACTCTATGATTCTATGAAGGAATTGCTTTTAATTAAACCACTTAAGGTACAGATTTCTGAAAGGCAGCCTCGTCCCAAAATGTAAGCTCTCCAAGGGAGGCCCAGTTGCGCATACCAACGCCTCAGAAGGCCAGGCTGGCATGCGCATGCAACAGGGCCTTCACTTGTGGAACTCCTGCCAAGGGAAACTAGGCTGGCAGTGGCATTGTCCCTCACTGCTCTGTCTCTCTTAATTTAGTTTCTAAATTACCTTTAAGGATTGTTTTTAGATTAGTATTTAAAGAGTATTTCAATTCTTAAAGTGGGTAGAATTCAGAGACCTCGCTGTGTTAGTCTGGACTATCAATATGGAAAGGGATACTGGGACACCTTTGAGACTAACTGGGCAGAAGAAGTTGTAGCATCAGCTTTTGAAGACTTGGTCTGAGGAATCCTTGGCGTCTAAAGAAGCAGACCAAGTCCATGAAGCTCATGCTGTAGCTTCTTTCAGCCAGTTAGTTTCAAAGGTGCTGCAAGATCCCTTTGCATATGCAACTCTTAAAAGAGTATTTTGTCTTTTAAGTACATTCTTGAAGGGTACAGTTAGCCCTCCATATCCACAATTCTTTCCCCACAGATTCAATCATCCATGGCCTGAAAATATTTTTTGAAATTACAAAAGGCAAACCTTCCTTTCTATGTTGTTGTAAATAACGGGACTTCAGCATCCATGAATTTAAGTATCCACAGGGGGTCCTGCAACCAAACCCCAGAGGATAAACAAGGGCCCGCTGTATTTCGATTTGCTTTTAAAGTTTTAGCCTCTGTACTGTTGCAAAGGTTTTTACAGGATGCGTCAGCAGCAGATTATTCAGCTGCATTGCTATCACATCCCTAATGACTCTTTAGCTACAGTTTCAAACCAAACAACCCAAAGGTACCAAAAAGACAAATCAAAACATCAGTGCATCCTTCCTCTTTTCTGCCTCCTAGACTGGCATGACCATGTTTAAGAGAAATGGTTAAGTTTTAAGCTGACCAGGCTGTCTTCTGCCCCCTCGTTCCATTTGTGCCGCTTGATGCTCTCCTCCTTGACCGCTTGCTTCAGTTTGTCAAAGATGTCGTCGTGCTCTTTGCCCTTTTCTTCAGTCATGAAGCGGGCAAACTCCTCCTGAAGGGTCTCCCAGGCGACCTGCAAGCGGGGAGACAGGGTCCAGAGGGGATGCTTTGATGGAGAGTTCCTGCATGGCAGAATGGGGCTGGGCTCAATGGCCCTTGTGCTCTCTTCCAACTCTAGGATTCTAGGCATGGAGCACATTGCAGCGTAACAGGGCAATGGACCACCACAATTGGTTAACTGGGTTGAATTTATGCTGCTGGCTTCAAGTGCTCAAGGACCTTCTAACTGCCTAAGGCGGAAGGTGTCCAAACAGTCCCACTGAAATACTGGGAGAGCAAAAGGTTGATGTGAGTGGCGCACATCAAAGACACCACCATCAGGTGGGAGCATTTCCAACACACTCTCTTGCAAGGGGATACATAAAGCATTGAGCATGAAAAAGAGAGTGAGCGCATTTATCCCACTGTCGCCTTGTAAGTGACTTGCAGAGAAAGCTTGGAATAACGCAGGAGATTCCACTGCAGAGGATTCTCTTTATCAAGGTGTCCAAAAAGGAGCCCTGGGGCCATATGGAGCCCTTTAAGATTGCTTTTGTGACCCGTTTTGGGCTTCAGCTCCCAGAAGCTCCTGCTGCCACTCTGGCCAATGGCCAGGGATACTGGGAGCTGGAGTCCAAAACATATGGAGGACCAAAGACTGAAAACCACTGATTAAAAATATACATTGATGAGCAGAAATGGCATTATCAGCCTCCTCTCGCTTGACTGCATCTGGCTGTGTTTTTGGCAGTCTGTGTGCCAAGATGGAACAGGGCCCCATGGATCCAGTGGAGCAGCCCCAGCCCTGGCCTCCCCTCTGCGGCTGCCTCCCAGAAGCCTTACCTCCACAGCTTTGTTTGGGAGCTGCTTGTCTGTCCACTGCTTGAGCTTGATGTCCACTGTGGTGTTGAAGGTCCCCGAGTTCATGGTCTGCGCTGCGGGAAGGTAGATGTTTTCTATCACATGCGTCGAAACCCTCTCCCACAAGGACTTCTGCAGCATCTCCTCCCTGAGAAAGAGGAAGAAGGGAAGAGTTCAGTGTGTGTCTTTGCCATGGAGGGCCCAGAGATAGGCAGGAGGAAGGGGCTGCCCTGGGGAGAGGCCACAGGGAGGCAGGCAGGGCGGCCTTGCAACCCTGAGCTTTACTATGCCATTGTATTCAGTGGGACCTGAGCATCCTCGGATTCTGCTATGCACCAGGGATCCCTGGAACCAAACTTCATGCAAGGGCCCACTGTGAAAAGGCACCAATCCCAATCCACCCATGACAGCCTTTTGGCCTTGCCAGGCAAGGAAGCAAGGGACACGGTCAGCAAAGCTGCCCAAGGGTCCATCTCCCCAGGAGAAGGTCCGGGCCTCCCCCAGATCTGAGAAGCCCAGCTGCCAAGAAGGGTCTCAGACCTGGGGGGCTTGGCAACAGCCCCCTCCTGCAATGACTGCCAGGGAGTTGGATGACCAGGGCAGCCCTCGCCATGGGTCACTTCCCCGTCTGGGTCTCAGGAGCTCCCACCGGATGACCATGGGCAAGTCCACTCTCTCAGCCCACTCTCCCAGAGGAAGGCCATGGTAGCCTCGCTCTGATCAGCCCTTGCTAAGAAAAGCTGGTGACAGGTTTGCCTTGGGATCACAATAAGTTGGAAAAGGCCTGAAATCACACAATGACAATAAGAAGCACCTTTGAGCTTAACAAGGTCGAGGGGGGGGGATTTTTAGCATAAGCTTCTGTGGACTATCACCCATTTCTACATTATCACCATCACCATCATTTCTGAATTTGTTCCTCTCAACCTCCGGAGCAGACTTGGGGGCTGCAGTGGGAGCGTGGATGTTGCCCCATCAGCAGAGGGATGTGAATGGACTCTTCCCAGAGTATTCACAGCCTCCAGCACTGACCCGCTTCGGCCTAGAAAATGCCCCAAACACTTGGAACCAGAACAGTCAACACAGGCTGCTATTTCTCTAAAGAGGGTAAGAAAAGCAGCCAGGCATTCACAGAATAAGATTGCTATATATTCCCTGGGATTCTCTGATAATGCTGTGTCTTTCTCACAATCCGCCTGGAACACATCTTTCTCTCTGTACAATGTTTGTGTGTCTGAATGAGTTTGGGGACCCCTGGCCATTTCCTTCACAGCAGAACCTACCACAATCCACAAGGAAAAGGTTAAGAAAACAGAAGGGGGAGGAAAACCAATCCATTACTGTACCAGTGCTTTGGCGTCACCTGGCTCAAGCTTATGACTTCGTCAAGGATTTCGTTCTTGGCTTTTTCGAACAATTCATTCTGAACAGAAAATGAAAAATGGGATTTGTTGCTACAGACCCAGTAACTTCTCTAAACAAGGCTGGATCGAGCCACACCTGAGAGGCCTGGCGCTGTCAGCAAACAGACCCAACAGATAAGAAGCCACTGCAGTCCTTCGCTTGTCTTTCTGAAGGGCCAAACTGGTGCATTCCAAGTATTGCAAAAACAGCGTGGGAAACTGGCCATCCAAACAACCAATTTCCCCCAGTTTATTCATCTGCTACATTTCTGTCCCACTGTTCCTGAACTGAGCTGAAGGCTGTGTACTACTCTTCTCCACTTTCTCTTCACAACGGCCCTGTGAGGCAGGCCAGGCCAGGCCGAGAGTCACCCCATACATCTGTTTTTATGGCTGAGTGGGGAACCAGCCATCTCAGGCCAACTACCTAAGGAAAGATCTGTGAAAATGAAGAGGCGGCCTGGTGTCAAAAGCTACGGAGGGGCAGGTCTGGCTGCTCTTTCTGGGGAAAGGGCAGCGGCACGACAACACAATGGCTGCCGAGAGGGGCACCTGCCGGCCTGCCCTGACCCCCGGATCCCTCCCCCTCAGGACCCACACTCACCCGGTCCAGCTCCCGCAAGCGGGGATAGTTGTTCTTCCATTCTGTCTCTAGATTGAAACGGGTCGCTGTGGGGAGAAGACAGAGGGACCAGAGGTGACACTCTATGCTTGTTCCCTCCTCAATATGCCTTCCCTTCAAATATCTAAACAGGGCTACCATATCACCTCTTAACCATCTCTTCTCCAGGCTAAACAGACCCAGCATATCCCTAAGTCTTTCCTCATAGGGCTCCATGGTTTCCAGACCCTTCCCCATTTTAGTTGCCTTCCTTTGGACACATGGCTCCAGTTTCTCAACGTCCCTTTTGAATTGTGGAGCCCAGAATTGGACACAATATTTCAGGTGGGGCCTGACCAGAGCAGAATATAGTGGCACTATTACTTCTCTTGATCTAGACACTATACTTCTGTTGATGCAGCCTAGAATCACATTGGCCTTTTCAGCTGCTGCATAGCACTGTTGACTCATGTTCAGTTTGTTGAACTAGGGGAGCCGTGGAAAGGAAATCAGAGTGAGATCTGTTCAGCTCCTAAGGATAGGGGCACCTTTCCTCCAATGGTTTCTCATTGAGCCCCATTACCTTTGAAAGCGTCGGCCTGCTGCTCGACAGACTCTCGGACCATCTTCCAAAAGCAGTCCGAGACGGCGAGGCTCAGGTTGCGCGTGGTCACTTGGTGGGCCTTTAGCATGCAGTTCCTGCAAGGGACACGGAAGGACAGGACCTCTTACTGGAGTCAAGTTGACCGGGGCGGGCAACTGCCAGGGGCCAGAGGGCTGGACTGGACCCCCCTCCAGCCCTCCCAGGGACCTGGGAGTGCTGCAGCCGGCTCTTGTTTTCGGGTCTCTGTGTGATTTTTTTTGTTCCAAATGCTCCCACAAATAGGAGGTGTACGGCAATTTTACCATGTTGCCTTCCCGCAGAATTAAAATGTCTCAGGGGAGCCAAAGACATCGTGATGTTCCTACACATACCATTAATATTACTACTATTATTGTTATCATTAATAATATCTTGCCTTTTTTCCAAAATGGCTCTCCATGTAACAATGTAAATGTAACACAACCCCAAGAACTACAACTAAAATTTGGTAAAACATTTAAGTCCTGGGAATCACAAAGTGGTTCATGGGCCGCACTTTCCCCACCACTTCCATAAAGAGAAGTCCCTAAAATGTAGACGGGAAGGAGGGCAGCCATGGGGAAACAAAATGGCACTGGAATCATCCTCACAGCCATCCCTCAAAACCTGACTGCAAAGCCCAGGCTAAAGCACCCCAAGCACACAAGCTCCAAGGGAGGGATGGGGGGCAGGAACTCAGGTCTAACCCAGAGAGAGGGAGAGAGATTCACAATGGCCAAAGTGAGCCTGAGAGCCATGCTCAGAAGTGTCTGAAGGCACTGCTCTGCATAAATGTTCTCATTCTGCCTTCTTCCCACTTGGAGGATGCAGATCCGCAGCCAAGAAGGGCCTACTAGGGAGTCAGGCCCATTGGACGCAGCGGCACTTACTCCCCGCAGAGGCTTCTAGTGGAAGAGGAAAAATAGCCCATGCCATCTCACATTCCCCTGCGGATGTTCCTTTCCAGACATGCAATGCACCAACGCACAAGCTCTTGCTTGCCTCCAGAGCAAACACTAGGAGTTCAGGGGCAGATTCAGAAACACAGAATTCATAGAACTCTGTAGCTCTACAGTCTGATTGTCCCAAAGGTCCTTTCGCTTGTTTCATTAAAGGAGGCCCCCTCCATTCAAAGGACCGCCAGACAGAATCGGAAATCTGGTACTGGCAGTCCGTTGCGAACCACGCTACAAACGCCTAGAGAGACCAAAATGGATTCTGGTCCGCCAGGAATTCTGCAACGGCATTACGCTACCAAGACCAAGACTTTTAAAAGCAACCACCAACATTGGCATACTTCAGAAGTTTGGAGTTTTGGAAAAATTCTTCTTCATATTCTCTAATAGATTCAATACTTTCAGCGCTACTTCCTAGAGAAAGGAAGAAAACAAAAGAGAGGGGAGAGTGCTTAAAATCATCCAACAAGCGCAAGGAGCCCCTGCTACTGGTTGAAAGGGGAAAGTTCCCTTACCTTTTCCAGTAACGACCGCAAAATATCCAAGAGCCTTCATCGGGAAGAGTTTGCCTTCAATTATCTGCTGGATCTGTAAAAACAGGAAAGAAACCCAGTTCCTCTCACAGTCTGTCTTCAACTCCTTTTACTTGGGACATAAAACAGCATAAGAAAGTACAGAAATGCCATCTTAAAGATTCAACCCCGTTGCCAGCCCCAAACAGAGCAGACCCTGACCCCACACTTCAAGGGACAGCAACCTAAGTTCAGCTGACTCAACAGATCAACTCTAGTTAGTACCAAAGAGAGAATTTAGACCTAAGAAATGTATTCCCAGATACGTTTTCAGAACCCACTTCACCAGTTGCATGAAACCAGCAAACAACTGTATCTCACTACCTGCTTGGTACTTTAAAAATAAGGAATAGGTTTCAGCAATTCCTGTCTTCGAAGTGATTTGCCAAGACATGGCTTAGGGCTAAGGCAGGGGTAGGCAACCGTTTTGAGCTGCGGGCCGAGTTGCTGTCCCTCAGACAACTGGGGGGCTGAAGCCAAAAATTAAATAATTTAAAAATTTAAAAAATTAAATAAATAAATAAACCGGGAAAATGTAGGACAACATTTTCAAATGGTGAACACTTTTTTAAAAAAAGTGGAGGACACACAAAAAAATTTGCTGATTTTTAAAAAAAATGTTAATATAAATGCATGTTTCTGAGGCATCTATAGACAATTGCCCCCCTTGCCCCTGCGTGCGAGAGCCCAAAGGCCCCGACGGCAATCGGCGGCAGGACCAGGCTGGGGCTAGTCCCAAGGCCTCGCCGGGCCGCATCCGGCCCACGGGCCGCAGGTTGCCTACCCCTGGGCTAAGGGATGCTTTTTTGACCCAACCACTGTTTAGTTTCACTTCATCATAGAATAGAGCCTGGCAGCAGGACATGACATCCTGATGGAACACTTTTTGCTGTTTCCAGTTTAGGGCCGCTTCATATTCAGTTTATGGCACTAATTGCCATTTGTATTCCATTAACATTAGTACCCACAGCAAAGTCAGCCAGCTGGTTCTGTAAATGAGATATTTATAAAGCACTGTAAATTTGCACAATGCTGTACTTAGAATGGATAAAATCAATAAGAATAATAAAACCTGCCAGTGGTTATAAAACCTGATAAATATTCAAGCATTTGAACACTGACATGGAAACCATGAAGCCCTATGAGGAAGGACTGAGGGATCTGGGGATGTTTAGCCTGGAGAAGAGAAGGTTAAGAGATGAAATGATGATAGCCATGTTTAAGCACTTGAAGAGAAGTCATACTGAGGATGGAGCAAGCTGGTTTTCTGCTGCTCCAGAGAATAGGACCCAATGGAGCAATGGTTGCAAGCTCCAAGAAAAGAGATTCCAGTTCAACATTAGGAGGATCTTCCTGAGAGTAAGGGCCATTTGACAGAGGAACACACTCCTTCCTTGGAGATTTTGGTGGAGTCTCCTTCTTTGGAGGCCTTTAAACAGAGGCTGGATGGCCATCTGTCAATGGGGATGCTCTGATTTGGATTTCCTGCATGACAGAAGAAGGGGGTTGGACTGGATCAGGGCCCTTGCGGTCTCTTCCAACTCTAGGATCCTATGATTCTATGAGATGGTGAGTCCGTTCTGGGTTTTAGTCTGAACTTGGGAGCAGTGTGTATGTGTTCGGCCCCACACAGGACAACCCTCTTCACTACCAGCCAGCTCAAGACCGCTTGACCCTAGGCAGCATAGTTTTCCCTCACAAGCCAAGGAACAACCCACATTTGACCGTTTCACAAGCCCACACTGAGGGGGAAGAAAGGCGGCACAACCTTTGATACTTTTCACTTCCCAAGCGGCATGAGCTGTGCCAACACTGCTAAAGAAGGTGCTGGACTAAATATATGGATCTCTCCGATGCCTGGAAGGAAAAGAACAGCTGCCCAATTTCAGCACAGCAAATATGGCTTCTAGGAGAACTATTATCCTTCTGCTGTGGCTGGCAATCGGCTAAATGAAGCTGCCACAACAAGGACTCCCTTGGGGCTCCTCCTTCACGTTTCCTGCCTTTCCAGGCGATTCAAAGAGCCCCTGCGAGAGAAAACCTGTTGCTTTCCCCTCCTCACCCGGCTGGGACTGGCCACGTTCTTCTCAGCAAGGTCCACTTTGGTCAAGACAAAGATGGTCCTCTTGCCCAGAGGGTCCATCTGGCTGACTAAGTCCGTGACGATGCTGCGCTCTGCGTCCACAGACCCATCTGGATAGAAAAGGAAAGCCCATGTCCGACTCACAGATTACGCAAAGAAAAGACAAGAATACCTGCCCAAATTAGAGAAAAGCCCAGAATGTGAGCCACTTGCAGGCATCCACCAGAGAGCAAGAAGAAGAGGCCAGCCATTCAGAGACAGAGCCATCCCTCTCATTCCAGACCCACAAACAGAGGCTGGGAATTCAAGTGAAAGAGGTTCTCACTCAGCAAGAGCCAAGGCAATTCCAGCCCTGAAACAGCCTCCTTCTTTACCTTGGATGCAAAGAATGATGGCGTTTGGGTTCTGCATGTAGGCTTTGCTGATGCTGAAGATGGTTTCCTTTGTGTCGGGAGCCATTCCCGAAGTCATCGTCTGCGAAAATAGACAGGGGAGGATGCAGGGACAGTAGCAACTGGTATAATGGGAAAGAAAAGGGGATCTATTTTTTTAACGCACCCTTCTTGAACCCTATTGTCATCCAATGAAGCAGAATGGCAGGGAATTCAAGGAGGACATAAGGAAGGACTTGGTGCAGCCACCTTGCCACCGACAGGTACATGTCCCCAAACTTTCTAGGTATGTGCCTGCTCTGAGCTTGAGGAGGGCAAATGGCTTGGGACCCCCATGCTATATTCCACAGCACTCTCCCTATATACACCTGCAGGAAGTCTTTCCTTTGCATCCCAGCAGAACAAAAACAACATCATCGCCTGGGAGGATGTGGGAGCAGGGTCTTTTCTGCCGCGGCACTCCATATGCGGAACATGGAGGCCAATGGCTGCCAAAAACACTGCCTCTGAAACTGACTTCATCCAAATCCACACATGCGCATTGTTTCAAAGTGTCTTAAAATGTTAATTGTTTTTATACTATCTTCTTCTGTCAAATTGTTCAGTATGCTTTGAGTCTGCTTAAGGTTTGCTTGTTTTTTTACTGTTCTGGAACTGTTCCAAATTGGTTAAATTTATTCTATTTTATGCTACCGGAGCTCTTTAGATATTGGGCAGAATATAGAAGTCCCGGTTTTTTCTCCCCTCCCTGGCTCCAGAGCCAGCCCTGAGGCCCATGGACACTGTGGGCCAGGGGCGCCGTCCTCCCCGGCAGTCAGGAGGGGACTGCACCAGTTGTGCCAAGCGCCAGCTCACAAGCCCCGGACACTTACGCTGATGACGCCGGGCAGGTCAACCAGCACCATCCTCTGCAGGCCTGGCCCTTTCACACTCAGGGAGATGGTCTGCAAGAGAAAGCAAAGCAGGGAGGCTAGAGAGCTTCCTTGACGGGAGGAAGAGCAGCAGCGGGACAGGGCTCAGGGCTACCTTGCTCTCCTCCATGCAAGTGATTTTGGGAAGGAGGGCAGGACGAGGCCCCTGAGGAAACGGAGGGCATTTGTGGCCCCAGCCCTTACCTCTGAGCTGACTGTGCAGCCTTCACTCACACTCTTCCTCATCCGGATCTCAATTTCATTCCTCAAGGCTGCCAGCTGCCAACAGAGAGAGAAAACAGCCAAAAATTTGGAATTAGACTCAGGATGCTCACATCAGACACTGGCTGGATTCATTTTATGGAAAATGGAAAGGAACTCTTCAAGGGACATGTCTGTTCTATGTCCCAAGAAAACCAGAACAACAGAACAGAAACAACTTCCAGACGCACAGAGCATATCTTCTCCCTCCAACCCCATAAACAAGGCTCCGGCAGCAAGGATGGGAAACACGTGGCCATTTTGGGATATTCCTGAAGGCCACTTTTAGTCCACAGGAACCTCCAAATCACCTCTGTCCAAAAAACAACTTTTGAAACAAGCAAGAAATGCTCACTTTAATGGAACTGACATGCTTTGCTGCCACCGCCCACACTGTGCAATCTTTAAAGAAACACAGATATTTGGGAAAAGCTACTAGTTTAAAACATGGCAGCCTGCTTGCTGCTGGGGACCCAGTGACTGGAACACGTAACCCCAGTTTTATTTTATCTCCGGTGGCTGCTCATTTGAGTTGCAAACCCAATTTGAAGTGCTCATAAAGGCCCACAAAGCCCTAATGTTGTTGGACTCCAACTCCCAGCATGCCTCACCCACCAGTTAGGCTAAGGTACACATGGGAGTTGCAGTCCAACAACATCTGGAGGGCCACGTGATTTCTGCCTCAGTTTTGAAGAAATTTTACCAACGAGGTAAACTTGCTGCCAGGCAGTTGCCATGCAAGACTATAATCCTCTGAGCTCAAAGGCGAACGCCCTCCGAGGGTCCTCCAGAGAGAGACACAGGAGACACAAATGGAGGCTGCGCAGGAGGTGCGCTTGGTGTGGAGGGCTCTTTGCTGCCAGGTAACCGTGCGTCTTTTACCCCCCCTCACCCTGTTGACCCCCCTGGGTCCCCCAAAGGCTCAGAGCCATTCCCATGAGTTATGTGTGGGCAGGCAGCCCTTTTCTCAGGCGCCCAGGCTAGCCAGTCGTCTCCATGGTCAAGCTTAAACTCGGACCCATGCTCCAGACCTCAGGGCCCTTTTACCACAGAGGGGTGTTTTCTCACACTGCCCCTGTGTGGACAGGGCACTTTCCAAGTCATGGACGTGTTCCCACAAAGCCAGACAGTAAATGACCGCTTCTGACTCACGTCTTCCTCCTTGGTCAGGTCAAACTCCCGGGAACTGTCCTTGAACATAGCCACGTGGTGCGGGCCTTCGCTCAGGGTGACCTAATGACCAAAGGAGAAAAGAGCAAGGACCTCTGAGCAGCTTTTGTGGGAACCGTAGAAGGAAAAACCAAGGGTTGCCTTCCAAATGGTAATCGTCTAATACTTCCAGTTTCCGCTGTCCTGCAACCTCCATACCTTCACAGGGGAACGGGTCATCATTTCTCCAGAGCCGCGCGGAAAGATCCGGGCTTGAGCGATCATTTCGAGGACGCTGGTTTTGCCAGCACTCTGGTCTCCAACCACCACAACCTTAAGCAAAAATATACAGTCACTGTCTTTTAAACACATACTAAAACACGACTTTCTGTTTTCAGAGAACTACAGCTTTTCCCCAATCACCCCATAAATCTTATCAGGACAAATGGATTCTTCAGTGATATTCTGAAGGGAAACAAAGCTTTTCAGAGCTCCAATTGTAGTTAGAGAAAAATATGAAAGCCGAGCTGTTTAAAGCAATCCATGGCACACAATGGAGTTAGGAGGCTCAGGACAACAAACAAAAGCATGTCTCTACAGAAAACGTAATTAAAGCTCTGAAATTCTCTGTCCTGAGAAGCAGCGACCCAGGAGAGGCCTTCGTACTGGAACCCCCGCCCTTGAAGTCTTTTGGCAAGCAAAGCCTTCCTTTACCCTGACAGGCTTCAGAGAACCAAAGGACTTTAAAAAGCCTGCTGCACATATTTTAACTGCACTGTTTTTCCAATTGCTTTTTAACATTTTTACTAACATATTTAATAATTTAGTCTCACTTCAGTGCAGATCTTCTGTATGTTTTACCTATACTATATTTGGTTTAATTTGTAAGCCTCCTGAGTCCCAGTTTTGGGAATAGGTGGGGTATAAATAGAGTTAATAACAGCAGAATTTAAAGACATAGCTGTGTTAGTCTAGAAAATCAGTAGCACCTTTAAGACTAACTGTGGGGACAGACTAATGGGGAGCAGAACTGCTTCGTGTGATCCAGCTCGGTTCTCCTCCTCATGTCTCTATGGCCTGTTACAGACAGCCAAAATAAAGCTGCTTCGAGTCACAGTGGAGGTATGATGTTTCAATGATTGGAGCGTGGCTTTGGTGCGACTTCTGGACTCTTAGGACTCATGCATCATTGAAACACCATACCTCCACTGTGACTCGAAGCAGCTTTATTTTGGCTGTCTGTAACAGGCCCAAGTTTCTGTCATGCCCCTGGCCTAGATCAAATATTGCTGCCCATGTTCTAAAAATTAAGTGGGTATTTTCAACAGAATTCCCTGAGCATCGTTTCCTCTTCTTCATGGCTGAAATGAAAAACCTGACGCTATGCCAGCCTGCAGGCAATGCCAAAGCTGCTGGATACTCTTTGCTTGCTTACCCGAGGCAAGTGATCGTGGGTGTTATAGCTGGCGTCGTAATCCGACAAAGTGTCCAGGACTTCTGAATACATGTCGATCAGGGACTTCTGAGGAAGGAAGGGGAAAAGCTAACTCAAGTGAACCAAGCCAAAGCCAGTCTGAGAAAGGCTAATTTCAACCTAGTTGTAAAAGCAGGCCACTGTTTCCCTGCTGACCATTGTGCTTTAATCTCAGAGGCCACCAACGGAAGCTGGCCCTTTTGTGAATAAGGGATCCTGTCTGTAAGAGCCAATTGTCACTTCCAAGGTAAAATGCCCAGGAGGCATTACTACTATATCAAGCTATAACATCGCCCTGGAATGAAAGGGAATACGAATCCCACAGGGAATATTTTTATCCATCAGAGTTGCTGTGAAAAGCAGGGAGCAAAGGTATTCAAGGGCAGCAGGGATGATCGGGAGGGAGGCAAGCAAGGAACGCACAAAGTTTGCTGGCTGTACCTTCAGCTTTCTCTGGTGAATGCCCTTGTCGTCTTTCTGCAAAACGATCTTCCTCAGCTCTTTATTCTCCTTCTCTAAACGCTCGAGCATCCGCTGGTACTTCAACTGCAAAAGCGTAAACGTTAAAAGCCAGAGGGCAGGAAGGGGGCCTGGGGAGGTTGAGGATGGAGAGGAAGAAGGGGAGGGAAAGCTCTCTGCTACTAAAAGACAGCCATGGCTCCTCACTTGCTTAGAATCATGGTCTCCCAGCAGAGCCCACTCTATAGCTGTTTTTTTTTTTTGGGGGGGGGGGTGTTCTGGCTCTGTGGTCGTGTTCCAGAAAGGCTTACTCCTGACATTTCGCCAGCATCTGTGGCTGGCATCTTCAGAGAAATAGCCCACTTTATTTGTTTGGAAAGGTAAGAAACCAAACCAGCTTTTTGATAGAATATATTTTATATATAATACTATAATACAACTATAATAATAATAATTGTAAGCCGCTCTGATAGCCTTTGGGGCTGAAGGGCGGGGTATAAATACGATAATAATAATAATAATAATAATAATAATAGAAGGACCATCAGTAATCAAATATGTTGTTGTATAAGCCAAATCATTTTGGCTGTTGTTAATTGTTTCCATTTTCAAATTATGACATCTTCCAAACTGGATAAAAATTACAAATTTGTGTGTGTCCCTGATGCAAGAAACATACAACCTTTTGACACAAAGAGAGAGGCATTAGAGGGAGTCCAGGGAGGAATGGAAGGAGGAGTGATCAGCGTAATGAAATACAAGCACAGGTTAAGACCCTCTGACATATTTCCTTCAGTAGGGAAAAATGTATTTATTATAGAATTGCCACTTTGAGTCGTTCCTGACTTCTTCTGGCCCAGTCTGGTTCTTCATACATTTTCAAAGTGTCCTCACTGCATTTTCGGAGGCAAAGAGCCTTCAGCCAAGCATGGCCCATGCCCCTTGGGACGCCTGAGACTATTGTAGGGGGCTGTTGTAACCCATATTGCTATTTAAAACTGTGGAGCAGGGGTAGGCAACCTGCGGCCCGGCGAGGCCTTGGGCCCGGCCCCAGCCCGGACCCGCCGCCGATTGCTGCCGGGCCTTTGGCGTCTCGCACGAGGGGCATGGTGGGGCAATTGTCTATAGAAGCCTCAAAAACATGCATTTATCTTAACATTTTTTAAAAAATCAGCATTTTTTTCACTTGTCCTCCATTTTTTATTTAAAAAGTGCCCTCCATTTGAAAATTTTGTCCTACATTTGTCCCGGTTTATTTATTTATTTATTTAATTTTTTTAAAAAATTATTCAATTATTTGTTTTTTGGCTTTGGCCCCCCAGTTGTCTGAGGGACAGCAAGCCGGCCCCCCGCTCAAAAGGGTTGCCTACCCCTGCTGTGGAGGATGAGGAGTTCACATGAGCCTTTGTGCTTTGTCTTTTCCCAGCCCATCTGGCATCAGGTGAGATTCCTACCTGAGTGCGCAGCAGTTCTTCTTGTAGCTGGTCAACCTTTTCTTTGTCGGAAACCTAAGGCAGCAAAAGACAAGGGCATAAACAAGCAGGCTTTGTTTTCTGTTCAGAATACAACCAACTAACAGAAGGCATCCGTTTCCCAAGGAGCATCCAGTCAAACTGACGGCTTGAGACCAAAAGCAAACTAGGGACAGAGAATGTCTTTACCGAGAGAGTTTCCGTGCTCTTCTTGCTTTTTAAAAAACTACAGCCTATTCTTTTTAATACTAAAAAGTCACAGTCCATAGAGGTTGAGTCTCCCCTTTCCAGGATTCCAAAATCCAAGCTATTCCCCAAACCAAAAGGTTTTTTCATGGGTGGCTGAGACAGTAACATCTTTGCTTTCTGACGGTTTGATGTACACAAACTTTGTTTCATGTGCAAGATGATCAAAAGATATTGTATAAAATTACCTTCTTTATATAGAAGGTGTATACAATACATAAATGGATGTTGTATTTAGACTCGGGTCCCAGCTCCAAGTATCTCATTATGTACATATATGCAAATACAGGTATTCCCAAAATATCCAAAACATTTCTGGTCCCAAGCATTCCGGATAAAGAAGACTCAACCGGCATGAATTAAGTTGCACCTCCAGAATATTACTTGCCAAGGTCACCTCATGAGCAAAATATTTTTAAACTGAAAAGCTGCTTTAAACAGGGACCCATAATTCCAGAAGTTACTCTGAACACTTATGCAATCCCCAGTCCTTTTGGGATCAGCAGGTTTTGTCACGCTCCAAGACAAAAACAGAGCACCAAGAGAAAAAGTGAGACTTGTGGCACCTGAGATATTAAAGAAAAATCTACTCTGGAAAAGGTAGCCAAGCCCACTGATGCTCCGCTACGCGAGAACCATCTTTCTGGAGTAAGAGGCTCCCCATGACCCCCCATTTGCCAGTTCCCAACTCCTCTCCATCCCAGACAAGGAAACAGAATGGACATCTCTCTTGTCCTGAGGAGGTGGAGGCCACAGCTTGGCAGCAATGAGTTACAAGTAGTTCAGTTACCCATGACTAGGTACTCTTTGGGGAACAAAGGCAGAAGCTGCAAGCAAGAGCTTGCAATACTCCCATATTAGTGCAGTGATTTCTAGTTATTTTTCAACTGAGGGAGGATTTTGGAAGGCATTTCAACAGAAACTACTGTCCCGGCACAAATGAAGGTTCTGCTCATAACCTATGAAGTATAAAGTAATGCTCCTACCCTACGTGGCTTAGGCCCAGACTGTAGGAAAGACCCTATATCTCCTGACAGGGACCTGCCAGAGCTCTCAGGGGAAGGCTTTCTCTCGGCTCAGAGAGAGAGCGAGCGAAAGAGAGAGGAAGCCTTCCTTCTCGGCGGCTGCTCCCAGGCTCTGGACCCTCTCTTGCTCTCCTTCCGTCGGCAGGCAAAGCCCTTCCTGCTTAAACAGGCTTTTCATGCGGTGGCACTGGCAGGGAGGCTTCTTGCTGGGATGTGCGGGGGTTTCTTTGTAAAAAAGCATTTGCATGTCTTTTTAAGTGATTTTACACTCTTTAATGCAGGAATTTTTAATTGATTTTACATTTTTATGGTTAAGGTTTTTTAAATCATTCTTTTTGGCAGCCGCCTTGGGTTCCACTCTGGGAGAGAGGTGGAAGACGAATGAAATAATGGAAAAGAAACGTTAAACATTAGGAAGAACTTCCTGACAGTAAGAGCGGTTCAACGGTGGAAGAGGCTCCCTTGGAGACTGTGGTGGGGTCTCCTTCTTTGGAGGTCTTTCAACAGAGGCTGGATGGCCATCTGTCAATGGGGACTGAGAGTTCCTGCATGGCAGAAGAAGGGGGTTGGACTGGATCAGGGCCCTTCTTGGGGTCTCTTCCAACTCTAGGATTCTATGATAAACTAGTAAAGCACACTGCTTGCCTGCCTGCCTCTCCTCTCAGGGTGAGCTCTTAGACCCTGCTGTGTCCCATGGAACAAGTGCACATCAGCCTGCAAAGAGTATCAAAACCAACAGCAACAACTACAACAACAACAAAATGGGGTTGGGGTGGCAGTGGGCCCACTGAATGACAATGGAATTAAAGGCATTCCAAAGGAGGATATAGGGACTGCTATAGGGAGATGCTGAATGAAGTATTTCCAGCTGCCTTCAACAATGAAGATGTTAGGCAGATGCCTGTGCCTGAACAGATGTTTCCAGAAAGAGAGAATTAAGGAAATTGTTCTTGATGAGAGAGAAAGTGTTTAATTGCTGGTCCTCTAATTAAAATCTGCGGCCTGTCAGAAGCTGGGCTTGCCCCACGGAGAGGCTGGGTGGCCAACTGCCAGGGAGGCTCCAGGGCTTGCGCCAGGTGGCCCTTGGGACCACTCCTTCTGACCCTAATGAGGCTCAACAGTTCTCTATCCCTGATACTCAGCTTTTGTGTTGGAGTATTGCAGATAGAGTGGCTAGTGTCAGTCTATTTTTAAGAGTGAGACCCAGGGAAAAGCTGGGAAACTACAGGCCAGGCCATTTAACATGTACTCCTGGTAAACTGGCAGAAAGTGTTACTAAGAACGAAAATGCAAAGCTGAGAAAGGGGAAAGATCTACTGAAAAGTCCTTGTTTACATTCCATTTGGACGACTGAAACACACTCTACATGGGGCTGCCTTTGGAAACGGTCCAGAAACATCATCAGGTTGCTACCAGAATGCTGGCTGGAGCCAGCATTACAAGGAGAATATAACTCCCTTGTTGAAACAGCATCACTGCTACTGGTTCGTTTCTGAGCACAATTCAAAGCACTGGTCATGAAGTATAAAGCCCTACACAGATTAGGTCCAAGCTATTTGAGAGGCCACATCTCCCATGTGAACCTGCTAGCACCCTAAGATCTTCAGGTTTCAATGGGTTCATAAACAAACAGGAGTTAGGGGTGAGTAGGATGGAAGCTTAGTTTGGTGGCGATGATGATGATGATGATGCTAAATTATAGAGTGGTGAGAAGAAATATACATTGTGAAGAAGTGCAAAGGGGCCTTTCCAAACAGGGGAGGATGGACACTGAACCAGCAAATGAAAAGAAAACAAGCATGAAGTGATATATAAGGGAGGGTAAATCATAACATGGAAAGGTTGGCAGTCACTCAGCGTGAAAGAGGTTTTTGGATGATGGTGGGGTGGCAGTGGACTCCTCAGTTAAAGTGTCAACTCAATCTCTCTCTCTCTCTCATAGATGGATGGATGGATGGATGGATGGATGGATAGATAGATAGATAGATAGATAGATAGATAGATAGATAGGAATGAGAGAGAAATTCCATATAGGACATAGTTAAAACAGAAATCAAAGCTCAAAGTGCCAACCTCACACTCCCCTTACCCAAATCTGTATCTGGGATACTGTGCAATTTTCTGGCCACAGTGACTGAAAGAAGGATATTGCAGAGGCAGCCACAATAACCAAAGGAATGGAGCTGCTCCTGTGGGAGAACAGGTGGTCCAACTTAGCAAAAAGGTGAGTAAGGGGCAACAGGGCAGTAATAGGCAAAGCAATGCCTGGTGTGGAGAATGCAGACTGGGAGAAGGTTCCCCTCATCCTTTCTCTTAATGCTCAAAGCAAAAGTAACCCAGTGGTGTGGAATGAGACGGGAGATTTAGGGAAGGTGCCTACTTAAGCTGTGGAACTCATAGCATAGCGTTGGTTGCCATTATCTTTAGAGGGCTCAAAAATGGCTACTCAGGATAGGTATGTCACATCCAGTCTCATGGCAGCCAGTGCCAGGAAACATGAGGAAGAGAGTACACTTACACTTGTGCCCCTTGCCTGGGCTTCCCATTGGGGCAACTGGCTGGCCATTGGCTGGACCAGAGAGGCCTGCTTTGGTCTGGTCCAGAAAGACTCTTCTTCAGCTCAGTAAAATCTTGTTTCCAACTGGATGAAGGGTGAGCCTGAACAGACAGATTAAAACAAGTCTTATCTAACTGGCTGAGGAGAGAACACCACTGAGCTCCAAAAGACAGGGAAGGGCAGCCAGATAGCATAAAATCGCCTTGGGCAGACAAGACAGCAAGCCCTTTGCCACTGAGTCTTCCGGTGGCACCCATGGCTGTGTAAACTGGGCACCTCCTGCGCTATTCTTAGGATAAGACCAAATAACCCTGAAGAGAGCAAGGCTTTTAGATACTGCACTAAGGAAGGTAGAAAGGTATGGTTTCATAGAGGTAAAAAGTAAAGATGCACAATTCATTTACAGATATGCAATGGAAATTATGTGCCCATGATGAGAAGCCTGAGGGGAGTTGCCCCTATCTTCCTTTGTTGTGGGTGCAATGATGCCCCAAACTTGTTGATGGGGCTGGCTGGGAACTGCCAATATAATGAAGAAAGCAATGCATGAGCTGCCTTAAGCTGAGAGGTCATCTGTCCAGTCTGTGGGGTGGTGGTGGTTTTGTGGAGCCATGGCGCTGCTTGGGGCAGAAGTCACTGTGCCAAGAACAGGCGCATACCTGCTCAACGTTCTGCACAGGCCAGACAAACTGGAAAGCTAGTCAGTTTCCATTAAAATGATGCTCCAAATCTTCTATTCTCTCAAAATTCAAATCTATAAGGATGCAAGAAGAGCCCTGCTTGATCAGATGGAGGGTCTGCCTCAGTCCCAAGCAGCAACGCTTACTATCCAGGGATCTGCAAAGAAGCCCACCGACCCAGGGACTGACCCAGGGACAGCCTCTCCCCCCCCCCAAACTCTGTGGGCCTCCCTCTCTCCTGGGTCTTCAAAGGCAGACCTTTGCAAGCCCTGAGCAAGCAAACACTCGAGTGACTCTGCAGATCTGCTGAAAGCAAAGTCAAGTGTAACACTTCCAAAAGCCTCATTTTTGACCTCACAATTAAAATCACAGAAACCACTGTGCTGGAAAAGAGGGCTATAAAGAATCACAATCAATTATAGTCTTGTGGTTTTTTTGAAAAAAAGAGGTCAACTGCAAGATCACTGCTAAGACCCCCAACCAAAGTTAAGGATTCCCCGATGGGTAATAAATCACAAGGGTTGATCAGATGGGGAGGGGAGGAGGAAGATCACACAGTCCCCGGGGCCCGGTCCATTTGGGGTTTGCTTTTCCAAAAGCCATCACCTTTCGCTTCTGTTGGGAGGAGCCTGGGCCAAACTGGTCGGCGGCGGCACTCCGCGTCTCCTCTTCATGCTGCTGGATTTGCTGCTGCAAGAGAATGAGTTCGCCCAGGAGACCCTGCCGCCAGTTTACAAAGGGAAGGAGGAGGAGGAGGAGGAGGAAAAAGAAAATGGAGGTGAGGGGAGCAATAATGTTAAACCAAAGGACTGGACACACGGATGGACACACGCAGGGCAAGGTGGGCGAAAGGGGGCAAACGGGGGGGGGGGGGGGTCCAGCAGATAAAAACAAAAGAGAGGAACAGAACCCTCAGCAGGCAAAGCTTCTGCTTCTTTGGAATTAAAAATGGAGAGATGTTACAATGGCTTTGTCAAGGAAGAAGTTCGTTAAAGGGACTAATGTTCCCTCTGCAGCTCTCAGATTCTGCCTCCAGAAATGGGACACATAAAGAAAAAAAACACAACTGGCTTCATACCTTTCTTTCCAGACAGGTATCACTTGGTTTCAAAACACACAACATCCCCATAAACCAAAAATATCTGTTTGACAGAGAAAGCCAAGAGTCTCCTCTCTGACATGGCAACACTGCAACTATCCCTTAGATCAATGATGGCAAACCTATGGCACGCATGCCAGAAGTGGCACTCAGAGCCCTCTCTGTGGGCACATGTGCCATCGCCCCAGCACAGAGTTTGTTACTAGAAAGCCAGAGGGACATGGCACTTTGCAATAAATAAGTGGGTTTTGGGTTGTAGTTTGGGCACTCGGCCTCAAAAAGGTTCACCATCACTGCCTTAGATGAAGAAATGTACATTTTCATACCAATTCAATCATTTGTCAGATGTAGAAAAAGCATCTATACAGCCGGCCCAATCTGCCTAAATGCAAACAATTTTAATTTATCTGAATGCTCTTAAACAATAGTATGTGTAGAAAACTTTAGAACTGGCAGGCTGAAGAACATGACCCAAAAATGAACAGAACAAGGAACACGTGAAATTCAAATGTACAAGTATGTTTTTAAAAAGAAAGGAAGTGGCCGCTTGATAAACAAGTGAGCTGGAGGCTCAAATCTGTCATCAACAGTCTTCATGCGCTGCTGTTTTGTTTCAGTGGCGTCTGCTCTGGCATTATAATTGTTTTTAAAAAGTCATTTGCAAAAAACTTCATTAGAAATCCACTGCTGATATCTTGCATTGTAAGAGGATCTTGGAATGTTTTCCTATGGGATCTTTGGATACAGGATGGGTCTAAATGTTTTAATGGGTAAAATAAATAAATACGACGTAGAAAAGGCAAAAGCAAGGGCCAAGTGGGTCAGGAAGCACAAAGGGATGGGGCTGACTGACGAAAACAGGGCGCCCCACATGTGCCTCACGTCTCCAATGGGAATGGCACATATATGTTGAATCAAAGGGCCACAAGTGATTTCAGTTAAGTCTGGCCTTCTCAAGGAAGGGATTCTTCCAGTAATGCTTCTGGGTGGAGGGAACCTCGGGTATCTCTCCAAACAAGAGGGCAGCTAATAACTTAAGGCGACCTCTCTAATAATAATAATAATAATAATAATGTTTTATTTATATCTCCCGCTTTGCCCTTCAGATGAGTAGCACTCATTTAGGGAAGAATATGGGGAGAACATGTCAAGAGAGAGCCAGATGAGGATTCCTCTTATTCTTTCAGACCAGTCAGAAACTGCAGCCGGTTTGACACAGCCACCGACCTTTCAGTCTTCATCTGGGGCCTGGCCCACTTAGTGTTCACCAGCCAGATTCTCAGACCATCAAGGGAGATTAAGCCACTTACATGAAAGACATGTATGACCTTACTGAGCGTAGCAGTGACTTACAGAAGCAAATGATGGGATACAGCAGGGAAAGGCTTATTACCATTGCCTTCCCTCTTCTCTGGAAGCTTCTAGTCCAGGCTCAGTGACTCCAGAGGCCTCTCAACATTGCCAGGCGCATGAGCACCAGCTGCCCTGAGGGAAAGCTGGGGCAAAGCAGCACAGCTGGAGGGCTGCAAGGTTTTCCTGACCCTTCCAGAAACAGCCGGACGGATACGAAAGCAACAGGGAAACCTCCCTGTTCTCTCACTGCTTAGAAACTGAGGGGGAACCAACAGTCCCACTAAGTTTGCCCACTTCCTCTCTCATGCGAGGGGCAAAGAGTACAGCAGCCTAAACACTATGTCCCAGTTACTCATGTCAAATCAAAGGGCACCTCAAACAGCTCATACTCTCCTGCCATTCACGACCACCACTCTGCTTCAGAAGCCCAATCATAGAACCAGAGAACCATAGAGTTGGAAGAGACCACAAGGGCCATCCAGTCCAACCCACTTCTGCCACGCAGGAACTCTCAATCAAAGCATCCCCATTGACAGATGGCCATCCAGCCTTTGTTTAAAGACCTCCAAAGAAGGAGACTCCATCATTCTGCATTGAGGCAGTGTGTTCAACTGTTGAAAAGCTCTCACTGACAGGAAGTTTCTCCTAACGTTGAGCTGGAATCTCTTTTCCTGTACCTTGCATCCATTGTCCCATGTTCTAGTCTCTGGAGCAGTAGAAAACAAGCTTGCTCCCTCCTCAATATGACATCCCTTCGAACAGGACAATCATATCACTCCTTAACCATCTCTTCTCCAGGCTAAACATCCCCATCCCCATGGTTTTTGCTTTTAGTAGAGCTTTTCACCTCTGTGGTTGCTGAGAGGTGCGAGGTCCTTCCCCCCCCCCCACCCAGACTGATTATAGTGGGTCTTAAGCAGAAGAGCCTACCCTGCTTTGCCTTAAACCCTTACCAGCGGCTCCCTCGAGGGAACAGGCTCAGCCGCTATGCTTTCCTATGACTCAGGGGCCGGAGGCACCTGTTTGGCACATGGGCCGCAATGGCCTATTCCGATGGCTGAGGAAGTGCTGCCAGCACAGCACAATCTGGCCCCATGAGGCTCCTACTCTGCCCGCAGAACAAAGGTGAAAGGCCCAAGGAGATCCCAAAAACAAGAACTGAGTAAACCATTTGGGCCTGATTTAAGAAAACAAGAAGAAAAAGGATAATTCAGAAACGAGTTATAGAAATTTCACAGGCTGTTCAATGGCCTGAGAGCTCTCTTGCAGAATGGAAACAGCACAGCATAGTTTGGCTCCAGAGTATCTAGATGAGATGCAAGCCCAGTTTCCACTTTGTACGTAAAAATAACAAACAAACCCTGGAGCTTACACACAGAGGAGGTGTGCAAGTATGCGTTAAAAACCACAAATGCAATCTATGGTGCCCCACACTGGGCGTCACAGCTGTATGAGGCATGGAAATCCAATGCCCAGCTTACTGAACCAGAAGGCTAAGCCGTGACAGGAGGTCACCCTTAGGACTGTATTGTAAGGGCCCCAGTCATCCACACACCGACCCCAAGCCAAACCAATTATCAGCCAAAGGAGACGGCAGTATTCAGTTCAGTTTCTGTGCTTTAATTCTGCTGAACTGTATCTTTCTGGGCACAAGGCCATATGGCAAATCCCTGGCTTTTAAGCATGGCCTTACTCAAAACCAACTCCTTCTGAAGTCTACCAGCAAGGATACAGGGCCGCCTTTCCCTCCTGCCCCAGTCAACCCTTCTCTCAAATGGTGCAGCTGCACCCATCATTGTGTAGCTATCTCCCAATTTGTAAGTCCATCTGGAAAATAGGAAAAAACAAGCCCTCTGCTGCTCAAGGGCTTCTCACTCCTGGAGCCATTTGGAGGGCTGAAGAATGTGGGGCCTTGGAGAGCCCCTTAAAGCCACTCAGACCCCCAGGATGGACAACCAGCCCCCCGTTGTTACTGACTGGAGTCCGCTTGCCCTCCCTCCTTCTGGAGGTTTTCCAAAGAGTGAGCCTTGGCATCTTCTGGAAGGTCCATCCCACAGACAGGGGACATCTAGCAACATGGCTGCAGCAGGTGGGAAGCCACAGAAATCCCCTTTAATTGGGCATGTTATCTTCTTAACTTTGCTGCTGTGTGTTTTAAAACACAGTAACCTCACTTAAGAATGAGGCATGTTTGAAACTGGACTACACTGAGTGCACTATTTGTGACTGTGAGGCAAACTTAAACCTCAGGAAACTAAGCAATATTTTTATGACTCTGGGAGAGTCACTCTGATATTGACACTGAGCTTCTGAAACTGAAATTGTGTCCCAACGTCACACACGCCTGAGTTTTGTCAGGAAGACTTTTCTGGGATGGAGAAGAAATGCCCCCAAACTTCAGCCTATGCTCCTCCCGTGTGGGTTAAAGTCAACTTTCTGCTGGCAAAGGTTTTGGAACACCTCTCCCTCCTGAACCCCCCCCCCCATGAGCACCACCCCCAAAAACTGGCCATGAGCATCTCCCCAGTTGTCCAGAGACTGTTGGGGTGCCCTGGGGCCTGCAGGGCTGGCCCCTTCCTGGCTCCCCAGATCCTGCACTTCAGCCTGCTGGACTCTGCCTTTCACCTCCTGCATTCTTCAGGGTTTCTCCTTGAAAGCTTACCTTCTTGTACTGTTTTTCATGATCGCTTCCTTGGTCTG
Source organism: Sceloporus occidentalis (assembly GCA_023333645.1). Lineage (NCBI taxonomy): Eukaryota > Metazoa > Chordata > Lepidosauria > Squamata > Phrynosomatidae > Sceloporus > Sceloporus occidentalis. The sequence continues at coordinate 130,941 of JALMGF010000002.1, read as the reverse complement.
TCGCCCTGAAAGCTGTATCCCCAGAAGATCCTGCAAAGGAAGGCAGAAGGACTCAGACAGTGTGGTCCCCATTTTGCACAGAAAAGAGACAAACTGCGTGAACCAAGCAACAAGGTGTCCCATTTTCTCATGATGCTCTCTTTAAAATGAGTTTCCTCTCTGGGATACTGAATTTGTGCAAAATAATCTCCCTTTTCTGAACAGAAATGCAACCGGATTGACCAGAAGTCTTGCACGTTTGCTGTGATCATGCAGACATAGAGCCCCACAGCCATCTTCAGCTGCCTCAAGGAGCTGTCTGGCTGATGGAACAAGCACTGATTGCCAAACCAGAGGAAGGCCCATCGCGAAGGAGGAAGGCGGCCAGGTGCAGAAGATGGGTGCCATATGCCTGGAGACGGCAGGAGGGACAGGGGCTGCCTCCAGTCGCTCTGAACAGAGTCAGGAGCTTTTCAGCAAAATGATGCTTTTTGTAAAAACAAAAAAAAAAAAAAAAGGGGGGGGGAGGACATTGACCTTCCATTTTCCCTTGCGCCTTTCTGTTTTGTAATGGAAAGAAAAAGCAAACGAGGGTCTTCCAAGACCAAATCCACCAGAGTCCCAAATCATATAAACTATTCATTGATTTGTATATTCTGCCTCTCTGCCAACATGTGACCCAAGACTGTCCCAAAAAATTAAAGAATTATTACATATTCAATGACTCTTGCCAGTTTTATCTTGTTTTTAAAGGGCTTGGGGACTGTTAAGGGACAGTAGAGAAAAAGTGCTTTTTACACACCCAACAACAGAAGTAGATCAGAAGCTCCTATGACTTCACTAACCAAATTGTAACCTGTAGAAAACCAGCAAAAAAAGGGGAAATAAAAATTATAAATACAAACAAATGGCAAAGCAAATGAGAGACGCTATGGTCTTGCACTCTGCAAGAGCCAGGCAGGTGTAATGGCACACTTAAGCACACTTGGGATGCCAACAGACAGAGAGTGGACCACAGGGCAGTCAAAAATAATAATTCACAATGAAGCAGAAATCAACATTCCAGGATCTGTCTGGTTCTGTTTTTTTAAAAACCCACAAAAGTGCATAGGAGGGTCTCATCTACTTGCTGTCCGTTTCCTTGTGCATACCATCCACACAGGACTCCCCAGCCACCAGTCCTCCGTTGCACAGAGCAGCTTTCCTCTGAAGGGAGGACTTGGGAAAGGCAAAGCCAAAAAGCACGGACAGAGGTCAGGGAGAGGCAGCCTGCTATGCTAGAGGCAGCCTTCAAGGGCCCAAAGAAGACAAGGCCCTGGAAAAGCTGCACTGGCTCAATCCGATCAGGACTCCTGACAGGATTCTGGAATGTGGGGAGCAGAGGCAGTCGCTGGAAAGCCCCCAGCAAACCAAGAGACCCTCCCTTTGCTCCTGGGCTGGAATATGCTCAGATGTTAATGTCGTCACTTCCCCCTTGACAAAGATGGGCAAAGTGGCAAGGGCTGCAGGACCAAACCAAGAAAGCTCAGAGGGGTGAGGAATTAGGAAGTTCTTCCTCTCCAGCTTTCATTGCTCAGGTTTTCTGTTGTGAAACGTTTCCCTACCTGGTGTGAAAAGCCCTGTCAGCGAACTGATGCTCTCTCCAATCTTGTCAAAGTCAGGCATCAGCTTAGCAAGGTCTTCTGAATCAGGAAGAGCATTTTTGAGTTTTTCTAGAGGGGGGCAATGGAAAGAGAGGATCAGTTACTTCTGGGTTTTGAGGGAGTCAAGATGAAAGGTTAAGCTTTTAGGGGAAACAAATGTGACGGCACAACAGAGGATTTTGAGAGTCTTTGTAAAACTGAAACTCCTCCAAATATGCAGTTTTTTAAAAAATAAAAAAAATCTGAATTTAAAAGACCTCCAGCAGAATAAACAGAATAATTTATGCATGTATACCTTATAATTATTTAACAAAATGTAAAGTTCATCACTGCAACTCTTTTTACAAATAAAAAACGGAGACTTAAGGCCTGTTATAGACTGCCAAAATAAAGCTGCTTCGGGTCTCTTTGGAGGTATGCTATTTAAATTATGCATGCACCCTAAGAATCCGGAAGCGGCACCAAAGCTGCACTCCAAGTGCTTAGGAACTGAGTGTGGCTTTGGTGCGACCTCCGGACTCTTAGGACCCATGCATCCTTTAAATAGCATACCTCCAAAGAGACCCGAAGCAGCTTTATTTTGGCAGTCTGTAACAGGCCTTAGATTACTTTCCGTATGCCGCTGTTACAGTCTATAAAGCACAGGCTGGTTGCCTTTTGAAATTCCTTGGTGTGTTCCATTATCCAATGTATGTTTGCAATATGATAATTTATTTAACTCAAAGACAATGCCATGTTACTCTGGAAAATATCAGCATGCAAAGGGATCTTGTGGTCATAAAAAAACTTAAAATACAGTTAAAGAAATGTAGCACCTTTGAGAGAAACTGAAAGAAAGAAGCTGGTAGCCTGAGCTTTCCTAGACTTGAGCCAACTTCCTCAGATGCATGTAGGCTCACATATGCGAAAGCGCATGCTACCGACCTCTTTTGTCCAGTTTGTCTCAAAGGTGCTACAGTTCTTTAACTGTATTTTGTTTTTATGATCAGGTGTTTAGCTTATCTTGTTACAGCCTTTTACAAACTGCATTCCACACAAAATCGATTTCTCTCTTTGTCTCTGGTCAAATGATCCCCACTCCGGCTGCATGTTTTTCAAGTGTTCTGCTAACACAGGTTGCCTTAGTGCCTTGGGAAAGTGAGTGGCTTCTTCTTTAAGAAGGCAGCAGATGCTGCTGCTGCTGCTGTTATGAGTGCTAGGGCTCTATCATGAAAACCCACGGCACACAAAGTCCTCGTTTTGACCAGGAAGACTAGGAGAAAAAGATCCAGGGGATATTAAGCAACTAAAATAAACCTTCTCTGCTCCGGAAAAATGCTTGAAAACTTTTCCAGAACAAAAAACTGTTTTCAGAGAGACATACTCATCTGTGCATCTAATATCCAAGTTCTAATTGAACTGAGTATTCAAGGAGGAGAAGAGGAAGAAATAATTGAAATCAAGTACCCACCAAAGTCTACATATTCATCCAGCTCCCAGATGAAGTCAGGTACAATCCACTTGTACTCGCCAAGGTCAGGCAGCATGTCCTTCCACTGGTCATACGTCTATCACCAAAAGCAGAGAGACATCGTTAAGGATTCAGTATATAAGAATACTTATGGCCAAGTGGCACTGACAGCCCATTAAAGGCTAAAATTCACCAACCGTGGCCAGACCGCAGTACAACCGATACGGACCGGAGACCGGCAGCAGAGGCTGCCCCAGTTCCCCGAGGGGACAAAACGGCAGCCTCTCCTCTCCCCTCATCCCTCCTGACTCCTCTGCTGCCACACTGAGAGCAATCCAAGAGCAGAAGCTGCTCTTCCCCATGACTCAAGTGGGAGCCATCGCTACTACGAAGAACAAGAGGTAAAGGAAGCTTCCCCTTCCAAGGAAATGGCAGCGTTGCTCCAGAGAGATTCCTCTTGCCACAGCTCACTTCCCTCCCCTCTAAGATCTACAACTCAAGAAGGGGAGAAAGACTAAGATGCCTACAGACGCTGAAAACAGGCCTTCTAGGCATCCAGCGCTGCAATGAAAACCCCTTTTCCCAGTGGCAGGGCGAGGAGACGGTGGCACAGAAGGCTGCAGAAGGAAGAGGAAAGGTGCAGTGTGTGTGCAAAAGACTGAAGGCAAAAGCACAACCTTATGGGGAACTGCTGAAGGAAGTGGGTGGGTTTAGCCTAAGGAGAACTGAGGGGTGAAATGGAACAGCTGCCTCTGACTACCTGGAAGATAGAGCCACCTTGCCTTCTGCTGCTCCAGAGGGCAAGCCAAAGGAATCAAATGGCCAGGAAGGAAATTCCACCTAAACGCCAGGAAGAAGGTCTCGGGGGCACGGGCTGCTGGATGGTGGAAGAGACTACTACCTTGGGGAGTGGAGGGCCCTCCTTCCTTGGAAGCCTTTGGTCTGCCAGGGGCCCCAGCTCAGGTGGATGTCCAGCGGTGGCAGCAGGTCAGACTGCCTGGCCCTTGGGGTGCCTTCTGGCTGTTCTACGGTTCCACACTCGGACTTTCCCTCCCACAAAAACACCCACCGCCTGTACATTAGCTAGAACATGTCCTATTGGTTTAAGCAGCTCTGATCATTCTCCCTTATGTTCCTTGTAAAGAGAAAACCCTGCCAGCCGCTGATGGAACTGCTGTGCCCTCTCCAGCATCAAATCTTTTAACTCCTCAGAGGACCACCCCAGACCCTTCTCCCGATTCCAGAAAGAGCCAAAGGCCGGGACAGGGGCACAGGAGAGCAGCCTCGGCTTGCCTCGGTACCTTTTTGGCCGTGTATCCGCCGCCCACCGCAGACCCCAAGACGATGTACCGGAGCCTCAGGAGCCGGGAGGCCACTCTGGCCAGCCAAAAGTTCCTGCGCGGCTGGGACCCATTCTTTATAAGGAGGTGGGGGCCGTGCGAGGGAAGGCGGCGGCGGAGGGTGGAGAAGGGCTGCGTCGAGGTCCATAGCGGAGGCCTCTGGGCTTTGGAAACGGAATGGCGGGAAAGATGGACGCTCTGGGAGACGAGGTGCAGCTTCTGCCGCAGCAGCAGCAGTGGCTTCCCTCTTGCTCTCTGGGCCCCATTCGTCAGGCTTCGGCAGACGAGGCTGAAGGAAGGAAGGAAGACCTATTTGAGCAGAGCCCTTCTCCCCCTCCATTTTATGCTGAAAGAGACTGAGGCTCCATCCACTTTGCAGAAAGAACCCCTTGGCTCAATGCTATGGGATCCTTTGACTGCCCTAGGACTGAGCCAGGGCAGTCAAAGCGGTCTCAAGCTGGATGGCTATTCCTGCAGCTCTCTGGCAGGCATCCCTTTGCCAAGAGGCCAGCTCCCTTGCCCTGACTGCTGGCCAGGCAAGGCCTCTGGGGAAGAATGGCGGCCAGGGGCCCAGGCAGAGGCTCCTCTGGCTCTGCCCAGGAGGGACCCAGGCGCCGCCCTTGGGCTCCTGCCAAGAGTCCTCTGGGACGTCTGCCGCCATTGCCAGCCTTGGCCAGGCTCCTCCGCCTGCAAGGGCCGTGTAGGGCCAGAGGAAGGGGCAGAGGCACCCTCCGTGGGACCCCCTCCGCCAAAGAGGGGAGGAAGGGCTGCCGGTGCCAGAGCAGGGCTCCTCCGGGGACCAGGGCCCGAGTCCCCTGGGCCAGGCTCCCTCCCTCGGCCGCCTCCTCCGGCAAAAGGCGGAGCCTCTCCAGGGAGCCTGGCCAGGAGGACCCCGGAGGGCCTTGCCTGCAGCAGGGAGAGCAGCGGGGTCCCCGGGGCCGGTGTCCTGCGCCGCCGCAGGAGCAGCCCCAGAGAGTCCCGGGAGCCGGAAGAAGGAAGGAAGGCCTGGCAGAGAGCCCCGGCCCCCCTCTCAGCCTCCTCCGAGGCAGACCCCGCCAGGGGCTGCATGCTCCGCCCGCGCGGAATCCTGGGAGCCGGGCGGCGAAGTCTCCCAAGGAGCCGCAGGTCCCAGAGCAGCGAAGGCGGCGGCGCCGAGGGGAGCCGGGCTCAGCCGCGCAGCTGCCCAGGGAGCCTCCTTCGCTCACCAGGGGCCCAGCGCCACCGACGCCGTCCGCCACATCCTCCTCCGCCTGCCGCCCTCCGCCGCTTCCGGTCCGGGCCCCGTCCGTCCGTGTCCGAAACGCCCCGGCCCCGCCTCCTCCTCGCCCTCAAAGGCGGCGCAAAGGTTCCGCCGGAAGTGATTCTGCCGGGCCGCGTTCAGCGACGCACCGCCGCAGAGCGCCTTCCGGCCCCGTAGAGCTAGGAAAGCAAAGAGCGGCGCGTTCGCGGCGAGCCTCCGGGCTTCGATGGCGTTTGTCAAACGGGGTTCTCCCGCTCAGAACCGGAGTGAGAGCGGAGTGAGCGGTGCGGATTCACGTCATAACGCTGATACATTTTCACATCTGGTTGCTTTCAATGAGAGCCCCTCCCGCGGGGCTTCCGGACAGAACCCTTCCTGGCTCCTCATTTTGGGGAGTGGACTGACGGGATTCGAACTCACCGCGGATTGGTCTGGTGTGGAATGCCACTTTGCTTGTGCTCTGGAACACCCCATTTCCCATGATGCCGTGCTGCAGTTTTGCCCCTTTTGCTTCCGGTGCCCCCCCCCCCCCCGAATGAATGCCTTCGCGTTTTAACGTGGGCAGGAGCCGTTCTGGCGAGGAGAAGGGGCCAAAGAGGGAGAGTGGGGTCAGTGGAGCTTCTAGAGGACTCTTTGGGGGGAGGCAGGGGCTACTTCCAAGGAGAACGGCAGCTGCTACTCGGATTGTTTGGCAGGGAAAGACATAATAAAAATTACTTCACTGCAAAACAACAACAACACTAATAATAACAATCATTTTGCCGGTGGGCGATACATTCGGGTGAAGCGGAGGGCATTTAGAGACAGGTGCCATCCCCTATCCTTCAGTGAGGTCCAGATGGCAGATCTGAAGGGAAAGAAACAGAGGCTGGAGGCAGAGATGGAACTCCCAGAATTCCATAGCCTTGAGCCAAGGACCCCACAGCAAACTCCAACTCCCATAATAATAATAATAATAACAATAATAATCATTTAAGTTATTAGTTTGCTGAGGCACCAGAGCTCTCTGGCAGAAAAGGCTCAATGTCTCAGGACACTACAGTTCCCAGAATTCCATAGCACTGAGCCAGGACAGTTAACGTGGAGTTAAACTGGATTATCTCCCCAGTGCGGATGCAGCCTAAGAGAAGGCAGCTGCTACAAAGGGAAGGATAGATGTAGATGGCATAGATGAGGAGAATGACCAGAGGATAGATGTAGATATATGTAGCTGAAATAGATGAGGAGAATAGATGTGGCTGAAATGGAAGGGGCCTCTGACACGGAGGACCCTTTGAATTTGGATGCCAGGGATGGGAGAATAGAAGGGAGGAAGAATGGGGAAGCTGTCGTTCCCGTGAAAGTGGAGCCAGGCTCCTGTCTTCACCCGGAAGGATGCGTCCAGAGCCCCACTGAGCATGCGCAAGGGTCCCAATTCAAATCGTTGAATCCCCATGGTATGCACCGGTGTGGAAATACAATGTGCACTCACTCTGCTTTCCCTGAATCCGCATCACGTGACTTGCCTTGGATCCGATTCCCTGTCAGTTCGGAAGGGCAACCAGGTGTGATAAAACACTCACGTTATAACGTCAATTCACATTGTTTGACCTGCACTCACCCCGGATCTTAGCTCCAATAACCTCAGTGTGATAAACTCCAATGTCCGTGACGTAGGAAAGCAGAGACTGCCACGCTTTGGCCACGAAATGCGTGACTACTTCCGCCCCTCTTCCGTGGGCCTCAGTTTTGGGGGCAAAGGGATGCCATAGCAACAGCCCTGGCGCCACTGGCGCCGCTCCCAGTGGGCCTCGGAAGCAGCCTTCTTTCGGGCTCCTCCTTCGTATTTTTGCCAAGTACAAGGGAAGTGTGCGCTGTTCCCAGGCTTCTTGGACTTCAGTTCCCAGAATCCCCAGCAATTTGGGCCCAAAGCCAGGGATTCTGGGAGCTGCAGTCCAAAACATTTGGGGGTCGCAGTGGTGTTCTCTTTGCAGTGTTGCAAAGGCTTTACTATTTTATTACATCCCGCCTTTTCCTTGTCAGTGATGGGACCCAAGGCGGCACACAACGCCTTTAAGACACAATGCCACTAAAAGCTGTTAATATGAAAGTTAACATACAAGTAAGCTAACCTTAATTTAAGAACGCAGGCTAAAACAGCTTTAAAAGCTATGTTAAACACGACAGAATGAAAACAGTCCTCCCGACTCCCCTTGAAAGCTCTCTTTTCTCTCCCGCCAAAGAAAGGCCTCGTCATGAAGAAACGACGGAGAGTCCCTGCATGGCAGAAGCAGGAGAAGAAGGAGCTGGACTGGGCCAGGGCCCTTCTGGGGTCTCTTCCAACTCTGGCATTCTATAAAACCATTTCCACACAAAGCCTGGAAAGCCTTGGGAAACTAATTCAAACCAAGCATGCCAAACCAGACAGCATTATTCAGAGTACTGGCAGCTTTTCCCTTCTGCTTTGCTTCCAGAGAAAGCTTGCCTTCTTCTCCCTTTGCCTCCCGAGGATGGAGCAACGCAAGCCATCTTCACAAACGCTTCTCGGACGGACAGACGGCAACCATCCGGATGGACAGATGGACGGCAGCTCCTGGAGGGTCATGGAAACGAGGGGCAAAAGCAGCAGCATCAACCCTGTGCAGTTGAACACCTGGTTTCAATGGATCATCCATAGAGCCCAAAAAGAGTCCATTCTAACGTTCTCCTGCCCTGCATGAATTCACAGTCGAAGCCTCCTCCCTGTGGAAAGATGGCCATTAGCCTCTGTTTAAGAGGGAGGCTCCATGGAGGCAGAAGCAGCAGCAGCAGCAGCAGCAGGAAGTCCCAAGGCCTCCCTGAGAGAGATGGCCGTGATCCAGCCTCTGCTGAAAGGCCTCCAGAGATGGGAAATTATAGAGTCCTGGAGCTGGAGGGGACCCCAAGCCTCCATCCAGCCCCCCTTTTCCGCCACACAGGGAAACCGCACCCAAGATCCCTCCGCTCTGACAGGTGGCCATCAAGTAGTTTAAAACCATTTAAATTGGGGATGCTTTGATTTGGATTTCCTGCATGGCAGAAAGGGGTTGGGCTGGATCAGGGCCCCTGCGGTCTCTTGCAGCTCTACGATTCTATGATTCTATGAAATCATTTTATATATAGGCGGCGCGGCGGCGTGGAGGAGAGAGGAGAGAACGCCGGAGGCCCATCCATCGCCTCCTTCCCCCTCCCATCTGGTAGCCAGCAGCGGCGCGGGCGGGAGTGGCACGGCTGGGGGCCATAAAAACGCCCCTGACTACTCCCTCTCTTCACACTTCAAGGCACAGTCCAAAGAAGGGTTCTGGGCGACTGGAATAGGGGCCAGTTTGGCTCCCTACTCCTCTATGGTGGCAAGCCGGATCTTCGGATTCGGAGTCTCCACTCCAGATAAGGGGGGTGACTTGTGGGCTCGAGGGGGACCTTTTGTTTCTCTGCCTTCCTGATCCTCTCAAGGGAGGCAAGGACTGTGAGAGGGAAGAAGGTCGCAGGGCAGCTGTTGCCATTATAGACTGCTACTAGCGTTAGTCTAATTACCCTTTTTTTTAGCATCATCAGCTAGTTTATTTGAGTTTAAAGTACCGAACAGTGGTAGAGACCAATAATTACCGGACGTTGAATATGCTCTTTTGTATGTAAAGAAGGAACACATAATTAATGTTCATGGTTGACACAGAAACTTAAATTTGTGAATATATCTTTGTCTATCTTATTGGAGTGGCAGAAGAGGCGGGCAGAAGGGTCTGTAAATAATAAGCAAGGGTTAAGATAGAATTGATTTGGGGCAATGGCGGCTGGTATTAGATCTAAAACGCAGACACAAACACAGGCACCAACGCAAACCAGAATTTGGAGACATCTGATAAGCCAGATATAGCTGTGACAATACTGAAAGAATTAAGAGACTTTAAAGTACAAATTAGACAGGAACCTAAAGACACAAGAGAGGAAATAAGATTGGATGTACATAAGGAAATTGGACAATTGTCGAAAAAGATAGATGGGATGACTAGGGATGTAGTAGAAGTAGACGAAGTTGTAGTCAGAGCCAAGGAACTGGACAGGAAAACAGAAAGGTTAGCAAAAGAAAGGGAAATAGACAAACAAAACATTTTGATTCAAGGGACAGAAGTGTGAAAATTAGAGGGCTCCCTGAAAAGGAAAAGGAAAATCTTACATTACGCTTACTACCAGAGCTAGCTATTGACTTGGATATACCGGATGAGACCTTAGATCTACAGATTGAAAAAGCATTCAGGATTAATTCAACCTTTGCTAAGGAGAGAAACCTGCCAAGAGATATTGTTTTATGTTTCACCAGTTCGAGAATACGAGAGAAATTATGTCAGCTAAGCTATGAAGAAAAACTAGTTATAAACGATAAAGATCTTGAGATATTTAGAGACATAGCAGCCAACGTTTTGAAAAAGAGGCAGGAATATAGATTCTTAACACAACTATTGCAGAAATTGAATACTAGATATAGATGGGAAAGAATAGAGGGCATTTCGCTAACCTATGGCCAAAAAAGATACAGAATTAACTCAATAGAAAAAGCAAAAGACATATACAAGAAAAAAGAAAGAGGAAGAGAAGGAAGCTAAACAAAGAGAAAATAAAAAAGATAAGGAGAGAAGTAGTACGCAACTAGCCTTTGTTGAAATAAGTAATAACCAGGAAGTCAGAGAGGAGAAAGAATTAGGCCTACAGGAAGTTTCGCTAATAGATTTAGATTTAGCGGTGAATGATACTAGCAGAGATTCAAACTCTGATGAATTGTATTGATTAGTTATTGATTAGAAGTCTGATTAGTTAAGGTGGACTGTCGATAGAGGAAAATTATTAATTATGACTTTAAAAAATTGCTCATTTAATGTGAGAGGATTAAACAATAATCATAGAAGGAAAGAGATCTTTCATTATCTGGAAGAAAACAACTTTGACATAATTTGCTTGCAAGAAACAAAGATTAGAAATAATGAAATAAAATTCTTGAGAAACCCCAAAATAGGGGGTCTGCACTACTCTTCTGATGGAAATCAGAGAAGAAGAGGGGCTGCCATTTATGTAAATAGAAAGTATGACTCAAATTTAATCTTTAAGGATGCGGAAGGAAGATCTGTAGCGGTAGAAGTCCTGGTCGGTAATGAAAAATTAAAATGGTATGCATTTATGGACCACTTGACATATTTTTTCTCAACCTAAATAAAGACTTGACTGAATGTAATACTGCTAATCTAATCTTAACAGGAGATTTTAATGGGGTGCTGAAACCAAAAAGGGATAGGGAATCCAAGAGGAAAATTAAAAATAATCAAGGAAAACTTCCAAGCTCTTTTTTTGAGCCGTTAGAGGAACATGAATTAATGGATGTGTGGACACATCTTTATAAAGGAAAAAAAGGATTCACATGCTATTCGGAGGTACACAACTCGCTTTCCCGTTTGGATATGTTTTTCATAACCAAAAAGTTTGCAACCAAGCTCAAAAGGATGGAAATAGCGCCAAGAATACTGTCTGATCACAGTTTGATAGAACTAACAATAGATGTTGGATATAGGAAAATGGGAGGAACATGGAAATTAAATGAGAATCTGATTAAAGATAATAAATTTGTGGAAACTATGAGAGTGGAAATGAAACAATTTTTTAAGGAAAACAATACAAATGGAATGAAAAGTCAGGTGGTATGGGACACCTTTAAACCAGTGATAAGAGGGATGTTGATTAAAAGGGGAGCAGAGATCAAAAGACAGAAAGATGAGAAAATTTAATGTGGCCAGCCACATTACACCGGTGCTTAAAAATCTGCACTGGCTGCCCATTTGCTTCCGGGCGCAATATAAGGTGTTGGTAATGACCTATAAAGCCCTAAATGGCTTGGGCCCAGGATACCTGAAGGACCGCCTCTCCCCATATATTCCGCCCCGCACCCTCAGAACATCTGGGCAGCAACTACTTAGGGTTCCCGGGGCTAGGCTTGTCTCCACGAGTAGGAAGACTTTTTCCACCGCCGCCCCGGCCCTTTGGAACACGCTGCCCACAGAGCTCCGCTCGGCCACCTCCCTGGCCCAATTCAAAAAGGATTTGAAGACCTTCCTTTTTGGCAATGCATTCCCCGATTAAGTTGTCCTACGGACCTCCTTCCGCCGCACTGACAAGAGGATCCGCTAACTCGGGGCTTTTTTGTTTTTATTGTACTGTTTTTAATTGTTGTATGTATGATGTTTTTTAAATGATGTAAACCGCCCTGATCTGAGGAAGGGCGGTATATAAATAAAATTTTTATTATTATTTATTATTAAAAAAGATATGCAGGATTTAAAGACATTAGAAGAAAAAATCAGAACATATAAGAATAGTAATAATCTGAAAAAACAATATGTAATACTAAAAAACAGAATACAGCAATCAAACACGGAAGAGATCGCGATAAAGCTAATGAGAATTAAACAACAACACTTTGAGGGAGCTAACAAATCAGGACGATGGTTAGCGTACAAACTAGAAAAGGAAACAGAAAAAAAGATGATCAATGAAATTAAGATAGGGCAAAAAATAATAATAACCCAACAAGAAGAGATATTAAGAGTGTTTCAAGAGTACTTTAGAAATGTATTTAAAGAAAACAAGGATAACAAGGACGAAGACTTTGAGGGAAAACTGAGTGCTTGTCTTGATAGAAAGAATATAATACAACTGACAAAAGAACACACTGAGAATTTGGAAAAACCAATACAGGAGGAGGAAATATCTAAAGGAAGAAAAGCTTTGCAGGAAGGGAAAGCAGCCGGTCCAGACGGCTATACGGCCATGTTCTATAAATCCTTTGGAAAAGAGATCAGTAGGGAATTAGAGAAAGTATTTAATAACATAAGAGAATTTAATAACATAACATAACCCAACACATGGAATTTGGCAAATGTAACCCTAATTCCCAAGGAGGGTAAAGATAAGACTGAACTTGCTGGCTATAGACCTATTGCACTCCTAAAGATAGATTCCAAAATAGTTACTGGAATTCGGGCAAATAGACTAAAAACTCTATTGAAGGACGCTATACATGCCGACCAAAATGGATTTTTACCAGGAAGACATGTAAGATTTAACATACGCACCATTTTGAACATAATAGAACATTATATAATACATAATGACCAAAAAATGGCTGAGAAGGCATTTGATCATTTACGAAGGAAATTTACGTTTGAGGTCATGAAAAGAATGGGGTTTGGGGGTAGATGGCTATCAAATATTGCTCAATTATATGCTGATCAGGAAATACAAGTTTTGATCAAGGGACAAAAGACAAATTATATTAAGGTAGAAAAAGGTACAAAACAAGGTTGCCCCTTTCACCGCTGCTCTTTATCTTAGCTTTAGGAGTTTTGAATCATTCTATTAGAGCAAATAAAACAATTACCGGCACTAAGGTAAAGGGAATTGAATATCAGCCATGTCGGGCCTATGCTGACGACATGATACTAACATTAGAAGATCCAATTACAGTGGTCCCCCGGGTTACGAAATTAATTCGTTCCGCGGTTAATTTCGTAACCCGAAAACCTTCGTAACCCGAATTGCCATAGGCGCTAATAGAAAAAAAGCCGCGGCTCCGCCGCGGCTCCATTTGAAACAGCGCCGGGGTTTTTTCGTAACCCGAAAAAACCTTCGTAAGCCGAAGCAATAAATCCCTATGGGATTTATTCGTATCCCGAAAATTTCGTACCCCGGGTAATTCGTATCCCGGGGTACCACTGTAAATGTATTGATCGTGCTTTAGGGGAAATAAATTAATTTGTTTTTTTCTCAGGATTTAAGATAAACAAAAGCAAAACCATATTGATTACAAGGAATATGACAACAGTAGATGATAAAAATTTGACAATAAAATCAGGAATTGAAGTTAAAAAAAAAGCAAAATACTTAGGTATATGGCTATCAAATAAAAACATAGAATTATTTGAAAATGATTACAAAGTTGTATGGAAACAGATCTCAAGGGATATGCAAAGATGGAATACATTGGACCTGTCAGTGTCAGGAAGAATAAGTACCATCAAAATGAATGTACTCCCAAGAATAATGTATCTTTTTTTAACCTGCCTGTAATTAAGAATGACAAGATAATCCTGACATGGGAAAAAGAGATTAACACATTCTTATGGGAAGGAGGAAGAGTAAGGATGAAAACTCAGATATGACGGAAAAGAAAGGAAAACGGTGGATGTGCCAAACATGAAACTGTCCTTCTGGGCAGCAGGGCTACTATGGCTACAGGATTGGGTCCTCTGAGATACGGGTGGCATGGATACTTATGGCATCGTAAAGATTTAGTTCACAAAGAATTCATAAATCACTCGGTCAGGAAGCCTTTGTTAAGAATATGGAAAATAATAAGAGCAATGTTTTATTATTTTAAGATACCATACTGGGCCTCGGCACAAGAAGCTCTCTTTGGCAGATGGGAAAGAACACAAAGTTGGATAAGATACAATGACATAATTAAGAGAACGACAAAAGGGGAGATAGAAATCAAATCCAGGGAAGAATGAGAAAGCAGAGGAATCAATCTTCAATGGTTCATGTATTTACAAATTAAATCCAAATTTAAAGAAGACTTACTAAAGCCAAATGACTGGATAAAATCTTTTGGGATATAGATAAGGGGAAGATTTCGAGGTTTTATAGACTATTATCATCAAGGGAACTCGAATCTGAAACGATGACAGCTAAGATGAGAAAGTGGGCGCAGGACGTGGGACATTCGATGAAGCTGGGAAGTTGGGGAAATTCATGGAACAAAACAGCTAAGTTTACTGTGGCCCAAGACCTTAGAGAAAATCTCTTGAGAGTTGTAAATAGATGGTACCTGACGCCATCAAGGATATCTAAGATGCACAATGATAGTACAAATAATGAATGTTGGAAGTGTGGCAAGGTAAAGGGAAGTTGTTATCATGTTCTAAAATTAGATGTTTTTGGAAGAAAATTCATGACAACATGCAGCAAATAATAAGAGTGAACTATACTATGACTCCAGAATTAGATCCGCTGAATATGACTAATTATTTGGGGAGCAAGTCGGAGAAAAGATAGTGGAAAATCGTGTTGTACTTTATAACAGCGGCCCGAATATTGTTGGCCAAATTTTGGAAAATGAAGAGAATCCCTAATACAGACGAATGGATACAGAAGGTCCCAGAAATTAAAGCGATGGACAAATTAACTGCACTGCTAAGAAACGAGGATTATAAAAATGACTTATGGATACCCTTTGAAGTTGAATTACAATATTAGTAATGAAAATAATAATAATAATATTAAGTAGATGAGCTTAAATCATGTGCTTGGTAAAAGCATATTCAATTTTCAAAAATGATTTAATAACGTATTTTTTTAAACATTATTGATCCAAACCATGTGTATGTGATCTACATCAATACATCAGTGTAAATTTAAAGCCCCAAGGAAAATTATTTCAATGTAGTAAAAGAAATGAAATTAGCTGAAGTAGAAGTAATAAAATTAAATTTGAACTTCTACTTCAATTTAGGATAAGTTATAAATTATTATTAATTAACTGTAAATATTATTAAAAAAAATTACCTGCAGGGAATCTCTCCCTTGGATGAGGTCTCCCTGCAATTTCCCATAATTCCCTCATTTTTAGAAAATGAGGGAATTTTTGCAGCTCCGAGGGTGGAGGGTCTTGCCCATAGCGATCCAAAAGGGCATAAAATGCCCCTTTGAGATACTTAAATTTTCTTCTGGCCATGTGCGCGTCCCGCACATAGCCTCCCTTTTCCCTCAGCCCAGCAGCCACTCTACGGAAAATGTGTATATTTTTCCATGGAGTGGACTGCATGAGTTGGGGCACCACTTGCGGGGTATCTCTAAGGATACCCAGCATGAGCTCTACCTCCTCCGTCCTCCAATACATGAACCGCCTCACTCCTTCAGCCGCCATCTTCACTACCCACAAGTCCAGACCCTGGAAACAGCCCCTTATATACTCCCCGGGGGAAACAGCAGGAGGTAGCCGAAAAGGCAATACTTAATGTGTAATGGGGCAACTTCGCCTTGCAGCGCTGGCTGGGAGGAAAGAATTGTTATGATGTTGGTGCTCCTACTTCCAGGAGAATTAATTGCTGCAAAACAGATTATAAAGGCTCTTGAAAGTGCAGAATATCAAGCTATTAATTAAACACATATTGGAATGGTGCAAACGGGTGCGCTGCTGTTAAAGTAGGGTTCATGAAAGTCCAAAGCAATATGTATGAGGCGCTTCATCCCATAAGAGATTAAGCGACCAGTGACCCGTTGCATTCCAACAGAGAAGAGTGTGTGTAACCAATAGCAAAGCGCGGCGCTTGCTGGCTTTGCCGCGAGGGACATGATGAGGGGCACTTTGAACGATGTTATGAATTAAAATACTCCACAAAGGCATCTCTAATCCTCTCCCCCTTTTCCCTTTCCTGTTGATCAGTCATATAAGTAGTAGGGTCAATGACATATGTCTCAGGAGAAGTGTTTTGTCCCAGTAGGACATCTCCATTGCTCTCTATTATGTTATGCAGAATACAGCAAGTTAAAATGGCAGAAGGTAAATTTTCAAGAGACAGATCTAGACCTTTAAGCAGTGCTTGAAATCTAGATTTCAAACGCCCAAATGATCTTTCAACCACGATCCTCGCTCGAGATAATCTCTTATTATAAACTCCCTCCCTCCTGGAATGCCCGATCTTAAACGGAATGAGCAAGAAAGGCTTTATGGGATATCCACCATCACCCAAAAGAAGCGGCCCGACCTGTTGACCTTTAATTGTCAAAGTCGGACAACCGGGAACATACAGTCCAGCTTTTAATGCGTGGTAGATAGGGGATTCCTGCAGGACATGACTGTCGTGATTTATTCCTGCATGTCCACAGAAAAGATCAATAAATCTTCCAGTGTGATCACATGTTGCCTGTAGAATCATAGAGTGTTGCTGTTTACGATTTATGTACTGCGGTCCCTCGTGAGCAGGTGCCTTAATCGTGATGTGGCATCTGTCAATTGCTCCAATCACCTGGGGAAACCCCAGCGCTTCAAAGCCAGACATATTCTGTGATTGCAAAAGAGACCATAAATATAACATTAGTAATATAATAATCACAGTACATGTTTTAAATCATCTAAAATAAAATATTTAAGCAGATAGATAGATGGATAGATAGATGGATGGATAAAAAGACACAACGACAGGCAGGCAGGCAGTTAGAGATACTAGCTGAGACATTTACAGACTAGCTGAGACAATGACAGACTTGTAGATAGATAGATAGATAGATAGATAGATAGATAGATAGATAGATAGATAGGCAGACATTTAAGTAGATAGATGGATGGATGGATGGAAGGATGGATGGATGGATGGATGGATGGATGGATGGATGGATGGAAGGTTAGAAAGACATAAGGATAGATAGTCAGACAGACAGAGAGACTAGCTGAGATATTGAGATGAATGGAAAGATAGATAGATAGATAGATAGATAGACAAACCTTTCTATAGTCTCCTAGATAGACAGCCCTCCGCAGTAGAACCATTTCCATACACAGGAACACCTCAATGATAGCCTTGTATGCTGTTGACTTTCCCACACCGAAAAAAGTTCCAACTGTGGCATATGAGCCACCATGGGCCAGGTAAAATATGGCCATGGCAATTTGCTTTTCTACAGGAACTGCCTTGCGGAACCTTGTGTTTTGCCGGGAAAGATGGGGACGCAGCTCGTCAGCAATCATTTTGAAAACCGCGCGTGGCATTCTGAAAAACTGCTTCCAATTACAGTCAGACCAGACAGTTCTAGCATAGACGTTCCAGTGAACATCAGTCTTGGGGTATATCCACCACCTCCTAGCCATCGGTTGAAAGCAGTTCTGGGCGCCTTGCCGAAATAAAAAAAGCATTTCATCCAATATTAAAATATAACTTCTCATTTCTTCAGCATGCTCCCCGCTGTCACACAATGTCAAAACAGCTCCGCATTGGACCAAGAGGTTGTCAATAAGCAATGGGATCAATGAAAACATATACTCAAATTTCTGATGACGATCCATGATTGCTGAGATCTCGAGCAAAGGTAAACCAGGTACCAGTGGGAGGGAAATGTATATAAGGCTAGCAGCGCTTATGACGTTTGATCGATTAAGCGCCCTGATTGGTCCACTTTTTTTAAAAAACCGCCAAAAATAAATCGTTTTACAAACGGTCAACACATGTGGAAACGATGCCAAAAGATAAATCGCTTCCAAATAATCCGGTTTAAGCTTACGTCATTCTGACGTACTATTGATTGACAGCTCCAAATAAGGTATGGAGGAGAAAAACCGCTTTATTTAAACACTGATTTCATGACAAGTAGGAACGCTTGCAGGTAAATACATCGATTTAAATTGCCAGATGGGCACGATAAAAAAAGCGGTTCTGAAAGCGGGATAAGAACAGTGTTTTTTTGAATCGATTTTATTAAAACCATATCATCTTAAACCGTTTCAAATCTTAAGTGAGAACACCCCGTTTGTGTACAAAAGATGGAATAAAAGAATGTAATAATCTAGTTAAGTGTGCAAACGAAGTACGAGGACAAATAAGAAGACAGGGATTACAAATAACATTTTGATGAAGTAGAACATGTTGACTTCTTGATCTATGTTAACGCAAAAGATGTGAATATATGAACGTAATAATATTTCAGAACAAAGAGTTATATCATTATAAAATGTAACAGAGAATAGTAAGAAAGATACATATAGTGAGATTGAGCAAGGCTGTATTAATTTTATTAATCATATGTCCATACCTTGGATCGGTTTTGTATAAAGAAGATGTCATAGTTATTTTGAACATGTATGCTATGGTTATAGTATTTTGGAGTATGGAAATATTACATAAAATAAATTCAACGGGGAAAAAAGAAATCATTTTATATTATATTTTTATTTTACATTTTATTTAATTTATTTATTATTATTTTTAATTTCTATATTTATTATTTTTAATGAAATAAGTTGCAGATATACAGTGATATGGATATGCAGACATCCAAAGGCGGACAGACAAATGTTTGCATATGCAAATTTGTTAGATTTAAATGATATTGAAATGAAATGAAATGAAAAAATGATGTGGCGATACGGTCATTGGAAGATGCGATGGATTCCTAATCCCTTTCACAGACCTTCAGTCTCTCCTTCAGCCAGGGCTCCACTTTCGCAGATCGATGCAGATCTATGTTTTCTACCTAAATACAGTCAAGTTCATTTTGTTAATTTTGTCCCAGCTTCCTAATCGCTTCAGGTCTTTTAGAATTTGGATCCTGTCCTCTGGAGTATTGGTTATTCCTCCTCATTCCGTGTCCGCTGCAAATGTGATAAGCATGCCCTCTATTCCTTCGTTGAAGTCCTTGACCAAGATGCGGAATAGCCAACTGGGCCCAGGACAGAGCCCCACTGGATGCCCCACTGGTCACTGCTCTCCAGGACGAAGGAGAATCATAGAATCATAGAATCGTAGAGTTGGAAGAGACCACTAGGGCCATCCAGTCCAACCCCATTCTGCCATGCAGGAAATCCAGATCAAAGCATCCCTGACAGATGGCCATCCAGCCTCTGTTTAAAGACCTCCAAGGAAGGAGACTCTATCACCTTCCGAGGAAGGAGTGCATTCCACTGTCGAACAGCCCTTACTGTCAGGAAGTTCCTCCTAATGTTGAGGTGGAATCTCTTTTCCTGTAGCTTGCATCCATTGTTCCGGGTCCTGTTCTCTGGAGCAGAAGAAAACAAGCTTGCTCCCTCCTCAATGTGACATCCCTTCAAGTATTTAAACAGGGCTATCATATCACCTCTTAACCTTCTTTTCTCCAGGCTAAACATCCCCAGCTCCCTAAGTCGTTCCTCATAGGGCATGGTTTCCAGACCCTTCACCATTTTTGTCGCCCTCCTTTGGACACGCTCCAGTTTCTCAATGTCCTTTTTGAATTGTGGTGCCCAGAACTGGACACAATATTCTAGGTGGGGCCTGACCAGAGCAGAATACAGTGGCACTATTACTTCTCTTGATCTAGACACTATACTTCTATTGATGCAGCCTAAAATAGCATTGGCCTTTTTAGCTGCCGCATCACACTGTTCACTCATGTTCAACTTGTGGTCTACTTGGACTCCTAGATCCCTTTCACACGTAGTTTCATTCAGCCAGGTGTCCCCCATAATCCTATATCTGTGCATTTTATTTTTCCGCCGTAAGTGCAATACCTTACATTTCTCTGTGTTGAATTTCATTTTGTTAGCTTTGGCCCAGCTTTCTAGTCTATTCAGGTCATTTTGAATCTTGATCCTGTCCTCTGGGGTATTAGCTATTCCTCCTAACTTGGTGTCATCTGCAAATTTGATAAGAATGCTCCCAATTCTGTCATCCAGGTCATTGATAAAGATGTTGAATAGCCCTGGGCCCAGGACAGAGCCCTGTGGGACCCCACTGGTCACTTCTCTCCAGGAGGAAAAGGAGCCATTGCTGAGCACCCTTTGGGTTCGGCCGGTCAACCAATTACAGATCCATGTAACAGTTCCTTTGTCTAGCCCACATTTTAGAAGCTTGTTTGCAAGAATGTCATGGGAAACCTTGTCAAAGGCCTTACTGAAATCAAGATATACTATATCCACAGCATTCCCTTCATCTAACAAGATGGTCATTTTATCAAAGAAAGAGATTAGATTTGTCTGGCATGACTTGTTTCTCTGAAACCCGTGTTGACTTTTTGTGATGATGGCATTGCCTTCTAGATGTTCACAGACTCTCTGTTTAATGATCTGCTCCAGAATCTTTCCTAGAACTGATGTCAGACTAACTGGACGATCATTGTTGGGATCCTCTTTCTTCCCCTTTTTGAAGATGGGGACAACGTTTGCCCTCCTCCATCTGCTGGGATCTCTCCTGTTCTCCAGGAGTTTTCAAATATGATTGCCAATGGCTCCGATATTACTTTTGCCAGTTCTTTTAATACCCTTGGATGGAGTTCATCTGGTCCCGGAGACTTAAATTCATTTAGATTAACAAGGTGTTCCTCTACTATCTCTTTACTTATTCTGTGCTGAAATTCCCCTATTCTGTCCTCTGCTCCATTATCCTCAGGTTGAGCCCCTTTGCCTTTTCTGAGAAGACTGAGGCAAAGAAGGTCTTGAGTAATTCTGCCTTTTCTCTATCTCCTGTTAGCATTTTGCCATCTTCTCCACGCAGTGGCCCTACCGTTTCCTTCTTCTTCCTCTTGCTGCGGACATATCCAAAAAAGCCCTTTTTGTTGTTCTTAACCTCTCTAGCAAGCCTGAGTTCATTCTGCGCTTTAGCTTTTCTGACTTTACCCTACAAATGCCTGCTATTTCTTTGAATTCCTTTTTCGTGATTTCCCCATTTTTCCATTTCTTATACATCTTCCGTTTCAAACTTAGCTCCGTTGAAAGTTCCTTAGTCATCCATCCTGGTTTCTTGAGACACCTCCCGTTTTTCTTTCTCACTGGAACTGTTTGAAATTGTGCCTTCAGTATCTCCCTTTTGAGAAAGTCCCATCCGTCCTGAACTCCTTTATCTTTTAGTATTTCTGACCATGGAATTGCCCTCAATACTTCTCTAAGTTTACTGAAATCCGCTCTCCTAAAGTCTAGGATGCGTGTCTGACTCTGCCTGGCTTCTCCTCTCCATTGTATAACAAACTCCAGGAGAACATGGTCGCTTCCACCTAAGGATCCCACCACTTGCATCCCATTAACCAAGTCATCCTTGTTGGTTAGGATCAGATCTAAAATAGCTGACCCCCTTGTTGCCTCTTCCACCTTTTGGACCATGAAATAGTCTTCCAGGCAAGTGAGGAATTTGCTAGACCTTGAGGATTTTGCTGAGTTTGACTTCCAGCAAATATCAGGATAGTTGAAGTCGCCCATCACTACTACATCTCTCCTTTCTGAGTGTGTGGTCATCTGTTCTAGAAAGGCATCATCCAATTCCTCAGTCTGACTTGGGGGTCTGTAGTAGACTCCCACTGTAACATCCTTGTTGTTTCCCTCCCCTTTGATTCTTATCCAGATGCTCTCCACCTGGCTTCCATGATTGATGTCCAGGATCTCTTCACTGGTGTAAATATCTCTGACATATAGTGCTATTCCTCCTCCTTTCCTGTTTGGCCTATTTCTCTTAATAAGGTTATACCCCTCTATTTCCACATTCCAATCATGAGACTCATCCCACCAGGTTTCAGTGATGCCTATTATATCATATTTGCTTTGTTGTACTAGGAGTTCGAGTTCATCTTGCTTATTTCCCATGCTCTGTGCATTAGTGTAGAGGCATCGCAGACCATGGTTCCCTTTTACTTGCTGCCTGTGCAAGTTTTTCTGCCTCCCACTGTTGGGTCCTTGCACTGTTTGCCTTGTTTCCTCTGTGTCAGTTTGACTATTTTCGCCATCCCTTTCGCCTTGCTTAATATTGTCTCCCTTCCCCTCGGAACTCAGTTTAAAGCTCTCCTGATCAAGTTCTTGAGACTGTTGGCAAAAACATTTCTTCCAACTGGCGTGAGATGCTACTCGTCCGTTGCAAGAAGTCCCTCCTCATGGAACCGCAGCCCATGATCGAAGAATCCAAATCCTTCTCGGCGGCACCATCTGCGAAGCCAGTTGTTCACATCCGCTATTTTCCTCTCCCTTCCTGGACCATGCCCTTCAACTGGCAGAAGAGACGAGATGACAACCTGTACATCCATTCCTTTCAGCTTCCTACCAAGCGCCTCGTAATCCCTTTTGATGTTCTGAATGCTGTGTCTTGCAGTATCATTCGTTCCCATGTGGACCAAAAGGAAGGGGTATTGGTCACTAGGCTTGACCAGTCTTGTCAGCCTCTCTGTCACATCACGGATCTTTGCACCTGGAAGACAACACACCTCTCGAGACTCTTGTCAGGCCTACAAATCACTGCTTCTGTACCCCTCAGCAAGGAGTCCCCCACTACGACCACACGCCTCCTCCGAGGCTTAGCAGCGACTGTTCCCTCGGGTGGGACTCTCAGGCTCCCCTGCTCTGTCCCGGAAGTCTGTCCATGCTGCTCTTCTTCATCCTCCTTGATAAGGGAAAGAGCTTCGAATCGATTCTCTAGCTGCAAGCTCCCCGAACAATTCCTTCTTGGCTTACTTCTCTTTGTGACATTCCTCCAGCTGTCTGCCTCCTCTGTTTGGCAAGTGACCTCTTCCACCCGAGCATCTTCCTCTGCGTGGTACTCATCCAAGATGGTTAGTTCTATTGAGTCCAGGAAATCCTCTTGTTCCCTAATATGCTGAAGTGTAGCTACTCTGGACTCCAACTGCTGCACTTTCTCCTCCAAGAGTGCTACCAACTTGCACTTGGTGCATGTGAAGTTCTCCACTTCTGTAGGCAAGAAGAGAAACATCCCACAAGAGTTGCAGGTGACTGCGGCAGATCCCTCGTTGTCCATACTGCAAAGTCTTTAGTAATAAATATAACAGTCAATCTAAGAGGAGCCATGGCTGAGCACCGTTTGGGTTCCACCGGTCAACCAGTTACAAATGAAATAGATTCAAATAGTTTAAAACCATTTAGGCATTGAGGTTGTTTTAATAACCAGTATTTATTTGTTTGTTTATTCTTTCTGCCTTCCTTCCAGTTCAATACGAATGGAGGCTGACCTCATGGATTGAGTGGTTGGCTGCAGCTGTATCCTGCCATTTCCCAGAAAGGGATCCAAGGCAGCAGCTCCCAATAATTTTGTCTTCTTGTGTTAAAAGGATGGCTTTTAAAAACCCGAACCCTAAGGTTTCCGAACCCTAGAGTTTTCAAATTCTAACCCTAGGGTTTCCTAACCCCAGGGTGGACTAACCCTAGGGTTAGGGTTAGGGTTCTGCACCTAGGCTTTGACTTTTAGAGCTAAGGTTTCTTCTCTGCAACTAGGGTTCGAGTTCAAGAACCAGGGTTCAGGTTTTAGAAATTGGCTTTGGACGAGTTCCGGCCAAGATGGCGAGAATAGCAGAGCGGGATCTGCGAGCGGGATCCCAGCCGGACCAGCTGTGAAAGGGTAGGACGGAGGATATCTCTCTAAGTTCCTACAAAAACCCCCGTCGTTACTCGGGGCACAGACGGGTCCCCAAAGATCTGCAAACAGGTCCGTATTCTCGAGGTGGTGGTTGTTGGAGAGAGGGAAGCGGCTTGAGATCGCGGACGGACCGCAGTCACAGCTGGCGCTCCAAGAACGGAGCAAATTCCTGCCCCGCCGGATTTTAGAGGACACTTTGGAGTAAATTTTATAAGAAGACCAAAGTAAGCTTGACAAACACTTTTCTTTTCATCTTTGTGGACCTGTGTTGGTCTTTGCTGATCTCTTTTTTTTTCTGCCGGGGTCTTTAAAATAGGCTCTGCGGCAGCGATCCTCCTTTGTTTGGAGGACTGGTAAAGGGCCATGCCGGCTGATCATAATTAAAGGACATCCTCTTAAGGCAAGAGAATTCTGTTTAATAAAGGAACTGCTAACCTAAGAGGATTATCTCCTTTAAAAGCATGAACTTGAAGGCGTATTATTTATGTTAGATTGGATGTGAATTAATTTAAAACCGGTGGTTACAGAATCAACGGTGTTGGAATCAGTTGGAGGACAAAGCAAGAACGGACTAAAGACTCGAGGACTAAATATTAAAGAATATTAAAGACTGAATCTAGGCTTGAATTTAGTAGGAGCACAGAATAAATGAGTAAAGAAGATAAACTAGGAGAACTGAATTTTTATTTCTTGTTGGATCTATAAGAATCAGTCAGAACTTAAAGGATTGGGACTCAAAGGACTGAAAGCTACATTTCACAACCAACTTAAGAATAGTTTGTTTTTCTTTTTGTTTTTGTGGGTCTTTTGTGGTTGTTGTTGACGTTGCTGGATTCTATTATTTCCCTCTACCTTCCTTCCTTTTTTCACCGCTGAGAACTGGCTGAAATTTATATTTACAAGCAACTTGTCCATTGAATAAAGAAGGAAAAACAATAACAATAATATAAACAACAATATAACATAAACAACAATAACAAAGGAGCAGCAGTACAAGAAAGAATTCGTCGGATCTGAGGACAGGGGACGAGTCTACGTTGATATTGTGGAATAAGAACTATGTAACATTCACCAAACGACATAAGTAACACAATTGCTGTTTCTAAGTGGCTTCCATCTTTTTTGAATCTTTCCCCCTTTGTTCTCTTTCTCTCCAAGCTTGGGCTTGGTTCGATGCATATTGCTTCAAGTATATGGTATGAGAAATAGCTACATTAAGTGGAATAGTAAAAGAGCATAGTGGGCTTGTATCAATTTAAATTACTGGTTTAAGACACCTGAACTATTGATGTAGATGTTTTGATACTGTGTAAATTTTTGGTTTAATTAGCAAAGACGTTTCATTGTAAAGAAACCGTGTAAGGCAAAGGCTCTTTAGTTAGGTATATGGGAGCTTTTTGGGAGTGTTAATCTTGTGAAGTTTATTGGCAACAGCTGGCCAAATTGGAGCACTGGAAGATTGCGTCATTCTAATCAGACACCTGGCCTGAAACTCTTCTCCCCTTTTTTTCTTTTCTTTTCTTTTTTTCTTTCCCTCCTTTGCTCTTCCCCTCTCTTCCTCTACTCCTTTTTCTATAGTTTTTCTATTTTATATATATAATTTATTATTATTATTATTATTATTATTTATTTTTCTCTCTCTCTTCTTTGCTTTCTTTTCTTTCTCTTTTCCCCTCCCCTATTCCTTCCTTTTTTTTTCTTTTTTTCCCTTCTTTTGCTCTTTCTCTCTCTTCCTCTACTCCCTTTTTAAATTTTTTTTCTTCTATTATTTTTTTTTCTTTCTTTTTTCTCTCTTTCTCCTCTTTTCTGTCTTTCCTTTCTCCTTTCTCTTCCCCTATTCTTTTTTCTTTTTTTCCTTTTTTTTCTTTTTCTTCCCCCCTTCCCTTCTTCTTTTTTCCTTGGAGTGGAAAACACAGGTTTTCTTTAGGTTATCTTCATAGAACCATACAGTGTTAACATCTCATTTCGACTATAGGTATTAGGAATAAGATAAAGTGTAAAGGAAAAGAATTAATGACAAGAAGGTTTGGAGATAGTTAAAGTTGAAGTAATATTGATTGTATAATCAGCATTAATATCCCTCTCCCTCCAACTGACGGTTTTGCTATTTCTAAAAAAGTAGTTAACACAACTAAAATGTCAATAGTAACTAGGAATGCAGCTCAGAAGTTACAAATAACAAGTCAGACTATGAACAGAAGACCATCTTTGGAAATGAAAACATCAGACTCTAACTCAAAAATTGTAGAAGCAATTGAAAGAATGGAGAAGAATTTCAAACAAGAATTAGTAAGATCTAGAGAAGATATTAGAAAAGATTTCAAAAGAGAGATTGATGAACTAAAATCAACAATACAAACACTGAGAGACGATTTGAAAGAAGCTCACAATAAGATTGGGACGCTAGAAAATAGAACTGAAGATCTAGAAAGAAGAACCAAAATAATAGAGATGATACAGAAAAATGATGGAGAGGAAGATTTAAAGAGAGAATCTAAAGCCAGGAAAACATGCCTTAAAATCAGAGGACTGGAAGAAAATGCCAACGAGGATATTTATGAGATTGTGATACAATTTTTGACAGAATTAACGGGCATCCCATTGGAAGTGATAGATCTAGAGACGGACAAAATATTCCGTGTGAATTCGGCTATTGCAAGGAAAAAACATCTACCCAGAGACATTGTGGTTTATATGACTCGTGAAAGAATGTGTGAAAGAATTATGGAGGCGAGCTACGGAAAACAATTAAAGATAAACGACTCGGAGATAAAAATATTTAAAGATGTCCCGGCTATTGTCCTTAGGAGGAGAAAAGATTATCAATTTCTGGCACGTTATTTGCAAGTAAAGAATATAAGATTTCGATGGGACTCAACGGAAGGTATGACTGTTTCATGGAATGAAAAAACATTCAAGATAGACTCAGTAGAAAAAGCAAAGAAATTGTTGGACAACATGAAGAGGAAGAGGAGGAGAAAGGACGGAGAAAAGAACAAAAAAATCCAAAGAACAATGTAAATAAACAGGGTGAAGAAAACAAAATGGATGTGACAGAAAATAAGATGAACACAGATGAGGTGGATGAAGAGGAGGGGGAAAATCAGAGTGGTGCAGCAGGAGGGTTGAATGTCTCTGTTGAAGAGGAGTTGGAACTAATTGGAGTGAACAAATTTTGGGAACCATCAATCGGTTCGTACTCTGAAGAATTGTATATAGGTTAAATAACTATGACCACACTATTATCCTGGAATGTACGCGGACTAAACTCACCTCATAAAAGAAGGCAGATCTTTCATATACTAGAAAAAGAGAAAGTGCAAATATGTGGTATTCAGGAAACACATATTAGAAAAAAAGATGTGAAATATTTGACCAATCATAAATTAGGCCAATTGTTTGCTTCAGCCCAAATTAAGAAAAAAAAAAGTGGTGTAGCGATCTATATTTCTAATCAGATTCAAGCTAAAGAAATTATTAATGACGAGGGAGGAAGATATATAGGAGTTGAAATTCAAATAGATGGGAAATGTATTTTCTTATTGAATGTTTATGGACCTCTTGAAAATAAAGCTAACTTTTATAAGGAACTTACAAACAAATTAATTCAATTGGAATATGAAAATTATATATGCTTCGGAGACTGGAACGGGGTAATAAATCCATCTGTGGACAGGGAATCAATCCAAAAGAAATCAATAAAGAAAAACCAGGGTAAACTACCTCTCTCCTTCTTTAAGATGTCTGAACTATTGACTTTAATTGACCCATGGAGACTATTGAATGGAACATCAAGAGAATATACATATTTTTCAGAAGTGCATAAATCCAACTCTAGAATCGATTTTTTTTTGGTATCAACAGGAGTAATGAGTGATGTACTAGAAACAGAGATAAGAGCAAAAAAACTCTCGGATCATAACCCAATAACATTAAAACTTAAGAGGGAAAAGAAAAAAAGATCCTGGAGACTTAATGAATTTTTATTAAGCAACGAAAAAATAGTCTCACAAGCAAAGGAGTATTTAAGAAACTATTGTGCAGAGAATCTAGATAAAGGTACAAATACCCAAATAGTATGGGAAGCATCCAAGGCTGTGATGCGTGGGTTTTTTATTCAGAAAAACGCAGAATGGAATAAGGAGAAAAGACAAAAATATGAATTTATTAATCAACAAATCCGAATGAAAGAAATAGAACTGAGCAAGGATCTTACAAACAGTAAAATTTTAGAACAAATCAAATTATTGAGGGACCAGTTGGGAGAAGAAATAACAGAGCAAATTGGGAAAAAATTACAAAGATTGAAACAAAAAGAATTTGAAGGGGGAAATAAATCTGGGAAATTACTAGCATACAAACTGAGGAAGGAACGGGGAAAAAATGATCTTGAAAATGAAAGATGGTAAAGAAATAGTAACAAATTCAAAGAGGATTCAAAAGATATTTATAAATTTCTTTAATAAATTATATCATGAGAAGGAGAGTAATAAAAATTGGGAGAAAAAGTGTGAAAATTATTTACAGAATCATGGTTTGAACATTCTAACTAATCAGCAGAAAGAATTGTTAAACTCTAATATTACAATGATGGAGATTTTGGAAGGAATTAAGGAAATGAAACAAGGGAAAGCTCCTGGACCAGATGGATTTACAGCAGTTTATTATAAAAAATTACAGGAAGAATTATCTAATTTGATCTATATAACTTTTAATGATATCAAGAATAGCGGAATTCCGGAACCTTGGTCAAATGCTTTTATAACTCTACTGCCTAAACCAGATAAAGACTTAATGGAACCTCAAAATTATAGGCCCATATCCTTGTTGAACTTAGATTATAAACTTTTCACATCAATATTGGCAAAACGATTAAGAAAAATTTTACAGGATTGTATAAAAGACGATCAAACCGGATTTTTACCCAATAGGCACATGAGACAAAATTTAAGAACAATGATAGATCTGGTGGAATATTATGGAAAAAACCCTAGCATAAAAGCAGCAATTTTATTTCTGGATATCGAGAAAGCATTCGACTCAATTAATTGGAATTTTATGTTTAAATTATTGGAAATTATAGATGTGGGCCATATTTTTTTAAAATGGATTAAGGCAATATATTTTAAGCAATCAGCCCAAATTATAATTAACGGGGAATTAACGGAATACTGTAAAATTATGAAAGGAACAAGACAGGGGTGTCCTCTTTCTCCTTTATTATTTATTCTTTGTATGGAAGTACTTCTTAACAAAATTTGAATCAATAAAGAAATTCGGGGAACTAAGATAAAAAATATAGAATATAAATTACGAGCGTATGCTGACGATTTGGCTTTAACAGTAGAAGAACCTAGAGAAAGCATACAAAAAATAATGATGGAGATGGAAGAATTTGGGAAGATTGCGGGACTAAAGGTAAATAAAACAAAATCTAACTCCTTGTCAATAAATATGTCCAAAACAGAAATAGAAAAAATACAGAAAGATATAGGATGTTTGCCTAGTAAAAAGATTAAATATTTGGGAATAATATTATCAGGGAAGAACTCAGAATTATTTGATAACAACTACGAATCAACATGGAAAAGAATTAGGGAAGATCTTCAAAGGTGGAAATCTCTTAACTTATCTTTGATGGGTAGAATCTCAGCAATTAAAATGTCTATACTACCCAAATTGAATTTTTTATTTCAAAATATCCCAATTATACAAAATGATAGAATATTCAAACCATGGGAAACAGAACTCTCAAAATTTATATGGGGAGGGAAGAAACCAAGAATAAAATGGAAAGTGATGAAAGATTCGAAAAACAGAGGTGGTTTTGGTGTCCCAGATCTTAAATTATATTATTTTGCGTGTGCCTTTATATGGGTCATAGATTGGATCTCTCTTACAGATAAAAAAATGTTGAATTTGGAAGGTTTTAACAAAATATTTGGATGGCAGGGGTATTTAGCTTATAATAGAATAAATACAAATAAACAATTTGGAAATCACATCATTAGGAAATCATTATTGTTAGTATGGGAAAAAATCAAAGCCAAATTTTACACTAAGATCCCAATTTGGATATCACCCCAAGAAGCATGGAAAATGGAGATAGTCTCAAAGGAAGGTAATTCATTAAGATACTCAGATTTGCTAAAATGGAACGACCAAGAACCTGAGATGCGGTCAGTAGAAGAACTAAGGGAAAAGAGTTATCTGTGTTCTTGGTTTCCTTACAGACAACTCAAAGAGAGGTTAAAAATAGACTTAAAAGATAAAGGAATCTCAAAATCGGAAAATGAATTGGATAACATTATCTTTAAGCCAAACAAATCGAAAATATCTAAATTATACTCATTACTTTTAGAAAGAGAATTACAGGAGGAGGTTATAAAAGAATCTACAATAAAATGGGCAAGAAACATAGGATATTCTTCGAACTTGGGAAGTTGGGAAAGGCTTTGGGGTAATGATATTAAATTTACCGCTTCAATGGATATAAAAGAAAATATATTTAAAATGACACATCGCTGGCACTTATCACCTAGTAAATTGGCAAAAATGAATAAAAAAGGGAAGGGTAATTGTTGGAAATGCAATAAAAGGATTGGATCATTATATCAGATGTGGTGGACCTGTACCAAAGTAAATAAATATTGGAAGGTAGTACATAATTCAATACAGAAAATTCTAGGTATACAAATTCAATTTAAACCAGAATTATTCTTACTAAGTATTTTGGAGAGTAAAGAAGAAAGGAAACATTTGAAGATCCTATTGTATTTGATAGCTGCAGCAAGAATTGTATACGCAAAAATGTGGAAAAATAAAGAAACACCCTCAATAGACGATTGGTTGAAAAAAGCTACAGAAATGATGGAATTGGATAGATTAACAAATATTATAAGAGGAAACGGAGTTGCAAAAATAAACAATGATTGGAATAATTTTAAAAATTTTTGTGAAAAATATTGGTCATAAGTGCAGACATCTTAACGAAGTAAAGAGCTATAAAAGATACAGAAATTATGAACTGAAAATGAGAATATAAAAGGTATAGTAATTCTTATAAATTAGAAAGGACGGGGAAAAGATATATAAAATATATATATATACATATACTATTATTTTGTAACAGTCTCAATACTTTTTTAAGGAATATCCTTTCCTTGAGGGAATTACTGATTTATAGCCGGTACATTAGATATTATACCTATTATTTTACATCTCAACTAAGATAAGTTCACATATTGATTAAATCAGATTAACTAAAACGTATAATGGAAGTAATTAAGCATTGGCCCATAGAGAATAATTATACACATATGTATATATAAAGATAATTTATATTTAAGTTGAAACACAGGACAGGTAATGCGAAGAAGCAGACGATAGAGACTGCTATAAGTAAAGAAATCCTTTGGAGTAAAAGCTCAAACAATTGTCAAGCGAAAATAATACAGATGGGATGGGGGGAAGGAGGGGTTTTTCTCTTTTATTAAATATTACACTTTTGTTGTCGGGGATTATTACACTCTTCTTGTTTATATCTTTTGTTAGTTGCTTTTCAGTATATAATATGATATATAAGATTGGTGAGGATATATAATAACGAATAACTTGATTGTAATTTTCGATGTATGTTCAATAAAAATATTTTAAAAAAAAGAAAGAAAGAAATTGGCTTTGATCCTCAGGGTTAGGTTTTCAGCCTTAGGGTTAGGCTTAGGGTGAGGGTTAGTCCTCCCTAGGGTTAAGGTAAGGAAAGCCCAGGGTGAGGGTGAGCAAACACGAGGGTAAATTTAAGTAAATCCTAGGGTTAGGGTTCTGGAGTTAGGGGTTGACTGTTAGAGCTAGGGTTTCTTCTCTGGAACTAGGGTTCAAGTTCTAGAACTAGGGTTCTAGAACCAGGGGTCAGGGTTCAAGGGTCAGGGGTCCCTTATATCTCTACAATCTGTGAAGTCAAAGGCTTTCTTGTGCGGCAACCATAGTTTTTTATGGGTTTTTGGGGCTATGTGTCATGTTCTAGAAGAGTTTCCTCCTGATCTTTCACCAGGATCTCTGAAGATGCCAGTAAGAGATGCTGGCGAAACATCAGGAAGAAACCTTTCTAGAACATAGCAGATAGCCCCAAAACCAACAAAAACTTATCTCTAGGATCGTATGTATTCCTCCATTGGAGAAGAAGGGGATGGACTGGATCTCTAAGTCTCTATCTATTCCTGCATGACATAAGAAGGGTCTGGACTGGATGTCCCATGGGGCCCCTTCCATCCCGAGGACTCTATGTATTCCTGTATGGCAGAAGAAGGGGCTGGATTGGATGGCCCTTGGGGGTCCCTTCCGTCTCTAGGACTCTATGTATTCCTGCATGGCAGAAGAAGCGGCGGGATTGGATGGCCCTTGGGGTCCCTTCCATCTCTCGGACTCTATGTATTCCTGCAGGGCAGAAGAAGCGGCTGGATTGGATGACCCTTGGGGGTCCCTTCCATCTCTAGGACTCTATGTATTCCTGGATGGCAGAAGAAGGGGCTGGATCGGATGGCCCTTGGGGGTCCCTTCTGTCTCTAGGACTCTACGTATTCCTCCATGGCAGAAGAAGGGTCTGGACTGGGTGGCCCTTGGGGTCCCTTCCATCTCTAGGACTCTATGAATTCCTGCATGGCAGAAGAAGGGGCTGGACTGGATGGTCATTGGGGGTCCCTTCCATCTCTAGGACTATATGTATTCCTGCAGGGCAGAAGAAGGGGCAGGACTGGTTGGCCCTTGGGGGTCCATTCCATCTCTAGCACTCTATATATACCTGCATAGGAGAAGAAGGGGATGGATTGGATGGCCCTTGGGTCGCTTCCATCTCTCGGACTCTATGTATTCCTGCAGGGCAGAAGAAGGGGCTGGATTGGATGGCCCTTGGGGGTCCCTTCCGTCTCTAGGCCTCTATGTATTCCTGCATGGCAAAAGAAGGGGCTGTATTGGATGGCCCTTGGTGTCCCTTCCATCTTTAGGACTCTATGTATTCCTGTATGGCAGAAGAAGGTGCTGGACTGGGTGGCCCTTGGGGCTCCCTTCCATCTCTAGGACTCTATATGTATTCCTCCATGGCAGAAGAAGCGGCTGGATTGGATGGCCCTTGGGGTCCCTTCCATCTCTAGCACTCTATATGTATTCCTGCATGGCAGAAGAAGGGGCTGGATCGGATGGCCCTTGGGGCTCCCTTCCATCTCTAGGACTCTATGTATTCCTGTATGGCAGAAGAAGGGGCTGGATCGGATGGCCCTTGGGGTCCCTTCCATCTCTAGGAGTCTATGTATTCCTGTATGGCAGAAGAAGGGGCTGGACTGGATTGCCCTTGGGGGTTCCTTCCATCTGTAGGACTCTATGAATTCCTTCAGGGCAATGTGTGTGTGTATATATATGTATTGTGTATGTATGCACACACACACACACAGATATGTGTGTGTGTGTGTGTGTGTGTGTGTGTGTGTGTGTGTGTGTTTCCTGGGAGCGGGTCTTTTGGAAAGCTGTTGACTCTTAATGGAAATCCTGGGGGAAAACTCATTGTAAAATGTGTTTGTGTTACATTTGGAGGAGGAAATGCCTTCAGTGTTCATAACAAGGAGGAAAAACCCACAATTTTCAAATCAGGAATTCTTTTTTATTGTTGAATTGGTCCTCAAGGAAGGAATAGTGTTATGACTGCAAAATGAGGCCTGGATTTGGGGAGACAAAAGTCCAAGAAAAAAAAATTAATTAAATTAAAAACTACATTGGTCCATGAAGAAACTCAACGGAAATGGATAATCTAAGATTTGAACTCGTGACTCAGAAAACATTATTTTTATGGGTTTACGTGTGTTTTTTAGGGGCGTTTTGGATCAGAGGAAAGTAAAGACGTTGCTGTTCTTCCCGATCTGCCAGGGGTCCATCGAATAGAAGTGGATCATGATCCTTTGGAAAGAAAAGGGAAAATTAATTAATTCATTACGGTGTTTGTGTGTGTGTGTATAGATATATATAGGGGATCCCAGAGGCTGTCTATTCTGACCCCTGCAGAGGTTTATAATAATCATCAAAGTAATCATATTTATTCTAATGAAACCATTAAGGAAAAGAGGAAATGTGGATCATCATCACCACCATTACCATTATTGTAATCTATATAAATATTTTATTCTTTAATATAAATTATCTATATAAATATATAAAATATATAAATATATAAATAATCTATATAAATATTGTATTATTTAATCTCTAAATATTTATATATTATATCAAATTATCTATGTAATTATATTTATCCTCCTGCAGAGCATGCTTCGGGCCCCACCGGAGGGAGAGCGAGGGGACGCGCCCCTGGCGCCGTGGGGGACGCCGTGGGGACCCGCCATCTTGCTCCTAGACTTTTATTTTAAAAACCCTAAAATAAAATAAAATCCCCAGATCAAACAACAGAATTAAATAGTTTTCAGGGCCACCATGTATTTGTTTATTTTAGTTTATTATTTTATTATCTAATTTTATTTAATTTGTTTTTTTTTTAAAAAACCACCCCGATAAATAGCTTCCCTGCTTAAATGAGAAAAGCCCCCTGAACCCAAAGAGACCCCTCCCTTTGCAGAAGGGCACCTTTGGGATTAACTGGAAGATGCCTCTTCCAGTCAGCCTCCAAGGTTCTCCGGACCCCTCTCCCTTCTCATCCTGAAAGCCCTGGCAGGCCCCTCTGGCGACCAAGACGGCCGGCCTCCGTGGCGTTCCCCGCGACGGCAGGGGCGCCTTTCCTCGCTCCCCTCCAGCGTGGCTCTTGGCATCCTCCGCCAGGAATGGCTCTCTGTGGTCCGCATCGGGCAAACCTTTCTCTGGGCAGAAAGAGAAAGAGGCAGAGGCCGGACTGCAGACTCCTCCTTTGAAGGAAGTCCCTTTAAAATCCAGCCTTCCAGGAGCACCTTTGCTGACTGGACCTGCATGGCAGCAGGAGGGGTTGGGGAGGATTTCTTCTGGGGCTCCCCTCCGACCCCAGCGCCCCCAAACTGGAAGTAGAGCCTTTTGCTGTCCCTGGCCATTCGTTCTCTAAGCTGCAACTGGACCTTTTGGAAGAGAGACAGTGGGAAGAACGGAGATGGGAAAGGGAAACAGCTGGACTGGGGTGCGTTCTCTAATCGGAATCCATGGGCAGAAATACGGGGAGGGATTCCGGGTTTCCTGGTGCGCTGCATGTCTAGACAGGGTCCCGTCGTAGTTAGAATTAGGCCAAGAGCACTGGCTAGCAATGAAGGTTAGGAGGTCAGTGAGGAAAGGGTTTCTGTGCAGTAGTCCAAACCAGGCTTCTCTGAACATGGTGCTTAACATCGCCTGGGTTCCTTCTCTGCCCTTCGGGAGGGAGGATGACCCTCCCTCATTTTAAAAGACATGGTTTAGATGGGGGGGGGTGGTGGCTTATAGAGCCTGAGCTAAATCCAATGCGTTCTTGTCTAGAGCAGGCCAATGTTCATGGGAGGAGGAGGCAGGTAAGGACAGGGTAATGTCTGAGGCCGTGAGAGTGGCACCCAAGGGGCCTTGGTCAAAACGGGAGGAACCCACTGAGCAAGATGTTAAGGCTAGGGGCTAAGGAGAACAGCCAGGGCACCCCTTTGTCACCCCACAGCTGTACGCTGAACCTTTTTTTTTCTCCCCTTCTCTTTGTCCCTATGCCTCGAGAGAGAGCTGCATCCCATCCAGGCAGAGAAGACGGCAAGGAAGGGTCCAGCCGAGGAGGAGGAAGACCCCGACCAATCAGTAGCAGCAATGGATGATGGAAGAGACAGTCTCCACTGGACTCGATTCTTTACTCAATTGTAAGTACGTGTCTGTGTGTGTGTGTGTACACTCATCCCTCCATACTTGCAGCTTTGATCATTTATCGGTTTGATTAATCTGTTCTCTAGGGATATCTGCTTTCCTCCAGTGCAACTGTGTGGTCAACTTTACCTAAAAGTCGCATTGAAGGACCTAGAGATTCCTAGAGAGGATACTCTACTAGGCATTTGTAGCTCCTCCATTGCAGTTCCATGGTCAGTGTCTATCGGACATTGGCCACAGAGTTGCCCTGGAGGACCTAGAGATTCCTAGAGAGGACACTCTACTATGCATATGTAGCTCCTCCAGCACAGTTCTATGGTCAGTGTCTGTCGGACGTTGGCGACAGAGTTGCCCTGGAGGGCCTAGTGGTTCCTAGAGAGAAAACTCTACTAGGCCTTTGTAGCTCCTCCAGGGCAGTTCCATGGTCAGTGTCTGTCGGACGTTGGCGACAGAGTTGCCCTGGAGGGCCTAGTGGTTCCTAGAGAGAACACTCTACTAGGCCTTTGTAGCTCCTTCTCTGCAGTTCTATGGTCAGTGTCTGTTAGATGTTGGCGACAGAGTTGCCCTGGAGGGCCTAGTGGTTCCTAGAGAGAAAACTCTACTAGGCCTTTGTAGCTCCTCCAGGGCAGTTCTATGGTCAGTGTCTGTCGGACGTTGGCAACAGAGTTGCCCTGGAGGGCCTAGTGGTTCCTAGAGAGAACATTCTACTAGGCCTTTGTAGCTCCTCCAGCGCAGTTCTATGGTCAGTGTCTGTCGGACATTGGCGACAGAGTTGCCCTGGAGGGCCTAATGGTTCCTAGAGAGAAAACTCTACTAGGCCTTTGTAGCTCCTCCAGGGCAGTTCCATGGTCAGTGTCTGTCGGACGTTGGCGACAGAGTTGTCCTGGAGGGCCTAGTGGTTCCTAGAGAGAACATTCTACTAGGCCTTTGTAGCTCCTCCAGCGCAGTTGCATGGTCAGTGTCTATCGGACATTGGCCACAGAGTTGCCCTGGAGGACCTAGAGATTCCTAGAGAAGACACTCTACTAAGCATATGTAGCTCCTCCAGCACAGTTCTATGGTCAGTGTCTGTCGGACGTTGGCGACAGAGTTGCCCTGGAGGGCCTAGTGGTTCCTAGAGAGAAAACTCTACTAGGCCTTTGTAGCTCCTCCAGCGCAGTTCCATGGTCAGTGTCTGTCGGACGTTGGCGACAGAGTTGCCCTGGAGGGCCTAGTGGTTCCTAGAGAGAACACTCTACTAGGCCTTTGTACTCCTTCTCTGCAGTTCTATGGTCAGTGTATGTTAGATGTTGGCGACAGAGTTGCCCTGGAGGGCCTAGTGGTTCCTAGAGAGAAAACTCTACTAGGCCTTTGTAGCTCCTCCAGGGCAGTTCTATGGTCAGTGTCTGTCGGACGTTGGCAACAGAGTTGCCCTGGAGGGCCTAGTGGTTCCTAGAGAGAACATTCTACTAGGCCTTTGTAGCTCCTCCAGCGCAGTTCTATGGTCAGTGTCTGTCGGACATTGGCGACAGAGTTGACCTGGAGGGCCTAGTGGTTCCTACGGAGAACATTCTACTAGGCCTTTGTAGCTCCTCCAGCGCAGTTGCATGGTCAGTGTCTGTTGGACGTTGGCGACAGAGTTGCCCTGGAGGGCCTAGTGGTTCTTAGAGAGAACATTCTACTAGGCCTTTGTAGCTCCTCCAGCGCAGTTCTATGGTCAGTGTCTGTCGGACGTTGGCGACAGAGTTGCCCTGGAGGGCCTAGTGGTTCCTAGAGAGAAAACTCTACTAGGCCTTTGTAGCTCCTCCAGGGCAGTTCCATGGTCAGTGTCTGTCGGACGTTGGCGACAGAGTTGTCCTGGAGGGCCTAGTGGTTCCTAGAGAGAACATTCTACTAGGCCTTTGTAGCTCCTCCAGCGCAGTTGCATGGTCAGTGTCTATCGGACATTGGCCACAGAGTTGCCCTGGAGGGCCTAGTGGTTCTTAGAGAGAACATTCTACTAGGCCTTTGTAGCTCCTCCAGCGCAGTTCTATGGTCAGTGTCTGTCGGACGTTGGCGACAGAGTTGCCCTGGAGGGCCTAGTGGTTCCTAGAGAGAAAACTCTACTAGGCCTTTGTAGCTCCTCCAGGGCAGTTCCATGGTCTGTGTCTGTCAGACGTCGGCGACAGAGTTGCCCTGGAGGGCCTAGTGGTTCCTAGAGAGAATATTCTACTAGGCCTTTGTAACTCCTTCTCTGCCGTTCTATGGTCAGTGTCTGTCGGACGTTGACCATAGAGTTGCTCTGGAGGACCTAGAGATTAATAGAACACTCTAGTAGGCCTTTGTAAGTCCTTCTGTGCAGTTCTGTGGTCAGTGTATGTTGGACGGTGAGCAGAGATTTGCACCGGAAGACCTAGAGATTTCTAGAGAGGCGTCCTCTCAGGTAAAAACATGGCATTTTTATTATTTGCGGGTTTTCCATATTCACGGGGGTCTTTTGCCCCTAACCCTAACGTGTGTGCGTGTGTGTGCGTGCGCGCACACACACACATATGTCACTGTATTGATTCCACTTTCACTGCCATGGTTCTTTCTGTGGAAAGCTGGGATGTATAGTTTGGGGAGAGCCTGGTGTTATGATTGTCCAGAGGAGCAGAATAGCTGGAGTATCTCTTATTCAGTTTATGGCAGTTCAACTTAAAAAGCCAGTGTGGAGTTGTGGTTTGGACGCTGGAGTATAGCTCTGGAGAGCAGGGTTCAAATCCCGGCTCAGCCATGAAAGCTGTGGGCTGATCCTGGGCAGGTGACACTGTCTCAGCCTCAGAGGATAGCCATGCCAACCCTCCCTCTGAAGAAAGCAGCTGCGGAAACCCGCTGATAGGTTTGCCTTGGGCCCTCCGTAAGTCAGAAAGGACTTGGGTTTTCTTGGCAGGATTTCTTCAGAAGAGCTTTGCTTTGGTTGACTGACCGTTCGTTGTCCATCTTTGTTTTCAGTCAGGTTTCCCAGTTGCAGAGGATCCCTCTGAAGGCGCTTCCTTTCTGGTAGGGATCTGGGTTCAGGGCAGACTTTAAGCAGGTAGGGCCTTGCTGATTTCGAGCACGTCTTCCAGGTAGGTTTTGTTCCTCAGAGGCCTTGCTGGCTGACTTTGGTGGCCCCTCTTCCTCCGGAGCCATCGCCCGGCTACCTCCTGGTGCCCCTGGCTGCCGTTCGAGGGCCTCACTTCCCAGCCATCGTTCAGGCTTTCCTTTTGGGTCCCAGCTGGGAAGGTCAGGGGACAAGTGGTGGTGCTGGTCTCATTTGGTCTCCTGCTCAGATACTAACACTCATCCCTAGTAATACTAACGCAAACACTAAAAAGAACCCCACCATTAACACCAACACTGCGTCCTCTATTTTGTCTTTCTCTGAGCAGATGAAGTTGTTGCATAGGAAGGTTTTCAAAGTGTGGTTTAGGGAAGGTTTTTTGCGTAGCGGTCGTTGGGTTGGCCTTTTAGCGTGGCACTTAAGCGCCGTGGCTAAAAAGCGATCTTGTTGTGTGGTTTCTTGTTCTTCTCAGTGGTCTTTGATGATAGCTTTTGTCAGGGTTTCGGTTGAAATGAGAGAGCACCCCCACTTGTCCCCTGCAGCTGCCCCTGAGACCCCTCTGGACCTCCTTGCCCTCTCCTTTCTTTCCCAAAGAGAGCCCCAAACGGCGGCTGAGGCCCAGAAGGAGAGTGGCAGCCCCCAAAGGTCAGCACTGCCTGCCCCACGGACACTCCTGGGACCCTGACTCCTGGGTTTGGAGGTGGGCCATTTGTGCAGGTTCTGATTCCTCTCTTTCTTCCAGCGGCATTGAGGTCCCAGGTGCCAAGGCTGCCCCTTCGGAGGTCCAGAGGGAGAGTCAGGCGCATCCAGGCCAAGAAGCAGCAGCAGGTGAGGAAGGGAGTCTCCAGCTCAGAGGGAGGGAGGGAGGAAGAGGTGGCCCCGGCTCCATCACCCACGAAGGAAGGGAGGAAGGAAGAGACGGAGACATGGCCGCCGCACCCCCAATAGATTGTAAGCCAAAGGGCAGGGAACCCCAACTTAACTTTTTTGGCTGAAGGGCAAGGCTGCTAAATGAATAATACTTAATACTTGTCAAGGAACAAATTAATGCTTAGAGCTTTCAGTGTGCTTCCGTATGATCAAGCCCTCCACAATGTTTCCCTATGGGCAATTGTTCCCCAATATTTGCTTACGGTCCAGCCGTCTGCAATGCTTCTCAATAGGCAAGCATTCCCAAATGCTTATCTATGTGGAAATATGTTTTGAAGTGACGTTACTCTGGAAAAAGTCTGAACTAAAAATTAAAGGAGAAAATGTAGCATCTGTTCTACACCTTTAAAAAGGGCAATGAGATAACGACTCTGTTTTCTGGCGTGCCTTTCATTTTCTATGGCTGCCTGGAGAAGAGGGTCTGCTTCCCTTCTCTGTTGTAATTTCAATGTATGGGATTTTTACTCTGTATGATCATAGGAGTCCCCTGGATCAGTTTTGTACTTGATGTATGTCTGTATCTGCATCCATGATGCTTTATTTAGCAGAACGCCTTTGGAAGAGATAAAGCAGACTTGATTGTGAAATTAATTGCTTTGGTTTTATTGTCATTCTGTGTCTTTCATTAATCTGACTGCGATGGCCGAAAGGCTTTGGACTCAATGGCATTTCAGGGGTCCCTCCAATTCTAGGCTGCTCTACGGAAGTCATTTACAGGTGAAATGTTTATTTTAATGTATTATTTAGTTTGTTAGAGCAGGCAGCATTTATTGTATTATTTACTTAATTGGAGGGTGAAATGCTGATTTCATTTATCATTTAGTTATTGCTCTTATTATGTTTATTCTTTCTTTAGTTGGTGGGTGGAACATCTATTTTCTTTATTGCTTATTAAGTGGATGTAATATTCATTTTGTTATTTACTTCGTTGGTGGTTGCAACGTTCATCTTGTTATTTAGTTGCTGGTAGAAGCTTTATTTCATTTATTTAATAAAATAAAACAAACAAAATAAAAATGAAACCCACCACTAAGTAAACCATACAATAAATGTGGCAGCAGCTCTTTGAAGAATCCAATAAAGGGATTCTAATAAAATAGCAGGCATTGTCCCGTTACAGACTGCCCAAATAAAGCTGCTTTGGGTCTCTTTGGATGCATGGGTCCTAAGCATCTGGAGGTTGCGCCAAAGCCACCCTCCATTCCTAAGCACTGGAGCGCAGCCTTGCTGCAGCTTCTGGATTGTTAGGACCCATGTATCATTTAAAGAGCATACCTACAAAGAGACCCGAAGCAGCTTCATTTTGGCAGTCTGTAACAGGCCAACCTGTATTTCATGAGTTATTCAGTTGGTGGGTCTCATCACGGCGCCTTTGATAAAGTGGCCCCATAAACGCATCTGTCTTTAATTCGTCCCATTAATATTTTAATTTATTATAATTCATAATTTATTACTCTTTATTTATTAATGTGTAAAAAGAAGAAATAAATAAAATAAATGTTATACCCAACGACTAGTAAATCAGAAATGAAAATAATGTTAACAATAAACAAAATAAAAGTTGCACCCACCAAGGAAACCAATAATCACCCAAATGAATCTCGCACTGACCAATTATGTCAATCATAAATGAAATAAAAATTGCACCCAACAACTAAGTAAATAATAAAATAAATGAATGTCCCCCCCTCCAACTATGCAAATACTAAATGAAAAAAGCGTGGCACAAAGTAAGTCAATATAGAATAAAGGAAGTAAGCATTTCTTTCGCCAACTAAGCCAATAATAAAATAAATATGGCACCCAGTCATGCCTAAACAACAGATAAAGTACAGTTTGCCCCCACTAAGTAAATAATATAATGATCTAGTAAGTAAATAATATTTTATTATTATTATTATTATTAATAATAATAATAATAATACATTTTTATTTATATACCGCCTTGTGGCGAACCAATCCGGGCGCTTTACAACATTAAAATAACATACAGCATAAAAACAATATATTTCCCTCCCCCCTTAAAAAGTTATTAAACAACATATCTAATTTAAAACCACAATAACTAGTTAAAATAACAATAAATTAAACAAAATAATACCAACCAATAAACCACTGCAACTTCAATTCTAAAGAAAAGGGGGCTTTGGAGACATTACTGAGGAGGGGGGAGATCCTAAGATCCTGAGGCCGGGATATTTCAGTCTGGGAAGGCCTGCCTGAAGAGATCCGTCTTGACAGCCTTTTTGAAGCTGTCCAAAGATGTTAATTGACGGATCTCGTCTGGCAGGCCGTTCCAGAAAGCCCTCCGGGAGGTCGCCGCAAGCCTCGATTTTTGAGGCTGCAACAAGTTCCTCCCAGAGGACCGGAGAGCGCAGGGAGGATTGTATGGGAAGAGGCGGTCTCTGAGATAGCTTGGACCCAAGCCATTTAGGGCTTTAAAGGTAATAACCAACACCTTGTACTGGGCCCGGAAGCCAATAGGCAGCCAGTGGAGGGACCTCATAACCGGAGTGATATGGTCCCTTCTAGATGTTCCTGACACAAGCCTGGCTGCCATGTTTTGAACCAGCTGTAATTTCCGAACCAGGGACAAGGGTAGCCCCATGTAGAGCGCATTACAGAAGTCAAGGCGTGAGGTTACCAGCGCGTGCACAACTGTCTCGAGATCCCTTACTTCCAGAAAAGGGCGCAGCTGGCGTATCAGCCGAAGCTGATAACAGGCGCTCCTGACCGTCGCATTAACCTGATCTATCATCAGGAGCGACGAGTCAAGGAGCACCCCCAGACTGCGAACGCAGTCACTAGAGGAGAGTGTGACCCCGTCCAGGACTGGTGGTTGCAACCCAATTCTTGGTTTCGGGGCCGCTACCGTGAGCACCTCCGTCTTATTCGGATTCAGCTTCAATCTGTTTTTCCTCATCCAGCCCATTACTGCCCGAAGACATTCATTGAGAGAGGAGATGCCATTAGAATTCGAGGCCGACGAACGAGACATGGAGAAATAGATTTGGGTGTCATCAGCGTACTGATAGCACCCAGCACCATAACTCCGTATGATCTCACCCAGCGGCTTCATATAGATGTTAAACAACATTGGGGACAAAATAGCTCCCTGAGGGACTCCACAAAGGAGCTCCCTCTTTCTGGAGCTACTGTCCCCAAGCAGCACCCTCTGGGACCTGCCTGAGAGGTAGGACCAGAACCACTGCAATGCAGTGCCTCCGATACCTAATCCCCCCAAGCGGTCCAGGAGGATGCTGTGATCTATCGTATCGAAAGCCGCTGAGAGGTCTAAGAGCACCAACTGGGTCACACTACCCCTGTCGATGCTCAGACGCAGATCGTCAGTCAAGGCAACCATGGCAGTCTCAACCCCAAAGCCTGTCCTGAAGCCGGTTTGAAATGGGTCTAGATAATGGGTTTCATCCAAGACAGCTTGGAGCTGAAGAGCAACCGCCCTCTCGATTACCTTGCCCAAAAATGGCAGCAGAGAAACAGGCCTGTAGTTGTTCATATCCAGGGGGTCCAGGGAAGGTTTTTTCAGAAGCGGCTTAACAGCCGCTTCCTTCAGACAAGATGGAACATGCCCTTCCCTGAAAGACGCATTGATGATATCCGTGAGGAATCTCCTCAATGCATCCCCCCCCTGGACAGCCAGCCATGATGGGCAAGGGTCGAGAGGGCAGGTTGTTTTCCTCACCTTACCATTTTATTCTTTATTTTAATTTATATTTTACATTTAAATTTAATGTATATTTTATACTTCCTTTTTCTTTTCATTGTTTAGAATGAATCTTATTTAACTTGGTGTTGCTATGCCTCAGCGGAGACACAGGGGGGCGCCGGGGAGTTAACAG
Organism: Sceloporus occidentalis; assembly: GCA_023333645.1. Taxonomy (NCBI): domain Eukaryota; kingdom Metazoa; phylum Chordata; class Lepidosauria; order Squamata; family Phrynosomatidae; genus Sceloporus; species Sceloporus occidentalis. The sequence goes on along the minus strand of JALMGF010000002.1, from coordinate 87,493 downwards.
GCTCTGCCATGGCGTTTCATTCCAACCTCTGCGGCGCCAGTCTGAAAGGCCTGCCCCCGCCCCGACCCTCGGAAGAGCCCCCACAAACCCCATCCTGAGCCGCTCTAGGAGTGAACATCACGCAGGGTCTGTCAGAGAGTGTGAAAAGGCTAGAGCGTCGCCATGGAGACGTTCTAGGAAGAAGTCTTAGAGGGCCGGCCCTCCAAGATGGGGGTCGTAGACCATGTCTGTGGCGACGGTCTAGCCATCCGCGCTCGGAGGGCCGGCCCTGTCAGACTGGCCTTGCAGCCATTGGAATGAAGGGCTCCCGGTCGCCCTCCTGTGTCTCCACTGAGGCATTGCAAGATGAAGAGAAATAACATGTCGCCTTTGTAAGGCAAGGCAACAGGAAAGAAGGCAGGAGAGGCGTCCAGTCTTTCATTCTTTAAAGCGAACTTACTTCTCCAGCTCCTCTTGTGATCTCTTATGTTTGTGACGTCACTGGGAGACAGCGTTTTATTCCTTGCTCTCGGGCGCCCTCCTGTGTCTCCAGTGAAGCATTACATTCCAGTATTTCATTCTTCGCTTTAAAGTTATTTAAATTTAAATGAAACTTATTTCAATGATATTTTCCTATATCTTTTCATTTTTAAGCAAATTTTAGCCTCAGCATTTTTATCTAATATCATTTTAAAATATCATTAAAATATCCTTTAAAAAACTGGAAACAGGTAAATAATTTTTAATAAAATGTTGTTTTTAATGCATTATAATTTACATTTCATTTTTCATTACTTTCAATCCTCAGTATTTTTAATTAGTATTATTTTTTATTTATATGTCAGGTTTCAGTTTGTTTTAGTAGTTAGCTGTTTTATTTTTATTTTTATTTCTGTTTTTATTTTATGTGTTATTTCAGTTTTATTTATTATTTTATTTATTATAATCTAAACAAACCAAAATTACTAATGGGACGTACTAAAACAAAGGACAGTACTTGCGCATAGGGAGAGTATACTTGTCGATAGAGAATCATTGCAGACTGCTTGCCCTTAGAGCAGTGGTTCTCAACCTGTGGGTCGGGACCCCTTTGGGGGTCGAATAACCATTTCATGGGGGTCACCTAAGACCATTGGAAAACACATATTTAATTAAAGTTATGAAGTAGCAATGAAAATAATTCCATGGGTTTGGGTCACCACAACATGAGTAACTGCATTAAAGGGTCGTGGCATTAGGAAGGTTGGGAACCACTGCCTTCGAGAAACATAGTATTTACTTGCCCATAGGGAAACATAAGGAATTGCTTGACCATAAGGATTAATGGAGCTTGCTTGCCCTTAGAGAAACATAGTATTTACTTGCCCATAGGGAAACATAAGGAATTGCTTGCCAATAAGGAATAATGGAGCTTGCTTGCCCATAGAGATTCATTGGAGATTGCTTGCCCATAGACAAGATATAAAATTATAGATAGATAGATAACTGTGTATCTAATATTGTGTGTGTGTGTGTGTGTGTGTGTGTGTATTGAAATGTATATATAAAATGTATATATATGGAGCCCTGGTGGCGCAGTGGTTCAATGCCTGTACTGCAGCCATTCACTCAAAACCACAAGGTTGCGAGTTCAAGACCAGCAAAAGGGCCCCAGCTCGACTCAGGCTTGCATCCTTCCGAGGAGGGAGCTAAAATGAGGATCCAGACTGTTGGGGGCAAATTAGCTTACTTGCTGTTCACCGCTATGATCTTTGGAATAGCGGTATATAAATAAAACAAATTATTATTATTATTATATATAAATATATTATATATGTGTGTTTGTGTACAGATATATATATAAATAAACTGTGTGCGTATATATGTATAAAATTATATATCTATGTGTGTGTATGTCTGTGTGTATAATGTTATATATATGTATGTGTATGTATATATGTGTTTGTGTGTATATATGTGTATATATATATATATATATATACACACTAAATTATATATGTATGGCTATATAACTGTGTGTAATATTACAGATATGTGTGTATATATATATATACACAAATATAATAAATGAATATATATATATATATATATATATATATAAAACTATGTATATATGATGGTATGTGCTTGAGTGTCTCTCTCTCTTTGACTGCACCATGTTGATGCCATCTCCTCCTGGGAAAATTCTGCAAACAAGGCCCAGTTCCCACACAGCTTTATCTCATCTAATGCTCCTGTGGCCTTGGTCCCTGGCTCTCAACGCAGAACAAGGTTCATCCAGAGGAAAACTTAACCACGTCTGTATTGAAGCATCATTAACAACCCCATTATCCCCAGCACAACAAAGCTCATCCTGACTCGATATGCCCATCACAGAGCCCAGCCTTCAGGCCTTTGGAGACCCAGGCTCTGCTGCAGGGAGATTACGCTTCCCATGCTCCACAAGCAGCACATCCTTCCACAGCCCTTTGCCTCTTTCTGGTGCTTTCTAGGAAGCCATTGGAACCTCTAACATTGGAACCCATGGTAAACTTCGCTTAGATTTAATGCTAGTGAATCCCTACACCTGTCATGCTCATGGCATGGATCCCTCAATGAGGAAAGGCATGAATGAAAGGGGTTCATGGCAGCATCTGTGGATTTTGGAATCCATGGAAAGACCTGGACCCAAACAAACAGTGGATTCCAAGGCCCCATAATAATGGTAATAATAACAACAACAATAATAATAGCACATAGCATCCATGGATTTCTGGATCAATGGAATGTCCTAGAACCAAACCACAGCAAATACCAACACCCCATAATAATACACCATGCAGCCCAAGAGGAAGCCTTCCTGAGTAGATGAATGCTACCTCCAGAATCCCCTGTTTGGAGCCATTCTGACAAGGGGATCCTGGGGGATGCAGTCTGAGAGGAAGGAGTCCTGAGTGGATGAGCAATGCCTTCTCTTCAGGGATGAATGGAACACCCAGAATGCCCTCTTTAGAGCCATTCTTACAAGGGGATTCTGGGGGATGCAGTCCCTGAGGAAGGAGTCCTGAGTGGATGAGCAATGCCTCCTCTTCAGAGATGAATGCAATACCCCGAATCTCCTCTTTAGAGCCATTCTGACTAGGGAATCCTGGGGGATGCAGTCCGAGAGGAAGAAGTCCTGAGTGGATAAGCAATGCCTTCTCTTCAGGGATGAATGCAACCCCCATAATCCCCTCTTTAGAGACATTCTGACCAGGGAATCCTGGGGGATGCAGTTTGAGAGGAAGGAGTCCTGAGTGGATGAGCAATATCCTCTCTTGAGGGATGAATGCAACACCTGAGCCCCTTAGAGCCTGAGAATAATGGGCCAGCAGTGCTCCCTTTGTGCCAGCAGAGGGCGCAGAGGACACGGAAGCATCGTATTAGTAACCATTCGGCCGAAGAGCGCCCTTTGAACCACAGGAGGGCGCCTGAGAGCAAGAAACATGGCGCGGTGTATGCCACCCGCCCCTCTATTTTCCCACGGTGCCCAGACACCTGCGGTAAAGAAGGGAGGGGGTCCAGCTCCTCCTCGTGCTATTTTGCCATGGTCCCCTGGCATGTGCAGGAAAGAAAGGAGGGGGTCCTTAACCCTAACCCCTACCCATACCTTTAACCCCTAATCCAGGGGTAGGCAACCTTTTTGAGCCAGGGGCCAGGTTGCTGTCCCTCAGACAACTGGGGGGCCGAAGCCGGGGGGTGGAGCTTCACCCTCCGGGGGTGGAGCCGCATGCCGGGGGTGGGGCTTCCACCCTCCAGGGGCGGAGCTGCATGATGGGGGTGGAGCTTCTACCCTCCAGGGGCGGAGCCACATGCCAGGGGTGGAGATTCCACCCTATGGGGCGGAGCTTCCACCGAAGCATCATCATCATTATCACCACCTCCACTACTATCATTGTTACAGCAGACCTTTCAGCAATAAATGCACCAAAAATACACAGAAATGCACTTTGGAAAGTCACACTCCTCCTCCTCTTTCTCCTCCTCCTGCTCTTTCTCATTGAGAGGGGATTTTGCACAAAGAACACCCAGGGCAAGTAGTAATAATAATAAATAATACTAAGAATAAAGTTACAAGCAAGGAAATTACTACAATGCAACTGAAAATAAACTGCAGCAAGCATGCACACAGTTTCAACCCAGAAAAGCCACAAGGTGCTCAGAGGGGATTTTGCAGAAAGAACACCCAGGGCAAGTAGTAGTACTACTACTAATAATAATACTAATAAACTTACAAACAAGGAAGTTACTACAATGCAACTGAAAATAGACTGCAGCAAGCATGCACACAGTTTCAACCCAGAAAAGCCACAGGGTGCTGAGAGGGAAGTTTGCAGAAAGAACACCCAGCTAACCCCCTCCCCCAATGAACCGACCTCTGGCCTTGCTGTGTCTGCAGCTGCCGCTCTGGCTCCCTTTCTCCCTGGCTCTGCACTCCTTCTGCTTCCTCCTCCTCCTCCTTTCCCTGCTCTTAGGGAGGAGGAGGAGGAGGGCGGAGAGCGAGGTGGAGCCTGCTGCAGGCCTACTGCAGCTCCTGGAGCCCTGTTGGAGTGCTCCAGGGGCTGCACCAGGCCTCCTACATGGGCGCCGCCATTTTGTTTTTCAAAATGGCGGCCGAAATATCGCGTGACCTTTGACATCCTGAGGTCACGCAAGACTTCGGCTGCCATTTTGAAAAACAAAATGGCGCCCGGAGCGGCGAAAAACAGGGGAAATCGGCGGCAGTCGGCAGCAGGATTGCTTGGGGGCTGCTTGGAAGGCCTTGGCGGGCCGGATCCGGCCCGCGGGCCGCAGGTTGCCTAACCCTAATCGCTAACCCTAACCCCTGACACTAACCCCTAAGCCTGACCCTGAGTCCTAACCCATAACCCTAAACCTAACCCAGGCAGAGCCAGACAGAGACAGAGTCACACAGAGCCAGATAGAGCCAGACAGAGCCAGTGTCTTGGACTGTGGCCAGCAATCGCAGACGTAAACTGATAGGAATGCCTCAGTTTAGCAATTGAGTGTAAACATAAACCTTGCAAAAGCAGTCGTAGAAATCAAGCCGAGGTCCGGGTACCAGAAGTCACAACAATCCAAAAGCCAAGCCGAAGTCAGGATACCAGGAGACAGAGTGGTAAGAACAGTCTGAGGTCAAAGCAGCCAGAAGATAACAAGGTCAAGCAACAAGGAATCAAGGTAGAAGAAGCCAGTGCTAGCAGCAATCACGCCAAGGGATCATGCAATAAAGTCTAGCAACCAGCATTAGTCTCTCTCCCACTTAAGTAAGGGAAACTCTCCCTCGTGCCACCTGAGGCTGGTTGGCTAATTGCCTCTCGGCAATCCTCTGCGATCTGCGCCTGCAAGCACTCTTGGCCCTTCTCTCTTTGTAAGAAGGCACCTGCAGGCAAGCTTCGTCTCCAGAGTCAGCACTAGGCTGTGGTACCATAGGAGGCCTCTCTTCGGCACTAGGACCTGGTTGAACCTCCTCCTCTGGGGCTGGAGCATCACAGCTGGGGCCTGGCAGGGCAGGAACAGCACCTGGCGTTGCCTCAATCAGCCCTTGCTCTGGAGGAGGCTCATCCTCCTCCTTATCCTCCGAGAGCTGATCTTGGCTGGCCATGACAGCCAGATAGAGCCAGACAGAGGCAGATAGAGTCAGAGTCAGAGCCAGATAGAGCCAGAGCCAGACAAAGCGAGACAGAGACAGACAGAGCCAGATAGAGCCAGACAGAGGCAGATAGAGTCAGAGCCAGAGCCAGACAGAGCCAGATAGAGCCAGAGCCAGATAGACCCAGACAGACCCAGACAGAGACAGACAGTGCCAGATAGAGACAGACAGAGACAGACAGAGCCAGAAACAGACAGAGCCAGAGCGACCCAGACAGAGTCAGGCAGAGCCAGAGAGAGCCAGATAGAGCCAGAACCAGACAGAGCCATATAGAGCCAGATAGACCCAGACAGAGACAGACAGAGCCAGAGCGACCCAGACAGAGCCAGGCAGAGCCAGAGAGAGCCAGATAGAGCCAGAACCAGACAGAGCCATATAGAGCCAGACAGAGTCATATAGAGCCAAGTCAAGCTGAATCCAGAGCAAAGAGAGGTACTCGTGACAGGTGCCCCGAGGCCAGGCAGGGAAATTTGCCATCCAGTCATGGATGGGGTCACAGTTCCCCTAAAGGACAAAGTCTGCAGTTTGGGAGTACTCCTGGATTAATCTCTACAGTTCTCATCTCAAGTGGATGCGATGGCCAGGAGTGCTTGGTATCAGGTTCAGCTGATACGCCAACTAGGTCCCTGTCTGGACCGAGGGGACCCAGAAAAGGTAGTACATGCACTGGTCACCTCTCGTTTGGATTTCTGCAATGCACTCTACGTGGGGCTACCTTTGTACCAGGTTCAGAAGCTTCAATTAGTTCCAAATGCTCCAGCCAGATTAGTCACTGGGACTCCAAGAGCAGATCATATAACCCCAGTATTAAAAGCCTTTCACTGGCTGCCAATTAGCCCTACATGGCTTGGGCCCGAGTTACTTGAGGGAGTGCCTCTCCCTACATAATCTGCCCTGCATTCTCAGAAGAACAGGCAAATATCTATTGGAAGATCCTAGGGTGAGATTGCAAGTCACCAACAAGGATTGACATCTACTGCTCCTGTTTGTTGGAATGGACTCCCTGAGGAGCTTCGTCTCAGTCATTCCTTGGAAGCCTTTAAGAAAGCGTTGAAGACTCACCTTTTCCAAATCAATTACAATGTAAAAAATATAATAAATGTGAAAAATAAAATTAAAATATCATAATTAAAAAAATAAAATTGCAAAAGTATTTGTAAATAATGAAAATTCCTCTTTTCTAAGCAGGCTTTTCGGAAAAGGATAAGGTGGAATCAAACTGGTGACTTCAGGCTCCGGACGCCGGCTCTTTAGCTTCGTGCGCCACCGCTGGTCAAAGGGGCGGTGCCCTTCTCCAGGTGTTTTTGTGTTCTCTGGTGTTTGTGACGTCACTGGTAAACAATTCCTCGTTTCTTGCTCTCGTGCGCCCTCCTGTGTCTCCACTGAGGCATGATATACTGAAGGGACATACATGCTGCCTTTTTGAATGGAGGGCGGGAAAGATTAAGGCGGGAAGGAAGGGTGCTGCGCCGCGGCCCTCGGTCTCCCTCGACAGCCAATGGGATTAAAGGCCAAGGTGCTCCCGCGCGCCCTCCTGTGTCCACTCTGAGGCATGGCACCCCGAAGGGAGATAAAAGGGCGCCATTTCCCAGGGAACCGGAGGAGGAGCGATAAAATGGTGGCCGCGTGGCGTCTGTTCTCCTGATGGCGACGGTCCGGCGTTTCCTTCTCCTCTTTAAAAGTAACTTATTTCATTTGTTTTTTACTATAACCTTTTCATTTCCAAAGACGTTTATCCTCAGCATTTTTAACTTAAGGGTTCGGTGGCTGTTTGAGAGAGATTGATCTTTAATTGAAAGTGGAAAACACAGGAAATTTTAAATAGTAGAAAGAAGCTGCGAAATTGTTGCAAAATTTCATTTTGAAATAAAATTAAAATATGAAATATAAGTATTTAAAATATTAATTTTAATATTATTTAATTAAATTTTAAATATTAAAACCTTTATTGTAATAAACGAATAAAATTTCCATTTAATTTTTTGTTACTTTCAATCCACAGGATTTTGTGATTAGCATTATTTTCATTTATATCTCAGGTTTCAGTTTGTTTTAATGGTCAGCTTTTTTTATCTCTTTGTGTTGTTATTTGATGTGTTTCTTCATTTTATTTATTATTTATTTATTATGAACTAAATAGACAAAATTACTAATCTAACAGAGAAAAAAAGGTAGTAATCTCAACTGGCCCAAAATTGAGTCATTTAATGGTTAAAAGAAATAGAAAAGATGGCTCACGCATCGTATAAATTACTCTATAATCCAAATGTGGACCATAGAGTTACTTGATATATTATTAATGATGTTATCATTATTATTATATATATGTATATCTTGGTTTCCTCCCAAGAATTGGACTCAAAGTAAGTTAGTTACACACTGATACACACACACATATATGTATAATCATATATATATATATATATATATATATATACACACACATACATACAGAGACAGAAATAATACATGCAAAATTATATATACATATATATGATTATATACACATGCAGACATACAATTTTATATACACAGTTATAAGTTTCCATATGCGTGTGTGTGATATATATATATATACAGTGGTACCCCGGGATACGAATGCGCCGCCTTACGAAATTTCCGGGTTACGAAAAAAATCCATTGAAAAAAACAGTTCCGGGTTACGAAGGTTATTCCGGGTTACGAAGAAAATTTTTGGTGCTTTTCGGCGCGATTTCGCACGAAATCGCGGCTTTCGCTATTAGCGCCTATGGGCTTTTCGGCTAGCGAAAGTTTCCGGGTTACGAAAGCGGCGGCGGAACGAATTAATTTCGTAACCCGGGGTACCACTGTATATATATATATATAGACACATAATATTACACACATGGTCATGTATACATATATACAATTTATATATACAGACACAGAGATATATAAAGTTATAATTGTGTGAGTGTGTGTGTATATAATTTAATATATTGGAAGCAAACAGACATGGATGTATACATACACAGACAGACAGAGAGAGAGATAGAAATTATGACTCATATGGTTATGTATACATGTATGTGATTGTATATATATATATATATAGACGCACACATATATAAAATTATAAGTTTGTATACACAATTGTGTGTGTGTATGTATAATTATACGTATGTATACATAACTATACATTTGTGTGTGTGTATATATATACACAGGGATACACACCTATAAAGTAACTGTGTAATGTTATGCATCTCTGTGTTTGTGTGTGTGTGTACAGACAGACATATAACATTATATGTTTGGATATATAATTGTATGTGTGTTTCTGTATATATGTATACATCACCTTGTGTGTGTGTCATATTATGGATGTGTTTGACTATTCCCTTTATCTGTCCCTTCCTGCGCTGTGATTCCCTGTTTTTTTCCTGAGGGGTTTGCCCTCTTTCCCTTTTCCTGGCCCTTCCTTCAGTCTGATTGGCTGCTCATTTCTGAGGGGGTTGTGCTCATTCCCTTCAAGTGGCCCTTACTGCGCCCTGATTGGCTGTGTGCTTGGCCCTCTAATTGTGATTCTTCGGACGTCTCCATGGCGACGCTATAGCTATCTGGCGTCGGAGAGCCGGCCCTCTAAGTATCGTTTCCTAGAACATCTCCCGGTGACTCTCTAGCCTCGCGCGACTCTGTGGTAGGCCCTCCGAGAGGAAGTGCTAGATCGTCGGCATGGAGACGCTCTAGCCATCCCCTCGGAGGGCCGGCCCTTTAAGAGCTAGGAACTCCCCATCGCCCTCTTGTGTCTCCTCTGCGGAATGGCGCCATGAAGGGAAACAAAGTGGCGCCTGTTTGAAAGGAAGGAAGGAAGGAAATGGCGGCCGCGTGGCGTTTGGGTTCTTCGTGGTATTTCTTGTCTGTAAAACTGAGTTATTTCGTGTCTCTTTTATTGTATTTTTCCATTTTCAAAGAAGTTTTACGGACAGCATTTTTTAATTGAATATCATTTTGTGTTTATATCTCAGGGTTGACTTTGTTTTAAGTCTGAGCTCTTTGTATATTTCCGGCCTTTGTTTCCTGTCTTTGAGTTCATTGTAGTTCAGTTTCTTCGTTTCTGTAACATTTATCTCTTTTCATTTACATTTGATTCTGTTCCATAATTGCAGCAATTTAAAAACTTGCTGTTTGAGAGGGATTAAGATTCTTTAAGCAAAAGGGGGAGAGACAGAACAGAATAAGAACATAGAAAGAGGTAAAGAATATTTTTAAGGAAATATAGTTTTTAATAGAGTGTAATGAATGAATTATATTTTCATTTTTGTTACTTTCTGTCGTCATTTTTAAAAAATTATTTTTTTGTTTTGTTTATATGTCAGGTTTCACTTAGTTTTCGTTGTTGTTTATTTTATTTTGTATTTCTGTTTTCATTGTATGTATTCTTCCGTGTTATTTATTATTTTAATTTTATGGAGTAATGGTCCTAATCTCAAGAGACCCAAATTAGTCATCCAATAGACAAAAAGTGGTACCAATGTAAACTGTCCAGAAAGTAAACCATTTAATGGTTAGAACCAAAAAATATGCAATGCCTCTTGTAGGATGGAAAGGTGGACCTTAGAGTCATTTCATGTATTATTGATGGTATCATTATTGATATTCTAGCATACCTTTTTGTCTTGATTTTGTCCAAAATCAGACAGATCCAGAAGGATGAGAACAGAGTAAAGGCCATTAGCCTTGGCCTGTAAAAGGTCATTGGAGATCTTGGTGAGAGCTGTCTCTGTGGAATGCCTTGGGCGGAAACCAGACTGAAAGGGATCGAGGATGGAGTTGGCTTCAAGAAACTCAAGACAGCGAGAATAAACAACCCATTTCAAGACCTTAGAAAGAAAGGGAAGAAGAGAAATCGGACGATAGCTAGACAAGGAGGAGGGGTCAAGAGAAGGTTTTTTCAGAATAGGGGAAATGAGAGCATGTTTGAAGTCCGAGGGGAAGGAGCCTGTAGAGAGAGAGAGATTGAAGATATGGAGAAGCGAGGGCAGAAAGGAGGGAGCTATAGAGATTAGAAGACGAGTAGGAATTGGATCAAGAGAGCAAGTTGCAGGTTTGGAAGAGTTCAGAAGTGAAGAGAGTTCATCCAAAGAGGCAGGAGGAAAGACAGAAAATTTGTCAGGCGAGGGTGATAGAAGATTAAGAGCAGAGGAAGAATCGGGGGGACTATCTCAGAGCGAATAGTGGAAATCTTAGAGATGAAATAATTAGCAAAGTCATTACTTTATGCCCGCCTTGGTCCAATCATGGGACCTAAATGCCATCCAGCTGCCCCTCTGCCCCAAGTCTTGGCCTCCTACTCCCCTGCTACCAAGGGAGTGGAAGAGGAAGCCCTTTGAATCCATTGGGGATCACCACTATCAACAGGATTGCCTCTGCATGGAACGGCCATAAGCAGAGCCAGCAGAAGAGCACAGTGACTGTGCCCAGTGGCATCTAAGGGCCTGGAAGCCGCCACCAATCCTCTTCCCTTCTGGCCGAAGTGGCACGGGGCACACCTCCAGGGTCAGCATTACCTGGGGAACCCAGCGTAGGAAAGGAACTGCTCAGGGGATTGCTGGGGGACGTTCCTTCCTTTGCCAGCTCTATGCCCTCCAACGACTTACCTGTGCACAGAGGAGTCCCTTAGCAGCAAAGGCATCCCCTTTGCTATTGGGGTAGCAGTTGTACTGGGCAGCCAGGATGGGGTAGCGGCTGGCCAGGAAGAGCCCTCTGTTGAATAGCTTCAAGGCAGAGCAGCCCATCAGTCCATAGATGCCCACATCGTAGAGGATGTGTTCATAGCAGGAACCCAGGCTGTTGGTGGCCCGGAGGTCAAAGACCTCCTGTAGGCACACAAAGTCTGCCCCGGCGGGGAACCGGCAGGTGATCTCCCCCAGTGTGTCATCCAGGGGTATCTGAATGGTCACACTGCTTGGGTCATCCCTGGAGAGGCTCTGACAGGTGCGTGGGGGGCTGGACCCCATGGCCCCATAACTTCTTCCCGTCGAGGATCCCAAAGACATTCCTGGGGATCGGCTCACAGGAGTGGGAGCTGCGTCGTGTTGCCTGGGCAAGTCCTTGGGCGATGTGCTTGGCCTGCCATTGGGTCTGGCCCAGGTTGCTGAACTTGGCCAGGCCCTAAGGGAGCAAGCAGACGTTGGAGCTGAGGAAGCCGAAGGCCTGGCTTTGGCCCTCTGGGAGCGGCCATTCCTCCGGGGGAGATTGTCCTGAGGTGTACAGGTAGGCGAAGGGGCGGCGGGCAGCCTGGAGGGGCAGCCAGACCAGGAAAGCCAGGAGGGAGATGGGAGCAGAGAGTAGGAAGGCGGGCAGGATGACCAAGCCCTTGGCCAGAACCCGCAAGGTGTAAGGGGGGCACCGCTTGTTCCGCTGGGCCTGCTACTCCACCGTGGTGCGCTGCAGGGCCAGAAGCTGGTTCAGCAGCCAATACCTGGGGAATAGGATGTCTTGGACCACTGTGTTCATGCTCTCCAAGAATCGACTGGCGTAGGGCAACTCTCGCAGACCCATGATGGAGGGTGGCAGTGGCGATGGAGGAGGCTGCAGTGGGGGTCCCTCCGAGGGCGGCTCAGGGCCACAGAGAGCTCTCAGGATGCTGGGGTCTCCGTCTTGTAGTGCTCTGCCGATGGATGCTGCGGGAAGGAAGAGGGAGGAGTGGAAGCTGAGTTGCTTATTTCCAAGATAACATCTGCGTCCTGGACCAAAAAAAGGGGTGTCTTGACAATCAAGAGTAAGGAGATTTTCCTCCTCAGCCATGAATTTTTTCACCTGTTGGGACATGTGACAATTCATCTGCAGAAAAATGCGCTCGGTTCTTCTGTCCAGGAAAGGGGTAATGAGTCCACCGGGTGACCTTTGACTGGAGAAGGAAATGGCGCAAGGGGCATCTGGCTGCAAGATCTTAACACACACACACACATCAAACACATCTCTGGAAGAAAACCCAGATGATAAATAAGGATGCTCAAAACACAATACAAACCGTCTGAGGAAAAGGTGGTGAGAAGAGAGGAAGGATGAAGAACAGCCAAACAGGAGAAGGTTCCTACGGTGGTGGAAGGGAAAAATGGGGCATCTGAGAAGCGGGCAGAGTGACCATCAAGGCATGCAAAGGTGAGGGTCCTGAGGGTCCCTGTGCAGGAGCAGGGTGACCGTGAGCATGAGGGACGCAGTCAGTGTGTGCAGATGAACACATGTTTTCTAGCCACAAAACATTTTCCACACAAACCATGTGTGCTTTTGTGCAAATGCATTTCCCATACGAAGTCCCAAAGTGGGATCAGTACTTGAAAACTGTGCAGAAACCCTCTTACTCTTAACAAACAGGAGGAGGATCACTTAAATTGGGAAGGACATACATGTAGGTGGGCATACACAAACACACACACCATCCATGCTGCACTGTTTCCATTAACTCTGCAGTACCATTTTTAAAAACTGCTTTTAAAATCATTGTTAATCATAGAATCGTAGAGTTGGAAGAGACCACAAGGGTCATCCAGTCCAACCCCATTCTGCCATGCAGGAAATCCAAATCAAAGCATCCCCATTGAGAGATGGCCATCCAGCCTCTGCTTAAAGACCTCCAAAGAAGGAGACTCCACCACACTCCGAGGAAGGAGTGTGTTCCACTGTCGAACAGCCCTTACTCTCAGGAAGTTCCTCCTAATGTTGAGCTGGAATCTCTTTTCCTGGAGCTTCCATCCATTGCTCCATTGTCTCCTGTTCTCTGGAGTAGCAGAAAACAAACTTGCTCCTTCCTCAATATGACATCCTTTCAAATATTTAAACAGGGCTATCATATCACCTCTTAACCTTCTCTTCTCCAGACTAAACATCCCCAGCTCCCTGAGTCGTTCCTTATAGGGCTTCATGGTTTCCAGACCCTTCACCATTTTTGTCGCCCTCATTTGGACACATGGCTCCAGTTTCTCAATGTCCTTTTTGAATTGTGGTGCCCAGAACTGGACACAATATTCCAGGTGGGGCCTGACCAGAGCAGAATAGAGTGCACTATTACTTCTCTTGATCTAGACACTATACTTTTATTGATGCAGCCTAGAATTGCATTGGCCTTTTTAGCTGCCGCATCACACTGTTGACTCATGTTCAACTTGTGGTCTGCTTGGACTCCCAGATCCCTTTCACATGTAGTTTCATTCAGCCAGATGTCCCCCATAATCCTATATCTGTGCATTTCATTTTTCTGCCCTAAGTGCAATACCTTACATTTCTCTGTGTTGAATTTCATTTTCTTAGCTTTGGCCCAGCTTTCTAGTCTATTCAGGTCATTTTGAACCTTGATCCTGTCCTCTGGAGTATTAACTATTCCTCCTAATTTGGTGTCATCTGCAAATTTGATAAGTATGCTCCCAATTCTGTCATGCAGGTCATTGATAAAGATGTTGAATAGCCCTGGGCCCAGGACAGAGCCCCACTGGACACCCCACTGGTCACTTCTCTCCAGGATGAAAAGGAGCCATTGTTGAGCACCCTTTGGGTTCGTCCGGTCAACCAATTACGAATCTATGTAACAGTTCCTTTGTCTAGCTCACATTTTACAAGCTTGTTTTCAAGAATGTCGTGGGAAACCTTGTCAAAGGCCTTACTGAGATCAAGATATACTACATCCACAGCATTCCCTTCATCTACCAAGATGGTCATTTTATCAAAGAAAGAGATCAGGTTATATATATAATGGTATATTTTAACTTGTTTTGGAAAATATTGTTGGTAGCCTATATCCTTGTGTACAAGTTTACCTCATGTTTAAGTCGAGGGAAGGTTTTAGAGTTAAAATCATGGCTTTTTGATATGATCCAAGGATAAGTCCAAGGTTGAACTTAGGGGCACGGAACAAAGGATGTAAAGGACAAGACAAAAGGAAAACCCCACTTGGCTCCCTCCTTCTCCCTCTCTGGACCTCTCCTGACGGCCGGACACCATTTCCCTGGCGCTGGAGGAGAAGGTTTTATCATTGGATTGAGAAAGGAAGGAACTGACAGGAAATCAGGGCTTCCACCTTTGGGCAAAAGGCAGGGGGTACATGAAGTGATTCATGATAAATAATATGGTAATATAATCTGCCCCACCCAGCCCTGAACACTATTAATGGGGGGAGGGGGGATCTAGTTTTCCAGGGGGGGTCCCAGGAGAGGGCGATCCTGAGGTCCCTTGGGCTCCCTCCTGCACATGGGTGCATTTTGCATCCAGAGATTTGGGGGTTCGCCTTGGGCGGGAGGGAATCATGCAAGAGATACAGAACTCCTTTGGGTCAATGGTCAGGCTGACTCAAACTGTGCCTGTCAGAGAGCCACCGGACTCTCAAGGGTGAAAATACCTGGTGCCACCTCCTTACAGTTGGCACCCCCAGGATCTGAGCCCTGGCCAGGGGGGCTCCAGAGGGCCAGCTGCTGGCCCCCTTCTGTGGGCTTGGCCTGGGCATCCGGGAGGGAGGCTGGCTTGCCCTAATGCTCACAGAGTGTGACCAACCCATCCTAACCCTCATCCAGCACTGCCACTTTGCCATCTCCAGTAGCCCTTCCGCTACTTGGCACTGTGTGGTATAAGGATAGCTTCTGTTTCTGAGCTTCTCATTCACACAACCAGTAGCCCTCTCATTTCTGCAGTTACCCAGTCCAAGTGGCCAGGGAGCTTGCGGGCGGTGGCCGAGGCAGGTGGGCAGAGGGCTTCTTGCAGGAAAGGGGCTTTGGGTGCCAAGGGCAGCAACTTTTATCTCCTCCCCTCCTTTCCTGCCCCCCACCTGCCTTCCCTCCTTTGGGGCCCCTGCATTCATTGAGGGTCAAAGTCTTCCTGGTTTCTCTCATGGATGGATGGAGAGACCAGGTCTCTGCCGTCAAGGAAGTGGTTGATGGATCATGGCTCTGCTTCAGCAACTTTGGAGCCCTCACTGCATTCCCATTTGGCTCCTCAGCACGCACACACAGGGCTCATTCCCACTTGCATTTGAAGCGGTTCGCAAACTGCATGGGCATTGGATTGATTAATCGATTCACTTCAGTGCATAGTTCCCACTATGGAAGCACATACATTCAGGTTGCGATAGAACCGATATGGCTCCTCTTCAGCTGGACAGTACAGAATGGCTAAAAGGTTGTGGTCCACAGCCTGGCCACCCACAGGAGGAGGACTGAAGGAGAGCCCTGAAGCTCCGTCCATCTCTCTGTTCCACAGTGGGTGCCCCCATGAGATGGTGCCCAGCAGCTGAGATCTCTCTCTCACACTCCATGGTCACTGATGCAAGAAATGTGCTCCTGCTCCTGGCACAGGAGGAGACCTATGCGCATGAGGGGCACTTCTTCCTCAGAACCCGTCTTGGAGCTGCCATGACTTTGCTGGGAGTTTCTCTGCCCACAGGAGGAAAGTGGTGATACAGACAGTGCATGGTGGGTGGCTATCCATGAAAGGAGGATGACCATGGACACAGATACTGCTTGACCCCCAATACCCCCCCCCCACACACACACATACACACATCCTGAGTTCCCCTTTCTGCGCGCAAGGACAGGCCATCCCACAGATCTCTCCCTTTAGCTGGCTAGAGAGCCACCCGCGCCCAGCCTGAATTGGACCTGCCTTCACGTCACACTTCAGTTTCCACAGTGGCAGAGTGAGAATGATAGTGATCCATTCCAGCAGGAATGGCAACCAGGATGCTAATCAAGTTCCACATTGCAAGGGTTCTCGCATCATCATCAACATCCTCCCCATAATCCCTGGGGCCATCCCCATAATTGTCCCGGTGGTTAAGACACCTGCTTCCCTTTCCACCTGGGATGAGGCAGGCACCACGCTTCCAGGTCAGAGGCAAGCTCCCTCCAAACCGCTGAAGAAACCAAGCCCCCCGAGGCGCTCCTGGACTGGGGCCTCAGTGGTCTGGAATGCACAGAATTAGGAGGACATAGATTCAACTTGGTATTCAAAGGGATCTTGTATTTGAAAGTAATCAGTTAGTCTCAAAGGTGCTGCAGGATCCCTTTGTATATTCATTTTCCAGACTAACATGGCTGATATATTAGAGTTGCTATATAAGGTGACATATATATCAGAAGAAGACTAGGACTGGAGATGGAAGAACTAGAGAAGATCATAAGAAGCAAAAGTATGACACTGAACATTAAGGATCGTGCAAGCCATTGTATTCCCCCCCATCACCATCTGGGGATGTGAGAGCCAGACAAGGGAAAAAGTAGGCCGGAAGACAATCCGTTCCTTTGAGATGTGGTGCCAGAGGAGACTGTGGAGGATACAGCCCAAAAGACAAATAAATGGGTCCTTGAACAGATCAAGCCAAGACCATGGAACGGAGGCTGTCGTATTTCAGCCACATCAACAGAAGGCAGGACTCAGCAGCAAAGGCAATAATGCCAGGAAAGGGGGAGGGAAGCGGGAAAAGAGGAAGGCCGCGCACTGGATGGCTGGAATCAACCAGGGAGGTCAAGGGCTTCAGTCCACAAGAGCTAAGCAAAGTAGTGGAGGCCAGGGGACTTGGAAGGGCCTCATCCACAGGGTCACCCTGAGTCAAAGCAGACTCAAAGGCAGGTCACAACAACAACAAGATGAGAGCTGGCAAAAGAGCAGTCAGCAGCTGTTTCTTTGAAGCCTAGCTCCGAAGAGGTGGAAAGGACCCCAAAAGCAATCTAGGCTAACCCTCAGCAAAGGCACCCCAAGAGATGGCCATCCAACCCCTGGCGGAGAGAACTGTGCCCCTTCCTTCTGAGGCCATCCATTCCACAGTCAAGTAGCCCTCTTACCCTCAGGAAGCTCTACCTGGTCTTTAAGGATCCTTTCTTGTCACCTGAATCCACTGATTTTAAATGTTGATCACGGACGGCCTCAGAACTCCTTACAAATGCTATCAGGGCCTCTCCGCTCCCATGTTTCCTCATCAAATACTACTCAGTTAATGCCTCAATTGAAGGGCACTGAGGCCTCAGGGAGGTTTATTATGGAGGGAATATCACTATATGTGCAGGGAATATTGTTATATCTGGCGGGAAAGCCTATGGAAGCATGAGCTGTCATTCTGGAGCATGATCTAGGCAAAGGAGCAAGGCCCAGAGAACCCTCTAGCCTTGTTTTCCCTCACAAAGGTTCTGTAACTGCTCTGGAACCTTACTGACTCCATTCTGGAACCCAGCTGAGGCCCTGCTGAGGCTGTTGGTTGCTGGAGGCCAGAGGCTGCTTTCTGTGAGGCTCCTTGGCCTGGACTCAGGTTTCAGGCCCTCCTCCATTGACCATGCCTGGCTTCAAAGACCGCATCAAAGTGAGTGAGGGCCGAAGGGCAGAGGCCAAGCGGTGGGAGGACAGTCATGGCGCCCCTTCTTCTTCTCCCCTGGCTCTCCTTCATCGCATCTCTCCTTTGCTTCCAGGCCTTCAGGAAACATATCAAGCCTCCTACACGGATCAAGCCTGACCCCAAGGGCTGCTTCGAAGTGAGTGAGGGCCGAAGGGCAGAGGCCAAGCGGTGGGAGGACAGTCAGGGCGCCCCTTCTTCTTCTCCCCTGGCTCTCCTTCATCGCATCTCTCCTTTGCTTCCAGGCCGCCGGGGAACATATCAAGCCTCCTACACAGACCAAGCCTGAGTCCAAGGGCTGCTTCAAAGTGAGTGAGGGCCGAAGGGCAGAGGCCAAGCGGTGGGAGGACAGCCAGAGCGCCCCTTATTCTTCTCCCCTGGCTCTCCTTCATCGCCTCTCTTCTTTGCTTCCAGGCCATCAGGGAACATATCAAGCGTCCTACATGGATGAAGCCTGACCCCAAGGGCTTCGTCAGAGTGAGTGAGGGCCGAAGGGCAGAGGCCAAGCGGTGGGAGGACAGCCAGGGCGCCCCTTCTTCTTCTCCCCTGGCTCTCCATCATCTCTTTCCTTTGCTTCCAGGCTGCCGCGAAACCTTTCCTTTGGATGTTGCCATGCGTTAAGCGCCAAAAGGAGGAGGACGATTGTCCAGGGTAAGGCCCCATTTCCTTCCTTGCTTGCTTGCTTCCTGTCCTCTGTCTGTCTGTCTTTCTTTCTTTCCTTCCTTCCTTGTTTTACCTTCCTTCCTTCCTTTTGGGGCATACTAAAACAAATGAGTGTACACTCGTCCCCCGGGTTACGAAATTAATTCGTTCCGGCGCCATTTTCGTAACCCGGAAGTTTTTCGTTAGCCGAATTCCCATAGGCGCTAATGGGGAAAAGCCGCGGCTCCGCCGCGGCTCCATTTTAAAAAGCGCCGGCTTTTTTTCGCAACCCAGGTAAACCTTCGTAACCCGGAAATAATTAATTAAAAGAATTTTTTTCGTAACCCGGAAATTTCGTATCGCGGCGCGTTCGTATCCCGGGGTAAGAGTGTACTGTATTTGTCCAGAGAGAAACCATGCCTTCCATAGAGAACTGTTACAATATACTTGCCCATTGCAAGTACTCTTCAATGATTCTCTGTTGGCGGCCAAATATGGTTTCCCTATGGGAAGATATCTCCCAATGACTCCCTATGTGTCAGTATGGTTTCTTTATGGGCAGGTGTTCCCCAGTGATTCCCAATGGGCAAATATTCACCATTGATTCTCTATGGGCAAGAATGGTTTCTCTGTGAGCAAGGAAATAATAATATCATCATCGTCAATAATAATACCAATCTCCTTCTCCTGTCCCTCTCTCAGTCTCCCAGAAGTCAAGATCAGCTATGTTGACGAGGACATCCCTGAGTCACTTGCATCGCGGAGTTGTATCTCTTTAACGGTAAGGAAAGATAGGCAACCCCCCACCTTTTCCTCCCCTTTCCTGCCCAAATTCTGTCCAAATTCATTCTTCTTTTATCTTCATAGGATAGCAGGTGAATAGACATTTCAACTCATGGGTAACAAAGGGGCAAAACTGGGGGTGGACGCGTCTCCCTTCTCCCCCTTTTTAGGGAAAGGCGTTTAGCCTCAGGGCCAAACCAAGACCATCCCCAGGACTTTCTTTTATTTCCCTCCTTTTGTAGGATTCGGAGAGCGATGGCTGTCCGGCAGAAGCTGATCTTGGGCCCAAGTCAGACAGGTAAGGTCTTCTCCGTTTGGGTCCTGGATGGGGACCGAATGACCGGTGCATGAAGAAGTCTCCGCAAGTGGTCTTTCCACTTTGTTCCATGGCCTTTTCCTGTCTTTCTTTCTTTCCTTCCTTCTTTCCTTTTTTTTTTCTGTCTTTCCTTTCTTCCTTGTTTCTTTCCCTTTCCCTTCCATCCTTATCTTTCTCCCTTCCCTTCCCTTCCTTCTTTCCCTCTTTCTTCCTACTGGGACTGAGAGGGTGATGATGATGATGATGATGATGATGATATCATATTTCTGTCTGTCTTTCAGTTTGGAGGGGATCCCTGAGATGCTTGAGGCAGAAAGCCTTCCCTCTTTGCTGGTAATGTATTAGCGTCCTTTCCGCCCTTTTCCCTCTTATTGGAGGACTGTCCAAACTCATTCTTTTTTTCCCTTCATAGGAAAACAATGAAGACAAGGAAGCTGCAGGGAAAGGAAAAGATGGAGAGGAGGTGAAAAACTCTTTGGACTCATGGCTAACAAAAGGGCGAAACTGGGGGGAGAGGCTTTTAGGGTCAGGGCCAGTCCAAGGCCATCCCTTGTGCCCCATGGTCTGTCTTTCACTTCTCTTTATTTGTAGGATTTGGACAGCCATGATCCCTGTCCGGCGGAGGCAGAACCTAATCCTGTGCCCGCTTCCACATTGGACAGGTAGGTCCTTATGTGCCGGGAAGTGGCCTTTCTGGAGAATCACCCTGGCCCCAGTTATTTCATGGTCTTT
This sequence comes from Sceloporus occidentalis, assembly GCA_023333645.1. Classification (NCBI taxonomy): domain Eukaryota; kingdom Metazoa; phylum Chordata; class Lepidosauria; order Squamata; family Phrynosomatidae; genus Sceloporus; species Sceloporus occidentalis. The sequence goes on along the minus strand of JALMGF010000002.1, from coordinate 67,039 downwards.
TTCCTTCCTACCTACCTACCTACCTACCTTCCTTTTTTCTTTCCTTCCATCCTTTCCCTTTCCTTCTCCTCCTTCCTCTTTTCCTTCCTTCTTTTTTAATAGTAATAAATAATCATTTTTATTTGTATACCGCTTTTCCTTCAGATCAAAGCGGTTCACAACATACAAGCTACATGTCACATGCTATAGCAATAAAATACATCAACACTGACATCAGCGATCTCATATAATTCAACAAAATTCCCCAAAACCAATGTACAAAGCAGTCAAAGCCATCAGTTGAGGCCTGTTGCCGCTGGCCTGCCTCTCTCCCCCTGAAGATGGCGGTCGGAAGGAGGGCTCTTGGTCTTTCCAGGCGAGGCCTGTTGCCGCTGGCCTGCCTCTCTCCCCCTGAAGATGGCGGTCGGAAGGAGGGCTCTTGGTCTTTCCAGGCGAGGCCTGTTGCCGCTGGCCTGCCTCTCTCCCCCTGAAGGTGGCGGTCGGAAGGAGGGCTCTTGGTCTTTCCAGGCGAGGCCTGTTGCCGCTGGCCTGCCTCTCTCCCCCTGAAGGTGGCGGTCGGAAGGAGGGCTCTTGGTCTTTCCAGGCGAGGCCTGTTGCCGCTGGCCTGCCTCTCTCCCCCTGAAGGTGGCGGTCGGAAGGAGGGCTCTTGGTCTTTCCAGGCGAGGCCTGTTGCCGCTGGCCTGCCTCTCTCCCCCTGAAGGTGGCGGTCGGAAGGAGGGCTCTTGGTCTTTCCAGGCGAGGCCTGTTGCCGCTGGCCTGCCTCTCTCCCCCTGAAGGTGGCGGTCGGAAGGAGGGCTCTTGGTCTTTCCAGGCGAGGCCTGTTGCCGCTGGCCTGCCTCTCTCCCCCTGAAGGTGGCGGTCGGAAGGAGGGCTCTTGGTCTTTCCAGGCGAGGCCTGTTGCCGCTGGCCTGCCTCTCTCCCCCTGAAGGTGGCGGTCGGAAGGAGGGCTCTTGGTCTTTCCAGGCGAGGCCTGTTGCCGCTGGCCTGCCTCTCTCCCCCTGAAGGTGGCGGTCGGAAGGAGGGCTCTTGGTCTTTCCAGGCGAGGCCTGTTGCCGCTGGCCTGCCTCTCTCCCCCTGAAGGTGGCGGTCGGAAGGAGGGCTCTTGGTCTTTCCAGGCGAGGCCTGTTGCCGCTGGCCTGCCTCTCTCCCCCTGAAGGTGGCGGTCGGAAGGAGGGCTCTTGGTCTTTCCAGGCGAGGCCTGTTGCCGCTGGCCTGCCTCTCTCCCCCTGAAGGTGGCGGTCGGAAGGAGGGCTCTTGGTCTTTCCAGGCGAGGCCTGTTGCCGCTGGCCTGCCTCTCTCCCCCTGAAGGTGGCGGTCGGAAGGAGGGCTCTTGGTCTTTCCAGGCGAGGCCTGTTGCCGCTGGCCTGCCTCTCTCCCCCTGAAGGTGGCGGTCGGAAGGAGGGCTCTTGGTCTTTCCAGGCGAGGCCTGTTGCCGCTGGCCTGCCTCTCTCCCCCTGAAGGTGGCGGTCGGAAGGAGGGCTGTTGGTCTTTCCAGGCGAGGCCTGTTGCCGCTGGCCTGCCTCTCTCCCCCTGAAGGTGGCGGTCGGAAGGAGGGCTGTTGGTCTTTCAGTCGAGCCCTGTTGCCGCTGGCCTGCCTCTCTCCCCCTCAAGATGGTGATTGGAAGGAGGGCTCTTTTTACCCTACTTCCTTTCATTCCTCCCTCCGTCTTACTTTCCTTCCTTTCCCCTCCCTTTCTTTTCTACCTCTTCCCTCGCTCCCTTTCTTTTCCCCACTCCCTCCCTTCCCCTCTTTCTCTTTCTTTTTCTTCCCTTTACCCTTCCCTTTCTTCCCTTCCTTTCTTTTCCTTTCGTTTCCATCGCTTTCTTTTCCTTCAATCCTCCTCTCCCTCCCTCCTTTCTTCCACCTTCCTTTCTTCCCTCTCTTTCTCTCTATTTCCCCTTCTCTCCTTCCTTCCCTCTTTCTTTCTTTCTTTCTTTGTTTCTTTCTTTCTATCCTTCCTTCCTTCCTTTCCTCTTTCTTCCTTCTGTGACTGAGCGATAATAATAATAGTAATAATAATAATAATAATTATCTTTCCCTGTCCTTATTTCAGTTTGCCACAACCGCAGGTGACCGATGCAGAGGAGGCCAGCCCTGAAACGCTTGGAGCAGAGAGCCTTTCCTCTTCGACGGTAATTAAAGAGTCATTCCCCCTTTTCTATCCAAATTCTGTCCAAATGTATTTTTCTTTTGTCTCCATAAGATGACGATGAAGGTAGATGAAGTTAAGGAAGCACCGTCAGGACCCACAGGGAAAGAAAAAGATGGGGAGGAGGAGAATCATAGAATCCTAGAGTTGGGAGAGACCCCAAGAAGGGTCCTGATCCCATCCAACCCCCTTCTTCTGCTGTGCAGGAACTCTCTATCAAAGCAGGCCCATTGACATACAGATGGCCATCCAGCCTCTGTTTAAAGACCTCTAAGGAAGGAGACTCCACCATAATTTCTGAGGAAGGAATGTATTCCACTGTCGAACAACCCTTACTCTCAGGAAGGTCCTCCTAATGTTGAGCTGGAATCTCTTTTCCTGGAGCTTCCATCCATTGCTCCATTGTCTCCTGTTCTCTGGAGCAGCAGAAAACAAGCTTCCTCCCTCCTCAATATGGCATCCCTTCAAATATTTAAACAGGGCTCTCACCATATCACCTCTTAACCTTCTCTTCTCCAGGCTAAACATCCCCAGCAGTTCCCTAAGTCTTTCCTCATAGGGCTTCATGGTTTCCAGACTCTTCACATTTTAGTCTCCCTCCTTTGGACACATGGCTCCAGTTTCTCAACATCCTTTTTGAATTGTGTTGTCCAGAACTGGACACAGGATCATTCCATTTGGGGCCTGACCAATGCAGAATAGAGTGACACTATTACTTCACTTGATCTAGACACTATACTTCTACTGATGCAGCCTAGGGCCGCATTGGCCTTTTGAGCTGCCGCATCACACTGTAGACTCATGTTCAATTTGTGATATACTTGGACTACTAGATCCCTTTAACACATTCATCCAGGTGAACCCTGTAATCCTATATCTATGTGTTTTATTTTTCCAGCCTAAAGCCCTCTGAAGAACTCTTTCAACTCATGGGAAACGAAAGGGCCACCCCAAGAACCTCCCCTTGAACCCCATGTTCTCCCTCTCACTTCTCTCCCCCCTCTGTTTGTTTATAGGATTCAGAGGCCGGTTCCATGGAGGCTGATCCTAGGCCCAGGTCAGACAGGTAAGTTCTTCTGTCCAAACGGCCAAATGACGGGTGCATGATGATGTCCCTGCAAGCGGCCTTTCCTTGGCTTCATCCTGTTTTGTTTCATGGCCTTTTCCTGCTCCGTTTCAGGGTCCCAGAGCCTCAGGGGAGACCCTCTGATGAAAAGCGCAGTGATCAGCAGTTTGATGGACATGAATTTCACTCTTCCCCGGTAAGGAAAGAAGGAGACTTTTTAAGAAACATTTGCTTATTTCACTGTCTGCATCCCCCTCTTTTACTTATCCTTGTGTTTACAATCTTTCAACTTCCTACCCAACGCCTCATAATGCCCTCTGATATTCTGAAGGCTATGCCTTGTAGTATCATTGGTTCCACATGAACCAAAAGAAAGCGGTGATGGTCAGTAGCCTTGACCAGTCTTGTCAGCCTCTCTGTCATGTCACGGATCTTTGCCCCACGGAGACTCTTCTCAGCCCCACGGACCCCTGGTTCATTGCCACTCAGCAAGGAGTCCCCACTATGACCACCACAGGCTGCCTCCTCCTCCTCCGAGGCTGAGCAGCGGCTGTTCCCTTTGGTGCTACTCCCAGGGTCCCCTGCTCTGTCCCTGAATCCTGTCCCTGCTGCTCTTTCTCATCATCCTTCATAACAGAGAGAGAAACTGGTGTTTTCCAAACCCTCTCATTTCGGGTCCATTCTGAACCTCTTAACTGTCTGTAAGGAAACCAGGGACAGAGGATCCCCTCTTCAGCTAATTCCTCTCTGGTTTGGATTTTCTATATTCCTTCATTGGGGTTTTTGTTAACATTTCTTTATTACAAGTCAGCCATGTTTTGGAAGTTAGGCTCCTCTCCTTAAAAACGCCGCATGGCTGGACTCTCGCTTTGGGGTTTTCGGAAACAGTTTGCTTTGACACTTCCTCCAAGTCCTCTGCAGTGGCTTCCTAATATAATGGTCTGGGAATTCTTTATGCACCTTGTCTTTCTGAGACCAGAGGTAAGCGTGGAAACCGAAATGAACATTAAAACCTTCGAGAGACAATAGCTTTTCCCCTCTTTTTAGAGTTCTCCAACCCCAAATCCACATTAAAGAGCAGGACACATTCCCAAGGCTTGTCACATACGGCAACAAGTGGGAGTCACCTCCTTTTTCCTGCTGTCTTTTTCTCTCTTGACAGACAGACGTTACCTTCCATCAGATGTGCAAGAAATTCACCAAATTACCCAAAGAACAGAAGTGTTATTTTGCAGACTTTTTTGCACAGAAGCACTTGGACTCGATTCTGGAGCATTTCCTGGAAACGGAAGAAATGTAAGTGGATTCCTCCTCCCAGGAGCACCCCATTTCCCTCCCAGGGGCTGGGGGTCCGGCAGGGATGCCATTGGCTCTCCTTCCCTTTCTCTAGGGCCTGTGATCAGCTCGTGTATGCTGTCTTGCGTTCACCCAAGTGCAACCTAGACATGTGTATGAATGAATTCATCATCAAAGTGAATGAATATCAGCTGGAGTACAGCAAGGAACTGCCTTTGGCTAAGGTATGGGTCTGACCCTCGCATGGCCCATCCGCAAGGCAGGAAACCCAAGGTAGTTCCCCATCTGCGGGTGACCCTCCCTCCTTCCGGGTTGTTTACCAAAAACCTGTTTCTTTCCTCAGGTGAAGGCGCTCAGAGGAATCAAGGCCATTGTAGAGGACCTCGACAATGTCAAGGGCCTGAAGTTCTGGCTGCAGTACCACTTGGTGACCCAGGCCAACTTCTTGGTCAGCCAGTTCCAACCGAAGGAGGAGGGGAGCAGCAGGACGCTCAAAACGTACCTGGTCCCAGGGTCAGTTTGGTGCAAGGCAGGGCTGGGGCAGGAGTAGCCAGTGGGATGGATGCGGGGATACAAACCAGCCCTGAACCAACCCTCTTTTCTGTCCCCTCTCTCTTTCTTGCAGGGAAGCCATTGATATCTTGGCAATTCTGCTCCAGAGGCTGAGTCTGGTGCAACGCATGAAGCGCACGCTCTCCTATGTATGAATGCCATGAGGCTGGGTTCCCTCCATCTCTCTCTTTCTCTGTGGGATGGCTTTCCCTTCTAAAGGGAAGACTCACGACTAAAAGGCATCTCTCCTTCCCCCACAGGACTGAACGACCTTCACTTCCACCTGCACCGTGGCTCCGCCCAAAAGGACCTCCATCCCCAGCCTCCGGCCAAGGTGTGAGAAGTCCCAGAAGATTCCCCTCCGGACCCCCTGCTGCCTCTGAGCGAAGGCAAGGATGCCATCGTGCGGCCTTCCCACAGTGCCACCACTCGGACGCTGGGTGCAGACATTTCCCTGTTTGGGGCGGGACAATCCCAGTTCCCCCCAGGGTTAAAATGTCCCATCGAGGCCAAGCCGCATGTCCCAGGTTCCAGTGGCGGTGAGCAGTAGCAGCCAAAGCCCCGTCTGGATGGAGCTCTGGGGCTTTGAGCGCTGGCTGGGTTCAGATCCCTGCTCTGCCAAGCAAGGAAGCCAGAGGGAGGAAGTGAGGAAGGAAGAGACGACTACATCTCCCAGCAGCCCCTGCCCATCACCCTCTTTCTGCCACGACTGGTCAGTCGGCCAGGCTCCCTGAAGCGCCTCCTTCCTCCCCTTCCCCCTCTTCCTTCCTCTCCTTTCTCCCCTTCCCCCTCTTCCTTCCTCTCCTTCCTTTCCGTTCCCTCTTTCCTCCCCCTCTTTTCCATTCCCTCTTTCCTCCCCTTCATCTCCTTATTCCTCCTCCGTCCCTTTTCCTCCCCTTCCTCCTCTTTCCTCTCTTTTGTCCTTGCCTCTTTCTATTTCCTCTCCTTCCCTTCCTTCCTTCCTCCCTCCCTCCCTCCCTCCCTTCCTTTCTTTTTCTTTCATTCCCTTTTCCTTTCCTTCACCCCTTTCTTCCTTCTTCCCTCCCTCCCTCCTTCTCTCTCTTTCTTTCCCTTCCCCCTTTATTTCAGTTCCCGCCCTTTCCTCTTTCTTTTCTTTTTCCTCTTTCTTGCTGTCCTTCCTTCCTTCCTTCCTTCCTTCCTTCCTTCCTTCCTTCTTTCCTTCTTTCTTTCCTTCACTCTTTCTTTCCTTCCTTCCTTCTGTTACATGGATTTGTAATTGGTTGACCAGCTGAACCCAAAGGCTGCTCAGCCATGGCTCCTTTTCATCCTGGAGAAAAGTGACCAGTGGGGTGTTTAGTGAGGCTCTGTCCTGGGACCAGGGCTATTCAACATAAACAACAACAACAACAATAATAAATATTTATATCCCTCCTCTTCCGCTTTGAGGATGGAGGCGGCTAACAAGCAGAGTTAATACAGTATACAACAATAAAAACAACAAGCCCCAGAAGACCCCGGCGCAAGCCTCCCTCCCAACTATAAAATCAGACAGTAAAACAGGGTTAAAAAGTATCTAACGATACATCGAAATTAAAGACAAGCCACAACTAAGAAAAATAATAAGAGGAGGGGGATTCAGTTGGTCCTGGACCTTATCCATCGGGGAAGGCCTGCCGGAAGAGGAAGGTTTTTGTCGCCTTTTAAAAAGCCTCTCTTCCGGAGGTCATTCCAGGTTTTTGGAGCGGAGGCAGAGAAGGCCCTCCGGGAATTTCACCGCCAGCCTGGTCTTTCTAGATTGCAAGGGGCTTTTCCCGGAGGATTGGAGTGTGTGGGAAGGATTGTATGGGAAGAGGCAGCGTTCCTTCAAGGAGACTAGACCCAGGCCATGTAGGGCTTTGTAGGTGGTAACCAACTCCTTGTACTGAGCCCGGAAGCTAATAGGCAGCCAATGTCGTGACTTTAAAATAGGTGTAATGTGGTCGCACTTGGATTTTCTGGCGACCAGTCTGGCTGCCATGTTTTGTATCCGTTGGAGCTTCCGGACATGGCACAAAGGTTGCCCCGTGTAGAGCGCATTGCAGAAGTCAAGGCGAGAGGTTACTAGAGCATCTATGACCGTTTCTAGGTCCCGCTGCTCCAGGGAGGGGCGCAACTGGCGCATCAGCCGAAGCCGATAGCAGGCACTCCTGGCTGTCGCATCAATCTGAGAAGACAGTTGAAGCAACGAATCCAGGAGACCCTACAAGCTGCGGACGCAGTATTTCAGGGGAAGTGTAACCCCATCTAGAACTGGCGAACATATCTGCGTACCCGGATTGGGGTTACCTATCAGGAGTACCTCTGTTTTATTGGGATTCAGCTGAAGTCTATTTTCCCTCATCCAATCCATTTCTGACCTCAGGCAGTCGTTCAGGGGGAGATGCCCTCCTTGGTCACTGAAACAGTCCAAGACATAGAGAGATAGATCTGGGTATCATCAGTGTACTTATAACCCCGCGCCCCATGTCTCTGGATGACCTCTCCCAGTGGCTCCATGTCAATGTTAAAGAGCATGGCGCCCTGAGGGACACCAGATGTCAGCTCTCATGGAGGAGCAGCTGTCTCCATCTTTATCAATGACTTGGATGACAGAATTAGGGGCATACTTATCAAATTAGGAGGAATAGCTAATACTCCAGAGGACAGGATCAAAATTCAAAATGACCTGAATAGACTAGAAAGCTGGCCCCAAGCTAACAAAATGAAATTTAACTTGGAAAATGTAAGGTACTTAGGGCAGAAAAATGAAACGCACAGATATAGGATTATGGGGGACACCTGTCTCAAGGAGACATACGTGTGAAAGGGATCAGGGAGTCCAAGTAGATCACAGGTTGAACATGAGTCAACAGTGTGATGCGGCAGCTCAAAAGGCCAATGCGGCCCTAGGCTGATCAGTAGAAGTATAGTGTCTGGATCAAGGGAAGTCATAGTGCCACTCTATTCTGCTTTGGTCAGGCCTCACCTGGAACACTGTGTCCAGTTCTGGGCACCACAATTCAAAAAGGATGTTGAGAAACTGGAGCCATGAGTCCAAAGGAGAGTGAATAAATTGGTGGAGGGTCTGGAAACCATGGAGCTCTATGAGGAAAGACTTAGGGAGCTGGGGATGTTTAGCCTGGAGAAGAGAAGGTTAAGAGGGGATATGATGGTAGCCCTGTTTAAATCTTTGAAAGGATGCCATATTGAGGAGGGAGGAAGCTTGTTTTCTGCTGCTCCAGAGAACAGGAGACAATGGAGCAATGGAGGCAAGGTCCAGGAAAAGAGATTCTAGCTCAACATTAGGAGGGACTTCCTGAGAGTAAGGGCTGTTTGACAGCGGAAGATACTCCTTCCTGGGAGATTGTGGTGGAGTCTCCTTCCTTGGAGGCTGTCTTCAAACAGAGGCTGGATGGCCACCTATCTGTCAATGGGGATGCTTCGATGGAGAGTTCCTGCAGGGCAGAAGTCGGGGGTTGGACAGGATCAGGGCCCTTGTGGTCTCTTCCAACTCTTATGATTCTATGATTTCCTCCTTCTCACATTCCTTTCTTTTATTCCTTTCTTACTTACTTACTTACTTACTTACTCTTTCTTTCATTCATTATCTCCTTCCCTCGTTCCTCCCTCCCTCCTCCCTTCTTTCTTTTTCCTCTGTCTCTCTCTCCATCCCTCTCTTCCTTCCGTCCTTCCTCCCTGCCTCCCTCCTTCCTTCTTTATATTTCTTCTTTCTCTCTCTCTCCATCATTCACTTCCTTCCCTCATTCCTTCCTTCCTTTTCACTTCCTCTACTCCTTCCTTCCTTCCTCCCTCTCTCCCTCCCTTTCCCTACCTCCCTCATTCCTTTCCTTTCTACTGCCTTCCCTCCTTTCCTTCCTCTCTTCCTTCCCTTTACCCTTTGCATCATTTCTTCCCTTTTTTTCTACTTTTTTCCTTTCTTCACTCTTTCCTTCCTTCCCACTTCCCTCCCTCCCTTTCTACCGCCTTCCTTCCTTCCCTCCCTCCTTCTTTCCTTCCTTTCTCCTTCCCCTTCCATCTCTCCCTACTTTTCTACCACCTTCCTTCCCTCCCTCCTTCCTTCTTCTCTTCCTTCATTCCGTCCCTTGCTTCCTTCTCTTTCTTTCTTTCTTTCTTTCTTTCTTTCTTCCCTTCCTTTCTTCCTTCCTCCCTTCCATCCTCCGTCTCTTCCTTTCTACCACCTTCCTTCCCTCCCTCCTTCCATCTTCTCTTCCTTACTTCCTTCCTTTGCTTCCTTCTATCTTTCTATCCTTCCTTCCTTCCTTCCTTCCTTCCTTCCTTCCTTCCCTCTTTCTTTTTTCTTTCCTTCTTTCCTCCCTTCCTTTCTATCGCCTTCCTTCCTTCTTTCCCTCCCTTCAGTCTATCTTTCCATCATTCATTCCTTCCGTCCCTCTCTCCTTCCTTCCCTCTCTCCCTCCCTCCCTCCCTCCCTCCCTCCTTCCTTCCCTTCCTTCTTTCTTTCCATCATTCCTTCCTTCCTCCCTTCCCTCTATCCTCCCTCCCTTCCTTTCTGCTGCCTTCCTTCCTCCCTTGCTTCCTTCCCTATTTCCTTCCTTCCTATCTCTTTTCTTCCTTCTCTTTTTCCTCCTTCCCTCCCTTCTCTCTTTCTTGCTTTCTTCTTTCTTTCTTTCTTTCTTTCTTTCTTTCTCTCTTTCCTTCCTTCCTTCCTCCTCTTCCTTCCCTCTTTCCTTCCTCCCTTCATCTCCTTCCCCTCTTCTCCTTTCCCTCTTCCCCTTCCCTTCCTCCTTCCCCCTTCCCTCTATCCTCCCTCCCTCCCTCCTTCCCTTTCTGCTGCCTTCCTTCCTCCCTTGCTTCCTTCCTTCTTTCCTACCTTCCTATCTCTTTCCTTGCTTCTCTTTTTCCTCCTTCCCTCCCTTCCCTCTTCCTTGCTTTCTTCTTTCTCTTTCCTTCCTTCCTTCCCTCTTTCCTTCCTCCCTTCATCTCCTTCCCCTCTTTCCTTCCCCTCTACTCCTTCCCCTCTTCCCCCTTTCCCTTTCCCTTCTTCCCCCTTCCCCTCCCCTCACCTCTCCCTCCATCCCCATCCCCAAGAGGCGGACCCCAGACCCAGGACTCTGGGAGCCAGAGGCAAAGGCACAGGGGTCTCTCTGCTGCCCCTGAGGCTGGCATGGCACACACGCCTCCTCTCTGCCCAGGCAGATCCAGCCTCAGGAGGAAATGTCCCCAGAATCTGGCTGAAAGGAGGATTTTCAGAAGGGGGGTTGGAATGATCAGATCAGACAATCTGATCTGATCGTTGGAAAACCTCACAATTTGCTCACAATTGGGGGCAGGGAGGGATTCCCCAGAATCTGGCTGAAAGCTGGAAAAGTGAGGCTTGACTCTGCCAGTTGTAAAATGGGGGGGATGGGAACTGGAAAGCTTTCCCTTCAAAGGAGAAGCAGCAATGTCCCCTTACTAAAGAATCACTCACAGACACACACACACACACACACACGAGTTACATTTTCTCAGCCCTAAAGAAATATGTACGCTTTTGAAAATAGCGCTAGCCAGGTCCTACACACACAAATACACACACATTGTATAGCCACAAAAAAACAGCAGGGTTTCCTGGGTGGATTTTCAGAAGGGGGGTTCCAATGATCAGATAGGACCCCCTAACCCACATTCCCCGAAATGCTCCAAAAAAACTAACAGTAAGGAAAGGGGGAAAAAAACCTCACAATTTGCTCACAATTGGGAAACCCTAGGCACAAGTATTACTGGAAATGCATTGCAAGCAGTGCAACGGTAGATTGAAAGGGAAGGATATTTGGGGGGATTTAAACTCACCAGCTGGATAGCGTTCGTCCGGGTGCGGTGATCCTGCAATCTCCCACATTTCCCTGAGATTTGGGAAATGTGGAAATCTGGCAAGTTCTTGTTCTGGAGGATTTGGCCCAAATGTTTTAATTAAATAATAAAATTTTGATTTTAGACATTTGAATTTACGGCGTGCCATTTGCCATGAACGGGGGTAGCCCGATTTCCTAAGTTCTTTTGCCACGCGGCGGAAAATGTGGCAATTTTTCCGCGACGTGCTTTGCATTAATAAAGGCACTATTTTCTTGTATTTCAAAATTATGCCAAGCATAATTTGCACCTCCTCTGTCCGCCAATACATGTATCTAACCTGCTCCATCCTCAAACCCACGGAGGTAACAGTACCAGCATTTCCTATTTTATACCTTTTGAAAAGGTTAAAAATTCATATGGACTGCTTATTTCAATAGAGATGTTAATCGCCGTATATGGGAGCCACCTATATGTATTTAAGTACTTCTTTACAAATTATAGTATTATTATTGTTATAAACAGTTACAAAAAAGGTCATCCTTAGGGTAAACAAACATATATATATATATATATAGCCTAAAAAGAGTTACAATGTGAAACAGTGAAAAAGCGCTCAAGTAACATCATGAGTTGTAACACAAGACACTATGGAAGCGCCCAATTCACATAAATGGCAACTTTAAAAGGGGCAAGGACTTCTATTGTTAGTATATCTCAATGAGTGATGATTGAAGCTTTAACTACTGATAGAGGTAGGTGATGATTTTTGCGTATCTAGCAATGTATTTCAAGATGTGATCTGCTGGTCAGGTATTCAAATAAAATATTATTAATAAAAATATCCTAGGTTTTATGTTTTTGTGGTGTACTCTTATGTTATGGTGCTGAGAGAGTGATTTCTGGACGGTTCATATTGTTGCCAGCTGTGGTTTCAGAACTAAAAAACACAATATCCCATAGCAGATGCTTTCTGAAAGTAGCATAGGACTCTATGGAAGGGCGAAAAAAAATTCCATTTAAGCAATACATCGGAGCGTTCTGTTTTTTATGTGGATGAGTGTGTGTTTAATTTTTCCCAAAGGTTCATTCTGACAGATCTATGTACCTTTGAAATCTGTTTCTGTTTCATTTGGATTAATACTGTAAGATCTTTACACATACTGTTATTGGTATTGTATTAGCATGGCATGGCAATGCATCTGTAATCTAAAGATAGTGCGGTCACTGTTTCCCAGGCAGGGTTGGCAAAACTGGTGTTCCAAACTTCTAGTCACAACACAGTAATGACACAGGTCCAAAATGGGATGCCACAATTTAGGCAACCACACCAAAAGTTATGTTTGTTCTTTACAGGAGGAGAATGTGTGTAAGGTGGAAAATAAGTCATTATTTCAGAACGGTTCATATTGTTGCCAGCTGTGGTTTCAGAACTCAGAAAAACAATATACAAAAGCAGATATTGCTTATACAATGCATTGGAGCATACAGTTGTTTATGGTGATGAGAGAGAAGAGAGTGTGTGTAATTTTAGAACTCAGTAACACATTCCCACTGCAGATGCTGCTATCAAGTTTCATTTGACTATGACTCATGGGAAAAAAAAGAAGGCAAGTTCAACAACGATGAGATATTTTTTTGTTTATGATTAATAGTATTTTAGTGTATAATCCTATGTGTACGATATAAGGGTAAATGTAACCTTCCTATCACATGACATTGCTTACCTTTTCCTTCACTGCCCCCTCCATCCTTTCTTATATGTTACAATGAGGAACACACACACACACACACAAACACACATACATATACACAGACTCATACACTCTCAAAAACATCGCTTAAAAATTGGCAGGCATCATAGACCATAGGTGAATTTTTTTGGTAGTAGTGGGGTTCATCTGCCACAGAGTCATCTCTTTAGAATCCTTTTTTGTACTCTATCACATAGCCTCATTGTCACAGAATAAACCAGAGATTAAAAGGTAACCAATGTTAACTGAAGAGTGCAATTATTTGAAATGGCTTGATTTAACACAACATTTGGCATCAATGGGGGAGGGGAAGGCAAGGCTTGTTAGCATTCAGCATTTGGCCCAGGAAATGAATTTAATAACAAAGGTAAAGATAAATAGCCATTTAAACAATATGAAGGAAGGTATGTTCCTCCCCATCAGTTACCTACATGCAGGTGTAGCCAAGGGATGTTTTTTAAGGAAGTTCCCTTGCCTTGGGTTAAGGGGGAGTGGTAATGGTAAAAAAAAGAAAACCCATGTGAAATTTGCCATTTAAATAGGTTTAGTATGTGGCCCCCATCGCCAAATACATACAAATAGTGCTCAGGTTTAAACCCACCATCCTACAAACACACATACAAACACAAACACAAACAAACATCCCACCCACCCCACAAATGGCAGTAGATTCAAAGGTAATGGAAGACTTGTGTAAACTGTGAGGGGGAATAGGTTAAAAAAGAAAAATGACATTTATCACAGCCTAAAGAAGAGGTGTAATTGTGTGAAGCGGATTTTGAGTTTATTTCTAAACATGTTATTATTATTACTATTCTACTCTCAATGCATCCTAGTTGTAATCCAGAGCCCAGAGAAGGATCCCCCCCCCCAAGAATGCTAAATACAGGAAATGTTGTTTTCCTGGCTTATTATGTAAATGAACCTGAATAGCATTTGACAATGGCAAGTAATTATAGCAGCCCATGAACCCCCCTCTTCCAGTCTTGAATGTAACTGTTGGAGGTAAAGGCTTGAACCTCATATTTTCTAACATTCAAGGGGAATCTGAAAATTAAGAATAAATCAAAATTAGTCTGAGCCCCCTTTCTCGTAATACATACCAATTATTACTCTGGATTTGAAGCTTCCCTCCCTAGACATGACTGCTTGGAGATGAGAGGAAGCTTTTTGTTCCACCAGACAGACATGGCTGAACATTGCACAGAGTAGTAATGTAATGCAAAAAATCAATTTCTTTCTAGAGATGAGGAACTATTGCAGGTGTATTGAAATGTGAAATAACGATGAACTCATACAAAAACATTGCCATTTGATGTAATGATTTATTGATATACAGTATATGCGAGATGTTTTCTATTGACCCATATTCCAGCCATGACAGCATTTCATAGCCAAGTAATAAGTTTAAAATTTATGAGTTAAAATATGTCACAAAGGCATCTCTTATTCCCTCCCCCAATTTCCTCTCATCATCATCACTGATGTAACGTCGTGGGTCTATAACAAATGTTTCTGGAGAAGTGTTCCTTCCATTTAAAACCTCCCCATTGGTTTCAATAATGTTGTGGAGAATGCAACCAGCTAGAATCGCTGATGGGATGTTATCCACGGAGAGATCGAGCCCGCACTGGATGGCTCGAAATCTTGACTTTAATCTACCAAAGCTCCTCAGCCTTCTGTTGAACACCCCCTCCCTTTTGCTGTGTCCCACCTTGAAAGGGATCATCAAGAAAGGTTTTATCGGGTAACCACCGTCTCCAAGCAGAATTGGGCCAACTCGTTTTCCAGCAATAGTCACAGTTGGACGCCCGGGTACATAAATTTCAGCCTTCAGTGCATGATAAATGGGGGATTCTTTCAGTAGAAACGTATCGTGATTGGACCCACCGAAACCGGTGACAAGGTCCAGGAAAATTCCTTTATGGTCACACGTCGCCTGCAGAATCATGGAGTGTGTTTGCTTCCGATTGATGTACTGCGCGCCCTCATGAGCAGGTGCAATTATAGGAATATGACAGCCATCTATCGCCCCAACCACCTGTGGAAATCCTAGCCGCTCAAAACCAGCCATTACCTAGGGGTGAAACATTATAAAACATTGTGTCAGTCAGTTAGCGTTTAACAGTTACAAAGTAGATGAATGCAGATGCTTGCGAAGAAGAAATGATGGCTTCCATCCCTCCTATTTTCCTGTTTAAAAATTACCTCACGCTGAGTTAACCTGCACCTGTACAAAGTTAGGTCCATACCTTTTAGTTTATACTGCTATCCATCCATCCATGCATCCATCCACCCAGCCAGCCAGCTATCCAGACAGACAGCCAGACAGCTAGCTCTCTCTTTCTATCTCAATCCATCTTTCTTTACTGGCATGTATCTATCTGTCTGTCTGTCTGTCTGTCTGTCTGTCTGTCTGTCTGTCTATCTATCTATCTTTCTATTCACTCCTTCCATCCCCCTCATGTTCCTTCCCCCCCCTCTCTCTCTCTCTCTATCTCCCTCTATACAATGGAAGTAAAAAATGAAAAAGTAAAAAATGAAAAACGCAGCCCACAAAAAACAAAGATGTAAAATAAATACTAAACCTTTCTGTGGTCTCCAAGGTAGACAGCTCTACGGAGTAGATGTGTCTCCATGCAAAGGAAGACATGAATTATCGCCCTGTAAGCAGTAGACTTGCCCACTCCAAAAAATGTAGCTACTGTTGCATAAGATCCTTTATGGGCAAGGTACATGACGGCCATGGCAATTTGCTTTTCCACAGGGACTGCCTTACGTAGCCTTGTGTCTCTCCGGGTAAGATGAGGACGCAACTCCTTAACAAGCATATTAAAAATAGCGCGAGGCATTCTGAAAGTCCGTTTCCACATCTCATCAGACCAGACAGTTCTGGCATAAACATTCCAGTGAACATCAGATTTGGGGTAAATCCACCACCTTCTAGCCATGGGCTGAATGCTCAGTTGGGAATTTTGATAGTAGAAATGAAGCATACCATTAAGATCTTCAAGATGTGCAAGCACATCATCATCATGTTCTCCGTTTTCAAAAGTGGACATGATTATTTCCCGTTGCTCCATTAAGTGATGTAAAAGCAAGCAAATCAGAGACAAAAAATTCTGAAACTCGCCTAGAGGAACCATGGCTGTGTGAAGGAGGAGAACAGCGGAGCGAAGCTGGAGAACTTCTAAGGCTGAAAAGCTTTTGACGTTTCAGAAAATCGCAGCCTGATTGGTCCTTTCAAAAAAAAAAAAGGCGCAAAACACAAGGGGGAATGGTAACTGACGGACAAATGGGAACGACTGGAGACTAACATCGCTTTAAATTATCCCGGTTAAAAACAACGTCAGTACTACGTCATTTGATTGACAACCACGAACCCGGTTTAAATCCTAAATTATACACCGATTTATGTCTCAAATGGGGACGATCAGCGACATAAAAATCGATTTATTGTGATAAATGGGAATGAAAAATAAAGCGCTTCGGAGAGCGGGGTAAATAGCGTGGTATTTTAAAACGGATTAAACACAAGCGGTTTATTCTATAGCGATTTAAAACTTAAGTGGGAATGCCCCCTCCCTTCCTCCTGGCTGTCTCCAGAGAATGGCAGGAACTAGCTCCCAGTGGGACAAGGCCAGCAAAACCAGCCCAGGCTCCCATCAATGGAGGAGGAGGAGGAGGAGGCAGCAGAGCCCAAAAGGCCTACTGCTCTTATAGTTTTTAAAAGTATTATCTTATTTGATGTATTTGTTGTTGTTGTTCTGTGCGCCTGTCGCATGGGAGTCCGAAGTCACTCTCTGAGCCTGAGAGGAGGGGAACGGAAGCCCTTCCGCAGAGAGTCGCTAAGAACAGCCGCTGAGAGGTTTGTTCTTGGTCCAGATACATCTGCACTGTAGAGATAATGCAGTTTGGCACCGCTTTAAGCACTGTAGCTGCCCTCCAATGGAATCGTGGGATACGTAGTTTTAGCAGGTCCCGAGCCGTCTTTGGCAAGGACCGCTGTGTGCTTCCAGAAATGAGAAATCCCAGAGTTCAATGACATGGAGCCAGGGCAGTTAAAGCGTTGTGAAACTGTGTTATTATTTCTGCTGTGTCGGCCCATGTTGGTTCTGAGTTGTGACAGGGCTGGCTGTTTACTTTCTGGTAAATATTGTGTAATTTCTGAGAATAAGACTTAGAGTCTATGTTGTCGGTGTCCTGGGATTTGTAGTTTTGTGAGGCACTAGAGCTGTGTCTATGGGCAAGAAGTCAGAATATAATCTCAGAAAACTACAAATCCCAGGGTTCCATGGCATGGAGACAGGGGAGTTAAAGCGGGTGAAAGCGTGTTATGATTTGTGGAGTGTGGATGCAGCCCAAGGTACAAATCGTGGTATTTTATTGGGAGGTTTTTATTGGGAATTGTTGTTTTAATGCCATTTTAGGGTGAGAGGGAGAGAGGGAAGTATCATTTGATCTGTTGTGCTCTGTTATTACTTGTGGTTTGTTCTCTAGTATTTTCATTGTTGTTTTGTTTGTTGTTGTGTGCCTTGATTGAATAGAAATAAATGTTGTTGTTGTTATTATTAGGTATTTTGGCAGTATCTGGAGTGGCAAAATGAATCGATTTGAGAGATTTAGCAGCCACGGCCCAGTGCTATGAAATACTGGAAATTGTAGTTTTTGCTGAGAGAGAAGCTTAAATGTGTGTCGAAATAGAATTGCCAGGATTCTCTAGCACTGAGCCAGGGCTGTCAAAGGGATGTGAAAGTAGGTTGCTTGTACGATCATATTAATGTTCCTAATGGTGAGAATGGTGACCATGGTGTAGAGAGATCTCGCCCCCCCCCCCCCCCACCATTTACCAGTAGATTATAAGGGAAAGGGGAGGGAACCCGCAATGTAATTACATGTAGCCCTTATTTTTGCTTGTAAGAGATCGATCGTGAAATAGTTGTTAAGGAAGAAATAATGCTTGGAAGTATTGCTATGCATCCCTTTGGGCAAGCGATTGGCAATGCATCGCTATGGGCAAGTGTTTGACAACGGCGCGCTATGTTCCGTAACAGGTAAGGTCTAGGAAGAGCGGTTTGCAGAGCATGGCGTGGCATCGGACGGCCTTCAGGAACAGGCAAGTGGAAGGCAGAAAAGGGTGGGGAAGGCGGTTATGGCGGCCGGGCGGTAGGGACCGTCTGGAACGTCTCTGCGAACACTTGGCTGTTGCGATCATCCTTCGAATGACCCTTGGGAGGAATTCCCAACCCCGCATTTAGGGTTGAAAGTCGGGCGTTCCAGGCCAACAGCATATGAATGTGTGTCTAATTTTCCTAATGTGTGGAACTGGTAAGACCCCTTACTGACCGTTCAAAGCCAGTTCCCTGGCTAGTGCCAATCCACCCTTCCTTTTGTCTGTTGTCTTGTCTTTGTAGTTGGGAGGAAAAGGGGAGGATTTGGTGTTAGGGTTTACGGTTTAGGGTTGGGTTTAGCATTTAGCGGTTAGTGGTGAGGGTTTAGGGTTGGGATTGGGGTTGGGTTTAGGGTTGGGGTTGGGGTTTAGGGTTAGGGTTTAGGGTTAGGGTTAGGTATAAATATATATAAATATTTTTATTTAAAAAGTACATCCTACTAACAAATTTGCTACTTCAACTGTTACAGAACCATTATATCATTGCAAACATTAAACATTATATAACATTATAAAACCCTTGTAACTGTAAATCTTCTTCTTTTACTTTTCTAATTATACTTATTTTACTTATTTCACTTATTTCAAATGTTTCCAAACCTAGAAAATTACATTATAATACATTATAATGCTTAGATAATCTAGATGCCTCTCAGGTGATGCCCGGCGTGGCCTGCGTCAGCTATGGCCAGAACTTCCTCCATTTGTTGGAGGACATCCTCCCTCGTTCCATTACACTCAGAGTCTTTATTTTACTCAATACAAACCGGACAGCGATGCTGACATCCGATTGCATTTGTGTCACTAACTCTTTCTTTCTCTGGAAAACCAAAGCTAGCAAAACATACAGATTGACCAGTCTAATTGTTGACCAAGGGACTTCCCAGAATGAGTCCACCGTCCCCCCTTTGTGTCCTCTCTTCCTTTTCCTCTCCGGCCTTTGACGCGGTCCTCTGACCCCTGACTCCGGCTCCAGTCCAGAGGCCACCGCTTCCCAGGGCTGACCGGCTGGGTCCGGCCAATCCAAAGCAGCGGCCACCTTCTCCCAAGTGTCCTTGGCCGAGGGACAGTCCTTTATAAAGTGTTCTGTGGTCTCTTTGTACAGTTTTCCAGTCACACAAGATTGTTTCTGACACAACAGTCTAGGACACATTTGCTCTGCTTCCTTCAGCCAAGGCTGATTCCCCTTTAAACAAGATATTTGGTGGTAAAATCTCCATCGAATGTCCCAGAGACCGAAGGGGACCCTCCGGTCCGTGAAACACTCGATGCTTTGGGGCCATTCTTTTAAATAGAGAGACAACTGGTCCCTCTTGGTGTCCTTTTCCATCTGCGGCTGAAAGAAGACCACCCTCACCATTTCCCAATACACAAAACCCTTCAAGGTCCTGATGCATCCCGCCTTGGTCCGAAACCACTCTGCCAGGACTTTGTTCTGCTGAATCTGCCCATAGACCTCCCTGAGGAAGTCGGGGCCGACCTGTTTCATGGCGGACGTCACCCGGAAAGGCACCGGTCCTTCCTCCCACCACCATTTTTGGGCCCAGCTCTCATTCACCCAGTGATTGGCAAACAGGGCCAGCCACCCTTCCAGACTAGATCCATGATGAAACCGTTGGCTGAGTTTCCCAAAGTTCTGGCTGAGGAAAGCTGAGAGGAACCTGAGTCTCAACGCGGGGAGGCCTAGCCCCCCTTGTTCCACTTTCCTATATGCCACGGCCCATTGAGCCAAAGGAAAAAAGGCCGTTCCCCAGAGAAAACGGAAGACCAGTTTCTCTGCCTCCCCCAAAACTTTTTGGGGAGGAGGATACACTGCGGCGAGAGTCAAGGCCTTCGGCATCAGGTAAGTCTTTATGTACACTGCTTTCTGGTAAACATTTAACTGCCATGGTTTCCATCTGCCAAAACACACCTTTATTTTTTCCAGCCAGAGATACCAGTTCTTTTCCCACCCGAAAAGTTTAATAGAGAACTTTAAACCTAACATTTTATATTCCTCTAATTTTTCTGACTTTTCGTATTGCTCCTCCTGAATCTTATTAACAACTTCTACTGGAGTCACAATTAAACTTTCCTCTTTTCTGGAGAAGGAAACCAAATAACTTTTCTGCAAGTTTATCTGAGCCCCTGAAGCTTGCTGATATCTCTCAAAAATAGCCATAGCTGAAGCTATCTCCTTTTGATTGTTCACAAAGAGGGAAATGTCATCCGCGTGGGCTGCGTATTTCACCTGCTCAACCCTAGAAGCCTCTATGGGAAAAGGCATGACTCCTCCGCTGGGATTTAGGGTGACCCTCAAGCCCTTCATGCTTTCTTCTGCCTGGATTTGGCAGAGGACCGAATCTAGAACCAGGACGTAAAGGAGGGGGCTCAGGGGGCAGCTCTGCCTGACCCCCGACTTCAGCCTAATCGGAGTCCCCCTGTGTCCATTCACCTGAGGAGTCACCTGCGCCTTCAGATAAAGCAGTTGGAGATACCTGACAAAGCGGATGGGGAGACCTCTTCTTGGCAGCACTTCCCACATAAACTGATGGTGAACGCGATCAAAAGCCTTGGCCTGATCCAAGAGCAATATTTCCCCTGTTTCCCATTTGCCTTTCTGGGCCAAATGAAAGACCTCTCTAAACAAACACAAAGAGTCCACCATAAAGCGCCCTGGAATGGCACTGGTTTGGGAAGGTAAAATGATTTGGGGTGCTATTTTTGCCAGTCTGTTATTCAAAACCTTTGCGACAATCCTGTAATCCACATTTGTCAAAACGATCGGTCGCCAGTTTTTGGGCAAAGTCAAATTTCCTTGTTTGGGAAAGAAAATCAAAATGCCCTGATAAAAGGAGTCTGTCAGGCTCTCTCTAGACAAGAGTTCATTGATGACTCTGGTGAGAGGGGGAACCAGACACTTGGCAAAGGCCTTGTAAAAGGTCCATCCGAGTCCATCTGGTCCCGGAGCCGATTTGCCCCTTCCTTGGACAATGACCTCCTGGACTTCTTTCTCTGTCACAGGGGCCACCAATTGAGCCCTGTCTGTTTGAGTCAGCCCTGGGTACATTTTCTCTAGGATATTTTGGGGCACGTGATGCAAGAAAGCCTTGATTTTCTCCTTTCCTATTTCTTCCCCTGAATATAAGTCACTATAGAAATCCTCCATCACTCTCCGCATTGCTCTGGGGTCTCTCCTGACTGGGTCCTGCTCACTGTGCCTCAAGCCCCCCATGACCACTGAGGCGTGAGGGGCCTTGGCTCTGGCCCAATCCTCAATGTCCACCACTGACCCCTTGGTCCTAAATTCTTTATGATATTTCTTCTTACATTTCTGCTTAATTTGAAATTCTCTTATTACACCTCTGGACCATTCCAACACATTCCGGTTTACTGGAAGGCCGTTGTTAACCTTGTAATGGCATTTCAAGAATTGGTAGACTGCTCTCTGATAGCCCTGCAAATCTTTCCTATTGATAATATATTCGTAATTTTGGCAAGTCTTCTTCAGGACTTTTTTGGCTCTCTCCCACCAGACAGACAGTTCTCCAACATAGAGATCCTGCAGCGTCAGCATATTTGCCAAGACGCCCGCAATCTCCTCCTTGCAGCCGGCGTTGCCAAGCGTCTTTGGGCAAAGCCTCCACAGAGGTTTCCCTCTGGAGTAAAGCTCCAAGCCCAAAGCAAACTGCATGTGAAGCATGGCATGGTCAGACCAAGGAGTGACCGTCAGTTGGCAACTCAAGGCCTTCAGTTCGGCAAGGGCTCTGATCCTGTCCAATCGACTAGCTCTGTCTTTCTGATACCAAGTGAATTTGCCTCCCTCCAGCGAACCATATTTATCCATAAATGCTTTTTTGCAGGGAAGAGGGGAAAAACTGAACCGATTACTCACTTCCAAGGCTTTATCTTTTAAATTACGATCTAAGAAAAAGGTCTCTAAAAGTCTCTCCTCGGGTGTTAAAGCGGGTGACTTTTTCCCCGTTTTACCTCGTTCCACATAATTTGAATAATCTGATAGTCTGGTCCTATTATTAAAATCCCCTACAACCAATAAATGCCTGTAAGTAGCACAATACCCTTTCAAATGAGGCCAAAATATTTCCCGTTGCGATGTCACCACAGGGGCATGAAGCCCGCAAAGCCGGAAAGGAGTCCTTTCTTCCTTCCTATCCTTTGAAATCCCCAGCAAAGTAAAGTCCACAACCAGCAACCTGCCTGGTAAAGCCTCCAGGACAAAGTCAATGTGCAGGTTCTGCCTAGCTTTAAATAAGACCGCCGCGCCTGCCTGGTGTTCCTCCCCATAAGACCAAATGGAGGGTCCTTGCGTCCAGAGTTTCTGCCCCTGGGAGCGTTGCTGCTCGCTCACCAGGTGGGTCTCTTGCAAGACCACCACGTCCTGCGCCATGGTTGCCAGAAGAGGAAGGATCTCCTGCCGCCTGTCGGCCATCCTCAGCCCTCTCACGTTCCAAGAGGTGATTGTTAGAGACACCATGATTAATCTTGGCTCAACATTACCTTAACCCTGACTATCAGAACCCAAATAATCCTAACAATGTCAACACTAATGTCTATGTTAAACATTTCCATAACCATTAAACAGCTAATTGATTTTCCTTCCCAAACAAAGACTGGTATTGTTTTTATATTTTTTAATTTTGTTAATTTTGTAATTTTAATTTAATTTTAATTTTGAATTTGACTTAATTTTAATATAATTCTAATTTTGAATTTGACCTAACTTTAATTTAATTCAATTAAAATACATTCAGATAAATTCTTTCCAAATAAAGGCTTCCCAACCATTCTAGTCTTGTTTGTTCTCTCCAGGATCCTCAGCCCTCTGGTCCTCCGATTCCAGCTGGGTCCTCTCTACCTCCTCCGGGGCAACCGGAGGTGTAGCCTTACCAATTTGGGGGGAAGAGGAAAGGGGTGAAGAGACAGGGGTTGGTAAAGAGGATATTGGGAAGGTGGTCGCAAGGGAGGGAGCACTGAAAGGAGGAGGAGAAGGAGGAAGGGGCGGAGGAGCAGGAGGAGGAGGAGGAGGAGGAGGGCTTCCATCAAGGGTCAGGGGTAGAAGGGGGCAGGAAAGGGATTCTACTCCCGTTCTGCAAGGCTCCACCAATCTATTATCAGATTCCTCCATTGAAGATTCTGAAAATAACTGCAGTGATGCTGCCCTCAATGTGTTCTCTGCTAATACATTTTCTATTACTTATGTCACTATTGGTTCTGTTGCTACTTCTATCACCATTGGTTCAGGTGGGTCTTTAGAAGGGTCTTCAGGACTTTGGTTTGGGGAGTCAACCACCTGACCCTCCTCCATCTGCTCCGCTCCTCCTATCCCTTTCTCCCCCTCTCCCTCACTTCTGTGTGTCTTATGTTCCTTTTGCTTTTTCTTCCTAGGGGTCTTTGGAGACCTTTGCCCCTTCATTTCCTCTGTCTGCATGCATTGTCTATCTGCTACCTCCTGGACAGCTACCAAGACTTCGCTATCGGTGGGCTCCTCATTGGCCAACCTACTCTGCCCCTCTTCTTCATGCACAAGAACATGAAACCTATTGTTCTCTGTGACTATCTGTTCCTGGGGACCCCTCCTCTCCTGTGGCCTCCCCTCTTGTCCTCATGCCCCTCGTCTGCGCACTACATTCAATTCAGCAGCTATTGTGAGTCTGTCTTCCGCAGTTTGTCTTTCTTCCCTTGCAAGCAATGGGTCGCTATGTCTGCCCCTGTCCTCCTGCTGCTCTGAATTTGGTAACTCCTGTCCCCTCCTTCTTAAGTTCTCCCTCAAAACCCTTGTCTTCTCCTGGACTTCTGCCCTTTCTTTTCCCGTTTTGGCTACTTGCTGGGCCTTCTCAAACACTCAAGCATCTTGCTGGTTATAATATGCCTGAGGGCACCAAAAGTAAGTGTGACCCAGTTCCCCACAAAAGTTGCACTTGATGCTGCTGTAGCACGCAGCTGTCGGGTGGCCCCTGGTGCCGCACCGTGAACACAAAGGAGTGGTGCACAGGCGCCTCTGGTGATCATAGGACCCACATTGGAAGCAGGCCTGAGGTTGGCCACTGTACCTGGTGATCCCTCTATCAGCCCCTAGGAAAAAGTACTTAGGTATCTTGCCATGCCTGTACTCAGGGTCTTCATTTTTAAAGGAGACTACGCATCTGTATTCCCCTGTCCAGTAGCCTTGTTCACTTTCCTTTTTATCTGGCCCTGTCAGGATCGTGGCGTATTTAGACACCCACCTCGCTACGTCTTCAGCAGGGATAGTAGTGGTTCTGAAACTTATAGTCAGAACCTTGGTATCACCTCTAAATAGAGGGAACATCTCATATTCCGACAGAAGATCTGGGTTCAGACGTTTCACCCTCTTACAGCTAATCCCGAAATGCCTGTAAACTCTTTCAGATGCTAAACATACATCTATTTCTGTAGATCCTGGAAGCTGAATCACTGCCACAATATCTTCCCTCTGAGCATCCAATGTGTCTTTCAGAAGCCGCTTTGAAATATAGGCCCATGACCCTTTCTTAGGGTCTGATCCTAAATATTTAAACCGTATTACAAAGCGTGCTCTAGGGTTTCTTACATCCGAGGCTTCACTAAAGAACCAGTCAAGGTATGTCTCTTCATCTTCCGTCATGCCGGAAGACCCTAACTCTCCTCGCCTTGCAGCGCCACCGTCCCCTCCCGCTATACTGGCATATGTCCTCCCTTCCTTTCTGAGTTCTTGCGGCTTGTCACCCGGCACCCCAAGGGGTCCTCCGGATGCCAAAGTCCCAGAACCCTGCGGTGCCTCTCTGTGAGCGCCATTGCCATGCGTGCGATTGCCCTCCTTCCCCTTTATGTGTCTGTCTGGCAGAGGGTTTAGACTTATGTTCCCAATCCGTGTGTCTTTGTTAGTTTCCAGGTCCCATCGAGGTCTTGCTGAGATATGACCATTCTCAGCAGCATCACCATTTTCCAGAAGCCTTTTCTTCTGGACAGTTAGTACCTTGGTTGGCAAGGATGGGTTTTCCCGTTGTGCCTGGGAAAGAACACCAGCCAAAACAGCAGTACCTTCCCTCAAGTTGCTTCCAGCCCCCAAAGCCTGACCCAGTGAATCAGATCCCCTGTTTTCCTCTCCTAGACCCAAGGTATTTCTATCCGCTCCAGTTGCTGGGCCCAGTTCTACATCTACCCTATCTGACCAAGGCTGTTCCCCTCCAGGTTTCTTCTTCGCTTGACAAGTGGAAGCCATTTCCTCTAAATCCGAACTGCTGATAGAAAAGGCAAAGGGTGCTCAACCTGAGGATAATGGAGCAGAGGACAGAATAGGGGAATTTCAGCACAGAATAAGTAAAGAGATAGTAGAGGAACACCTTATTAATCTAAATGAATTTAAGTCTCCGGGACCAGATGAACTCCATCCAAGGGTATTAAAAGAACTGGCAAATATAATATCGGAGCCATTGGCAATAATCTTTGAAAACTCCTGGAGAACAGGAGAGATCCCAGCAGACTGGAGGAGGGCAAACGTTGTCCCCATCTTCAAAAAGGGGAAAAAAGAGGATCCCAACAATTATCGTCCAGTTAGTCTGACATCAGTTCTAGGAAAGATTCTGGAGCAGATCATTAAACAGAGAGTCTGTGAACATCTAGAAGGCAATGCCATCATCACAAAAAGTCAACACGGGTTTCAGAGAAACAAGTCATGCCAGACAAATCTAATCT
Source organism: Sceloporus occidentalis (assembly GCA_023333645.1). NCBI lineage: Eukaryota > Metazoa > Chordata > Lepidosauria > Squamata > Phrynosomatidae > Sceloporus > Sceloporus occidentalis. Next base: position 41,569 of record JALMGF010000002.1, on the reverse strand, counting down.
CTTTCTTTGATAAAATGACCATCTTGTTAGATGAAGGGAATGCTGTGGATATAGTATATCTTGATTTCAGTAAGGCCTTTGACAAGGTTTCCCATGACATTCTTGCAAACAAGCTTCTAAAATGTGGGCTAGACAAAGGAACTGTTACATGGATCTGTAATTGGTTGACCGGCCGAACCCAAAGGGTGCTCAACAATGGCTCCTTTTCCTCCTGGAGAGAAGTGACCAGTGGGGTCCCACAGGGCTCTGTCCTGGGCCCAGGGCTATTCAACATCTTTATCAATGACCTGGATGACAGAATTGGGAGCATACTTATCAAATTTGCAGATGACACCAAATTAGGGGGAATAGCTAATACCCCAGAGGACAGGATCAAGATTCAAAATGATCTGAATAGACTAGAAAGCTGGGCCAAAGCTAACAAAATGAAATTCAACACAGAGAAATGTAAGGTATTGCACTTAGGGCGGAAAAATAAAATGCACAGATATAGGATCATGGGGGACACCTGGCTGAATGAAACTACGTGTGAAAGGGATCTAGGAGTCCAAGTAGACCACAAGTTGAACATGAGTCAACAGTGTGATGCGGCAGCTAAAAAGGCCAATGCTATTTTAGGCTGCATCAATAGAAGTATAGTGTCTAGATCAAGAGAAGTAATAGTGCCACTGTATTCTGCTCTGGTCAGGCCCCACGTAGAATATTGTGTCCAGTTCTGGGCACCACAATTCAGAAAGGACATTGAGAAACTGGAGCGTGTCCAAAGGAGGGCGACAAAAATGGTGAAGGGTCTGGAAACCATGCCCTATGAGGAACGACTTAGGGAGCTGGGGATGTTTAGCCTGGAGAAGAGAAGGTTAAGAGGTGATATGATAGCCCTGTTTAAATATTTGAAAGGATGTCATATTGAGGAGGGAGCAAGCTTGTTTTCTGCTGCTCCAGAGAACAGGACCCGGAACAATGGATGCAAGCTACAGGAAAAGAGATTCCACTTGAACATTAGGAGGAACTTCCTGACAGTAAGGGCTGTTCGACAGTGGAATGCACTCCCTCGGAGGGTGATAGAGTCTACTTCCTTGGAGGTCTTCAAGCAGAGGCTGGATGGCCATCTGTCAGGGATGCTTTGAATTGGATTTCCTGCATGGCAGAATGGGGTTGGACTGGATGGCCCTAGTGGTCTCTTCCAACTCTACGATTCTATGATTCTATGATTCTATGATATCACTCAGTGTCCCTCTTTGCCTAGTGTTTCCCAATCCCACTCCTTGCACCTCCTTCACTTCCCTTGCTGCCTCCCTTCTTCCTCTAACCTCCCTGCAATCCTCACCTGTTTCTGGGGTTCGCACCGTGGCACTCACCCCCAGAACAGGAGTCAATGGCAATTGTCCTTTGGAGCGCCGCTCAGTCCGCAGACGTCCTTGTGTCAGTTCTGGTTCTTTCGGGGCCTCCATTTTCTCCACAGCTCTCCCTGCTCCAGTTCCTTTAGTCTTTTCTTCCCTCGGATCGAAGCCTGACTGTTTAGCAATTTTTGCCCGTTGTCTCAGGTCTGCTACGACGTTTAAGAGCCACTCCATCAAGGCCTCTCTGGACACCATTTTCCCCTCGTTGTCCACTTGTGCTCAAACCGGAGGTTTCTGGTTCTCAGGGGTACATTCCCAGATTCGATGGATTTCTTGGAAGGTTTTTATCAATTGGCTCTCCTTCAGCCAGTCTGGTAATACGATGAGAGACGTCTTGGGTTTCCTGCCCAATAGCAGGCGTTTTAGGGTTAGGGTTAGGGTTAGGGGTTGGGGTTAGGGTTAGGGTTGGGGTTTAGGGTTAGGGTTAGGGTTTGGGTTAGGGGTTAGGGGTTAGGGTTTGGGTTAGGGTTAGGGTTAGGGGTTGGGGTTGGGGTTTGGGTTTGGGTTAGGGGTTGAGGGTTAGGGTTAGGGGTTGGGGTTAGGGTTAGGGTTAGGGGTTGGGGTTAGGGGTTGGGGTTTAGGGTTAGGGGTTACGGTTAGGGGTTGGGGTTAGGGGTTGGGGTTGGGGTTTAGGGTTAGGGTTAGGGGTTGGGGTTGGGGTTAGGCAAAAAAAATTTTTTTTAGGCAAAAATTTTTTTATTTGTTAAAAACCATACTACAAAAAGTAACATTTTCACAATTTACAATAATTTCAAAATACAATTATATCAAAACATATCAAATTTTCATCAAAATAGAACAATAAAAGAATAAAACAGTGTAAATTATATCTATTAAATATATATATAAAAACTATATATTCCAAATATATATATAGATATATAGATATATATACACACAGAAAATCTCAGTTTGTTCACAGAAAGTACAATATACAAAGTCTATCATCATGTTCAAGTTATCCCTGAATGGTACCCTTCCAACCAACTCCACCATTTTGTCCATTTGTACTTTGAGATCTTCTTTCTCTCAAACCTAGCTTGTTCCTTTAACCTATTTATTACAAAAGTGACTGCGCCTTCTACGCTTGCGACTCTTTTGGTCTTTCCTTCTGTGTATCTTTGGATGCCCAGTATCATTAACATATAAAGATTAATCAGACAAACTGTCGACCAAGGTAAATCCCAGTTTTGTCTTTTGTATTCCTTTGCTTTCTCTGTACCCTTCCCCTGATCTAATCTCCTTGCATCTCCTTTCTCTGGACCTGGAAAACCCCCTTCTGGTTCTTTCCCTGACAAGATCCCTTCCAAATGCTGCTCAGCTAGGAATGGCCAACGCAAACGTTTTGCCAAGGCTTTCCATACAGGTTTCACTGCCACACATTCAGAGACGAAGTGTGGAAACGTTTCCCTTTCAATGGAGGGAGGTGTTGACCCCTCGGATCGTTGGTTCACGCAGGCCATTCTCGGACATATCTGATCCCTTTCTGATTTCCATGGGTTTGTTATCCCTATATTGTAAACTTGATGGTACATTCTCCAACGTATTTCCCACATGGAGTAGGGTATACGTCCATCTTTAAAAAGGCCAAAGTCCGCCTGACTCGGCTTGAGATACTCTGATCTGTCTAATTTCCTTTCCTGTCTTTCTTTGAATGGTCTAAAAAACCCAGTCTCCATAATGTGTTCATAGATTTGCTTCTTTATATGTTTAGCTGAACCTTTTCCTTCCTTTAAGATTACTGCAGGGATCTTCCACTGATTCACTGCCATGGCCATCTCTGTCACAAAACCTGCCATCTTGAGCTTTGATCCTGGCATTAAGCGCGGACTGAGCTCCTCTTTCTCCCACCACATCTTTCCCCATTGGACCTTTAAACATTCGTTTCCTTGCACTCCATAAAGGCCCTCTACTTCGTCTGACCTTTCCCTGTACAAATTATTACTAAGAAAGATGGCCTGGAAAAGAGGGCCCAAAGCTGGCAAGCCCAGTCCCCCTTCTGTCACTTTAAAATATGCCACTGTCCTAGAGAGAGGAAAGTGCTTCGTTCCCCAGAGAAAGAGGAAGAGTTGACCCGAGACTCTCTCTACCAGTCTCTCTGGGGGAGGATACACTGCCGCGATGTGGTTTGCGGCCGGAATACAGTACGTCACAAAGAACCTCACTTTTTGGAACATGTTCAATTTCCACTGCTTCCATCGCTGTAATCTAGATTCCACTCCCTTTTCCCAATTTAGCCAATTCTCTTCCCATCCATTAGATTTCACTGAAAAATAGACTCCTAACATTTTAACCTTATCATGGTTTTCTGCCTTTTGAACCATTTCCGCATGGCCTGCTATGGATGTGTCCTGTTCCATTAGTGTATTCTCTAAACTCTGAGCGTGAATCGTCTCTATTGCCCTATCCACATAATAGACTTTGCTTTTAGCCTCATTGACCATGGCCCCTGAAGCCTTTCCATAGTCTTTCAGACAGGTGACCACTCTCTCCACCTCCTCTTTCTTTGATATAAAGACATAAACATCATCTGCGTGAGCTACCGCTTTCAGCACTTTAACACCTGCCTCGCCGTCAGCCAATGCTGTCGGAAAAGGGATAAACCCTCTGATGCCAACGTCTTGTTGGACCAGGGTCAGTAACGGGTCTATTGCCAAAACAAAGAGCAATGGACTCAGCGGACAGCCTTGTCTTAAGCCTGATCTTATCCGAATCCTTTGGCCTCTACATCCGTTAACCTGTGGAATCACTTCGGCTCTCCTATACAAAAGTTGAAGCCACCTAATAAAACCTACAGGAATCCCTTTAAACTCCAAAACCTTCCACAAGTAGTTTTGATTTACTCGGTCGAAGGCTTTAGATTGATCTACTTGCAGGATCCCGTTCGTGTCCTTGATGCTTCCCATCCCTTGGAAGAATTCTCTCAACAAAGCTAAGGATGCTGTCATTTTCCGCCCAGGCACCGCACTCGTCTGAGTACCTACCACCAGTTTCGATATGACCTTTACCAGTCTATTATTCAGGACTTTGGCCAAAATCCTGTAGTCCACATTAGTGAGGGTGATGGGACGCCAGTTTTCCCTTTGGGAAACATAGTATTTACCTGCCCATAGGGAAAGAGAAGAAATTGCTTGCCCATAGGAAATAATGGGGATTGCTTGCCCATAGAAAATCATTGGAGATTGCTTGCCCTTTGGGAAACATAGTATTTACCTGACCATAAGGAAAGATCAGAAATTGCTTGCCCATAGGAAATAATGGAGATTGCTTGCCCATAGAGATTCATTGGAGATTGCTTGCCGATAGAGATTCATTGGAGATTGTTTGCCCTTAGGAAATAATGGAGATTGCTTGCCCATAGAGAATCATTGGAGATTGCTTGGCCATAGGAAATAATGGGGAGTGCTTGCCCATAGAGAATCATTGGAGATTGCTTGCCCATAGAGATTCATTGGAGATTGCTTGCCCATAGGAAATAATGGGGAGTGCTTGCCCATAGAGAATCATTGGAGATTGCTAGCCCATAGATATCCATTGGAGATTGCTTGCCCATAGAGAATCATTGGAGATTGCTTGCCCATAGAGAATCATTGGAGATTGCTTGCCCATAGGAAATAATGGAGATTGCTTGCCCATAGAGATTCATTCGAGATTGCTTGCCCATAGAGAATCATTGGAGATTGCTTGCCCATAGGAAATAATGGAGATTGCTTGCCCATAGAGATTCATTCGAGATTGCTTGCCCTTTGGGAAACATAGTATTTACCTGAGCATAGGGAAACATAAGAAATTGCTTGCCCATAGGAAATAATGGGGAGTGCTTGCCCATAGAGAATCATTGGAGATTGCTTGCTCATAGAGATTCATTGGAGATTGCTAGCCCATAGATATCCATTGGAGATTGCTTGCCCATAGAGATTCATTCGAGATTGCTTGCCCTTTGGGAAACATAGTATTTACCTGACCATAGGGAAACATAAGAAATTGCTTGCCCATAGGAAATAATGGGGATTTCTTGCCCATAGAGATTCATTGGAGATTGCTTGCACTTTGGAAAACATAGTGTTTACCTGACCATAGGGAAACATAAGAAATTGCTTGCCCCTAGGAAATAATGGTTATTTCTTGCCCATAGAGATTCATGGGAGATTCCTTGCCCTTTGGGAAAGATAGTATTTACCTGCCCATAGGGAAAGATAAGAAATTGCTTGCCCATAGGAAATAATGGGGATTGCTTGCCCATAGAGAATCACTCGAGATTGCTTGCCCTTAAAAAATAATGGAGATTGCTTGCCCATAGAGATTCATTGGAGATTGCTTGCCCTTTGGGAAACATAGTATTTATGTGCCCATCAGGAAAGAGAAGAAATTGCTTGCCCATAGGAAATAATGGTTATTTCTTGCCCATAGAGATTCATGGGAGATTCCTTGCCCTTTGGGAAAGATAGTAATTACCTGTCCATAGTGAAAGATAAGAAATTGCTTGCCCTTTGGAAATAATGGGGATTGCTAGCCCATAGAGAATCAGTAGAGATTGCTTGCCCTTTGGGAAACACAGTATATACCTGAACATAGGGAAAGATAAGAAATTGCTTGCCCATAGGAAATAATGGGGATTGCTTGCCCATAGAGAATCACTCGAGATTGCTTGCCGTTCAAAAATACTAGAGATTGCTTGCCCATAGAGATTCATTGGAGATTGCTTGCCCTTTGGGAAACATAGTATTTACCTGACCATAAGGAAAGATCAGAAATTGCTTGCCCATAGGAAATAATGGGGATTGCTTGCCCATAGAGAATCACTCGAGATTGCTTGCCCTTAAAAAATACTGGAGATTGCTTGCCCATAGAGATTCATTGGAGATTGCTTGCCCTTTGGGAAAGATAGTATTTACCTGCCCATAGGGAAAGAGAAGAAATTGCTTGCCCATAGGAAATAATGGGGATTGCTTGCCCATAGAGAATCATTGGAGATTGCTTGCCCTTTGGGAAACATAGTATTTCCCTGACCATAAGGAAAGATCAGAAATTGCTTGCCCTTAGGAAATAATGGAGAATGCTTGCCTATAGAGAATCATTGGAGATTGCTTGCCCATAGGAAATAATGGAGATTGCTTGCCCATAAAGATTCGTTGGAGCTTGCTTGTCGTTTGGGAAACATAGTATTTACCTGACCATAGGGAAACATAAGAAATTGCTTGCCCATAGGAAATAATGGGGATTTCTTGCCCATAGAGATTCATTGGAGATTGCTTGCACTTTGGGAAACATAGTATTTACCTGACCTTAGGGAAACATAAGAAATTGCTTGCCCTTAGGAAATAATGGTTATTTCTTGCCCATAGAGATTCATGGGAGATTCCTTGCCCTTTGGGAAAGATAGTATTTACCTGTCCATAGGGAAAGATAAGAAATTGCTTGCCCATTGGAAATAATGGGGATTGCTTGCCCATAGAGAATCAGTGGAGATTGCTTGCCCTTTGGAAAACATAGTATTTACCTGAACATAGGGAAAGATAAGATATTGCTTGCCCATAGGAAATAATGGAGATTGCTTGCCCATAGAGAATCAGTGGAGATTGCTTGCCCATAGGAAAGAATGGAGATTGCTTGCCCATAGAGAATCACAGGAGATTGCTTTCCCATACAGAATCACTCGAGATTGCTTGCCCTTAAAAAATACTGGAGATTGCTTGCCCATAGAGATTCATTGGAGATTGCTTGCCCTTTGGCAAACATAGTATTTACCTGCCCATAGGGAAAGATAAGAAATTGCTTGCCCATTGGAAATAATGGAGATTCCTTGCCCATAGAGATTCATTGGAGATTGCTTGCCCTTTGGGAAACATAGTATTTACCTGAACATAGGGAAAGATAAGAAATTGCTTGCCCATAGGAAATAATGGGGATTGCTTGCCTATAGAGAATCATTGGAGATTGCTTGCCCATAGGAAAGAATGGAGATTGCTTGCCCATAGAGAATCACAGGAGATTGCTTTCCCATACAGAATCACTCGAGATTGCTTGCCCTTAAAAAATACTGGAGATTGCTTGCCCATAGAGATTCATTGGAGATTGCTTGCCCTTTGGCAAACATAGTATTTACCTGCCCATAGGGAAAGAGAAGAAATTGCTTGCCCATAGGAAATAATGGGGAGTGCTTGCCTATAGAGAATCATTGGAGATTGCTTGCCCATAGGAAAGAATGGAGATTGCTTGCCCATAGAGATTCATTGGAGATTGCTTGCCCATACATATCCATTGGAGATTGCTTGCCCATAGAGATTTATTGGAGGTTGCTTGCCCATAGGAAATAATGGAGATTGCTTGCCCATAAAGATTCGTTGGAGATTGCTTGCCCATAGAGATTCATTGGAGATTGCTTGCCCATAGGAAATAATGGAGATTGCTTGCCCATAGAGAATCATTGGAGATTGCTTGCCCATAGGAAATAATGGAGATTGCTTGCCCATAGAGAATCAATGGAGATTGCTTGCCCATAGGAAATAATGGAGATTGCTTGCCCATAGAGAATCAATGGAGATTGCTTGCCCATAGGAAATAATGGAGATTGCTTGCCCATAAAGATTCGTTGGAGATTGCTTGCCCATAGAGATTCATTGGACATTGCTTGCCCATAGGAAATAATGGAGATTGCTTGCCCATAGAGAATCAATGGAGATTGCTTGCCCATAGGAAATAATGGAGATTGCTTGCCCATAGGAAATAATGGAGATTGCTTGCCCATAAAGATTCGTTGGAGATTGCTTGCCCTTAGGAAATAATGGAGATTGCTTGCCCATAGAGAATCAATGGAGATTGCTTGCCCATAGGAAATAATGGAGATTGCTTGCCCATACAGATTCATTGGAGATTGCTTGCCCATAGGAAATAATGGAGATTGCTTGCCCATAGAGAATCAATGGAGATTGCTTGCCCATAGGAAATAATGGAGATTGCTTGCCCATAAAGATTCGTTGGAGATTGCTTGCCCACAGGAAATAATGGAGATTGCTTGCCCATAGAGAATCAATGGAGATTGCTTGCCCATAGGAAATAATGGAGATTGCTTGCCCATAGAGATTCATTGGAGATTGCTTGCCCATAGAGATTCATTGGAGATTGCTTGCCCATAGGAAATAATGGAGATTGCTTGACCATAGAGAATCAATGGAGATTGCTTGCCCATAGGAAATAATGGAGATTGCTTGCCCATAGAGATTCATTGGAGATTGCTTGCCCATAGAGATTCATTGGAGATTGCTTGCCCTTAGGAAATAATGGAGATTGCTTGCCCATAGAGAATCATTGGAGATTGTTTGCCCTTAGGAAATAATGGAGATTGCTTGCCCATAGAGAATCATTGGAGATTGTTTGCCCTTAGGAAATAATGGAGATTGCTTGCCCATAGAGAATCATTGGAGATTGCTTGCCCATAGAGATTCATTGGAGATTGCTTGCCCATAGGAAATAATGGAGATTGCTTGCCCATAGAAAATCATTGGAGATTGTTTGCCCTTAGGAAATAATGGAGATTGCTTGCCCATAGAGAATCATTGGAGATTGTTTGCCCTTAGGAAATAATGGAGATTGCTTGCCCATAGAGAATCATTGGAGATTGCTTGCCCATAGAGATTCATTGGGGATTGCTTGCCCATAGGAAATAATGGAGATTGCTTGCCCATAGAAAATCATTGGAGATTGTTTGCCCTTAGGAAATAATGGAGATTGCTTGCCCATAGAGAATCATTGGAGATTGCTTGCCCATAGAGATTCATTGGAGATTGCTTGCCCATAGGAAATAATGGAGATTGCTTGCCCATAGAAAATCATTGGAGATTGTTTGCCCTTAGGAAATAATGGAGATTGCTTGCCCATAGAGAATCATTGGAGATTGTTTGCCCTTAGGAAATAATGGAGATTGCTTGCCCATAGAGAATCATTGGAGATTGCTTGCCCATAGAGATTCATTGGGGATTGCTTGCCCATAGGAAATAATGGAGATTGCTTGCCCATAGAAAATCATTGGAGATTGTTTGCCCTTAGGAAATAATGGAGATTGCTTGCCCATAGAGAATCATTGGAGATTGCTTGCCCATAGAGATTCATTGGGGATTGCTTGCCCATAGGAAATAATGGAGATTGCTTGCCCATAGAAAATCATTGGAGATTGTTTGCCCTTAGGAAATAATGGAGATTGCTTGCCCATAGAGAATCAGTGGAGATTGCTTGCCCATAGGAAATAATGGAGATTGCTTGCCCATAGAGAATCAGTGGAGATTGCTTGCCCATAGGAAATAATGGAGATTGCTTGCCCATAGAGAATCAGTGGAGATTGCTTGCCCATAGGAAATAATGGAGATTGCTTACCCATAGAGATTCATTGGAGATTGCTTGCCCATAGGAAATAATGGAGATTGCTTGCCCATAGAGATTCATTGGAGATTCCTTGCCCTTTGGGAAAGATAGTATTTACGTGCCCATCGGGAAAGATAAGAAATTGCTTGCCCATAGGAAATAATGGGGATTCCTTGCCCATAGAGATTCATTGGAGATTCCTTGCCGTTTGGGAAACATAGTATTTACCTGACCATAGGGAAACATAAGAAATTGCTTGCCTGTAGGAAATAATGGGGATTTCTTGCCCATAGAGATTCATTGGAGATTGCTTGCACTCTGGGAAACATAGTATTTACCTGACCTTAGGGAAACATAAAAAATTGCTTGCCCTTAAGAAATAATGGTTATTTCTTGCCCATAGAGATTCATGGGAGATTCCTTGCCCTTAGGGAAAGAGAGTATTTACCTGCCCATAGAGAAAGAGAAGAAATTGCTTGCCCATAGGAAATAATGGAGATTGCTTGCCCATAGAGTCATTGGAGATTGCTTGCCCATAGAGATTCATTGGAGATTGTTTGCCCATAGGAAATAATGGAGATTGCTTGCCCATAGAGATTCATTGGAGATTGCTTGCCCATAGAGAATCATTGGAGATTGTTTGCCCATAGGAAATCATGGAGATTGCTTGCCCATAGAGATTCATTCGAGATTGCTTGCCCTTTGGGAAACATAGTGTTTACCTGATCATAGGGAAACATAAGAAATTGCTTGCCCTTAGGAAATAATGGTTATTTCTTGCCCATAGAGATTCATGGGAGATTCCTTGCCCTTTGGGAAAGATAGTATTTACCTGTCCATAGGGAAAGATAAGAAATTGCTTGCCCATTGGAAATAATGGGGATTGCTTGCCCATAGAGAATCAGTGGAGATTGCTTGCCCTTTGGGAAACATAGTATTTACCTGAACATAGGGAAAGATAAGAAATTGCTTCCCCATAGGAAATAATGGGGATTGCTTGCCCATAGAGAATCAATGGAGATTGCTTGCCCATAGGAAATAATGGAGATTACTTGCCGATAGAGATTCATTGGAGATTGCTTGCCCATAGGAAATAATGGAGATTGCTTGCCCATAGAGAATCAATGGAGATTGCTTGCCCATAGGAAATAATGGAGATTGCTTGCCCATAAAGAGTCGTTGGAGATTGCTTGCCCATAGAGATTCATTGGAGATTGCTTGCCCATAGGAAATAATGGAGATTGCTTGCCCATAGAGAATCATTGGAGATTGCTTGCCCATAGAGATTCATTGGAGATTGCTTGCCCATAGGAAATAATGGAGATTGCTTGCCCATAGAGATTCATTGGAGATTGCTTGCCCATAGGAAATAATGGAGATTGCTTGCCCATAGAGAATCATTGGAGATTGCTTGCCCATAGAGATTCATTGGAGATTGCTTGCCCATAGAAAATAATGGAGATTGCTTGCCCATAGAGAATCATTGGAGATTGTTTGCCCATAGGAAATAATGGAGATTGCTTGCCCATAGAGAATCATTGGAGATTGTTTGCCCTTAGGAAATAATGGAGATTGCTTGCCCATAGAGAATCATTGGAGATTGTTTGCCCTTAGGAAATAATGGAGATTGCTTGCCCATAGAGATTCATTGGAGATTGCTTGCCCATAGAGATTCATTGGAGATTGCTTGCCCATAGGAAATAATGGAGATTGCTTGCCCATAGAGAATCATTGGAGATTGCTTGCCCATAGAGATTCATTGGAGATTGCTTGCCCATAGGAAATAATGGAGATTGCTTCCCCTTAGAGATTCATTGGAGATTGCTTGCCCATAGGAAATAATGGAGATTGCTTGCCCATAGAGAATCATTGGAGATTGTTTAACCTTAGGAAATAATGGAGATTGCTTGCCCATAGAGATTCATTGGAGATTGCTTGCCCATAGAGATTCATTGGAGATTGCTTGCCCATAGGAAATAATGGAGATTGCTTGCCCATAGAGAATCATTGGAGATTGTTTGCCCTTAGGAAATAATGGAGATTGCTTGCCCATAGAGATTCATTGGAGATTGCTTGCCCATAGAGATTCATTGGAGATTGCTTGCCCATAGGAAATAATGTAGATTGCTTGCCCATAGAGAATCATTGGAGATTGTTTGCCCTTAGGAAATAATGGAGATTGCTTGCCCATAGAGAATCATTGGAGATTGCTTGCCCTTTGGGAAACATAGTATTTACCTGACCATAAGGAAAGATCAGAAATTGCTTGACCATAGGAAATAATGGGGATTGCTTGCCCATAGAGAATCACTCGAGATTGCTTGCCATTCAAAAATACTGGAGATTGCTTGCCCATAGAGATTCATTGGAGATTGCTTGCCCTTTGGGAAACATAGTATTTACCTGCCCATAGGGAAAGGTAAGAAATTGCTTGCCCATAGGAAATAATGGGGATTGCTTGCCCATACAGAATCATTGGAGATTGCTTGCCCTTTGGGAAACATAGTATTTCCCTGACCATACGGAAAGATCAGAAATTCCTTGCCCATAGGAAATAATGGGGAGTGCTTGCCCATATAGATTCATTGGAGATTCCTTGCCCATAGGAAATAATGGGGAGTGCTTGCCTATAGAGAATCATTGGAGATTGCTTGCCCTTTGGGAAACATACTATTTACCTGACCATAAGAAAAGATAAGAAATTGCTTGCCCGTAGGATATAATGGAGATTGCTTGCCCATAGAAATTCATTGGATATTCCTTGCCCATAGGAAATAATGGAGATTGCTTGCCCATAGAGATTCATTGGAGATTGCTTGCCGTTTGGGAACCATAGTATTTACCTGCCCATAGGGAAAGAAAAGAAATTGCTTGCCGATAGAGAATTATTGGAGATTGCTTGTCCTGTGGGAAACATAGTATTTACCTGACCATAAGAAAAGATAAGAAATTGCTTGCCCATAGGAAATAATGTGGATTGCTTGCCCTTGTAGAATCATTGGAGATTGCTTGCCCATAGGAAATAATGGAGATTGCTTGCCCTTAGAGATTCATTGGAGATTGCTTGCCCATAGGAAATAATGGAGATTGCTTGCCCATAGAGAATCATTGGAGATTGCTTGCCCATAGGAAATAATGGAGATTGCTTGCCTATAGAGAATCATTGGAGATTGCTTGCCCATAGGCAGTAATGGAGATTGCTTGCCCATAGTGATTCATTGGAGATTGGTCTTCCTTTGGGAAACATAGTATTTACCTGCCCATAGGGAAACATAAGAAATTGCTTGCTCATAGGAAATAATGGGGATTTCTTGCCCGTAGAGATTCATTGGAGATTGCTTGCACTTTGGGAAACATAGTATTTACCTGACCTTAGGGAAACATATGAAATTGCTTGCCCTTAGGAAATAATGGTTATTTCTTGCCCATAGAGATTCATAGAAGATTACTTGCCCTTTGGGAAACATAGTATTTACCTGCCCATAGGGAAATAGAAGAAATTGCTTGCCCATAGGAAATAATGGGATTGCTTGCCCATAGAGAATCATTGGAGATTGCTTGCCCTTTGGGAAACATAGTATTTACCTGACCATAAGGAAAGATAAGAAATTGCTTGCCAATAGGAAATAATGGAGATTGCTTGCCCATAGACAATCATTTGAGATTGCTTGCCCATAGGAAATAATGGAGATTGCTTGCCCATAGAGATTCATTGGAGATTTATTTATTTATTGAACACATTCAGAGCACAAATATGTTTATAACGGTTACTTATGGAAGCGTAACGCAGTGGTGTCATTCCCAATCATTCACAACCAGCTCTGGATCTGGTGCAAGGCCTCACTTTAAGGCTTGCGGTGTTGCTGCCTTGTTCCCTTAAGCTATTGCTCCTCAAGTTCTCCTGCCCTTGGCTCTTCAGGACCTCACTCCTCTTCTACTCTGGAAAGAAGTCAGTCTCCCACCCTACCTGATATTTATATCTATAAATACACACACACACTTATACACATCCATATATATATATATATATATTCACACACACACACCTCTTTATAAATACAGGCAGACAAGACAGATATACATATATGTGAGAGACACATAGTAATAAACATCTCTCTGCATATTCACAGTATCCACAATAGCTAATAACACACACACATTTTTATAATCACATATATTCCTTCAGGACAGAAGGGGCTGGACTGGATGACCCTTTGAGGTCCCTCCCATCTCTCTGGCATCCTATGTATTCCTTCAGAAGAAGGGGGGACTTGATTACCCTTTAGGGTCCCCTTAATTTATAGCATCATGTGTATTCCTCCATCACACATCAAGGCAAAACACACACACATATATATATATGCATGTTTGAATTCACACAAAGAATGTATCTCTGCACATATTCACTCAGAACACACACAAACACACACACACACACACACATATATATATATACACACACACACACACACACACACACACACACACTTAAAACCCCCTCCCCGGGGTTGCCCAGAAAAAGGAAGGCCACCGGAAGGGAATGGGGTGAAAAAGCAGCTCAGCATCATGGGAAGTTTGTAATCAGTAACTTTTGCGTTGTGTTGCGTTACTCCCTACCACATCAAACCATTTTGCAACGCATTAGAAAGGATAACGGGAGACAAATGCCAGACTTTCCTTTTTCCCCGTAATGCCCCAAAAGGGGAGGAATGATGCTAAAACTACACAAGCGTTGCACAACGGGCTCCCATAGAAATGAATGACGTCTGGAAGTACATCGCATTATCGCTTTATTGCGCAGTGTTAATTGCGCAAAAGTGACTGTTTGGGCAGGAAAAATCACCACAAACTCGCATCTGATAAACTCCATACACAGGTGACCTATGCCTCCTTTGGGCCAATGGAGAGGTGGACATCCCCTTCCTCCCTCTGCACCAAAGAAAGCCCCCTGGAGATAGATGCACTGCAGCTCCCCTACGCAAAAGATACTCCATGCCTTCTCAGAGTGGTGGGGGATTAGGGGATGGGGAATTGGAGAGGGCCCTGGTTATGTCCCTATAGCTAGATGTGAAATGAGTGCATCATTAGTTGTAACCTCCTGACCTCCTCAGTGGCCCTCAGAGGAAGCTGTCTTCACTTTGCTTCTGGCTACATAAACACAGCTAGATGCTTCTCTAATAGCTTGCACCCAATACTCTCACCAGGCATGGAATGGCCATGCGGGATGGCTTCCACAACTCTATGGGAGGACCTGTGTCAGTGAATAGCCAGTTGTAGCCTCATTCCACCTGGAGCAACACTGGAGCATAGACAGTTCTGTTGGGTCAGGCTTTCTTTTCTTTTCTTTTTTTTTTAAAGAAAAAGTGGATATCAAATAAGTATTATTATTGTTATTAGATGGCCTTTGTGGGTTCCTTTAAAATCCCAGGGTGCTACGTATCCCAGCATATCATAAAAAAAAAAAAAATATCAGAAGGAGTTCATACTAGATGGCCTTTGAGGGGTCATTTCCTATTTCAGTGTGCTATATATCCCAGCCTGACAGAAAGAGTTTGGACTAGAAGGACTGAGCGGTCCCTCCTTGTTCTAGGGTGCTATGTATCCCAGTATGGCAGAAGTGCGTTTGAGGCTTGCCTTCGTAGTCAAGGATTCTATGTGTTCCTGCCTAATTCTGGACTACAACTCCCATCAGCCCCCAGCATAGCCAAGAACGGGATGAATAGGAATGAGAATGTGATTGAAATGCTTTTTGGCAAACTGTTTCTTAACTGGTGGGAAATGTGGTCACGAGGCCCAGCAGTCATGGAAATGTCCAGAGGGCCTTGGCCTTATTCTTGTGGCCCTTAGTGGAACGTGGCCCAGCAATGGCTGCAATGGTGCAAGGAGTACATTTGGTCCTGCTGCTTTATTAGAACTATAGGTCCCAAGAAGGAATGCAGGAAAGCCATTTGCAGGGGTGCCATGGCTGCAGCCCTGTCGGAAGGCCCCAGGTAGCCCAAAGGTAGCCATTTTGTGAGGGGAAATCGGCAGGCGCTATTGACGAGCTCTTGAGAAGCTCTTGACAGGCAGGAAGGGCGGCCAATGAGAAGCTTGTTGCGGGGCAGAAGAAGAAAAAGGCGGGCTCATTCGTCGGGGGGGGGGGAATGGCGCAAGCGCAGTCGTGAGGGAAGGCAGAGACTGGGCCCTTGGAGATAAGGCAGTGGTGCTTTCCCGCGCTTCTTCCGGAGTGGCTGTTACCGCATGACGCACAGCTGCCGGGGCCAATGGGATTCGCGAGCGGAGAAGAGGGCGGGGCAGTGTGGCCAAGGTCAACTTTAGCTAGAGTCGCACTGCAGGAGCTAGAGATTCCTAGAGAGGAGACTGTACTAGGCCTTTGTAGCTCCTCCAGCATAGTTCCATGGTTAGTGTGTGTCGGACATTGGCCACAGAGTTGCCCTGGAGGGGCTAGAGATTCCTAGAGAGGACACTCTATTAGGTCTTTGTAGCTCCTCCAGCGCAGTTCTATGGTCAGTGTCTGTCGGACGTTGACCATAGAGTTGCACTGGAGGACCTAGAGATTAATAGAACACTCTAGTAGGCCTTTGTAACTCCTTCTGTGCAGTTCTGTGGTCAGTGTCTGTCGGACGTTGACCCCAGAGTTGCCCTGGAGGACCTATAGGTTCCTAGAGAGGACACTCTGCTAGGCCTTTGTAGCTCCTCCAGCGCAGTTCTGTGGTCAGTGTCTGTTGGACGGTGAGCGCAGATTTGCACCGGAAGACCTAGAGATTTGTAGAGAGGCGTCTTCTCAGGTAAAAACATGGCATTTTTATTATTTGCGGGTTTTCCATATTCACGGGGGTCTTTTGCCCCTAAGCCTAGCGCATGTGCATGTGTGTGTGCGCACACGCACAGACATGTCAGCGTATTGATTCCACTTTCACTGCCATGGTTCCTTCTGTGGAAAGCTGGGATGTATAGTTTGGAGAGAGCCTGGTGTTATGATTGTCAAGAGGAGCAGAATAGCTGGAGTATCTCTTATTCAATTTATGGCAGTTCACCTTAAAAAGCCAGTGTGGAGTTGTGGTTTGGACGCTGGAGTATGGCTATGGAGACCAGGGTTCAAATGCTGGCTCAGCCATGAAAGCTGTGGGCTGATCCTGGGCAGGCGACACTGTCTCAGCCTCAGAGGATCGCAATGGCAACCCTCCCTCTGAAGAAAGCGGCTTAGGAAACCCGCTGATAGGTTTGCCTTGGGCCCTCCGTAAGTCAGAAAGGACTTGGGTTTTCTTGGCAGGATTTCTTCGGAGGAGCTTTGCTTTGGTTCACTGACCATTCATTGTCCATCTTTGTTTCTAGTCAGGTTTCCCAGTTGCAGAGGATCCCTCTGAAGGCGCTTCCTTTCTGGTAGGGATCTGGGTTCAGGGCAGACTTTAAGCAGGTAGGGCCTCGCTGATTTCGAGGATGTCTTCCAGGTAGGTTTTTTTCCTCAGAGGCCTTGCTGGCTGACTTTGGTGGCCCCTCTTCCTCCGGAGCCATCGCCCGGCTACCTCCTGGTGCCCCTGGCTGCCGTTCGAGGGCCTCACTTCCCAGCCATCGTTCAGGCTTTCCTTTTGGGTCCCAGCTGGGAAGGGCAGGGGAAAAGTGGTGGTGCTGGTCTCATTTGGTCTGCTGCTCAGATACTAACACTCATCTCTACTAATGCAAACACTAAAAAGAACCCCACCATTAACACAAACGCTGCGTCGTGTCTTTTGTTTCTCTCTGAGCAGATGAAGTTGTTGCACAGCATGGTTTTCGAAGTGTCGTTTCGGGAAGTTTTTTTGCGTAGTGGTCGTTGGGTTGGCCTTTTAGCGTGGCAGTTTAGCGCTGCGGCTAAAAAGCGATCTTGTGTGGTTTCTTCTTCTCAGTGTTCTTTGATGGTAGTTTTTGTCAGGGTTTTGGTTGAAATGAGAGAGCACCAGCACTTGTCCTGTGCAGCTGCCCCTGGGACCCCTCTGGACGTCCCTGCCCTCTCCTTTCTTTCCCAAAGAGAGCCCCGAACGGCGGCTGAGGCCCAGGAGGAGAGCGGCAGCCCCCAAAAGCCAGCAGTGCCTGCCCCACGGACACTCCTGGCACCCTGGACCCTGGGTTTGGAGGTGGGCCACTTGTGCAGCCTCTGATTCCTCTCTTTCTTCCAACGCCATCGAGATCCCAGGTGCCAAGGCTGCCCCTTCGGAGGTCCAGAGGGAGAGTCAGGCGCATCCAGGCCCAGAAGCAGCAGCAGCAGGCGAGGAAGGGAGTGTCCAGCCCAGAGGGAGGGAGGAAGAGGTGGCCCCGGCTCCATCACCTACGAAGGAAGGAAGGGAGGAAGGAAGGAAGAGACGGTCTCAGCTGGACATGGCCCCCCACCCCCAATAGATTGTAAGCCAAAGGGCAGGGAACCCCAGCTTTAGGACTTTTTTGGCTGAAGGGCAAGGATGCTAAATGAATAATACTTCAATACTTGTCAAGGAACAAATTAATGCTGAGAGCGTTCAGTGTGCTTCCCTATGGTCAAGCCTTCCACAATGTTTCCCTATGGGCAATTGTTGTCCAATGTTTGCTTATGGGCAAATGTTCACCAATGTTTCCGTATGGGCAAACGTTCCCCAATGTTTCCCTATGGGCAAATGTTCACCAGTGTTTCCTTATGGGCAAACGTTCCTCAATGTTTCTCAATGGGCAAATGTTCACCAATGTCTCCCTATGGGCAGGCCTTCCCCAATGTTTCCTTATGGACAAATGTTCCCCTATGTTTCCCTATGGACAGGCATTCCCCAATGTTTCCTTATGGGCAGGCGTTCCCCAATGTTTCCTTATGGGCAAATGTTCACCAATCTTTCCTTATGGGCAGGCGTTCCCCAATGTTTCCTTATGGGCAAATGTTCCCCTATGTTTCCCTATGGGCAGGCGTTTCCCTATGATTCCCTATTGGCATGTGTTCCCCAATGTATCCCTATTAGCAAATGTGTTTTGAACTTAGGTTCATGTGGAAAAACAGCCTGAACTAACAATTAAAAGAGAACATGTAGCATCTATTGTACACTTTTTAAAAGGGACATGAGATAGTGACTGTCTTTAATGGAGTGCCTTCATTTTGTATGGCTGCCTGGGAGAAGAGGGTCTCTTTCCCTTCTGTCTTGAAATGTCAATGTATGGGATGTTTACTGTGCACGATCCTAGGAGTCCTCTGGACCAGTTTTGTACTTTATGTGTGTGTATATCTCCATACATGATGGTTACTTACCGCCACACCTTTGGAAGAAATAAAGCACACTGGATGTGAAATGAATTGCTTTGTTTTTCTTGTCGTTCTGTGTTTTTCATTGATGTGGAGGCGATGGCCGAAAGGCTTTGGACTCAATGGGATTTCCGGGGTCCCTCCAATTCTAGGCTGCTCTAGGGAAGTCATTTACAGGTGAAATGTTTATTGTAATGTATGATTTAGTTTGTTGGGGCAGGCAACAAATAGACAAATGTTTATTTCATTTATCATTTGATTAAATGATTCTTATCATTATTTCCTTAGTTGGTGGGTGTAACATCTATTTTCTTTATTTCTTAAGTAGGTGTAGTATTCCTTTTGGTATTTACTGTGTTGGTGCTTGCAATGTTCATTTTATTATTTAGTTGCTGGGCGAAGGTTTATTTCATTTATTATTCACTTTGTTGGTGGATTCCACATTTATGTTCTTTATTATGTAGTTAATTGATGGAAGAACTTCTTAATGCATTATTTCCTTAGTTGGGGGGTACAAAGTAGATGTATATTCCACCATCCAACCGAGGAAATAATAAGGTAAACGTTGTATCCCTAACCCAATAACCAATAATTCCCATCAAAGTCAGAGCAAAAGTCTTGTTCCTGCCTTCTAAGTCAATTTGCACCCAGCAAATATAGAAATGATAAGTAAAAAAGGCAGCCCTGCCAAGTATGGAAATGACAAAATAAAAATGGAAACCACCACGAAGTAAACCGTGCAATAAATATGGCAGCAATCCTTTGAAGAATGAAATAAAGGGATTCAATTAGTTGGAGGGCCAACCTTTATTTTTTGAGTTATTCAGTTGCTGGGTCCCATGACGGCGCCTTCGATAAAGTGGCCCCAGAAACGCGTCGGTCTTTCATCTGTCCAATTAATATTTTAATTTATTATAATTCATAATTTATTGCACTTTATTTATTAATTTGTAAAAAAAGCAAATAACGTAAATGTTCTAGCCAACGACTAGTAACTAAGAAATGAAAATAATGTCCCACAAACATGTAAATAATAAAGAGAAGTTGCACCCACCAAAGAAACCAATAATAACCCAAATGAATATTGCAATGACCAATTATGTCAGGGGTAGGCAAACTTTTTGAGCCGGGGGCCGGGTTGGTGTCCGTCAGGCGACTGGGGGGCCGAAGCCGGGGGTGGAGCTTCAACCCTCTGGGGCGGGGCCACGTGTGAGGGGTGGAGCTTCTACCCTACGGGGCGGGGCTGCGTGCTGGGGGCGGAGCTTGCACCCTCCAGGGGCCACGCCTCCCCATCTTTGCTGGCCCCTGACGGGCAAAAAAGCTGGTGGGGGCCACCAGCGCTGGAGGGCCCCCTGGAGGGCCCCAGCGACGGCACCGGGCCTCCCAGAGGCCCCCTGCTGCCGTCGGAGCCCTCCTGGAGGGCCCCAGCGATGGCAAAGGGCCCCCCAGAGGCCCCCTGGCGTCCTCAGAGCCCTACTGGAGGGCCCCAGGGATGCCAAAGGGCCCCCCAGAGGCCCCCTGCCACCCTCGGAGCCCTCCTGGAGGGCCCCAGGGACGGTAGCAGGCCCCCCAGAGGCCCCCTGCCGCCCTCGGAGCCCTCCTGGAGGGCCCCAGGGACTGCAAAGGGTCCCCCAGAGACCCCCTGCCGCCGTCGGAGCCCTCCTA
The DNA here is from genome assembly GCA_023333645.1 of Sceloporus occidentalis. NCBI lineage: Eukaryota > Metazoa > Chordata > Lepidosauria > Squamata > Phrynosomatidae > Sceloporus > Sceloporus occidentalis. The sequence continues at coordinate 20,908 of JALMGF010000002.1, read as the reverse complement.
GAGGGCCCCAGGGACTCCAAAGGGTCCCCCAGAGGCCCCCTGCCACCCTCGGAGCCCTCCTGGAGGGCCCCAGGGACTGCAAAGGGTCCCCCAGAGGCCCCCTGCCGCCCCCGGAGCCCTCCTGGAGGGCCCCAGGGACGGCAGTGAGATTTCGCCGCCATTTTGGGCGAAAAAATGGCGGTGCCCATAGCCCCAGAGGCCGCTCTGGGCGCCGCCATTTTTTCACCCAAAATGGCAGCGAAGTCTCGCGCGACCTCAGGGGAGGTCGCGCGAGACTTCACCGCCATTTTGCCGACCAAAATGGCGGCGCCCAGAGCGGTGAAAAGCCGCGATGGGCGGCGGCGGCAACAGGAGGCAGGGGCCGGCCGCCAGGCCTCCGCGGGCCGCATCGGGCCCGCTGGCCAGAGGTTGCCGACCCCTGAATTATGTCAATCAAATGAAATAAAAATTGCAGGCAGCAACTAAGTAAATAATAAAATAAATGAATGTTCCCCCCTCCAACTATCAAAATAAAATGAAAGAAGGGTGGCAGAAACCAAGTCAATATAGAATAAGGGAAATAAGCCTTTTGTTCACCAACTCAGCCAATAATAAAATTAAGAATGGCACCCTCTAACGCCTAAACCACAAATAAAATAAAGTTTTCCTCTCACTAAGTAAGTAATATAAATATCCCGTAAGTAAATAACATTTTTAGTAATATTTTATTCTTTATTTTAATTTATATTTTATATTTAATGTAAATTTAATGTATATGTTATATTTTTTATTGTTTAGCATGAATCTATTTTAATTTCGTGTTGCTATGCCTCAGCGCAGACACAGGAGGGCGCTGGGGAGTTAATAGGCTCTGTGATGGCGTTTCCTTCCGAAGTCTGCGGCGCCGGTCTGAAAGGGCTTCCCCGGCCCCGCCCCCGAAGAGCCCCCCCAAACCCTATTCTGAGCTGCTCTAGGAGTGAACATCTCGCAGGGTCTGTCAGGGCGTGCGAAAAGGCTAGAGCGTCGCCACGGAGACAGTCTAGGAAACATCTCTTAGAGGGCCGGCCCTCCGAGCGCATATGGCTAGAGCGTCGACACGGAGGCGGTCTAGGAACCCCATCTTAGAGGGCTTGCCACAGAGTGGGGGAAGGCTAGAGCGTCGCCGTGGAGACGTTCTAGGAACAAGTATTAGAGGGCCGGCCCTGTAAGATGGGGGTGGTAGACCATGTCCGTGGCGACGCTCTAGCCATCCGCGCTCGGAGGGCCGGGCCTCTCAGAATGGCCTTGCAGCCATTGGAATGAAGGGCTACCGGTTGCCCTCCTGTGTCTCCACTGAGGCACTGCAAGCTAAAGAGAAATACAGTGGTGCCTCGGGTTACGAAATTAATTCGTTCCGCTGTCAATTTCGTAACCCGAAAGGCTTTCGCAAGCCGAATCCCCATAGGCGCTAATGGGGAAAAGCCGCTTTTTGGTGCGAAATCGCGCCGAAAAGCACCAAAAGTTTTTTCGTAACCCGAAAAAACTTTCTTAACCCGAAACAGTTTTTTTAAATTAATTTTTTTCGTATCCTGAAAATTTCGTAAGCTGGGTAATTCGTATCCCGAGGTACCACTGTAACATGTCGCCTTTGTAAGGCCAGGCGAGAGGAAAGAAGGCTGGAGAGGCGTCCAGTCTTTCATTTGTTAAAGGGAGCTGACTTCATTTGTATATCATAGATTATATATATAAATAATACTGTTGTCTTGTCTTATTGTTATTTCTGTTTAAACAATTTTAATTTCAATTTCATGTTATCGTATAATTAAAATTTAAAGCCTGATATATAATGTAAAATAAAACATCTAAAAAGTAAAATGTTTTTTAAAAGGGGGGAGTATAGCAAAAAAGAAGACAAATAAAAGTATGAACATACAAAACAACGAAAGTAAAGTTATCCAAATGTACAAGAAATGGAAATCTAATATTAATTTAGATAATAGAAAGTGTAAAATAAAATGATTTGGGGTCAGGGGTCAGAAAGGGTGTCAGGGTCAGGATTAGGGTTTTTATGTTCTGTCTTGTTTCATTTTTATTTCTTTTAAACTTATTTTTTAATCACACTTTAAAGCCTGTTCATCTGAGAAGGATCATTATTTAAACAAATGGAAAAAGGAGACATAAAAAGAAAATCAAACAACATAAAGACACCTAAATGAAATAAATTAATTTCAAAAAAGTGAAATAAAGTCATAATATAATGAAATATTTGTTCATATAATAGATTACGGAATGTAGTCTAAGACTGGAATAAAGAAAAATGATTTGAATATAAATGAGATAAATAATAAAATCTGAAAAGATGTATTTTATTTTATGTTTTATGTTATTTTAGTTCAATTGTTGATTTTTAATCTTATTTTTATGTCATTTTTGGGCAGATTTCGTACTCGATAGCCACCAGGAGCAGCACTTATTATCATTCTTATTATTCTTTTAGTGAATCAAAGTATGAAAGTAAATTTAATTAAAAATAATACCTAAAATCAAACTTTTAAAATTTAAAATAAAAATTAGTTTTTTTGAAAAAAATAAGTGAATTAAAAATCCCCAAAAAATCAGAATCTAAAATATAAAAATAAAAGAATTTTTCTTTTTTATTTCTATCCCGCTTTTGCCCAGTCAATCAAAGCAGCGTACAACAGGTTAAAATACATTCATGTATACCTCATACCCCCCTTAAAACAAGATTAAAAAATGTTAGATTAATTATATGTATATATAAATTAAAATAAATAGTGAAATGATATACAGTGGACCCTTGTTATATGCTGGGCTTTGGTTCCCAGATCCCCCGTGTATCACAAAACCCGTGTATGTTTAAGTCCCATTAAGTATAATGACATATAAAAATGGCGTCCCTTATAACCAGGGGTAGGCAACCTGCGGCCCGCGGGCCGGATGCGGCCTGGCGAGGCCTTGGGATCGGCCCCAGCCCGGTCCTGCCGCTGACTGCCGCCGGGGCCTTTGGCCTCTCGCACGCAGGGGCAAGGGGGGCAATTGTCTATAGATGCCTCAGAAATATGCATTTATATTAACATTTTTTAAAAAATCAGCAATTGTTTTTTACGTGTCCTCCAAAGTGTCCACCATTTGAAAATGTTGTCCTACATTTGTCCCGGTTTATTTATTTATTTAAATTTTTTAAAAATTATTTAATTATTTATTTTTTGGCTTCGGCCCCCCAGTTGTCTGAGGGACAGCAAGCCGGCCCCCGGCTCAAAACGGTTGCCTACCCCTGCTTATAACCAATGGAAAATCAAGGTAAATTCATAGTTTTTTTGAACATTTCCAAACCGTGTATTCTTGAATCTGTGTACAAAAAATATGTGTATAAGATTTTATTTTATTTTAATTTTCTTATTAATTATTAAATAATAAATTATTTTATTAAATTGTATTCCCAGCATTTTTTATGTAATATCATTTAAAAATATCATCAAAAATATCATGACAAAACTGGAAACAGGTAAAGAATTTTTAATTAAATGTTTTTAATGCTTTTTAATAAATGAATGAAATTTACATTTCGTTTTTCATTACTTTGAATCCTCAGTATTTTTAATTAGTATTATTTTTTATTTATATGTCAGGTTTCAGTTTGTTTCAATAGGTAGCTATTTTATTTGTATTTCTTTTTTTATTTTATGTGTTATTTCAGGTTTTTTTTATTTGTTATAATCTAAACAGACCAAAATTACTAATCTACTGGATCCAAAAAATGGTAGTAATTACAATGGGCAAAAATTAAATAATTTAATTCTTAAAAGACAAATATAGGATGGATCATGCATTGTATAATTTATGCTGTGATTCAAAGCTGGACCATAAAGTTATTTCATTTATTGTTGTTATTATTATTATTATTATTATTATTAAAGATTTATATCCTGGTTTCCTTTCAAGACTGGCAGCTAAAGCAACTTAGTAATATAGAGATATACAATTGTCTGTATAAAGTTATAAATCCATATATATAATTATATATATGGAGACACACATAAAGACATCTATAATTATACATGTGTTAGATATACATTTATAACTGTATATAAAATTATATATGTGTGTGTATATATATATACACATATAAACAAAACCGTGTGCAATGTGTATGTGTGCATGTATACATATTTCTTGTATTGTAGTTAAATAAAATATAAAAGTAAATTTAAGTAAACATTAGCTCTCAATATAAAAAAGTTAAAATGGACAACAAAACAAAATGTAAAAAGTTCAATCAACTAAAAATTAAAAATCTAAGAAATGTAAAAAAAATGAATTAAAGTAAAATAATGACGGAAATAAAATGTAAGCATTTTTAAATCTTGAAGCTTCCTCTGTTCTAAATAGACTTTTTTGAAAAGCCTAAGGTGGGCTCGAACTCGTTCTCTAAGGGCCCGGACGCCGGCTATTTAGCTTAGTGCGCCACCGCTGTTAGTGGGGGCGAGGCTTTTCTGTATGTGTTCTTGTGTCCTCCGGTGTTTGTGACGTCACTGGGAGATGGCGCCTCGTTTGTTGTTCTCGGGCGCCCTCCTGTGTCTGTACTGAGGCATGATACAGTATATATTATGTCATTATGTTTTTCTCAAGGGCCAAATTCAGTAAAATAGAAGATAAATAAAATGTTAAAAATACAGAACAATGTAAGTAAAATTATTCAGACACAGAATAAATTGAAATTTAATATCGAAAGACAGATAATAAAAAATTTAAATTAAATTATTGAAGGTTAGGTGTCAGGGTTTGTGTTTTATGTCTGATTTCAGTTATATTTGTTTTCTCCTCAGTTTTTAAAAGAAATAAAAATAATTATAATTTAAAGCCTGGCCATTTGAGAAGGATTGGTATTTAACAAAATGGACAAAGAAGACATAAAAAGAAAATAGAACGTAATAACACAAGTAAATAAAATATATTAATTGTTAAAAAATTAAAATATAGTCAGAATATAATGAATTATTTATTAAGATAATAAGCTAAGAAATGTAATATAAGACTGTAATATAGAGAAATGATTTAAAGTACAAATGCAAGAAATGATTATAAAGATTAATTGCAAAAGAAGTGTTTTATTTTATGTTTTATTTCATTTTAGTTAAGATGTAATTTGTTAAGATTATTTTTATGTAATTCTATTTCATTTTTATTTTTTACTTTTATTTATTTATTGTTTAACTTAATGTATAAAATCAAATGTAATTACAAAGAAGAAGTCAATTAAAATGATTTTTAAAATTTAAAACAATATTGCTATTGCTGTGGTTTTATTTTGAGCTCGTTGGGTTTGGTTTTACTGAGTTATTAGTTTAATTGTAGTTTAATTGTATTTTTTATCAAATTCTATTTTAAGTCATTTGAAATGTAGTTTCAGTTTTTTTAAAAAATAAAATCATTTAAAAATCAAAAAATATAATAAATATAAAAACATGAAATTAATATATCATAATTAAAAAAATAAAACAGTAAAAGTATTTGTAAATAATGAAAATTACTCTTTTCTAAGATGGCTTTTCGGAAGAGGATAAGCCGGAATCAAACTGGTGACTTCACGCTTCGGACGCCGGTTCTTTAGCTTGGTGCGCCACCGCTGGTGAAAGGGGCGGTACCCTCGTCCAGGTGTTTTTGTGGTCTCTGATGCTTGTGACGTCACTGGTAGACACTTCCTCGTTTCTTGCTGTCGTGCGCCCTCCTGTGTCTGCACCGAGGCATGATGTACTGAAGGGAAATAAATGCTGCCTTTTTGAATGGAGGGCGGGAAAGATTAAGGCGGGAAGGAAGGGCGCTGCGCCGCGGCCCTCGGTCTCCCCCGACAGCCAATGGGATTAAAGGCCATGCAGCTCCCGAGCGCCCTCCTGTGTCCACTCTGAGGCATGGCACCCCGAAGGGAGATAAAAGGGCGCCACTTTCCAGGGAACCGGAGAAGGAGAGATAAAATGGCGGCCGCGTGGCGTTTGTTCTCCTGATGTCGACGGTCCGGCGTTTCCTTCTCTTTAAAAGTAAGCTATTTCATTTGTTTTGTACTCTGTTCTTTTCATTTGCAAAGACGTTTCATCCTCAGCTTTTTTAATTTAAGGCTTAGGCTTTCATTCTTTGGTGTTTTTTATTTCTTTTTTGTTTCATGTCTCTGAGTTCATTGTAGTTTGTTTATTCCTTTAAAATGTATGAATGTTTTTCATTTCTAGTAGATCTTGTTTTTATTGCAATTTAAAAGGTGGCTGTTTCAGAGGGATTGATGTTTAATTGAAAGTGGAAAAGACAGGAAAATGTAAATAGGAGAAACAAGCAAATAAATGCTGTAAAAGGTTCATTTTGAAACAAAATGAAAATATTAAATATAAGTATGGAATTTAAAATTTTAATATTATTTAATTCAATATGAAATATTAAAACATTCATTGTAATAAATGAATAAAATTTGCCTTTCATGTTTTGTTACTTTCAATCCACAGTATTTTTTAATTAAAATTATTTTTATTTCTATGTCAGCTTTCATTTTGTTTTTATTGTCTGCTTTTTTGTTTTATTGTGTTTGTTTCTTCATGTTCTTTATTATTCATGTATTATGAACTAAATAGACCAAAATACTAATCTAACAGAGAAAAGAAGGTAGTAATCTAACCTGGCCAAACATTAAATCAGGGGTAGGCAACCTGCGGCCCGCGGGCCGAATGCGGCCCGGCAAGGCCTTGGGACCGGCCCCAGCCTGGTCCTGCCGCCGATTGCCGCCGGGGCCTTTGGGGGGCAATTGTCCATAAAAGCCTCAGAAACATGCATTTATATTAACATTTTTTAAAAAATCAGCAAATTTTTTCGCGTGTCCTCCATTTTTTTTTAAAAAAAGTGTCTTCCATTTGAAAATTTTGTCATACATTTGTCCTGGTTTATTTATATATTTAAATTTTTAAAAATTATTTAATTATTTATTTTTTGGCTTCGGCCCCCCAGTTGTCTGAGGGACAGCAACCCGGCCCCCGGCTCAAAAAGGTTGCCTACCCCTGCATTAAATCATTTAATGCTTAAAGGAAATATAAAAGATGGTTCACGCATCCTATAAATTACTCTATAATCCCAATGTGGACCATAGAGTTATTTGATGTGTTATTAAGAATGTTAGTATTGTTGTATATATGTATATATTGGTTTCCTCCCAAGAATTGGACTCAAAGTAAGTTACTTACACAGTCATATACAAATATATATACTCATATATATATATATACACACACACACACACACACATATATGCACTCATAAAATCTTATATACCAAGGTATAAGTTTCCATATGCATGTGAGTGATGTATATATATATATATATGTGTGTGTGTGTATATATATATGCATATCTATATATATATATATATATAGACAGAGATAAGATTACACTCATGGTTCCTTATACATATATAGAATGTAACATACAGATATCTATATATAGATATATATAGATATATAAACACACAGAGAAATATAGATAATTAAGTATAAAAATGTGTATACACTTGCACATAATATTTAGAGAGATGGTCATGTATGCATATGTATAATCCATATATCCAGACACAGACATATAGAAGCAAACATACATGGATATATATGTTTTAAAAAAATATAGTTTTTAATGGAGTGTAATGAATGAATTATATTTGCATTTTTTGTTAGTTTGTATCCTCATTTTAAAAAAGGGTTAGGGTTAGGGTCAGGGTCAGGGTTTAGGGTCAGGATTTAGGGTCAGGGTTAGGGTCAGGGTTTAGGGTCAGGGTCAGGGTTTAGGGTCAGGGTCAGGGTCAGGGTTAGGGTTTAGGGTCAGGGTTTAGGGTTAGGGTTAGGGTTTAGGGTTAGGGTTTAGGGTTAGGGTTTAGGGTTAGGGTTTAGGGTTAGGGTTAGGGTTAGGGTTAGGGTTAGGGTTAGGGTTAGGGTTAGGGTTAGGGTTAGGGTTAGGGTTAGGGTTAGGGTTAGGGTTAGGGTTAGGGTTAGGGTTAGGGTTAGGGTTAGGGTTAGGGTTAGGGTTAGGGTTAGGGTTAGGGTTAGGGTTAGGGTTAGGGTTAGGGTTAGGGTTAGGGTTAGGGTTAGGGTTAGGGTTAGGGTTAGGGTTAGGGTTAGGGTTAGGGTTAGGGTTAGGGTTAGGGTTAGGGTTAGGGTTAGGGTTAGGGTTAGGGTTAGGGTTAGGGTTAGGGTTAGGGTTAGGGTTAGGGTTAGGGTTAGGGTTAGGGTTAGGGTTAGGGTTAGGGTTAGGGTTAGGGTTAGGGTTAGGGTTAGGGTTAGGGTTAGGGTTAGGGTTAGGGTTAGGGTTAGGGTTAGGGTTAGGGTTAGGGTTAGGGTTAGGGTTAGGGTTAGGGTTAGGGTTAGGGTTAGGGTTAGGGTTAGGGTTAGGGTTAGGGTTAGGGTTAGGGTTAGGGTTAGGGTTAGGGTTAGGGTTAGGGTTAGGGTTAGGGTTAGGGTTAGGGTTAGGGTTAGGGTTAGGGTTAGGGTTAGGGTTAGGGTTAGGGTTAGGGTTAGGGTTAGGGTTAGGGTTAGGGTTAGGGTTAGGGTTAGGGTTAGGGTTAGGGTTAGGGTTAGGGTTAGGGTTAGGGTTAGGGTTAGGGTTAGGGTTAGGGTTAGGGTTAGGGTTAGGGTTAGGGTTAGGGTTAGGGTTAGGGTTAGGGTTAGGGTTAGGGTTAGGGTTAGGGTTAGGGTTAGGGTTAGGGTTAGGGTTAGGGTTAGGGTTAGGGTTAGGGTTAGGGTTAGGGTTAGGGTTAGGGTTAGGGTTAGGGTTAGGGTTAGGGTTAGGGTTAGGGTTAGGGTTAGGGTTAGGGTTAGGGTTAGGGTTAGGGTTAGGGTTAGGGTTAGGGTTAGGGTTAGGGTTAGGGTTAGGGTTAGGGTTAGGGTTAGGGTTAGGGTTAGGGTTAGGGTTAGGGTTAGGGTTAGGGTTAGGGTTAGGGTTAGGGTTAGGGTTAGGGTTAGGGTTAGGGTTAGGGTTAGGGTTAGGGTTAGGGTTAGGGTTAGGGTTAGGGTTAGGGTTAGGGTTAGGGTTAGGGTTAGGGTTAGGGTTAGGGTTAGGGTTAGGGTTAGGGTTAGGGTTAGGGTTAGGGTTAGGGTTAGGGTTAGGGTTAGGGTTAGGGTTAGGGTTAGGGTTAGGGTTAGGGTTAGGGTTAGGGTTAGGGTTAGGGTTAGGGTTAGGGTTAGGGTTAGGGTTAGGGTTAGGGTTAGGGTTAGGGTTAGGGTTAGGGTTAGGGTTAGGGTTAGGGTTAGGGTTAGGGTTAGGGTTAGGGTTAGGGTTAGGGTTAGGGTTAGGGTTAGGGTTAGGGTTAGGGTTAGGGTTAGGGTTAGGGTTAGGGTTAGGGTTAGGGTTAGGGTTAGGGTTAGGGTTAGGGTTAGGGTTAGGGTTAGGGTTAGGGTTAGGGTTAGGGTTAGGGTTAGGGTTAGGGTTAGGGTTAGGGTTAGGGTTAGGGTTAGGGTTAGGGTTAGGGTTAGGGTTAGGGTTAGGGTTAGGGTTAGGGTTAGGGTTAGGGTTAGGGTTAGGGTTAGGGTTAGGGTTAGGGTTAGGGTTAGGGTTAGGGTTAGGGTTAGGGTTAGGGTTAGGGTTAGGGTTAGGGTTAGGGTTAGGGTTAGGGTTAGGGTTAGGGTTAGGGTTAGGGTTAGGGTTAGGGTTAGGGTTAGGGTTAGGGTTAGGGTTAGGGTTAGGGTTAGGGTTAGGGTTAGGGTTAGGGTTAGGGTTAGGGTTAGGGTTAGGGTTAGGGTTAGGGTTAGGGTTAGGGTTAGGGTTAGGGTTAGGGTTAGGGTTAGGGTTAGGGTTAGGGTTAGGGTTAGGGTTAGGGTTAGGGTTAGGGTTAGGGTTAGGGTTAGGGTTAGGGTTAGGGTTAGGGTTAGGGTTAGGGTTAGGGTTAGGGTTAGGGTTAGGGTTAGGGTTAGGGTTAGGGTTAGGGTTAGGGTTAGGGTTAGGGTTAGGGTTAGGGTTAGGGTTAGGGTTAGGGTTAGGGTTAGGGTTAGGGTTAGGGTTAGGGTTAGGGTTAGGGTTAGGGTTAGGGTTAGGGTTAGGGTTAGGGTTAGGGTTAGGGTTAGGGTTAGGGTTAGGGTTAGGGTTAGGGTTAGGGTTAGGGTTAGGGTTAGGGTTAGGGTTAGGGTTAGGGTTAGGGTTAGGGTTAGGGTTAGGGTTAGGGTTAGGGTTAGGGTTAGGGTTAGGGTTAGGGTTAGGGTTAGGGTTAGGGTTAGGGTTAGGGTTAGGGTTAGGGTTAGGGTTAGGGTTAGGGTTAGGGTTAGGGTTAGGGTTAGGGTTAGGGTTAGGGTTAGGGTTAGGGTTAGGGTTAGGGTTAGGGTTAGGGTTAGGGTTAGGGTTAGGGTTAGGGTTAGGGTTAGGGTTAGGGTTAGGGTTAGGGTTAGGGTTAGGGTTAGGGTTAGGGTTAGGGTTAGGGTTAGGGTTAGGGTTAGGGTTAGGGTTAGGGTTAGGGTTAGGGTTAGGGTTAGGGTTAGGGTTAGGGTTAGGGTTAGGGTTAGGGTTAGGGTTAGGGTTAGGGTTAGGGTTAGGGTTAGGGTTAGGGTTAGGGTTAGGGTTAGGGTTAGGGTTAGGGTTAGGGTTAGGGTTAGGGTTAGGGTTAGGGTTAGGGTTAGGGTTAGGGTTAGGGTTAGGGTTAGGGTTAGGGTTAGGGTTAGGGTTAGGGTTAGGGTTAGGGTTAGGGTTAGGGTTAGGGTTAGGGTTAGGGTTAGGGTTAGGGTTAGGGTTAGGGTTAGGGTTAGGGTTAGGGTTAGGGTTAGGGTTAGGGTTAGGGTTAGGGTTAGGGTTAGGGTTAGGGTTAGGGTTAGGGTTAGGGTTAGGGTTAGGGTTAGGGTTAGGGTTAGGGTTAGGGTTAGGGTTAGGGTTAGGGTTAGGGTTAGGGTTAGGGTTAGGGTTAGGGTTAGGGTTAGGGTTAGGGTTAGGGTTAGGGTTAGGGTTAGGGTTAGGGTTAGGGTTAGGGTTAGGGTTAGGGTTAGGGTTAGGGTTAGGGTTAGGGTTAGGGTTAGGGTTAGGGTTAGGGTTAGGGTTAGGGTTAGGGTTAGGGTTAGGGTTAGGGTTAGGGTTAGGGTTAGGGTTAGGGTTAGGGTTAGGGTTAGGGTTAGGGTTAGGGTTAGGGTTAGGGTTAGGGTTAGGGTTAGGGTTAGGGTTAGGGTTAGGGTTAGGGTTAGGGTTAGGGTTAGGGTTAGGGTTAGGGTTAGGGTTAGGGTTAGGGTTAGGGTTAGGGTTAGGGTTAGGGTTAGGGTTAGGGTTAGGGTTAGGGTTAGGGTTAGGGTTAGGGTTAGGGTTAGGGTTAGGGTTAGGGTTAGGGTTAGGGTTAGGGTTAGGGTTAGGGTTAGGGTTAGGGTTAGGGTTAGGGTTAGGGTTAGGGTTAGGGTTAGGGTTAGGGTTAGGGTTAGGGTTAGGGTTAGGGTTAGGGTTAGGGTTAGGGTTAGGGTTAGGGTTAGGGTTAGGGTTAGGGTTAGGGTTAGGGTTAGGGTTAGGGTTAGGGTTAGGGTTAGGGTTAGGGTTAGGGTTAGGGTTAGGGTTAGGGTTAGGGTTAGGGTTAGGGTTAGGGTTAGGGTTAGGGTTAGGGTTAGGGTTAGGGTTAGGGTTAGGGTTAGGGTTAGGGTTAGGGTTAGGGTTAGGGTTAGGGTTAGGGTTAGGGTTAGGGTTAGGGTTAGGGTTAGGGTTAGGGTTAGGGTTAGGGTTAGGGTTAGGGTTAGGGTTAGGGTTAGGGTTAGGGTTAGGGTTAGGGTTAGGGTTAGGGTTAGGGTTAGGGTTAGGGTTAGGGTTAGGGTTAGGGTTAGGGTTAGGGTTAGGGTTAGGGTTAGGGTTAGGGTTAGGGTTAGGGTTAGGGTTAGGGTTAGGGTTAGGGTTAGGGTTAGGGTTAGGGTTAGGGTTAGGGTTAGGGTTAGGGTTAGGGTTAGGGTTAGGGTTAGGGTTAGGGTTAGGGTTAGGGTTAGGGTTAGGGTTAGGGTTAGGGTTAGGGTTAGGGTTAGGGTTAGGGTTAGGGTTAGGGTTAGGGTTAGGGTTAGGGTTAGGGTTAGGGTTAGGGTTAGGGTTAGGGTTAGGGTTAGGGTTAGGGTTAGGGTTAGGGTTAGGGTTAGGGTTAGGGTTAGGGTTAGGGTTAGGGTTAGGGTTAGGGTTAGGGTTAGGGTTAGGGTTAGGGTTAGGGTTAGGGTTAGGGTTAGGGTTAGGGTTAGGGTTAGGGTTAGGGTTAGGGTTAGGGTTAGGGTTAGGGTTAGGGTTAGGGTTAGGGTTAGGGTTAGGGTTAGGGTTAGGGTTAGGGTTAGGGTTAGGGTTAGGGTTAGGGTTAGGGTTAGGGTTAGGGTTAGGGTTAGGGTTAGGGTTAGGGTTAGGGTTAGGGTTAGGGTTAGGGTTAGGGTTAGGGTTAGGGTTAGGGTTAGGGTTAGGGTTAGGGTTAGGGTTAGGGTTAGGGTTAGGGTTAGGGTTAGGGTTAGGGTTAGGGTTAGGGTTAGGGTTAGGGTTAGGGTTAGGGTTAGGGTTAGGGTTAGGGTTAGGGTTAGGGTTAGGGTTAGGGTTAGGGTTAGGGTTAGGGTTAGGGTTAGGGTTAGGGTTAGGGTTAGGGTTAGGGTTAGGGTTAGGGTTAGGGTTAGGGTTAGGGTTAGGGTTAGGGTTAGGGTTAGGGTTAGGGTTAGGGTTAGGGTTAGGGTTAGGGTTAGGGTTAGGGTTAGGGTTAGGGTTAGGGTTAGGGTTAGGGTTAGGGTTAGGGTTAGGGTTAGGGTTAGGGTTAGGGTTAGGGTTAGGGTTAGGGTTAGGGTTAGGGTTAGGGTTAGGGTTAGGGTTAGGGTTAGGGTTAGGGTTAGGGTTAGGGTTAGGGTTAGGGTTAGGGTTAGGGTTAGGGTTAGGGTTAGGGTTAGGGTTAGGGTTAGGGTTAGGGTTAGGGTTAGGGTTAGGGTTAGGGTTAGGGTTAGGGTTAGGGTTAGGGTTAGGGTTAGGGTTAGGGTTAGGGTTAGGGTTAGGGTTAGGGTTAGGGTTAGGGTTAGGGTTAGGGTTAGGGTTAGGGTTAGGGTTAGGGTTAGGGTTAGGGTTAGGGTTAGGGTTAGGGTTAGGGTTAGGGTTAGGGTTAGGGTTAGGGTTAGGGTTAGGGTTAGGGTTAGGGTTAGGGTTAGGGTTAGGGTTAGGGTTAGGGTTAGGGTTAGGGTTAGGGTTAGGGTTAGGGTTAGGGTTAGGGTTAGGGTTAGGGTTAGGGTTAGGGTTAGGGTTAGGGTTAGGGTTAGGGTTAGGGTTAGGGTTAGGGTTAGGGTTAGGGTTAGGGTTAGGGTTAGGGTTAGGGTTAGGGTTAGGGTTAGGGTTAGGGTTAGGGTTAGGGTTAGGGTTAGGGTTAGGGTTAGGGTTAGGGTTAGGGTTAGGGTTAGGGTTAGGGTTAGGGTTAGGGTTAGGGTTAGGGTTAGGGTTAGGGTTAGGGTTAGGGTTAGGG